>CM057467.1:52330940-53580940 GCA_030035585.1 Dugong dugon | reverse complement strand
CATTCAGATCCAGGCTGAGGATCCTGACTCCAGTTCCAATGAAAAACTGACATACAGGATTACAAGTGGGAATCCTCAGAATTTCTTTGCCATCAATACCAAAACAGGTAAGGGAATGCTCTGATCACATTTTTAGTTGGTCGTCCAGCTTTGAAGTCCATCAGCCCGACACTTGCTATACCAGCTTATTTTATTGTCTGGAGGACAGCATCTTCCTTTCTGGGTATAGTTTCTGAAACGGTAAGCTGATCTTTGTCTGTTTGGTAGGTTTTAATTTCAGCTGACACTGAAGGGAAGTGATCTCAGAGAAATCAGAGGCTTTCTCGGAAAACACAGGGTTGACATTAGATTTACTTTACTCATAATAGCAAAAAGTGGTTCCCAGGCCACTCAGAGACATGACTACCCCTTCTCTTTCTTGGGAGAGAGTGACCTGGCTTGTGCTGGGTTCTATGGGTAAAGCTGACTGGGGCATCTCTGCCCTTGGGAACTTCTCCTTTGCTTGACCTTAGTCCAGCTCCCCATATGATCTCCAGAAAGCCTGAACTTGAAGCCCCAGATTGTGTTGAGATTCCTGAACTAACCATCAGTGAAGTGCCAGTATTCAGAACTTTCAGGGTCTCAATCTTACCATAAAATGTGCAAAAATTTAATTTTCTGGTTTTGCCCAAAATTTTTCTAGAGAGTGCAATGAAAGTTTAATGTGTTGAATAAGGAGCAGAAAAACCTAAGGATGAATAAAAGTGTGAGGTTTGGTTGAATGCATTCTGAGACAAGTATACACACTGGAAAATGCTTTGCAGAGTAGATCTTAGCATTTCATCACATACATGTGATCTGTTTCTTTCTTTTAAGAATCTGAGCAAGGGTTGTAAAATAAAACAATGGGAGTTGCAATGGATAAGGTTTTAATTAGTGGAAGTTTAGAATACTGTAAAAAAGATTCTATTGATATTTTACTCTGGACAAGTGAGTTGATGGTGGTCAAAAAGTTAGGCTAGGTTGATATTTATGGATGTGGACACAAATTCAGCTTTCCTAATAAACTATTGCTATAGTTGTTGATATAGTTTCTCCTGCCTGTATTTGTCAAAGTAAAAGCATAAAGCTGAATCCCAAGCATTTTATAAATGTCAAATTCCCATTAACATAATTTGAAGAGAATGCCAAAGGTTTTTTTTTGAAACTATTGATTTTCTCTAATTATGAATGGATCATTTTGTTAAACAGGCTTTTGCCTTTTCCATTCTAATAGTGTTGAATCAAGATTTGACTTGCATTTCATTATAAAACAAAGAGTGGTCATCAGCTCTCAGTGTATAAGGTCTGCTTGAACTTGAAGGAGAGGACTCAGGGGTTTGGAGCCTAGCCCAACCTTGCAGAGCCCTGCTGAGGGGGCAACACCGTGCATCTGAGCAACCCCTGAGCTGTGCTGGGAAGCCCTCCTGACTTATTGCAAGAGCTCCATGGAAGGTGGTGATAGAGAAAAGAATTCAGACATTTTAGAAAGCAAGGGGGAGGAGGAGAATAAACAAAGACAGAAAAATATATCTGTATCACAATAAAGGAGTTCACTGCTGGTGAGTCTCAAACACCCGCCCTTGGATTCCACATCTCCAGTCTTCATCCTGTTGCCACATGAGTCGTTAAGTCCTTAATAATGAGCCCAGTACCATCTTTTTAGTAGGTTAAAAGATACTGCAGAAGGGCCGTTTGAACTGTTCCCTTCCTCCACTTAGGACTGAAAATACAAAAAGAATAAATGTCACAGACTTACACTGCATGTTATGTACAGAGGAGAACATGTAGACTCATGTAACTAAAGCTTTCTTTTATACAGCTTTTAGAAGTTTGCACATGAATTGTCAAGGGGCCCTATATTATCACAATTTGGCTTACATTGCATAAGAACCTTAATCATATTCATAATTTCTTTGTCCTTGCCCCAGTTTTTTTTTTTTTAGAAGCATTTGTGCCAGCAGTGACATTTTAGTCTAACTTATCTAGTTGTCTAAAATGAATATATAGCATATTTTGTAATTCTCAGACACATTATAAGAAAACACTGGATCTTGTTCCTCCATTTATTCATTAACCAAGCATTTACTGTGCCTGCTAGTTTCCAAGTGAAGATCTAATAAATAAGATGTTGTCCCAGCCTTTCAGGGACCCAAAGTTTTATGAAATTAAGAGAATAATTAACAGATACTTGTAGCAAAAGAGTGCAATAATTGATTTGGTAGAGGGTTCTCACACACATGGGATAGCGGCAGTGATGATCAGGGAGGGCTTCATGGAGAAAGTAGCATATGAGATTGCAAGTCCTGGGTTTCAAATCTCTACTACTTCCTAACTGGGAAATACTTGACCATAGCAGGGAAAACAGACTAAGTCAGTCTGGCATCTCCAGCTTTGTGACCTTGGGCAAGTTATTGAACCTCTCTGAATTTCAGTTTTCAGTGAGAAAGAACTGTTGTGAGGAATATAGGAGTCCTTATGTGGAGATGCTTACCATAGTTGCATGGCACATAGAAATCCCCCCCAACAAAAGCTGATACCTTATTCTTATTGTTTAACTGTGAATACAGGTATCTTGTTTATTCTTTTTGGATCTCAAGTTCTTACTGGAAAATGAGGAATGAGCTTACTGCACAGGGTTTGGTCATGAAAACTGAATGTCATTGTGTGTTGGAAGGCCTTTGGTTAACTACAAAGCTCTATAAGAATTATGTTATTATCATGCCTATTTCTAAGGAGATTCCTAGAACCGTACACCTGGTGGAATTCTTCTCGTTAATCTTGCTTTACGTACCGTGCTTACTATGGATCAACCTTCAGCCAACTCAACAAACTCTGTCTTAGAAGCCGTAATATTTGGCATTCTTCCTGTCTCTCTAAAGTCATTTGTCTGAAATGGTTACGTCAATATAACATTTTTCAGTAATGAAGCCAGAGGTGTAGCTGACCAGTGTATTTAGGAAAGATTTATGCATTAGACTTTTTCAACTTGATGTTGACTCTAGTAAACTGACCTTTCATTTCTTCTTCTGCAGTAGAGTTTTGTTTTTACAATAAACTACATAATAAAGACTAAAATGATTAATACAAACTCAAGTAATGTCATTACTGATGGTGTGCAGCTTGTAGCATATAACAGATGTCCCAGACTTGGGAAGCAGGAGAGCTTTCTCTATTGAACACTCTGTTCTCTACCTGAAGAACCATTTTTTTTTTTTTTCCCCTACAAGACCTAGGATCACGTAGAATCAGTAGTCTGTGGACCTTCTTCACTGATTTCTGCAGCTCAAGAACAAAAACAAAAGCTGTAATCCTATGAGGTCCTTTCTGGCCTTCATAGAGAACTCTTGATTAATTCCAGGCTGAAGAGTTGAATTAAATCAAATGCAACCTCCTTGCATAGGTGCTTTAGGTAGTTGGTAACTGGCAGCTTGGCCATGTGTTCTGAGGAGAACACCCAACAGGCTGGTGTTCACTTTCCCCTTTGGATGAGCAGGAGCCTTGCTTCGTTCAAGACTTGTAATGGACACCCAAGCCAGCCACTCATTGGTCAACCGGGCTGACTTGGGGACTAGGTGGGAGATGGATGGGTAACAGTTAGGGGTGGAAAGTTTCTCTAGGACTTCAGAATGTTTATTTTAGTCAAGGAGAAAGTGGTGTTTCAGTGGTAGAATTCTCACCTTCCACATGGAAGACTTGAGTTTGATTTCTGGCCAATGAACCTCAATTGCAGCCATCACGCAGCTGTTAGTGGAGGCTTGTGTGTTGCTATGATGCTGAACAGGTTTCAGGGGAGCTTCTAGATAGACTAAGATGGACTAGGAAGAAAAACCTGCCAAACTGCTTCCAAACAATCAGCCAATGAAAACCCTACAGACCACAGAGGTCTAATACCCATTGTGCACAAGGCCACCATGAGTCAGGGCTGACTCTATGACAGTTAACAACAACAACATAGTATGGAAGGGGACAGTGGTGATTCAGTGGTGTAATTCTTGCCTTTCATTCTGGAGACCTGAGTTCGATTCCCAGCTAGTACGTCTCATGCACAGCTACCATTCATCTGTCATTGGAGGCTTAAGTGTTGCTGTGATGTTCAACAGGTTTCGGCAGAGCTTCCAGACTAAGTTAGAAGAAAGGCCTGGAGATCTACTTCCATAAATTAGCCAATGAAAACACTGTGGATCACAATGGTCTGATCTACAACTGATCTTGGGAATGGCACAGGACCAGGGCACATTTCATTCTTTTGTGCATGGGGTTGTCATGAGTTGGAGGCCAACTTGATGGCAGCTAACAACATAGAATGGAAACACTTAGCACAGTGCCAGCATTTAGCAGAGCACTCAATAAATGCTAGCTATTATTATTATTTAATGAATTACAAATAATAATATTATTATTTAAGGTATCTAAATGACACAAATGGTTGACACTCGACTAGTAACCTAAAGGTTGGGGGTTTGAACCCACCCAGCAGCACTGTGGAAGATGATCTGCTTCTATAAAGATTACAGCCAAGAAAACCTTATGGAGCAGTTCTACTCTGTAACATGTGGGATTGCATGAGTCAGAATTGACTCAAAGGCAATGAGTTTTGGGTTTTGTGTTATATTATTATTATCCCTCATTCTTCGCTGGATAAAAGTTTAAGCTGCAAGCATACATTTCACAACTTCACTGTCTTTTGAGGAAGGCATACGTGAAAGACAGTGCTACCTTGCCTTACTAGGTGGCATGTAGCACTGAAATTTTCAGTTGCATTTTAAGAAGTGTATTATGCACTATTGTGTACCATGGCAGTTCTAGACCCCAGGTGTTGGAGGGGGGTTGATATAAAAGAAGTATAAGAAAGTTTCTGCACTCATGGGACTTGAACAACAGCAACAGCAGTTTATAAAAATAAATGGTCAAACTTAGTGAGATTCATAGAGGCTGTGAACAGGGTAATAGAGCAGAGAAGAGGTCTGTGCTACCTGGAATAATCACTTCACACAGCTGATATTGGAGTCCTGGTGGCACAGTGGATAAGAGCGCAGATGCTAACAAAAAGTAGGCAGTTCGAATCCACCAGCCAGCCGCTCCTTGGAAACCCTGTGGGGCAGTTCTGCTCTGTCCTATAGGGTCTCTATGAGTCGGAAAGGACTTGACAGCTGATGTTGTTCCTAAGAATGAGTAGATCTGCAGAGAGAGAAGGTTGAAAAGCCAGAAGACTACCCAGGGTGTGACAGAATAGAAAGAAAGTAAGTGAATGTTGAAAACCCATCCGTTGCTGTATGAGCTAGTCTGAGAGACATTATATCATTGAGGATTAGGGATTGTTTAAAGAGTCATAAATATCTGGAGTGTTGTAAGATATTAGAAGTAGCAAATACGAACATCACTTCTTTTCTCAGTTTGTTAATGTTAGGTTTTAAAAAGTCTTGAATTCTTTATCTCTGTTCTCAGAGGCCCACTTAAGTTAGAATACACATAGATCCAGGAGCAGCAATGCTGTATTGAGAAGCTTTGTCTTTAAAAGCCATTCTTGCTCAATCCACATTTTCTGATGTTTGATTATTCATGGCCTGGCCTTTGCTCAATTCCTTTCTGTGGTTGCTTTGTCTCCTTTCGGTCCATGCTATGTTCCCCAGCATCTCTACCTGAGGTTCAGTGGAGATGAAGCTCAGCTTTTTTCTTCCCTTTTTTTAATGTGAGTATCTTTGGATAAACTTTGCCAAAATGTGTTTTATGTCTAGGTAGACTAGCTGCCCTTCATGGACCACCTGAGAGGAAGAGATCCCCTTCAAAAGCGTGTCTCCTGCAGGGATACCTACAGTTCTATCCTTAATGATGGATTCCTTTGGGTTTAGATATTCTTCCCTATTAAAATAGGAAGGGAGTTCCTTACTAAAGTATTGGGTATCCTTAGTTTGTTAACTGACTCCAAATAATAGCAGCTTGCTATGTGGTATTTGGTCTAAGACAGAGCAGAGGTAAGTGTTAATGGAAGGAGTAAAAAGAAACTTTGACTAGGGCTTCTCATGCTTCAGTGTGATAAAAATAGCTTAGCAAGCTTGTTGGAATGCAGATTCCTGGGGTACAGCCAGTTAATTTGCATTTCTAATAAGTTCCCCTTGTGATGCTGATACTGCTCTGTTGGAATTTCCGTCTGGTGATCAAGGCTCAATACTTGTTTGTTGTAACCAAAGGGAAACAGAAGAGGGGGAAGGTAACAAGGTACTGAGAGATACACCTGAGGTTAAGGTGGCCAACTTTAGACAATTTATTCATATACTGGTGCCTTCTAGGAGCCCTGGTGGCACAGTGATTAAGAGCTCAGCTGCTAACCAAAAGGTTCTGCAGTTCAAATCCACCGGCCGCTCCTTGGAAACCCTGTGGAGCAGTTCTACTCTGTCCTATAGGGTTGCTATGAGTAGAAATCAGCCTTCTACTGCTGGGAAGTCTCTGGGTGGTGCAGTTAACACATTCTGCTGCTAACTGAAAGTCCACCCAGAGGTGCCTCAGAAGAAAGCCCTGGCAATCTATTTCCAAAAAATCAGCTGTTGAAAACTGTATGGAGCACAGTTGTACTCTGATACACATGGAGTCACCATGAGTCAGCATTAACTTCACAGCAGCTGGATTTTATAGTACCGGAGTTTTGAGAGTTAAGTGTGAATTCAAAATGCTGTATCCACCCACCCCCAAAATCAACTCTCATATGCTTGCCTCTACTTTCTGTTTTATTAAGTGGAAAAAAAAATCCTGTCTCTTTAACTATGAGCAAAGAATCACTGATTCCTAAGAATTGAGGTTAATAAAAATCTGAGTTATGTAATGTTTGGATACACTTTATTATTTCCAAGTATGTTCAATTAAGTAGAATTTGTTACTAAGCAAATTTCATTCAGACCAACTATAATGAATAAACAAGCATGATTTTGTTAGTATATCATTGTGAAAAATGTATTAACTCATAAGAGAGTGGTGCTCAAAAATAATCACGTACCCTAAATAAGCTAAGCCTTAGATTTCTGCACAGACCTGCTGGGTGATAATCTTCTTAGAACATGGCTTTTACTGGAAAACAGAAGGAAACCTTACTTCATGTATAAATTCCGAGATTAAAAACAAAAACAAGGTGAGGGACAAGGGTATAAATATCAGTGCTTTTTCTACAGAGTGGACATTGTAGAAATCTCTTGTTACAGTCTCTTATTCCTTGTTTCTTTCTGGCTGGCATGGCCTTTCCTGATGGAAAGCTAAATTTCCCTGAATGGGTAGAAATGGCCCCTGGATGATGAGCTGATATTTATAAGTGTAAGTATCAGCACAAAGCAGATAATGTGGAGAATGAGTATGTATGAAACTGTAAATCACCCTCGCTCCCTCTTTTCAGCCATGAAAGGAGGCCTTGTCCTATAGAACATTAAAAGGTGTTCATTTAATCCAACAAGTCCAGTAGAACAAATCGGGCTCGTGCAGATTTATCGCAGGAGGTTATTTAAATTCAGCAGTGACCTTTACATCCACGTGAATGTGCTCCAAATGAACAAGGACAAAGGAAACTTTCTGCACTGTCCTTATGTCCCCACTGAGGCTGTGCATTTGATCAACTTACAGCTGTGGCACGGGGGAGACTCTGAGGGGCAGAGGGCTTGCTCAGGGCAGGCCATCCGCAAAGGAGAGCATGCCCTGTCCTGTGTGGACCCTGAGGGTGGCTGGCTCTGCTTTCCAGGGCTTGATTTGGTTCAGATGTTTGTTGTGCATGTAGGTACCAACTTCAGAGTTTCTCACCTTAGGCACTATTGACATGTGAGACTGGATAATTCTTTGTTGAGAGGGGCTGTCCTATGCTGCATAGGATGTTTGGCAGCATCCCTGGCCTCTGCTAGATGTCAAAACCAAAAACAACCCAAACCCATTGCCATCGAGTTGATGCTGATTCATAGAGACCCTATAGGAGAGAGTAGAACTGTCCCATAGGGTTTCCAAGGCTGCAACTGTAAGGAAGCAGACTGCCACATCTTTCTCCCGCAGAACAGCTGGTGGGTTCGAACTGCCAACCTTTTAGTCAGCAGCCCAGCGCTTTAACCACTGCATCGCCATGGCTCCTACTAGATGCCAAAACACTCCCCAAACATTGTATAATATCCCCTGGGGGGACAAAGTCTTTGACACTAAAGCATAATACTTTGTAGGACCCCATTCTGTGTGGTCCTTAGCAAAGCATCCTGTACAAAATTACAGACTGATGATGAAGGTGTGATGGTATTGTTAATCAAAAAAAAAAATGTATGCATGCACACATACACATGTATATGTATACACATTTATATATATATGCAAACACACATATATTATTAATAATGATAAACTGTAGTGAAATAAAAAAAGGAAAGAAATCCAAAGCTGGCTTTCACTTTCCTCTCTGACTAGAGGTTCTTTGTATTTTAAAAGTCCTATGAGTACTTTAAGGACCCTGGTGGTCCTAGCTGAAAGGTTGGAGGTTCGAACCCACCAGCTGCTCCTCAGGAGAAGGACGTGGCAGTCTGCTTCTGTAAAGATTATAGCCTTGGAAACCCTATGGGACATTTCCACTCTGTCCTGTAGGGTCACTGTGAGTCAGAATCGACTTGATGGCAACAGATTTTTATGAATGCTTGAACTCAAATCCATTAGAAATAGAAAGAACAAAACAATAACAAAATTTCAAACGGAATGAACGTGGATAAAGTTATATATTTCTCAACTCCTAGTATTTGGAGAGGGGATTTGGTTGGTAACAAAATTTTCACTGGCGTGAGTTTTGAACAGCTTTCTCCAGAAAACAGCATGAAGAGATTATTTTGAGAGTTTCAGAGTTTATTTCCTTGAAAGAAATGCTTTAAAAAGCTCCAAATTTGTTCCCGTTTATGTCAGCTTTCTGAAAGATAAATATATGAATCGTTTCTTCCCTGGAATAAAGGTGGATGAAAAAGAAAAAATAAAATAAAAATGCTCCCATTTCACCTTGATTGGGGATTCTGCAGAGATGTGTCTAGATTAAGGCTTTCTGAGGTCTTTGGACTCACTAGCAAGTATACAAGGCTCATTTATAAGCCCTAGCGAACTGGTACATCTAAAGGGACTTACATCAGTGTCCCAGATCTTTGGATGCACCATATGACTGAGAAGATGTCAGTTCAGATGGAACTGGTGCCGCCATCAATAATAGGAAGGAGATCTTTTACCCTCAAATCACGTTTCATAGGACTTCTAGGTAGGCAACAAACAGTACACGTTTTACCCCATTTATGAGAAACAGATTTGAATCTTTGAGTTAATGTGACTATTATTTAGAAACATGATTATTTGATGCTTTTTCTTTAAACGTAACTGAATTACAGGCAGGTATGGGAGCTTTGGTAAAAGGGAGAGAGGAATGAGGAATGATGGCATGGCCCTGGCTGGAGCCTTTCCTAACCGTGTAGGTGGCTCTGAGGCTCTTCCAGGTCATCCTGTGCGGCTAACAGTGTTGCTAGGTGGTCCATGCTGCCAAGCCACTGAGGAGGGGTGAGCAGGAGAGGTGGTGTGCCTTGGTAACCAGCCTGCCCTTGGGCTCAGCTGCTGCTGGTGGAAATGAATGAGAATTATTTGGGAGGGTTAGAAAGTCACGTAAATAAAGCAGATGATGGAGTTGTATATATATAAAAAAAGAGATTGATTAAGGTCATAAATTTCTGTTTTATTTCTTCTATCTGGGCGTTAATTCCACAGCCGTAATTTACTGCAATGGTTTATTACTTCTGTTCTGAGGGAAACTGAATTTTAATTGCAACCACTGCGAGCCTCTCTCCATTCCTCTGTGCTATTGTTAGGGAGTCTCCTAAATACTCCTTGTCTGTGTGCCCCTCCTTCACAGGAATGATGGGAAGGTGGGAAGAAGAAGCTTAACCCAGAGCACACCTCCTCTGTACCCTGTGCCTGATCAGGGTTTAAGTGTATTTCATTTAGCTCTGACTACAATCTCGGGAAGAAGCTAGGGCTCTGGGCACTAAGATGATGTGCCCAAGGTCACCCAGCTGCTCAGTGCAGAGCTAGGATTGGTTTGATTAATGGTCCATGATGCTAAAAACAAAAGCCATCAAATTTTTAAAATGTGAGCCACTTCACTAAACACATAAATGATCCTAGGGCTTTAGAGCTCAGAGAAATCTTCCAGAAGATTGTGCACAAACTCTTTTGCTTTATAAGTGCAATCTCGGGGCACAGATGGGAAGGTTCTGGATTTCCTAAAGGAGTGAAGCCAGTTGTCAGCACCAGGGGCCACTGACTTCTAGCCCAGTATTCTTTTCACTGGACTAAACCTTAAGAAATTTAGCAGAATTAAGCCTGCCTTTTTGTTGGTTAGTTTGCTATTTGTTTGTTTTGTACTACCTGTGATCTAGTTGATTTGGGTAGTTTTAAAAGACTGATTGTATAGGGGTTTGGATGAGAGACATGGATGGCACTTGAATTACTGTAATCATTTCAGGACTTCTGAGAGATCTCCCAGGGATGACACTATCATGCCTTATGGAACTGGGGCGGGGGGTGTTTGTATGCAAGGCCACTACTAACGCATAGTATTGACTGGCATCTCAGGGTGCCTTATAAATCAAGATCTCATCAGAATCTCATTTATTTTGCCATTTTTTAGTCTTTTAAAAGCAGATATTCTGGATGTACTTTTCTTTAAAATCACTGAGAGTCACAACCAGAAGAGCTATTACAGAAATGTAGTTTTGCCATCGGCCTCGACAGTCTTAAAGTTTTAGGATTGCTACCACTTTATAGTCTCCTGCTCTTGCTCATCTTCTGTCATTTTTGAATGACTTTGTTCCTGTCTTCTTGACATTCTTAAAATAATGTATATGTATCTTGAAAATCTATAAATTTTATTCATATTAAAGTAGATTATTCTAGGAAAGCATGTGAAACTCTAACAATAAAATTATGAAACCAATGTTTGGTGAGTTAGTGATGGCAGTATCATTACTTCATAGCAAAATGACAAATATCTTTTCAGCGCTTTGCCATGTATAGGCATAGTTAAGCTTCACAATAACCCTGGGAGGGAGAGCAGCCACATAGAGTGGTGTTTAAGAGCTTGGGCAGTAGAACCAGACTTCTTTATGTTTAAATCCCAGCTCTATCACTTCCTAGCTATGTGATGTTGGGCAAGTTACTTAGCTTCTCTTGCTTCGGTTTCCTTCTCTGTGAAAAATGGGGCTATAGTAACTAACAAATTGGCTTATCATGAAGATAAATAAGTTAATATATGTAAAGTACTTTAAAGAATACTTAACACGTAGTAAACTCTCAATAAATGTTAGATATTATCTTCTTTGCCTTCTGGATACTATTTTATTCAGAAGTGCAGAGTTTTTTTAGCTAACTAGATACTCAAGTTATATGATTAAGATCTTAGGCATTGGTGTTTTCAGACTACAAATCAGAATAATACTTTACCTATTGGTTCATTACATTCATGTAAGATTGTTATCTGTCTGCCATGTTGACTCACCATATATGCAATCATCTAAATTAAGTTGTGGCTGAAAAGTAGACTGTGATGTGTCTAAAGTGGGAGCCTTCTATCAGGCTTTTAGAAACGTCCCTATTTTAGATATCTCTATTTCCCAAGAATAAAATAGTATAATTCCCTGGAAAGAGCACTGGTAGTAATAGTAGTTGGTGATCCAGATTTTAGTCCAGTCCCTGTCACTACCAGTGGGCAAAGTTCACTTCACAGCAGCAGGCCTCAGAATCCTCATCTGTAAATCAAAGAGTCTGGACGAGAATCAAGACCTGGCACAAGTGCTCCCACTTTCTATTTACTGCTCCCGTGGCAGACATCATTAATCGAGTGTAGCACCCTTTCATATTGTGCCCACACTTGACATCCCTTTCAACCTAACACTGAAGGAGAGTTGATATTTATTTACTATTGAGAGCCCTGAGATCATCTCTGACTCAGATAGTCTTTGAGTCTATAAATGACAGTGGCATTGAAGGAAGTGGAAAGAAGGGGACTTACGAGAGAGACAGTGTGGAGATACAGTTGGCCAGGACCTGGTGGCTCTGAGAAGAGATGAACATGGAAAGTGAAGACAGTATTTCAGGTGTAGTGAAAAAGAGCACTAGGCTTAAAATCTCACAGAGATGATTCCCTCCTGTGGACACTTTTGATGATATCCGTCCAGCACATTACACTCCCTTTTCTCCAAGTATTGCCCCCTCTAATCCTTCTCTCCTTGTTGTTGTTGTGTGCCGCCAAGACAATTTCCACTCATAGCAACCTATAGGACAGAGTAGAACTGCCCCATATGGTTTCCTAAGCTGTAATCTTTATGGGAGCAGATCGCCTTGTCTTTTCTCCCAGAGTGTCTGGTGGGTTTGAACTTTCAACATTTCTGTTAACAGCTGGGCACTTAACCATTACACCACCAGGGCTCCTTCTTCCCTCCTTACCCTAGTTGATTAGGGTGGGGTTGACAGTGGAACCAAGACTGTCTCTTCCAGGAATTTGTTATTGGGACTCAGAGATAATATCTGGCTGTGGTAGAATTGAGGGGTTGTAAATTTGAGAACTGTGGGGTGGCTGCGTGCATGGAGGAGCTGCGAAGAGACAGAAAGGGAGAGAGAGGGACTCTCATAGGCTCAATCCTAGAGGTTTTTCAGTGTCTGCTCTAGGTATGACTGAAACTCAGCTGCTCACTGCCCTTAGAGTTTCTAATATGCCCAGTACTAATAATGCATATTTTTGCCATCAAACTTTGAAATGTATTTTTCTTTATATAAACCGAAGTACCATAACACTGTTGCTGTGGAAACCAAGTCAGAAGAGAGGCTCAAGAAGGAAGAGATGTTCCTGCACAAAGGTTAAAGACTAGAAGTAGCCTTTAGATTTGGTAATTAGGAGAGAGATCAATGAAAGCTATTCTTCTTTATTTACTAAGTCACATTAGTGCTGGGATTTTTCATCTGTATTAGCTCAGACATTGACCACCAATTTTTAGCTGTCACTTGTGAACTGCTGTGGGTCATGACCTAGAAATATTTGTGGTTTCTAGCATGTGGTTGGATTAAACCCCATCTCTCTTTGTTAATGATTCTTAGATGGAGATTTGCTGGTTTAAATTTTATCTGTAATGTCCCATGGGAAAGTTTGCAACAATTCTTTTAAAAGTGAATTATTCCATTTTTAGATAACTCTGCTTAGCCTTAACCTGTTGAACAAGATTTGCACAATAACCGCGTGTCTTCTCAGATTTCACGCTGGATACCAGTGCACTGATGAGAAGGATGGACTCATCCATTGGAGTCACGTCGCACTCACACACTAGCCTTATGACAATGGGCGAGTGACTGAACTTCTCTAAGGCTCAGGTTGCCCATCAGCAAAATGGGGATACTAACTGATTTGTTGTGAGGATTTAATACCAAAAAAAGAAAAAGAAAACCAACCTGTTGCCGTGGAGTCATTTCTGACTCATAGCAACCCTACAGGACAGAGTAGAGCTGCCCCATAAGGTTTCCAAGGGGTGGCTGGTGGATATGAACTGCTGACCTTTTGGTTAGCAGCCAAGCTCTTAACTACTGCTCCCTCAGAACTCTGAGCATTAAATAGGCTAATGCATTTCATAAAGCACTTAGCATATATGAAATGCTTGATAACAATGTTTAGCTATTAGAGCTATTATTAAATGCATTAATTCTTGTCTTCAAGAGAATTTGCTCGTGAAGAATCCTTTGTTGAAAACTGGTGAGTAATCAATCTGATTAAATGTCTTGGAAGTCTCAGATATATACTGTATGTTCCTATTTTATAAGTGCCTACCATATACCAGGAGTCTCTGGACAGTGCAAATGCTTCATACACTTGGCTGGTAACCTAAAGGTTGGAAGTTTGAGACCACCCAGAGGCACTTCTGAAGAAAGGCCTGGCAATCTACTTTTAAAATATCAGGCTTTGAAAACCCTATGGAGCACAGTTGTAATCTGACATGCATGGGTTCTCCATGGGTCTGAATTGACTTGATGGCCACTGTCAAAACTGCATACCAGGCACTGTACAAGGCACATGTGGTACAAAAATGAATAAAACAAGAGCCTTATACTTATTTTACCGTAACCGTCATTTATTGCTACAATCACACAGCTTTAAAATGAAGAGACTAATTAAATGATGTTAAGGTTTTTATATGTGATTTTTTTTCTGGCAATAATGAATAGTTATAATATTTATTGGTTGTTTCAGGAAGGGAAATCTCTGGGAACATGAGTGAGGAGATGTAAAATAAATCCATCACATTAGAAACAGACTATTATCAGCAGAAAATGTTGAGCCATTGCCAATACACCATTTTTAAATATGTTGCCATTGCAGACACTTCAGTTAAGCAACACATCTAATTTTGCCTCCCACCACTTAAGTAAATTTCTCTTCTCTGTAAAATTTCCTGTTTTATAAAGATATACTTCATCCTGGCTGTGTACATACTAAATTGTTCGTTTTTTTACTTAGTTAAATTGTTTTCTGTCGTAGTGAGAAATGCTTTTTTCCAAAGAAATGATGTTCATGCATGGGAAATAGGAATATATATTAAATGGTTTATTGCAAAACCAGATTTAGACATATTTCTATAATTGTAGCATTTAAATATTTTTAGTGCCCAATGAAATGGCTTTTGGTATAAAATGGTATCTGATAATCAGGGTCTTCAAATTCTCACTTTTATTCTTAATCAAATATAGTTGGTGGGTTTATATTTGCCTGCATATGTTCAGAAATATTAGAGATGTTTTCAGTAGATCTCTATCAATACTTTGCTGGGTTGTAATAACTCGTAAATGACTTAAATTATTTTATACTTTCATCTACTCTGATTTAATAAGCCTTTGTGGATTTTGGATGCTGAGTATAGGTGTGCAAGGAACACACATACAAAAATAAGAAACTTCTCAAACCTAAAAGAAGAAACAAGCGGTTTACAAGACAAATGCACTTTATAATAAAAGAAAAACTTATATTTGAAGGTGAAACGTGAGCTTATTATTGGATTTGCATCTTGGAATTTTGGTCATATCAAGTATCTCCTGAGACCAAGACGTAAGTGTGTTTCCAGATAAAACTTTCCAGGTGACTTTAGGTGCCAAAACTTAAAAAAACAAACAAACACACACAAAAAAACAACCCTATGTTTCGGAGAAGGCAGTGGTGGTTAGTGGTACAATTCTAACCTTCCTTGTGAGGACCTGGGTTCGATTCCTGGCCAGTGAACCTCATGCGCAGCCACCACCCGTCTGTTAGTGGAGGATTGCATATCGCTATGATACTGAACAGGTCTTCTGAGAGCTTCCAGATTAAGACAGACTAGGAAGAAAGGCCTTTTAACAGAGCTTCCAGACTTAGATGGACGAGGAAGAAAGGCCTATTTGATCTACTTCTGAAAATCAGCCAGTGAAAACCATACAGATCACAACAGTCCAGTCTGCAGCTGATCGTGGAGATGGCACAGGACCAGGAAGAATCTCTTTCCATTGTGTATGGTGTGAAGCCCTCGTGGTGCAGTGGTTAAGAGCTGGGCTGCTAACCAAAAGGACGGCAGTTCGAATCACCAGCTGCTCCTTGGAAACCCTGTGGGGCAGTTCTACTCTGTCCTGTAGGGCTGCTATGAGTTGAAATCAACTCAAAGACAACAGATTTTTGGTTTTGATGTGTGAGGTTGCCATGAGTCGGCGGCCTGCTCAATGGTAACTAACAACAACGTGTTTCAGAGGCACTTTCTGAAGTATATTAAATGTGATCCTCAGTTTTCAAACATAGTACTTCGAACATAATGATACACGCAGGGCTGGCTTCATGGGCATGCAACCCCTATGCGGTCGCATAGGGGCCTATGCATAGAAGGGCCACATGCTTGCTTTAAATATCCTGTTGTCACTGTCTTGAAGTTCTTAATAATTTTTGAACAAGGGGCTTTACCTTTTCATTTTTCACTGGGTCCTGCCAAAAATGTAGCTGGTCCTGAGTACAAGGTTTTCAACTGGACTATTAATTTTTGTCTGGGGCTCCATCAACTGCAGTAATGCTTGGGTTTTCTCTTGAGCTCAGCTTGCCAACACTTCTGAGATCAGCATGCTTCTCTCTTCCAGGGCTCTGCCTTCCAATTTGCTGCTTCCGATCTGCTGAAACATCATATAAATAAGGTATTAGAATAGTAAATAGGTTGAGAATCACTAGGTTCTGAAGGGTGACCTTGAAGACTCCTCCCACAGAGTAAAAGTGCAACAATCTCAGTAGCGTGGCTTTGTAGCATTTATTTCTGTGATCTGAGGCTGTTTTTGCTCCTTTTCTGGATTGACTGCTTAGGTGAATAGGCTGTCTCTGTATAAACACCAGGTGGGAATGTACAATTCTGGCCTGTTTCCATTAAAGGAAAACTGTTTTAAACAAAGTATCTAAAAGCCTCCTTTTTTTTCAAAATTAATCATAGAAGGTAAGAAGGTAAGTAAGGTTTCTTTTCATAGACTCCTGTTGCATAAATATTGTAAACTATGGAAGTGCATTCTTGGCCAAGACAGATCCTTTGGATTCCAATAATTTCTGTCCCTTCACATTGTTCATGAAACTTCAAGAAGGTGTTCTTGTTTGTTGTCTTCCCATCCTAAAGTGAGCCACAGAATACCTTTTTGACACAGGTCACATTTGTTAAGCTCCCTCTATAAATGTACAGCTTCATTTTTCACTGTCTACTTAGAACCATTTCTGCTAAAATGAAAGTGGAAAGCTTCTCTATGTAATGATTTCTAGCTTTTTATTTTTTTGCTGGAACATTTTTCTAGTTTCCAAGTTCCAAGTTATCTACAGCAAAATAAGCAAAACCAAGTACATAGTCTGTTTTTTTTAAGCCATTCATAGTGTAGGAAATATACTGGCATTTGTATTACAAAAAATATGATTCTTTTTTTTTGAGATATTTTAAAATTGTGATTTAGGTGAAAGTTAACAGAACAAACTAGTTTCTCATCAAACAGTTAGTACACGAATTGTTTTGTGATGTTAGTTGCCAACCCTGCTGTGTGTCAGCACCCTCCCCTTCTCCAACCCAGTTTCCCAGTTTCCATTCATCCAGTTTTCCTGTCCCTTCCTGCCTTCTTGCCTTTGCTTTTGGGCTGCTGTGCCATTAGTCTCATATACATGATTGAACGGTGAAACACATCCCTCACATGTGTTGTTTTTGGTCCTATAGACCTGTCTAATCTTTGGCTGAAGGGTAAACCTCAGGAGTGACTTCAGTACTGAGTTCAAAGAGTGTCTGGGGGCCATCCTCTTCGGGTTCCTCCAGTCTCTGTCAGACCAGCAAGCTTAGTCTTTTGTGTGTATGTGTGAATTTGAATTTTGTTCTACACTTTTTTCCCCACGCTGTTGGAGACCTTCTATTGTGATCCCTGTCAGAGCAGTCAGCGGTGGTAGCCAGGCGCCATCTAGTTGTTCTGGCCTCAGTCTGTTGGAGGCTGTGGTAATCGTAGTCTGTTAGTCCTCTGAACTAATCTTTCCCTTGTGTCTTTGGTCTTATTCATTCTCTTTTGATCCAGCAGGGATGGGACCAGTAGATGTATCTTAAATGGCTGCTCCCAGGCTTTTAAGACCCCAGTCACTACTCACCACAGTCGAGTGTAGAACATTTTCTTTATAGACTATGTTACGCAGTTGAGCCAGATGTCCCCCAAGACCATGGTCCCCAGCTCTCAGCCCAGTGGGTCAGTCTTTTGGCATTTGGATGTGTCTGTGAAGCTTCTGTGACTTTGCCCTGGTCAAGTTGTGCTAGCTTCCTCAGTATTATGTACTATCTTACCACCTCTCACCAGTTACCACTTATCTACTATCTAGTCAGTGTTTTCTCCTCTCTACCCCTCCCTTCCCTTATAAAAAATATGATTCTTATGAGTGGGGAATGGGTTGTTTCTTACTCACCTTTCATTTACTCATTCATTCATTTGTTAATATTTTCCATCTTCAGCATAATATACTGAGTACCTACTCTGTGCCAGGCGTGTGTGTGTGTACCCTGCTGGAGTACAGTGGGAAATAAGATAATTGTTATCCATTCCAAGGACAGTGCTTTACATAGCTCGCGTGATCTAAGAGGAATGCTGAAGGAATGAATGAATTACAGAAAGAACACATGTTTTAGATAGTACGTATCATTTATTAATATTTCACAAGGGTTTCTGATCTTCTCCTTGTAGTGAAAGGCACTTACACCTTTCTGAAACTAACCATGGCTGAAAATCTCTTCAGTAATTACTTTTGTTTAAATTTTCATTTGACATTTAACTTATTTTCAAAATGTCATCTCTGGATTCAGCTGCCTCTGTGGAACTGAAAGAATTTCATATTAAATACTCTGCAAGTTAGCAGAATATGTGCAATACTGGAAATTTCATAAATGTTCAAAAAGAAAAATTAAGGGGTCATTGGTCACTTTTTAAATCAGTTTATCCTAGGTTATCAAAGCACTTTGGGAGTTGCAGCATTAATTTCGTGCTGGATTTTAACATTAACTGAAATGAGTAAAAGTTTGGGTATGGTTAAAACAATGTCATAGTGACTTACACCTCTGTGGTACTGTCATTCTATCATGTTTGATTTTAATGTAATTTGATATGTGGTGGGATAAAGCAGGTAATTATTTTGGAAATGTCTTTTATTTTCATAAATAGGAGAAATACAGGAGCTGGTCTTTGTTAATAGAAATCATGATAATAATTATAGCCATAATAGTAATTTATATGATAGTTCACCGTATTAAAATGCTCATGTACATTATCTATGATAGGTTTAAAATAACCTATCTTACAAAATGGAAGTGTACCTAGGGAACCTATAAAGCATCTCTGCATGAACAAAAGTTCTCTAAAATTAGAATTTTGTACCTCAGAATCACAAGCAACAGACAAATCAGGATTATTAAACCACCAAGTCTGTCTTGGAAGAAGGACAGCCAGAATGCTCCTTAGAAGCAAGGATGACGAGACTCCATTTTGCTTACTTTGGACAAGTTATTAGGAGGGACCAATCCCTGGAGAAGGACATCATGCTTGGTAAAGTAGAAGGTCAGCAAAAATGAAGAAGACCCTCAATGAGATGGATTGATACAGTGGCTGCACCAGTGGGTTCAAACATACCTACTATTGTGAGGATGGCACAAGACCGAGCAACATTTTGTTCTATTATACATGGGGTCCAATGAGTCGGAACTGACTCAATGGCACCTAACAACAAAAAACCAAGCATCCTGTTTAGATCCTTTATTCATGAAGAAGGCCAACTACCATTGTATGGGTAGTTAAAATAAAGGGAGGGTGTAAAAATAGGGCCAGGCATCTATAAACCTTATTGTGAACAAAACAATGGAAGCAGTAGGTTTTGGGGCTTATGGGTTGGATCTGTAACATACACTCATCATAAATAAGCCAAATTCAACCTTCTGTGGCCTTTAATGAGTTGATAATGTTACTGTGTCTTGCTTTCTGTATTAATTATTAATTAATTAATTCAACAAACATGTGAGAGAAACCTACTCTATGTCAAGCACAGTGCTAGGCTCTGGGAGAACAAACTGAGAAACACGTTCTCTCTCCAAGATAGATAGGGTTTGCCCATCACAGCATACTTCCTGATGACTTTTCTTACCATTTTAACAGTACTTCATTTCATTTTTATTGATCCATATTGAACAAATGCTTCCTTACCCTTTATAACTTCAGTTTCCAATGCATCCCAGGGTCTTTGTCAAGAAAAGAATGATTATAAACCAACACTTCAGTGCTTTAGGGCAGCTACTCTGTGTGTGAAACTCAATGGTCAGCCCTTTTGTGGTGAGAAGAATCCCAGGTGCTTCTATTTTAGGGCATAGAGTACCCAGTTAAGCATTAAATTGTTCAAATTTCTAGAAGAATGTTGACAGGGAGAAGCTGGTATCTTTTCAAAGATAAATGTAGCACCACCAATTTGTTACAGCTGCCAATCAAATATGCCGTGGGACAAAGTGTGCCTGTCATCACCTGCCTCCCTCAACCTGAGAAGTAAACCACGCTGGGAAAGCCTGACTCACCAGGGCCGCCTTAGCAGAGGTGCCTCAGAGCCCGGCTCCCAGTGACAGAAGCTCTTGGGATCCACAAATGCCCCTGGTGCTTCTGTATGTGATACTCTCCTCTGGGTCCGGGGTGGACTAACCAGCTAGCTCAACCTCCAGGGGACTCCTGGTCAGGCATGTTCAGATGCTATGGCAGAGAAGGTACTGATACAGCCCAAACAGATTTGGAGAGTTCTGTGTGCCAGACACCATGCTAAGGTCTAACTGAATCTTCCTAACCATTAAAGGCATGTGCGGTAATGGTCACCGTTTTACAGATGCTCAAAGAAATTTAGTGTCATTCAAAGCCCAAGTTCTTCCCTCAGACTGTAAAGACAGGTCTGATCTTCCCCCTTCCCATAGCCCACTTCACACCATACTGCCCTTACCTCTCTGTCCTCTTGCTCACTCCTCATTACCCTCCTGTGTCACCTGAGCACTCAGGTATGCTCCTGCTTCCGGGCCATTGCACCTGCTGTTTCTGTTGACTGGAAGACTCTTCTCCTATTTCACCTGTCACCAACCCTACAACAACACCTTTTCCTTCTTTGTTCATCCTATTTAATATCTCAGACTTCTAGCTTTTCCTGTACCCCTCTCCTCCTTTATTTCTCTGTGTAGCACTCATCACTATCTAATAAAATTACCTCTTCATTTTTTTTATCACATATTTCTCGCACTAGAAGTAAACTCCACGAGGACAGAGGTTTTTATCTGTTTGTTCGACATTGTATCTTCTGCCGTGAACAATGAATGACAAGAAATAGGTACTTAGTAAATATATATTGAATGAAAAGATGAAAAGAAAATAAGTTCACCAGAATTCTCACTCTAAAAGATAGTAAGTGTTATTGTTGTTAGTCGCTGTTGACTTGACTCTGACTCATGGTGACCTTATTCAGAATGAAACGTTGGCTCGTCCTGTGCCATCTTCATCATAGTATCTTTGAGTGCACTGTTGAGACTATTGTGTCAATCCATCGCATTGAGGGTTTCCCTCGTTTTCCCAGACTGACCCTGTACTTTACCAAAGACTATGTCCTTTTCTAGCAATTGGTCTTTCCTGATGATGTCTCCAGAGTAAGTGAGCTGATGTCTTGCTATCCTCGCTTCTAAGGAGCATTCTGGTTGTGTTTCTTCTAAATCTGATTTATAATAAATAAAGGGGCCTGATTTTTTACTTTGTCTGGCTGTGCGTTAACCTTCCTAACCAAGCCATCAAGTAGTAAGTAAAATTTGAAGTCGATCTTCAGAATTGTGTAGGTGTTGGCATGATCATCTCAATTGATGCAGAAAAGGCATCTGACAAAGTCCAACACCCATTCCTGATAAAAATTCTCAATCAAATAGGTATAGAAGGGAAATTTCTCAACATAATAAAGGGCATCTATGCAAAACCAACGGCCAACATCATTCTTAATGGAGAGAGGCTGAAAACATTCCCCTTGAAAACAGGAACAAGACAAGGATGCCCTTTGTCACCACTCCTATTTAACATTGTGCTGGAAGTTCTAGCTAGAGCAATAAGGCAAGAGAAAGAAATAAAGGGCATCCAAATTGGTAATGAAGAAGTTAAACTCTCCCTGTTTGCAGATGATATGATACTATACATAGAAAACCCTAAAGACTCCACGAGAAATCTACTGGAACTAATAGATTCAGCAGAGCAGCAGGATACAAGATAAACATTCAAACATCAGTTGGATTCCTATACACCAGTAAGGAGAACGATGAAAAGGAAATCAGGAAAATAATACCATTTTCAATAGCCCCTAAAAAGATAAAATACTTAGGAATAAATCTGACGAGGGATGTAAAAGACCTATACAAAGAAAACTACAAAACACTACTGCAAGAAACCCAAAGGGATCTACATAAATGGAAAAACATACCATGTTGGTGGATAGGCAGACTCAACATTGTGAAAATGTCAATTCTACCCAAAGCAATTTACAAATACAACACAATCCCAATCCAAATATCAACAACATTCTTCAAAGAGATGGAAAAACTAATCATTAACTTTATATGTAAAGGGAAAAAGCCCCGAATAAGTAAAGCACTACTGAAGAAGAAGAATGAAGTTGGAGGACTCACACTATCTGACTTCAGAACCTACTATACAGCTACAGTAGTCAAAACAGCCTGATACTGGTACAACGACAGATACATTGACCAATGGAACAGAATTGAGAACCCAGATGTAAATCCATCCACCTACGGTCACCTGATCTTCGACAAGGGCCCAAAGTCCATCAAATGGGGAAAAGACAGTCTTTTTAACAAATGGTGCTGGCAAAACTGGATATCCATTTGCAAAAAAATGAAACAGGACCCATACCTCACACCGTATACAGAAACTACTTCAAAATGGATCAAAGACCTGAATATAAAGCCTAAAACTATAAAGTTCATAGAATAAAAAATAGGACCAACACTTCAGGCCTTAATACATGGCATTAACAGGATACAAACCATAACCGTCAACGCACAAACTCCAACAGATAAGCTAGATAACTGGGATCTTCTAAAAATCAAACACCTATGCTCTTCAAAAGACTTCACCAAAAGAGTGAAAAGAGAACCTACAGACTGGGAAAAAATTTTTGGACAGTACAAGTCAGACAAAGGTCTAATCTCCATAACCTACAAGAAAATCCAACACCTCTACAACAAAAAGACAAATAATCCTATTAAAAAATGGGCAAAGGAAATGAACAGACACTTCACCAAAGAAGACATTCAAATGGCCAACAGACACATGAGGAAATGCTTGCGATCACTAGCCATTAGAGAAATGCAAATTAAAACCACAATGAGATACCATGTCACCCCAGCATTACTGGCACGAATCAAAAACACTGGAAATAACAAATGTTGGAGGGGCTGCGGGGAGATGGGAACTCTTATGCATTGCTGGTGGGAATGCAAAATGATACAACCATTTTGGAAAATGATATGGTGCTTCCTCAGAAAGCTAGAAATAGACATACCATTCGATCCAGCAATCCCACTCCTAGGAATATATCCTAGAGTAATAAGAGTCATCACTCGAATAGACATACGCACACATATGTTCATGGCAGCATTGTTCACAATAGCAAAACGATGGAAACAACCTAGATGCCCATCAACAGATGAATGGATAAACAAACTATGGTACATACACACAATGGAGTACTATGCAATGAGAAAGAACAACAATGAATCTGTGAACCATCTCATAACATGGATGATACTGGAGGACATTATGCTGAGTGAAATAAGTCAATCACAAAAGGACAAATATTGTATGAGACCTCTATTGTAAAAACCCATGAAAAAGTTCACACACAAAATGTAACAATCTCTGTTGGTTACCAGGGATGGGAGGGGTGGTGGGGGGAATACTAAATAGGCAATAGATAGGTGGTATCTTGGGTGAAGGGTGAGACAGTACACAATACAGGGGAAACTAGCACAACCTGTACAAGGAAAGGTCATGGAATCTCCATAGACACATCCAAACTCCCTGAGGGACTGCATTGCTGGGCGGAGGGCTCTGGGGACCATGGTCTCAGGGAACATCTAGCTCAATTGGCATGACACAGTTTATAAAGACAATGCTCTACATTCTACCTTGGTGAGTAGTGTCTGGGGTCTTAAAAGCCTGTGAGCGGCCATCTAAGGTACTCCACTGGTCTCATCCCTTCGGGAGCAAGGGAGAATGAAGAGAACAGGATACAAGGAAAAGATTAGTCCGAAGGACTAATTGTCCACAGCTACCAAGGCCTCCACCGGACTGAGTCCAGTACAGCTAGATGGTGCCCGACTACCACCACTGACTGCTCTGACCAGGATCACAACAGAGGGTTCTGGAAAGAGCTGGAGAAGGATGTAGAGCATAATTCTAACTCACACAAAAAAGACCAGATTTACTGGCCTAAAGGAGACTGGAGAAACCTTGAGTGTATGGCCCCCAGACACCCTTTTAGCTCAGTGGTGAAATTACCTCCGAGGTTCACTGTTCAGCCTGGGAGTGGACAGCCCCGTAAAAGCAAATGAGACTAACGAGTTACAGGAGTCCAGTGACAAGGGCCAGAAGGCAGAAGGGGACAAGGTAGCTGACGATAGGGAACCCAAGGTTGAGTAAGGATATTGTTGATGTGTTGTGAGATTGTTAACCATTATCATAGGGCAACATTTGTAGTAACTGTTAAATGAGAAACTATTTTGTTCTGTAAGCCTTCATCTTAAGTGAGAATAACAGCACAATTCGAAGAGCATAGTCAATATCACTGAACTGTGTATGTAGAAATTTTTGAAACGGTGTATCTTTGGGTATGTGTATTTTCACCAAAAAAAAAAAAAGGTTGAGAAGTTAGAGGGTTAATATGTTGTGGGGTTGTTAACCAATGTCATAAAACAACATGTGTACTACTGTTTCATGAGAAACTATTTGTTCTGTAAGCCTTCACCTGAAGTACAATAAAATATAAATATATATATATATGTGCTGTTAATGACTTTATGATATAAAAAATAATTATCAAAATTTGTCAGTTGAAATAATAATGCATACATACATAAATAAATTTTAATATGGGCCCACTTCTTTTTTCCCTAAAAAAAAAAAAAATTGTGTAGGTGTTGGTAGGTTACTTAAAAAGAGAAAAGGCAAGGTGTACATACACCCATGGAAGCAGGGACAGCCAGGCACATTCTTTTCTCCATTGTCCTAGCTTGCTTTGGGAACTTGCTTTGCTAATTATCTACTTAAAGCCAACCTTTTTATTTTTTCCCTACTTTTCCTGGGTGTTTCATGCTAAACAAAGCTGTTTCAGAGCCACCTCTAGACTTGTTGTTGCCTAGCAAATAACCTTTCTATCACTGATAGTTGAATGTGACCAGGCATTTCTAAAATTAAGCTTTTGATCCTGGAAAAATTCACCGTCTACTTAGATAAAGTGGCATTTTTTTCCCCACTCCTCTCCGTGTGCCTGTTAGATTTTTCCATACGTTGTTTATAATAACTTTCCCTTGTGGTTGAAGATAACAGATTTTTGCTTTTATTTCAAGAAGTGTTGTCTGCTGCAGTGTTTTGCAACATGATTCTTCCCAAGTTTCAAAGCGAGAGTGTGTTTGTCTGATTGTGTTTTTGTGTGTGAATCTGTAGAAAGCGATAATACCCAGGGACTGCAGTGCAGGAGCAAGTCTGCCCTTCCATCCCTGTCACTGTGTTTAAGCAAATGTAAAGGATTTTTTTTTTTTTATGTCATTGTAATTTAAATTCAGAAGGAGTCTATTTGTATGGTAATCATAAGCTAAGGAAAACAGTGTTTCATTTCTCTCTGGGATTTGTTTTCTGACATCTTCACATTCTCCAGTACTTTAACCTGGCAACAGCATATTAACAGCAATTCATACTCCGTATTTTACCATGTAGAACAGTACCCAGAAGATTAATACATGATGAGGAGAAAGAATGAAGAGATGTTGAGGCCATAATTAATTTTACTTCATACACCATATGTGGGTGTGTTCTGGTCTTAACTGAAATTAGAGTCACCATGGAGTTTTCAATATTAAAAAAAAAGAAAATTATGCCCAGTGACACACGTATAACATTGCCCATCTTCTAAAGATGAAGCCTCCAACATGGGAATACAAATGATAATCTCATTGATTGTATTCATTATTTTTCAATAAGACTTTTTGGAGGGTAGAACAGGGGTGATTTTCTTTCTGTGAGAATGATCAGGAAGGACCCCAGCTAACTGCTTATCTGGCTTGGCCTGAACACAAGACAGACAGATAGACAAAGAAACTTCACTCCAAATTTCAAATGATTACTGCATGTTCTTTTCTTAAACAAGAGAATTGTGAGGCTAGGGTTTATATCTTCAATCACACCAAACGATACTTATTTGTTCACAAAACAAACTCAATTGGATTAATATCCCACATGATCTCATTAGATGAGGTGATTCACCCAACATCTTAAGATCACTTAAAATCAGGGGTCATTTGCTCAGATATCTACCCAGAAGATAGGTTATATAAGGGAGTGAAATGGTTAAAGATTTTCTGCTTCATTGAAAGGGGGGGGCATTGGCTATGCGATTCCAGCCAGAAGCTGTGAAGCTGGCCAAATGGACAGTCCCACCCTTGGAAGAATGGTGAGACTTCATCACACGTACTTTGGACATGTTATCAGGAGGGACCAGTCCTTGGAGAAGGACATCATGCTTGGTAAAGTAGAATGTCAGCGAAAAAGAAGACCCTCAAGGAGATGGACTGACACAGTGGCTGCAACAATGGAGTCAGAATCGACTCTACGGCATCTAACAACAACCCTGCCTGAAAGAGGGCCAACCAACCAATCAATTAGTTGCCATTGAGTCGATTCTGACTCATGGTGACCCCCATGTGCATCAGACCTTTCTTATGAGGCACCTCTGGGTAGGCTTCAAACTCCAATCTATCAGCTAGCGGCTGAGCAAGTTAACTGCTTGCACCACCCAGAGACTCCTAAAAGGGGACAGACAGTGTTTTATCCCAGAGGATGATTATGTGTAAGAACACTGTATTCTAGTGGCCAGATCTTCTCTTACTGCAAGAGACACCAGAGATTACTGTTATCATGTGAAATCTCCTGATTGTTATACAGGCTAGTTCAAGTTTTTAAAAAAAAAAAATGAAAGCAAAGCTTTGTGCCAACCAAACAAAGCATGCTATGGCCTCAATATTTGCAGGTCCAGGATCAATAAGAGAACAAATAGAGGCCCACATACCTCAAGTATAAATATTTAAAAGCTATAAATCAAGCTAACAAAACTGTTAATAAAATATGTTCCATTCTCCGACTTTGATAAATATTCGAACCTGGAAGGCCAGGTTTGAAATTAGAGTTCTCTGTGTCCTCTGAGTACCATAATGAGTTAGAATGGGGAGAGCAGGCCCTGCCCACCGCTCACTCCTGACCAACTTCTCTTCTCATTCCCTAGTTCTGTCTCATATGCATGTTTGTGCACACCCCAGGCCACATGCCCAAGCTCTGCTGTCTTCCCTGTAAAAAGCTGCCCCTTGGCCAACCCTCAGTCCTGGGGTTGTGCACTGAGGAGGTATGACCTGCCCTAAGAGAATGGATCTAGCAAAGAGGCCCACATAGGCCCAGGGAGTAGGCCGGGGTCATTTGGGGAGTTTGATCTGGAATTTAGACTCTAGATGGTGTGTGGAGATCTCCACACAGTCTCCAAGTGGGCACATCTCCTTGGCTCGTCAGTCACCTGGCCGTATGAGGAGACACATGGTTGAAGTTTAGATTCATAAGGTCCCTAGGTGGTGCAAATGGTTTGTGCTCGGATGCTAAACCGAAGGTTGGTGGTTTGAACCCACCCAGCAGTACTGCAGAAGAAAAAGCCTGGCAGTATCATCTTACATTAAGATTATAGCCAAGGACACCCTATGGAGCAGTTCTACCCATATTGGGGTCACCATGAGTTGGAGTCAACTCAATGGCAACCATCACCACCACCAACAGCAAATTTAGATTCATAGAATATTTGTTGGGGAGGGATCTTAGAGATCATCTTCTTAGTCCCCAAGCCCTAGGTTTATAGAGGAGGAACCTGGCTTACAGGAGACAGTTTGCCTTACTATAGAATCACAGGCTTTTTAGCCAGAGGTATCTGAACTTAATTGCTAGTCCAGTCACTTACTAGGTGGATGACATGTTACTTAGCTTCCCTGAGCCTTGGTTTGCTCCTAGGAAAATGAAAATGAAATCAATTTTATTCCTGACTTTTCTGGCCAGTTATGGTTGCAACTTTTGAAGACTGGTTCATCCTAACAGAGCACCCTCCGTAGGGGAGGTCTGTTTGATGTAACTATGTCTCAGCCACAGTTGTTTTCTTAGGTTAAATACAAGGACAATCTTGGGTTGCATTTCAGTTCTTGAATTACCTTTCTCTTTTCCTTAAAAAAAAGAGCAACAGAGAAAGGAAATTAGCAGACAATGTTGCTTTAAACATGAGCAAATTCATGTCTGTCTTTTCTGTATCTGAATGGTGATAACATTTCAATTCCTAAGACCCTTATAACCAAAGCTATGTGTAATTTTTGTACTGAATTTTTAAATTTAAATTTTACGTGTAAAAGTACTGAATTTTTGTACTAAAATTACACATAGCTTTGAACATGGTTATAAGGGTCTTTGGTGGCGCAGTGGTTAAGTGATACAGCTGTTAACCAAAAGGTCGACAGTTCAAATCTACCAGCGGCTCCTTGGAAACCCTATGCGGCAGTTCTACTCAGTCCTCTAGGGTCGCTATGGGTCGGAATCGACTTGATGGCAACTGGTTTGGTTATAAGGGTCTTAGTAATTGAAATGTTATCACCATTCAGATACAGGAAAGGCAGACGTGAACTTGTTCATGTTCAAGCAACATCGTCTTGCTGATTTCCTTTCTCTGTAGCTAATGAAAGGAGCCCTGGTGGCACAGTGGTTAAAGCGCTTGGCTGCTAACCAAAAGGTCAGCGTTCAAACCCACCATCACTCCACAGGAGAAAGAGTGGCAGTCTGCTTCTGAAAGATTTACAGCCTTGGAAACTCTATGGGGCAGTTGTACTCTATCCTATAGGGTCGCCATGAGTTGGGATCGACTTGATGGCAGGTTTTCTGTTGTTTTATTTTTGGCCACTGGTGATGTCCATTGACAGCTGGCATCAAGCTAATATTCTCTTTTATTTAGTGTATTAAGTCAATTGTTTAAAAAAAAAAAAAACACTGCCATGAAGTCAATTTGGACTCATAGTGACCCTATAGGACAGAGTAGAACTGCCCCATGGGGTTTCTAAGGCTGTAAATCTTTACCAATGCAGACTGCCACAAATTTCTCCGCAGAGCAGCTGGTGAGTTTGAACCAACCACCTTTTGGTTAGTCACTGTGCTACCAGGGCTCCTCTTAAAAAAGAAAGTCTGGCTAATTGGGTTGCCAAGATCATAATACTAACTCTGATTCTAAGCCTGAAAACCCCATTACAGAATATCTCTTTTATGTGCAGAAGAGTTCCAAATGCCTGAAAATATCATTATCGTCCCCTTCATCTGGGAAAAGTAATAGATATTATTGGATACTTACTTCTTCACAGACTCATTCACGTTTTTGATGACTTAGGCATTGTGACCAGTATCAGGACATTTTCATTTAGAATAAGCAGTCACTCATATTTTGGTACAAGAGGGAGACCTAGTTGTATATCAGGATATTTCAAACCGGGAAGCCCGTTCCAGAAGGTTTCTGCTGTTTTTCTCATAAAGGGACCATTAAGTTTTTATTATATTGGAGATTAGAGTTTTATTTTTCACTCACCTTCAGCCTATTAGTCCAGTACCTTTCTCTCCTCATTGCTTACATGGCCCCAACGAACTGGAAGATGGATTATGTTGTGGTTCTCAAATAATCGTACCATGAGCTATGTGAGAATGTTACGTCTTTGGCATTTAGGGAAGGTATAGGTGGATGATGATGATTGACAATGATGATGTCGATGATGATGATGATAACTTATACTTTTGTGTATCTTTGCCAGGCATACTTGATGCCGATTATTTCATATTCACAATAGCCCACTGAAGAATGTGGTATTAGCATGATAGCTCTCAATTTATCATTGAGGAAACTGAAGTTTAGGAAACTAACTTGCTGAAAGTCACTCAGCTAGTAAATGACAGGATCCGGACTTAACACCAGATTTACTGTCTAGTGATCTTGTTTTGGTTCAATATGCTATGGATAAAGAGATAAATGATAGCCAACATTGTTTAGTGATAGGAAATGCTTTACACATATACTCTCATTTCATTTCATACCAGCAAGCCAGAGGAGAGTTTTATGATTAGCTGCATTTTACAGATGAGTAAATTGTGGCTCAGAGAGTTTTAGAAATGTGTCCAAATCACACAGCTTGCAAATGGGAGAATTGAGAGTTAATCCCAGCTCAGGTATACTCGGTCACTTTTAAAGTGTTGTATTGCCTTTTGACCAGAGGGGGGAAGAATCTTTAAGAATTTAAAGTCAAATTTTGTTTTAAATCACATTCTAAGATATTTAGCAGATAACATTAAGGAAATAAACCATAAAAGAGATGCTATTTATATGTAAGTTACCCAAGAAAAAATTTCCGAAGAATTTTTTTATCAGGTTGTGTGACATATTGTGTCTGTGTTACCTCCTGGTATAGATGAATAGACCATCAGCCCAGCAAAGAGAACTAGCAAGCTGCTCATCGTGCTTTTGTAAATGTTCAGTGATTAGATGGGATAGCTATTAATATTATTTTATGATTTTTTTTTTGCAGAGGTTATATCCATCTGCAGATTTAAATCTATACATGCTAACTAAAGATTCAAGATCTTTTCATAAATGTCCTCTTTCTAAAGTCGTTCTCTTCTGACCTCCCTGCATTAGCCATGATGACCACTGGAGATATTGTCCAAATCTTCTTCCTGCTGATCTGAGTAGCCTCTCTGTAGAGTCCCCTGTTAAGACAGAAATTCACAAACAATAAGCGGCCATTGCCAGCAATTTGAACACAGCAGTCCTGGTCTTTGGCAGCAGTTACCAACAATTGGCAAGCTATTACCCAAATCCCCTGCCAAGAGAAAGCTAGGATTTTTGAAATTACCTTGTTACTCTCACCTGCATGCCACATTTCTCTCTCTCTCTTTTTTAAATAGGTTTTGTGGTGCAAGTGTTTCTTTACAACTTTCATGCTGAAACTGTCTTTGACATGGGAGTATTTGGTTTTTTTGAGAGGCACTTTGCAAAATAAATGCCCTTCTACAGTTCTTTCCTTAGGTGTGAGATTTGATTTGTAGGTACTATGGGTAACTTCATAGCTTCAAACGACACATTGCATTGGGCAAATCTGCTTCAGAAAACCGCTTTAAAGTGTGAAAAGGCAAAATGTCACTTTGAGGACTAAGGTGTGCCTGACCCATGCCATAGTATTTTCAATTCTTATTCAGTCTTCCTTATTTATTATCCAGCTTTGGCATGCAACTGATGCACTTAAATTATGGTGTTGTTGAAGAATATTGAATATAGCATTTACTGCCAGAAGAACGAACAAATCTGTCTTGGAAGAAGTACAGCCAGAATGTTCCTTAGAAGCGAGGGAGGCAAGACTTTGTCTCATGTACTTTGGACATGTTATCAGGAGGGACCAGTCCCTGGAGAAGGACATCATGCTTGGTAAAATAGATGGTCAGCGAAAAAGAGGAAGGCCCTCAATGAGATGGACTGACAGTGGCTGCAGTGGTGAGCTCAAACCTGGCGACGATTGTGAGGATTCAGGACCAGGCAGTGTTTCGGTCTGTTGTACTAGGGTCACTGTGAGTCAGCACCGAGTCGAGGGCACCTAACAACAGCTCCACAGCTAGCAGGTGGAGGAGCAGGACTCTAACTTAAGTCTGTATGATGTAGAGCTATACTCTTAAGAAACCACTTTTGGGAAAGAATTGTAATGTGGGGTTTGCTGTGGACCCCTGGGGTGTCCAGGACCCTGGATGATCCAAAAGACATTGCCTTATTGGCGCCAACTGTAAAGAGTCCCTAGTCTGCCTGAAGCTCTGTGTGGGCCACAGTAAAATCATATTTTATTGTGTTTTTGGTGAAAATTTACACTGTAAATTAGGTTCTTATTTGACAATTTCCATACAAATTGATCAATGATATCAGTTACATTTTTCACGTTGTGTCAAGATTCTCTTTAATTGTGTTCTGGTTGTTCCATTTCCAGTACTCTAGTTTCCCTGCCCCCTTATCGTCTCATCTTTGCTTTAGATTAAATGTCCACTTTTTGGACTCATACAGACGTTTTTTAGTAGTGTACCGTTCTAATGGGTAATATCGTTTATTTTGTGTGTCACTCTGTTTTTCTACTTAAAGGTGATCTCAGGAGATAGTTTCGGTTGTCTTCAGGTCCTTACTCAACCTCTGACTTGCCTCTGCAGAATTCAAGCTAAGCTGCTTCTCTGGCTCTGAAGTCCTTGCCCATCCTAAGTGACTGCTTGTCACCTGCTCCATGAACCAGTACTTGTGTTCTCCTCCTGGTAACTGAGGTACCACTTCGATCTGACCTCAGGCTCCCCTATGTGAATTGTACCACCCTCAGTCCTTTGAGCATGACCCAGCATCCTGATTCTGAACCTCTTTGGCCCTGATGAGGCTGAACCTCAGACACCGTGCTTGTAGCTATCCACCCAGTGTCCTCCATATTCCTCATTTGATTCCTCTGGGCAGGGCCAAGCTGCAAAACTTGGTACAGACTAATTGGAGACTAGTAAATACCCTAAATTTCACCAGATTTCTACGTCCCATCTGGGGATCACCCTTTGAAAGAACCTATAGTGGAACTATAAGTTCAAATTTGTATTTTCTGGGACTTTCCAGATCTCTCTACTTTAAGAAAACTATTCTGTCAATACCTACCCATATCAGCTAGTGTTAAAATAATTCTGCTCTGCTTTACATTCCTTTGGCTTCGTCCCATCTGACTTGTTTCTCTACTGCAGCTTGGGTCTAGGTAATCTTGTCCCTCTCTACCGTGTGTGTGTGTGTGTGTGTGTGTGTGTGTGTGTGTGTGTGTGTGTGTGTGTGTGTTAAAGAGAGAGAATGCAAAAGAGAAAACCCATCAACAAACATTTTTTTTCTGCTGAAATTTGAATAAACACAATTTTTATAGACTCTGCAGTCAACTCTTCCATATTTAACAATGACTGGCTGCTATTGAGAAGGAATCCTGGTGGCGAGGTGGTTAAAGCACTTGACTGCTAACCCAGAGTTTGGCGGTTTGAACTCACCAGCCACTTTTCGGGAGAAAGATGTGGCAGTCTGCTTCCATAAAGATTTATAGTCTTGGAAACCCTACGGGGCAGTTCTGCCCTGTCCTACGAGGTTGCTCTGAGGCAGGGTCGCCATGAGGCAGAATCGACTCAATGATGGTAGGTTTGGTTGGGTTTGGCTGCTATTACAGAAATAGAATGCAGGTCAGGAAATTTTTCTTCTTTTGTAATTCTGTATTACCTTAGTACCCTCAAAGAAACCATTTCTTATTGAAACTGGTTATGTTTTTACAGGAGACACATATGGGCTTGTTATTTAACAGTGAAATATCTTTATACTAAAATTTTAAACTACTCATCCAGCTAAGGTATTTTGCTGTTCAATAATACTTCTCAGGTATTGAGGTATTGCTCGTTTCAAATTTCAGGTTTTTTTTTTTTTTTTTTAACTCTATCAAGTAAGAATGAAAAGTGACAAATTCAGTGAGGTGTAAGATAAGTCTGTCTTTATGTTTCTTGGGGCAAATCACATTTTATCTTAGTGCAGCCTTCCTGCCTTTGGTTTGCTCAAAGAAATTAATTTGACTGTTTACGATATTTAATTTTCAATAATTATTCAAGCATATATAACCACAGACATCTACGTAGAAGGCAGATGGATCAGCAATTGTGCATGTAATTAGAAATAACCCTTGAAATACAAAAGTAGATTTTAATATTCAGCATCTAAAAAATTGCTAACATTACAAATTGCCCATCCCTGGGGTTGCAGCCAGTGATGTAAAATTTTAAATATAAGAATTCAAATGAAAATTTCAGCCTTCTCAGAACCAAGCATTTACTGAATTACAGTGGAAAATCATGGAAAAACCACTTAAAGGGACATTCTTTCTTTATCTAACAAAAACTGTGATGTGTGTATAACTAAATATATCTTGAATAGTTATATTTTAATAATTTAGATTGGAGTGTCTCTTTTTATAACAAGAGTTATACATTCAAATAGAAAAAGTCCAATGAGAATTGTCTTAGTAAATACCAATCCACTTTTAAGATCTTTATAGAGAGAAAAACACAAAATATTCTATTTTATGTTTTTAAAATAAAGGATGTTGTTGTTGTCGGTTGCCAGTGAGTCTGACTTCTGGCAACCTCATGTGTCCAGAGCACAACTGCTCCATAGGGTTTTTAAGCCTATGACTTTTCAGAAGCAGATTGCCAGGCCTATCTTCTGAAGAACCTCTGGGTGGATTCAAACTGGCAACCTTTCAGAGGGTAATGGCGTGCTTAGCCATTTGTACCACCCAGGAACCTAAAATGAAGGCTAGAGCTCATATTTACTATTGTCAATAAACATGAGGAATAGACTTCATTTCTCTATACTTAGGGAGAGGCAGAGTCATGTGGTGAAATGAGTTCTGATTTTAGATTAGTGAGTCCTGGATTCAAGTCTGTGATCTGCTATTTACCAGATATATAACTTCGAGCGAATCTCTGAATCTCAAAGTGGCCGTGTTTATTGGTATTTTTGCTGTGGTAGTTGGTGTCTTCTCTTAACAGCATGTAGCATGGTCCCTGGCACCACAGAAACTTTAATAAAAAATTATTGAAGAAAAAAAAGGGAAGTGTAGAAGAGAATAAGGAAGCTAGAGACGGAGAAAGAAAGAGATTGAGAGAAAAAAAACAAACACTTTTCTGGTTTTTTTCTCTATTCCAAAAACAAAAGAGAAGCTCAGATTTTCAAGGAGTAATATCACCATCTTATGGCCTTTTATAATATTGCTGCTGAAAATTATCATACTGGTTGTATTTTTGCAACTATAAGCATCACAGCTTTATAATTAAGTTAAAGGCTAGATCTTGACCATATACCAGATGTTTTCTACCCTTTTTGATTTTGTTTTTGAAGCAGTAAGACTCATGTTTTGTATATCACCAATGTTTGTGGAGTTCCTACTTCGTGCCAGGGGCTTTGTGAGATAACAGAAACGTAAGAAACACAAGTACTGGCTTTAAAGAATTTAGAGTTTGGAGCGGCTGAGCACATTTCTTCTAGGGAGAAAGAATCCACAGCAGGACTGTTCTAACACTGGGCTCTGTAAATTACCAGTTATCTGTTCATCTTTAGAATATAGTGCTGGTATTACACATGAAAACCTGAGGCTTATATGCAAACCTGAGCCCTGGTGGCGCAGTGGTTAAGAGCTCGGGAGCTAACTAAAACATTGGCAGTTTGCATTCATCACCTGCTCCTTGGAAACCCTATGGGGCAGTTCTACCTGTCCTCTAGGGTCGCTATGCGTTGGAATTGGCTGGACAGCAATGGGTTTCTATGCAAAACAATGAATAAATGATGAATGGTATGGTCTTGAGTCCCACCAGGAACAGACCTAAACCTTAGGGACATTGCTGGGAAAATTAAGGACATAATTCTAGAATCCACTATTTCGTTCTCATTGTGAGGGTTGGGGTGGTATTGGATTTGATCCAATGCCATAAAAAACAGGAAGAAGGAAAATGAATGTAGGCGTTGACAGCCTTAATTGTCTATTTCAAACCCATAACTTGAAGAGATACAGTGGAAGTAGAAGGAAATGACAGCTTGGCTTAGAGGGTGAGATCAGTGTCTTTAACAACTAGAGCCTACCTCTCATCCCAACCTTTGATCCTAGTTTTCTAAACATAATTTAAAAGTCACGGAGTGTGTCCTCTGGCTCTACTTTTGTGCCAGGCCCTGTATTTGTTTATAGCCCATACATGCTAATTATGAAGCAAAGAAGTCCCCTTTCCTTGGAAGGAACCATGTGCTGTACATGGCATCATGTGGTTTTGCCATTATGTTTACTGGCCATGTGCACTGTCCTGGATGCCACTGGAGAAAGCGTGAAACATTTTCTTTTAGTTTCTTAGTACTGCTATAGCAGAAATACCACAAGTGGGTAGATTTAACAAACAGAAATTTATTTTCTCACAGTTTAGGAGGCTGGAAGTCCAAATTCAGGGTGCTGACTCTAGGGGAAGACTTTCTTTCTCTGTGGACTCTGGGGGAAGGTCCTTATCTCTTTTTAGCTTCTTTTCTTCTGTTCCTTTGCGATCTTCATGTGGCCTATGTCTTCCTCTCCATTTGTGCTTCTCTTTCTGAGCCTAATCTGCTCTTTTTTATATCTCAGAGGTGACTGACTTAAAACACATCCTCTGCTGATTTGTCTTATTAACAAAGTCCTCATTCACAAACGGGATTACATCCACAGGTATAGGAGTTTAGGATTTTCAACACAATTCAATCATAACGTTCTCCAAATCTTCTGGGTGCTGTGTCTCCTGCAGAGAAGTCCATAATTTGAGGAGATGATGCCACTGGGGATTAAAGAGCTGGTGGAACCTTTTTTATTTTTTAATTGTTGTAAAAATATATTGAACACAGCATTTGCCAACTCAACATTTTTCAGGTGTACGATTCAGTGACACCCATTACATCAATCATGTTGTGGTGGCACCTTTTTATTTATTTGTATGACTGTACTAGTTCACTAGTATCTTAGAAAGAGAATATCTAATAATAAAGAGAAATGTTTTATAATCCTATAGTCATGAAAAAAGCTTTGTGACCAAAAAAAAATTCTATATTTCATTTTTTTCCATAATGTCTAGAACTAGTTGGTGCTTTAAATTGAAAATTTACTCCAAGCCCAAATAAATTTTATCTTCCTAGAAAACAAGATGGTTTGATGAGATAATCCTGAGATTCTGTGATTGTCACTATGTTACTGCTATGATGTAGAAGGGATTGTACTGCAGTGTTAATGATTAAAGTGGTCGAATGTGGAATGAGAAAATAGAGTTTTCTTTTTTTTGGTTATGGTTAGAAGTAATATTCAAGTCTTCATTGGAAAAAACTTGAACTGCATGCCATTAAATTAGTTTTAAATGGAAATGGGAAGCTGTGGTTATTTGAAAATGTTTTCCTTTTTTATTAAACCAACTGCCCTGTGGGATAACTGTTTGTGTACCTTGAAGTCGTGGGCCAAACTTAGTTTTTCTTTAGGCTTGTATTGATTTGTTCATTCACAGGTGTCTAGGCCACCTTCTGGTCAGTTCTTTTTTAGCTGACATCCAGAGCTGACCTGAGGAGAGCTGTTCCCTTATCACTACCCCTTTGTGCCTTGTGTGAGGAGCAGAAAGGGAAAGTAGTGGCTTGTGCTGACTAATGCTTGACGCTACACTTCCTTCCGGAGACTGGTCCAGGGCAAGACTTGACTCAGTCAGTGGCAGAATCAGCAGTCTTCACAGATTCATTTTGAGAAGTATATGCAGTTTTATGTTTTTAACCGAAAACACACAAACACACATAAATTACCACCACCAACAACAAAAAAAAGCCAGTTGCCATCAAGTTCATTCCGACTCACGGTGACTCCATGTGTTTTCAGAGTAGAACTGTGCTGCATAGGGTTTTTTATGGCTATGATATTTTGGAAGTAGATTGCCAGGACTTTCTTTGGCGACACCTCTGGGAGGATTCAAACATCCAGCCTTTCGGTTAGTAGTGAGCACTTAACCATTTGTGCCACCCAGGGGCTCCTAAATTACTACCAAAACCAAAAAAAGCCAAACCCACTGCCATCGAGTCAATTCTGACTCACAGTGACCCTATAGGACAGAGTAGAACTACCCCACAGGGTTTCCAAAGCTGTAAATCTTTACAGAAGCAGACTGCCACATTTTTCTCCTGCTGAGCAGCTGGTGGGTTTGAATGGCCGACCTTTTGGTTAGCAACCGAGCACTTTAACCACTGTACCTAGGGCTCCTTTAAATTACTATACTTACCCTAAAACCCTACGTTTTGTCATCCCTTTCTATAGTCCACTGATTAAGAGTGTGCACTTCGTGTTTACATCTTGGTTCTGCTCCTGCTGGGTTGTGACCAGGCAAGTTAAATATAAGTCCTGAAAGCCTGGATCTGCTCATTTGTAAAATGGGGCTAATAATAGCATCTTCCATGCCCAGTTATTGCGAGGATTAAGTGAGGTAATGTATACACAGTGATTAATGCAGTGCCCTGGGGACATCAATTCTCAACAAATGTTAGCTGTTATTATTGTTGTTTTTATGAGTTCACCCATACCCATTTCAGCTCACTGTAGAGGACTTTACTTTTCTGGAATCTTCTGAAGTAGAGGTTATTCTCCTATTCTACATAACATTGTGGAGGAGGGTTCAATGTAACTTACATTCAATCTCTTGCCCTAAATTCTCTGCATTCTTACTGCTGTTATCCACCAGCTGCCCCACTGGTTTCCCATTGTGCTCTCTATCTAGCTTAGCGTCTCCTTTCCTATCCTTGTCCTCATGGTTATTTTGGGGGCCTACAATGCCTCTGTGGCTGATTACCAAAAGTCCATCACTTCAAACGAAGCCGTCTTCTCTACTCTTCAGATCATTTCCAAGGCAATGCCAGTGTGTTTTCATCAAGTCCCACCCCTGAAACTGAATTCTCACAATCGCTTGGTCTCCTTTCCATGTTCACATATGTCCCTACCCACTGAAAGCCACAGTTATTTGTCACCCACTGAATTGTAACTTCCTATTTACTTACCAAGGAGCCCTGGCGGCACACAATGGTTAAGCTCTCTGCTGCTAACTGAAAGGTTGGCAGTTCGAACCCACCCAGTGGCTCTGCAGGAGAAAGACCTGGTGATCTGCTTCCATAAAGATTACAGCCAAGAAAACCTTATGGGGCAGTGCTACTCTGTCACATGGGGTTGCTATGAGTCAGAAGTGACTTGACGACACCCAACAACAACATTTACTTACCTGTCTCCCAACTAAATTCTAAGTTCCCTAGACTCCTTCAAGTGTCTTTGTGCCCCGAGCCAAGCCTGGCTTAGGGTAAGGATTCAATTAATATATGTTGAATTCATGGGAATTAATGTATTTCTGATTTTCAACCTTGTAACTAGTCTCTAATTGCTGTTTGGCAAATCTTTTTTTCATTTATCTTGTACTCCCTATCATGTTCCTTCCAGTTTCAGCTTCAGATTTCTCCACTGTCCTGACCCTCCATTCTGCATCTCTGTTTTCTGTCGAATTATCTGGCTCATCTTTAACCGGGGGGTTGACAACATCTTAGATGAGTTCACTGACTTTCCATTTAAGCTGTCTCAACTTCACTGTACCTCAGTGGCACCCTGCCATGGGGGAAACTCAGGTGCCTCTTCCTCCTAGGTATCCCCTCCACCTGTGCCCTGGGGTCCTTGTCTGACTCATTTATGTGCCTCCCTCTGGCCTGGGCCAGTGACGTGCATGATAACACGGGCTCTCTGGAATTTTGTTGAATTTAATTGTTAAATTCCTTCCCAAGGAAGTCCACAGCACTGCCTTAAAATGTCCGGAAGTTCTTCTTGGTTCAGTGCATCCAAATATTGTATCTCTGCGCCCTTCACTGCTTTGGGCCTTGTGGGCTGTGACCAACACTCAGGCCTGAAGTCAGTCCATTCTCTATTCCATTTAACCGCAGCCAGTTTATGTCTTCAGCCCTGATCTTCCCAAGATGGGACTGATCATTCTTGATAAACTGTTAAGGCAGATACTGAGCATACCCTCAATGGAGTCAGGGTGTGGATAGAGCCTGCAGCTTTCTGCTCTAGTCGGACTATAGGGAGCCTTTGTAAATCTGTGAGCAGTTGAGAGGCATGTGAAACCATCTGCTTTAGGAAGACTGTCCTGGTTTGGAAGGGAGGAAAATGGTATCATATGATGCCTTAACTCATTGCCATCAAGTCGATTCCAACTCATAGCAACCCTATAGGATAGAGTAGAATTGTTCCATAGAGTTTCCAAGGAGCATCCGGTGGATTCAAACTGACGACCTTTTGGTTAGTAGCCATAGCTCTTAACCACTTCGTCACTAGGGTTTCCATACGATGCCTTAACTGTCTTGAAATCTTGGCCTCTGCTATATTACAAACCTAGGAATGTTCTGAATTTAATAAGGAAAATAAAAGAGCTCATCCTCTGTTCCTGAGGGATGACTTATTTGGGGTGAAGATTCACCAGGATTGCCTTTGACAAAATGTGAATATTTCATATGCGTGGAAGCTCTTGCAATGTATATTATGGGCCTTATTTTGGAGTGGCTTGTTTTGTAAATTAACAACGCATCACATGGGGGCAATGGTGGTTCAGTGGTAGACTTCTCACCTTCCATGCAGGAGACCAGGGTTCAATTCCTGACCAATGTACCTCATGTGCAGCCACTATCCGTCTGTCAGTCGAGGCTTACCTATTGCTATAATGCTGAACAGGTTTCAGTAGAGCTTCCAGACTAAGACAAACTAGGAAGAAAGACTTGGCAATCTGCTTCAAAACATTAGTCAGTGAAAACCCTATGGGTCCAAACAATCCAGTCTACATGAGAATGAAGTAGGACCTGGCAGCATTTCCTTCCATTGTGCATGGGGTCGGCATGAGTTGGGTGTCTACTCAACAGCAGCTAACAGCAACAGCTATCACATGCCATCATATTCAGGTGCTTGCTGCTGGCTACCAGCTTGTGAGAAATACTCTGAGATATGAAGCATCTCATAAAATGCATCAGTCTCTATGGGAGAGCCTCAGCTTGCTGGGTGTGCCCCAGACTTCATCTCCAGGAGACAGGGGGATATTTTCTATCCTCTCAGGGTGCTTATTCCAGGGAGCATAATTACAAACCACTGACAGGAATTTATTTTAATAGCTCCAGAAAATATTTGTTAAGTTAAGAGGGAATTTTGCTTTCGTGGAGATAAGCCCTTGCCTAACCGGCATTAAATTACCCTTCAAATGGTTTCTCAGAAGCCTGAGTGTAGCATGCAATACATTCGTGTGTGTGAGTGGTCTGTGTGTGCAAGCGTGTGTGTTTCAGCTGCTGAGTGTTGAAAACCTGCTTTTGTATTTTGAGGGTTATTTCCAGCAGATGATGAGACTGTCCAATTTATCTTTGGTATTGAGCAAGCCCTATTTGTCTCTGGCATGAAGCAAGCTTAGCTCATCTGGTGCCATCTCTGGTTATCACACTGCTCATCAGGGGTAATTTGTTTTGTTTTATTTCTGTCCCAAAAGGTAATTAATAATACAGGAGCGAAATTGTTTGTGCGGTGTTTTTAGATTTTTGATTACCCAAAATAATTTTTTCAGGAGCCTTTCTAAAGAGCTGCTTTTCTACCTGACTGGAAACCTGTGCTCCTCGGTGACAAAGAGCCAACTTTTGGAAACCTTCCAGGGGTCCATTCCCTCACTTTCATGCACTTACAGCTCCCATTTAATGTGGGTCAAGGAGGATTTTAAAAGGTGTTAAAACACATATCAGTGAATAGTCTTTGGTGCATATGGATACTGAGTCAGAACCTTCTTTTCCAGTTACAATGCTCTGGCCTCTGCCAGTGATTTAAAGAAATCCTACTGAAGGCGAGGCATTGTGCTCAGTCCTTCCCATACATCTTAATCAATCTTCACAACCATCAGTCAGGTAGCTACTGTTAGTCTCCATTTCAGAGGTGGGGAAATTGAGAGTTATGGTAATGTAGTACTTAGTCCTTGCTTTTGTATTTGAAGAGTAACTTTCCCTAACCCTAAGCTCCTTTTTTTTAAAAAAAAGTTTTATTTATTTTTGGTGGCAGTATACACAACCAAGCACAGAATCATTCTCAATGTCTATACGAACAGTTCAGTGACATTAGTTACATATATCACGTTTTGTCAGCATTCTGTCACCATTAATTTAAGCTCTCTGTCCCTTAAAGTTCTCATCTGCACTTTAGGTTGACCGTTGTCAGTTTACCCCCACATTGTTGTTGTTGATAGGTGCAGTCAAGTCAGTTTCAACTCATAGTGACCCCAGTGGCCAACCCTAAGCTTTTAGTCACTCTTCCAGGGTGGCGAACTCATATGTCTGCAGGGCCAGGGCAGGTTAACATAGGTTGCAACCAACTGGTGAGCACCTGCTCCTTCTAAGGAAGCAGTTACTTTTCTGTTCTTGCTCTTTGTTGCCAGGTAACAATGGGCCACTGCCACCAGGTAACTCTAAGTTTTTAATACAAGCTGGTATTATGGCAGTTTTCATTATAATTCTATAAGCTCGGTCCAATTATTAGTTTCTTTTTTTCAGAAGAGACAGATTGAGTCTTAGAGAGAATAAATACTGTTCTCAAAAGCATTCAGTTAATAAGTACTATAATTGGCATTCAAACATGTTTGTCATCTTCAGAAAAATCCCAGTATGTACTTTTGCCTCCATTTCTGTGACTCCATGTGTATTTTCACTCCCACTGGGCAACCTCCTACTTACTTTTTGGGTAACAGCTTTATTGAGATGTAATTCACATACCATAGAATTCACCCATCTAAAATGTACACTTCAGTAGTTTTCAGTATATTCACAGAGTTGTGCAACCCTTTCCACAATCAATGTTAGAACATTTTTATCACCTCAAAAGAAATCCTGTACCTTTTAGCTATAATCCACCCCTAATCTTGCCTCCCCTTATCCCTAAACAACCACTAATCTACTTTCTGTGTCTATAGATTTCCCTGTTAGTGGACATTTTATATAAACAGAATCACGTAACATGTAGTATTTTACGACTGTCTTCTTTCACTTAGTATGTTTTCAGAGAGCAATCATGTGGTAGCATGAATCAGTGTTCCATTCCTTTTTAATGGCCAAATAATATTCCATTATATGGATTCACCACACTTGGTTTATCCGTTCATCAGTTGATGGACATTTAGGTTGTTTCCACCTTTTGGCTATTAACAATAATGCTGATATAAACATTTGTGTACAAGTTTCTGTGTGGACATGTGTTTTAATTTCTCTTGGGTATGTATGTAGGAGTAGATTTTCTGGGTCATATGGTAACTCTAGGTTTAATTATTTAAGGAACTGCCAGACTGTTTTCCAAAGTGGCTGTACCATCGTACATTCTCACGAGCAGTGTATGCGGGTTCTGATTTCTAAACATTTTTGCAAACGCTTGTTATTTTCTAACTTTTTTGTTACATCCATCTTAGTGGGTATGAATTGGTATCTCACTGTGGTTTTGATTTGCATTTCTCTGACGACTGGTGATGTCGAGCATCTATTTAGATCCTTCCCCCATTTTTTCAAAATTGGATCATTTGTCTTTTTGTTATTGATTTGTAAGAGTTCTTTACATATTCTTGATACAAGTCCCGTGTAAGATACATGATTTGCAAATGTTTTTCTCATTTTGTGCATTGTCTTTTCACTTTCCTGATAGTGTCCTTTAAAGCATTTTTTTTTTTTTAATGAAGTCCAGTGCATCTGTTATTGTTGTTGCTTCTGCTTTTGGTGTCATATCTAAATGCCATGGACAAATCCAAGGTTGCAAAGATTTACTCCTATGTTTTCTTACTTATTTTTATTGTTGTAAAGCATATTTTCCTTTTTCTGGGTGTATCTTATGTTTGTAGAATACTTGCATTTGTTTTTGAAAAGACTGTGTTTATGTTTTGCATGATTTTGCAAACTTCTGCCACCAGTTTTAGCCTTGACCTTTTAAAGGCCGTTTTTCCCCCCTTGAACATCATGGTTTATTATAGGTGTTGAGGGGCCTCTCGTTGGGGCTTTACTTTTGTTCATTGGTCAGTTGGTGAGTCTTGTGTATTTCAGCTTCTCTGGGATTTCTATGATTTTTTTCGTGTCTTTGCTATCATTCTGTCTGTTGCTGTCACAGATTGGCCTTATAAAAGTATTTCTGCAGAAATACTGGAGTGTTGCTACAAAAACTTTCCATACTTTAAACATTCTGAGAGAAGCTTTTAGAAAAAGAAGAATACCTGTCAATGCACTACGCTCTTATATTATCAACTTTTTGACAGGATATTTAAAAGATGATTTAAGGCTGGTTAGGCAGCACTTATCTCTGGGAAAGAAATTTTCTCTTTCAGTTACTTAATAGCCTATCTGAAGCACTCGCAAGAAAAATTCCCCAAATTTCACAAACGCTTTTGTCACCTCAGTACCCTAGTGTATACAGTCTGGCTGAGGCTTTTATAGCTAGTCTCCTTCAGTACTGACAGTCTTTCAGATCCTTCTACTTTGTGTGTGTATGCACATGCATGTTTACTGAAAATGGTTCCATTAGGACGCTTTGGTCTGCCTTATGTGTTAATAATGTTCGGAGAGCTCTTGATGGAAAACACTACATTTATACAAAGAAGAGTCAATCATTTATTTGTTTAATTTTCATAAAGTTTTCACCAAAGTTCAGGCTGTTAAAAGTACCTTTGTCTTTCTTCTGTGCTGTCGAGTGTATTCCTACTCATAGCGACACTACAAGACAGAGTAGAACTGCCCCTTAGGGTTTCCTAGGCTGTAATCTTTCTGGAAACAGGTCGCCAGGTCTTTTCTTCCATGGAGCTGCTGATGTGTTCAAACCTCCAGCTGTTCGATTAACAGCCAAGTACGTAACCATTGCGCAACCAGGGCTTCTTCAAAAGTACCTTAGAGTGTTGAAATATATTTCTTTGCATGTGGGACTTTATCTGACTCCGTAATAGAGCCTATCTTTGAGTTCTCACTGACTTTCTTCTTTTGTTTTCTCAGAAGTATTGATTTGTTTCATGTTGGAATCAACCACTTGATAATTTTAAGCAGTCAACAGAAATGTCTTGTGTCTATGAAGAAGGAAAATTTGAGGATGAAGGAGCTGATTTAATAGTGTCTACATTCATGAACTAAATTGAATGATTAAATCCCCTGCCCAGAGAATTATTACCTTCTACCTCTCTACCCGTTTATGTGAATGCTTTCATCTCCCCACCTGCAGTGTTAACCCATCCCTTACCTGACTCTGTTTAACTCCGACTGAGTATCGCTCTTTCGCCCTTCATCAAATATCATGAAGTTTTTACATACATGAATCATATATTTATATATGAGGTGTTTATGTGCCTGCCTCCTGTACAAGGCAGCCACGTATTCTGTATAAAACAGGAAACAGGAAATTCTTTATGGAAACTGTCTTCTCTCTCTAGCTCTATCTGTCTGTCTGTATCTCTCTGACACACTTTCTCAAATACTCCTTCTACTGTATCACACATTTTCTAGAATAGCCCCTTGCATCTAGGAGTGCTTGACAAATATATGCTTATTTTTTAAATTCATGTTCTCCCAGTTATTCTGATGCAAATTACTTAAACTTGTAGAGCCTTAATCTTCTTGCCTGTAAAATGGATATAATTTTCTACAGTGTTATAGTGAGTACTAGTCGAGATGATATATATGAACAGCTTGGAAAGCTGTCAAGTGCTATGTGTACAAAAATATCCTATTTTTATATTTTGACTTTTAGACTAGATTTGGAAAAAGCTCGAGAAAGGTACGTCTGCCTCTGGTTTCTCTGCTCTCTTCCACACATAGATTTGTCTCCCCCAAGCCCAGTGTCATCTGTGGAGTAATTGCTCAGAAAATATTTTTGAACTTGTTGCTGGCTAGCTACTTAATTCTCTGAATAGAGAAAGAATTCTCTGTATATCATGCGAACTATATAAAAGCATCAGCAAACATATGAGAAAGAGAGGGGACTGCAAGTAATCATGGCTATTTGCTAACACAGTTGTCTCTCCACTTTCTGATCAGTAAAACATTTTTTGGCAGGTACCCCCATTCTTATATGATAGGTTAAAAAATAGATCTATGTCAGCCAACTTCAGAAACTAAAGGATTCGGAAGTCAGCACAACTGGACCAAAGCAAAAGCTAAGAAGTTTCTTGGACACATCCAAATACTTGGAGGGACAGAGTAGCTGGGGCCTAGAGACCATAGTTTTAGGGGACAACTAGGTCAATTGGCATAACATAGTTTGTAAAGAAAATGTTCTCCATCCCACTTTAGTGAGTGGCATCTGGGTCTTAAAAGCTTGAGAGCCACCATCTAAGATATATCAATTTGTCCCATCCTACTTGGAGCAAAGGTGAGTGAAGAAAACCAAAGACACAAGGAAAATATTAGCCCAGAGGACTAAAGGACCACATGAACTAGAGACTCCACCAGCCTGAGACCAGAAGAACTAGATGGTGCCTGGTACCACCAGTGACCGCCCTGACAAGCAACGCAACAGAGAGTCCCAGACAGAGCAGGAGAAAAATATAGAACAGAACTCAAATTCACGTAAAAAGACCAGACTTAATGGTCTGACAGAGACTGGAGGAACCCCCAAAACTATGGCCCCTGGACACACTGTTAACCTAGAACTGAAACCATTCCTGAAGTCTACTCTTCAGGCAAAGATTGGACGGGACTTTAAAACAAAAAATAATACACTTAAGGAATGTGCTTCTTAGTTCAATCAGATATATGAGACCAAATGGGCAGCTCCTGTCCAAAAGCAGGATGAGAAGGCAGGAAGGGACAGCAACTGGTCAAATGGACACAGGGCACCAGGTGTGGAAAGGGGGAGTGTACTGTCACATTGTGGGGATTGCAACTAATGTCACAAAACAATATGTGTATAAACTTTTGTTTGAGAAATTAACTTGAGCTGTAAACTTCCACCTAAAGCACAATTAAAAAGAAAAATTAAAGGGCTATCCAAGTATATTATTAACAACAATAAAAAAGTCTCAGCTCACTTTACGTTTCAGTTAAGAGATACGAACAAGGAGAAACATCATGATAAATTGCTCATTTTTACTAAGAAATTAAAACACTTCTTGACACTGACTTTCCCTCAACCTAACTTATTTTGGAAGGTCCCTGGGTGGCACAAATGATTTTCACTCAACTACTAACCTAAAGGTTGGCAGTTTGAACCCATCCAGCAGCACCAAGGAAGAAAGTCCCGGTGATCTGCTTCTGTAAAGATTACAGCCAAGAAAACTCTATGGAGCACAGTTCTACTCTGTAACATGGGGCTGCCATGAGTCACAATGAACTTGATGGCAACAAGTTTTTGTTGTTTTTTTTTTTTAAACAAGTTTAACCTACTTTGAAACCAAATTCAGTCAATCCGTAATATTTATTGAATGTCTAGTGGGCCACCTGGCACTATTCTAGGCACTGAGTACATCAGCCAAGAAATAAACAGTCTCTACCTTTACTCAAATCAGCCTGTTAGTAGTGGATCACAGAGTGGGGACGATAAAATGCATTTGCTAATTTCATAATACATTTATTTTAACTCCTCAAATCAAAAGAATTTAAATTTTTACTAATATTTAACATGCAAAGTAACCCTGACACCGTCACCTTGTCCATGAGTTAGATGATAATCTACCAGCACAGTATTCACAGTATCCTGAAGATATTACTAGATACTGAGAAAGTGGACTATTTTTTTTTTTACTGTGTTTTTATAATATTTTTATATTGTGCATACAGTTTATAGTGAGAAAAGAATAGTTTATATATGATAATGTCACATTGAGATTAATGCTCACAATGGAAAGAACAGAAAATGTGTCCTTGTTAGACCCAGATACACAAAATTGTAACAAAACCTCAAGCAACAATTAGAACATAGTGATTAAACTGATTAGAATATAGTCATTACAGCCCTCAGATGTCTCTCCATTGCTAACAGGGTGAAAGTCCATACTCCTGGCCTGGCATGCAAGAACCTTCACTATCTGGCCTGCTGCTTTTCTAGCTTAACTCATTTTTATATTTGTATATGCCTTGAATGTCATGCTCACTCTTTTTACCTGACAGTTTCCAACTCGTCCTTCCAAACTCTGCTGCAAGATCACCCCCTCTGTGAAGTCATTCCGGACTCTCCAGACAGTTACTCACACTATGCTCTGACCTCTGGTGGCATCTTTGCGTGGATGCCTGTCAGCCCTTCGGTCACTGCATTTTAATTATCTTTAACTTTCTCTTTCCCTCGCTAGACTGTGGGCTAGTGACACCAACTTGTTCTTATGAAAACTGTCCTCATGCAAGCTAAAGCTATTTAGCTTTGGGGGCATTCTGAATATGGCTTAATTTTCAGGGGTTAGAAGGCTTTCTTTTCCCCCAAAGTGTCTACCCCATCAGCTGTCAAATGACTAAAGTTCATTGAGCACCTACCAAGCGCTCTCTTTGCAAATAAGTTAAGAGCATCCAGTGGATGCCGTATAGCCCAGTGTGGGCGTAGCTGCCAATCAGCCCAGAAACAATCTTAGCTCTACCTTGTATCAGCTCTCAACCTCTTTGTGCCTCAGTTTCCTTCCTGTAAAATGAAGTAACAAGCATATCTATTTCATAACATTGTTAGGAGGTAGGAGCAATGTGATACATGCAAAGCTCTTAGAATGTTCAGTAAATGTGGGCTATTACTGTTAACCACCACCTGTCTGTCAGTGTGTTGTACTGTGTGGCTTGCATGTTTCTGTGATGCTGGAAGCTATGCCATTGGTATTTCAAATCCCAGCAGGGTCACCTGTGGTGGACAGGTTTCAGCGGAGCTTCCAGACTAAGACAGACTAAGAAAAAAGGCCTGATGATCTACCTCTGAAAATCAGTCAATGAAAACCCTATGTATCACAACAGATACTGTCTGCTTCTCTCTTTGGACTCTTCGATGTCTCTTTGGGCATATCATCAGGAGGGATCAGGTGCTATAGGAAGACATCATGTTTGGTGAAATGGAGGGCCAGTGAGGGCATGGGAGACCCTTGGTGAGATGGATTAGCACATGGACTGAATATGCTGACAGTTGTAAGGATGATGCAGGACTCAGCAACATTTCATTCCGTAGTACGTAAGTAAGTCGCAATGAGTAGGAGTTGATTCAATGGCAGATACAACAACACTATTATTAAAATGCAAAGTCTATGCACTTACGTAAAAGTATACACGGACTTCAGTCAAAGCATAAATGATATATCAGGTTCTTGCTTGATTTGAATAAGTTTGATCAGGTGGTGGATGGAGGGAATCAACTACAGGAACAAGGGTAAGGAAAGATGAGCATGGGACACCAAAAACACTGTTGCCCAGTTTTCCCAAGAGACATTGTGAAGCTGGATAAAATATATTAAAAAAAAAAAAAAAAACACACACACCAAACTTGTTGCTGTTGAGTCGACCGCCGTCATAGCAACCCTATAGGACAGAGTAGAACTGCCCCATAGGGTTTGCCAAGAGCAGCTGGTGGATTCGAACTGCCGACCATTTGGTTAGCAGCCAGGCTCTTAACCACTGCACCACCAGGGCTCCTAAGTTGGATAGGTTTCCTGTTTTACTGGTGAGAAATTTAGCAGAAATACTGCTGTTTGTGTAAGGTGTATTGTTGTTATTCTTACTGTTGCTTTCCCCAGGAGAATTGTTCAATTTGGTGTCTATCCTATTGTATTCTTGAGAAATTTACTGGACACATCTCTGTGCAATCAAAGTACCCCCCTTTAATTTTATCATTTTTTATGTTTAATAAAGACGTACTGCTCGGTGCTTTCCTTAGGAGCCTGGTGTATGCAGTGGGGATCTGAGCTACCGCAGGAGCCTTCACTGTCTCAGTGGCTCCTTGCAGTAATTGGCTGGAAAAGTGATTTCCAACAGCTCATGCTATCTGGAGCTATAACTTTGAGCTCTTCATCTCACCACAGGCCTCCTTGTCAGCCTGCAATATGTTATTACTCTCCTTTGTCTCTCTATATAAGTTCTTTCAGTGTTTCTGATAGCAGGGTATCTGGAGTCCACAGTTTTGGTTGGCAATGAGCACTGTGGTCAGTGTTAACGTTTGTTTTAGTGCCATGTAGTAGTATTGAGCAATGGTTGTTGAACAGGACAAGACGAATGTGAAGTTGGTTAGTATGGAAAACAATAATTGAATTAAGTTGAATTCATTCTTCAGCCCTATTTTCACTGACAGTGCTTTTCAGCTTCTGCCATGTAATAATAAATAATAGTAGCTGCACATGTTTCATCTCTCTCCTCAGTTGTAATCTCCCTGAATATAGACCTTGTGCTCACACATAAAGCAGTTTCAGGAACATATTAAGTTTTCAGGAAATGTTGAATGGAGGACTGTATGGTGTTGGATAATCATTAGCGATGCTACCTTGGGAAGTTTTTACAAAGTTTTAAATATGGAAATTTGTAAACATACCCAAAAGGAAAGGGAATAGTATAACGAACGCCAGTACACTCATCATCCAGCTTCAACACTCACCAACATTTGACCAATCTTGTTTCGTCTATACTCCCCACACTCCCTTTTTCCCATCTGACTACTGTGAGAGAAATATATGGGAAAAATTTTGACTCTTGTGTACAGATAATTCAATAAATTAAATAAATACAAAGCATTTTTTCATTGTCAGCTTTCAAGGGATATTTGCTAAACACATCCTCTATGTAGCATTTTAATGCTTCTAATCAAAAGAGTCTCTGTCTGTTTATATCCTGTTTTGTCCGTATAGAACCACTCTTCTCCAGGGTTTTTCAAGATTCACACTGTTTAAAACTAGTGGAGCTGAACTAAGAGCAAGGCATAATTTCAGTGTCAAAGACTGGAAGCTTGTTAATTCATTTGTTTACTTCTTCTTTCACTTCATAAACATTTATTTTCCCCCCATGGAGTTTCTCTGAGGATGGAAAGAAATAACGTGCCAAAGTACTTGATATAGTGCCTGTCATCTAGTGAGCATTCAGTAAAGGCTATTGATTACCATTTTATAATTATCCTATGCCAGGGATGTGCTGGGTGCTAAGATGAAAAATAAATGAATAAACTTATCCTCAGCCCTCTTTAGAACTTTCTGGCTAGAAGCATCAGGATTATTGTAGATTATATCAATAGAGCCAATATGAAGACTGAAAGAATTGTTCATCCAATAGAAAAGGGAATTGGATGAAGAAGCTGTGTGTAGGTGGAGGGAGGCTCCTGAAGGATTCCTTCCCCTGCACCTTTAGGATGAGGTGTCCCTTGGTGGTGCAAATGGATAATACGCTCAGCTGCTAACCAAAAGATTGGCGGTTCGAGTCCACCCAGAGGAAGAAAGGCCTTTGAAAACCCTATGGAGCACAGTTCCGCTGTGACACACTTGGAGTCGCCATGAGTCGGAATCACCAAGGCAATTTTTTTTTTAAATCCTTCTCCAAGCCTACACTGAGCAGTTCTGGGGCAAAGGCAGCCAGGGGCAAGAGGAACAGGTGGGTAATAGCTGCCTCTTGGGCTCTGAGAGTCAGTGACAAGGGACAGCTACCACTTGGGGCCTGCAGTCAACACCTAGCAGTAATGGAGCTCAGTTCAGCCGGTGGAGTCCTGAGTTAAAGGCTGCTGTTTCTTAAAGTATCCCTACCATTCAGTAGTATCACACTTATCTTTGAAGTTTTTCTTATGACTTAAGATGGAGTATTCTGAAACATTATCATTGGCCTGAAATTTGAATATTTGTTCCCATTGTAAACTCACTACCGTGTCTTTTGCATAGGCCTGATAAGACTAGCATATCGGTGTCATTTTTTAATCTGTGTCTATATTTCCCTCTCAGCTTTTCCTTTAGTGCTTAGCTCTTCCCTTCTGCTTGTTAGTTTTCTTTCTCTGTCTAAATCTCATCTTTCCTTGGTTGTTCCTTCCCCCATTTTGATTTTCTTCTGCATTTGATTTCTTTCTTTTCTCTTACCACCCCCTCCCTGTTTTCTCCTGGCTTTGTTGTTGGATGACTTTGTGAGAGTAATTTAGGGATGTACTTCTGAAAACTTCTGAGAACTTCAGTATTTACGTGTCACAGATTTGGGGATGGTAAGAGAGCTTGAAGTTTTATCCTTATATTGGCATCTGGTTCTTAGAGCCTAATAGATACCTGACCATCTACATCCAGTGCCCCTTGTGCCTGGCACTGGAAATGCATATGGAAGTAAAAGAGACACAGCCCCTGGCCTTATAGACTCACCACCTAGTGTACCTTGTGGTGAAATATCATGTGATTAAAAGACATTGTGCATTGTACAACTTAAATAGAGTAGTCTTATTGGAAGGTACTCTGCTGGTGCAGCAGTTAATCACTCAGCTGCTAACCTAAAGGTTGGATGTTCCAGCCCACCCAGTGGCTCCACAGGAGAAAGACCTGGTGATCTGCTCCCATAAAAATTAAAACAAAACAAAACAAAAAAACCCAAACCCGTTGCTGTCAAGTCAATTCTTACTCATAGTGACCCTATAGGACGGAGAAGAACTGCCCCATAGGGTTTCCAACGAGTGGCTGGTAGATTCAGACTGCTGACCTGTTGATTAGCAGCCGAGCTCTTAACCACTGAGCCACCAGAGCTCCCCAGGAAGACTGCAGCCTAGAAAACCCTATGGGGAGTTCTACTCTGACACACGGCCTGCTGTGAGTTGAAAATGACTCAGTGACACCCAGCACCAACAACAGGAATCTTATGGTGATCTATAATTTTAAGGAGTCCCTGAGTGGTTCAAGGTTAATGCATATGGCTGCTAACAGGAAGGTTGGAGGTTCAAGTCTACCCAGAGGTACCTGGGAAGAAAGGCCTGGTGATCTACTTCCCAAAAATCAGCCACTGAAAGCCCTGTGGAGCACAGTTCTACTCTGACACACATGGGGTCACCATGAGTCAGAATCTACTCAATAGCAATTTTTATTTTTTAAATTATCTTAAAGATACTATTTACTCTCATTACAGTGTCATTCCATCAACAAAGTTCATAATTCTTGTGCTCGAAGACTGGTAGATTCTGAAATGAGATTCAGCCTGAAGCCCGTCCAGGTGAAATGATAACCCTGAGCATCTAACAATGAAAATAAAATGAAATCAGCACTACCTATAGTTCAGCATTTTCTCACCCACACACTAAATGTCAAGGGATATTTTAAAGAAGGCTGCACTCTGTGCTATTACAGCAGGTTATTAATACTTGACCATAGTTTAAAAAAAAAAATCTGTCAATATTGCAGCCTTAATAATAGAGTTAAATGAAAGACAGCATGTGGCAATTCATCATTATAACCACCAACACGTCAAGAGGAATATAAAAATTAAGAATCTCACAGGAATGAAAGAATTGAAGTGACTGTGTACATGGAGGTGCTTTTAACAAGTTAACTAGTAATTGAAGTAGCTAATTGCTGAATGGCTAAGTTGTCCTTGTTCAGCCTGTTTGGTTACCATGACAACAGAGCCCTTCAGCTTCCTTAATATACACTGAATTTTCAATACTTATGATTTTTAGTATTTGATTTCTTCATGAGTTATTCAAAAAGTATGCAGTATCTTGGTAACCTAATTAAAGAAACTGATGCCATATGAAGGTGGTGTCTAGCATTCAAGTGAAAAGGAGAAGCCTGATGGTTAGAAATATACCCCTGTCAAAATTAAGAAATGCCATGACTTAGTTTAGGCAACATTGAAGAATTGGACAGAACTAGAGTTATTATTTTATTGTACTTTAGATGAAGGTTTACAGAACAGATAGTTTCTCATTAACAGTTAGTACACATATTGTTTTATGACATGTCAGCACTGTCCCTTCTCAACCTTGGGTTCCCTATTTTACCAGCTTTCCTGTCCCCTCCTGCCTTCTAGTCCTTGTCCCTGGACTGTTGTGCCCCATTAGTCTTGTTTTGTTTTATGGAGCTGTCTAATCTTTGGCAGAAGGGTGAACCTCGGGAGTGACTTCATTACTGAGCTAAAAGGGTGGCTGGGGGAGTTTTTTTTTTTTTTTAAGGAGCCCTGGTGGTACAATGGTTAAGCACTCGGCTGCTAACCAAAAGGTTGGCGGTTCGAACCCACCAGTGTATCTTATATTCTAGTTCCTTTAATTTTTCTTCACCTTCTCTGTATCTTCAACTGTGTTACTTTAGCAAATAACTATGTGCCAGGATCTCTACAGATGTGAAAGGCACAAAGGTGAAAAAAGATGTCCCTGTTTCTCAGAAGCTGATGGACTAGTGGGAAGCACCTGCTAAATTACCATCTCAAGCCACAAATGCTTAAATAACTATGCTATGGGAGACCTGAAGGTGTGGCGAACTCTTTGCCCAGTCCTTGACCCCCCGAGGGTTGGTGACTGTAATGGTGGGGGGTAGAGGAGGCTTCCCAAACAGGTTGAACCTTATCCCAACGGGAAGACTGCACATGACTCCTGGAACTGTCCATTCTGCTTTCTATCTTGTTGGAAGTGACTGCAGGCAACCACCATCATTACTGGTTGTAGTGGGTTCGATAGGAGTCCCTGGATGGTGCAAACTGTTAAGCACTCGACTGCTAGCCGAAAGTTTGGCCATTTGATCCCACCAGAGGTGCCTCAGAAGACAGGCCTGGAAATTTGCTTCTGAAAGATTATAGCCTTAAAAAGCCTATGGAGAATTCTACTCTGCACACATGAGGTCACCATGAGCCATAATCAACTCGGCAGCAACTAATAACAACAACAACAAGTGGGTGGAATAGTGTTCCCAAAAGATATGCCCAAGCCTTAACCTCTGATACATGTGGATGTGACCTTATTTAGAAATAGGATCTTTGCATATGTAATTAAGTTAAGGCTTTCTTGGTAAGATCACCCTGGGTTTCGGGTCGTTATGAGTAGAAATCAACTCGATGGCAATGGTTTTTTTTTTTCTTTCTTTCTTTCTTTCTTTTCTAAATCTAATGACGAGTGTCCTTGTAAGAGACAGAAGAGGAGAAGACATAGAGATACATAGAGAGAAGAAGGCCATGTGAAGACAGAGGCAGAGACTGGGATTATGCAGCTCCAACCCAAAGAACACCAAGGATCACCAGTAGCCACTAGAAGCTAGAAGAAAGACATGGAATAGATTCTTTCTCAGAGTCTCCAGAGGGAGCCAACCCTACTGACACCTTGAGTTTTGGACTTCTGGCCTCCAGAACTGTGCGAGAATATATTTCAATTGTTTTAAGCCACCAAGTTTGTGGTAATTTGTGCAACAGCCTAAAGAAACTAATATGCTAGTCTAGATTAAAAAAACAAATAAAGAAAATTCAAATCACCTGCAATGACAGGTCTCCAGCCCCAAATTGGCAAGTTCCTCTCAAAGCAAGTTTAATAAAAGAGCAAACTTTTATTTTTACAATGCATGCATTGTACCATCCCAAAAGCCTTAAAGGGAAGAGAAGTTTGATTTATGTCTCCATGCTGGTTGAAAATACTGTAGCAGTGGGTGAGGCTGGTTGTCACAGTGCAGTCACCCACTTGTTTACAAATGCTATGGTCTTTGGGAGCTGAAGTTAAATACAAATGTCTGAGATGATACTTTATCAACAGAGCAACAGGAAATTAAAACCCCATCCCCAGCCTCCATTCCCACACCAAGCACAAAGGAGACTTTGGAAATGTGTTCATGGTGCATGCCAGAGCAACTGAGGTATCCGCTCCCACGATGCTGTTCCCTCCAAATCTCTCAGTGGACTCCAAACTCCTAAACACGGCAGCTGGCTCAAGTGGAAAGAGCTCTGAGTCCTGAGTGCTGCTCTATCTTCAACCATGTGCCTCTGAAGCAAGAGTTCAAGTTTGCAGAGCTTGAGTTTCTTTATCTATAAAATGGGTGCTAATCATGCCCAGCACAGGAGATGTTGCTCACCAGTCTCCATGACAGAGGGCATGGGAAAGCAGCTATATTTCTCCTGAGCAGCTGATTTATTTTCTTCTAATACCTGTAAATCTTGAAGCAGATCTTTTTCCTTCTTACTTTAATGGGTTTGAGGTTGAGCCAAACCATAGCGAGAGTCTGGTTTTTTGGCATGCCTCTTTGTGTGCAATGTATTGTGCACTATTGTTTGTATTGATGGCTAATATTTGTGGCGAGTTTGCCGCATGTCAAGCTCTGTACTAAACGTTTAACATATATTCTTGGCTTTATTTCTTATAGCGTCCCTGTGGTGGGGTAGCAGTGCTCTGATAGTCATCTCCTCTTTCCAGATAAGGAAACTGAGGCTTCGGCTGTTTCAGTCATTAACTCAGGGTTCCACCACTAATGAATGGAGCTGCTGGCCTGCATTTGGATGCAGGTCTGCAGCTCCTTCTAGACCCTACACTCCCAACCACCAAAAATATTCTTATTATGCCTTATCTCTTGCTTTTCAAAAACTTTCCTGTCATTATTTCCCCTTTGCTCTGATTTTCTCATTTATTAACTATTTGCCCTTTTGTATTCCATATATATCTTTTAGCTATTTTGTATATTTTAAGGGGCAGTAAATGAATATACAACCTATAAAACCAAGCAGACCTGATGTAAGTATTACTTGAGCTAATGTAGATAAACCCCAACTCAGTATCTGGCACACTAATGGCACATCACAAATTCTGTTCCTTTGGATTCTCGTTCAGTGGCCCCCACACACTTCGGTTTCATTCAGTTTCCGAGGCAACACCATGAATTGATTGCAAATGATGTACCAGAAATAATAATAATAATACATTGTATATGAGTCTGTAATTAGTGTCCTAAAATGAGTAAAATTTACATTTAAATATTACTTATAAACCTTTCATACTTTCAACTTAATTATGTAAGTAAAAGTATATACGGTCCTTCTAAAGATCTTGTAAAATAATTATTGGGGGGGGGGCGTCTCTCTTTGACAATATTTATATTTTTCTTCCTATCCTAAGACTTAGTTTCATTATCTGTAAAATGGGGCTGATAGTAGTTACTTCAGAAAGTCACCATAGTAATTTAGTGATAGATTGTTGTTGTTAATTGCCGTTGAGTCAGCTCCAACTCATGGTGACCTTATATATATCAGAATGAAATGTTGTCTGGTCTTGTGCCATCTTCATGATTGTTGGTATGTTTAAGTCCACTGTTGTAGCTGTGTCAATCCATCTCGTTAAGGGTTTCCCTTGTTTTTGCTGACTCTCTACCAAACGTGATGTCCTTTTCTAGCAATTGATCTTTCCTGATGACGTGTCCAAAGTAAGGGAACCAAAGTCTTGCCATCGTCACTTCTAAGGAGCATTCTGGTTGTATTTCTTCTAAGACTGATTTGTTCGTTCTTTTGGCAGACCACAGTATGTTCCATATTCTTCGCCAACAAGAGCATATGCTAACTTTATATACCTGGCACTTCTAAATGGTGTCGTTTAATAAATAACATGAACAAATGCTATCTCCCTGTCTCCTTCTCTCACTCCTTCCTGCTGTTGCTGTTGCTTTTTCTCATTCTTTTTGTTTTCCTTTTTTAAAAATCTAAATAAGTTAATAGGTTGAAGGAAGAAGATTTTTCTTTTGGACTGTTTTCAGACTAGCAATGGAAAGTTGGAGTTTGGGATAAAATAAATATACTTAAAAGTATGAGAGGTTTTGCCTTTTTAGGTTATACTAGAATGTGCCACCCTTAGTTTGAGATTTATTACTAATTACTTTAGTCTAATAATTAGCTGTCATATAATGAATTATAAATTGACAGTTTTAAAATGTGTGTGGATCTTAAGTTTTATCTCAGCCCGTGTAGGTAATTGCATAGACCTGGGACTGGATTCTGCAGTAAATGAAAATAATTGGAGTAGTTTTCTAAAGGAAGGAGTTCAGGTTCTTAAAGGGTGACGGTTCAGCCCTCCGCTGCTAACTGAAAGGTTACTAGTTCAAACCCACGCAGCGGCTCCTTGGGCAGTCTGCTCCTGTAAAGATTACAGCGTAGAAAACCTTATGAAGCAGTTCTAATCCGTCACGTGGGGTCGTTGCGAGTTGAAAATCGACTCGACAGCACCCACCAACAACAACAGAAGGGTGAGAGGAGCAGCAGCAGTCTCTTCAAGGTGCCAGCTTTGTCACAGAGCTGCTCCCATTTTCCCTGGTGATTAGGGGCCTCCCTACATTAATTCCTAGAGAATATTTAGTTACTTGGTTTGGTTTCAGTTACTAGTTGTTTTCAACCTTAGTGTGACCTTGCCTGTGTCATTAAATAGCATCTTGTGGTGAGGTCTTTGGGACATTTATACAAACAGTTGGGTTATATCACAAGTACATTGGTAAATCTTTAGCCCAAGAGGAGAGTTCATATTTCTGTTATAGATCATATGTTCATTCCCACACAAGACGTATACGCTGTTCTTATTTCAGTAAGTGCAGTTTGTGAAACACTTTTAAACCATTGGGATCATCAGTTCAAATTCTAGCCACTGTAATCAAATGCTAAAAATTGTAGGTTTGGCCAAAGCACACTAAGCTTGCATACTCTGTGGAACGCCATCTCTGAAAGTTGGTAGTAACCGTGTGGCAGAGGTGCTAATCAGTTGAGCATTTCCTGAACATGGTAAAGAACAGCATTCTTAAAAAAATACAATAAAAAAAATTCCTTCTCTAAGATTTTGCTTTTGATAACCACAAAGAAAGGAGAGAAGCAATGCACTCGTTACAGTGAAATTTTAAACTTCTGCCAGAAAGAAAAGCTTCTTTAGAAAAAATTAATATCTTGGCAATGAGATTCCTATAGGCAGGGCAGCCTATGGCTCACCAAAAAAATTAACAGGGCATAAGAATGTTATGAGAAAGATACAGAAAGACACACAAAACCAGAACTAGGAAGTACACACATAGAAAAGTAAATCATTTACATATATATATATATAAAATATATAGCAAATGTTTATGGTGTCCCTATAGGAAAAATGTAGCCCTGGTAGCACAGTGGTTAAGATCTTGGCTGCTAACCAAAAGGTCGGTAGTATGAATCCACCAGCCACTCCTTGGAAGCCCTATGGGGCAGTTCTACTCTGTCCTATAGGGTCACTATGAGTCGGAATGGACTGGACCGCAAGGGTTGTTTTTTAGCTTTTTGGGTTTTTTTTAATAGGAAAGACACAAGATGTCAACGAAGAACAACATAGGAAAGACCAATTGCTAGAAGAGGACATACTGGTTAGTAGGGGGTCAGTGAAGGTGAGGGAAAGCGTCAGTGAGATGGATCGATAGAGTAACCACAACAATGGGCTCAAACATATCAGAGATTATGAAGATGGCACAGGACCAGGCACCATTTTGTTCTATTATCATACATAAGGTCTCCATGAGTTGGAACAAACTTGATGATAACTCACAACAGCAATATTATGTGCCGTATGATACGATACATTTCTAGTACGTGAACACTTTTTAATTTTTGTGATTAGAAATGATGTGCAGCTAATAAATTACTGACACAAAGAAATACTAAATAGTTCCCAGTAAATAGCCATTAAAATATTAAATATTATGCATAAGAAAAGAGAAGAAATTAGTATTTTGACCAACACTGGTTAGTAGTATTCACGGGATTGCTTAACTCTCTTTATGAACATATTATAAGTGTGCAAAACAATTTTAAATTATTATAAAATGCATTACAAATTCAGGGGTTTGAGGATAGCTTGCTCATTTGTAGTGATAACTTGGGAAGCACTATTCCTGTACTTCCAGATTTCTCCTGTAGTATTGCTTTCATGACCATTTACAAAACAAAAACGCAGAGAGCCTGAGTGATCCACTTGAAGTCCCACATCTAACAAGTGATGACCCACGGTGACCCATGTCTCCAGGCTTTCCAGTGTACCATGTTGCCTACAACACAGTTATACTGAAAATATTTCCAATTTTGATAATGGACTGCAAAATTGAGGGAGATTATTTACGCTGTGTTGTCTTCCCACTGCATTAGGCGGCAGAGATCCTGGAAAAAACGTTCAGTTCTAACCCTGTTTTACCAGTCTTCTAAACCTTAATCACGTACTCTTTGTAAGCCTCACTTTCCCTGGTTATAAAATAAGGGGTAATAAAACCTTCCGTCTCTCAGAGATGAGTGTTTTAAAGACACATTAGATCACTTATGAGAGAAGCTTTATGTTCTTTAGAAGAAAAGTACATGGCAAAGTAACATTTTTCACCATAATCATCTAATATCTCATAAAAAACCAATGCTGGAAAGGTAATTAAGTATGTGGCTTTGACAGAAGAGTTGAAAGGAATGAAAAACTGAAGAAAATAAAAATAGTTATCTTAGTGACTGGAATGATATTACCTTATAAGGCCATTTCTGAGTCCATGGTTCACTAAGACAGTTCTTTATTAAAAACAAGATGAGTATCTATAGCGCTATTAATTGTGTTGTAAGCTAACATCAAAATTAATCTAGGAGTAAAATTTATAACATCGAGATCAGTGGTCTGGTCTTATTAAACTACTATGTCAGGGCCCTACAGAAAATGAAATATTTGGGAAAGGTCAGGAATGGATCAGTGAAAATGATTCAAGAATTAGGAAGCAGAACCTGTTAAGGAAAGGTTGGAGGGATAGAATAAAGGATGAGAGAAATATGAGAGGCGGATGGTGAGTGTAGGACAGAATGAAAAGAAATTGGTTTCAATTATCGCCAAAGAATTATAGGTAGTGCCCAGGGGAGACTCTGCTGCTCTCCTAAAGTTGTAAGCTATGGAATGTACTATAGATTGAATTTATGGAATCTTTTTTTTTGTTTTTCCTGGAGATATATTCAATAATAAGCCACCATTCCATCTCAGCAAATTGCTGAAGGCTATGGATAAAAGAAGCAGCCCTGGTAGCACAGTGGTTAAAGCGCTTGGCTGCTAACTGAAAGGTCGGCGGTTTGAACCCACCAGCTGCTTCGCAGGAGAAGGATGTGGCAGTCTGTGTCCGTAAAGATTTGCAGCCTTGGAAACCCTATGTGGCAGTTCTACTCTGTCCTACAGGGTTGCTGTGAGTTGGAAACAAATTGAGGGCAGTGGGTTTGGTTTTCGGGTTTTGGTGGATAAAAGGTACATTCTATCATGTATTGGGGTTATATCCTAAGATAATTAAATTTGGGGTTGGAGTGTTTTAGTAGGTGAAGTCTATCGCAAGAAGAGCTGCAGTATTTCAGGATTCCAATCAAATGCTACTAGGCATATTGAGTAAAAACCTATGTTCCATTTTAAAGGAAAAAAAAAAAAAATAGTTACTTGTTTCTTATAGTGGCAGAATTCTCACTGGCTTAAAAATTGCATCAGAAGAAATCTTCCCATAATCAACCTCTGTTATAAAAACATATTGCAGGTTATAGGTATCACCTTATGGAACTTGTACCCCACATGGCAGAATATTGAATGCCATCTTTAAAATATTATCAGAAATTTATTAAAAACGGTAATTATATCATCTCTGAATATTTCAAAATAGTTAATATGCTTTAAACACACTGGTAGTTAGGGTAAACAAATAATTTGGCATAGGCTAGAGTATTACATGAATATGGTTATTCAGGGTACATTCTATGCACAATAGCTGCTTGAATTGCTTAAGGCATGTAACAAAACCTGGTTGTAATCTTGTTTTTGTTATTTGCTTTGTTAAGTTAGCATAGAAAAACATTATATATAGAGATAGATAAGGTTTGCGTTTCTTCTAAGCAAAAGAATAGGTCAGGCTGAATAATGACTCATATCTCTTATCCAAGCTCTTACTTTTTTCCCTTAACTCCAGTTTTATTTTTCTAGCCAGTTCCAGAGCGTGCTTACTTAGATGCCTCAACATGTCTGGAACTCGTTACAATACCGAGTGCTCCATTTCATCCACTGACACTCCCATGGCTCTTTACATCACCCATGTTTTAAGTGCTCATCCCCATATACCTGTCAAAATCCTACCCATTATTTAGGGTCCAACTCAAAAATCTCACCCCTAATTTGGGAAGACAGTTTCTTGCCTTGGTCACACTCTCGTCTGGCACTTACCAAAATCTGTCTTACGTTATAGTTCTTTATCTCATCTTCAGTGTTTCTCCTTTTGACCAGGAGCATTTTGAAGCCATTGCTGTCTTCTCTGAAAAGCTCAGAAAGTTATCTCGCACATATTGGGTGCTTTCTAAATACCTGTTGTATTGAATTGACTTCTGCCTCCTCTGTCCTCTTTACCCACTGTCTCTAGAGTCCTGCTCCTTGTGCCTTCGAACTGAATGCCTTCTGGCCAATCCTACTTTTGCCATCCTGGTCTGGATTTGTCTTGGTGATTTAGGGCTGAATTCCTGCCCCAGCTACCTCATGGCCCCCTTGCCAGTCTCACCTTCTCCTGCCAAGCTTTGGGATCCCTATTAAAACCTCAGAGCCGTAACTTAGCAGTTCAGGGAACTTTTCTAACCATTGCCTTCTTTATCCCATTCCATATCTTCATATTTGCTTTGGGGTTCTTAGTTTCTGCTTTGTTTTCTCATGCTGGTTTGACTTCTCTGGCTAAGTCCAATAAGTCATTGTTAGCTGGATAGTTCTAGCTTTTGTCTTCTGTTTCAGTTCTTCCCAGGAACTGGCCCTTGGTTCTACTTTCTCTGCATTTGTTATAGCCTAAACACAAGTCTGGCCCAGATCCTAATAGGGGCACCGAATTTTGTTATTCTCCTTATGGCCTGTATATGCCTAGCAAGTCTGTTTCTTACACTAGCATCCAAACTCCTCTATAACCTGGCCTTGCCCTATCTAGCCAAGCTTCTTCACGGGTCCTGTCAAAACAGTTCCCTCCTCACAGCCAAGGCTGTGTTTGGTGACTCTTGAGGACAACAAGCTCATTTTCCCTCGGGGCTTTTGCTTAGGCTGGTCCCTCATCTAAAATTCCCTCCTTCTTACTCTGATGTTTTTATGACAATTCCTTTAGGACCCATTTCAAGGTCTTCTCTCACTGTGATGAATTATCCACAATCCAGGCTTCCTGACTTTTTCCCCATCCTCAGCTACACATAGCACTTAAAATTTTGGTTGTGAGTGAATTGTCATCCTCTGATTGCTCCAGGAATAGGCATCTCATTTAACCAGCTAGCTTATAAGATTACCAAAGGGGAGATCACTTCTTACTCACCATTGCACATTCCTCAGAAAATGTGAATGTAGTTGTGTGTATATATGTATCTATATACACACATACATATACATATATTGACATATGCCAGGTATGATAATAAATGCTCTACATGAATTATTTAATCTACAAACCTAAGCTTGCCAGATAAAATACAGGGTGCAAATATTGCATCCTCTTATAAAATTATTATCCTGAAAATTTATTCATTATTCCTCTGAAATTCAAATTTAACTGAGCATCCAGTGTTTTAATTTGCTAAATGTAGTAATTTTACACAACACACCTAATACCTAATTACAAAGACATCTAGCATTCACAGATTAAAGTTCTCATTGGTACCAAGCAAAGAAATGTGCAAATTCTTGTGGCAAGACAAGAATTGCCCTTAGATAGAATGGGTTTTGAATTCTGGCTATGCCCTTTGCTATCTGGGTGACATTGGGCAAGTTCCATAAACTTGCTGATCCTTTGTTTCCTTGTCTAAAAAATATTGGTTATAAAATAAAAACTGCCTTTTTGGGTTACTGAGAAGATTAAAAGAAATAATGTGACTTGGCTAGTTTTGAAACTCGTAAGTAATAGCTACTATTATTATTATTTTATTTATTATATGTGATGATTGGCCGCTTGCCCGTAGCTTCATCAACCACCTTCCATATCACAGACTTTACATTGACAACAACATTAATAATGATCATAGCAGTGGTCCTTGGATTCTGCAAAGATGCAATGTTTGCATCTTCAATTATTTTTAAAATTTGATTTAACTATGATCTGTGTAGTTTTGGAAGTGGTTTTTGTGGTACAGGAAGTTTTTTTTTAATTTTATTTTTTGCCACTTGACATTTAGTTAAGCATGTTCCGGAAAAGCTAAGAAGCATAGTTGGGGACCTTTTTTTGCCTTTCCTTCTTATGGTCCAAATGCCTCTAAACCGGTTTGTACAGTCAAAGGTGACAGCAGACACTGAGTTAGCGTTTCACTTTGTGGCCATGTTAGTGGCATCTATTTATGAAGGAGTTATGTCTGGGAGTATAAAATAGAGGTTGAAATGGCTACTCACCAGGCTGCTGACACAGTGGTGATAGCAGCCAGGAAAGTTTTACAAAAGAGTGGGCAATGTATATATTGTAATTCTCTGAAAGTCTATGATCCTCACAAAGGTGTGTGTGGTAGCTATTTTTAAAGTAGGATATTTCTTTAGGGACCACTTCATTCTCTAAACACGCTGAGGAACGTTTTCCATAGATTGAAAAAGAGCCAGGAAACAAACAAACAAAAAAGTCTGACTGGGAAATTAAGTCATTATCTCAGCTGGAGGCCAGTGTTTTGCATTGAGCTGTGTTTTGAATAGCCTGTGGAATTCACTTAGATTGTTTGAGCTAGAGATTTGTAATTTAAAGTGATACCCTTTGTATTTATGTAGAGGCTTTCATTTTAGGAATGCTAACTGCTGAACAAACACCTTTTCTAACATCCTGTGGGAAGAAAAAAAGATAGAAATGATAATAGCAGTCATTGAAAATGAAGTTACTGAGAGAGTAATTAATATTTGCAAATTCTTGATATATAGCCCAGATTCTGTCCTTATGATATGGATATTCTATAAAAATGAGGGGTTAAGAGCTGGATATGATAATAAGTTTCATTTTCAATGTTTCAAATATTAAACAACCTAAACCAAACTGCTTGCCATCAAGTTGATTCCAACTTATAGCCACCCTATAGGACAGAGTAGGGTTTCCAATGAGCGGCTGGTGGATTCGAACCGCCGACCTTTTGGTTAGCAGCCATCACTCTTAACCACTGGCTTTCATCAGCATTCTTGCCAGGACTTCTTAGTTAACAAAACCTTGGTTGGATTCATTCATGTCTTAAATTAGTTGTCTCATCAGTGACATATTTTATAGTATTACGTTAAAGAGTGAAATTATAAACTTCTATAAATAAGTATTAAAATAGTTACCGTTAAATTGTTCTTACAACGTAGGAGACACTATTCTAAATGCTTTACATATACGAACACATTAATCCTTACAGCCATCCTGTAAGATTCCTGTTTTAAAGATGGGAGAAACAGGCACAGAGAAGTAAATTGCCCAAGTGTTCACAGCTAGACAGATTCAAGATTCGAACCTAGACAGTTCGATTCCAGAGACTATACTCTTATAGCTATTATTCCCTGCTAGCTCGTCTTTTTTCTTTTTCTTTTTGCATTAAATACACCATACCTATTGCTACAAAAAATAATAATAATAACAGCCTGCCTTCCATCCCTCCTGCCTCCCTCCCTTCCTTCCTTACTTCTATTTCAGTCAAAAAAAAAGCAAGCTCAAGTGAAGAGGGGTGGCTGGTCAGGGTCAGACCTACTCAGAGAAGGTTCCTAAGCAGAGTGGCCCATCCAGGTCAAGCTGGAGGAAGGAAGGTGCTGAGAAGAGCCATGGCTGCTGGTGTCAGGAGACAAGTGAAGTATTGGGGTATTGAACAAGCAAGTAAGTATATCATGGAAACCAGGTTTCTTACTGTCAGAGAAGGATGTTGCAAATAGGAAGAAGGGGAAGACTAGGATGATTCCTGCGATGCTGGGCTCGAGTTGGAGATGTTGATGTGAACTCATGTTTTCGGGATATAGTTAGTATAGAAATAAAGATAAAGATAAGGACGTGTGTATGTATAGGTGTGTATGTATTTATATACAAACGTATTTCTTAACTCTGTCTAGTGAGAAAGTTTATGACACCCTGTAGCAGTGGGCATACCTAGAGCTGTAGCCCTCAAAACTGTTGAGGTCATGAAGGTCAGGGAAGGACTGAAGAATGTCTTCCTGATTGAAGAAGACCAGAGATATGACTACTAAATGCCACACATAATCCTGCAGTAGATCCTTTTACAGTAAAGGACATCATTAGGATAAGTAGTCAAATCGGAATGGGGTCTCTGAGTGAAGGTATATAGGAGTTCCTTGTAGTATTCTTGCAACTTCGCTGTAAGTTTGAAATTTTTCAAAATAAAAATGGAAAGAAATAGCAAAGGAAAAGAATAATAACTGCCAGGGTAATAGTTGTTACTTTCTAATTCTTTTTGTCAGTAAATTTAAATTTCTGGAATTAACCAAATCCCCAGAATCAAGGATTATTAAACTCTACTAATCATGGATTAAAACGAGTCTCTGTTAATTGCAAATAATGAGTCTGAATAACGGCAATATTTTTATACACTTTCTTTTGGGAGCATACTTTGATTCACTGAAGTACCATGCTTTTAAGAAATGGGCTGCATTTCAGCAAGCTCTTTACCTGAATGGCTTTTGTAAAATCATGTTTCTGAATGGTATTAACTGGAGAGTTTTTCAGAACATAGATTCCAGGTAATTAAGAGAAAGGTGCTTTCATTGCCTTGGAATAATTTCAAATATGAGAGGCAGGGCAGCGATGAACTGTATGAAGCCACTCAGATATCCTAATAGTGTACATTTGCCTGGAATAGTAGCTGTGAGAATCTTCTTACAGCTAATTTTCTTCTCTTTACTTTCTTTTTTCTATGTATTGACAAATATCAATATGATATTTTTCTAAGGATTTTCAAAATTTATGTTAAATCAAGCCTACTTTTATAATCTTCTTAAATTAAAATGAATTCAGTAAACTCTGTTTAGGATCCTCAAGATAGGGGGCTTGATCTGTAGAAAGTTAGGGTATTTAATCATACTAAATTGATCATCAGTATAATTTCATTACAGCGAATTCCATGCACCACCTCTTCTGTTGTATCCAGTAGACAGAGTGGGGCTGTTTTTAATTTTCTACTGTTATTAGAAAGTGTTGCAATCACACAGAAAGAAACAATCTTTGATGGTTACTAGGGAGGGGAGGGCTGGGGAGGGAAAAACACTAGACAATAGATAAATAGTAACTTTGGTGAAGGGTAAGACAGTATGCAGTACTGGGGAAGTCAGCACAGCTTGACCAAGGCAAGGTCATAGAAGCTTCATAGACACATCCAAACTCCCTGAGGGACCAAATTACTGACGGTGGGGACCATGGTCTCAGGAGACATCTAGCTCAATTGGCGTAACAGTTTATAAAGAAAATGTTCTACATTCTACTTTGGTGAGTAGTGGCTGGGGTCTTAAAAGCTTGCGGGCGGCCATCTAAGATACTCCACGGGTCTCACCTCATCTGGAGCAAGGGACAATGAGGAAAACCAAAGACACAAGGGAAAGATTAGTCCAAAGGACTAATGGAACACAACTACCACAGCCTCCACCAGACTGAGTCCAGAACAGCTAGATGGTGCCTGGCTACCACCACTGACTCCTGACAGGGATCGCAATAGAGGGTCCCAGACAGAGCTGGAGAAAAATGTAGAACAAAATTCTAACTCACTAAAAAATACTAGACTTACTAATCTGACAGAGACTGGAGAAACCCCGAGAGTATGGCCCCCGGACACCCTTTTAGCTCACCGCTTACCTTTCTTTATTCTTTAGGGATAGGCCTTCAACAGGAGGCAAAATTTCCCCCATTCTATTTTCAATCCTTTTGTGGCCGTAGTACTTAGAGCCAAATCTCAACAAGGAACAAATTTGTTCATTCTTCCTAAACACTGGAATTGGAGTGAGGTTGGCCATCAGCACTGACTAATGACCCCCCCACCCCTCCCCCATGATTTACTAAAAGTCTGTTGTGCAATCCCTCACCAGTCCTCTGAGTCTCCAAGTTAACCCTTGCAGGTCTTTAGGTGGTGGGGCTCCCACTCTGAGGTTGTCCATATGGGCCTAAGGATCCAAGTTCTAACCTTTTCCAGTAGGTTTATGCTCTAGGCTCGAAGATCATGCACAGCGTCAACAATGCTGTCCTTTTTCCACCATTAGAACAACAGTGTTCCTAATGATGGTTTCTGTTGCTATACCTTTTTAATGTCATTTTGGTATGACTCACAGATTGTCTCATTTGCTTTTTGCAATGAGATGCTGATCCAGGGAAGAGATGAAACGTTTTCTTTTTCCAGTAACTTTCTAATGTGGTAACATCCATTAAATCCAGCTATACATGTAACAGACTGTACTACTGTTATTGGCAGTGACCTCATTGATTAATTACAGACTGACCCTCTTGACAACTTACTACTGATTTTACTTCCTGAGTGATTAGTTCCAGCGTTTCTCTTGCAGTTGGAGTAGAGGAGGCTTACAATAATAGTCCTGCTCCGGAACACTCTCTGCTCTACTGACATTAATTAACAAAATACTCTACAGAGGAAAATAGGTATTTATTCTGTAGTAGATGAAAAAGGCTAAGAGACTTGTTCCAGACCATTCAGCAAGTCACTGGTACCTATCAGATGGGATGAAAACAAATCAGCCATTCTTCTTTTAGATATTAGCCAGATGGGTTGGTCCACAGAAGAACAAAGATCCACAGAAGAGAGTAAATAGTATGTGGCACATTTGCCTCAAAATGTGATCATTACAGCCTGACCCGCATTCTGTATCTTCATGGAAGGGTGAAATTCAGCCACTCTCCAGTAGTTTTGGAAATTATTTATGTTAGGAAACTAATGAGGAATTATACTAAAATTGGGATAAAAATTAGGCAGTAGCAACAAAGAGAACTCCAAAACACAGTGGTGTAAGGAAAGCTTATTTGTCTGTCATGCAGTGAGTCTGAGATGACAGTCTAGGTTGATGGGGTGGCTCTGTTCCATAAGGTCCATCAGAGATCAAGATTTGTGCGTCTTGTTGCCCCACCATCTTCTAGGGTATTGCCTTCATTTCATGGTTGAAGCTGAGTCAGGCACATCTATGTTGCAGCTCATGGTAAAGACAAAGAGAACTCCAGGACATAGGACTTTACCTGGAAGTTGCACTCCATTGGCCTGAATTAGCCATACCCAGCCGTAAAGGTGGCTGAGTCATGTATATAGTTTCTAGCTGGGTGGCCGCCATTTTCCATTAGTGTGAAATAGAGGAGAGCAGATACTGGTATCCTTACAGGAGCAGTCTCTATTAAACATTCATTTGCTAAGGCACTTCTTCTTACTATTGAAAGTTTTTCGAAGTGACTAGCACTTGCAGACACTCAAGATATACTCACTGAATGAGTTGATTCTGGTATAAAGAAATACGGCACATTCTCATATACAGATAGCAAGTGCTGCCTTTTCCCCCACAGGTGAACACACTCTAAGTAAAACTTTCTCTTACTAATTTAATCATTCTGCTTACTTGAGCCTAAACTTACTCACCTGCTCAGCAAAGTGGCTGTATTGTATTTACTTTACTTGAGTAAGCTTTTCTTCTTGAATGAGTTTTGATGCTCTTTCTCCCTCTCTCTTTTTCTTTCCACATAACTGCACTCCTTCCCTTCGGATCTCAATAACAGAGATATGACACACATAACTGAGGCCTAATTGAGGCTATTCATATTGTGAGGCTGCTGTCTTCTTCTATATCAAGTACCATTTGTCATAAAAGGATGCTTAAATACAGGAAATCAGTCTTGTACTAACAGCAAGCCCATGGAACACCAGCCTGCTACATTAAGCCAATATAAATGGATGTCTGGATACTCCTGTTTAGCCCGAATTCCGTAAATTATGTTTCAGTAGATTTTTAAGTTGGGATAGACTTCTCTTACAGAACTTCATCTTTTTCCTCACTATTTTATTTTGGTGTCATTTAATATCATTTGAAAAAAATATTCTTCAAGCAGCTTCTGTGATTCAAGTTTTGTGTATGAGTCACGTGCTTAGTACGTAAAGGCTGACACATAGAAATTTATTTTAGTCCAGGGAACTTACTCATAATTGGTAAATCAAGGTGTAAGTAACATACTGTAGGCATATAGGAGAGGGAAAGATTAATTAAAAATGAGAAGGTCTAGCAAAGGCTTCATCAAAGAAGGTTTGTACTTGACCTTTAAACCTTAGATGCACACATATAGTAGGAAGGGTGTTCCTGGCAGGGACAAGAGGTCAGGTGGAGATGGAAAAGTTTGGAAACTACATTGGTATGTTTCAAGGGGTTTAGGGAGGAGGGGAGCAAACTATATAAATGGGTAGAAGCCAAATGGTGGGTGGATTAAAAAACATGTAAGAAGTTATGTAGTAGGAAGTGACCAGGCTCACAGAAATAAAATTTCTCATCATAAAATCAAACTCAGATTTTAAGTAGTTATCCCTACTTTTGCCATACCCTAAAAATGGCTGACCGCATGTAAAAAGATTAAAGAAAAGAGTTCTTGAAAACTAAAAACCAGTTGCCATTGAATCAGTTCTCAGTCATGACAAGTCCATGTGTGTCAGAGTAGAACTGTGCTCCATAGGGTTTACAATGGCTGATTTTTCAGAAGTAGATCTCCAGAGGCGCCTCTGGGTCGACTCAAACCACCATTCTTTTGGTTATCAGTTAACTACGTGTTAACCTTTTGCACCATCCAGGGACACCCTCTTGAAAACTAGTGTTTATTTATTCATAGAACGGTCCTCTGTGTCTTACAGTAAATTCCTGCTTTGGTCAGGTGTAGGTACTTCAATACGCAAGAGCTTATTGAACATCCACTATATGCTGGGCACGGTGTGTTGAATTAGAACAAAAATGAAGGGAATATATGTAGCAGACATTTGTTGTTTTTGCCTATATCTTTTTCCCCTCATCTTTAGTAACAACCCTTCCCTCTATTTCAGTTTATGTGGTCAGGTGAGCTAGGATTTTGACACAGAGCCTAAGCTATACCCACTTGGTTACAAGTGGGAGTGGGCTAGAAATTGGGAAGGAGTCATGCAAATGCATTTCTACTACTGGACAGATAATTCAAGCACAGGCCCATCTAGGCTGACCTCTGTAGGTGTTCTAAGTCAAATCCAAAAGAGAGGAATCTAATGGCCTGGGTGGTTGCAGATGGGATCTCTAAAATGCCAATTCAAATGCAGTACTCTGAAAGAATCCTATTAGCAAACCAAATGTAAATTTACCTGCACTAGGAACAAAGCAATAAAACTCATTTAAAGTACTTATGATGGCTTTCTGGCTTTGAGAATGTGGCTTTGGTGACCTCATATCCTCTTAGGTTGAAGTTTAATATCCATATCTCTGAAATAGGAACCAAAATAGTTTATCATTCCTAATGATAACTAATGATAGTTTATCATTCCCTATGCCTGCCACAAATGGGCTTCCTCATTGAGTTGGTTTCCATAGTACAGGCCTTACATGTTTGTAGGACTAAGAGAGAGGAACATTCTGGGCAAGGTGATTTTGAAAGTACAGTATTCAGGAACACTGTGGAATGTATTCATATATTTCTATCAATCCAAAGAGTGTATTAGTTTGGTATAAACAACCACATCAATAGCAACAGAAGCATAGCAGATAAGACATTCATTTTGTTAATTACATCACTCTTAATCTCCTTATTTATTAATCTCCTATAATATTATCTTCTCAGAAAGAGTTTGTATGTCTAATGCAGTTTCACTATTGCAGAGACTAGTAAGAATACCGCAAGTCAATTGCTTGCTAAACTACAAGTATACCAGCTGTTTTACAAAGCTCATGACAGGAGCTTAAAATATTTTTACTCCTAAAAACGCATAGAATTTTATCATTTTAGCTGCAGGCAGAAGAGCAAGCATCCGGCTTCTGACACACAAATTATTGCAAAGGAAAACGAACATTTTCTGTCTCTGTTTCTTTAGACCCATCTTGTTTCAACTCTAGTTAAATTGAAACAGTGAGTTATCTGGTCATTTATCCAGTATTCGTTTTAGGCTTTGAGGATACACAGTAAATAAGACACAGTCCATCCCTCCCATTAAGTCCTTCTCCTTTCTGTGGTCCAAGGAGCACATATAATTTTTAAAGTTGCCTGGTCACTAACTGTTTTGTGAGCAACGGTATCATCCAACAATAGATGATGAATCTTCTAATTTGATTTCAGTTAGCCGTTCAGCAAATGTTTATGGTGTGCCTACTGTGTAAAAGACCCTGGGCTAGATTGTGCCAGACTCTGGGAGTATTTCCTTTACAGTTGGTAGCTGATCAACAATTACTGAGTGACAGCAGCTGACATTCAGGTACACTCCATATCTTCCACTTAAGACTCAGAGTCTGCAACACAGGCCCGGTTGCAAAATACAGCACTCTGTCTCAAGGCTTCACATGAAAGGTATCTCAGTCAGGATTATGAATGGATTCTATTTAAAATTTATTTGCTAATCTCTGTTGCAACACATGCTCTTATAATGTATGTTTTGATCCCCTGGCTAGCCCAGGAAAGTCTACTGAAGCAAAAAATTATAGTTAGGGATGGTAGGTTTTGTTATAAAGCATTGTTTCAGTCATTTCCAGGTTGGGATGTCAGAAATACACCATCCCTGCTCTACGTTGCGCCTCCTACCTTAACAAAAACGAGAGGAGCAGAGACCCCTTCTCCCCAAGCCTCCCTTCAGCCATTTGTAAGCAGTGACATGTGCCACAGTGAGGGTCTCCACTCTAGAACCAGAAAGAATCTAGAGTCAGGGATCAAGGAATTGGGGTAAGTGTGAGCTGCAGGAAAGGAACTTTTGTATACCAAACATTTAACTTACACATCTGCGTAAGAGAATGATGTTAGTTTTCCTTGTCTTCAGGTCTTCTGAACCATGAAACTCTTTTTCACCTTGAAAGATAGAAGCTAGGCTCTATGTACTAATTCCCTTAGTACCTCGGTCATCCACTTATTTATTCAGCCAGTTGGTCAGACTTTTATTGAACACATCTTTTCAATACCTCATGTGTGTCTGGCACCGTACTGGGCACAGGGGTTACATGGTGAACAAGACAGCATCACCTTTGAACTCCTAGCACTTAGGATATTTTTGTATTTATGTATTATCCACCAGCCAGAAGCTCTTAGTCAAACTACTGCCTGTCCATCAGATTTTTCAATAGTACCCCTGGTTGTTTTCCTATAAAATCCAGTCCACCTTTCCCCTTGATATTTGCTGCCAAAATCCATAGTATGCTTCAGAACGCTTTCTATTTTGGTAGTGCTTCTAAATGGTGTGAGATGGTTTGCTTACATGAAGGAAAACATATAGTAGGGTTAGCCTAAAATAAAATACAGTGTTATAAAAAGCATATATATTAAAGTGCTCATTCACCTATCTTGTTCCTTTAGAACTAGAAGTAAGAATGATCTCCGTGGCCACAGGTACTCCATGTAAACCATTGCGCATTCTTTACTTTTCACTCCCTCCTTTTCCTTTATGTGATGAAAGTTTCTCTTTGGCAAAAATGGTGGGATTTGACAGGCATATGAACCTCTTGGTTGAATCTAACTTCAATACCACATGAGTTCACGAGAGGTGGTGGAGGCAGAGTTTCATGAAGCAAGTATTTAGGGGCCAATGTTCCCCCCTACTCCTCCACTCCCCAGCCTGCTCGTCCCTTAGATTCACCTTAGACTGCATTTCTGAGAAGATTGGAATCCCTTCAATTGAGTACAGAAATGTGGGAAACTGAACAAAAAGTGTTTTATTTATTTCCTGACAGGCTTTTAACAGGCTGTGGTTATAATGGGAGAGAAATGCATTCTGTCCAAAACACAAATTGCTTTTCTTCACGAACATAACCGTGGTACTTCCTGGCGCAGGGTTTCCCGGGTTGTTGAATTTAGTCGTTTCTTTTGTTGGTTTGTGAATTAAGAAAGGAAAGAACAAGACCTTTGTAACCCGAATAATGAAGTAATAATTAAGCCCTAATAGAGTTAAGCTTATTCCCACATCTTATTCCAAGGTACAGGACATACTTTCTCATTAAGAAACATTGTAAGTACTCGTTGTTAGTACATCAGGCATTAGACAGAATAACTCAATAAATAAATATGACCTCATTCATATAGAGCTTCACCCCCAAGACTGACACCTTATGCACATATATGTAATGCTGTATGGTAAGACTGTGGGACAGACTCCCTAGACTAGCTCCCTCACCCACATTATCATGTTCTTATGCGTAAGGTCCTTATACTTGGGACAGGGAGGGGTGATTGACACCCACCTGTTCTTGACTAGCACAGAACAAGAGAAAGCATTGGGCAATGTTAGTGTGTGTGCCTCAGGAAAGATTGGGAGGATTGGGATAGACGAAAGCTGGTTGGTGTGAGAGGCTTATGAAAGTGATGTTTCCCAGGTTGTCCTTATCTATGCCCAGCTTCCACTCGTTAAGCACTTTTTTGGTAAAAATAATAGATTTTTACACATATTCTCCTTCTAAGAATTCTTGGGGAGAGCCTAGCCACATCAGGTGGGTACACGGTTTGTGAGGCCATCCTCATCAAGTGACCTGTAGAACCTGACTCTGCCACCTTCTTTCCCCCTCCTTACAAACCCTACTTTCTGAGGAATACCAGCAACAGCTCCAGAATTTCTATATAGGATGGGTTTAGAGGAGCAGTCTGTTTGGAAGGGACTCCAGGAACTTGCCTTGAAGCCACATTTGCAGAGCCAACACAATTTTTTGTTTAGATTGCATGTACATTCAAGGTGATTCATGGGGCTGATGGAGGTTATGGGCACCATGCTTTGGTGCAGCCTGCAGATACAGCGCTTCAGTCAGCAGGCCACGCGTGCACTCATTGCCTCTCTGAAGTCATCTTGCTGTTGACTCCATCATGCTCAGACAGTGCAAGGGAGCAAGCCATGAGTGTTGTGAGAATAAGCATCTTCCTTTATTTGTTGAGTCAGATACCATGTTGTTTGGTTTTCAGTTATAAGAACAACAAACCTAGCTTTCTTCCCAACTTCCTATTTGCCATGTTTATAAATAATTTTTGACTAAACAGCCTACATCAGTCTTCCATTTTGTCAGACATCCAGTCTATTGCAGTGCCACCAGTAGCCGGTGCTCTGTTCCCTCCTCAAAGTCAACTGAGTTCTTATAAGCTTGACTGTAGTTACTACGTAGCTGTTTCCTAGTGTCGTTGTTGATTGTCATCTCATTGGCTCCAACTCATGGCAACCTTGTATATAATAGAATGAAACATTGCCTGGCCTTGTGCCATCTTCATGATCATTGGTATGTTTGAGTCCACCCTGTGTTACTAAGATTTTGTGAATTTCTTTCCCCATGCTCCTCTCCTTTACCCCTTGAATGGCCAACCTTGACTTTTTTTTTTTTAATTGTACTTTAGATGAAGGTTTACAGAACAAAAGTTTCTCATTAAACAGTTAGTACACATATTGTTTTATGACAATGGTTAACAACCCCACAACATGTCAACACTGTCACTTCTCAACCCTGGGTTCCCTATTACCAGCTTACCTGTCCCCTCCTGCCTTCTAGTCCTTGTCCCTAGACTGTTGTGTCCCATTAGTCTCATTTTATTTTATGGGGCTGTCTAATCTTTGGCAGAAGGGTGAACCTCGGGAGTGACTTCATTACTGAGCTAGAAGGGTGTCCGGGGGCCATACTCTCAGGGTTTCTCAATCTTTTTCAGGCCAGTAAGTCTGATCTTTTTTTGTGAGTTAGAATGTTGTTCTACATTTTTTCTCCAGCTCCATCCAGGAGTCTCTGTTGTGATCCCGGTCAGGGCAGTCAGTAGTGGTAGCCAGGCACCATCTAGGTGCACTGGACTCAGTTTGGTGGAGGCCATGGTAGTGGTGGCCCATTAGTCCTTTGGAGTAATCTTTCCCTTGTATCTTGTTCTCTTCATTCTCCCTTGCTGCCGAAGGGGTGAGACCAGTGAAGTATCTTAGATGGCTGCTCACAGGCTTTTAAAACCCCAGACGCTACTGTCTTAGTCATCTAGTGCTACTATAACAGAAATACCACAAGTGGATGGTTTTAACGAAGAGAAGTTTATTTCCTCACAGTTAAAGTAGGCTAAAAGTCCATATTCAGGGTGTCAGCTCCTGGGGAAGGCTTTTTCTCTCTGCCGGCCTTCTTCTCTTCCGTGTTCCCCCGGACTAGGAGCTTCTCTGCGCGGGGACCCTGGTCCAAAGGACACACTCTGCTCCTGGCACTGCTTTCTTGATGGTATGAGGTCCCCCTGTCTCACTGCTCACTTCTGTCTTTTATATCTCAAGAGATTACCTCAGGACACAGTCCAGTCCTGTAGATCAGGTCCAGCCTCACTAACGCAACTGCCACCCATCCTCCCTCGTTAACATCACAGAGGCAGGATTTACAACATATAGAAAAATCACACAATACCAGGAATCATGGCCCAGCCAAACTGAGATACACGTTTTTGGGGGGACATAATTCAATCCACGACAGCTACTCACCAAGGTAGAATGTAGAACATTTTCTTTATAAAGTGTGCTATGCCAGTTGAGCTAGATGTTCCCCGAGACAACCTTTGACATTTATTGTGGATTTTCTTCCCTTTGCTGTCTAGTTAACTCTTTTTATCATCTCTGTGCTTATTGCATACTCCTGTCTGTCCCTTTCATCACATCCCAGAAACCAGACCGGTTGCTGTCAAGTTGATTTCATGTGTGTCAGGGTAGAAATGTACTCCATAGGGTTTCTAATGTCTAATATTTTGGAAGTAGATCACCAGGCCTTTCTTCCAAGGTGCCTCTGGGTAGACTTGCATCTCTAACCTTCCAGTTAGCAGCTGAGCATGGTAACTGTTTGCACCACTCTGGGACTCCATCACCTCCCACACCACCTCAATGTTCTTTCTCCCAACACCAATCTCATTGCATCCTCCCGCATGAACTAGTGGTTTACAAAGTGTTTTTTCATAAATCAGCTCAATTGTTAAGAACTTGTCTAGTGTCATATATAACCACATCATTTACGGGTAGTGTCCTAGTTAGAAATTACTCTAGGGGGACTTCTTTTATTGCTGCATTAACGAAATAACTGATAACCTTTCCACAGTCATCCATAAAATCTTTTCAAAGCAAATAAGTATCCCCTCCCTCACTTTTTTTTTTTTTTTTTGTCCTAACATTTAACTGAGCACCTACCACAGGAGCCCTGGTGGCACAATGGTTAAGTGTTTGCCTGCTAACTGAAAGGTTGGCGGTTCAAACCCACCCAGCAGCTCTGCAGGAAAAAGATCTGGTGATCTGCTCCAGTAAAGATTACAGCCTAGAAAACCATATGGGGCGGTTCTACTCTGTCGTGTGAGGTTGTTCTGAGTGAAAATCAACTTGATGGCACCTAACAACAACAATAACTAATTGATCAGTGCTTTCTAATCCTCGCAGCAAACCTATAGGGTATTGCTACTCCCATTTTAGAGCTGAGAAAACCAAGACTCAGAGTTTAAGCCTTCTCAGATTCACAGAACTGATAAAGGGGCAGAGCCAGGATTTAAACTTTGGTTTCTGTGGCTCCAGCCAAGCTATACCACATGTGTTATAGGAGACCCTTCATGGATGAAGAATTCTTGGCTTTTTGAAGCCCCTTCAACCATTTCACCAAGCACTTCTTCCATGGCTGCTTATTTGCCTGAAGAACAAGACTAAGCGGTCTGGCATACTGCCTTCCTGCCTGAGAGATAGCCAAAAATATTGACCAAAGTATTTTCTGAGAATATTTTGTGGCTTTTCTTCTGAAGAGGCTTGCACTATATATTATTGATAACAGGATACAAAACTAAATGACCCAGAGCTGCCTGACTAACTTCAAGTTTATAACTAAGTTCAACATACCAGACAGATATAAATCAAAATGAGAAAAGCCTTTGGAAAAATGTTTGAAATACTAAAGTAGAAAAATTCATCAGTAGCACATGGGAATACAAATGGTCTAGTTCATTTAAAAGATCAGTATTTTATTTTGAGTTTCTAAAGAGAATTTCCACAAAATATCTTTTTCTAAAGAAGCTCGTACTTGAAGAACTTTTTTTCAATCCATACTGATGAATCTGATGGAGGAATAATGAAATGATCAGACATGAACTGGTGCTGTAAAGGCTGTCTCACTTTGTTTTAATGGGTTTCTTGGGTTTGAGAAGAACATGGCTTGGTCTTTGCTATGTGGGAGTTCACAGAGAAATCACCTGTGTAATGAGGTATATAGGACTTAACCTTTCTATGCCATGTAATAGTTTGCCCAGTGTTATGAAGGCATCATATGAGCTTCACACAACTTTACGAGAGAGGTAGAGTGTGTACTGGATTGCACTGTGTCCCCCCAAAATGTGTATCAACTTGACTAGGTCCTGAATCCCAGTATTGTACAGTTGTCCTCCATTTTGTGATCTGATGCAATCACCCACATGTTGTAAATCCTAACTTCTAGGACATCATGCTTGGTAAAGTAGAGGGTCAGTGAAAAAGAGGAAGACCCTCAACAATATGGATTGACACAGTGGCTGAAACAATGGGCTCAAGCGTAACAACGATTGTGAGGATGGTGCAGGACGGGGCAGTGTATCGTCGCTATGAGTCAGGGTCGCTATGAGTCAGAACCGACTCGACGGCACCTAACAACAAAAACATGATGTTAATGAGGCAGGATTAGAAACAGTTATGTTAATGAGGCAGGACTCAATCTACAGGATTAGGTTTTATCTTGAGTCAGTCACTTTTGAGATCTAAAAGAGTAAAGTGAGCAGAGAGGAGAAGGACCTCGTACCACTAAGAAAGAAGAACCAGGAGCAGAGCGTGTCATTTGGACCTGTGGTCCCTGTGCTGAGAAGCTCCTAGACCCAGGGGAAAGCTGATGACAAGAACGTTCCCCCAGAGCCAACAGAGAGAAAGCCTTCCTCTGGAGCTGACATCTGAATTTGGACTTCTAGCCTCCTAGACTTGGAGAGAATAAATTTCTGTTTGTTAAAGCCACCCACTTGGATTTCTATTATAGCAGCACTAGATAACTAAGACAGGGGGGATGTAGGGTGGATGTACTTAATCCCATTTTGTAGATGAGAAAACTGAGGCTCAGAAAGGTTAAGTGATTTGCAAAACATCTACCTAAAAAACGGCAGGAACAATAGAAGCCTGACTTTGCAAGATATCATCGTGGAATGGATAAGTCGATGTACTTTGGAATTACATAGCCTGGAACTATACAGCCTGGAAGTAAGGCTCCTCTGTTTACTAACTGGGTAACGTTGGTCAGGTTCTAAACTCTCTGAACTTCAGTTTCCCCTCCCTACATACTTTTGACTTCTTGTACCTTCTTTTTCTTTTTATAGCTGTCCTCCTTACCTCTCATTCTCAGCCATCGCTTCTTTCTGTCAGAGCCTGCCTCTAATAGCCCTATTAAAACCAAAACCAAACCAATTGCCATTGAATTGATTCCAGCTTATGGTGATCCCATGTGTTGCAGAGTAGATCCGAACTCCACAGCGTTATCAAGGCTGTGACCTTTTTGGAGCAGATTGCCAGGCCTTTCTTCCAAGGTGCCTCTGGATGGGTTTGAACCACAAAGCTTTTGGTTAGTAGTCAAGTGCTTAACTGTTTGCACCACGTATGGTCCCACAGCCTTATTACTCCCTTGTAATTGTTCCACTATAACCCACTGTTGTGAATTGAGAAGCTTGAAAATCATAGTTGCTAGAATAGTGCCTAAAATAAGAGTATGCAGAGAGGCCCAGGCAGCCTTCGTTGAGTTAAGTGCAAGAACTTCTGATTATGCCTCACTTTCAGCTATATCTCACATGGTCAAGGTTGCTGCCCTCGAGGGAGTTAAAAGATGGTTGGGGAGAGAAGGCTTACATTTCTACAGGTGCAGCAGGACAAGACGTTTATGATAAAGTGCATTAGGAGTTCACATTAGGCGTAAGTCGTTAGAGAAGGCTTTATATAACGAGGGACTTAAGCTAGATCTCTAAGAACTGGTTAGATTTGTATATTCATTCAATATGTATTTATTGAGTGTCTATTATATGCAAGGTTTTGTTCTAGATACGGAAGCTACAATAAGCCAAACAAGATTTCTGCTCTTATGGAACATACATTGTAGTGAGTGTAGAAAGACAAAAAACAAGTAAATCTATAAAGAAATGAGAGTTTCGGAGAATGATAGCTGCTGGAAAAAATATATATAAACATATGAGAGAATGATAGACTGATTGGGGTGAGTATTGTTATCAGGTGCTATTGAGTCGGCTCCGACTCATAGCAACCTTTTGTACAGCAGAACGAAACACTGCCTGGTCCTGCGCCATCCTCACAATCATTGTTATGCTTGAGCCCATTGTTGCAGCCATTGTGTCAATTCATCTCGTTGAGGGTCTTTCTCTTTTTCACTGACCCTCTACTTTACCAAGCATGATGAACTTCTCCAGGGACTGATCCCTCCTGATAACATGTCCAAAGTATGTGAGACAAAGTCTCACCATCCTTGTTTCGAAGGAACATTCTGGCTGTACTTCTTCCAAGACAGGTTTGTTCATTCTTTTGGCAGTCCATGGTGTATTCAACATTCTTCACCAACACCATAATTCAGAGGCATCAATTCTTCTTCAGTCTTCCTTATTCATTGCCCAGTTTTCACAGGCATATGAGGCAATTGAAAATACCATGGCTTGGGTCAGGTGCACCTTAGTCTTCAAGGTGATATCTTTGCGTTTTAACACTTTAAAGAGGTCTTTTGCAGCAGATTTGCCCCATGCAATGCGTCACTTGATTTCTTGACTACTCCTTCCATGGGTGTTGATTGTGTATCCAAGTAAAATGAAATCCTTGACAACTTCAATCTCTTCTCCATTTATCATGATGTTGCTTATTGGTCCAGTTGTGAGTATTTTTTTAATTTTATGTTTTATGTTGAGGTGTAATCCAATACTGAAGGCTGTGGTCTTTGATTGTCATCAGGTGAGGGTAGCAGGAGCTGTTTAAGGAAAGGTAATAGGGAAGGCCTCTGTAGGGGCGAGGTTTCAGCCGAAACTTGAATGGCAAGAAGGATCAAGCCATGGGAAGAGCTGAGAAACAGAGTTCCAGTAAAGGGAACAGCAAATGCAAAGGCTTTGAGGCTGCAATAAACTTGGCAACTTCCAGGACTAGAGAGGAGGCCACTAAGACAGAATCCAGGAGGAGAGTAAGAGATGCCATCAGAGAGGTAGGCAGGGCTGGGACACAGGCAGTTAGATTGTATTGTAAGGGCATCAAGAAGCCAGAGGAAGGTTTTAGGTAGGGACTGATGTGAACCAGCTGTTTTTAAAAAAGGTCATGTGGGGGCTGTGTGGAAGGGAAGGTGAAGGTGGAGGGAGTGGAGATGAGGAGAGTTAAAAGCATGCAAAGACATTCCCAGGAGGTATCTTCAAATAAAAAAGCATAATGTGCAAGGTAGATGGGGGGGGGGGGGCGGGTTGGCAGGAGCAGATTAACCAGTGCTCAAAGTACACATGGGCTTACTTGTGCTTACTTACTAATCTGCAGTGCACAATTTCACCATGTCATTTGTGCACTACAGATTAGTAAGGAAGCCTGAGCATACCTTGCTTATTGGGTAATCCCTCTACAGTGTGTGTGTGTGTTGTGGGGAGATAGTCTGACTGGGAGGAAGTGCTAAGGTTAGGGTGAAGGATACAAGGTTGGAGGGAGGGACATAAATTTGTGGACTCTTGGAATTGAATCTATTATATGCAGAATAAACTTCTGTAGCTGAGAGGGCCATGCCTCTGTTTATCCCTTCTGCAAAAGAGTTTAGGATTGGGTTCATACCAGTTAGTCCCAAGAGTTGATTGCCTCCTAAAGTTCACATAAAAGAAGCAACAGTGCACCCAGTTCCTTATTTCAAAATGATTGGCACCTGAAATCTGCTGGCAGACAACCTATGTGAATCTGGGGCTTTGGAGCCTTGGTGATTCCAATCAGGTATTTAGAACACCTGCTTCTCCCTTGATAAGAATAATAATAGCTGACATTTACTGACTTCTTGCTGTGTGCAAGGCATAATCCTAAGCACTTATGTGTATTACCTTTTTAAGTTCTCACATCCCCAGGAAAACCAAACCAAATCTGTGGCTGTCAAGTCAATTCTGACTCATAACAACCCTATAGGACAGAGCAGAAGTGCCCCACAGAGTTCCCAAGGAGCACCTGGTGGATTTGAATTGCCGACCTTTTGATTAGCAGCTGTAGCACTTAACCACTACGCCACCAGGGTTTCCCACATCCGTACGGAGTGGGTACTATTTTTATCCCAATTTTGTTGATGGAGAGATATGGACGGATCAGCCAATCACTTGTGCAAGAAGACAGCTAATGAGAGGTGGAGGCAGGATTTGAATTGAGGTAGTCTGACTTTGAGGTCCATGCTGTTAACCACTCTACCACCCTATTGCCTCATTGCTGGGTGCCATGTGTCTTAATTTCCTAAGGCTGCCACAACAAAATACCACAAAGTGGGTGGCTTGAAAAAAACAGGAATTTATTGTCTCACAGTTTTGGAGGCTAGAAGTCCAAATCAGGGTCCTGACTGTAGGAGAAGGTCCTTCCTTGTCAGTAGTCCCAGGAGTTCCTTGGCATTCGTTGACATCTATCTTCCCTCTCTATTTGTATCTCTCTCTCTGTGTCTATTATACTCTTCTTACAAGAGACCACTCAGAAGTGATTAGGTTTAGGACCCACCATACTCATTGATATAACAAAGGAAAACCCCTATTGCCAAACAAGATCACATCTACATTTCTTTTTGTGCGGGGGTGCGGGAATGGGGAGGAAAGGGGGTGGGTACAAGTCAATCTATAACACTGTGTTCTTGCAAGAATCTTCAGGGATACAAGTGTGGTTGAATCATTTGCCAATTTGAGAGACAGAGATAGGCTGGTTGCTCAATGCTCCTGGAAAATGCTTGCTATTTGGCCTGACCCCTGTCTGCTTGTTTTCTTCATTGTTAAACGGCTACTGTAATCCATTCCAGCACAAAAGTGGCTTCTTCCTTGATAGATGGATAGTAGGTGTTTATTATTGTCTTCATTCCAAAAAATAACAAAAAAGTAGAGCAGGCTTCCAGAGCCCTGTGAACAAAAGATTCAGTAGACTCAGGGTTGGTTAATTTTCATTCCATGTATTTGTTGGCCCTGCCAGGAATCAGCCAAAAAATAAAAGTAATCATCCTGGCAGCTTTTACTCACTTTTCAACAAAGATTTAATAACCCCATGCTATAGGGAAGGTTCACGTTGCAAAGACTTCATTACTTGCAGTATGCATACTGTGAGATAGGGTGATAGATCATTTTACCCAAACTTTACTAATTAGAATAAATCTACAGAAGTCATGTTGTGATGGCCATGTTTTCTCAGTAATTCCTGAAGTTTGGTAAGCTTCACTGGGCTTCCAAATCATTAGTGAGAATTACAGGCTTTCCTCAGCTCTCGGCTGCTGACCGATCTTCCCCAGTGGTAGCTATGCCTGTCACATGCTGCCCTAGGAAAAGCATTTCCAGGGCTATGCAATTCCATAGTAACCACTTCCTTCCAAGTGCCTATGAATGGCTTAGGCCAAAAGTCCTCAATTCGGCCGAAGTCTAAAGGAGGGAAGAATAATGAACTGTGTTTGTTTACCTGCAATTCTCAAGGCTAATTGCTTAATTGTTTCAATGAAAGGCTTTTGCTTTTGATTAGAGCCTTATGAAATAAAACTGTGCCTCAATTTCAGCAAGACACTGGAATTTCAGAAGTTCTGCATTTCCCGTGGAGCTGTAGATTCAACTTAGATAGTTAGATATCCCATTCCATGCCATTCATTCTTTTCCCTGATCAGAGCCCTCCCTGGGGTCTGCTGCTTCTGTCTCATTTGTTTCTCCATGCCCCACAACTTTTCTTCATCTTTGGATTGTCACAACACCTGACATCAGGCTTTGTACATCGTAGGTAGCTACCAAGTATTTGTGAAATTGAACAGCTCTGAGCAGCTCATCAGATTGCTGCTAAATAAGTAGCACTGGACAAAAGAGTACCAAAAGGAAGCACAATTCCTACTTTTAAAATACATTTTTCTTGCCTGACTTTTACCATTCCAGGATCTGTTTTCACATAGACTGGATTCTTACAGTCTGCATCCTGAAAGCAAGCTGAGATGCATGTTTCATCTTGCCCTTAAAGCTTAGTCTGAACTACCATCCCAACTGCTTTTATTTAAAATGCTGTGATCTGCATTAGGATTTCCCTAGGAGGAACAGGCCAAGGTCGTTTACATTTGCAGTAAAATAGATGTCATATGCATCCTTTCCTTGAGGTCCCCCTCGGTATTTGCATGTGTTCAAGGTTCCATTTTGTTCTGTGAAAGTGCCCATCAGGCTGAGCTGATGAGTTTTCTATGTTCCCAGCCAGAGGGGCAGCTCCGGAGAGTATATCTCCCATAGTAATACTGTTGGACAGATAATAAAATGTTCAAAAAATGCTTTGAAAAAAAGTAAATGTTAATATATAGAGACTAATTTTCTGGGCAGGGATTATTTTTTATTATGGATTTGGGCTTGGAGAGCGAAACATTATAAACTTAATTATATTTAATTAGACTTTAATATCTTCTACGTCTACAGCACTAGGCTGGGAATAGCAAAGAAATAAAAGACACAGGAATTATCCTCTTTGCCCGTGATTCATTTCTAATACTCCATGGGTGGTCTCCCGTCCCATAGTCATCCCCCCCATACCAAACTGTGCTATATGTCATGACCACATCTCTCTTCCAAGTGGAGAATTTCCTTCAGCTACTTAAACTTTATGTGAGGATTTTGGCATTCGCTGCTCTTCAGAAATTGACCCCGATGTATATACCCATCATCCCACATCACTTCCTTCTCCAGCTGAAACTGTGGCCCCCAGGAGGGCTGGCCTCTGCTTCTCTGTGCCCCGCACTGGCATGGCACCCTGACTTCTTGGCCAAGCCAAAGAAGAAGAGAGGATGTGGGTAGTGGTTAGAGTAAAGGATTTGGGGTCAGGCAGCCTTGGGTTCCAATTTGGGCTCTGCTTTATATTAGCTAAAGGGTGGCCCAGTGGTTAAGCGCTTGGCTGCTAATCGAAAGGTTGGTGGTTTGAACCCAGCTACTCTGTGGGAGAAAGATGTGGCAGTCTGCTTCCATAAAGATTAACCCCAAAACCAAAACTGTTGTTACTGAGTTGATTTCAATTCATAGTGACCCTGTATGACACAGTATAACTGCCCCATAGGGTTTCCAAGGCTATAATCCTTATGGAAGCAAACTGCCACATCTTTCTCCCACAGAGCAGCTGGTGAGTTCAAACCGCTGACCTTTTGGTTAGCAGCTGAGCACTTAACCACTGCGCCACCAGGGCTCCTTTAAGATTACAGCCTTGAAACCCTATGGGGAAGTTCTGTGTTGTCTTATAGGGTCTCTATGAGTCAGAATAGACTCTACGGCATGCAAGAAAAATAGACTAGCTGAGTGCCCATGAATAAATTATTTCGCCTTTTTGAACTTAGTTTTCTTTATCTGTAAATGGTCATATGCAATGCCTTCTGCGAGATGTTTATGAAGATGAAAACGAGGTAAATATCTAAAGCACTAAACACAGCGCCCACCCACGGTAGGTACTTGATGTATAAAAGCCCAGACAGGGCCACATTCTTGTGAAGCCTTCCCGCTCCTCAAGCATTGTGAATATGTCCCTCCTCCTACGTCCGGATTCTGCGTCACAGACTTCCTACAAGGCAGATGCACAGATTTCTTCTTTTGAATTCCCACACGTCACCCACTCTAACAGACAGGAAGGGCTTGACAAATACTTATTGACTCTTGTCTAGGTGACAAAAGCAATCCTCCTTCCTCTTGTTGAGGACATGTATCAGCAGCAAGTGTGTCACAGAGGTCATCCTGGAGCATTGCTGGTTTCCAGGTTAGATTGTGGAGTGACGGCGGCAATGGGCATTCCTTCATCCCGCGAAGTTTACCAGGTGCCAACTCTTACTCGGCCTTGAGCATGGCCCTGGAGATACAATGATAAGCAAAACAGACATAATCTCTGCCCTCAGACAAGTTATTATCTGGTGGGGGAAAAGCCCTTAAATAAGCACACAGATTAATATATAATGAAGGAAGAGAAGAAGGTGCCATGAGAAAGAGTAAGGGGTCGAGGGGACTAATGTAGTTTGGAAATCCAGGGCAATTCCCTCTGAATTGTACCAAACCAAAAACCCACTGCCATAGAGTCAATTTGTGTGTGTGTGTGTGTGTGTGTGTGTGTGTGTGTGTGTGTGTGTGATTTAGGTGAAAGTTTACAGAGCAAATTAGTTTCTCACTAAACAGTGAATACACAAATTGTTTTTGACTTTGGTTGCCAACCCCATGATGTGTCAACACCCTCCTTTTTTCCACCCCAGGCTCCCTGTTTCCATTCATCCAGTTTTCCTATCCCTTCCTGCCTTCTCATTTTTGCTTTTGGTCTTTCAATTCTGACTTATAGCAACCCTATAGGACAGAGTACTTAGAACTGCCTCATAGAGTTTCCAAGGCTGTAAATCTTTATGGAAGCAGACTGCCACATCTTTCTCCCGCGGAGCCACTGGTGGTTTCAAACGCCAAGCTTTCAGATAGCAGCCAAACACTTTAACTAACCACTGCACCACCAGGGCTCCTCTGAAGGGCACAAACAACATATGAATGATAGAAACCACTTACAGGTTACTGTGTGCTCTACATAGAATATACCACCTTAAAAAATAAACCTCAAAGCAATGCAAGAAAATAGCTACCGCTACTCCCCTTTTACATATGAGAAAATGTAAACACAGGGAGAGTCATGCTTAACCCAAGTCAAATCGCTATGAAGTGGCAGAGCCTGGGTTGTGGCCAAGGGTATCCACAGTCCAGAGCCTCTGGTTGGGTGATCAGTTCGTAGTCCTCCTTGCTAGGGCCTCTTTGCCAGATCTCCCCAAAGCATCAGTTTTCAGAATGGGTCATCAGCTAGGGAAGCGTGCTTGCATGGGGCAGCCAGTAAATTAAGCGAACACAGAATGTCATTCTTTAACCAGAAACTCCTGTTCTGCCCTTATGTACAAGCTGAATGAGTTATTTGTGTGATAAAGCTTCTGCGTCTCCTTTCATTAGGCCGTCAACAACTGGTGACTGACTCCCAGTCTTTGACTCCCTCCTGGTTTACGTTTATTTCTGTAAAGTCAGGAAAGCATCACAGTGTTTTCTTAGTCAAACGAGTTATGAGATTTGTTACTGCAATATCTGTGCCTCATAATTCTGTCCCAGGAGTTCCCTAATGAGGTTTTGTTTCATTTTATTTTTTTAATTGCTAGGCAGAAATCCTGTTCTCATTTCGGTGGCAGCCACATCATCCCTTCATCTTCAGCTGGTTTGCAGGCGTCCCTCTTCCTGCTAGAAGGAAAGCGAACCTGCATGTCCTTCCACTATGATGGAAACTTCTCTAGGTCAGGGGTCTGGTACCCCTCCGACCCAATAGCTGGGCATCGTCCAGGCGTGCAGGAGACACAGTCTCCTTTGGGCTGCTTCTGCCCTCTGCCTTCTATCTCCCTGACGAGCAAACATCTCCGTTGGCTGAGGATAATAGCAATGATAAAAGCACTTTCATGGATGAATCCTCGCCAGTCTTCTGAGGTCACTTATTATTAAGTCACATTTTAGAGTGGGGGAAACTGAGGCTCAAATGGGTCCACTGATTTTCCAAGTGGCAGACACAGTTGGTAAGGTGTGGAACTAAGACTCAAACCTAGCTTTCTTTGAATCCCAAACCTGATTCTTGTTCAGTTTGTGTGGGCTTTGGAACAGATGTGGGTGGGAAGTACTCATGCTCCACTTCCATTTCTTATCGTTTGAGTCATTAGTTCATTGGGAGTAGCCCTGCCCAAGTTGGGCTGCTTTAGCCACTTCTTCACCTTCACCTTCTTTGTCCCAAGCCACTTTATCATTAGCAATGAAGAGGTGTGACCAAACTGTTACAACCCATTGATGTCCTAATTTTCACCTGAGAAAAATTAGCCAGTGAAAACTGTATGGATCACAATGGTTGGATCCTGTAATGCCTGGGGTCCCCATGAATCGGGGGCACTGACTAGACAGCAGCTAACAACAGACTATCCTAATGTTTGTATTTCTTGGTTGAAAGATTTCCGTTGGGAGCTCAGTTAGTATTTTTGTAGATTGGAATTTTCTATGATGCTCAGAAATTTTTGTTGGTCATCACTGAAAATAATTACTGGATTTTTTCTCATGACATTTTCTCAAGGAGACTTGATCATTTCCGTTGCGCTCTTTCCCCTTTTCATGCACCACCCTGACAATGGAGACCAGGAAAGGGAGGGAAAATGACTAGCCCAAAGTCCTACAGCTAGCTGACTTAACTTGCCATCCATTTGATTAAAAGAAACATGGCAACATTACTTTTTTTTTTTTTTTTTTAATTAACACCCAGAGAAATTTTAATGCCGTGTTTGGTTAACAACAGAGAATATCCTGTCTCCTTAGGGGACTTTATCTGTTTTTGAAAACACTAGCTTTAAAGCAAATGTTTAGGGATTTCTTGCATATATGAAGGGATAATTATTGTTTTGCAATTCAGTCTTAAAACAAATTAACCACGCAGAAATATATTTTAAACATGTATTTAACTATAAGATAAACAATTCAAATGTTGAGCATTCTTTTGAATACCATGTAATTAAAATTGTCCCCATATTTAATGTACTATGCGATGTAATAGGAGCTCTGGTGGTGCAATTGTTAAGTGCTTGGCTGCTAACCAAAAGGTCGGCAGTTCAAACCCACCAGCCACTCTGAGGGAGAAAGATGTGGCGATCTGCTTCCATAAAGATTGCAGCCTTGGAAACCCTGTGGAACAGTACTCTGTCCTACAGGGTCACTATGAGTCGGAATCAACTCACCTGCAATGGGTTTGGGTCTTTTATATAATATTATAATATTTTCTTCATGTAAGTCATATTATTTAGTCATAAAATTGGTACCAGTTTCTCCTTTACCTTTAAAATGGAAAAGGCAACAATTTGCTCTTCTTGCTGATCTTTTTTCGAGGACACCACTCTATATACTTATGAGTGAACGTGAGTATGTGCTTGGTCGATTTAATATTACTAGTTTGTGCTTTCCATACAATTTCCTTTGTCCTGATAAGACTTGGGACCAGTATCTCTCATATCTACCTAAGTTTCCTTAGATACGTGATCAGGTAAATAAAGTAACTTCCATTTTTGAACATTTATTTTTTTCTTTCACCTTAAAATGAAATACTACAAATACCATGACATCAAACATTGTGGTTGAAGTTTTAAGTGTGTTCAGGAAATTAAAAGCTGGGGTCCCTTAAGGAACCATAAGATAATGATACATGAATGATAAGTGTAACAAATTTCACATATATCTGAAGGAGCTGAGTCATCACTGCCTTTTTGCTTTGAACAAATACCAGTTCCCTGACCTTAGAATCTTCAAACGTTAAGTTAATGCATTTATTTCCATTTCCAGTGAGCTGTTTGAGGCAGTATTACACACATGAGCTCTGATGGGTTTTATATTATCAGGATATTGATACTTGCCAACGCTCAGTTAATTTACTTTTCATTTTCAACTCCTTATGGAACGATATGCTGCTAGTTGTTACTTTTCAATCTTGTGTTCATGCTTTCATATTGCAATTACTCAGCTTTTAATAGAAAACTAAATGGAAAAATCCTGCTAGGGTGTGAAATATGTGAAGTTTGCAGCTTACAAATTTTCTGCCTGCTTCTTTTTCTTGCATCATACCTCAGCACTTTTCCAGCCTTTCTCCTGTCTCCTGACAGCGTAATGGAACAGGATATAGCTTTTAGAATGGGTTAGCTGATTGCACAGTAGTATTCCTGGGTAATTATGACTATAAGAATCAGAAACTTGATAAGAACCTGATAATGAGATAATGTCCTCCATGAAAATACAGTCCTAAATTTGGCAATAGCAAAAAACTCCTCCTATCCAACACCACCACAGTATTTTAGAGCAGCAGTCCACACCTAGAGAAGAGCATCTCTGTGGAGGAGGAGGGTGGAAGTTTCTTCAGAGAGTCAACCAGCCAGTGAATACTATGACAGCCTCCCCTTTGCAGGAGTCTGCTGTGAGGACTTAGGAAGCAAACTGTTGCCATGGCCCAGATTTTGGAGGTTGCAGCCTCATGGCACAGAGCAAGGAAAGGGGAGCATTAAGATAAATGGGAACTGTTCCCTAAGATACTTCTTAATTTTTCACTTTTAGTGGCTGTGGTTTATGAATGCTGCTGTTTATGAAAGCAGCTGTTTTGTTTTGCATACATTTTAAGCGGTGTATCCTTCAGCACTTACTGAGCAAAGAAGCCCTTTCTTTCCCTCTGATATTTATTCATGATTGCTGAATAATTAACTGGGGGTCCTTAGGTTCTCGGAACTCAAATGCACTATGTACACCTCTCACTCCACAGGGTCTCTATGCCACTTGCATAGTACAAATGAACTTGATAGATAGCAAGTGCTTATAGAGATACAAAATAGGGAGGGGGAGGTGGTGTTTATAGTTAATAATTACCTTAAATGTTGATTTAGACCTATTTGCAATTGTTAGGTGGCTATATGTATTTGGGAGCCCTGGTGGCGCAGTGGTTAAGAGCTGGACTGCTGACCAAAAGGTCGGCAGTTCAAATCCACCCGCCCCTCCTTGGAAACCGTATGGGGCAGTTTTACTCTGTCCTGGAGGGTTGATATGAGTCGGAATCGACTCAACGGCAGCGGGTTATATGTATTTGTTTTGTGCATGTGAGATGTGTGTATGTTTGGTATCAGGCACATAAGTTTGCATGAATCTGTGTTTGAAATATGTACTGCATGAATCTCTGGTGGAATCTGAATTTGGATTTGCTCTATAAATAAATGAAAAACAAATACATCCAAAGCTCATTATAACTCAGCACTATCTAAGTTGAATTAAGTGGTGGACAAAGCAATATATTTTAGTATTAAAGCTTGTTTGTGGATTTAAAAAAAAAAAAAAAAAAGCAAGAGCACATACACAAGTGAAAACCAACAACTTTCAGGGCTGTGAATAAAAGATCTTTCATCTTCTGACTAAGAGAGGAGACTGGAAGGATGGAGAGAGATAGAGAGAGAGAGAGAGAGTGTGTGTGTGTGTGTGTGTGTGTGTGTGTGTGTAAGATTATGCACATCATTTTCTACCGGATATCACTTCAATTGCCCTCAATAAATGGTCCTGGAAGCTGTCTCATTTATTATCAATTTTGGGGGCTCAGGCATTGGATAATTGACATTGAACTACTTGAAATCAGCATACTAAAGCTGCCTTTCTCTGTTAGTAAGTGCAACGAAGTATTATTTATTAAATTTGAAATTTTGTCAATAATCCTAGAAATGAATTTCCATTCAGGCTTCTCCCTTTTCCACATTTTAAACAGATTCCTTGTGATTTGTTTTTAAATTATTTGATACAAACTTTATTAAGTTGATATTAAGTGAAAATGTGAGGTAATTTCATTTTGATTGAGCTGGCATTTCCTATTGCACTGGTATAAAGGATTTGCTAACTAAACTAAATTATTAAACTAAAATAATCATAATAACTGTATTAGAAGGGGTATTTCATTCACCGTTTCAGGAAGTATTTATTGAGCATCTAGTCGGTGCATAGCTTTTTGTAAGACACAAACTTTTCTTAAGGATATTATCTTTTTAATTTTTGTAGATACCAGTGGAACTTTGAAGAGTAATTCTAGGGAGCCCTATCTAATTCTTAAGATAGATTTGTGTTATCTCTGAAAGCACTTTGACAGCATTCATTTAGATTATAATATACATTTTGAAATTTATTAACCTGCATGTCTTTAAAAATTTTCTGAAGTTTGATCACTTCTATTTTTCAGACCAGTATGTAGTCCTAAGCTCTCTTTATTAGACTTTCTAGTGTCTTTTTTAAGCCTCTTCCTTCTAAGTTACAAGCCTCGTATTTTTACCTTTGAATTCACGATTTTAGTGTCGTGTCCTCAGAGAAGCTTTCTTTGGCTTCACAGACCAGGCTGGGTTTCCTTCTTACATGATCTCAAAACACCCTACATTTGTTTATAGTACTTATCATAATTGGAAGTGCATAATGTTAAAAGATATTTCTTTAGTGATGTCATCTCTTCTATCCTACAAGCTTTGCAGAACAAAGACCATGTTTATCTTGCTCACTGACAGTGCCTGGCCATAGTAGGCACTTAATAAATATTTGTGGAGGGAATGATTGATTGCACAAAGATGTAGCAAGCTTCATTTCTGTGTCTCCTTTACATGAAACACTCTTGTCTGAACATATTTACATTAGTATTTGTTAGGAGACTATTTCAAGATCCAGGATTAAGGATGGATTGACTTTCAGTCTATAATATGTCTTATTCTGCTGTCCCCTTTTCTACCTTCAATCTTCAAAAATATGTTTCTTCATTCAGGAAAATACTAGTAAAGTCAAACAAGAAGATTATTGAGTGACTGCTTTCTTTCTGGTTCTTGAGTTAATATACTCCTGTGGTGTAGGGATAATTGGGGGAGGGGTGATATTTGACTACAATTGTCTTACCAGAAGTTTACAAAAATTATTGTGTGGAGAAGCCAAAAAGGTCAAACAACTATACACCTCATAAGCAAGAAGAATAGTAAAGTTGAGTCTGTGTAAGAAAATTTAACTAGCACTTTTGCTCTTACTGTGTGAACTTTAACAAATTTCTGAACCTTTCTGTGACTCCTCTTCAAATGGGGGAAATAATAGAACCTATAATTGGCATCTACTCGGTGGCAATGGGTTTTTTTGTTTGTTTGTTTATAGAGTTGTTCAAACATGAAACAGAAATAATACTTGAAAAGTGCTTAACACAGTACTTGGCACATGGTGAACACTCAATATATAGCAACTATTTTTAATTTTTTCCTATATTTAAAGTTTAACCCAAAGTGATATCATCTCCACAATGTTATTTACTTTTCCTACTTACTATAGTGCTGTTCCAGACAAAACTATTTCAATTTTATACTAAATCATTTTTTCCTTGTCCCAGAATATTCACTGAAATGACAATTGGTTACTTATCACATCCCTACCTTCGCAAAAAGGCCCCATTTTGCAAGTCGGCCCAAGATCCACATCTAATAATGAGAATGATAAGAAACCATTTATCAGTTTTGCCAGTGGCTTTTTTCTCAATTGGAGAAATGGGAGAAAGTTAGAGAAAATAACAGAGCTTTGAATGCTGGTTCTTTGGGGAGCATTGACACAGCTGTGTAAGAAGAACAGGAAGAAATAAAAGCAGGGACTTCTTTTCTCTGAATAGAGCCAGAATTCAGATGCAATTCTGTCAGAAGTCCTGTTTTAATGTGGGGAACTGAATTGATAAATATTGAATAGAAATGACACAGATTGTGCAAGAGAGAAGTGATGGCATTTCACACAATTTCACAAAAATTTGGGGTCCTACTCTGAACCAAACCCCTTGCTAACTTAAATTCTAGTGTGGGAACAGTTTAAATACACACTTTAATGTAACACAAAATAAAATATGAATTGTTCAAAGAAAGTGCTGTGTGACGCTCAGAGGTGGAAGAGATGGCACCTGGTTGGAGAAATCAGGAGAAGCTTCTGGAAGGGTAATGGCATTGCAGACAGACCTTGAAGGACGGATGCACTTTTGATAGGTGAAGCTAGAGCCCTGAGAAGGCACTGCAGATGGAAGGAGTAAGACGAGCAAAGACACAAATGTGGGAAGATGTACGAAATGGTGATGTTTCCATTCAGCCTGAATGTATGCTATGCATGTGTTGGGGGTGGGGGGATGGGGACACTGAGTAATAAAGCCTAAAAAAAGTAGGAAGGAGTCATAGAGTAAACCTTACTCACCATAATAAAGGTATCTCCTAAATGTGGGGTCATTAAAGTTGTTAAAATGAAAATCATAGCTCCATCAAACTTAAGGATCACCTTCTCTGATTCTAAGACAGGAGTTCCTGCAGATCATACTGGAGTATACAAAGGGTCTGTGAATGCAATCTTTCGATCCTGTCCATTTGATATTTTCTTAGAATAATGTCTCTCAGCCTTCTTTGGTCAGGAAGACTTTGGAACTCACCAGATAACAAGGGAAAGACTGGGTCATTCACAGTCGTAACCACTAACCTCTTCACTTCTCCTTGTCTGTAGAATTTAGAAATCATTCTAGCTATTCTATTTTGAACTCAAGAAAACCAGAGAGCTCTTTAAAAAAAAAAAAAATCGTTTTATTGAGGTAACAGTCTCATAGAGTAATATTTACTATTTTAACATGTACAATTTAGTGACATTTAATACATTCACAATGCTGTGCAGCCACCCCCTCTATCATGTTCCAAAACATTTTCATCACCCCAAAAGAAAGTCCCAAACCCATTAAGCAGTCACTCCCTATTCCCCCCTCCCTCCAGTCCCTTGTTTTTTGTTAGGTGCCTTCTAGTTGGCTCTGACTCCTAGTAACCTTATGTATAACAAAACATTGCCTGGTCCTGTGCCATCCCGATAATTATCGCTGTGTCTGAGCCCATTGTTACAAACACTGTGTCAGTCCACTCCAGTCCCTGGAAACCACCAATCTGCTTTCTGACTCTATGGATTTACCTATCATGAATATGTCATACAAATGGAGTCACTTTCACTTAGCATATTATTTTCAAAGTTCATCTACATTGTAGCATATATTAGTACTTCATTCCTTTTTATGGCTAAATAATATTCCATTGTATGTGTATATTGAATTTTGTTTATCCATTCATCTGTTGACTGACATTTAGGTTGTTTCCACCTTTTGGCTGTTGTGAATAATGCTGTTATGAATATTTATTTGAGTACCTGTTTTTAATTCTTTGAGGTATATATCTAGGAGTAGAATTGCTGGGTCATATGCTAAGTCTAACTTTTTAAGAAATCTACAAATTATTTTCCACAATAGCTGCACCATTTTACCTTCTCACCAGCTGTATATGAGGGTTCCAGTTTCTCCATATCCTCACCACCATGTTATTTTACATTTTTTGTTCGTTTGTTTTGTTTCGTTTCTTATGGCCATTCGAGTGGGTATGAAGTGATATCAGACAGTTCATTTTAAAACACTTTTATTGAGTGTGAAAATACTGAGTTCAAAAATAAGTTTGATATTAAACCCAAAAAACCAAACTTGTTGCTGTAGAATCTATTCTGACTCGTAGCAACCCTGTAGGACAGAGTAGAACTGCCCCATAGGGTTTCCAAGGAGTGACTGATGGATTTGAACTGCTGGCCTTTTGGTCAGCAGCCAAGCTCTTCACCACTGTGCTGCTGTGGCTTTTTTGTAAAAGCCTTTATCAAATGAAGTTTCTTTCTATTCCTAGCATGTTGAGTGTTTTAATTAGGAAAAAAAAGTTGCATTTTATCAAATGCTTTTTCTGTGTCTATTAAGATTATGTATATTTTGTCTTTCATTGATATGAAGTATTTATTACACTAATTGATTTTCAGATGTTAAGCCAACCTTGCATTCCTGGCATAAATCCAGTTGGTCATGGTATATAATCCTTTTTATACATTACTGGATTCAGTTTGCTAGTATTTTGTTGAGAATTTTTGTGTCTATGTTCACAAAAGATATTGGTCTGTATTTTTCTTGCATGTTTTTGTATGGTTCTGGTATCAGGGTAATACAAGCCTCATAGAAGAGTTAGGAAATGTTGCCCTCTCTCCTGTTTTTTGAAAGAGTTTGTGACAAATGGATATTAATTCGTCTTAAATGTCTGGTAGAATTTACCAGCGAAGCCATCTGGGCCTGGGTTTTTCTTTGTGAGAAGTTTTTTTGTTTTTAATTATTAATTCAATCTCTTTACTTATTATAGACTGATTCAGATCTTCTAATTCTTCTTGAATCAGTTTTGGCAATTTGTGTCTTTCTACAAATCTGTACATTTCATCTAAGTTATCTGATTTGTTTGCATACAGTTGTTGATAATATTCTCTTACAATCCTCTTTATTCCTGTCAGCTCAGTAGTAATGTCCCCTTTTTCATTTCTGATTTTCGTTACTTAAGGTTTTGTTGTTGTTGTTTTGGTCAATCTAGCTTAAAGTCTGTAAATTTTGTTGATCGTTTCAGAGAACCAAGTTTTGATTTTGGTGATGTTCTCTATTGTTTTCTTTTGTATTTTATTAAATCTCCAATCTAATCACTATTATTCCCTTCCTTTTGCTTTCTTTAGGTTTAGTTTGCTCTTCCTTTCCCAGTTTCTAAGGTGGAAGTTTAGGTTGTTTACTTGATATTTTTCTTTTATTTAAATGTAATTGCTTTCAGCTACAGATGTCCCTCGAAGCATTGCTTTAGCCACATCCTGTACATTTCGGTATGTTGTGTCTTCATTTTCATTTATCTTGAAGTATTTTCTAATTTCTCTTGTGATTTCTTCTTTAACCCATTGGTTATTTAGGAGTGTGTGTGTGTGTTTTCAATTTACACATATATGAGCATTTCTAAAATTTTCTTCTTTTACTAATTTCTAATTTCATTCTGTTTTGGTGGGAGAACCAAAATGGAATAAAATTATATGATTTAGACCCTTTTAAACTTATTGAGACTTGTTTTATGGCCTAACATGTTGTCTATTCTGGAGAGTGTTCCATGTGCACTTAAGAAAAATGTATATTCTGCTGCTGTAGGTTGGAGTATTCTATAGCTGTTTGTTGGGTCAAGTTGGTTTGTAGTGTTCTTCAAATCTTCTACTTCCTTTGTTGATCTTCTGCTTAGTTTTTCTATGTAGTATATTTTTTGACATAGAAATCTCGATACTATAAATTTGTCTCTGATTTCATCTTCATATTTTAAATTCCTTATCTTTATCCTTAGCAGCTTCGTATTGATGAAATCTTAGTTTTTTTTCCAAGTTTCACTCAAACCTAATTTAAGCTAATGAAGGACCCTTTTGGCTGTTTTCCTTTTATTTGATACCTTCCCATTTATTATTCTCCCATTATACTTTAAAATCTTATTTTGTCATTTACATTTTCAATGAAAGCCTGAGTTTGCTAGGTTTACTCCCATCAAAGACTTTTTATTTTATTTTATTTTTAGTATTTTATTATGTTTTAGGTGAAAGTTTACACAGCAAATTAGGTTTCTATGTAACAATTTTTATACAAATTGTTCTGTGATGTTGGTTACAATTTTCACAATGTGTCAGCATTCTCATTATTTCCATTGTTTATTCTGTTTCCATTCATCTAGCTTCCCTGCCTCTCCTTGCCTTCTCATCTTTGTTTTTGGGTAAATGTTGACCATTTGGTTTCATATAGTTGATTATTTAAGAAAGCACATTACTCACAGGTGATATTGTTTATTTTATAAGCCAGTTTATCATTTGGCTGAAAGGTCACCTCTGGGTGTGGCTTCAGTCCAAAGTTCAAAGGGTATCTTTGGGCAGTAGTCTTGGGGATTCTTCTAGTCTCTATCAACAGAGCAAGTCTGGCCTTTTTAGGAATTTTAATTTTGTTCTACGTTTTTCTCACATTCTGTCTGGAACCTTCTATTGTGTCCCTGATCAGAACAGTTGGTAGTGGTATCCGGGAACCATCTAGTTCTTCTCATTTTAGGCTAAGAGAGGCTATGGTTCCTGTGGGGTATTAGTCCTGTAGATGAGTTTCTTCTTTGAGTCTTTGATTTCATCACTCTCTTTTGCTTCAGATGAGTAGAGAGCAACAGTTGTATCTTAGATGGTGGTTCGCAAGCTTTTAAGACCCCAGATGATACTCACCAAACTAGGATGTAGAACATTACCTTTATGAACGATGTTGTGCCAGTTGACTTGAATTGTCCCACGAGACTATGGTCCTAAGCCTTTTAACCCAGTAAACCAATCCTGCAAGGTGTTTGGATATGTCTTGGAAGTCTCCATAACTGTGTCCCCTGTGTGCTTTATTATATATATGAATATATATGCAGCACACACAAACATTTGTATACATATGCCTACAGATACACCTATACATGCACATAAATGTACTTACGTATGCCTTCCTATACACATATATGTGTACATATCTACCTATGTAACCATACACATTTTTTTTGGTTATTATTACTGTTGTTGCAAAATTGTATATGTTATGGCATTTACTGAAATTGTCCCTTATTTCTGCGTATTTTTTAGAGTCTTCATTTACCTTGGTCAAGTTGTGCTGACTTCACTCATATAGGGTATTGCCTTTCTCATCACTAAAAATAACAAATGTCTGCTATCTAGAAAGTGATTCCACTCCCTTCCCCTCTTACTCCTGGTAACCACCAAAGAATGTTGCTTTCTGTATGTATACCTATTATTGACTTTTTATACAAGTGAGACCATACTGTATTTGTCCTTTTGTGATTGACTTATTTCATACAACATAATGTCCTCCACTTTCATCTATGTTATAAGATGTTTCACGGACTCCTCATTATTTTTTATACATGAGTAGCATTCCATTGTATGTAACGTATCATGATTTGTTCATCCAATCATCTGTTGATGGGCATTTAGGTTGTTTCCATCTTTTTGCTACTGTGAATAGTGCTGCCATGAACATAGGCGTGCATACGTCTATTTGTGTCACTGCTCTTATACCTCTGGGACATATACCTATTAATGTGATTGCTGGATCATAAGGTATTTCTGTTTCTAGCTGTTTGAGGAGAAAAAGTAGTTTCTAAAAAGGTCTTTGAAGTACAATTATTTCCAGATGGATAAAATCACCAGCACTCATTGTTTATCTTTAAGGCTTATATTTCATCCCAAAATCCTCCTTGGGATGTTGAGGCTCATTCAACCAGATCAGTTGTTTTGGGGAGATGGAGAGAATCGAGTGTCCCACAAAGAAGCTTGGCAAAAGCTTGACTGTGTGATCTGGCTCACTCTTTTAAATGCCACTGCAAATCATTAGTTTTCCACAGCACGTGTAGCTCATGGCCATCTTGTTGCTTTTAGCATTAATGATCAGAGTTGTTCTTCTGTTGGTTCTTTTAAGGCCTTGTGCTTGTAATCTATGCTGTTCTTCGAATATTTGGGATTCCTCAGGTCTGTTCTTTGAATTGCTTGAGTTCACATGATAAAAGTGACATGAAAATTGTGTGTCTCTATAGTAAAAGCCAACCTGAATGAATATTAACAGTGTTGTTTCTCCTGGCAATATCAGCAGAACCCTTCCATCAGAAACTCCTAGGATGCTTGTTTCAGATTCTGGCTCAGTAGCTCTGGGTTGCAATCCAGGAATTTGCATTTTAAAAACTCAGGTAGTTCTAATGTATTGATGTTTAAGATCCATTGATTTATGGGCTTGTTAAGTAGATTCTTATATGTATGTAAGAATTTTTGTCCTCACCTTTAGCCCCAAGTTAATGTTCCCCCAGTGCCTTAAAAAATTTGGTAGAACATAATTATGAAAGAATTCCTGGTCCCTCTCATTAATACAGTTATTTTTGTACTAAACATGATTTATTAATTAGAGAGAACATTCCCAATAATCTCTTGCTAAGCAATTCTTTGATGGCAGTAGAGTATATGCATTGTTTCATTCTGTTGTGTGAATCTGAAATGACTTGACAGCAGCTAACAACAACCACGACAGAGTCCATACACCAAGTGTTTACACAGCAAATAGATAAAGACAGAGAGAAAGGGTAAGATTATTGTTGAGTAAGATTTGATTGTGAATCTATCATTGTTGCTTCCTCAGCCTTGAATCCTAGGGAGAGCTGAGATTTTCCCTTGTGATAAGAACTGGGCATGTGGTGGGTATCAAACCTTCTAACTGAAACATCACACATCAGAAGTCACGCGTGACCTGTTTTCATGAGATTTGAAGAGTAATAGTGGAAAATTAGTTAAAGGGAGAGGAAGGAGGGCTTCTCAAGTACGGGGTCAGTTAGAGTTCTCTTTTGAGTTCTGCTAGTTTCATGGTGATGTCACAGAGGTTAATAAAAAGGAGTTTAAATCTTCTGCCTGAAAAGATACTCTTCCTTAAGGCTCCTTGTAAGAGACTTGGCTGCAAAAGCAGCTTCCTGTCTGCCTCTGCTGTGTGAACACGCTTTCTCTTAAAGAATTATGACCCTGTTCCTGGGTGGTTCCGTGGCAATTTATCAGTTACTGACTACGAGATCGCCCAGAGTGGCCTCCCAGCAAGTTTGAATTCAAGGCACCTCCAGTAACGAGGCTGACCCCGTAATGACTTTGAGTGCCTTTCCCTCCTTACTCTTGAAAGCCTTGGTGTTCAGTCCAGACAGTGTCTTAAGACCTTAGAAAAGAGCTTGAACTAAAAAAATTTCTTTCATCTCAACCACGTGGCAGCCTAATCAAATATTGCAGAAGAAGGTACACACCTGCCAATGATCTGTGAGCTTAGTGAAGACAGAGAGCTAGTCTACTCATTTAAGTATTTTCAGTCTTTCCCATACCACCTGCCTTCCTCACTGCCTGCCCCCTCCAATGCCTGCTTAATGTACGATACACAGCAGTGCTTACACACCGTAAATGCTTGTTGGAATTACGTTGAATAGACTTGAAGGCTGGTCTTAAAATCCAGTGGATTTGCAGAGGATATCGGAACTCATGGTTTTTGTTTGTGTTTTATGTGTACAGAAAAGAGAGTGGGAATATGCCATATCATTGTTGTATGAGGGCAAGGTAATTAAGTTCTTACTTATTCCTTTAGAAATGATACTAAATTGTGAAAAAAATAGATAAAAAGGTTAGATACTGTGATTGCTTTTTAAATATCATTTAGTATGTTATAAAATTAGCATCATCTAGAATAGGCAAGTGTAAAGTCAGTCACACAAGGACTATACTGCATGGTCCCATTGCATGAAATAGACAAACATGGAGACCAAAGTCTGTTAGTGGTTACCAGGGGTGAAAAGGAGAGGGAAAGAAGAAGTCATTTCTGGGGGCGGTGGGGGGAGGGCACTGAGCTTCTGTTAATGGTGATGGAAAAACTTAGAGACAGATGGTGATGGTTGCACAACATGATGAAAGTAATTAATGTCACTGAATTGTACTTTCATAAGTGTTGAAATGGCAAGTTTTTTTTGTTATATACGTATATTCATCACAATGAAAACAAACAAATAAAATTTAAAAATTAGTATTACCTGCTTTTAAATATTAAAACCTTTTAATCAATGCAATAGATATTTATGAAGCTCTTACTGTATACTCAGCACTATGCTAGATACAAAAACAAGCAAGGATACAAGACAAACAAGACATGGCCCGAGCTCCCAAGGAGCATGGAGGCTGATGGTGGAGCTAGGCAAGAAAACAGCTATTATAGCTATGCAATAAGTCTTTTGACAGAACCATGCATACGTACCACTAGAGCAGTTTAGGAAAGCTTCCTAGAGAAACCACTGGAAGTGATGGCACCTAGTTGTGGTTGTGCAGGACTGAGCCAGGGGAAGGAAGAGCAAGTGGAAGGACATGCCTTGCAGAGGGAGTAACATGAACAAAAGCACAGAGGTGGGAGAATCTGGCAAATTCAGGAAACCAGGTAAACCTGGAACCATGGATTTGAGAAAAAGAGAAAATTAAAAAAAAAAGTCTAGATTCTGGTTGGGTCAAATCCTGAAGGGCTTGGTATGTTTCGGCCAAAGAGACTTCTTCTACCTATCCTGATGCCAAGAGACAGCCCCTGAAAGTTTGGAGACAGATTTTTATTATAGAAAGAATTCTTTGGCAATATTGAGAATTGGGAGGTGACAAGACTAGAGGCCAGCCATCCAGCTGGAGTCCTCTGGTGGTAATCCAGGTGAAAGATGATGGTCTCCTGAACTGATGTCTAATAATGGGGACAGAGAGAAGTGAACGACTTCTCAAGATATTAAGTAGATAGAATCAGTGCGACTGAAGACTGGTTGGTTCTGGCTTCGAGAGAAAAGGAAATCTGAAGTGTCTGGTTTGATGGGCATGGGGCTGTTCACTGAGACAAAGAACACAGGAGAAGGAGATTTGGTGGATGCAGGAGAAAGAGGATGAAATTGGTTTCATGCTATGCTGCCCATGCTGCAGTTTCTTTAAATATATTTTCTTATAGTATTATGGTCACATAGCTGCTTGCTTTTGTGACTTTTTTTATGCCTATGCAGCACCTTTGTTTCTGTATTCATTTGCTTTATTGGTTTTGTCTTCTGACAGGGCCTTAGGGAGTGGCTCTGTAGGAAAACCGTGGGCTGTCCAGCTTATACATAGGCTGTCAGATTCTATAGCACTAAATACATTCTGCTTGGATGACATTAATCCATGTTGCAACTCTCCCCCCACCCCCGCCAAAGATAGTGACTGTCATCGCTGAGAATGACACCTGAGGCCAGTGAAACCAGCCTCTAGAAGCTCTCCACACTCATATTGTCAGCTGGGGCCCCCAACAAAACTCAGACTGGGATCCCAGAGAGCAGAGATGTTGCTGTCGAATTTAGCAGCTAAATATACTCAGGCACCACACCGACTCTTTTCCCCAAAGTTGTCATTGGCTGTGGTCATTTGATGCTCTGTGGGGTGAGGTCAGGTGGGGAGATTGTTAGCTTCCAGGTCAGTAAATCCAAGTATTTGTCCCTCTTTTTTTTTTTTTTTAAGCAAGGTGGTTAGTATTACCAAATCCTGAGACACGTTTAGCTAATCCCAAACGAAATTCCCTACCTTTGTCACTTTGAAACATTGAGTCCTGTTGAAGGCAAAGATAAATTGTGGTCTAGAGAGGAGAATCACATTGGGCAGAGGGACTTCCTGGGTTTAATGAAAATACTGAAATTGATGAGCATTGTAAGTGACTTGCCAAAGGGTCTGACAAAATGATTTCCACAGATAACTCCTTATTTCTCACAAAAATGCGAGAAGGTACCCAGAGCTTTGAAGTGAACCAAACAAATGATATCCTAATGGAAGATTAGCTGGAATGTGCCTGAGGTTTGGAAAATGACCAAGTATTACTCTAGAAAACACCTTTTACTATAGCCCCTGGACCCGCCCCAAAGCCTAACTTTAGATTTGTCCAAAGTTTTTCCAACCCCCTACGTTTAAGAAAGGCAATGGAATTATAGATGTCCAAATTAGTATCAAAGTAAAAAAAAACAAAGCTAGCTGTCATTGAGTCAACTCCAACTCATGGCGACCCCACATGTGTCAGAGTAGAATTACGCTCCATAGGGTTTTCAATGGCTGATTTTAGATCACCAGGCCTTTCTTCCGAGTTGCCTCTGGGTGGACTCAAACTGCCATCCTTTCCGTCAGCAGCCGAGCGCTTAACTGTTTGTCCGACCCAGGGACTCCAAATTAGTATTCTTGAAAGTTAATTTTGAAAGAAAGACAATTGAGATAATAGTTTCAACGGTTGGGATTTAATTTGGTATCTATCAGAGATAATAATCCCAGGACCTTTTAGGTTAGAGAGATCCAGAAAAGAATTTATGTGCATTGGTTTTGGTTTGGTTCTGTTATTAGCTAAAAATGAAGGTATTTTGGGATCAAAGGAAAGGAAATTTTAAATAGACATGGCATGTCTCTCTCTCTCTCTCTCTCTTTTTTTTTTTTTTGTTGTTGTTCTTTAAAAAAGAATTCCTTTATAAAATGGCTCAGTGGCTTCTGTGTCTGGCAGTTGCTTTTGTCCCTTTCATGGGCTAATGGGCCAATTTTTATATCCCAGAAAACACTAAAGTTTCTCATCTATATCAGCTCCAGAATGAATGGGCAGTAGTTCTAGAACTTTGTCTTGATGAGGCAATTAAGAGAGTGTTCGGGAGGAAGTAGAATGATTGTGAAAAGGTTTGGATTTTCTCCCTGAGCAAACAAAGAGTTAAGGAGAGCAGGGAGTAAATGGGATGGCTGTTAGGGGGCTGTCAGGGCAGATATCCTCTGCCCCATTGCATCTGCCAGCTGTTAAGCTTACTTATTGTCCTTCTCATGAACTATGCATGGTACTTGTGCTGGTAGGGAGGGAGCCCTGGAACTAATGCTCTTCATCCCAGTAACAGCCATTTGATATAACTACACTTTTAATTTACCCAGGGATATGCTTAACAAAAAAATGAGTGAATGTTATTAATGAAGCTGCAACATTGTTAAAATAGGCATACACCTCCTCACCTCTTGAACTGCAATCAGCCTGCAAATCCCCTTTTGTTAGTTATGGGTAATCTGTGGATGCATTCATTACTTTTTAAAGGCTTTCAGAAAAAATTACATGTTGTTGAATCATTGAGCTCTTCTCTGATATAACTCATGTTAACATTATTAACATGCACATTCGTCACAGATTAATAAGAGAAAGAGATCCCTTTATATAAAGATTAGTAAGGAGGACACAGAAGAGTGATTCAGTGGCCCTCTATGAGCAAATAAGGTTGATGATCTGAGTCATAGGTGAAGGTTCTGTTGCATCGAGAAGGTAAATACTACCTGAGGAGGTACAACTGTATGAGGGACTAGGGAGGGATGGAAAAAGGCAGCCACCTCCTCTGAAGGTCTCCCTATTTAACAGTAAACAGACAGGAAGCGAGTCCTTTCTGAAAGTGTTCCCTGGGATTTAAACCATCGTCATATAATATGGTTCTTAAATTTCCGGGAATTTATAGTTGGATGGGGGCAGGGAGAGGAACAAAGAGAGGGGACAAAGATACCCACTTAGGAAAACATTTATTAACACTAAATAATGAGGACTAGGTAATAGGGCATAGGAGCCCTGGTGGCACAGTTGTTAAGAGCTATAGCTGTTAACCAAAATGTCAGCAGTGGGAATCCACCAGCGGCTCCCTGGAAACCCCATGAGGCAGTTCGGCTCTGTCCTGTAGGGTTGGAATTGACTGGATGGCAACAGGTTTGGTTTGGTGGGCTTTTTTAGGTAATAGGGAGAGTGGGGAGAAGCTGTGGTTCTGGCTACAGGAGACTGCGTCTCGTCTCACTTCAGGGAAAAGTTTACTCTCTTCGGATTTTGGATTCCTCGTCAATAAAATAAAATCCTTGGACAGGTTCCTCTAACAGGCAAAGGTAGGGTCTGAGCAGCTTTGTAAGTGAAACAAGCCTGTAAATAAAGGAACAGAGTCCAATAAAGAACGTATTATAGCTCCGACACCTTTTCTGTGACCTAAGGAGTATTTACCTCCTCAGCCATTTCCTCATTTGGCACATGGAATAATACAACTCTCCTCGTTGGGTGGTTGAGTGGTTGGGTGGGATAGTTGAGATACTTGATGTCCAGGGCATAGCATGGTGTCTGTGCATAGTAGACCTTCAGCAATGGGGCCTTTACTACTGCATATGGCACATCTGGAGTCCCTGGGTGGTGCAGTCTGCTAATGCACTCTGCTGCTAGCCAAAAGGTTGGAGATTTGACTCCACTCAGAGGCACCTCAGAAGAAATGCATGTGGATCTACTTCCAAATAATCAGCAACTGGAAACCCTAAGGAGCACAGTTCTATTCTGACACACATGGGGTCACCATGAGTCAGAATCGACTCCACAACAACTGGTTTTAATGCACATATGCATTGACTCATTTGCATGTTTAGCAAATACTCCCTAAATTTTTTTTAAAACAACTCTTAGAATGTAAATTTCATATTATGTTCACTAGGAAAGCTTGCTATTTCAAAGGAATCTTGCTTGATTCTCCTCATAAGGTGATTTTTACAATGCTAATTAAAAAAACAAACCAACAAAGATTGTTACATTTTGTGTGTGAACTTTTTCATGGGTTTTTACAATAGAGGTCTCATACAATATTTGTCCTTTTGTGATTGACTTATTTCCGGACTTAGTCCAGTACAGCTAGATGGTGCCCGGCTACCACCACTGACTGCTCTGACCAGGATCACAACAGAGGCTTCTGGACAGAGCTGGAGAAGGATGTAGAGCATAATTCTAACTCACAAAAGAAAAGACCAGATTTACTGGCCTAAAGGAGACTGGAGAAACCTCGAGAGTATGGCCCCCAGACACCCTTTTAGCTCAATGGTGAAGCTACCTCCGAGGTTCACTGTTCAGCCTGGGAGTGGACAGCCCCGTAAAACCAAATGAGACTAACGAGGTACAGGAGTCCAGTGACAAGGGCCAGAAGGCAGAAGGGGACAAGGAAGCTGGTGATAGGGAACCCAAGGTTGAGTAAGGATATTGTTGATGTGTTGTGAGATTGTTAACCACTGTCATAGGGCAACATTTGTAGTAACTGTTAAATGAGAAACTGTTTTGTTCTGTAAGCCTTCATCTTAAGTGAGAATAGCAGCACAATTGGAAGAGCATAGTCAATGTCACTGAACTGTGCATGTAGAAATTTTTGAAACAGTGTATCTTTGGCTGTGTGTATTTTCACCAAAAAAAAAAAAAGGTTGAGAAGTTAGAGGGTTAATATGTTGTGGGGTTGTTAACCAATGTCATAAAACAACACGTGTACTACTGTTTCATGAGAAACTATTTGTTCTGTAAGCCTTCACCTGAAGTACAATAAAATAAAAAAAAAAAAACAAAAAAAAAACCAACCAACCCATTGCCGCCAAGTCGATTTCGACTCGTATCTACCCTATAGGACAGAGCAGAACTGCCCCACAGGGTTTCCAAGGCTGTAACTCTTTAGAGAGGCAGACGGCCACATCTTTCTCCTGCAGAACGGCTGGTAGGTTCGAACCACTGACCTTTTGGTTAGCAGTCGAGGGTTTAACCACTGTGCCACCAGAGCTCATTAAACCCATCGCCATATGAATGATGAATGCTAATTACCTGCTTATAATATGGCTTATTAAGTTTGGCTTCTGTTCTCTGGCGTTTTCTTAAAGTGGAGCAAACCGGAAAGCTTCCTAGTATCTTGCTCCGTTCACAGGCCTCCTCTTTTCTGAGCAGCTGTGATGATAAGTGATGACCAACTTCAAGAAAAATGCCTTTGCCCTCTCCCCTCGAAACATTAAACTAGGGGAAGCTTTTCTTCCAGAGATTACTCTCGTAGGTTGAATGGTCTTTAAATTGCAATTGACAGAGTGCTTAGTGAAATGCTATATTTAGGAACTATTGTGTACCTATGTCTATTGTCTGTGTTTCCTTTTCTTTTCCACAAGGCGGTGTTTCCATGGAAAAGGCGCATTTGTTGCTTAGGAGATTGTCCACTCTTGTCTTCTTGCTTATCCTTCCCATTTAGGCTCAGACAGGTTTGTAATATCATTCACAGTTGCTGTGGAGACTATTATGATGTCATGTGTGTGGAGCCATTATTTAGGGTGGTGACTTAGCTGTATTTTATGAAAGAAGGAGGGTGTACACACGCATGCACTGACACACACACGCACACCCACATACACATGCATATACACACACCAGTGCAGCAATTCTTCCTTGAAGTGATACTATCACAGAATTTTTGAAGGAAAAAGTGTATCAGGCTTTCTTTTTATAATTCAGGAGAACTTATATTCTGCTTTCAAACAGGCTGGCTTCTCAGTCATTCAGGTTTAAAATAGTGACAAGAGAAAGAAGAATGTGCAACTTTTCTTACATCAGATCCCACCTGAAATGGCAGCACTCTGAACCAGAGCCAATTAATTTGCAGCATACACCCAAATCTTTCCCTACAAGCTGATCATTCTTTATTAATCAGTATAACTGAAAAAGAATCAAGATACAATATCAGTGGGAGAATTCAGTTACTCATCAAGATACAGTATCAGTGGGAGAATTCAGTTACTCATAACTATGCTAGAAATTTCATGCTGCTAAAGGGAAAATGATAGAAGGGAAGCTAACATTTTATTGAGTGCTCAGTATGTGCTAGGCTAAGATCTTCTGCCTCTTTTCTCCTGGTCCCATCCCTCTCCTTCTCCTCTCCGCACTCACACCAGCCGATCATTATGCTCAGATTTCTCCCATTCCTAATCCCTGTTTCCTACTTCTAATTCACTCATCAGCTCTTCTTAATCTGGCTTTTATCTCTCACTGCAGTGAAAATTTTGTTTGCCAGGATCACCCCATTCCTCACTGCTGAATTCAGTGGAACACTGGACAGGGTGGGCCACTCTCATCTTGGAACTCTGTCCTTCCTTGGAGCAAGTGACACCGTGCTCTCCCGATCACCCCTTGGGCCTCTTTTGACAATTCCTTTTTGGTGTCCTTCATGGATTCTAATTATTATTACCTCTTAAATACTGGTTTCCTCAGGATACCATGATCAACCCCACAGACTCTGAATAATTTTCTCCATTCTTATGACTTAACTACCACAGATACGTTAATAACATTCACAGGTGCCTAAAACCTTGACCATGTCTTACCTAAGCTTCAGATTCATAGATATCTGTGTGCTGGGAATATGTATCTTGATCCCCTATAAGCTCCTTAGGTTTAACTTGTCCAAAACCGAATCCATTACCTTCCCACTAAATCTTCCGGCATATATTTTACTCCAGCAGGAATCTCACCATCAACCAAGCTAGATACTTGAAATCATTCTTGTTTAATTTTTCTCACCCCCAACATTAAAAGATTAACAAATCTTTTCAATTTTCCTCTGAAATAATTTCTTCAATGTGTTTCTTCCTTTCTGTCCCAGCTTCAGACCTTCATCACCCCTTGCGACAGCCTTCTAACAAGTTCTCCCAGGTATCTAGCAGTAATTTATGTTCTTGCCACCCCTATTGGATGGTTATCTCCACGAAGTTAGAAAATATGGCTTCTTCATGCTGTATTCTCAACATCTAGCCGAATGCCTGGCAGGTGATCAATAGAGTTGGTTAAATGAAAGTATGAACCACCTAGCACACCGCTTCTTTGGAAATTCTTACTTACAGTTTAAACATACTAAGTGATGAGCTTAGTGCTTAGAGTGTTTAAAATCTGAACTCCAGTAACCAGATTGGCATTGGTATTAACTCTAGAGTTTTGCAATTTATTTCCCTCCTTCAGGTCTTCAGCACCAAACTAGTTCATACTGAGAGAGCAGGCTATTTCATTTAAAAGCTTACCTTTCTCTATGGATCCCAACTTTACTACTTCACAGTGAATTACTCAGACTGGTATTTTCTCTTCTGAGCTACTCAGATTAGCAGTGTATTTATTATAGGCATTGTCAGTGTGGCTTGGGTTTTCTGTGTCCTAAAGGAGGATCACTATGGCAGTCTCCTCACAGAGTCTTTGATTTCCCTGTTGGATCTTTCACAAAGTAGGAATATTTGCTGCAATGAAATGTCATTGAAAGATTGAAATCTGTCATTCTTTTTATCCTCAGTATACCATGCACTAGAATGTTACCCTTCCATATAGGAGACCCAGGTTTGATTCCTGGCCAGTCACCTCAAGCGCAGCCATGACCCATCTGTCAGTGGAGGCTTGCATGTTGCTATGATGCTGAATAGGTTTCAGTGGAGCTTCCAGACTAAGATGGACTAGGAAGAAAGTCCTAGTGACCTATTTCCAAAAATCAGCCAATGAAAACCCTATGGAACACAATGGTCCAGTCTTCAACTGATCATAGAGATGGCACAGGACCAAGCAGCATTTCGTTCCATTGTGCATGGGTTGCTGTGAATCAGGGCCAACTCAGCAGCAACAATAACACCACGCACAGGCAGAAGGTGTAGCTCAGGGCAGCAAGTGCTTGTCCAGTCACCTTATGGCGTGAGAGAATTGAGAGTTTCCATCTTCTTCTTTTATGTTGTGGAAGCCACCCAACTTCTCTCTGACTCTGCCTCTCCCTTGTAAAAACTGATGGTTTTTCTGGCTCTTCCCTGGATAACTGCATTATGTATAAAGAGCATTTGTAGTTTCTGGGAGAATATATGTCACCTTAAATAAGTGGCTATTAGTGTAGCCATAGGTGACATTTGAAAGACTATGTTTACAGTTACTGTTTTTAGGATTATATTTGCAGTATTTTTTCTCTGCTTCAGCCACCCTTGATGAAAGATCACCAACATGTAACATCTGTGAAGACTTATACGACAGTTTGCTGCATAACTTGCCATGTAGTAAATATAGCCATTCTAGCAAGACCTTGACTATCCATGCTAATGAGGACCAGGCAGGGTATGGATAATTTAAATCTACAGATAATATAAAAATCTCAAGTCAGCCAGTATTTTCTATTTCTTACTGCTGTCAAGCTGGCAGTCATTTGAATTTCACATTCTCTTCCTTCCCTGCACGCTTTCATAAAAAGCGCTAATGAGAGGCAAAATGGCCAGGAGGCAGGCAGGTTACTGGAGAAGGAGCTGTAGCAAGGGGATGAGCCGAGGCAACAACTGGATAATCAGTTCCTGGAAATTGGCTTCAAAAAGCACTTATTAAACTTGTTTTGGCTTCTCCTGAAGGTTAGGCAGTCACTTCTACTCTGCAGACATTAACTGAGCCTCCTCAGGTCCAGTCCTGTTCAGGGCCATGCAAGAAGAGAGCCATGGAAAAGGTAAACAAGATGTAGCTGTACACAAATTCCTATAACAAAGTACTTGATCAGTGTCATATGGGAAGTTCAGTGTGTTGTGGGCTCAGAGGTGTGAGGCAGAGAAGCATAGATGGGATTTCACCTCCTGGCCTGTAAATGCACTCTTTCAAATTTGGCTGTGGCTATGTAATCAAAGGTTAATACCTATTCTGGGCCTTGGGTCAAAGAGAAATACCTCTCAATTCCCCAGTCTTTGGAGAAACACATGTCTTAGAGTACAGGGGAGCTGTGGGTCGATTAGAATGTACAGTTATTTTCTCTGCTTCTGAGGAAGTGTCTCACATTCTATGGAACATTGTTACCTACGTTTATTCTCTACACATTTGTTTCTTATTTCATACGTGCTGCCTTTACTAATAATAATTAACTGAAATCTTTGTTTTAGCATTTGTTATATTTGCATGGTATGCTAGATTTTACTGGTTCTTGATTTTTTTTTTTCATTCCTGAATATTTTATGACACATTTGTGGGTTGGCTAAATGTCATCAACTCCATTTACTGCTACGTAAGAGAGCTTACAAAGGAAAGGAGCATTTCTTTTACAGAGCACTGCAACTGAGGCTGATGATATCATCAGTGAGAACAAGGCCAGGGGCTGACTGCAGAACAGACCGTCAGTTGTTCACATGGAAGTTCAAGCTGAAGCTGAAGAAAATGAAAACAATTCCACAAGAGCCAAAGTACAACCTTGAGTATATCCCACCTGAATTTAGAGACCATCTCAAGAATAGATTCGATGCGTTGAACGCTAACAATCAAAAACCAGAGGAGTTGCAGAATGACATCAAGGATATCATACATGAAGAAAGCAAGAGGTTATTGAAAAGACAAGAAAGAAAGAGAAGACTGAAATGGCTGTAGGAAGAGACTCTGAAACTTAGTCTTGAACACCGAGTAGCTAAAGTGAAAGGAGGAAATGATTAAGTAAAAGAGCTGAACAGAAGATTTCAAGGGGTGGCTCGAGAAGACAGAGTAAAGTATTATAATGACATGAGCAAAGACCCAGAGGTAGAAAACCAAAAGAGAAGAACACACCTGGCATTTCTCAAGCTGAAAGAACTTAAGAAAAAATTTAAGCTTCAAGTTGCAATATGGAAGGACTCTATGGGGAAAATATTAAACGACGCAAGAAGCATTAAAAGAAGATGAAAAGGATACACAGAGTCACTACACCGAAAAGAATTGGTCGGCATTCAACCATTTCAGGAGGTATCATATGATCAGAAACCCATGGTACTGAAGGAAGAAGTCCAAGCTGCACTGAAGGCATTGGCAAAAAATGAGGCTCCAGGAATTGACAGAATACCAGCTGAGATGTTTCAACAGACAGATGCAACGCTGGAAGTGCTCACTTGTCTATGCCAAGAAATTTGGAAGACAGCTACCTGGCCAACTGGCTGGAAGATATCCATATTTGTTTCCCATTCCAAAGAAAGGTGGTCAGCAGAATGTGGAAATTATTGAACAATATCATTAATATCACATGCAAGTAAAATTATGCTGAAGATAATTCAATAATGGTTGCAGCAGTGCATCGACAGGGAACTGCTTCAAGCTGGATTCAAAATAGGATGTGGAATGAAAGATATCTTTGCTGATGTTGGATGGATCTTGGCTGAAAGCAGAGAATACCAGAGAAGTTTACCTGTATTTTATTGACTATGCAAAGTCATTTGACTGTGTGGATCATAACGAATTATGGATAACATTGTGAAGAATGGGGATTCCAGAACACTTAACTGTGCTCATGTGGAACCTGTGCATAGACAAAGAGGCAGTCATTGGAACAAGGGGATACTTCATGCTCTAAAATCAGGATAGGTGTGCATCTGGATTTTATCCTTTCATCATACTTATGCAATCTGTATGCTGAGCAAATAATCTGAGAAGCTGGACTATAGGAAGAAGAACACAGTGTCAGTGTTGTAGGATGACTCATTAACAACCAGTAATATGCATATGACACAACCTTGCTTGCTGAAAACGAAGAGGATTTGAAGTACTTACTGATGAAGAACAAAGACCAAAGCCTTCAGTATGGATTGCACCTCAACATAAAGTAAACAAAACTCTTCACAACTGGACCAATAAACAACATCATGATAAATGGAGAAAAGAGTGAAAGTTGTCAAGGATTTCATTTTACTTGGATCCACAATCAATGACCATGGAAACAGCAGTCAAGAACTCAAACAACACATTGCACTGGGAAAATCTGCTGCAAAAGACCTCTGTAAAGTGTTCAAAAGCAAAGATCTCACTTTGAGGACAAAGGTGTGCCTGACCCAAGCCGTGGTATTTTCAATTGCCTCATGTGAATGTGACAGATAGACACTGAATAAGGAAGACAAAAGAATTGATGCCTTTGAATTATGGTGTTGGCAAAGAATGTTGAATATACCATGGACTGCCAGAAAAACAAACAAATCTGTCTTGGCAGAAGTATAGCCAGAATGTTCCTTAGAAGCGAGGATGGCCAGACTTCATCTCAGGTACTTTGGACATGTTATCAGAGGGGACCAGTCTTTGGAGAAGGACATCATGCTTGGTAAAGTAGAGGGTCAGCGGAAAAGAGGAAGATTGATTGATACAGTAGCTGCAACAATGGGCTCAAACATAGCAACGATTGGGAAGATGGCACATGACCAGGCAGTGTTTCATTCTGGTGTACATAGGGTCGCTGAGTCAGAACCAACTCAGTGGCACCTAACAACAATGACAAACAGTTGAGGCCTGCGTAAGCCTACTGTAATTGGTAGATTGGCCCCTCCTATCATTTCGACCTAAGGAGCCCTGGTGGCGCAGTGGATAAATGCTTGGATGATAACCGAAAGGTCAGCTGTTCAAACCCACCAGCCACTCTGTGGGAGAAAGAAGTGGCAGCCTGATTCTGTGAAGATTTGCAATCTTGGAAACCCTATTGGGCAGTTCTACTCTATCCTACATGGTCACTGTGAATTGGCATCAACTCGACGACAATGGCTTTGGTTTTTGGTCTTTATCATTCTGACCTACCACCCTTCTGTCAGTTTGTCATACTGTAGTGACTTTGGTGTTAGAAGATATGCTACCAGTATAGTTCAAACGCCAGCAGAGTCACCCATGGAGGACAGGTTTCAGCAGAGTTTCCAGACTAAGACAGACTAGGAAGTAAGGACTGGCAATCTACTTCCAAAAATTAATCAGTGAAAACCCTATGGATCACAACAGAACATTGTCTGATAATAGTGCTGGAAGTGAGCTCCGTCGGTTGGAAGGCACTCAAAGTACACAGTGGCTACAACAATGGATCTAAGCATACCAGCGAAGCCCATGGGGTTGCCATGAGTCGGAACTGGCTTGACAGTAACTAACCAAATCATTCCGTCTTACTACTCCAACGGATATTTAAGACAAAATTTTCAGCAAGACATTTTCTTCTTACTGATATTACCCATTGCAGACGAGTTGATTCTGACTCATAGTGACCCTAGAGGACAGAGTAGAACTATCCCATAAGGTTTCCAAGGAGAGGCTGGCGCATTTGAACTGTCAACCTTTTGGTTAGCAGCCGAGCTCTTAACCATTACCAGGGCTCTTTCTGATATTGAGGAGCCCATTTTATGGAAGAATTGGCTAAACCAGGCTTTACCGTATGCTGTAGTTATTTTTCCTCTGGAATTGATTTAATCTGTAGTACATTCAAATATATTTAATAATAAGCCCTATCATGAGAGGATTCTACTTTATTATTAAAATATCAGGAATCACTGTCTGAGGAGGTCGTCAGCATTATGTTTTAATTATATATAGAGAAAAAGAGTTCTTAGGCTTCAACTCAGGGTGTAATTTTTAAAAAATTATTTAAATTGACTTTGAATCACCTTCCAGCCATTTGTTCAACACTTAAATTCCTCAGAAGGCCTGCTGTTTTTTCTCTCATTTTTGACATTATTATCTTTCTAGAAACCGAGCTGCTATTTAACTCAGCTAGTACAGAACAGAAACTGATTATACTCTTTTGATGTAACTGGAGTGACTTAAATACTTACAGTCTTTTGTGTTAAGAGAAGATTAAAGAGTAGGAGAAAAATGTGCTACTGTCTTACAACTCAAAATAAATATTTCAATATGAAGTGACTGTAATTTCTTTAGGGAAAATGTACCGGGTCACGGGTGTTCATTAACAAAGCCTTAGAGATGTAAGCATTTCCTGCAAGACCCTCTATTCTGAAAAGATGCAAAAGTGTCCTTTGAGTTTGGTTATGATCTGTGATTGGGCAAAGAAAGTGAGGCTAAGTTATACCAGGGACTCTTCTTTCTGTAAGTAAGAGACTTCTCATAATTTATCTATAATCCATATCCTAGTCAGTGTTCTTCGGAAATTACAATTCCTTTCAGTCATTATATCTTCTTAAAGGGGTTACTGCATCCGAAGCAGGCATGACTTGAGAGGTTTAGGTAGATTTTAGACAAATTAGATCACCCTAACTGTTGCACAGTGAGTTTTAGAAGCTCTCGAAAACATCCTTGGGCATTTTACTAGTCTCTGAGAAATAAAGATCCAACAATAAAGGAGAAATCGATGTGTTATTTAAAAAAAAAAAAAAAAAGATAATAAGGTCAGCAAGATTCATAACAGCTGTTGGGCTTTCTATTGAAATTTACTGGAGACTCTGCTTGTACTGGGCTTCAAGCTTCAGAACTCTTCCTTTTGTTTAGGTGTGGGAAGCAAACTAGATTGCACAGTAGGCCTGTTTCTTTCAAAAGAAGCATGCTGACAATCCAGCTGTGTCGTTTTCATTGTTAGCCTCAGCCATTTCATTGTTGAAATGACTTAATGACCTATCCCAGATAAAATTAATTTACCTTGGCTATAAATAAAAATAAGGAGCCCTGGTGATGCAATGGTTAAAAGCACTTGGCTGCTAACAGAAAGGTCTGCAGTTTGTACTCACCAGTCACTCTGCAGGAGAAAGATGTGGCAGTCTGCTTCCATAAAGATTACAGATTAAAGATTCTACTCTGTCCTACAGAGTCTCCATGAGTCTGAATCCACTCAATGGCAACGGGTTTTTATAAATATCAATACCACTCTGTCTTCGGTGCTAGTCCTGTATATCCTCTCTGCATGATGTCTGACTATCACTGCAAACTCAACGTGTGCCAAATTACTTGCAACTCCGTCTCACAACGGTTTCCCTACTCTCCTCCAACTTGCCCATTTCTGACTGCCAACATTCAAAGCATCACTCATTTAACTATAGCAACCCTTTACTGAGCCAAGCATTATGCTGAGAGAGTCAGGATTGGAGTGAGAGTGGGGTACAAAAATAGACAAAAATGGAAAGACACAGGCCCTTCACTCATGAAGCTGCCAGTCTGTTGTGGGGATAGTGTAAGGTAGGGAACAAATGATTGAAAAAGTACCAGACTTCTTGCATATCCCTTCTTCTCAGAGCTCCAGGTATGATTTAGAGATATCCAGATCCATTGTCCTGTTTTCTCAGAGGAGAAAATGGCTAATAAGGGTCAGGAAGGATGGGTCTGATTTTTGCACCCTTTCTTTCACTAACAACAAAATAAAGACAATGTTATGGATTGTAATTGTGTCCTCCCAAGAATATGTGTTGAATTCCTGGCTCTTGTACCTGTGAATATGCTTCTGTTTGGAAATAGGGGGTTTCTTTTGTTATGTTAATGAGGCCATTGCCAGTGTAGGGTGGATCCTAAACCTAATCTCTTCTAAGTTATAAAAAGACCAGAATAGACACAGAGACACACACACAGGAGAGAAGACAGATGACATTTGAGGACCCATTTACAAGCAAAGGAACGACAAGGATTGCCAACAGACACCAGAAACTAGCAGAGAGGCTTGCAGAAGGAATTGACACAGCTGAGACCCTGACTTGGACTATTAGCCTCTGGAACTGTGAGAACATAAATTACTGTTCTTTAAAGCATTAGGTTTAAACAGCACTAAGACAGACAATGTAACCTGCCTCCTATCTTGCTGAAAAGATTAAGTTGATTTTGTTCACTTTTGCAGTGGATCATTACAGAGAATAATTGTAACTATAGTTTATCGTAGGAGCCCGGGTGGTGCAGTAGTTAAAAGCACTTGTCCGCTAACCAAAAGGTCGGTGGTTCGAACCTACCAGCAGCCGTGCAGGAGAAAGATGTGGCAGTCTGCTTCCATAAAGATTTACAGCCTTGGAAACCCTATGGGGCAGATCTACCCTGCCCTATAACTTCAACGGGTTTGGTTTTTGTGGGGTTTATAGGATATCTTGGTCATCAATGGCACTGAAATCACGAATGCTTTCCTCAAAGCAGAACTGAGCAAATAGCAACACAATTTTTATTTCCACTGAGTAGCCAATAGCCTATGGTCTGCCATGAGCATGCATTAAGAGCTGTAGGCACTTTGTGAATGTTCACCTCCATGTGGTTATGAAGATCTCCCTAGAAAACAAGAACAAGATAACTGTGAATAATGGGGTTTATCTTTCCTTACTGAGCTCCTGAATATTTTCTGTACCATGGAGATGATTCCAACTCTATCATGTGTCTGGATAATGACATCTTCTCATTATACACAGGGCTTTTGTTTTTAAAATAAATGAACTAGTATGTCAGGCATAGAAAGCTCCTGGAAATAAATTCAGCTCTCAGCAAAAGCTGCAGGTTGTTTGAATATTACCTTTTTTTGCCTTAATATAGTGCAATATCCTTCCTTTAGGTGACACGTACTATTAAGATTTGGGAAGCCCACGTACTTCATGTTATATTGGATGCATTTGTGAGATGGATCACAGTCATGTGGAAATACTAATCTTACCATGTGGATTTTATTGACTTTAATTTGCAATAAATGGAGCTCACTAAAATGTCTTTCAAAAAAGTTGAGAGGTATTCTTTGGGCTGACTGATCAGATGATTTTTGCATAGTAAATTTAAGTTACATTAAATAATGTGGATCTCAAATAGTCATGTATATGAATGTATGTACATAACCCTGAAATTAGGTGTCTTATGATCTGTTAAGCATGATCTTGACCCAAATGGGTTAAATTAGTCCAGGGCCTTTTAGGAAATTTTTTCCTTGGACATTCTTTCTTCTTGTTTCCATGTCACTTTGCCTTAGCTAAGATCTCAAGTGTATGCCATCATGATTATCAGTTTTGATGACATCTCTCTGATTCTTCTTTTACCTCTAGGTGAATTAAGCTATGTTGTATCATAAATTTGGACTTCATGGAGTCCAGATTTTATAAATGGGAAAAGCAATGTTTGGTGCTGTGGTATTTAAATCTAAATGTATGTGAGTGCTGAAATGTCCCACATCCTTCTGCATATTTGTACCTACTATGGACTTTACAATTGAATCAGGGAAACTGCCTGCCTCACACCAGATTTCAGTGTCAATAATAGCTTTCAGAAGCCGTGAAGACGCTCCGGTGTGAATTTAGTTTTTCTGTATTATTTACATGAATGAGTAAGTGAATCTTCACCAATTGTGAGGCGCATACCTGATTTCCAATACCCTTCTTCCAAAATTTCAACGTTCCTTAAAGAAACTCAATGATGATTAGTTTGGCAGGATATTAGTTACGTTTTGCATTATAATGGTCGTTGATTCATTATCGATTTCTTAGAGCCCTAATACTCCGACATAAGCCATGTCTAACTAACAAGGCGCAGATCCCATACCCAAATACAATCAAGGTATTTCATTCCCCATATACCCACATTTCTCCAGATTAATGCATTAATTAGTTATTCTAATATGGTAATTATATTGGTGCTAATAGCCAGAGGTACAGACAAATTAAGTCAGGTTTCCTTCCAGGCCAAATTCCCTCTTGCTCTGAGATCAGCCTGCTAGCCCTTCCCTAGCATGTGAAATCAGCATAGGTGTGAGGGGAGAGGAAATAATGACTACAACACCCTCTTAGACTTAAAGGATGTCAGGGACTTCAGATTCAGTGTCTACCACTCTAGAGTAACATTCCTGGACACTACCTTTAATGACGTTCACTGTTCTCCTTATGCTGGGGAGCAATACAGCCTGATTTCTCTAAGCCTGATAAATTAGACTCTAAGGAGTTTCAGTGCTCAGTTCAAGAAGCACCACAGAGTTCTGTAGTTCTCTACAAACAGCACCGCAACATGGCTGTGAAAATAATCAGCATCGTTTAGCTTGTTTCTCTGTCTGAAGTCCCCCAGCTCACCTGGCCTGTGCACTCTGCTGTGAGCCATTTAGTGTCTGAACATGGTACTTGGCAATATACCTGAGTGTAGAAAGACCACCCTTGCCGCAGAAATTTCTGAGAGTTGTCTCAGTCTCCTCAACCAGAGAGGATGAGCTTGCAGGCTTCTGGGCGCCTTCCAGTCCTCAGCGTGTTGTGTTCTCCAGTCATCTGCCAGCCTGTTGAGGCATTTACTTATAGGCAGATTCTGTTGCTGTTGACAATTAATACTTTATCTTATGGACTACATGGGTTTTGCTCACACTTAGTCACTTGGCAAGTTTTGTTTTCTTTGTTGGTTTTTAAGCTAGAGTGAAATTTTAGTTTATTTAATAACCTTACGGGCAAGGGCTTGGACATACACTAGTAGTCATGAGGTTGGCATTGGGGGCTTTGATGGCTGACCCTAGCCTGCCCTTTCTAGCTTCATTTCCTGCTGTGTTATCTACAAATCCTGCATTTGAGGCATCCTGCCATGTTCCCAAACATACCTGCATGCTGCCACTCCAGATCCTCCTCCTGGAAATGCCCGTTTCCCCAACCCTTCCCAAACTCCACATATCCTTTTCATGCTTCCCAGTTCCTGGCAGTCTTCATTTTAGTATTGTGAAGTTCTTGTTCTTTTCCCTGTCTTTAAATGTATTAAGGCAATGAGTTTGGAGAGGCTACATCAGGGTCTTCCAACCGGTTGTGAGTACACAAAAGAATCCCACAACATATTTTAAGTTCTGCCTGCCCCCAGGCTTGCTGTGTACTGGTTTGGGTCAGGAGCTTTGAAGACTGACAACTGTGGGCAGAGGTCTATTCCTCCTACTTAGTCAACTCACCCCACAGAACATGAGTTGTTGTTTTTTTTTTTTTTTAATTTTAATCTGCAAAACAAAAATGCTGTTACATTCTTCATAGGATTTCTGTATGGACATGGTAAATAATACACATAAAGGGTTGAGCCTAGTGCCTAAATCATGGTAAGTGCTCAGTAATTATTAGTTGTGACCATGTTGCCTATTATTTTATGGTTATTAATAGAACAAGTTAAAAAATATGAGTTTTATTCTAAATGCATACACATAAAAATAAGGACCTAGTTATAAAACGGTTTGTATGAATCATTACTGTAAGTTTCATGTCATTTATCCTTTTGAATATTGAGCATACCTTTGAATATATATTTCATTCATACAAGTCGCTCAGATTCTTTCAGGTAGCCTAACTTGGTCTAACACTTAAGGATTCTTTCTACCCTGTATTTTTTTTTCTACTCAATTCCCATTTTCCATTCATTCACAGAGTTCTTGTTTCTTTCCCCTATGTAAGGAAGTTGTTAAATGTGATTGACCAGTTGGTCATAGTCTCTCTTGTTATGAGTTCCAACATGCAACTGGAGATGATGACGAATTTAGGTCCCAAGTGATTAAAAAAAAAAAAGGTAAATTGCCATATAATATTTCATATATACATATCAACATATATATGGGATGGAAACCCTGGTGGCATAGTGGTTAAGAGTTCAGCTGCTAACCAAAAGGTCAGCAGTTCAAATCCACCAGGTGCTCCTTAGAAACCCTATGGGGCAGTTCTACTCTATCCCATAGGTTTGCTATGAGTCTGAATCGATATATATACCATTTGCCATAAAGTCACTTCCAACTCATTGTGACCCAGTATGTGTCAGAGTAGAACTGTTCTCCATAGGATTGTCAATGACTGATTTTTCAGAAGTAGATCACCAGGGCTTTCTTCAAGCTGCCTCTGAGTGGACTTGAGCTGCCAACCTTTCGGTTAGCAGCTGAGCATGCGAACTGTTTATACCACCCAGGGATTCTGCATACATATATATACACACATATATAAAAACACATACATATTATAACACACACTAAAATCATTCTGATCCTCTGTCATTTATGGTAAATCTGTAAGTGAAGTGTATTACTAGAGCTTTAAAACACAAGCAGACAAACATAGTGGCTGTTAATAGCTGGAAACTGTATTAATACCAAGTATTAATACCAAGTACTACTAAAATGCTGAGAGCTACAGAAAACTGGGTTGATAAGAGATCACAAAGCACACTTGTTAGGGGTCCTTTGAGGAAGATTAAATTCTGATGAAAGGCATTTGTCCAACCTGGGATACCTGTCTGTCCCTGCAAATGGGAATAGCTAGGGGAGATCACGTGATGCGTGTGTCTAAAAAAGGCACCTGTGAACGTTCTTTTGTGATTTACCTTCATAAAACCCAAGGAACTATCCAAGACAGCCATGAGTGTAGATAGAGGAAAAGTACCTGCCAGATCTGCCTTGGTCTTAATGTCCTGACCATGGTTGCTCTGGGTCCCTAGTGCTGTAACATAAAGAGGCCCTGTGCTGGAGCATGGCCAACTGTTCCCTTAGTTGTCATCAGCAAAGCCCAGCAAGTTGGCGGGGGCAACAGCATCAGGACACAGCACCGATACAATTTGATATTTTAACCTCCAGTGCAAAAATGGACTGTCGTCTCAGTTATTGCCCAGGCCCCACACAATTGTTTGGCAGAGAACCCACTCTGTTAAGTGGACATGGAAAGTGTCTTTGGATTGGATCCTAACCAGACATTCAGACTATATTTAAATCAGCAAGAAATGCTCATGATATTCCAGAGATGGTTGCTATTATCTTTTTCCTTTTAATTCTCATCTTTAAACAAGGGCTCTAGTGAGACATTTAGCCAGCAACAAGTCTTCCCCTAGGCAGCTAAAGTGCTGGGGCATTCCCATAACGGGAACTCTTAGGAACAACTGTCTTACCCCCCACAGAGTAGGACAAAGCCCACAAGGAAGTCTGATGGAGAGAGGAATAAAACTAACCCTTACTCTGTGCCAGGCGTTGCACTGGTGCTTTATCCCCATAGTCTCATTTGATCCGTATAGTAACCCTGTGAGGTGGGTATGATTACCTGTGAGTATGCCAAGTTCCAAAGAGGTTAAGTTACTTGAAGCTCATCTGGACCACCCCGAGACTTGCACCTGTGCCTGCAGACTGAAAATCTTTGCTCTTTCTGCTATGCCAGGGTGCAGGTTAATGCAGATACCCTGGTCCTGCCTTGATTCGAATTCTTCTTCACCGGGCCTCTGGGTCTGCACCCTCAGATGCAGAGGGACATTTGAGATGCTAAGCAGCCTGAGGCAGCCAGCCAGGCCACTCAGGTAGCTCTACATTGATATACCCTGGCACCCACACTTCTGCTCAGAGTCTTCAGCAAAAGCCCCCATCAGGAAATGCATTGTCTAGAAGGTCCTGTTATAAGACCTGGGTGTGAATCCTTCTTAAGCTTCTCACTTGCTGTGTAACTTTGTGCAAGTCCCTTGTATCTCTGATCCATCTTCTTCGTCTGTAAACTTGGCGTAATACCAACCTGTCATGCTTCCAACAAGACAGATGATGGAGGTGAAGATGCACTGTAAACTATTAAAATGACAAATGTTGAGGTGTTTTAACAAGAAGATACATATGCTCAGAGGTAGATGGAGACCGTCCCTTGCATTATGAATCCCCCAGCAGTGATCCCTCCACTACCTGTGTGCACACACTCCAGGCCATCAATGCTGCCTCTCTTCACTTTTGACTGTGGAACAGTGTTGGGTTGGGTCTCTAATGCCTTTTCTGATTGGAACATGACAAAGATAATTGTAAGGCCAATGTCTGATGGACATCTGAATTTGTACAAATTGCCTCACATACTGCATAGCACTAAATAGATGCCTAGTAAATATTTGATGAAGGAATGAAAGAACGAACGTGTGCCTTCCAGATTCTTTTCTGCTGCCATCACATCTGGGAAGAGAAAGTGCTGACCTTGCACCATTCTTGCTCATGCCCAGGCACCTGCATTGCTACCTGCCAGGGCAGCCCAGGGCAATCTCCAGGGCCAAGGGCCGAGACGGCAGTCCCAGAGACTTCCTTCTGTCAAGAAGGCCAGGGGAGTTGCCCCTGAAGCCTGAGCTGACATATACCATCACTCTTTACTAGAAGTGGCTCCCCAAGCAGGCCCCTAAGGTCCAGTTCATCATCTTGATTTTTCCCTCTGTCAACTATTTTAGGATTTTGCCCTCTGGATGAGTAATCATGATGCTAAATTTTGTTATGTCAGCCAAACATTCTGAATATTCTTGACCCTCCTCCCTGGGAGCTGCCAGAGAGGTAGTTCCTGACGCCTGTCACTGCCCATATTTTCTCCTGCCAAGGAAGACGCACATCCCCTGATAAGCTCTAATCCCTGGACTTGCGCCTGAAATAAAATGTTGCTTCCTAACGCCACCTTCTCATGGACTCCTTGCTGGAGACAGATGTTGATGAATTCTCTACTATGAGTTCACTGGCGCACATGATTACATCCCCTCGCCTTGTGGTACAGAGACGTTGTTGCCATGTGACTTGACTGTCCTGAGGCCAAAAAACCAATAAAGATGACATACCAGGCTTATTATGTGTACAGCTACTTTTTCATAGCTCATCGCCAGCCTAGGTATTGCACTTTGGGGGCAGAGTCAGAAGTTAATTGAAATGGCTGCCACATTGCATCTCGCAGAGAATCCTTTCTCTAACACGCGCGACTGGTTATGTCTCCTTGTAGAAATTCTTTTGCTGTGCGAAGCATAAGTGAAAATACAAAGTCTCAGAGAAAAGGGACTTTATTCTTGATTGGAGTGAAAATGTGACAGAAGCAGGACTCTTGTTGAGAAAGTGCCTTACTCGTTGTCAGCACTTTCCTCAAACAGAGTGATCCGTTTTTCAAAACGTTTTTATAGTCCTCTCGCACTTTATTTACTTCAGCCCATGTTAAGAAGTTTTCTGAGAAGATAGCAAAGAACAGTTCTTAAAATGTGCGAATACCAAATGTAAGACAAAAAATATAATTGCAGTTTAGACTTCAGATTTATTTGAAAAGGGGATAATGATAGTAATTACCCAGTTTGAGTTTTGTAGAAGGCTAATTAGATCCCCAAAGCATTTGTATGCACAAGGAAAACCATAAATACAAAAGACCATCTGGTCCTTATCAGCTTACAACACTAACACTGTCTGTAATTATTTTTTCTATATTGTTTTGATGTTGACATTTTATGGAGCAATACGTTCTACCCTGGCCAGGGAATAACCTACATTTCTGAAAAGATGAGGGTGTGCCCCCTTTTTCCTAATAAAAGTTTTAGGGCTCTACAAGCAAAGGAGACATTGCTTTTCAGAGAAACAGGTCAACAACTTTTCATTATACCCATTGTACCAGAAATGTGTTGTTTATAAACTTCTCTGGCTTATCTGACTTGTCTTGTTAGTAACTTAATCTTCCAAATGCTTGGATTCAGTTAAATGATTTGTTTTCTTAAGTAAAATTGAGAATGATACATTTATCTGTATTGTATGTGCATGGACATGCAACCTTCATTAGTCACTTTCTGTAGTTAGCCCTGTGCCTGCCAATTTGGATATTACAAAAGTAACATTATTTGTTTTCAAGTTCACTGCCTGTCTCCCCAACTAGAATATCAGTTTAATGAGGACAGAGATTTTGTCTTATTCATTGTTGTTTCTCCAGCTTTTGCAATAGTGCCTGCTGCATGGTAAGTACTAAAGAGCGGTTTGTTGAAGTGATGAAAACTTGAAGTAGAATACGTGATTTCAGCCTCAGGATGCTTATAATTTTGCTATCAATTGCTATATAACAAACATGACAAAGCTTAGCAGCTTTACAACCAACATTTCATCAATCTCAAGATTTTGTTAGCTAGGAATTTGGGCAGAACTCAGCTGGGAATTATTTTGTTGTGCTTGGCGTTGATGGAGGTTACTTGGTGGCATTCAGTTGGCAAATGAACTGGCTTAAAGGGTCCAGGCTTCATCACATGCCTAGTGCCTTGATGGGGGTGGCTGGAAGACTGGGCTCAATAGCAACTATTGATCAGAGCACCTAAATGCAGCCTTTCCTTGTGGCTTAAGCTTCCCAACAGCATGACAGCTAAGGGTTTCCAGCTGGCAAGACAGAAGTTTCCAGTTGTCTGAGATGATAGGGCTGAAATCTGCATAACATCACTTCCACCACATTTTATTGGTCAAACAAGTCACTAAGGCCAGCCTAGAATGAAGAATAGGTTAACTAGACTCTACATTCTTAATGGGAGAAGTACCAAGAAAAAAAAAAAGTACCATACCATCTAATTGAACAAAAAGGCATTCATACTGAACAACCCGGAAACAATATTTAAACAATAATCAAGAATAGTAACTTCCATATAGATAACTATCACATGAATGCAGAATGAGAAAATTAACTCAATCAAGGAAAGCTTCATGGATGCCATGCATGAGTTTTAAGCTGAGCATTGAAGAAAGGATAATGTTTCAAAACATAAAGATAGGTTATGTATAAAGAGGAAAGTATTCCCAAAGAGGAAATGGAGGTAGAGCCAGGATTGTGAACACTGCTAACATTTCTTTATCTAGCAGCTGCTAGTTTACGGCACATTAGGGATAAGAGGACATGACAATCAACATTTTTGGAAGCGTAATGTAGGAAGCAACGTATATAATTTACGACTGCATTTTCTGTGAAATGTTATCTGCATCCCTCTATATAGAATCCTTCGTAATAATTATCTTTCAGAATCATTCTAGGCATAGCTTTGTTAGCTCCATTCTGATTCCTTCTTTCTGATATGAACTAGGACAATTCTTATTTTGATTTTCTCATTGGCTTCCTGGAGGCTCAGAGCCAAAATTGAAGCTCAGGAAATTATGTTGAGCCTTCTGTCTGGCATTTTTGCAACAAGTCTCCTGTTTAAGGAGCCATGGTGGTACAGTTGTTAAGTGCTGGGCTGCTAACCAAAAGGTTGGCAGTTCAAACCTAACAGCTACTCCGAGGGAGAGAGATGTGGCAGACTGCTTCTGTAAAGATTACAGCCTTGGAAACCATATGGGGAAGTTCTACTCTGTGCTGTAGGGCTGCTGTGAGTTGGAATTGACTCTGTGGTAATGGGCAATGCTTTAATTCTCTTTCTGTTTTGCTATTTCATTATATGAATCTTTTGTTTTAATATACCTGAAAAATTCTCCACAAAATCTATTGAACAAACAGGTACCAGCACTTAATATGTATGCTAGTCTTTACCCATTGCCATCAAGTTGATTCTTACTCATAGCTAGTCTTTAGAGTTAGAAGGAAAAAAGAAAAAGAATATAAATAGCCATGAACAAATAAGACAGATACTTCCTCAAAAAGAACATATAATCTAGCTAAGGATCTATGTACGGGAGGATGTTAAGGAGAACAGCAAATTTGAGGGATGAACTCCAAATTGGCTAATTGCTAGAGATAAGATGAACAGATGAGTTGTGGTCACCTGATTGAGTCTTTGAATGCTAGCATGAAGAACCTAGCCCTAATTAGAAAAGACTGCATCAATATGAGACAGTATTTCAAACTAATGTAACATGTACTTTTCTCAAGGAGTTCAATATTTCATGGATATTTTCTTCTGCGTTGTTTCTTGTCTGGAGACTAGTTCAGAATTCTTTTAACACTTTTCAGTCAGTCGGCACTGAATGTTCAAGATGAGCAACAACCTCTGCTAGGGGCCCTGGGAGACACCAAGACCCATAAGACACGTACAAGGAGCTTGTAGTAGAGTTGGGGAGACAACAGTTTGGTTATTAGCAACTGGAAGCCTATCAATTAAACTGTATTCCTCCCATCATGTTGCTGAATCTTAATTCCTCTGGCCCTCTAAGCAAGGGCATAGGAAATAGTAGATATTTGCCTCATGTTTAATGGGGGAAATGGAGTCGCCAGCATGGCTGCACGGGGTTTCTTAATAAGCGTTAAATGTAGAGAACAGGAAATCACTAAACGTAACAATATTGTGCTTGTTTCCGATGCATTACGTCTACCCTGTGAAAAAAGGGTGCCTAGTCTGGGGTCTTAGTTATCTAGTGCCGCTGTAACAGAAATGCCACAAATGAATGACTTTAACAGGTAGAAGTTTATTCTCTTGCCATTTAGGAGTCTAGAAGTCCGAATTCAGAGTGCCAGCTCCAGGGGAAGGATTTCTTTCTCTGTCGGTTCTCAGTGAAGGTACTTGTCATCAGTCTTCTCCTGGCCTAGGAGTTTCTCAGCACAGGGACCTTGGATCCAAAGGATATCCTCCATCCCCGGCACTTCTTTCTTGGTGGCATGAGGTCCCTGTCCTCTCTGCTCAATTCTGTCTTTTATATCTCAAAAGAAGTTGACTCAAAATACAATCTAATCCTGTAGATTGTGTCCTGCCTCATATTAACATTACTGCCTCTAATCCGTCTTCATTAACATCATAGAGGTTAGAATTTACAACACATAGGATAATCACATCAAATCACAAAATGATGGACAGCCACACAATACTGGGAATCATGGCCTAGCTAAGTTGACACACATTTTGGGGAGACACAGTTCAATCCATAATATCTTGTTTTACTGGTAGACCTGGATGTCAGTTGGTTACTTTTACCTCCTAGGGACAGAATGACCTGAATGAGAATTTCATTAGAATTCCACTTGGCCATGTCCTAGAAATAGGAAAGTGGGTGAGAGACCAGAGACATTGGAGGTAAACGTGTTTTTATCTTCATTCTGAAGGTGCGGACTGTCTTACTCTGTTGTAGGGAGGGGTGTGGTGAGTGGGATAAGGAAGATAAATTTCTTTCTGGGATGTAGAGTAAATAGCAGATGAATCAAGTTGCCGTATTTTAGTTTGGAGGAATGAGATTTTCTGCAAAGAGGGTACATGAATGTCTTAGTTATTTAGTGCTGCTATAACAGAAATACCACAAGTGGATGGCTTTGGCAAACAGAAATTTATTCTCTCACAGTTTAGGAGGCTACAAGTCCAATTTCAGGGTGCCAGCTCTAAGAGAAAGCTTTCTCTTTCTCTTGGTTCTGGGGGAAGGCCCTTGTCATCAATCTTTCCCTGGTCTAGGAGCTTCTTAGCACAGGAAACTCGGGTCCAAAGGATGCGCTCTGCTCCCAGTGCTGTTTTCTTGGTGGTATGAGGTCCCCATGTCTCTCTGCTTGCCCCTCTCTTTTATGTCTCAAAAGAGATTGATTGAAGATACCACCCAATCTTGTGGATTGAGTCCTGCCTCATTAACATAACAGCCTGTAATCCTGCCTCATTAACATCATAGAGGTAGCATTTATAATACATAGGATAATCACATCAGATGACAAAATGGTGGACAATCACACAATACTGGAAATCACGGCCTAGCCAAGTTGACACACATTTTAGGGGTACACAATTCAGTCCATAACAATGAGGAAAATTACTTGAAGGGTAATCACAGTCACTGGCATGGCTGAAAACTAGACAGGGCACTTTAATAGATTCGTATATGAATTACACTTTTGACCACTCTTAACTATGGACTGTGGTGGATGCTGTGGTGTGTTGCCCAGACTCTTTTAGATTCCAGACACTGGGAGTTTTGGCAGCTGATAATTCTCAGTTGACTCCATCTCTGGGAATTGCTTTCAGCTGAAAAGAGCCACCTTGCCCTCCCTGGGGACAGTCCACATCCAAGGGTGTATAATGGACTACCTTTCTCAAGGCCGAACAACTCTGAAGGGCCATCTCAGCTTGAGAGCTCCCCCTGGAGCAGCTGAAGCCTTCTACAAAATTGTGTCACAAGACCAGGACTCAACAAACTATTGTTAAGTCGTATTTTTTTTGCCAGGATCTCTGGACAAGCACTGAAGATACACATTTAAATAAAATCTGTGAAGATCCCACAGTCTGAAGCTGTCCAGATACAACAGGGGTCACCCAGGAATCATGCAAATTGTCTTTGGGCAACATCCTCCAGGACTGAGCAAGGGGTCTCCTTTCCTTCCATTTTCCCTTCTTCTTCCCATGTCTTCTCTCCCCAGTCCTGTTCAGAGTCCCTCCACCTTCATTTGTCTTTATAATTCAGCCTCATGTACCTGCCTAGTGAAGCATAAATGGTGATATTTGTCTTTCATATCTAGTGTCTGGAAAAGTGTCTGTACACATGATGAAACAGGTCTCACCCTGGACTGTGATGAAGACCGCCATTTCTCACTAATTGTAAAGAATATTGGATTCCCGGATCTATTGATTTCCATTAGCTTGTGTGGAGTTATGAATCTTAAAATGGAAGTCCACGGCTATAGATACCATAAGGTAGTATCTTATGGCAAAAACAGGACTGTAGAGAACACAATAAAAAATCAGCTTTTGATGCTCATCTTAAGGTTTTATGACTTAAAGAATTGCTTGTGCTTTATCTGCATCTGTCTCCCAGGTATCTTTGTAGCACCAGCCTGGTCAAGGGAGGGCTGCTGCTGAGGTGAGCGCAGAGCTCTAGAACTCTCCTGAAATTGGCTGTTTTCTGCCTTCACTCACCTCTTCTTTTACCTGTCGTTGAGAAGTTGTCTCCTTGACATACGACCAGCATAATTACCCGTACATTCCTGTTCTAGGTATCCATCACGTGTATTTTGGAAGGATCCTCTCCAAAGTAATATAGCAGGTGTTGCCATCTTGACAGGGTGCTTTGTTAGACCCCCGCCTCCGTGAGCTGCACACATTGCCATGTAATGCAGGGTTAGTTTGTTGTTGTTATTGAGTCGCCTTCGATTCATAGCAACCCATTGAGTTGGCTCCAATTCATAGCAACCCCACGTACATTAGAACTAAACGTTGCCCAGTCCCACGCCATCTTCATGATCATCGATATCTTTCAGACCATCGTTGAGGCTATTACCGTGTTTTCCAACCTAGGCGCCCCAACTTCCAGCACTATAGCATACAATGTTCCACTGGGATCCACAGGGTTTTCGTTGGCCAATTTTCAGAAGTAGATCAGTAGGTCTTTCTTCCTAGTCTGTCATAGCCTGGAAACTCCAGTGAAATCTGTCCCTGACTCTGCTGGCATTTAAAATACTGCTGGCATAGCTTGCAGCATCATAGCAGCACACAAGCCACCCCAGTATGACAAACTTTCAGATGGGTGGTCGGTATGCAGGGGATATTCCCAAAAAGGACAATGGGCCTTGTGTCTTAATTACGCCAGGTTGGTCTATTTTAGATAAATGTTGATATCATAGATCTAAATATTGAATGATTAGTGACAAAATCGTAAGTGAATCCTCTTTCATCTTCTTTTCACATTTATTCAGCAAACATTTATTAAGCACTCAATTTGCTCCTTCATGTATGTGTACTTCCTTTCCCTTTTTTCCCCTTTCCTCTCTCCCTTTTCACATTGTTATTTCTTTAGCAAATAAATGAGGAAGCAGGCAGTGCTTTCCAAAGAGACTGCATCTTAATGAGTTTTTAATCTTTGTATACAGAGAAGAGCAGTTTCATCAGTTTGTCCAAGAGCAATCAGACTTCAGAAAACTGGTGAGCAGCTCCAAAATGAGCTGATAAAAATTTTCAGCCATTACGAACGGGTATGTGTGTACCGTCAACTCGATTCCAACTCATAAAGACCCTATATGACAATGTAGAACTACTTCATAGAGCTTCCTAGGCTGTAATCTTTATGGGAGCAGATCACCAGGTATTTTATCCCACGGACCCTCTGGGGGATTTGGACCACAGACCTTTCAGTGAGAAGCCGAACACATAACCATTGCTTCACCAGGGCTCCTTATAATCGGGTATACACATATCTGTCAGACAGCTGGTGTCTGCTCTTCCTCCCAGATATCAGAATGCTGCTAGGAATCAAGAAGGAGCAGTGGATGATCCTGAGAGATATTTGTTCCAGCCTGTGGTGGAGTCTAATCAACTATTCCTTCTACTTTGCAAGAACAACTTCCCGGTGACTTATTACAGTATCTGCATGTTGGATCTTCCAGATACAGTGTTTTCCTCCGGCCAAGGATTTCCTGATGGATCTTGATCCTCAATGTTCTTTTTTCTAGTCTCACGCCATACCTCTGTCCTTGTACCCAGGTCCCTTCTCATTTGAATATGCAGCCATTACTGCATTCATGGACTGGCATTTATTGATTACATATGGAGTCATTGTTCTTTAGCACAGAGACTTTGGAATCAGCCCTAGGCAGTAATGTGTTAGTAGATATTTAACAACTGAATCACCCTCCCCCCTACAAAAAAAAAAACAAAAAACCCTGAATTGTAATGTCTGTGGATTTCAGTGATGTAAATACTTCCACCATGTTCAGTTTCAAGCTACCAAAGTGAAGTCACTGAATGTGAATGGGATCAGTCTGAAAATATTTTCTCTAAAGGGTCATTGTGAATATGAAATGATATTTTGTATATAGAGCTATTATGGGTTGAATGTTGGCTCCCCAAAAGATGACTCTCCAGAACGTGTGAATGTGAACTTATTTGGAAAAAGTGTCCTTGCCTAAAGTAAGGCTCTCATGAGGAGCTCATTCGATATCAGGGTTGACCCTATACCCAATGTCAAGTGTCTTTATAAAAGAAGAGAAAAGGAGCAGACACATAGAGGAGAAGACCATGTAAAGACGGAGACAGAGGTTGGAGTAATGCAGACTCAATTCAAGGAATGTCTGAAGCCTCCAGAAACTGGAAGGGCAAGGAAGGATTCTCCTCTAGAGCCTTCAGAGGGAGCATGGCCCTGCCAACACGTTTATTTTGAAGTTTTGGCCTCCAGAACTGTACGAGAACGAATTCTCTTATGTTAAACCACCAAGTATGTGATAATTTATTACAACAGCCCCTGGAAACTAATACAGGCACTTAGCTTATCACATAGCTGCCATTCGGTGAGGGTTAGCTAGCTAATGGCACAGCGGACACCTTAATCTCATCAGTAAACCAGCTCTTAATCTCTCTTGTGTGAGCATTACTTAGGTGAGGTTTCCAGTACAAATTAACCCAGCCCATTTTGTCGGTTTCAGTCCTAGAAAGGAGCTGACCTTTTTTGGTTTGAGGGGTACACTTAACAAGCAGAGTGGAGCTGGGAGCCCTGCTCATCTCCTAGAGTTCCATCATCCTGTTTAACAAGCAATTGTTAGATAGTTACTATTCACAAAAGGAGTGTGTTGTGCTAGATATTGTGAGGAGAAAATACTTGAACATGTCTTGACTTCACTCAAGTAGTTTACAGTCTAGTGAAGAAAGACAGACACTCATCCAAATAACATATGTGCTGCGGGATAATTACTTCTAAGGGGATGGTTTGGACCCGGCCAATGCACCCAGCTTCAGGGACAAGCAAAATAGGGAACATGATTTCCTGGTGTGTGAATCCTTCTGTAGTATGGAGTAAAAAAATGGTAAGTTGCTTTTCTGATCCCTTCTAGGGCTGTGTATTGCTTTAGACTAGAGTCTGAGTGGGGGAAATTTGTGTCTTTTAATGAGTTGAGTCATTTTTTTTCAGTCTCCGAATAAAACCATATGCCCCTACTCCACAGGATTCCATCTTGGCCAGAGTCAACAGGTGCACAGTAAATGCTTTCACAATGATGGTAATGGTGAGAACAGACGCCTCTGCCAAAAGAGTAGGTGACCCACTGCACATTCTTCTGATCTATTTACCTCTTCTGGACTGGGTGGGGAATGGGTATCGACTTAAGCAATGCCACAGCTGGACTTATCAAATTTTTTCTATCAACTCGTGAACTTCTGAGTGCTTGAATGTTGTGTCTGACGTATAGGACACACAAAGAAATGGAAACCCATTTGATAATTGACATAATATATTCATTTCAGTTGTCTGTCTTCTTGCCAGGACTGTTAACTCTTTGAAAGTATGACACTCATTGTTATATGTGCAGCCTCCAATTGAAGCTGGCATTATTGAACAGGAAGACTATTTATAAGCATTGTGTAATCATTGCAGCAACCTGTGAGGGAGGTGTTGTTGTTATGCCTTTTTATATACTTATTGAAACACTATAGATTTGGTAACCTCCCCAAGACTCCACAGCTCATCAGTGGTGAAACCAGGGCGGTCTGCCTCCAGGGCCTCATCTCCCAATGCCTCAGCTATAACCACCTCTCACTCCTTGCCACTCTACATCAAGGCACTGCCCCAGGTCCTGTGGGGGATAAACAATGTACCAGGCATGGGAAGAGCTCCATTCTCATCCAATTGCCTGCCTAGTTAAAGAGGTCAGATATTCAAATTAACATAATTTGAAAATATTTCATTTCACTATGCTTTTAAAGCCATAGAACTGATTTTGCTTTCAAGAATTTACTAAGGCACTTTGAAGAGATAAACTTATGTAAAAATTTGACTCACATTTTCCAATAAAGCCCAACTAAATCTGTTTCTGTGTTCCTCAGAGCCACAAACAAGGCTTTGATTAAAGCTCAGAAACCAATAGCTTCACAGGGATAAAGACGCTGTGAACACCACACTTCTCCTATTCTCTCAGTTCCCAAGATGCCATCTTCTTTGCACGAATATTTCCACTCATTTTAATTGCTGCTCAGAAACAGGAAAAAAAAAATTAGGAGTCTGAAGGCACTCAGCTACTTTCCTGTATATGTGTGCATTTGTATAAACTTTACAGCATCCCTCTAAACACAGAAGTTGGGAAGATGCTTTGTGAAAGTGCTACCACCTTCTCAGACCCTGGCTTATGCCTTGTTTCCGTTGCTTATGTTCTGCACATGAGCTCACACTCAGCTTAAAATCTCCTTATCTTCTTGTCAAAATGTGTGTGTATATGTGTGTGTGTGTGTGCCTTTATTATCCAATTAAAATATTCCTCCTCCATGAAGCCTCTTCTAATTCCCAAGGCAGAATTCACTGAGCCTACTTTTGTGCCCCAATGACATTTTATACCATTCCCATGGCCCTCATGTGCCTACCTTGTGGTATTATAAGTGGGGTGTATGCCTGGTTTCCCCAAGACCCCTCTGAGCTGATAAGCTCCTTGAAGACAGAAGCCCTGAATCATCTATGCATTCCACCCTCCCACCAATATGGTGCTTGTATATTAGTGTGCAATCAAATAAAATAGCTGCTTTCCAAAAATGCATTAAAGTATAAATATGTTGGGGAGAGTTCAGAACTCCTCTTCCTAAATTGATTGGTTGCTCTGGCAGCTTTAAGAAACAATTGGGTCCGCTTCACAATAGATCTTAAACCATTCCATCGTTAATTATTTCCATATATTGCAGTTGGAAAGTTCAGTTCCTTGTTATTCCGTTCCACTGTGAACCTAACAGATTACATCTTCTCTTCTTGGCTGCCAAAGTATGGACCTAATTAACGTTCATTCTTGAGTGAATTTTAAATATATCCACTTTCCTTTTTTATTTTTCACTGGAATAGATTATTTCTGCTGCCTGTAAAACAAAGACTCTCACAGTTACAGAAAAACAATTCCTACACATATTGTCCACCACTCCTCAAAGTTCTCCATATATCTTATGGCAATATCTCAACGATTCTAAGCCTTCAGATCATTTAATTTTAAAATTTGCTTATAATTTGCTAAATTTTGCCAGTTTAAGCCATTGTTCCTTTCTTTTGCTGTGGCATATTTTCAAATTAATTTGAAAATCTTTCTTTGCAAACAACAGAGAAATCCACTTATTTAAGGGACTTTAGATACTGCATCCTCTGGAGCATCCAGGAAATAAATTGATAGGAGACTAATTCATGATACATTTTCTTCAAAATCTGAACCTACTTTACCAGTCTGGTTTCCTGTATAACTCCTTTTCACTTCCTAAAGTTCCAGCCAGGATGGATGTGGTTTTGAAATCAATAAGCTCTGCATTGGGATTATCTATACATGAATGATTCTTAAAACTGTACCTCCAGCCTGAAAGTCCAACTTTCTTTTCTACATCAGCATTATGATGGCCAATAGGTTTTTCCAACTTCAGGTGCATAAAACAGAGCTCTTGATCTCTCTGTACCTCGTCTCCTCACCCCATACTAAAATCTGCTCCCCTTCCCATCTCCCTCATCTCCATATATGGAGCTACTTTCTACACAGTTATCCATGTGAAAAAAACAAACAAAAACAAAATAAACAGTCACCTGTTATTTCTCTTTCGCTCCTCACATCCCAACAGTTATCAAGTTCTGGTGGCATTTCCCTAAACCAACCACTGCTACTGTCTTCACTACTAAAGCCATAATCCAAACCACCATCATCTCTCACCCAGAGTACTGTGTAACCCAAAATGTCCCTCTGCGTCCATTCTTGTCTCCCGCATTACAGCTTCCACACAGCAGCCATAATGGCCGTTAAGCTTCCATCAGATCATATCAGTTCCTTGTTTATCACCCGCCAGTAACTCCCTTCTGGTAGAATAAGATAACAATTTCTTATAAAGCCTCCAATATCCTATGTGAACTCACCAAGTTATCTCCTTCCTACCAAACCCCTGTCTTCATGTCACACAGCCTCCCTGGCCCTCATACAAGTTCCCATCTCAAGGCCTTTGCATTTGCAGCCCCTTCTGTCTATAATGAGTCCCTGCGTGGAGCAGTTAAGAGCTCAACTACTAGCCAAAACATTGGCAGTTACAACCCATTCAAGGGTGCCTAGGAAGGTAGACCTGGTGATCTGCTTCTGAAAGATCACAGCCTTGAAAACCCTATGGAGCAGTTCTACTTTGCATATGTGGGGTCACCATGAATCAGAATTGGCTCAACGACAACTTAACAATAACTGCCTAGAATGCTCTCTCGCCCCAGGTCTCTGAAAGATTATCACTTTATTATTATTCAGGTCTCAGTTCAAATGACACCTCCTCAGTGAGGTCTTCCATATGCATCTTACTAAAGGAAATCACCCTCCCCCCACCCCCCGTCCCCACCCCACGCACACATTCACTCAGTGTGTATCCATTACCTTATTTTATTCTTTTCTGGACGTTTATCACTATCTGAAATAAGAGAATGAATTAATGAATGAGATTGGTTCAGAAGAATACAGGCAGCAGGAGGGCAACAACAGGTTCAGTTTTGTTAAGCTCTGTGTTCCCAGCACCTAGAACAATTTCTGATATTTTATAGACATTCAGTAAATACTGGTTAAATGAATGACTGAATTGAATGAAGGAAGGTATCCTGGCTCTGTCACTTTGTGACTGTGGACATGTTGCTTAATCCTTCTAAGCCTGTTTACTTGCAAATGAGATTTGTTGTCAGGGCAAGTTGTAGTAATTCTATAAAGTTCTTAGCAAAGTAAGCAATAATAAATGGTAGTTATCACTGTTGTTATTTCTCTGTGCATTCTGTCAGCGTTTCTTCTGCCTGCCTCAGACCCTCCCTCAGTAAGCTGTACCACAAAGCTTCCCTGGCCCTCCTGGCTCTGACCTGCCTGCATGCTTTGCCTTAAACCTGACATTTACCCCTCTTTGCCTTGTGTTCGGCTATTCCTTCTTTTAGTGCCCACAGTGTATCAAGCATTGTGTTGGGAGCAAACATTTATTTTTGTAGGCTGTTACTGGTTTAGAGCCCTGATGGTACAGTGGTTAAGAAATCGGCTGCTAACCAGAAGGCCAGCAGTTTGAATCCACCAGCTCCTTGGAAACCCTATGGGGCAATTCTACTCTGTCCTACAGGGTCCTTGGAAACACTATGGGGCAGTTCTACTCTGTCCTGTAGGGTCGCTATGAGTCAGAATTGACTTGACAGCAACGGGTTTGGTTTGGATTTGGTTTATTATCGGTTTATTTCTGAAGCTTGACTGGAAACTCCTTGAGAGTAGGTCTGTGTCTGATTTCGTTTTGTAATCTTACATTGTCCAGCATTGCACTTAGTCCTCATTTCATAAATATGGCATGAATGAGTCAATCAATCAGTCACACTACCTGAATGCTAAATACTGGATGCATCAAATCCATTCCATCTTGTTCTGCTACACCTTCCATGGCTGCGTTTCACAGGGACATAGGGAGGACTCAGCTGAGAGATGCTTGAACTCTTTGCCCACCACACTGGCAGAGGCCCATAGACTTCTGATTTTGGGGCATTATGAGCCACGGGAATGTAGGCTTTAGCCTACATTTGATTCAGGCCATCGAATCTACTTCCTTCAATGAATGTTCCTGCTAAGAACTTTGATTGCTAGGTAATCTAGGGTTTAGAAACAAAACTACATAGTGTTCAGTGGTATGAAAATGGGGCTTAGTTGTTTAATTTCTTTTTGTTACAAGTGCAGGTTACAAAACACACGTGGCCAGCTGCTAATGAATTTGCTTTGCCCCATTAAAACCCACATCGAGTTGATTCTGGCTCATAGTGACTGCCTCATAAGGTTTCCTAGACTGTAATCTTTACAGGAGTAGATTGCCAGGTCTTCTCCCACAGAGCTGCTGGTGGGTTGAACCACCAAGTTTCGGTTACTAGCCAAGTGCTTAACTGTTGAGCCACCAGGACTCCTTAAAACCCACCCTAGACCTACAGAAACCCCAGGTGTGACTTGGGCCTCAGAAACGAATCCTTGCCCTGGCTAGATCCCTGAGTCTCCGAGGTATCGTTGCCTTTTCAACTGCATTCTTTGCACTTGCGTGTCTACGCATTTTCTCCTACAAATTTGTTTTTATAACCCAAGACACCTGCTCACTCCACAGCGCCCGTCTTCTTAATGTAATAACAAAACCAGACCACCACACACTGACATAAAATTTTGACTGAGATGGCATAGACCCCCATTTGTTCTGCCTTTTTTTTTTTTTTTGGCCATCCCAATAATGGATTCTCAAGTTTAAATGTACTTTCTAATTCAGAGCAACCATACTTTTGTTAATTACTGTAAATGGTTTCTGTGTAAAAATACTTAGCATTAATGGCATTCTTTGGGTTTTCAAGAGTGAGTTACAGTTATTAATTAGCCAATTAATATGGCATCCCTGGGTGGAGGACTTTATCAGCCTGGATTCCATTTTATAGATGAAGGAGCTGAACAGATTGACTTAGAGTTGCCCCTTGGAGCTCCATTTTTCATCATTTATTTTTCTGTCCCCTCTTCCCTGGCTCATGTCATTGCCTCTTCTCTTTCCTAAACAACACCTGTTTACAGATTGCAGTGGGGGGGGTGGGGGGGTTGTAACTGTGGCAGCAAAGAAAATGATCTTGGTGTACTTGGTGAGGAAAGATTTGTGTTGGAATAAGAATTTATACCCCAAAACCAGTTGCCATTGAGTCGATTCCGACTCTTGTGTGTCAGTGCTCCATATGGTTATCAATGGTTGATTTTTTGGAAGTAGACTGACAGAACTTTCTTCCAAGATGCTTCTGGGTGGACTCAAACTACCAACTTTAAAAAAAAAAATTGTACTTTAGATGAGGGTTTACAGAATAAACTAGCTTCTCATTAAACAGTTAGTACATATATTGTTTTAGGACATTGGTTAACAACCTCATGACATGTCAGTACTCTCCTTTCTCAACTTTAGGTTCTCTATTACCAGCTTTCCTGTCACCTCCTGCCTTCTAGTCCTTACCCCTGGTCTGGTGTACCCCTTTAGTCTCTTTTTGTCCTATAGGTCTATCTAATCTTTGGCTAAAAGGTGAACCTCCGGAGTGACTTCATTACTGAGCTAAAAGGGTGTCCAGGAGCCATACGCTCGGGGTTTCTCCAGTCTCTGTCAGGCCAGTAATTCTGGTCTTTTTTTGAGTTAGAATTTTGTTCGACATTTTTCTCCAGCTTTGTCCAGGACTCTCTATTGTGATCCCTGTCAGAGCCGTCAGTGATGGTAGCAGGGCACCATCTAGTTGTACTGGACTCAGTGCTGGAGGCCATGATAGTTATGGTCCATTAGTCCTTTGGACTAATCTTTCCCTTGTATCTTTAATTTTCTTCATTTTCCCTTGCTCTCGAAGGGGTGAGACCAGTGGAGTATCTTAGATGGCTGCTCACAGGCTTTTAAGACCCCAGACGATACTCACCAAAGTAGAATGTAGAACATTTTCTTTATAAACCTTGTTATGCCAATTGAACTAGATGTTCCCTGAGACCATGGTCTCCACAGCCCTCAGCCCAGTAATTCAGTCCCTCAGGGAGTTTGGATTTGTCTGTGGAGCTTCCATGACCTTACCCTGAACAAGTCGTGCTGGTTTCCCCAGTATTGTGTACTGTCTTACCCTTCACCCAAGTTACCACTTATCTATTGTCTTTTTAGTGTTCCCACACCCACCCCTCCTCTCCCTCGTAACCATCAAAGATTGTTCCCTTTTGTGTGTAAACCTTTTCATGAGTCTTTATAGTAGTGGTCTCATACAATATATGTCCTTTTATTATTGACTTATTTCATTCAGCATAATGACCTCCAGATTCATCCATGTTGTGAGATGCTTTGCAGATTCATCATTGTTCTTTATAATTGCATAGTATTCAATTGTGTGTATGTACCATAGTTTGCTTATCCATTCATCTGTTGATGGGAATCTAGGTTGTTTCCATCTTTTTGCTATTGTGAACAATGCTGCAATGAACATGGGCGTGCATATGTCTATTAGTGTGACGACTCTTATTTCTCTAGGATATATTCCTAGGAGTGGGATTGCTGGATCATATGGTATTTCTATTTCTAGCTTTCTAAGGAAGCGCTGTATCATTTTCCAAAATGATTATACCATTTTGAATTCCCACCAGCAGTGCGTAAGAGTTCCAATCTCCCCACAGCCTCTCCAACAGTGGTTATTTTCTGTTTTTGTGATTCGTGCCAGTAATGCCGGGGTGAGATGCTATCTTATTGTGGTTTTGATTTGCACAGTGATAGTGAACATTTCATCATGTGTTTGTTAGCTGCTTGAATATCTTCTTTGGTAAAGTGTCTGTTCATTTCCTTTGCCCATTTTCTAATTGGATTATTTGTCTTTTTGTTGTAAAGGTGTTGGATATTCTTTCAGATTTTAGAGATTAGACCTTTGTCTGGCTTGTAATGGTCAAAGGTTTTTTCCCAGTCTGTAGGTTGTCTTTTTACTCTTTTGGTGAAGTCTTTTGATGAGCATAAGTGCTTAATTTTTAGAAGATCTCAGTCATCTAGCTTATCTTCTGGAGTTTTTGTATTGTTAGTTGTGGTTTGTATCCTGTTAATGCCAGGCATTAGGGTCTCTAGCGTTGATCCTATTTTTTCTTCTACGATCTTTATAGTTATTGGTTTTATATTTAGGTCTTTGATCCATTTTGAATTAGTTTTTGTATATGGTGTGAGGTATGGATCCTGTTTCATTTTTTTGCAGGTTAACATCCAGTTTTGCCAGCACCATTTGTTAAAAAGACTATCTTTTCCCCCATTTGATGGAGTTTGGGCCCTTGTCAAAGATCAGGAGACCATAGGTGGATAGATTCATGTCTGGGTTCTCAATTCTGTTCCATTGGTTAGTGTATCTCTCATTGTACCAGTACCAGGCTATTTTGACTACCATAGCTGTATAGTAGGTTCTGAGATCAGGTAGTGCAAGTCCTCCTACTTTCTTCTTCTTCAATAATTCTTTAATTATCTGGAGCCTCTTCCCTTTCCATATAAAGTTAATGATTGTTTTTTCCATGTCTTTAAAGAAAGTCGTTGTTATTTGGGTCGGGATTGCATTGTGTTTGTAGATTGCTTTGGTAGAATTTTCATTTTCACAACGTTGAGTCTACCTATCCATGAACATGGTATGGTTTCCCATTTATGTAGATCTCTTTTGGTTTCTTGCAGTAGTGTTTTGTAGTTTTCTTTGTATAGGTCTTTTACATCCCTGGTTAGATTTATTCCTAAGTATTTTATTTTTTTAGGGGCTATTATAAGTGGTATTATTTTCCTCATTTCCTTTTCATCATTCTCTTTATTGGTGTATACAAATCCAACTGATTTTTGTATGTTTATCTCGTATCCTGCTACTCTGTTGAATCTTTCTGTTAGTTCCAGTGGTTTTCTTATGGAGTCTTTTGGGTTTTCTATATATAGTATCATATCATCTGCAAACAGGGACAGTTTAACTTCTTCATTACTAGTTTGGATGCCCTTTATTTCTTTTTCTTGCCTGATTGCTCTAGCTAGGACTTACGCACAGTGTTAAATAGGAGTGGTGATAGAGGACATCCTTGTCTTGTTCCTGTTCTCAGGGGGAATGTTTTCAGCCTCTCTCCATTAAGAATGATGTTGGCTGTTGGTTTTGTTTACATGCCCTTTATTATGTTGAGGAATTTCCCTTCTACATGTATTCTATTGACAGTTTTATCAGGAATGGGTTTTGGACTTTGTTGATTGCCTTTTCTGTGTCAGTTGAGATGATCATGTGATTCTTTTCTTTCCTTTTATTTATGTGGTGGATTACATTGATTGATTTTCTACTGTTGAACCATCCTTACATACCTGGTATGAATCCTACTTGGTCATGGTGTATTTATATATATATATATATATATATATATAATGTTGAATTCTATTCGCTAGAATTTTGTTGAGAATTTTTGCATCTATATTCATGAGAGATATTGGTCTGTAAATTTTCTTTTTTTATGGCCTCTTTGCCTGATTTTGGTATCAGGGTTATGCTGGCTTCATAGAATGAATTCAGAAGTGTCCCTTCCTTTTCTGTGTTCTGAAATAGTTTGAGTGGTACTGGTATAAGCTCTTCTCTGAATGTTTGGTAGAACTCCCCAGTGACGCCATCTGGGCCAGGGCTTTTTGTTGTTGTTGTTGTTGGGAGTTTGTTTGTTTTGTTTTTTTTTTTTAAATTACCTTTTCAATCTCTTCTCTTTTTATGGGTCTGTTCAGATTTTCAACATCACTTTGTTGTAGTTTGGGTAGGTAGTTTGTTTCTAGAAATTTGGCCATTTCCTCCAGATTTTCAAATTTGTTGGAGTAAAATTTTTCATAATACTCTGTTATGATTCTTTTTATTTCAGTTAAATCTGTTGTAATGTCCCTCATTTAATTTCTTATTTGGGTTATTTGCATCATCTCCTGTTTTTCTGTGTCAATTTGGTTAGTAGTTTGTTGATTTTCCTGATCCTTTCAAAGAACCAGATTTGGTTTTGTTGATTCTTTCTATTGTTTTTCTATTATTTATTTTATTTATCTGTGCTCTAATCTTTATTATTTACTTTCTTCTGGTGGCTGTAGGCTTCTTTTGCCGTTCTCTTTCTCTTTGTTTGGGTTCTGTAGCTAATGTTTTGATTTTGTCCCTTTCTTCTTTTTTGATGTGTGCATCTATTGGTATAAATTGACCTCTGAGCACTGCCTTTGCTGTGTCCCAAAGGTTTTGGTATGACGTGTTTTCATTCTCATCTAATTCTAGGAATTTCTTTATTCCATCTTTGATCTCTTCTATTACCCAGTGGTTTTTAAGCAGGGTGTTATTTAGTTTCTATGTAATTGATTTTTTTTCCTTGCTTTTCCTATTGTTAATTTCTACTTTGATAACGTTGTGATCAAAGAAGATACATTGTATTATCTCAGTGTTTTGGATTTTGATGAGAGTTGCTTTGTGGCCTAAGATGTTATCTATTCTGGAGAATGTTCATGTGCATCGGAAAAGAATTTGTACTTTGCAGTTGTTCTGTGGAGTGTTGTATGTATGTCTGAGTTCAGGTTGGCTGATTGTGGCCTTTAGATCTTCTGTATCTTTATTGAGTTTTATTGTAAATGTTCTGTCCTTTACCAAGAGTGGTGTGTTGAAGTCTCCTACTATTATAGTGGAACTGTCAATTTCTCTTTTCAGTGCTATTAAAGGTTATGTGTTTTGGAGCCCTGTCATTTGGTGCATAGATATTTATTATGGTTATGTCTTCATGCTGGATCACCCCTTTAATCATAACATAGTGCCCTTCTTTGTCTTTTATGGTGGATTTTGTTTTAAAATCTGTTTTATTTGAGATTAGTATTGCCGCTCCTGCTCTTTTTTGGTGGCTGTTTGCTTGATATATGTTTTTCCATCCTTTGATTTTTAATAAATTTGTGTCTCTGTTTCTAAGGTGTATCTCTTGTAGACAGCATATTGATGGATCCTGTTTTTTCAAATCTATTCTGTCACTCTCTTTCTCTTTGTGGGTGCATCTAGGCCATTTACATTCAGTGCAGTTATTAATAGGTATGAGTTTATTGTTGTCAGTTTGTAGTGCTTTTTTCTGTGGTGCTTACAATTTCTTTGTTCCTCTTACTCTCCTGTGCTGAATTGCTTTTGTTTGTGGATATTTTTTTCATTTCTTTTTTTTTTTTTTGTAGATTTTTGTTCTTACTGAGACTTTATGTTTTTCTTCTTTATTTTGATGAGCAGGTTTTTTAACTTTCTTTGTGGTTACCTTGAAATTTACCCTTATGTTTCTAGGTTTGAACCAGTCTATTATTACTTGATATTGCCTTACCTTCCTCTTCATTAGAAAGTTCTATACCTGCAACATTTATTCCCTCTTTTATTATTCTGATGTTATTATCATTTACAGATTAACCTCTCTTGTTCCGTGTTGTAACTCTTTTTTTTAATAGTCCTTGAGAGTTCATTTCCTAGGTTGGTATCTGGCTGGTGAGATCTTGCATCCTAGATTCAAGCTGTCTTCTGAAGTTGTTTGTTCTCAGACCAAAGGACTCCCTTTAATAATTCTTCTAAGTGTGGTCAAACCACCATCTTTTTGATTAGCAGCCAAATGCATTAATGGTTTGCACTGCCCAGGGACTCAGAGTTTATATTTTATGTTATATTTTAACAGGGAAGTCCCAATGTTAAGCATTTTTCAGATCTCTCTGTATAGAACATGCCTGATTTTCTAGTATCATCACCAAAGACACCCCCACCCTGCCCCTGGTCAAGGCAGATTGGGCTGATCCCTATTACACTAAGTGGTTGGGCCATCCATAAAATACAACTCCGGTAGTGCATACAGTCATCCATCCAATAAACAGAGTGAGCAAATTGTACTGACTAAAGATACTCATGAAAGGTTGAATTTATGTAGTGAGTTCAAGGGAATTTGGGGCTGATCAAGACAAGAGACATAACCATGAGGTAGCAGTGTGGTACAGCAAACTCTCTACTGGGGTCGCATTGACAGCTGCATGCAGAGGGTGATCCCCCACAGGTGAAGGTCTTCCAGAGGCAAGTGGCACAGGGAGCCGCCGAAAGAGGAAAAGGGCATGAAAAACCAGGGAAGAGGAGAAGGGAGGTGGGGGCTTGTGTGCACCTTAGGGAGGTTCTCCCTCAGCCTGGTGGAGAGTCTCTGGGTCAGAGAGCTCCAAAGGCAGCAGTACCTCAGGGTCCTTATAACTATAGGATTTTGTCTTCTCTGGGACTAACAAATGTTGGGTGCAGTGCATAGAGTACGTAAAGCAGGCAGGCTCTAAGTGGCTAAAAATCTGCTTATTTTGAGCTATTTTTAAAGTAATTGGGTATGTATAAATTTGCATTTGGCACTGGAGGACTTTTTTGGGCTAACAGGCCTCAGCTTGCTATGAAGAAGTAAACAATGTGGGGCCGATACCCAGAGGCCATTTTGACTTTTTGATGTAAAAAACAAAACCAAACCCATTGCTGTTGAGTCGATTCCAACTCATAGTGGCCCTAATTTACTGTTTCCTGGATAACAGTTTTGCTGGCAGAAGTTTATTGCTGTCATTAGTTGCTGTGATGTCTGTTCTGATTCATAAGGACCCCATGTGTGCAGAGTAGAACTGTGCTCCATAAGGTTTTCGAAGCTGTGAGCTTTCAGAAGCAGATTGCCAGGTCTGTCTTCCTAGGCATCTCTGTGTGGGTTTGAACCTGCAATGTTTCAGTTAGTAGTGGAGCTCTTAGCTGTTTACGCCACCCAGGGACCCCTGGCAGAATTTTAGTCAACAGCCTTTGATTATTCTCTACCTTGTGTGCCATATAAAGGCAGTAGTGGGTGTAGCCCCGGACTTTGAAGTAGCCAAGGTTATGGTAAGGTAGCCAAGGTACTCTACATATGATGAAATCAACATGTAGAGTACAAAAGAGCACTTTCAAAGGGACTGTGAAAGGAGACTTCTTCCCTCTTACCACTGGTGGAGGGAAGTTGGAGTATGCTATGGAATTCACACATCTTCTCTGCAGCCCTCCCAGATGAATTCCACAGCATTTTGTCATCCAACTAAATATTAAAAGGCGTATTTATCATATTTTCAGAGAACATAGACATAAAAGGAAAAGTGAATACTTTCAAATATTGCATCAGGGTTTAGGAAGATCTCAGTTGGCAAGAATAGACTGATGATAACTAAATTAGTAGAAGCCAGATTCAAATTCAGTTTGTGGCTCTAAAGCCTGTGCCCTATTAGACCTGACAAATCCATTATAAAGGATATAGTATTCCCACCACGTATTTAGTGGCCAGACAGTATCTGAATTTTTATGTCCAATTCTGAACTGTCTAGACCAGTGCTGAACAAGAGAAATATAAATACATATGCAATTTTAAATTTTCTACTAGTCACAATAAAAAGGTAAAAAAATAAAACAGGCAAAATTAATTTTAATGATATATTTTACTTAACTGTATACATAAAATATTGTAATTTTGGTATGTAATAAATATAAAAATATTAATGTGAAATTTTACATTCTTTGTCATACTACGTCTTCAAAATCCCATGTGTATTTTTTACTTATAACACATTTCAGTTCAAATGCTGAGTTTTCATCAGAAATACTTCATTTATATTTAGTTTCATAAAATTTACAGTAAAAAAAAATAGGTTCACATATCCAGGTTATTTTAGACATATTCAAAAGTGTTCCAAAAACTGAATCAACAGTGATTTTTTTAAATTAATTTTGAACTATTTAAAATTAATGCAAGTAAAAAATTCAGTTCTTCGTGTGCACTAGCCACATTTCACGTGCTCAGTAGCCACATGATGGTGGTGGCTACCACACTGGACAGCACACAGCCAGACTAGGCATCATTCACGGTGATGAAGCAGCATCTTAGTCTGGACCTGTGGGCAGAACAGGAGGAATTATTCTGGCATCTCTCAGGGACACAGTGGGAGGAGGCTAGCCTGAATGCCTCTAACTTGCTCCGAGTTCATCCAGTTGTTCAGACCCCAGTCCAATGATCTTGCCATTTTGCCTTGCTGCCTTCAAGGAGGCTGTTGAATCAGTGCTAACTTAAGAAAACAAGGCATGAGCGTTTTTAATCTTTTGCATCGTTAGTAGCCACCTGTCTTTTCAAGTTCTTCTCTAAAAGTAGACATGCTTATAGTTCCTCAAGGACCCATCACATATTCTGAATAAACCATCTTTTAGAGAGAGAGCTGGCTCCACCTGCTTGGTCAGCTTAGCATAAGAACAAAACAAACCCGTTGCCGTCAAGTCAATTCCAACTCCTAGCGACCCTGTAGGAGAGAGTAGAACTGCCCCATAGGGTTTCTAAGGAGCAGCTGGTGAATTTGAACTGCAGACCTTTTGGTAAACAGTGAGTTAAATTTTTTAAGAGTCTATGGGTAAAGAGTCTAACAACTAGTTGTTGTTTTCACTGTCTTGGTCACTGTTATCATCATCATCTTCAGTGTTGCCATCATCCCCCTCCCCCTTTTCAGCCCATCAAACCCTCACTGTCCAACTGCTGCTCCTGTTTGGGGATGGGAGAAACTAGATTCTCGTATCTCCCATCAAACTGTGGCGTTTATGGAAAAGAGAAAATAAACGAAAATGTGCTAGGCATTTTTGCATAACTTCCATGGAGGGAAGGCTGGTTAGTTCTCCCTTTTCTTTTCTAACAGTGGAGAAAACTACAGTTCACAGAGGTCAGCCAGCTCTCTCAAGATCACATAGTAGGGTGCCAATGTAAGCCCAAGTGGAGACTGACTCCCAATTCCAGATGTTCCTACTCTTCATTCCTATTGGAGAATAGAGTTCAGGGACTGTAGTAAGACAACAAGACTTCGTGCTTACATAATTATGTCGGAAATTGAGTTTCTACACCCAAATTAGGTTGCAGTCATTAGCCTAGAAAGCTGATAGGCGTGTTCCCTTCAAAGCCCTTTGCCGTAAATTCATGCCTCTGAACATCAGATAAGGATTGCTTCTCTTCCTGAGAATAAACCAGTTGCAGTCAAGTCGATTCCAACTCATGGAGATCCCATGTGTGTCAGAGTAGAACTGCACTCCATAGGATTTTCAATGGAAAATAGATCACCAGGCCTTTCTCCTGAGTCACCTCTGGGTGAGCTTGAACTTCCAACCTTTCAGTTAACAGCCAAGCACATTAACTGTTTGCACCACCCAGGGACTTCCTTCCTAAGATTACTCACAAACATCCTGTGCCCTCCCTCACAGTTTCCTCATAACTTCCCTCATTTTACAGATGAAAAACTCAGGAAGTTTCTGTGAAGAAAAAATAGTAAGATTAGGGTAGGAACCTTGGTTTCTTGTGAAATAATATCTCAAGAAGTCTACTGCCTAGGTTCAGACATGGTGTTATAAAGCCCAGAGCGTAATGGAGGAAAGCATGAAGCTGATGGTAGAAGATGGCCTTGTTCCCAAACTGTGAGTGACAAGTGCTGATTGGCAATGATGAAGACACATTGCAGGGAGTAGCCACGCAGGGGAGATGATGAAGTGCCTGCCATAACGAGCACCTCAGGAAACTGAGACTGGACATCCTGCACATGTGGACACCAGCCCTGTGAATACGCTGTTCTTACACTGTCAGTCTTGGAGGGGAGTTGAAAAGGTACTAGGAAAAAAGGAAGCATCAGCCAAGGTTAGAGCCCTTTCCTAGAGTTTTCACTTAACCGCATGTTGAGAAAATGGTTGTTCTTTTCAGACGGTGTGCAGAAGAAACTTGAGGGAAAAACCAGGGTAGAGTTAGTGTAAAAACGGTATGCACCACTTTAGATTTTTTACCCCCCTTGGTCTGATGAACTGTTGGGAGCACCACATAAGTAGGAGCATTATAAAAACCCAAATAGCTCATGGAATATCTCGCTATCTGTTTATTTTTTGGCCGAGTGTTTTAGCTTCTAACCTAAGAGAGTAAACTGATGATTCGAAATACATGAACATTTGTGATGGTGAGGGAGGGTTTACAAACGTGCTTTTAAACATCAGAGTCCCAGTTGAATACCAAGGGCATCTAGGTTTCTTTTACAACATCCTACAAAAGAGATTGGGACCAGGCAAGGGGTGGCAAGAACCAACCTAGAGGTACGTGATAGAGATAAGCAGGCAGTATCCTTTTGGAGTTCAGGGTAGAGGTCTGTCCACTGAGATGTCCAAATCAATAAACCAATCCTGCAATAGAAAATAGTCATTCCCACCCCAGACTGTGGCCCACTCTTGTTTTAAGTATGACTGAGAGGTGCCTCATGGTGGTCACTTTTTCAGGGAGACTGTAAGTAGAGAGGAGCCTTGGTGGCACAGGGGTTAAGAGCTCGGTGCTAACCAAAAGGTCAGCAGTTTGAATCCACGAGCCGCTCCTTGGAAACCCTATGGGGCAGTTTTACTCTGTCCTATAGGGTTGCTGTTAATCAGAGTTGACTCAAGGGCAATGGTTTTTTTTTTTTTTTTGGTAAGCAGAGAACAGGGAATGAGAAGTCTAGGTCTTTACAGCTGTGATTTTAATTGTTTTCTTAAACTGTGGACATAGCCTTTCCTTACTCTAGGTTTCATGGCTTTGAGACAAAGGTAATAATAACAGAATCAACCTGTCACTGACCTCATAGGCTGAAAGGCTTTCGTCATATAGCTGTCACTTCAAATTTTCTCTAAAATCCTAAGCCCGTAAAATATATCTTGTTTTAGATTATGTCTTAAACAGCAACAGCTGTCTTCACAGTGGTTTTTTTTTCCTTTCTTTTTTTTGACATTTAGGCCAAGTGGCAACAAGAGTTATATTAACAGATCTAATAAAAGTTAATCTTTTAAAAAATATTATTCTACGTATCTATCTATCCACACATAAATATTTTTTAATCTGGGTACTTCATTATGTAAGTACTTTATAATGAAGAGAAAAAAAAAGTTGCAGGATGGAGCCCAAGAAATGTGTTGAGTGGTATTGGAAATGGCTCGAGACCCAAGAGGAGCCAATGGCGTTGGGAGATGAGATGGGTGAGTAAGGGAAAGAATAGGGGCTCCCTAGGAAGTGCCTATGTGATAGCTATTCAGATTCTGGTCACTGGAGTTTACATCCAACACACAATGACATCTGAGTCAAGAGGGCACAGAGATATTCATGATATCAACTTGATAAATTGTCATCTCATTAAGGGAACAGAAAGGTGTGTGGTCTTTTGAACCCTGGCCATGGTCCATGATGTGTCCGGAACTGCTGCACAGCTATGAGAAGAGACGCTGTTACCATATGTGGTGAAGCCTTGAAATGAATTCACTTCCAAGATCCACATCCTGCCTCCGAGGACCCCCTAGAGTCACGAAGACATTTTCACACATGGATTCCAAGGCATAATGGATGGGCATTAAAGTCCGTTGTTTTTTACACTGTCGTATGATGTGCTGGCATCTTTTTTTTTTTATTTTTCCTTTTAGAGCATGTAGACACATGTCCACTCAAATAAATAAATGTCCCCATCTCCACTCACCTGTTTAGAAGCATAAAGAAATTCATATGTAGGAAAAGCGTATTTGTGTTTAGAAATTGAAAAAGTAGATGTTTCAGAAAGAAGGAGAGAGGTTGTTTTTTTTTTTTTTTTAAACAAATGATCAATAAATCAACATCTAATTTTTTTACTAAAATAAGCACTGGTTATTTATATAGTCCAGGTGGAGATTGTGAGAAAGGAATTCTAAGATGTAGAGATACAAAGAATCTTTGTGTTTTGTTTGAAAGCCAGAGGATCTTCCAAGCAGATGTCTGAAGATGCATGCCTTAGACATCTGTGAATGTGAGTGATTATTATACAGAAAAGTGATTCCCTTGGTAGCCAAGCAGATGATCTGTGTTTTTTCTACATCTGTATTAATATACTGTTATTATAATTACTAGAATGGCATTCACATGAGAGACCAGTTGCTGTCCAGTGGATTCTGACTCATGAAGACTCCATGTATGTTAGAGTAGAACTGTGCTCCATAGGTTTTTCAGTGGCTGGTATTTCAGAAGCAGATCGCCAGGCCTTTCTTCCAACATACCTCTGGGTGGACTCCAACTCCCAACCTTCCAGTTGGCAGTTGAGCACATAAACCATTTGCACCACCCAGGCACTCCATAAATACAGAAGGGGCTTTTTTTTTTTTTTTTTTTTTTTTTAGAATCTCAGGACGTAACTACTCACATTGGCACTTGAAATCCAAGTTGTTCGTGTCTTGTCAGTTAACGTGGAGCAAGAAGAGGGCATTTTATGCCAGGAGCCATTGTCAGGAGCAGGCACAAGTGTGGTATCAGCCTTGCAAGCACAGCAGAAAGTAGAAGCAGCAGTTGGAGACAGAGAGCATCTTTCTACTTGTTTCTGCATCGCTAACTCCTGGGTGATGGTAAAGTTTACAAAGAAGAAGAGGCTGCCCTCTAATCTGAGGTCCACTCCTCGTTGACCTGACTCCTTTCTAGAGGAGTTCCTTTATAGTTACAGGTCAAGTTATGCAGTTTTCCTTGAAAGATAATTAAACTATTGACAGCTGAGGTTACAGCCTGAAATGAGCCATGTTCAGAGCCACAGATGCCTGTGTTTTCACACCATTAGCGATAATCATTTTTTAAAAATCTTATGAGCACATAAATATCAAAGCCTCAAAATTAAACTGCCAAACAAAGCTCACTCCCCCTCTTCTTGTGTTCTTCACACTCTGGGCCTGGCAGGAAGGGTCATGCCAAATAGAGAAGCCAATGGACACCCAAGAAAAAGGAAAGTCTAATCTTTGCTGTTTTGTCATTTCCACAAGACATTTGTCATGTTTCACTGCACCATCTTGAGGTCTCTATTCCCCACTGGGGCCTGGCTGATCAGTTCTGAAGCTTTTAGCTGTCGATGTGACAGGCAAACTCTGCTCCCTTGAGCAGAGCAAAGAATGCTGTATGTCCTAAGCTCAAGGAGCCATTTCTGTTCTGCAGACCTTTCTTTATTTAGCGCATCTTGTGGGGATGGCCCCGTTCCAAACAAACTCCCAGTCCAGTGTAGGACACTAGCTTATGGAGATGGTGATGGGGCAAGCCACAGGAGGTAAGATCATGCATCAGAGGTGTGAACTGCCTTTTCAGGGAGCCTAGAGGAAGAAGAGCCCTGGTGGTGCAGCAGTTAAGTGCTCAGCTCCTAACGGAAAGGTTAGCAGTTTGAACCCACCCAGCACTTCCATGGGAGAAAGACCTAGCGATCTGCTCCCTTAAAGATCACAGCCTAGAAAACCCTATGGGGCAGTTCTACTCTGTCATATGGAGTCGCTATGAGCCAAAAATTGACTCGATGGCACACAACAGGAAGAGGAGGTTGTTTACCACCAAGCAAGTTGGGAGAGCACTTTTTAAGGCCAAGGTGATATTGGGATAAAGCCTGAGACAGTTCACATTTCACCTGTTGGAGTGAATGTAGCCGGGAAGGGAGTGCTGAGCTGAGGCAGCAGGGCAAACACCCAGCATCCTGGAGGAGCAGGTGGCTTATTTGGCTTGATCATTGGGTTTGAGGGAGATAAGACTGGAAATAAAGGTTGAGACTAGATCATAGTGGCCAGGACAAGGATTTTGGACCTGATGCTGGTGACAGTGCAGGAGCTAAAGGGGGTTATTAGACAGGAGAATGACATAGACCTGCAGTTCAGGAAGAGTATAATTTCTGAGTATAGTTGCCCAGTTTCTCTCCTGAGCTTGAGACATAAATATCTAATTGCCTCTTGAGCAGCTCCATCTGAATTTCTTGAATATAATCTTACATGCAGCACATCCAAAAGTTCTGCCATCTAAACCTGTTCTTCCTTTTTTGAGAAATATACAACCACCCACCCAGTTGGTCAAACTAAAAAAAAAAAAAAAAAAAACACCTTACCCTTAAATGCCCTCTCACTTCTCATATCAAACCAATCATCACCATCACATCTGATGAACTGTAAGTCCTGCTTTATGAACCTGTTGATCTTCTCTTACTCCTCAACATCCCCCTGCCGTAAATCAGGCCTGCATCAACCAATCCAGCTCAAGTTGTTTTCCTTCCCAGTCCAGCTTTTGGGTAGCTGCTGATTCTTGTTTGAAAACAGAGATAAGCTCACGTAAATCAGAGATTCTAAAATCACCATTGACTCTCCATGGCCCAAGGATAAAACCAGTCTCTTTAGAGTATCACAAAAGAACATACTTTGGGCTCCTCTACCCTTTCCCCATAAAGATTACAGACTTGGCAACCCTATGGGGGCAGTTCTACTCTGTCCTGTAGGGTCGCTATGAGTCAAAATTGACTTGATGGCAATGGGTTTGGTTTTTGGTTGGTACCTTTCCCCTTCAAATATCGGCGTCCCCAACCCTCACCCCCACACTGTGTCTGGGCTTGTGTTTCCCAGTGCATGCTTGTTCTTATCTCTATGCTTTTACACAAAATGCATCCTCAGCATGGCATGTCCTCTCCTCGGCTGGTAGACTCCTGTTCATCTTTCAAAATCCAATCTGATTCTTTTCCTTTTTTCTCCCTTTAGAGGGATCAGCTCACAGCTCTGTGTTCCATCAACACATAGTGCAGAGAGTGAGTAATTTAGTATCTTTAATCTGTTACATTATAATGAGTAATTGTCCCATAACTGCCTCTCCCACCAGGCTGTGATTGACTTGAAGGCAGTGACTTGGTCTGATTGATCTTAGTTCTCCTTCAGTCTCCTGATACTCAGGAGACGTTTGTCAATGTCTGTGGAATGACTGAAGAAAGAAGGTGACTGCAATCAGAATCCTGGTGTGACATTGATTATTGATTGTGCCATTTCTTATTCAGGTTCTCAAATCTCGTTTACTTTTTATTCTTCCAGAAAATGGGTCAATAGAGATAAAACATCTGACACAATATCTGCGCTTCGTGAACGTGTCATTCCCACCAATGCACGCACTCGCACATACACGCAGTTTTAAAGAGGTGATTTATATCTCTTCAAAGAATAACAAATACCAGTGTAGCTTTTGGAAGAGAACATGAAATGAATAATGAGTTTGATAGATACTTTCGTCCCAGAACTTTAAATATTAAATTAACTTCTGATTCTTGAGGAAAACACCTTCCTTATATAATATATTCAAATATTAGATTGTTTACTTGTTTGCCATTTGAATGAGCACTTTGATGAATTCCTCTTCCTCTGTTTGGTTTTTCCTCCCTGTTCCCTGCCCTTCACTCCCAACAAGAGTGGATGGGTTGGTTTGTATTTTGTTTGCAGTATGAGCTTTAGTAAAGAAGGAGCCGTTTTAATTTTGGTCATGTGTTTGGTCTGAAATTCCTGCCCTAAAACTTCTCAGCGAGGACTTGTGTTTGTCTCATCTGTCGTCCATGACAGTTGTGGTGCTGATTTGTGCTCAGACTCCTCCAAGAGCTTGTTAGGTCATTTTTAGCCAATTATGTCCTACAGTCAAAATCATTTTAATACTGTGAGACAGAAGAGGTTAGAAGTGTCTGTGTTTGCCTCAAAAATAAATTAAGATTCCTTCAGAACCTCCCAGAAATGCACATTGGCATTTGGTTTAAATGCCGCCGGCCCGTCGCAGCTGACCTCACTTGTCTCCGTTACAGACTTGCCAGAGACCGAGTCGTTTACCAGATGCGTCTCACAACATGACATTGTCAAGCACAGAAGAATGACTGTGGTAAAAATAACAGATTTTCGAAAATTTAACAAGTACCAATTGTAGTTATGTTCATCTGGTTCTGCTGACAGCAAGGTTTCTTATTCTAATTAATAAAAAACAGAAGAAAGAAAATATTCTAAATAAGAAAGACGAGTGATAGCAACAGACAGATTTTTTTTCTTTATTATACTTCAGGTGAAGGCTTACAGAACAAATAGTTTCTCAGGAAACAGTAGTACACGTATTTTTTTATGACACCGGTTAACGACCCCACAACACATCAACCTTCTACCTTCTTGACCTTTTTTTTTTTTTTTTGGTGAAAATATACATAGCCAAAGATACACCATTTCAAAAATTTCTACATGCACAGTCCAATGACATCAACTATGCTCTTCCAATTGTGCTGCTATTCTCACTTTAGATGAAGGTTTGCAGAACAAAATAGTTTCTCATTAAACAGTTAGTACACATGTTGCCCTATGACAATGGTTAACAACCTCACAACACATCAACACTATCCTTACTCAACCTTGGGTTCCCTATCACCAGCTTTCCTGTTCCCTTCTGCCTTCTAGTCCTTGTCCCTGGACTGCCGTGCCTCATTAGTCCCATTTGGTTTTAGGGGGCTGTCCACTCCCCGGCTGAACGGTGAACCTCGGAAGTGACTTTACCACTGAGCTAAAAGGGTGTCTGGCGGCCATACTCTTGGGGTTTCTCCAGTCTCTGTCAGGCCAGTAAATCTGGTCTTTTTTTTTGTGAGTTAGAATTATGCTCTACATCCTTCTCCAGCTCTGTCCAGAAGCCTCTGTTGTGATCCTGGTCAGAGCAGTCAGTGGTGGTAGCCGGGCACCATCTAGCTGTACTGGACTCAGTCCGGTGGAGGCCTTGGTAGCTGTGGTCCATTAGTCTTTTGGACTAATCTTTTCCTTGGATCCTGTTCTCTTCATTCTCCCTTGCTCCTGAAAGGATGAGACCAGTGGAGTATCTTAGATGGCCACTCACAGGTTTTTAAGACCCCAGACATTACTCACCAAGGTAGAATGTAGAACATTGTCTTTATAAACTGTGTTATGCCAATTGAGCTAGATGTTCCCTGAGACCATGGTCCCAATAGCCCTCCACCCGGCAATTCAGTCCCTCAGGGAGTTTGGATGTGTCTATGGGGCTTCCATGACCTTTCCTTGTACGAGTTTTGCTGGTTTCCCCTGTGTTGTGTACTGTCTCACCCTTCACCCAAGATACCACTTATCTATTGCCTGTTTAGTATTTCCCCCCCACCCCTCCCATCCCTGGTAACCAACAAAGATTGTTACATTTTGTGTGTGAACTTTTTCATGGGTTTTTACAATAGAGGTCTCATATAATATTTGTCCTTTTGTGATTGACTTATTTCACTCAGCATAATGTCCTCCAGTTTCATCCATGTGATGAGATGGTTCACAGATTCATCGTTGTTCTTTCTCGTTGCATAGTACTCCATTGTGTGTATGTACCATAGTTTGTTTATCCATTCATCTGTTGATGGGCATCTAGGTTGTTTCCATCGTTTTGCTATTGTGAACAATGCTGCCATGAACATAGGTGTGCATATGTCTATTCGAGTGACGACTCTTATTTCTCTAGGATATATTCCTAGGGGTGGGATTGCTGGATTGAATGGTATGTCTATTTCTAGCTTTCTGAGGAAGCACCGTATCATTTTCCAAAATGGTTGTATCATTTTGCATTCCCACCAGCAGTGCATAAGAGTTCCGGTCTCCCCGCAGCCCCTCCAACATTTGTTATTTCCAGTGCTTTTGATTCGTGCCAGTAATGTCGGGGTGAGATGGTATCTCACTGTGGTTTTAATTTGCATTTCTCTACGAGCATTTCCTCATGTGTCTGTTGGCCATTTGAATGTCTTCTTTGGTGAAGTGTCTGTTCATTTCCTTTGCCCATTTTTTTTTCCTTTTTCAGATTTCATTCTAAGAAAATAATAAATTGGGCAAGTATTAGAAATACCTTAATGCAAGACCATCAGAATGACAGCAATTAGCCAGCAATAGCTCCCAACCTCTATATAAGTTAGGAAATTGAAATTATTTGAGTTTTAATCAGTATGCCTTACCAATGTTTAAAACACAGTGTTCAGTGCAAAAATTATACTGATTATTTAATTCTTTCTGGATGTCTTAAGAAATTCTTTATACCCCATAACGCTGTAACTGTTTTTCAGCATTATTGAAATAGTTCCTGTAGTTTAAAAAATAAAAATCTCCAGAGTTATACCATGATTTTACACTGAATTATCTAAATTGCCTCCCACCTCTGTTTGCTTGAGTTTTGGAGACAGGCGTTTCAGGGGATACTGTTGGAACGCTAAACCAACTACGGAAGTTTTCAGATTAAAGTCGGTTTTTATCAACTTTTTCCTGTCAAAATCTGAAGCCAGTTAAACAATTACCCAAATTGAAAAAAACCAAAAACCCTTATCCCCATTCTCAACATCTTAAAAACAAACTAGTAGCCTAGCAGCCATTACACACCCAGTAGACACATTAGTGAAGTTTCCTTGAGGCAGAGCTCACTTTTAAACAGATCAAACTTATTAGCAACAGATGTGACAAAGCTAGTGCTGTAGCTGTAGTAGAAACGTCCATGAAAATCAGAGAAAACGGCAGTCATTTCTCCCCTTGGCTAAAAATTTGATGAATTTTAAGACACAATTTCAGCATTTTCTACTGAGGTCCCCTCATTTGACTTTGAATGTTATATAAAATCTTTTAAATTTATCACTACCTACCCTGCTTTTTCACTTATATGTGCCTTGCTCTAGAAAATCACTTTAATCCTCACCGTTCTGAAAATAAAGCTAATTTTCCTCCTAAGTACATATATACAGTACCCCCTAAGAGTACCAGGAATATGTGATAAATATTTTCATCAGCCCATTAACCTATTTTTAAGTATAAAGTGATTCTTAAAGTGTGCCGTCCTTCCTATTTAAAAGGTGCTGCTAAAAGCTATTGAAAACTTAAAAATAACAAAATCTTAACATTCTTAAGTGAATACCATTTAACTAATATTTAAAACCTCTGCAATTATTAGTTTATTAGTATCATCCAGGACTCAGATGTCAATATTCCTCCCGAAATTATACATAAACAAATGGAAGAGAATCCAGGTCATCAAAATTATATAACAAACAGCACTCCATCACAAAAGCGTGTAAATTACAAGAACGCTATTGGAAAACACTGGCACTTTAGGAGAACGATCGTCTCAAAAACCACAAAATTGCCAAATTGTTCCCTAAGCTGTTAAACAGGTGAACGTATGACCCTGATGAATAAGTCTGGGTTTTGTAAAAGAAAAATCAGATCTGACTAAACTGATCATTGATACTGAGATATAAACTTTTTCTTCTTTCCTCATGTTTGACTTATAAAGAGACAAACTACAATATAGGAAAATATACCCTATTTTAAATGGCATGCTTTTAAAGGGTGGCCTAATTTAAAATATCTGATTATAATGGAGAATCTCTAGTTTTCCTGAACAGTCTGTATTTAGATAAATAGGAAGGCATTTATAGCCAGTATTTTCAGAGAGCCTTTGCAGGGTCAAGTGTCAACAAGATACTTTATATGGCCATCTTGCATTTTAAGCTCACGCTTTTGGGGATACGTTCTTAGGCCTTCTTTAATGTGGAAACCGCAAATATAACTGCCATTACATGGTAATGGGAGTTAAAAGAATGTAGAGTCCTCATGTAAAGACTGGAACATACCTTTCTATTTAGTCCTTCAAGGACAGACTTTCAGAGTGTTTGGTTCTAATAGTCCCATCCTGTGACTGTACTGGTTACTCTTCACTTTGAAAATGCGGTAACTGGGCTACGTGACTTTGTATCAACTGACCAAGATTTGAGTTTCACTTATGGATGAAAACTGTCTCAATTCAACTGTTATTACCCCCATCATGAGTATGCAGGGTGTGTAGATGAAAGCTTTTGTTATCAGCTAACTATATGAAAAGGTGATGGTGTAAATAGTTCATGTGACCCAAAATGGGCAAAAGCAAAAAAGCCTAGCTTCCCCTCAAGAAGAACAATGTCAGACCTAGGAAAAGGAAGACAGTACTAATAAAAAAAATTGTATTTACTTAGAAGCATTCAGAATGTCAACAAAACAGCTGCAACTTTTTTTTTTTTTTGCAATTACAGAGTGGTATTCAGTTAACAGAACAACAATGATTCGTATAAGCTGCATCAGAGACAACAGAAGATGAAAAAAACCTACCATCCCCATATAGAGCTAATTTGTGCTGTGCACCAACAAGATCCTGCTTTAAACTTCCGTGCCAATTGACAACCCCCATACTGTACCAGGCAAGGTTAGCAGCTATTGAAAATACCACCAGGACAGGGCTATCTAGAGACACATTCGGTAGTGTGTTGACTATACAAAAAAAAGACACTGTACAGTTTAAAAACAAATCTGGCACAGCCTTACGTTTCAATTGTTTTTCTTTAAAAGGAGTGAGTTGTGTACATGGGGGGTTAAATGCTTTATAGACAAGAAAAAAAAACTGCGCTAGAACCAACTTATTCATCATCATCTTCTTCTTCATCTTCATCTTCTTCGTCCTCCTCCTCCTCTTCGTCCTCCTCATCTTCGTCATCTTCCTCCTCTTCCTTCTTTTTCTGGCTTTTCTCAGCCTTGACAACTCCCTTTTTGGCTGCATCAGGCTTTCCTTTAGCCCGGTATGCAGCAATATCCTTTTTGTATTTCTCCCTCAGCTTAGCGGCCTTCTTCTCATAAGGCTGCTTGTCGTCAGCAGCAGTATCACGGCACATCTCTCCGAGGTTCTTCACGACATCACCAATGGATAGGCCAGGATGCTCACCTTTGATTTTGGGGTGATACTCAGAACAAAACAAGAAAAAGGCCGAAGGAGGCCTCTTGGTTGCATTGGGATCCTTGAACTTCTTTTTTGTTTCCTCTTTAGGAGGGATATAGGTTTTCATTTCTCTTTCATAACGCGCCTTGTCCGCCTTTGCCATGTCTTGGAATTTTCCTTTCTCTTTAGCAGACATGGTCTTCCACCTCTCTGAGCACTTCTTAAAAAATTCTGAGAAGTTGACTGAAGCATCTGGGTGCTTTTTCTTGTGCTCCTCCTGGCAAGTTTGCACAAAAAAATGCATATGGTGACATTTTGCCTCTCGACTTCTTAGGATCTCCTTTGCCCTTGTTTAGTTATTTTTCGTCCGCAAGGCGCAGAGTCGCCCAGTGCCATCCTGCTCTGCCTGGCCCGGCGCTGTCTCTATGGAGCTCAGTATACTGCAGTGGTTGTGAGAGCGGGAGCCAGACACAGCCTCTCCTTTGCCCATTTTTTAATAGGATTATTTGTCTTTTCGTTGTAGAGCTGCTGGATTTCCTCGTAGATTATGGAGATTAGAACTTTGTCTGACTTGTACTGTCCAAAAATTTTTTCTCAGTCTGTAGGTTCTCTTTTTACTCTTTTGGAAGTCTTTTGAAGTGCATAGTTGTTTGATTTTTAGAAGATCCCAGTTATCTAGCTTATCTATTGGGGTTTGTGCGTTGATGGTTATGGTTTGTATCCTGTTAATGCTGTGTATTAAGGCCTGTAATGTTGGTCCTATTTTTTCTTCTTTGAACTTTATAGTTTTAGGCTTTATATTCAGGTCTTTGATCCATTTTGAAGTAGTTTTTGTATACAGCGTGAGGTATGGGTCCTGTTTCATTTTTTTGCAGATGGATATCCAGTTTTGCCAGCACCATTTGTTAAAAAGACTGTCTTTTCCCCATTTGATGGACTTTGGGCCCTTGTCAAAGATCAGGTGACCGTAGGTGGATGGATTTACACCTGGGTTCTCAATTCTGTTCCACAGGTCAGCGTATCTGTCGTTGTACCAGTACCAGGCTGTTCTGACTACTGTAGCTGTATAGTAGGTTCTGAAGTCAGGTAGTGTGAGTCCTCCAACTTTATTCTTCTTCAGTAGTGCTTTACTTATTTGGAGCTTCTTCCCTTTCCATATAAAGTTAATGATTAGTTTTTCCATCTCTTTGTAGAATGTTGTTGGTATTTGGATCGGGATTGCATTGTATTTGTAAATTGCTTTGGGTAGAATTGCCATTTTCACAATGTTGAGTCTACCTATCCATGAGCATGGTATGTTTTTGCATTTATGTAGATCCCTTTGGGTTTCTTGCAGTAGTGTTTTGTAGTTTTCTTTGTATAGGTCTTTTACATCCCTGGTTAGATTTATTCCTAAGTATTTTATCTTTTTAGGGGCTATTGAAAATGGTATTGTTTTCCTGATTTCGTTTTCATCGTTCTCCTTATTGGTGTATACGAATCCAACTGATTTTTGAATGTTTATCTTGTATCCTGCTACTCTGCTGAATCTTTCTATTAGTTCCAGTAGATTTCTCGTGGAATACTTAGGGTTTTCTATGTATACTATCATATCATCTGCAAACAGGGACAGTTTAACTTCTTCATTACCAATTTGGATGCCCTTTATTTTTTTTCTTGCCTTATTGGTCTAGCTAGAACTTCCAGCACAGTGTTCAATAGGAGTGGTGATAAAGGGCATCCTTGTCTTATTCCTGTTTTCAAGGGGAATGTTTTCAGCTTCTCTCCATTAAGAATGATGTTGGCCATTGGTTTTGCATAGATGCCCTTTATTATGTTGAGAAATTTCCCTTCTGTACCTATTTGATTGAGAGTTTTTATCAGGAATGGGTGTTGGACTTTGTCAAATTCCTTTTCTGCATCAATTGAGATGATCATTTGATTCTTTTCTTTCCTTTTATTTATGTGGTGGATTATGTTGATTGATTTTCTAATGTTGAAACATCCTTGCATACCTGGTATGAATCCTACTTGGTCGTGGTGTATTATTTTTTTGATATGATGCTGAATTCTATTGGCTAGAATTTTGTTCAGAATTTTTGCATCTATGTTCATGAGAGATATTGGTCTGTAATTTTCTTTTTATGTGACGTCTTTGCCTGGTTTTGGTATCAGCGTTATGCTGGCTTCATAGAATGAATTTGGAAGTGTTGCTTCCTCTTCTATGCTCTGAAATAGTTTGAGTAGAACTGGTACAAGCTCTTCTGTAAATGTTTCGTAGAATTCTCCAGTGAAGCCATCTGGGCCAGGGCCTTTTTTGGTTGGGAGTTTTTTTAATTACCTTTTCAGTCTCTTCTCTTGTTATGGGTCTGTTCAGATTTTCAACATCACTTTGTTGTAGTTTGGGTAGGTAGTGTGTTTCTAGAATTTATCCATTTCCTCTAGGTTTTCAAATTTGTTGGAATATGGTTTTTCATAATATTCTGTTATAATCCTTTTTATTTCGGTTGGGTCTGTTGTAATGTCCCCCATTTCATTTCTTATTTGGGTTATTTGTGTCCTCTCCTGTTTTTCTTTTGTCAGTCTGGCCAGTGGTTTGTCGATTTTGTTGATTCTTTCAAAGAACCAACTTTTGGTTTTGTGGATTCTTTCTATTGTTTTTCTGTTCTCTATTTCATTTATTTCTGCTCTGATCTTTACTATCTCCTTTCTTCCGGTGGTTGTAGGCTTTTTTTGCTGTTCTCTTTCTATTTGTTTGAGTTCTGTAGTTAATGTTTTGATTTTGTCCCTTTCTTCTTTTTTGATGTGTGCATCTATTGCTATAAATTGTCCTCTGAGGACTGCCTTTGCTGTGTCCCAAAGGTTTTGGTATGATGTGTTTTCATTCTCAATTGATTTTAGGAATTTTTTTATTCCATCTCTGATTTCTTCTATTACCCAGTGTTGTGGAAGCAGGGTATTATTCAGTTTCCATGTAATTGATTTTTTTTCCTTACTCTTTCTATTGTTAATTTCTACCTTGATGGTATTGTGGTCAGAGAAGATACTTTGAATTATCTAAACATTTTGGATCTTGTTGAGGATTGCTCTGTGGCCTAAGATGTTGTCTATTCTGGAGAACATTCCATGTGCATTGGAAAAGAATGTGTACTTTGCAGCGGTTGGATGGATTGTTCTATATATGTCTATGAGGTCCAGTTGGCTGATTGTGTCCTTTAGGTCTTCTGTATCTTTGCAGAGTTTCTTCTTAGTTGTTCTGTCCTTTACTGAGAGTGGTGTGTTGAAATCTCCTACTATTATTGTGGAACTGTCAGTTTCTCTTTTCAGTGTTGTTAGAGTTTGTTTGATGTATTTTGGAGTCCTGTCATTGGGTGCGTAGATGTTTATTATGGTTATGTCTTCATGATGGATTGTCCCCTTAATCATTATATAGTGTCCTTCTTTGTCTTTTACAGTGGATTTTGTTTTAAAGTCTATTTTATCTGAGATTAGTATTGCAATCCTGCTCTTTTTTGGTAGTTGTTAGCTTGATATATTTTTTTCTAACCTTTGACTTTTAATAAATTCACATCTTTGTTTCTAAAGTGTGTCTCTTGTAGACAGCATATTGATGGATCCTGTTTTCTTAACCATTCTGTCACTGTCCATCTCTTTATGGGTGCATTGAGTCCATTTACATTCAGTGTAATTATTGATAGATGTGAGTTTGTTGCTGTCATTTTGTAGTGCTTTTTTTTTTTTTTAATGTGGTGCTGATGTTTTCTTTGTTCTTCTTACTCTCCTGTGCTGAGTTACTTTTGTTTGTGGATTTGTTTTTCATTTCTTTTGTTTTTGTAGGTTTTGTTTTTGCTGAGACTTTATGTTTTTCTTCTTTATTTTTATGTTTGTTCACTTTCTTTGTGGTTACCATGAATTTTACCCTTATCTTTCTAAGTTTGAAGCAGTTTATCATTACCTGATATCGCCTTGCCTTCCTCTCCATTAGAAGGTTCTATACCTATGCTGTTTATTCTCTCTTTTATTGTTTTGATGTTGTTGTCATTTACTGATTAACTGCTCTGATTCCCTGTCGTATTTCTTTTGATTTTGGATAGTCCTCGAGAGTTCATTTCCTAGATTGGTATCTGGCTGGTATGATCCTGTGTCCTAGATTCTGCCTGTGAGCTGAAGATGTTTGTCCTCAGATCGAAGAAATACCTTTAATAATTCTTGTAAGTTTGGCTTGACTTTTATATATTCCCTTAATTTCTCTTTATCTGGAAATGACCTATTTTCACCATCAAATTTGAATGAGAGTTTTGCAGGATATATTATTCTTGGCTGGCAATTTTTTTCTTTCAAGATTTTATATATGTCATCCCATTGCCTTCTTGCCTGCATGGTTTCTGCTGAATAAACTGAGCTTAGTCTTATTGTTTCTCCTCTGTATGTGACTTCTTGTTTTTCATGAGCTGCTCTCAGGATTCTTTGTTTGTCTTTGGTTTTGGCGAGTGTGATTATGATATGACTTGGTGATTTTTTTTGGGGGGTCTCTCCTATATGGGGTTCGTTGAGCTTCTTGGATGGCCAGCTTTTCATCTTTCATGATATTCGGGAAGTTTTCTGTCTGCAGTTCTTCAATGATCCTCTCTGTGTCTTCTGTTTTCTCCCCCTGTTCTGGAACTCCAATCACTCACAGATTTTTGCTTTTGATTGTATCCCACATAACTCTCAGGGTCTCTTCATTTTTCTTTGTTCTTTTTTCTGAGTTTTCCTGAAACAGAGTTGTATCCAAGTGTTTGTCTTCAATTCCATTGATCCTGTCTTCCACCATGTCAAATCTGCTTCTGAGCCCTTCTATGACACCGTCCATTTCTGAAATCTTGTTGTTTATCTTTTGGATTTCTAATTGTTGTCTTTGTATAATTTCTAGTCATGAATTTATTTTGGCATTTTGTTCCTGCATTATTTTCCTGAATTCTTCAAATTTATTGTCTGTATTTTCCAAGAATTTGTCTATTTTTTCCTCATTTTTGTCTGCTTTTTGCCTCAACTCTTGGAGAATTCTGAGTATTAGAGATTTGAATTCCCTATCAGGTAGTTCTAGTGCCTTTTCTTCCACTGGAAAGCCATCTGTGGTTTTATTTTGGATGCCTAGTGGAACCATCCTGTCCTGTTTTTGTAAATGTTTTGATATTGTCTGCTGTCTTCGGGCATTCGGTAGTTATTTTTCTTGTTTATTGATTGTAGATTTGTTTGTTTCATCCCTTTTTTTTTTTTAAGTTGTCTATGTCTGAGCATGAGGGCTGTGTGTTCTTTGTTGTTTGCTCATCTGTGGGCACAATACTTTTCACCTCCCTCTCCAATTGGCAGGGTCAGTCACTCAGATATGGTACAGCAGGGCAGGTCTAGCTGAAGAGGAGTTACTGGGATGGGTTGTTTGTGGCATTTACTACAGCCACCAGGGCGGGTCAGTAATCACTGCAGGGCAGGTTCCAGTAGGCTGTGCCTGTGCTGCTTGTTGGTGTGATGTTAAGCACACAGTGCAGGTAGGCAGGATGTAGCAGCAAGATTGTTATGTGTGGAGCTAAGATGGATATGGGAGAGAGGAGTGAGGAACAGGAGCCAAAAACATACAAACAAACAAAAAAGAATGCTAGGGGAGCTTGCTGTTGGATTGGATAGATGAGAGACTATGAAATGGAGAATAACAAAAAGGAGAAGAAGAAGAAAAAAAGAAAAGAAAAGAATGAATAAATAAAAGTCGGAAAGGTTAAAGGAACGCAAAATTCCCAGGGATCCCACCAGTGTGGCTATGAGGTCTGGGGAAGTTGTTCTCAGGTGTTGCAGTACAGCCTGGCTAGAAGACTTAGAGGTATACAAGGCCAGGTATTCAGGGAACAGAAAGAGAAGGAAGATTTAGAGAGATGAGAAACTGAGTAATGAAGAAAGACAAAAAGGGAAAAGAAAACAAAACAAATTAAAAAAAAAAAAAGAATAAGAAAAGCTCCCCCCAAAAAAAGAAAAAATAAAAAAATAAAAACAATGAAAAAGAAATGCTCTCAGGGATCCCTCTGCATGTCTGTGCAAGCCGAGGCGGTATTTCCAAGCCATGCAGCACCGCCTGGCCTGAATGGGCTCCCAACTCAAGAAAAGGAAAAGAAAACAAACAAACAATTCAAAACAAACAAACAAACAAAAGCCCCAGGATCCCACCAGCATGGCAGCCCAGACCAGGAAGCAGCTCCACACTTGAACAGAGCTCTGCAGCCCCTCAGGAAGAAGCAATGATGGCAAACAGAGCCAGGTATTTGAGTGAAAGGAGAGGGAGGTGGTGAGAGGTAAGGAAGAAATCAAAAGAAGCAGAAAAAAAGCAACACCAGCAGCCAACAAATGGCAAACAGAGAGCCAGCTAGTGCGGGCTGATGGAATCCAAGCAGCCGGTGTTTCTTCGGACAAAAGACTGTGTCCACAAGAAGCAGAGGGGGCCGAGTGCGGGTGAAGAAAGGTAGGGGGTGGGAAAGCGTATATCGCAAATTACTGGTTGTTTGGTCTCTTGCTGGAAGCTCCGTGAAGTTGCTTTCTCGTACCCCCTGTTTGCTGGTCTCCGATCGGGGATCTGCACTGCGTTAGCTGATAGGGGACCTCTGCATGTATCTCTTCTCGCTCTCTGTTCTCTGTCAGTTTTCTCTCTCCATTTGGTGCTTGGCTGAGTTCTTTATCTCTTCATTTGATGTTTTAGGGTTTCAGGATTGTTGTTTTCTCTGTTCGGCTTAGTTTTTCGGATCTTTGCTGTGGAGGGACGGCGTGGTGCTTCTGCCTAGAACGCCATTTTGCTGGAAGTCTCCCCAGATATATTTCTTGAAGAACCTAAGAAAGATTTCTTCCAAGCCCCCTGAATTGAATTGTAAAGGAAGTGGTGTCCCCTCAGTTGATGGTTACTGAAACCTTTGGAAATTGAGGGAATATTGACCAGAAATCCAGCCAAGTGTAAAATCAGTCATCCTCAGTTCATGGTTTCAGCTCCAAGCTCTGGGAGGGAAACAGTCTATTTGCCTATGTTCTTCTTCTTGCCGTGTGTTCTCGGTTCTTCTCCACTAGGCCCCCTTGAGAACCATTTGGTTCATACTGTTGAATAGCCGTGGTGCGACAATGACAGTGACATGTCTGTTGGTGGAGAGATGCCGGGTTGGTCTAATTTTTTCTTCTTTTTCTTCTACCTCGAAATTGCTGGCACATCAAGCTTATATTTTCCCGTTAAGCATGCTGTTCAGAAACACCTTCTCTGCCTCATTTGATGCAAATTTTATAACACTGCCTGTTGGCAACCTGCTACTAAAAAGAGGTTCAAAAAAGAGTTGAACTCAAGCTTGAGAGGAGTCAGGATAAAAATCTGTTTGATGGTTGAATCGGTAAAGATGTTAATTCAGCAAAGGAACGGTTAATACTTAATAGATTATTTATCCAGATTTTAATTCTAATTCACAGTTAAGGATCAGTTTGAATGGCATTTTTGCAATATCCTTGAGGGGCAGGTTGCTGGTGTAAATTGCTCTGCTAAGGTGAGAGGTAGCAGCATGACACAGCACTTGGGGGGGAAGGTAGGCGAGTTAAGGTGTAGGCCAGCCTTCTCATTGACTGCAGCAAGCCAGGGGAAGAGGAAGGGGCACAAAGCAGGGACAGGGGCATTTATCACGGGCCCATCTCTTCACATTCCATTGGCTGGAGTCAGTCACATGGCCACAGCCAGCTGCAAGGGAGGCTGGGAAATCTAGTGCAGCTGTGTGCCCAGGAAGAAGAGGGAAGATGCTACGATAGTAGCTAGCAATCTCTGCCACAGCACAGAACCAGGACCAAGGCGGGTTATCTCTGGATCTCATTTTCCTCATCTGTAAGATCAATAGGTAATGCCTAAGGTTCTACTTGTAACTCTCACTAATCCGTGATTCCAACTTGGTGGTAGACCTGATTCTGCTACATCATTGGCAGTTAATTCTCAGAGGAATTTTCCAACGTTACAAAACAATAAACAGCAACCAAAACTGCGGAGAAGTGGGCTACACCACTTTTGTTAAAAGGAAGTGGTCCATCTGGCCTCTTTCCTGTTCCCATAGCATGGATGAGATAAGCTCTTCTTGCTCTTCTCACCAGCCCCTTCTACCCTACCCCCTCTCCTACTTAACCCCAGCAGGCTCATAAACAAAGCACAACAGAAACAAAACACCAAGAAAACATCCCCACACCACCATCACCCTTCCACTCCAAGGTAATTTTGGACACGGGCCAACTCCCTCTGGGCTGGAGGCCAAGCATTTTGGCAGATCCCTTTGGAAATTTGAAGCTGGAGTGCTGACAGTCGAGACCTTAGTGAATGGGCCTGCAGAGGGGCCGTTGCTGATTAACGACACACACACAAGCCGCCCAAAGAATGTTGGCTCTTGCTGAGGCAGTGATGTCATCCCTAGCAACAGGTGGCAACCCTCTTTCTCTGCAGCCCTCCTTACGGAGGTCCTAGTGTTCCCAGTCATGAATAAGGAACAATAAGGCGACCACAGGGTTAACTGCCACTTTCACTCGTGTCTTTGTGGAGCTGGGGCTTTTCCCATAGAAATGTCACTGGCTTGAACTGATTTCTTTTTTTCTGCTGCCCAAATGTCAGACGGTCATATAAAAGTGGATCATGAGCAACTCTCGCCACCGAGGCCTTTCAACAGCAGCATAATGATGTGTCTGCTTTCCTCGTGCAAATAGAGGTGAACCTGGCTCAGTAAAGGGTAGTAGGATGGGAGCCTGCCTTTGTCTCCCCATTAGGAAAGACAGGGCAGCAGGAAACCTGCATCACTTATTGGGTTGACGTTTCACCTTTTTGTCTCCTCTGCTTGGGAGCAGAATGTGTCTTCAGGACAACAGTTTGTTAGCAGTACAACAAAGTTACAAGGACTCACTTGGAATTCTTACAGGAAGTTGCCCAAGGCCTCCTGACAGTAACATGTATCAGGATTGAGCCTGGACAACTTGGATCTCCATTTATAGCTCTCAGTCATGTTACACCACCTTACAAGTGCACATCCTCAGTACCTCCCATGCACTCAGCACAAAAAAATGCAAAGCATAAAGAAAAATAAGACATGATTCTGGCCCATAAGGGGATTCAGTATGTTCTGATGGGTCTGGGGATCCCTATTTTTATAAAGATCCAGCTGGTTCTGATCACACTGACCTCCAGTGTAGAAACAGAGATTTCAGTGGTGATAGAGAAATATCGTGGGCTCTGAAACAGTGTGAGTTTGAATCTAGACTCTACCACCTGCAAACTGTGACCTTGATCAAATCATTTAACTTTCCTGAACCTCAGTTTCCATTATCTGTAAAAAAAAACATTGTGAGGTTTAGAATAAATACATGCCAACCTCCTAGCACCATGCCTGACATATTGTAAATTGCTCAGTCTATGGATTTGTCTTTACAGTAAGCCTCAGTTTCTTCCGTTTCTTGTCTGTAAACTGTGGAGGTTAGACTAACTGACTTCTAAGAACCTTCTTATCTGTAATACTCTGCAGTGCCACTCTGGAACTGGGATAAACATTAAGGGTAGATTGTGTCTAAGCAGCATTAAGTTCCCCAGCAGGGACAGTAATTCTTTCTCCCATTCTACATGGAAGGTAGAAGTCATATACCAAGCAGGGCACGTAAACAGTAGAACCAAAGGCTGCTATGGGAAGACATAGCTGTCTGCAGTGATTTTAATTTACAAGATTACAGGGGGTCCTGTAAAACATCCCTGGCTTTCTGAGACATCTTTTACAGTACCGTCAACCATGATTTATTGAGGTCCATTTTAAGTTTATTTATGGTTTCACCCTATTCCATGCCCTGAGATAAAGAATCTAAGTTGACTCCTGCCATATTCTAAAACTGATTCTTACTTGTGCTAAAACTAATTCTTTCATCCTTCAGAGCTCTGGCTTGGTTTCAGACAGACAGAGCCCAGCTCTACAGCCTTCTAGCTTTATGATCTCACATAGTCACATAAAGCTCCTGAACCTATGGAGCACAGACCACCAAATCAACACTGTATGGCTACTGTACAAATTAAATGAAATAGCTCTTGCCCTCTGCAAGCACATGGAGGATCCTCAACACACCACAGCCCCCTTCTTGTGATTTCACAGGCAAACCCCTGTTCCTTGTGTCTGTGCCTTTGTGACTATACAGATTTTGATCATAACCCTTCTGGTGCTAATTACTTGCAGACCCTCTCTGTCCAACACAGAATTGACACTTTGAACCAATTGGTTACCTGTCCCTCAGTACTTTGCCTGTCTTTGTTATGACCCATATGAGCAAATAGCAGTGTTTGCCATTCAGCATTAAGATTGTGTGTTCCCCTCTCATCAAGAGCCTGGTTGGCAATGTAACAGTGGTTGGGAGCATGTACTTAGGAGAGAGGAAACCCTGGCTTCCAGTTCCAGCCCAGTGGCCTACTGGTAACAGGTCCTAGGGCAAATGATTTAACTTTGAATCTGTTTCCTGATACGTAAAATGGGAATAATAAAGGCAAGCTCACGTTGCAACTGTGAAAATTACTTGAAAGCATGTAAATAAATCACTAGGTGATTTTTATTACTGTTGTTCATCCTGGTTTGAACCCCTGCTGAGAATTTGCATTTCCGCCCCAGATATACTGAATCAGAATCTACATTTTAACAAGATCTGCAGGTGATTCTTATGTATAGTGGATCTTTTAAGACCCACTGCTCTACTAATGGAGACCTGGTAGCAAAATGGTTAAGAGCTCAGGCTGCTAACCAAAAGGTCAGCAGTTTGAATCCACCAGCTGCTCCTTGGAAACCCTACAGGGCAGTTCTACTCAGTCTTGTAGGGTTGCTGTCAGTTGGAATTGCCTCCATGGCAATGGGTTTGGTTGATTTGGGGCTCTACTAGTGGTTCTCAGAATTGGTCCCTAACCAGCAGTATTAGCATTGCCTGGGAACTTGTTAGAAATGCAAATTCTCAGCCGGGGTTCCAACCGGAATGAACCTGTTAGAAGCCCTGCTACAGATGAGCCATTTAACCCCTCTCTGTCTGTTTTCTTAGCTGTCAAAAGGCATAATAATTCATCTCGTACAGATACCACAGTAGTGCTTTCTGGCTAAAAGGACATAATGTCATCCAATTAGTGCTGCTCAGAGATGACTTTTGTTCCTGATAACTTGGCAACTGCTTTATAGAAATGCTTTTGAGGCATGGGCAACCTCTGGTTTATCTTAAACAAATATGTTTGTATATGGATGTTTTATTCTTCCTGGTTGAAATGCCTGCTTTCAATTCTAGATTATTCCCTAAAAGCAGAGTTTGCCTTCACAAATTTCAGACGGTGCTAAAACCAATGCCTCTCACCATCTAATTAGACAAAACCACTATGCAGCCTTTTCTAGATACAGATCTGCAACCACATTGCATGTTTCTTTATTAATGAAACACAGCAAATAACACTGTTTTAGCAGATACTCAAATTACCTCTGGGAGGAAATACGCTGTTAATGAGCTGAACTGCCTTGTTTGGAGGGATGAGTTGTGTTGACATATGGGGTATCATTTTGAGCTAGAGTGCCTGAGTGACTGGGAATTGGGGCCAGACCATGTTTCTTCACACAATTTTCCTGAATTCCATTGCCTGAAATTTTCTGTAGCAAAGCAGGAGCTAGATTGTTTACACTGTGATAACATCTGCAGAAGAGATGGCTTGAATTTCAAAAGAGAAACAGCATCTTATAAATAGGTCACACCTGTGGCGAGGAAGCGAGACAGGTTAGGGTACCCGGACAAATTGTCTGGACACAAAAACACTCCATGTCTAGCCGGAGCTTACTCATAGGCGATGAGGAAGGCTCAGGAAGCCTCCAGACCCCGTGTTGATAATCCATCATGTCACTCCCTTCCACAGAAACCCTGAAGTAGCTTTCCATTGCTGTAAGAATAAATCTTTTAGAAACTTTTTAAACATGGTCTGCAAAACCCCTGGGTGCCCCTCCAGCCTCGCCCCACACCATTATCTCTTCGCTCATCCTTTTGTAGCCACCCTGGTCTTTTTCTTTTTTTTTTAATTAAGGAAAATATATGTAACAAAACATCTGTCACCTCAACATACCTCACATGTACAGTTTAGTGATATTACTTATGTCCATCATGCTGTTCAACCATCGCTTTTATCCAATTCCAAATCACACTTAACAGAAGTTCAGTTCCCCCTAAGCACTGAGCCCTCTTTCCCGCTTCTTCCCACCCCTAGTAACCGCTGATAACCTTTGGTTTCTATACACTTGCTTATTCTAGATATTTCATGTGGGATCACACGATATTTGTCCTTTTGTAACTGGCTTGTTTCACTCAGCATAATGTTTTAAGGTTCATCCATGTTGTAGCATGTATCAGCACTTCGTTTCTCTTTATGGCTGAGTAATACGTCATTGTTTGTATGGGTCACTTTTTTTTTTAATCCATTCATCTGCTGATGGATATTTAGACTGTTTTCACCTTTTGGCTCTTGCGGAAGTGCTGCAATGATCATGAAAAATACTCAGTTTCATTCATCATTAGGGAAATGCAAATCAAAACCACAGTGGGATATTACTTCACACTCATGAAGATGGCTATGATTAAAAAAACAGAAATCAGCAAGTGTTGGTGATGATGTGGAGACATTGGAACCATCTTCCATTGCTGTTGGGATTGTAAAATGGTACAGCTGCTGTGGAAAACAGTTTGACAGTTCCTCAATAATTAAGCATAGAATTACCATAGGATCAAGCAATACCACCCCTAGGTATATGCGCAATAGAACGGAAAGCTGGCCTTCTTTTATTTCCACTAATTCATCAAATTCTTTCCTGCCTTGGGTTGTTGCCATATGCTGCTTGCTGCCTACTCAGCTTAACTAATTTGTGCCCATCCTCTAGGACTCGCCTTTAAGGTCATTTCTCCAAGCTGACCTTCTCTGTTTGCTCCAATCTAAATTAGGCCCCCTTTTTATGCCTTTCTGGAGCACTGGTGGTGCAATTGTTAAGAGCTTGGCTGCTAACCAGACAATTGGCAGTTTGAATCCACCAGCTTCTCACTGAAAACCCTTTGGGGCAGTTCTACTCTGTCCCATAAGGTCGCTATGAGTCGGAATCAACTTGATGGCAACAGATTTGGTTTTTGGTTTATCCTTTCTATTGTATCCTCTAGTTCTCCTTCAACACACTTACTATAGTTTCCAGTAATATATTTGTGTGCTTGTATGTTTAATGCGTCGACTGGAAATTCTGTGTGGGCAGGTATTGTATCTGGTTTGCTCTTCATTTTATCCCCTCTATATGAGTAGAGTGCTTAGATAATAATAGTGGCTTATTAAGTAACTTCTGTAATGAAGTAATGAATGAGGCCCTTGGTAAGATTAATTGCTAAGCAAATAGACCAAAGTATACAATGGATACCCCTTGTATCCCCAGACCCATCCATCTAATCACAGTCCACAGGACCTGGTACCTTGACACTATTATCACATCTGAAAGACACTTTCAGAGTCATACTGTCCATCCACATGATCTGCAGCCTGCCCACTGATGAATGAACTGGAGAATATAACAGAAATGAACTTTGCAATGTTTGAGAGCATTGGAAACTTAGAAGTAACTACTCTCGAAGACATTTATCCTTGGAAGACCAAGGAGATCCAACGTGTGTCTTTATGTATTCAAAGAGCTGCTGTATGAAAGAGGCGCTGTGTTTTACTGGAGGCCCAAACTAGGTGAAAATTAGAGGGATACACATTTCAGTCACTACGAGGAGGAGCTTATTTGATCTATTTTGGATCCAAAAGTGAAGGATAACTTGTTATGAAGCTATGAGAAGAATTCAGGTAGAGGTTAGTTGACCACTTTGTAGAGGTATTGCAAAAAGGATTCATGTGTTGGTTCTGAGATAAACTCTACAGCTCCTTCCAAATCTGTTTTTGTTGTTGTTAGTTGCTGTTGAGTCAATTCCGACTCATAGCAACCTCATGTATATGGAGTAGAACTACTCCATAAGATTTTCAAGGCTGTGACCTTTCGGAGGCAGATTGCCAGGCATGTCTTCCAAGGCACCACTGGGTGGGTTCTAACCACCAGCCTTTTGGCCAGTAGTCCTGTGCTTAACCATTTGCTCCACCGAGAGACTCTTGTTCTTTTTGTGGCCATTACTAAAAACCATTTATCAGTTTGCTTTGGCTTTGGATTTAGACTGGTTTACTTCAGGCCTTGGGATCAGAAGGTCAGGCTAATTTTTCCAGTTCTTTTAAAAGGAGAATTAAATTGTGATTAGATTATTTCCTCAATTTTATACGACCAGCTTATACTCAGTGCTCTGCAAAGAAGTCATAAAATAAAAAGCCTTTTACAAGTGTCATTTGTATTTATATTTTTGCTGTTAAGTATCCAGTTATGTTCAATTCAGCAAACCCTAATGAACACCTATTACATGTATTCATCCAACAAACCTTTGTTGCATATTTACTGTGTGCCAGACTGTATTAGATACTGAGGATACAGAGCTGAGAAACATAGACCCTGCCCTTAGGGAACTTATGGTCAAGTTCAGACAAGTACACCAGCAATAACAATCATGTGGTAAGTGTCATGACAGAGTCTGCAATGTGTGAGTGCAAAGAAGACTATATTAAGTCAGCCTGGGTGAGAATATGCGGTAACGGAGGCTTCCAAGTGGAGGTTAATTGCCAGACACTTGGATGCAAATAAGGATAAAACATGTTTTCTGTCTTCCAGGAGTTTACAATTAAGTTAGTTTTTTGGTGTTTAGAATATAGCTAAATAGCCACAAGGTGCAATTTAGTTCTTTATGAGAGGACTGTCATCTTATATCCTTATGACATGGTCATTATATATTACTTCTCAAACTATCTGGATTCCAGTTCTACAATAAAAAAATTTCTTAAGAGTCTAGAATGTAGATGGTCCCAGATTTGAAGATTGGTATAGACCAAGTTGCTGAGCAAATAATCCAAGAAGCTGGACTATATGAAGAAGAAAGGGGCATCAGGGTTGGAGGAAGACTCATGAACAACCTGAGATATGCAGATGACACAACCTTGCTTGCTGAAAGGGAAGAGGATTTGAAGCACTTACTGATAAAGATCAAAGACCACAGCCTTCAGTATGGATTACACCTCAACATAAAGAAAACAAAAATCCTTACAACTGGACCAATAAGCAACATCATGATAAACAGAGAAAAGATTGAACTTGTCAAGGATTTCATTTTACTTGGATCCACAATCAACACCCATGGAAGCATCAGTCAGGAAATCAAAAGACACATTGCTTTGGGCAAATCTGCTGCAAAAGACCTCTTTAAAGTGTTGAAAAGCAAAGACATCACCTTGAAGACTAAGGTGCACCTGACCCAAGCCATGGTGTTTTCAGTTGCATCATATGCATGCAAAAGCTGGACAATGAATAAGGAAGACTGAAGAAGAATTGAAACCTTTGAATTGTGGTGTTGGCAAAGAATATTGAATATACCATGGACTGCCAAAAGAACGAACAGATCTGTCTTGGAAGAAGTACAACCAGAATGCTCCTTAGAAGGAAGGATGGCGAGACTATGTCTTACATACTTTGGACATGTTGTCAGGAGGGATCAGTCCCTGGAGAAGGACATCATGCTTGGTAAATTACAGGGTCAGTGATAAATAGGAAGACCCTCAAGGAGACGGACTGACACAGTGGCTGCAACAATGGGCTCAAGAATGGCAACGATTGTGAGCATGGCGCAGGACCAGGCAGTGTTTCGTTCTGTGGTGCATAGAATTGCTATGAGTCAGAACTGACTTGACGGCACCTGACAACAACAACATAGACCAAGTGAATGATAAGTCCTCCTTGACTTCTCCTGGTCCCTTCTTCACTTACTAGTAGAAACACCTGTGGGACAGATAACATTCTGGATGTGATGGGGAGGTGATGAGGAATTTGGAGATGTAGAGGACAGAGCACTGTGTTATTGGCACCTCCAACAACTATGTGCTCCTGAACTTTAGAACAAAGAGGGAAAGGAAAATTTAGGGGTGAGTAATATGGTGCACAAGCAGCCCTGATGGCTCAATGGTTAAATCGATCGACTGCTAACCGAAGGGTTGGCGATTCGAAACCACCAGCGGCTCTGCAGGAGAAAGATGTGGCAGTCTGCTTCTGTAGAGATTTACAGGCTTGGAAACCGCATGCGGTTGATATGAATCGAAATCGACTCGACAGCTGTGGGTTTGATTTGGGAATATGGTGCAGAGTCCCTGGATGGTGCAAATGGTTAACGCGCTCAGCTGCTAACTGAAAGGTTAGAGGTTCGAGTCCTCCCAGAGGCACCTTGGAAGAAAGGCCTGGTGATCTACTTCTGATACACATGGGGTCGCCATGAGTCAGAACTGACTCAGTAGCAACTGGTTTTTAATATGGTGCTGGGGAAGGATGGCTCTTAATGCAAAAACATTGAGAACTGGGGTCAACGTTACTACTCTCGCTTTTTTCCCTACCCTCCCCATCTCTGGCTTGATTCTGAATTGTATTACTTTACCTTGCTTATTAAAGGCACAAAACGGTCTAGAAAAAATATAATTAGGGCTTAGGAAGGAGCAGGATAAATGAGTTATGTTTATGAGGATGTCTTCGTAATTAAGGCTTTCTCTGAGAATTAGATCTACTAGGTCTTATTCCTTGTTCCTCCTCTGAAATTGATCTTCCTCTGACTCAGTTTTTCTTTTTTGGAACCATTTTAATGGGATAAGAATGGTTGTTACCCTTATAATTTAAAAAGATGACCTGAGGATTCATTTCTGGTAGCTTCTATAGTTGAGAAGTCTGATTCTCAAGCAGAAAGTGTGGATGTTATTCTCTTTGTGGTCCTTGAGAACACATTCATCGTCCATGTGTTATATCGAGAAGCCAAATGAGCAGTGAGAAAAACGTGTCTTCTTAGGTTCAGTAAGAATCTCATCTGTGCAATTGAGGGGAAAAAAAAAAAAACAGTTCCTAAACGCGCAGCTAGGTTATTTGAAAATCTTTTCTTTGCGTTTGTATCCTGGTGAACTTCTCACCGTAGTATAAGGACCTAAGGTCTATCTCAATAGCACTTAAACTTATAACTCAATGGGTAGCAATTAGGAGAAATTTAAAGCATACCCGGGAGGCTCCAGAAGTAAATATTTCTCTGGGCAGATGTGTTAAGCTGAATTAACTGGGTGTTTGTGCAACTGCAATGAATCGGAGAGATAACAGCCTTTATTGCCTGTAGATGTAGCCTGTGATTTCAAACTACAAGTGGCGTTAAATGTTCCCAGTAGAGGTTTAGGCAGTTTGCTGAGCAAACCATTGCCGCTGCCAGGTTATAATCACACTGCCTTAGGTTATTTGTCCAATTCTAAGTAATGAGGTTCCTATCACCCTCCACTTGAGGTGTGTTTATCTTTTGAGAACTTGGGTCAAATTGAACTTAAGTTTCACTTGATCCTATTCTCCACTAAAAACCATTCCTAGAGGAGTGGAATACAAGATTCGTTTCTCTCCTATTATTCCTTGTTTAAAGGTTTTGGAGGAGGAGAAATGATCTCCCTTTTTAGGTTGATGGGGTAATTTGGGGTGATTACTCCAGCCTCTCACTTTAACAGGTGAGAAAGCTGTAAAGCGACTGCTGCTGCCTGGATGTTCTGGTCTTCTCTGTATTCGTCCTGAGACCACTTGACAGCATCAACCTTTTGTGAGATCCCTGCCAGTGTATATAAATGGGAGGAGCGGTGAAGGGGATAGAGGTAGAGGCCACGGGGGCCAGACAAATGAGGCAGTAAATGCCTGGAATGCAACGAACAGCAAATACCTGTTTCGACTTAGGATCATTGCTGTTACCTTTACTGCAATACAGTGCATTTAAACAACACAACAACTCTACTCCAAATGGGCCCTAGTTTAGTTTTGGCCCACCAGAGGCCAAGATATGGCAAGGATTCACCCATGGGTAATCATATTTGGTAAAGTGGTAGAGTAGCATGTCAGTGAAAATGAGGGAAACCCTCAACGAGATGGATTGACGCAGTAGCCTCAACAATGGGCTCCAACATACCAACGATCATGAAGATGGCGCAGGACCAAGCAATGTTTGGTTCTGTTATGCATAAAGTCTCCATGATTCAGAGCCGACACAACAGCAACTAACAACAATCACCTACTATGCTCCAACCCACATGCTAGGTGCTTTGTGTGTGTGATCATAGTTTATATTTCCAGTAAGCACAGAAGGTTGATATTATTCCCCACCTAACAGCTAAGGAAAGTCAGTCTACCCAGTGTCACATAGCAAAGCTTGGATTTGCATCCTGTCTGTTTGATTTTGATCATCTTAACTTAGATATGGCTGAGGTCAGCATAACTGCCACAAAGGCATTTCACTCTCTGGCACATGAAAAGGCAGGCTTTATATCTAAAGGATCACTCCTGAAAAATTCCTGCAGGAGTCAGAGATCCTTAGTGCTTAGCCCTGTGTCACAACAGTTAAATGCCCAGCTAACAACTGAAAGGTTGGCAGTTTATACCCACCCAGCGGCTCCGCTGGAGAAAGGCCTGGTGATGTGCTTCCATAAAGATTACGGCCTAGAAATCCCTACGGGGCAGTTCGGCAGTTCTGCTCTTTCACATGGGGTCGCTGTTAGTCGGAATCGACTTCATGGCACCCCAAAACAACGACAGTGCCTAGCCCAGAAGCATTCAGTACATTTTTATTGAGTGAGCTGATGAATGAGATGAAATTTAAACAGGATTTTGAAACAAGTAAGATCGAAAAGAAGTAGATCTCAGAGCATGGCTGTTTAGTTATGGAATGGTTGGATAGTTTATCATTGCACATCCTTTCCTATTCACATATCTGTATGGAAGCCTGAAGTCTGAGGACCTTTAACCACTGCTCTATTGTTTATTACAATAGTACATGTTTTTGAGTAGCTCTGTTACAGAGGTCTTACTTGGATTCTTTTATCTTCGTTCGTTCCTTCAACTGGTATTTATTAAAGCACTATGTGTGGGCACAGTGCTAAGGAGAGTTAGGGTTAGAAAAGAAGGTTGGAATCTGATCACAAAAGACTCTGAATAATCTGGTTGAGTTGGGACTTTGTTCAGTAGATTACTAGACATGGTGATAGGGAAGTCATGGATGGGTGATAAATGGATGAGTTATGTGGGTGGAATCGTTGTTTTTAACCCTGTTACAGATGAAGAAACTGAGTCACAGAGTGGTTATGTGACTTGCATAAGATCATAGATTTTAAGATCATAGATCATACGATCATAGAGAACTTCAGGAGAGAAACTTGAATTTACAGTTCAAGTTTCTCTGGAGTTTTTCCCATTGCTTTATGCTGCATTCATTCTTATTAAAGACCATAAGCTCCTTTATCAAAAAAATAAGGGCAGGACAGAAAAAAAGAGATAGCTGAAAACTTCTATCCATGCACTTGCCAAAGAACAGCCCCATTTGTACAGACAGAAGAATACAAAGGAGCAAAAGCTATATATAAATAAGAGACTCTTGCCCACAGGAGCAGAGAGCTGCTCTGATGATCTGATTTGCAGGAGATTAAAATGAACTCTAAGATTTGAATCCAGTCCTTTGCCCCAAATGAGATTAGATCTCTTAACCTTCACACTGACCTCTTTGGTCTGATGGTAGAAGTTACATCCATCTCCCTGGAATTTCCTGCCATTAGGATGCTGACTTCGAGGCATCGCTATGGGACCGAATATCTAATACTGACCTTTTCTGATAGTTGTTCCCTTAAGACTCTGAGTTTTTGAAAGAGAATAGAGTTCTAAGGTTTTCCCAAACTTTCATATGTTCCAAACTCTCAATTTTCAAATTAATAATTTAATTGTTCCGTATTTACATTTAGGTAGTTATGTGGAATTATAAAAGTTAAATATACTTAAGAACACATGGAATACTTTGTGCATTGCAGGTGCTGTGGCACCCCTCATCTCATTTCATATTCACAGTGTCTCATGAGGTAGATACAAGCATTTCTATTTTATGGGTGAGGAAACTGAAGCTCAGAGACTTTGAGTCACTTTCTCAAGGTCATTTATCTGAGAAGTAGTAAGGCTCAGAAAAAAACACGGTACTTTCTTAATTCTTGTCCACTGCCCTTCAGGCTAGTTCCTAATGGAAATCATCCAGAAACTGTAGTCCATTTAAAAAAAAAAAAAAAAAAACCGGTTGCCATTGAGTCAATTTGGACTCATAGCAACCCTATAGGACAGAATAGAACTTTAGTGGTAGAGTCAAAAACGGTATTCAAAACGTTCATCGTGAAAATTAAAATAGAACAAAAAGCATGCAAAATATATAAATGCAAAGGAAGGAAGACTTCAGAAATTTTTTAAGTGACTTGCATATAGACATTCATTCCATCACTCAACCGTCATTTATTGAGGGCCTAACCATGTGCCATCGCATTGGGCAAATCTGCTGCAAAAGATGTCTTTAAAGTGTTGAAAAGCAAAGATGTCACTTTGAAGACTAAGGTGCGCCTGACTCAAGGCATGGTGTTTTCAGTTGCCTGATATGCATGCAAAAGCTGGATGATAAATAAGGAAGACTGAAGAAGAACTGATACCTTTGAATTGTGGTGTTGACAAAGAATATTGAATATACCATGGACTGCCAGAAGAACGAACAAATCTGTCTTGGAAGAAGTACAACCGGAATGCTCCTTAGAAGGAAGGACGGCGAGACTACGTCTCACATACTTGGACACGTTATCAGGAGGGATCAGTCCCTGGAGAAGGACACCATGCTTGGTAAAGCAGAGGGTCAGGGACTGTCTTAGTCATATAGTGCTGCTCTAACAGAAATACCACAAGTGGATGGTTTCAATAAGGAGAAATTTATTCTCTCACAGTCCTGTAGGCTACAAGTCCAAATTCAGGGTGTCAGCTCCAGGGGAAGGCTTTCTCTGTCTGTTAGCCTTCTTCCCATCAGTGCTCCCCCAGACTTGGAGCTTCTCCGCACAGGGACCCCAGGTCCAAAGGACATGCTCTGCTCCTGGCACTGCTTTCTTGGTGGTATGAGATCCCCCAATTCTCTGCTTGCTTCCCTTTCCTTTTATCTCTTATAAAAGGTGGTGTAGGCCACACCCTAGGGAAATGCCCTTCACATTGGATCAGGGATGTGACCTGAGTAAGGGTGGTGTTACAGTTCCACTCTAATCCTCTTTAACATAAAATTACAATCACAAAATGGAGGACAACACACAATTCTGGGAATCATGGCCTAGCCAAATTGTTACACACATTTTTGGGGGGACACAGTTCAATCCATGACAGCAACGAAGAGGAAGACCCTCAATGAGATGGATTGACCCAGTGGCTGCAACAATGGACTCGAACACAGCAATGATTGTGAGGATGGCACAGGACTGGGCAGCGTTTCGTTCTGTTGTACGTAGAGTTGCTATGAGTCAGAACTGACTGGATGGCACCTAACAACCACAACAACACTATATGCCAGGCTTTCTTCTAGGTGCTGTGGATATGACAATAAATAAGATAGAGATGAAGCACCTGCTTTTGTCTGCTATGTGTTCTAGAGGAGACAGACAATAGGCAAGTGAACAAAATTTCAGTTATGGTCAGAAGAAAATGAAATAAAGAAGGGGGCAACTTTAGGTGGGGTAGACAGGGAGGAAAATTGTTCTCTCTGGAGGTGACATTTGAACTGAGATGTGTTTGATAAAGAAGAAGCCAATTGTGCAGAAGGGGGTTGGAGTGTGTTGGCAAGGACAAAGTCTTAAGGCAGGAACCAACAGGGAAGAACACAATGAAGGGCAGAGTAGCTGGCACCTGGTAATAATGATACTTTGGTGAAACGAGTTGAATTTGCTAAATATGAAGACTTTGCTTTCAAAAGAAAAGGGTTAGCAAGAGGGAGAGCTGGAGGAGGACAGACCTAAGGGGAGAAAACTTCAGAGAAGGAGTCACAGAAATCCAACTGATTGGTGATGGTCTTGGCAGAGTTTTTAGGAGAAGCATGGTTTTTGAATTCCTTTAGGGTCTTTTTCAGTTGAAGGGGACCCAATAAGACATATAACAGCTCGGTGGCTTAAGTCAAAAACATGCCCACACATCTGAAGCAGTATTGGAATGGGAGGGAGGGGGATGTGGCCCCAAACCCACTGGGAACTGAAAAGCATAGACTCTTATCTGAAGGTGCTTTTCCAGCCTCAGTAAAGTGAATGGGGGCGGGGGGGGGGCATGTTTAGGATAGATTTCAAAGTGTTCCCCTGTCATAACACCCATCCCACTGGTGTGTAATTATTTGTCTATATAGTTGTCCCCTACTAGAGTAGAGGCAACATGAGGACCAAGAAATGTCTCCTTCATTGCTGTAACTCCAGTGTCTAGTCCTGTGCCTGGCATATAGTGAGCACTTCATAACTGTTTGTTAATTGAATGAATGAAAGGATGAGTGAGAGACAGAATAGGAATAAAGTATGAAGACGGGAAAGCTGTTCCTATGCTTTTTCAAATAATGTGGCTGAATGGTGGAGTTATTTTAGGGAAATAGAAGATAAAATTGAAAAGGGGTAGGAGTCTTATGCCCTAGTGATTAAGAGCAAGGATTCTGGAGTTGGGTAACTTGGTTGAGTTTCAAATCTCTGTCACTTACTAACTGTGTAACTCCTGGCAAGTTACTTGGTCTTGCTAAGACTCCATCTTCTGATCTGCAAAACAGGAATAATAATAATATTTACCAATGGTGATTTCGGTTATGGAGAGGACTGGACTAAGTGAGATTTTGCATGTAAAGTGCTCAGGATGCTGCCCGCCACGTAGGGAACAATCAGAAAATGGCATCAGTTGTTAGTTATTTTTAGGGACAAGGTCTGGGGAGATTTTTGAAATGTGTGATTAGGCGAGAAAAACAAAATGAAGTCATAAAGAGGTTCTGAGTGTTTTCGAGCAAAGGTGTCACCTAACTGGAACTAAGCATTGGGCAAATGAATCTAACAAGTCATTGCTCCTCTCTGGACTTAGTTTCCTTATCTGCAAACCAGAGTAGAAGCCAGGACAAGGTCATGAACACTCTATGAGGCTGCTCTTTCGGCCTTGAAAATCTGCCATTTGATAAGTTAGGCATTCAGTTGTGATCTGCAGCTGGAGTGACCAACCATCCCGGTTTGACCAGGACTGAAGGGTTTCCCTGGAACATGGGACTTTGAAGTCTCAGGCAAACTGGGTCAGTGGGTCCCCTTACAAAAGTGTTGCTTCCCAGAAGTGGGTGGGGAGGAAGTTTTATTTAAAGGTGCTCTCCTAGCATCCCTACCCAATTGTTTTGTTAGGGTAAGGTACTTGTTTGTAATGCGGTCTTGGTCCCTTTATTCTGAGCCTGACAGGAATGGAGAGGAGAGTTTTCCCATTGTCACCTGTGATGCTGTTCTGTGATGTAGAAAATGTAAAAACGCTTCCATGTTAAACATTACAAAGCACCTTGTGAACAGAGCAGAGCTGACTGCCTGCTCTGCCTGCATGAGAAAGGCATTATTTTCCTTCCATTCTCAACAATCAATAAAACAAAATTGCAGAGTAGCTGCTTAGGTCTCCGGAAGTAACTTGGGGACAGGACTGGAGGTTCTTCTTGCCTGTGTGCTTTTTTCCTGTGCTATCAGAATATGGTGAAATGCCCTTCCCCTCTTTGTCATCTGGAAAACTTCTATTCTTCCCAACCCAAGAAACCACTTTCTGGAAAGTCTTCCCTTGCACACCTAGGTGGAGTGAAAGGCTGACACCACTGTGTCCCTCATGTTACCTTTTTGGATAATTCTACCCCAGCCCTTATCCACAGGGCTATATTATTTATTCATTGGCTGTTCTCCATTACTCCCAGTGTTCCCTGAAGGCAAATATCCCAGTGCCAAGGTGAGGTGGGGGGATGGATACCAGAATTACGGTTCATGTTATATTAAAAACCCAGAGTCCAGAATGGCTGATGAGACTGAGGATGTGACCTGCCCTCCGTCCTATCTACTGCCTGTCCTGTTTGCTAATGGAAACCCTCCCGACGAGTTTCTTTTCCATGATAAAAATGAAACCCATTAATATAATTTCAACCTTAGTCTATCTAGCTTGAGTCTCTAGGTTTTCTAGTGCCAGGGCACCAATGTTATTCAAAAGAATGAAAATTACAGCAAAATTAAATAATCTTGTTGAGTGGATGCTGAACCAGCCGCCAGTTCCATGACATGCAGCATCGACGTGTACAAGTGGTAATTATCCACTAATTACAGCCACAGTAGAACGAGCTCGTTTTCCCTAGAATGAAAGACTGACACAGTGTTGTGAGTGGTTTCAAAATCCACTCACAGACTCTGTGTATGCACAGCCATTTGTTTCGGAGATATTGAATTTCTCAGAACATGAACAAAGAAGATGAAAATTTCTTTTAATCTTGATGGCATGTTTATTTGGCTAGTTGGTTTTTAAATGGGAGTCTTGTGTACTTGCCCATTACAAACCATTAGCCCCAAAGAGATAACACTAAACTTCTGAAAATGTAAAGGAACAGTTTGCAAGTATGCTTCTAGCCCCTGGGCTGGACTAAAATAGGTGCAGATGGAGGTCAACTTTGTGACAACAAGAAAAGGAGTAGGGAAAGAGAGACAGAGGCACCTGACTGTGAGTGTCCAGCTGACATACAACCACCTGCAGCTCTTAACTTTTCATTTGCCAGTGGGGGTGCCCTGGTGGCACAGTGGTTAAGAGCTCAGCCTGTAACCAAAATGTCAGCAGTTCGAATCCACCAGGTGCTCCTCGGAAACCCTATGGGGCAGTTCTCCTCTGTCCTATAGGGTCGATATGAATCGGAATCGACTCCACGGCAATGGTTTTGTGTGTGTGTGTGTGTGTGTGTGTGTGTGTGTGTGTGTGTCCCGTTTAAGGTCCATCATCACTGTCCTCATCTCTGAAATAAAAGCAAAAACTGAACTGCCTTCTTCCAACTCCACCACAGGAACAAGTAAAGGAAAATCATTTACAATCTACTAGCTCAAGTGCAGCCACCACCCTTCTGTTAGCAGAGTTTCCAGTCTAAGATGGAGTAGGAAGAAAGGCCTGGATGTCTACTTCCAAAAAAATCAGCCATTGAAATCCCTATGGATTACAACAGTCTGATCCCATTGTGCATTGGGTTGCCATGAGTCAGGGGCCAACTCAATGGCAGCTAACAGCAACAAGCATGAATTTAGATTCACACAGACCTAGCTACTAGTAATGTAACATAATAAATGATACGTATTTACACTGATTTTGTGGATAAATATGGATACAAGGTCTTAGAGATAGATGCTCTTCTCTGTTACCCACTGCCCCTCTGATACCAGCCCAGTCCCCCAGAGCCAATATTTACTGCTGTCTGATTCTTCCCCAGCTTTACTAACTCTCTCGATGATTCTCTTACTTTAATGCCATTTGTGCTGTTGTTGTTGCTGTTGTTGTTTTCATTTCTGAACAAGGAACTAAAATGCCAGCTAAGTCACCCTTTCAGTAAGATATGTCTGATATACCCCATTAGCACACTCCGTACTAGCTTCTTGGTAGCATTTTGGAGAGAGAAATCATCAAACTCCAGCCAGGGAGCGTGCTCCTACAAGGCCCTTTCACTCGTCCTCCATTTTGATATGCACCTTGGAGTGTTCATGGACCAAGAGAAATCAGAGGCTGGCTGTTTTCTGCAACGTCCTCATTTCTCTTCTTTCCCTCCACTGTTTTAATGTTCTTTGGGAAATGAAACATGGGCTAGCAATCTCTACTTCTGTGTGACAGATTCTTGGATTAATAACATAATTTAGTTAAACAAAAAGTAAAGGCAAAAGAGAAATAAAATACGTATTAGAAAGAGTCAAGAAAAATGCATTAGCATTGGCAATCTGCCATTTTCCCCCATTAACCTCAATTAGCCACACATACTGCAGACTCTGACATATGATACAAAAAAACATGGCTTTATGAACCTGGACCATTTTATATCAAAAACCCAAAACAATAATTACCACAGCACATAATTCCCTTTTGAATTTATTTGGAAATGTTTCCCAAAAGGCTGAAGCCTTAATATATAATGTACAAGCCTTAATATACAATCCATAATATAAATGTTGAGTGAACATTCCCACATACAGAACCACTGCCTGCTTTGGGTATGTGTGTGTGCATACATACATACACATCTTCAATAGTATAGTTTGTTCATTGAATAGATTAACATTTATTGATCACCATCCATATGCCAGCCACTGTACTAAGCAGGAAAGATACAAAGATTAGCCAGGGCTCTTAAAAGGTATTCCCATAATTGACATTGAATGAATAAAAACACAGTTGCCTTGGAGAAGCGAAGTCTGTTGAGTGAAACAAACATGCAAACAGAGTACAAAGTGATACAGTACAAATTTCATCATTCTTGCAAGAGACGGTACTTCTTCCCAAACAACTGAAAGACAGTGAAATGCCTTACTTCAGCCTCTCATGGAGGAGGATTCTATAGTAGTTGAAAATGTGTATTCTAAAATATTACCAATGTGCACATTTACTCTTTTCAAATAAACACACAAGGTTAATGCTACTATTAACAAAGGGTTACCAAACAAGAGGCCTGCTGGACAGACTCTAATGAATAGTTACATAGGCTGTTTGCAATTAGATTATCAAAATGGTGGTTGTTAAAATTAAAGTGTTTGGCAAATGGTTTGTCTCAAGTACATTAAATATTCCCCTGAGACCTTTCCACCATATTAATTTGCCTAGGTAGTACAAAGGTAGACTTCAACCTGCCACAGAACTATTACAAATTCTCAGATAGGTGGAATGAAAAATAATGAGGTTTTACAGTGTGTATATAAATTTAGGACAAAAGGAAAGGATTGAATTATGTGAAAATTAACTGGAAAAACATGTGCTATTAACAAAAAAAAAGTGTTATGTCAGTTTCTGATAACATTTCAAAGCTCTCTGTAACAAGTGATATTTGTCCCAGATTTTTTTTTTTTTAATTGGGTTTCAAAACATTGCTCCCACTTGGATAAATTATAGAGCAAAGATGATCTTAAAGAATGGTGTGCCAACAAATCACACATTCTCTGAGTAATTTACACTTTAATCCACCCCCCCGGTTTTATCTGTCACTTGAAAACAGATGTAGAAACAGATTATTTGCAGTGAAAATAATTTCTAAAAGGGAGCACAGAGATTCTTTTCACACCTCTGGAGTGTGGCAGGAATTAAAGAACTTTATAGTGTCCATTTGAACAAGCAGAAGGCAACTTCAACGTTAAGTTGCCTGGTTATTAATTTTTCAGACACTGTGTTAGGGGTAACCAGTCTAGAGACAATCAAGTTTTCCTTCTGAATAAAATTAGAAATAACATCCACATGCTGTTGGGGTTTTAAGTAAACATAAAAAATTACACATAGCTTTTTTATAGCTGCTATTTCTGTTTTTTAAACAACATCTGTTAAGTGCAAGGCACCATGCTAAGCAGTACATATGTATTGCTTCAAATTAAAAAGCCTATGAGGTAACTGTTACTGTCCCCATTTTAGAGATGGCAACACTGAGATCAGAGAAGCTATGTATCTTGTCCCTGGTCACACAGCTAAGAAATAGCAGAGCCAGGACTTAAACCCAGGTTTGGCTTTTAAAACCAGGTTTACCTTTTTCACTAAGCATCTATCTCATTAATCTCAGCTACAGATTTGAGATTTTAACTTTTTCCAACTTCTCTACCTGTCAGAGTCTTATTCTCCATTAAGTATCTAGTACAAATGCGACTTAGTCCCCTTATCTTTTCCAGTCCTACAGTTCTGCATTCATCTTTATTTCTTCATGGCAAATGAGGTCGTCTTTCTAGGGTGCTATTAGAACATGCCTTGCATCATAGTTATTTGCGTACATATCTGTCTCCCTCACTGGGTTGTTAGTTCTGTGAGGGCAAGCATGAGGACTTATTGTTGTATCATCTTAGCTTTTCCTAATGTGCCTTTTGTCCCCATATACTTTTGTGGGGAGGAGATATCATCACCCATGGCATGGTATTTTATCTCTGCTCTGAGGGCCCTGCGGGCCAGATGGAGCTGGGAGATGTGTAACGCTATAGTCAGTCTAAGAAAGTATACCAGGATGAAGAGATCAAACTGTGAGATTGAGCCAGTGTATTAAACGTGTCAGAAAGGCTTCAGAATTTACTTCCAAAAAAATCAACCATTGAAAACCCTGTGGAGCACCATTCTTCTCTGGCACACATGGGGTCACCATGAGTCAGAAGTGATTTGATGGGAAGTGGTTTTCAGATATTAAAATCAAAACAAAGATGGCGACAACGTAGGTCAATCCTTGCTGGGAGGATGCAGGCTAGAACTGTATAGAATTTAGATGAGGACATGTAGGAGACCAGGTGCCCCATTTTATTGGTCTTTAAATTGTTTTATTTATAAAATTAAGTGCTGTTCACTGGCCCATTTAGATAAGCCAAAAAATTAACTTCCATACCCCATCATTCAGAGATAACCACTGTATATACCTGGGTATATATCCTTCTAGACCAGTGGTCCAAGGGGAATCACCTGGGGGATTTTTTTAAATCCCTGCACCCGAGCCTCATCCAATACCAACTAATTCAGAATCTATGTGTGTGGGACCATGGCATCAGTTTTTTTTTTAAGCTCCCCAAGTTAGTCCAATGCATAGCCAAGTCTTTAAACCAGCAATGGTCTAGAGCAGGACTTCTCGAAATTTAATGTGCTTATAGTTTACCTAGGTCTGAGGTGGGGGCTGAGATTTCTGCGTTTTCTAACTAGCTCTCAGGTGATGCTGATGCTACTAACCAGTACCTTACTTCTAGTAGCAAAGATATATAATATCTTCTCAATAAACATTCAACACTGCATGAGTGAGTGGTTTCTTATCAATAAGTCTTTGAACAAGTCACTTGAACTGTGGGCCTCTGTTTACTTATCTGTCAGATGACAGATGAGTAATAGACATTTTACCATTTTAGCTACCCAGGATCTGAACATTTGATGGAAATCTCAAGATGGGAAGATAGCAAGGTTAGATCACTGAACAGATAAAATATTCCAGACACTATCCTAGGAACTGGTAATAAGAGTAACATTATTTGAGCATTTAATATGTTCCAGGAACCAAGCTAACCATTTAAAATAGACTATTTAACTGAATAAGCTTCATTTTACAAATCAGGAAGCTAAAATTTAGAGGAACTAAGTAGCTTGCCCAAAGACATGTAGCTACTTAGGAGTGGAACAGGGATGCAAAGCCAGGCAGTCTGACTCCAGAGCCTGAGTAAGAGTTAGCTTTCTGCTAACCAGTACACCATGATGCTTCCCAGACTAGATCATCTTTAAGGCCAATCGTTTAGTTGAATTTAGATTACCAACCACTTCTGCTTCCTTATTTTGATCATTCAATATTCAGAATTACACACACACACACACACACACACACAAAAGACTTGGCAGGAAGAGAGAGGAGAGATGTGTGCCATATTGCACATCTGAGCACACACATCAGTGGTATGTTAATGGCACCTAAAGATGGCATCATTTCATAGGACATCCTTAATATCGGCTTGCCATCTGCAGCTTAATTTCTCTGAAGAAATCCAATATGGTATTCAAGGTTTAGCTAAATAGCCTAGAGACTTCTTCAGGTGGTGCATTAATGTCTCCCCATCTAGGCTGAATCAGAAGGCAGAGCCCAAAGGCTATGTGAGATTGGGAGGAAGAGCCATGGGGATTGGTGGTGACAAGAGAAAGTGGGGGAAGAACAGATGGGACTGGTAAGTATCCAGGTATTCTGGCAAAATTAGATGCATACACAGCAGGTCTGGTCCTAATTGTATGTGTGTGTGCATCTGTGACTCCATGCACATGTGTGGGAGTGTGTGGCAGGACCACTGGGTATAAGAGAGAATTATGCAGAGGAAAGGGCATTTGGAAATATCCCCAGCCATTCAGCATCTTCTTCACTACTCCCTCCCTTGTTGGCTGCTACCCTATCCTTCACTTTGATGACAAGTTGCCTTGACCCAGATGCCCCTAATCGATCTAGTCTATAATGAGTGGTACAGGGAGAAAGCAGGGCTTTCCTAAGCCTCAGAGCTCTCCCTCCAAGCTGGAGGCCACTCCATCTGTCAATTAGGCTAAAGGCAAGGTGCAAGTTTTGTGTCAGAACTGACGTTTTTCCTTTACAAGTACTTTTTTTTTTTCATTTACTACCTGTAGCAACTATAGAGTCCTGAATCCAAAGGGGAAACTATTTCTAGCAGGAGAATACTGGGTGTGCTTTTGCTGATGCAAAGGCAGACCTAAGAAATGCCATCCCTTGGTTTGCAAAGAAAGAAAATAAAAAGTATCTGTTACAGAAAGCCAGCAGCTATGAATCATGCTTGACCCACAGCATCTTCATACTCTGGTTTAAAAAGCCCCCTCATTTTTATAATTTTAAAGCTTCTATTACCATCTTAGAAATCCCTGTTTAGAAAGATAAGTCCAAGTCACAGGCTTAAGCTCCATCAGTGATTTCCTCTGTCAAATTTTCTAAAGAAAATTTAATAACAGCACCGTGTGTTCAAGCGAGCAACTCCAAATCTTTACACCGGATGCAACAGCCCTTATTTAAGAAGCATGTCTGTTGGGACCAGCCTCCAGAATCTCTTTCATTTACCCCTCACAACTGATTTTGCAGCTTTTCTATTTTTTCTTTTTTAAAGTTTATGGCTATTCTTTTCTTTTTAAAGAAATCTCATATGTCTAAGAATGCACATAACTTAGTTATTTTATTTTTTTTTTAGCAAACCTAATATATGTCTGAGGGCAGTGATGATTCAATGATGGAATTCTTGCCTTCCATGTGGGAGACCCGGGTTCGATTCCTGGCCAGAGCACCTCATGTGAAGCCACCACTTGTCCGTCATCGGAGGCTTGGAATGTTACTATAATATTGAACAGGTTTCAGCTGAGCTTCCAAAATAAAAACCAAAACCAAACTCACTGCCATCGAGTCAATTCCAACTCATAGCTACCCTAGGATGACTAGAACTGCCACATAGGGTTTCCAAGGCCATAAATATTTACAGAAGCAGACTGCCACATCTTTCTGCCATGGAGCAACTGGTGGGTTCGAACTGCTGACCTTTCAGTTAGCAGCTGAGTGCTTTAACCACTGTGCCACCACGACTCCCTTGCAGACTAAGACAGACTGAAAATAAAGGCCTGGTGATCTCCTTCCATAAATAGCCAATGAAAATCCTATGGACCACAACAGTCCGATCTGCAAATGTTCATGGGGATGGCGCAGGACTGGGAAGCATTTCCTTCCATTGTGCATGGGGTCACCATGAGTCGGAGGCCAACTCAACTGCAGGGGACAACAATACATGTCTTTGCTCCAATTTTAATTTTTTCCCCAGTTCTGAAATGTGCATTTTCTGTGTGTCCATTTCATTTGTCTCCAAATTCAGTATGCATCCTTATGTACATGTATAAATACTGCAGGGAGCTTTTTAAAGCTCTTTAATGAACTAAATAAATGAAAGGAAGAAAAAACAGAGGTTCTAGGTGTCGTTATATTGTGGAAGGGACAATAAACGTGGCAACAGATAAGGATTTTTTTTGTCCTATCTAAAAACATATTCTCATAATTAAATGACATTTTTAACTACCTCCCTTTTGAGAAATACATATATGAGGGTTTAGGTGTTGATTCTGTGGATGAAATAAAAACCAGAATACAGTACCTCCTGTTCCTGACTCAGTGACTCGCCCAGGTCCTGGGCAGCTGACGCTCAGGACTGTGGAGAAGAGAGTGGGATCTGATGAAAGGGCAGGGAAGGAAGAAGAATAATGACCTCCTCTTTTATTTTTTTTTAATAATTTATCTTTTGTTGTTGTAGAAAATATACACAGCAAAACACGCACCAATTCAACAGTTTCAACCTCTACAATTCCGTGACATTGCATACATTCTTCAAGTTGTGCAGCCATTCTCACCCTCTTTTTCCAAATTGTTTCTCCCCCATTAACATAAACTCACTGCCCCTAAGCTTCCTGTCTAACCTTTCAAGGTGTTGTTGACAATTTGATCCCAGATAGTTATTTAAAAAAGCACAATGCTCAAGGCAGACATTCTTTATGTGTTTATATTATGTAGGCTCTTTACACTGAAAAGAGACTTTGGGATATCCCTAGATGAGGAAACTGGACCCAGAGAAAAGATATGGTTGCCTGTGATCTCATAACCAGTTACTGACTGAGCTGAGACTGGGATCAGGCCTCCTAGCTCCTAGGCAGATGATTTACCACCACTCCACACCCTCTTCTGCGAGGCAGACAATGAAGACTCTTCAGAGTCAGAGAACCTGGGTTTGTATCATGGCTCAGCCACCTTTTAACTGGGTGACCTTGGGCAAATTATTTAATTCAGTTTCCCCCTGAGTCATAATAGTTCCTATTTCTCCTATCTATTGTGAGATTAAATGAGATAAGGTATGTGAACTGTTTAGCATGTTGCCTGGCTCATAGTCAGTACTCAGTAAATGTTGGATGTTGTTGTTGTATGCTGTCGAGTCAATGCTGACTCATAGTGACCCTTTCAGACAGAGTAGAACTACCCTATAGAGTTTCTTAGTCTGTAATCTTTATGGGAGCAGATCACCAGGTATATTCTTCTGTGGAGCCGCTGGTGAGTTCCAACCACAGACCTTTCAATTAGCAGCTGAGCACTGTAATCATTATACCACCAGGGCTCCAAAATGTTGGATACTAGTATATTATTTTTTGCCCACCTTTTCCTGTGAATTGGGTATAAATCAGGATGTAGGAGAACCAAGGACTGGCCACAAAACCCCTGTGGATAAATCTTCAATCAGTAGCTGGGGAGGGTAGGGTGGGGGAGAAGAAGTCTATTGGGAATCCCTCTAATGACTTCCAGCTATCAGCATGGAAGAGTGTGTCCAGAAATTGGAAAAACATTAAACTTTACTCAAAGAATGGAGGAGACTATACAGATAACTTTAGTTCCCATGCAGTGGGACCGTATGGTCATTCTGTTTAAAACAGTGTTGAGAGATCTAGAAGACCACATCTACGTCATCCTCATTCAAACAAGTTTTGCTTGGCACCTATAACGTTCTACATTATACCAGATTCTGTGTTAAAAATCAGAAATACAAGATGAATAAGATCTATTCACTACCCCTTTGTATCGTATTAAAGAAGACTGACTCTAACAAATAATTAGAGCAAAATATTTGGTGCTGTAATTGTTGTTTTTGTTAGCTGCCACTGAGTCAGCCCCAGACTCATGGCGACCTCATGCGCAATGGGATTCGACCATGTGATCCATAGGACTTTCATTGGCTAATTTTTGGAAGTAGATCACCAGGCATTTCGTCCTACTCTGTCTTAGTCTAGAAACGCTGCTGAAACTTCTTCAGCATCATAACAACACACAAGCCTCCACTGACAGACGGGTGTGGCTGCGCTTGAGGTACCTTGGCTGGGAATTGAACCCAGGTCTCCTGCATGGAAGACGAGAATTCTATCGCTGAACTACATATATATTCAACAAATGTGACAGGTACACACTGATCTAGGTTCTTGGGCTCAACTTGTGAAGTACACAGACTCTGCCTTCCTGAAGCTTGTAATCTAGAGTAGGGTCCAAACGCTAGATGAGTTATATGCAACCCTATGAATGAGGACAGGTAGGGGAAGGTTTCATTGAGAAGGTGATGTTTCTGAATTGTCTGGAAGGATGGTGAGGGGTTCAGCAGGTTGCTGTGGGTAGGGATGGGGAAATGGTAAGCAGAGGAAATGGGATTTGAAAAGCGCAGAGAGTAAATAAGTAGTTCACAAAGGTTGATAATTCCAATTGCACTTTTAATACCAAAGCCAACTTCCAACAGTCTTGGAATATTATGCTCTAACAGCTAAGACCTGCACTGCTTCAAGGAGCACTTAAAGAAAATGTGAATGCCAGGGAAGTAGATTACACAGCTGTGACCAGGACACCCACAGGGAGAAAAATCAGGGAAGAGAGGTCATCCTTACAAGTATCACTTCTCTGACAATAACTACTTAGAACATCGGGAGTTCTCTTTTCAAGAGGCAGCCACATTTTTCATGCTCAGACTGTTTCTCAGAGAGGTTGTTAGGGTCCCCCATCACCACAACAACAAATCATAAAGCAACCTTTTCTAAAGTAATTGCACAGTTCCAGCCATATGCATGCCTGCCTCCTCTTTACTGAGTATCATTCACTTAGAACTGGCATAATTCCCCTCCTAAATGGGAGGTTTGCATATGTAATTGTATCAAATGATGTGTTTGTTTATATCTCCAAACCACGTTCAAAAGCTTGTCTATGATTTATCTTTGAAATTCAGTTTCATCATGTCAGTTCCCAATTTACTGTGCCCAGTGGGTCTACAGTTACATGTGTGATGAACACATCTCTCCCCTGCATAGATTACAGAATGGGGCTCCTTCCACAGTGATGAGTGAGTCAGTGGGTGGAGAGGAAGGTTGCTGTTTTATCCTCTTCCCTTTTCCAAAGCCCAGCTGCATGCAGCTACAACCAAGTGGTTATAAATGAAGATGCAGCAGTGGTAATTTTGGCTGATTCCTCTGCACTGCGGGGAACGGCTCACTGCATTCCTTTCTGTAACACACGACCGTGCTGTAAAAAACTGTAAAAAACGATCGTGCTGCTGAGGCACCATTGCTCATCTGCAGTAAGCACCTTTAGAGGGAGGAAAGGTTTTTCCTTCCTTGGTGGTGCAAATGGATTAACGTGCTTGAATGCTAACCAAAAGACTGGAAGTTCGAATCCTCCCAGATGTGCCTTGGAAGAAAGGCCTGGCGATCTACGTCCAAAAAATCCGCCACTGAAAACCCTATGGAACATAGTTCTACTCTGACACGCATGAGGTCGCCATCAGTTGGAATCAACTCGACAGCTACTAGTTTGGTTTGATAACAAGCCTTATTTTTCAGTGTAAATAACTACCAGTTTTTTTCTTTAGCCCAAATGTTCTGTTCTTTGTTTCTATGTTCCAGATTCGCCAGCGACAAACCTGGTCATTCCATTCACCCCAACTCTTCTTCATGCCTGATTCCTAAACTAACTCGTTCACTCATTCATTCATTCATTCATCAAGTATTTTTAAGTATCTGTCTTCTTCCAAACATGAAAGACGTTAAAATCCAAAAGGCAGAGTTTATGATTTTCTACCGATTTTTTAACAAATTTATCGATATATAATTTACACACAATAAAGTTCATCCTTTTAAAGTGTATGATTTTATGATTTTTAGAGTATTTACAGAATTTTTCAACTATCATCATAACTTCTAATCTTAGAACATTTTCATCACCCCAAAAAGAAACCTTGTACCCATTTGCAGTCACTTCCCATCCTCCAGCTCATCCCATACCCTGATTTTCTTCTGACTGGTTTCACTTTTGACTGAGATTTTTTTTCCCTTGGTGGCATAGTTGTTAAGCACTCAGCTGCTCACTGAAAGGTTGGTGATTCAAACTCACCAGCTGCTCTGCGGGAGAAAGATGTGGCAGTCTGCTTCCATAAGGATTATAGCCTTGGAAACCTATGGGGGCAGTTCTACTCTGTCCTATAGGGTCACTATGAGTCGGAATTGACTTTACGGCAACACGTGTAGGAGCCGGGAGAACTGAAACCCGCAGAGCTTTTCCTGCCTTTCCTCCAGGAACAAAAGTGCTCAGCGTTCTCACAGTTGTCGAGTCACTGCTGGGCTTGTTTCAGACTTTTCTGGAAGCCTGTCTCTTTCTCTGTTGGCTGACTAAGGTACGCAAATGGAAAGGGAGCCACTCTGCTCTCCCAGTTACACATGTGCATTGTGAAAATAAGTGAATTTCCTAAAAGCTTTCCTGAGAATAATCAAGAGAGGAAGCTGGCCTCTCCCTGTGCACAGTCACACCACAATGGGCCATGGCTGGATGACCCCAGGAGAGGAGGGCCTGAAATGCCCGGAGAGTCCTCCCGGGAACAAAGGGCAAAGGGGCTGCTGGTCTTTTGTGCCTGGAAGAGCAACAGACGAGCAGCAGAGTGGAGGCTGAAGGCCCTTTCACCCATTTATAGCCTCAATATAATAAGTATTTCTCATTTTCATGGCGTTCTCTAACAGAATGCCCCACTGAAGAGGTGGTGAGCCTCAGTGAGAACCTCTTACCTCCTTGTGGGAAGAGGACTTACTTCTTCTCACTTGGAAAGAGCCTCAGCGTGACATATGACCTTGTCAAATTTCTAAAGACAAAGGCATCAGATTCGTGTGTTAGACAACCACTGGTGTGACGACACAGACTCTTAGTATGAATCAGAGAGCTGTGCTTCCGTTTATCCCTCTTTTACCAACTGCTAAAGCAACCCAGTATATTTCATTCTTGGATGTGGCCTGGCAGAAGAATTAACTTCAATAAAAAGTCATAGTGAGATTCATCAAAGGAAGTGGATAAAGCCTTTTTCTTAGAATCAAAGGACCATCTTAACCCTTATCCCAGGAGATTCGGATACAGTCAAATCGGGATGGAGTAGGGGATAGAATCTGTGTGTTTTAAGTTTCCCAGGTGATTTTGGCAGACTGCTAGGGAAGGGAAGTCACTGATCCTCTACCTTGAAACTCTTAATAGCAGTCTTCTCTCCATAATCTCTGACACTGGCTCATCTTTATATCCCAAAAGTGCCCAGCACTGCACCATTCACATAAAGGAACTCAGGAAATAGTTCTAAATGAATACAAATGGCAGGTACCCTCCCTATACTCAAATATCCTCCCCACACACAAAATAAACACATTCTAAGTCTGTAGCAAAACTGAAGAGTAGAATACAAATGATCTTTCTTTCTTTTCTACAGCAACTATTGTTAACTGAGTATTAATGAGTTCCTATTCCACGTACCGGAGCCCTGGTGGTGCAGTGGTTAACAGTTTGGCTGCTAACCAAAAGGTCGGCAGTTCAAATCCACCAGCCGCTCCTTGGAAATCCTATGGGGCAGTTCTACTCTGTCCTATAGGGTCGCCATGAGTCAGAATCCACTCAACTGCAACAGATTTGGATTCCATGTACTAGGCCAGAGGCTCGGTAAGCACCAGAGATTCAGAATGAAGAGGCAGGTCCTTCCCATAAAGTAACTGTCAATCTGTCAAGTGAGAAAATACAGACATGTGAGCAAAGGATTATAAATCTGTTGTTGTTGAGTCAATTCCGACTCTGTACTTATAGGGTCACTGTGAGTCAGAATTGACTTGATGGCAATGGGTATGGGGAGGGTAGAGAGATGAGAGTGGAGGGCATGGGGCCAGCCTCTAAGAAGCCATGCCATGGAGTGGGATCTTATTTTGATGGCCATGGGGAGCCATTTAACCTCCTTTTTGGCTTTCTCTAAAATCTGTGGACTCCCACCCACCACTTGAGTGTAAAATGGAAGCTTGAGGCCAGGAGTCCTCCGCAAACCCTGATTAAATATATTTTCCATAACTCAGGCACCTCATCGACATTGAAAGTGAGCTTTTCATGTGATTTTCTGTCTGTTTTTTCCCCGTCAATCAAGATATACCATGAAAACAACCCAACCCATAATCTTTTCAGAGACATTTTGGAATCTATGAATTGAATGTAAATTTGACCTCCTAATTGCCATTTGACAGTCATAATAATAAAGCCTGCAAAAGACAAATCGGTGCAATAAGCTGGGAGGCCTTGAAGGTTTTGTCTTCTCATTCTCTGTTCTTTGTCTCTGTACTCAAAGGGGTGATTCGTTTATGAGAAACACCATTCAAAGAAAAGACAGAGAGCTATTTTTCCATGTGGAACTTATTTTGGGTGCAGATTTAAACACATAAAACAAAACAATGAAATTATATAGTATGAGATCTTTGGTGTGTAAGAGCTGTTAAATTTGAAATAATTATGTATACAAGTCATTATTACAGAAGTAACCTTCTTTGTCATGTAGAACAAAAAATTATATAAAATATACAAATTAAATAAGAAAGTGTGGTTTCATAGCCTGAAACTAATCAGCATCAACAACCTATTAATTGTTCAAGAATTCTAAAATCATTAATGAGGTTCATACTTTAGAATTTCAGTCATATGCAAATGAATCATAGAAACTCCTCATTATGAGAAAGACAATGAGTTTTTATATCCCCAAAGTGATTATAATACCTCGACTGTGGTAAGCAGACCGGAAGCAAATTTTGAAAGTTTTCTCTGCAAATTTTATTTTGTGTTAAGAGGAATTTCTGAGACCATCTGATTCCCACTGGGGATTGGAGAGTTACTGTCCCCCATCACTTTCGCTTTTCCTTTAACTGGACTTGTTTCCTGCATTCAGTAAACTACTTGCCCCAGATATTTTAAAATTCAAATATTCTCATTTCTACACAGGTCTGATTACAACAACCTCAAGGAAATTGGATCGAGAACAGCAGGCAGAACATTTTCTGGAGGTAAGCACATAAAGGGAACTAACGTTCATTAAATCTGACTTTCACTAAATTTCTTTAACCTTCAGCATAAACTAGAACTTTGATGTATTTGAGCAGTGGGTTTCAAAAATGGAGAGATTTCTCTTGGGCTCATTGGTTCTGAATTGGAGATTTCTGCAGTATTCCTTTTGAATTTTCTTCTGTGTGCTGAGCAAGGGTGGCAGAGCAGACTTTGCCTGTTACTGAAAACAGAAAGATTTATCAGCATCTCTGCCTTGACTTCAGGCCCATCTGTCAATAATCAGAAAAGAAAGTTCAGGAGCAGAGCCCTATAAGCCACTGCAGCCTCAAATCTAAAAAGAGAGAGAGCAAACGTATCACAGATAAAGTGGAGTACATCATTTGTGAAGACGTGTGCTGCTTTACTCTTTATTTCTTTTTTTGTGGAGACGGTTGAGGGAGAGAAGGCTGGTAGTTGATTCATTGCCTGAGATGGCTGTCTGGAGGAAAAAAAAAGGTAGAGAGAGGAAGGCATGGGATGAGAAAATAGATAGGAAAGAGCTTTGGGGAGCATTCCTTCCATACATATCGAACATCTTTTCTGGAAGCTTGAAGCCTGGGTAGTACGTATGACACTGTGATTTAAGTGTGGCAGTCTGAAAGGGAACAGATGACAATACATAGAACTTAGGGCTTTGTTAGGGCTTTATAATGCACCCATGCTTCTGAAGTGATCCGTTAGTTCTTACGAGCCACTTACTGGAATCCACTGCTTCTCCTGACACACACACACACACACACACACACACACACACACACGCACCTCCTTAAATCTTATGCTAGAATCATTAATTTCAGAGGGAATTATTTTCCGATGTTCTCCTTTAAATCAGTCCATCACTAATGACTTACTGAAAGAACGCTGGACTAATTGTTGAAACGCTTGAGTCCTAGAGCTGCCCTGCCATGATTAGCTTGAAGCTTTGAACAACGCAATTTAATTGCACTGGGCCTCAGTTTCCCCTACTGTGAAATGTGGCAAATAATTACTACTCTGTATACCTCAAAGGATCAATCACAACTAGGATCAAACATTATATTTCATATCAAAGTTTTTTTTTAAACGCTTAAAGCATTATACATACTAAAAGATCATTATTATTATCATACAACACTATAATAATCCTTTTAAAACATTGCTATCATCTCATAAAGATGAAAGATTCCAGGCTGCCAAAAAATAATTATTATAATTTTTTTTCTCAAAATCATGCTAACGGGCTGCGGTGCCTACCTGGTCCAGAGTTAGAGTACGTTTGCCAGAATAATAACACCTTATATTATATTTATGTGCTCCTTCGCCTTCCAGAAGAGAGCCCAGGACTCCTGGAGAGGCTGTGTTCTCAGCTAGTTGAACCCATTACCTCCCAGTGGGGAGAAAGGAGGGCGTCTCATTAGCTGGGGAGTCTGGCTGAGATCACTCACTGCCTTTCCTTTGCAAGGTGGTGTTATTGGGGGCATGTGGTGCAGAGTGTGACTGTCATCGGATGTATCTCTGGTGGGGGAAGGTAACAAAAGTGCATTCCAGGCATTTAAATTAGCTTTCCAAAAGGATCCTTAGCGGTTTCACCCCCTTTTAGAGATACCCAAATACTGACAAAACATGGGACTTCGTACTAACACAGATTGGGACCTAGAACATCATTTCTCAGTACTTGATATAGTCTGTCTACGGATTTAGTGTAGGATAACAATTAACAGCCTCATAAAGTTGTTGAGAGATTAAAATGTGAATTTCTGTATCGTAATTTTATCTTTTAAATTTATGTATGGGTGTAAGGCATCCAGGCCAGTATCTGCTGCTGTGTAGGTGCTCAATAAAGTGTAGTTATGATGATTGTGGTTTTAATTATTATCATGTGGTGTCACAATACCTGAACCCTCCTAAGGATTCAGCTTCATCTCCACACTCCAGGCAACTGAGGACCCAGGTCAACAACCACAGGACTGAGTCTGAGTGCCAGCGACTACCCTAGGTACTGGGGATGTACAGTGGACAGGAAGGATGGGCTGCATGCAATACACGGGTAAAGGCTGTTACTTCAGATGTAAGCTCTCAGACGCCATTAAAAGAAGATTCTCTGAGACAGCCTGAAAGTGGGAGGTGGTAGGCAGCATCCAATGGACTGGTTAGGAGGGCCTCTTTGTAAAGGTGACACTTCAGCTGAGACATGATGCCAAGATCCATGTGCTTAAAAAATAGACTGAGGTCATTGTGATTAAAGGTTTAATGGCAGGGGGTGGGCGGTGGTGGGTGATAGGACATCCAGTTGGGAAAGCTGACAGAGGCAGGCTGTGGTAAGGCTTCTGAGTTTTTTCCTGAGTTCAGTGGAAAGCCACTGGAAGGTTTAGCAGAGAATGACACGAGGTGATTCCCATTGTAAAAAAATCGCTGATGCCTCTGCCAGGTGGAGATGGGCTGGGGCAGGGCACACGAGGCATCGGGGAGACTGTGTGGGAGGCTTCTGGAGGGATACAGGTGAGAGATGATGGTGGTGAGGGCCATGGGCTAAGAAGGGAATTGTTGTCTAATCCAAATCCCTTCTGGATTCTAAGTAACAAGAGCAAACTGGATTTTCTTAAGTATTCGGAGTGGAGATTTTAAAAACTGTAGGTCATCTAAAACCATGCCAACTTGTCCTTGAGCACACACACACACTGTTGCTCTGCTCGCTTCCAGGAGCCCCGGTCACATGTGCACCTTTACTTAGTAAACTCCTGCTTAAGGCTTAAGGCTTTCAAAAACCAGTTGAATCTCTCTCTCCTCTCTCTCTCTCTCCTTTCTCTCTCATGCAGTCACTCTTGCTCTCACTCTCTAAATTGTACAATTCTTAATCACTTTGGTTTGTCTGTTTTGTTTTTTCTATATGCCATTGAGGTGATTGAATGACAAGCATTTGTTTTTTTCCTGAGTGGATCATGCAAGGAATATTGCTTTAACTTAACCCTGCAGAAAAATGTAATATCCTTGAGAGCACAGGAGACAGTTCTTTGTTGGACACAAATTTTTGTAACTGCTGATACATTTTGTGAGCTGTAAGTGCTGGGTGTGGGTAATTAATCTCCTAGAAAGTCCGTAATTGCCAAGATAACCCTATGCTCCTGTTAAACCCATATTAAACTTCTGGCTCTATTTCATATCTCTCCACCCCAATAAAATAAAGTCGACCCTTCTTGAAAGGACCCATTTCGAAGCTGACCTGGCAGGTACATTTCTGAGTAGGTAACCAGGAGGGCATTAATGATTGGTTTGTAGTTTGCTATCTCCATGTACTCTGCCTATACATTGATTGAAGGTATTTAGCTTGAACGTGAAGGAGCCCTGGTGGCACGGTGGTTAAATAGATCAACTGCTAACTAAAAGGTTGACGGTTTGAAACCACCAGTAGCTCCACGGGAGAAAGATGTGGCAGTCTACTTCCATAGAGATTTACAGCCTTGGTCACCCTATGGGGCAATTCTACTCTGTCCTATAGGGTTACTATGAGTCAGAATCGGCTTGACAGCAATTGGTTTTTAGAACATTTGCCTTAAGTTTGGGACTATGAAAGGAGAGTTGTCATTATCAGAATTCAAAGATCTTACTAAAGGGACAAGAGCAAAAAAGAACTGGAGGCAAATTCATGAGCACAGCTTTTATTCTTTGAATTCTAAATTTTAGCTCTTGCCTGGTTTGGAAGTCTGTTATGTGAAAATATTGACTTGATCTTCTCCCCTACAACAAAATGCAAAAATGTGAAATTCTTAGCTCACTTAGTCAAAGTCATATACATTGCTTGATAGCCAGTAATGATTCCAGTGAAGGAGTAGGCTAATTCTAGCAAATAGATACAGAGAGTTAACAACGGACACGTAAACTAAATAGTGAATAAATTTTTTTGCTTGACAGTTGTAACTTTAGCTCTGATTACCTCATTATCATATAAGGCAGCTATGAAATAAGGGAATAAATTCAGTGATTCTTTCTTACGTTATAATCATTTATATAGATCGTTTTGTCACTTACTAGATTTAAGTCCCTTGTGGGCATGAAACTTGATTTATCAAGATAGTTAATGGAGCTAGTGTGGACCATGAGTGTTAAATTCAGGCAGGCCTGAAATTATATTTGAGTTCTGCTAACAGAACTGATAGGCGCCCTGGTGGTGCAGTGGTTAAAGCACTTGGCTGCTAACCAAAAGGTCGGCGGTTCGAACCCACCAGCTGCTCCACAGAAGAAAGATGTGGCAGTTTGCTTCCGTGAAGATTTACAACCTTGGAAACCCTTGGGGCAGTTCTACTCTGTCCTGTGGGGTCGCTATGAATCAGAATTGATGGCATGAGTTTGGTTTGGGTAACAGAACTGATACAGGCTATTTAACCTTCTGCGCCCTCTTCCCTTCATATATAAAATGGGCGTAATAATTCCCCTACCATAAGGTTGGTATAAAGAGTCAATGAAATGACAGGGTAATGGTGCTCAGGCCTCTGTCTGTTAGACAGTAAGTGTTCCATGAACGGTGGTGGTGGTTGTCAGCACAAACTGTTTTATTCATCTCTGTATTCAGAGCATTTAATTCGGTACCTAGGGAACAGATTGTGTGAATGATTGCACTAACCAGTGCCAGTTGCCATCAAGTTGACTCCAGCTAATGGTGACCCCATCTGTGTCAGAGCAGAACTGTGCTCAATAGGGTTTTCAATGACTATGATGTTTGGGAAGTAGATCAACAGACCTCTTTCTGAGGTGCCTCTGGGCAGAACTGAACATCCAACCTTTCAGTTAACAGCTGAGTATGTTAACCTTTTGCACCACGCAGGGACTCCATGCCCCCTACAGGATGCTGCTGTTATGCACAGACGCTCTGTCTTTTCTGACCAGGGACTCCACTAAGAAACTTATGTTACCCCTAAATGGGATCATGGAGGATGATATTAGCATGTGAGAAAGGACCTGGGCTTGGAGACTGAAGGAACAGAAGGTGCTGACTCTTTCCAGCTACATGACTTTGCCACATTAAATTAACTCTGATATTCCATTTCCTCATCTGTAAAATGGGAGTAATAATACCTACCTCATCATTTTTATGAGGATTAAATAAGATAAACTCCATAGAGGGCTTGGCACACATAGAAATAATAGTTGCTTGTCTCCTCCTTCTTTCCCATCCCCTCCTTCTTTTCCCTTGTCCGCAATGAATACATATCAGTTTCTTTCTTGTCCTGTATGGCTCCAGTCATTGGAATAACTTATAGCAGTTCACTTATCCTTAAAAGATATATCCACTTAAATAATCCCATAGGGCTGGCTTAATTATGTGTGAATTTTTATCATGTTTGCTGAAAGAGTATTATTTTGCCTCCCTTTTGATCTTGAAATGCTTCTCTGTTCAGGACTGGACAGTTTTGATAAAAGTCTCTCAAAGAGAACAGAGAGTATTTTATTTGCAAATCAAAGACGATGACAAGGCCCAGTAACCAATATAAAGACAGCAGATGAGAGATTACACTATGTGTGTATTTGTATAACTCCAAGTAGCCCAGAGAATGTAGTGAGATTTTACAGTGAAGTCAGTATAAATAACAAAACACATTGCAGAGGAATATGCTAGATCTATAGGAATGTAAATTATTTAGTATTTGTCCCCTTTACATACTCATCCATCCTCCTCTGTATGATACAACTCATGTGACTCTTCTTCCTGTCTGAAATTCTCGTCCCTTTTTACAGTTTCATTTTTCTGAGTAAGTTTTTATAACATTTCCTCATGCCTTAGGATGCAAATTGATCTCTTCAGTGAGTGCACATCCTTAGTGGTTTCTTTGGTTAGCATCAGCTTTTGAAATGATGATAATTTCTGGTAGTGAAGAATCACAGGCCCATTTCAATCCATTAAGCAGTCTATATTTTCATAACTTAACTCCAAGAAAGATGGAAGTTTCTCTCATTAGTCTTCTCTTTCTGCCACTCTCAAAGAACTCCACAGTAAGTACCAATAGGCCCTCAAAAAAGGTATCTGTGCATAAAAACAGCTCCTTGTAGAAGACAGGGAGTCTCTTGGTACAAACGATTGGCCACCAACTGAAAGGTTGGAGGTTCAAATCCACCCAGAGACACTTCAGAAGAAAGGCCTGGTGATCTACTTCTGAAAAATCATCCATGAAAAACTCTGTAGAGCAGAATTATACTCTGACCCACGGATGCCATGAGTCAGAGGCAACTTGAGGGCAACTGGTTTGGTAGCAGGTATTGACCTGTGCAGGAGAGATGATCAAGACTTCTGTTTTACAGAACTTTCAAGAGAGGGCTGCTCACTGTAGTGTCCGATAAATGCTTTGTGATGTAGCAACTGATCTCCTTCTACCCTCCCCATACACAACCACCCTTTCTCAGCCCTTAGTTGTTCACACTCTTATTGTATCAACTCTGATAAAATTAATGGAGACTCTGTCTTCCTGTTTTTTTTCTTCCTTTCCTCAAAGCTTTATTAGATGCCTACTCTGGCCTGGCATTGGGTTGGCACCAAGCTTCTGTTATTGGCATTAGTGTGTGTTTCCCACTGGATGGTTTTTCTTCAACTTTCATTCACACTAAGGTCTGTTAGTACTAAACTCACCTGATTTTATGTAGAGAGTTACTTAGTACTAAACTCACCTGATTTTATGTAGAGTTACTTCGGTTAGCTGCTGTCTTGGAGTCAAGGAGCTGTTTTTCATTTATATCATCCAAACTGCCTCTCTTCCATTTTATAGATTTAAAAAAAAAAAAAAAAAGACCAAGAAAAAGGAAGTATAGATCCAAGATAATGCAGCCACTTCATAGTAGAGCGGCCAGTACAGGTCTTCCTCTCTTTGTACAATAGATGTGGCCCTAAATATCAATCAGCACATTGAAATGCAGCCAACTGAATCATGTCCACCCACTCCCATTTTGTAAAGTGCAAATTTACCCAGGTGTCAGGTCAGCCCACCCTCAAGGATCAGAATCTTGTAGAATATACATGAAAAGAGAAGGCCTCTCTTACTCACTCTTTGGTTGTCCACTCACCACCCCCTCAGCTGCTCCTTAGTATTCTGTCCTCTCACTGCCTGCTCAGCCCCGAGATCCAGAAAACAGTCATCCTGCCCCCAGAGATGCTGTGCTCATGCAGCGGGTACCAGCAAGGATTCCAGAGGATATGTGAATGTAGAGAGGCCAGACCTTGTTTACTGGCCTGTCCCTGTGCCTCCTTCTCACACTACCACCTCACAAGGCCACATAAATACATTAGACTTTACTAAGGGACTGGAGACACTACAAGCAATTATAGTGTCAGAAGATAAAACCTCCATCTAAGTAGGATTATTTCCATGCTCCATACTGCTAGAAAAAGTGTCCCCCAAATTAAAATTCTTCACAGAAGGGTCCCTCATGAGCATACATTGGTTGCTAGCTACTTCCCTTCCCTCAAGTCCCCTCCTTTCTCAATGCCTCCTTCCTCCACTCTCCTCAGTGCAGGTTTCCAACCCACCATTGCTGGAATCCCTGGCCCTTCACCCACAGGAATTGTTCTTGCCCAGGAGCAACTCCCTCCCCAGAAGTAGATTTTTCTAAATCTGCATCATTCTTAAGTCTTAAATAATGCCCCAGGAGCGTATCAGCAGGCCAGTCAGGATAGACTTTGGCCCTCTAAGTCCAGATTAACAATATGTATTGGTGGTGGTCACTTATGAGTCACCATCAACTCGACAGCAATGGGTTTGGTTTTGGTTTATTGGTGGTGGTGCAAATATTTAACATGCTCAGTTGCTAGCTGAAAGGTTGGCGGTTTGAGTCCATCCGGAGGTGTCTTGGAAGAAAGACCTTGTGATCTACTTCCAAAAATTCAGCCATTGAAAACCCTATGGAGCACAGTGCTACTCTGACACACATGGGGTCACCATGAATCAGAGTCAACTCAACGACAAGTGGTTTACTGGTTATTCGTGGTGGTGGCACTGGTGTGTGTGTATGTGTGTATGTGTGTGTTGAGGGGAGGGAATGAGCAAGGGTTGCCATTCCAAACCTGCAGAACATTCCAGGTTGATGTATCCCCTTAAGAAAAGACTTTTTCTTTTCTTTCTCTCTCTCTTTTTTTTAATTGTTGTAAAATACATATAGCATAAAATTTGCTATTTTAACTAACAAAGTTTTTTGTTTTTTTATCTTCCCAGCAGTGTGAATTGTAGACTTACCATTTTATTTTCTCAGTTGACCAGGGAGTAAATATTGAATCATGCACACATAAACATGTTTTTCAAAACAAAGATTAATTCTCAAAGAAAGGACATTCAAACGAGGGATTACAAGATGACCACCGGGCTAAGCAGGTAGATCAGAGGAGCTGTGTGTGTGTATGTATGTGTGTGTGTGTGTTTGGGTGAAGAGCATGCCCCTTCTAAACAGGTCATTTCATTTCTCAGCTCAGCCAGGTTGGAGGAATAGGAGCAGGCAGGACCAGTACCATCAGAAAGTCTTATTTTTTCCAAGAAAAATTGAAATCATATTTATATACCAAATCTCACTATATATTAAATATTGACAACTACTTCATTTTTTAAACACTGTTGTAATGGATTGAATTGTGTCCCCCCAAAATGTTGTTGTTGTTAGGTGCCATCGAGTTGGTTATGACCCATAGCAACCCTGTGTACAGCAGAACAAAACACTGTCCAGTCCCGCGCCATCCTCATAATCATTGTAATGCTTGGGCCCATTGTTGCAGCCACTGTGTCAATCCATCTTGTTGGGGGCCTTCCTCTTTTCTTCTGGCCCTCTACTTTACCAAGCATGATGTCCTTCTCCAGAGACTGATTCCCCCTGATAACATGTCCAAAGTATGTGAGACATAGTTTTGCCATCCTTGTTTCTAAGGGGCATTCTGGTTGTACTTCTTCCAAGACAAATTTGTTCACTCTTTGGCAGTCCATGGTATATTCAATATTCTTTGCCAACACCACAATTGAAAGGTATCAATTCTTCTTCAATCTTCCTTATTCATTGTCCAGCTTTCGCATGCATATGATGCAACTGAAAATACCACGGCTTGGGTTAGGAGCATCTTAGTCTTCAAGGTGACATCTTTGCTTTTCAACACTTTAAAGAGGTCTTCTGCAGCAGATTTGCCCAGTGCAATGCGTCTTTTGATTTCTTGACTGCTGCTTCCATGGGTGTTGATTGTGGATCCAAGTAAAATGAAATCCTTGACAAGTTCAATCTTTTCTCTGTTTATCATGATGTTGCTTATTGGTCCAGTTGTGAGGATTTTTGTTTTCTTTATGTTGAGGTGTAATCCATACTGAAGGCTGCGGTCTTGGTCTTCATCAGTAAGTGCCTCAAGTCCTCTTAGATTTCAGCATAGCGCAGGTTATTAATGAGACTTCCTCCAATCCTGATGCCCCGTTCTTCTTCATATAGTCCAGCTTCTCAGAGTATTTGTTCAGGATACAGATTGAATAAGTATGGTGGAAGGATACAACCCTGATGCACACCTCTCCTGACTTTAAATCACGCAGTATCCCCTTGTTCTGTTTGAACGATTGTCTCTTGATCTATGTACAGTTTCCTCATGAGCACAATTAAATGTTTTGGAATTCTCATTCTTCACAATGTTATCCATAACATTTGTTAGGATCCACACAGTCGATGCCTTTGTATAGTCAATAAAACAAAGGTAAACATCTTTCTGATATTCTCTGCTTTCAGCCAGGATCCATCTTATATCAGCAATGATATCCCAGGTTCCATGTCCTATTCTGAATCTGGCTTGAATTTCTGGCAGTTCCCTGTCCATATACTGCTACAGCCACTTTTGAATGATCTTCAGCAACGTTATACTTGTGTATGATATTAATGATATTGTTCAGTAATTTCCACATTCAGTTGGATCGCCTTTCTTGGGAATAGGCATAAATAAGGATCTCTTCCAGGTGATTGGCCAGGTAGCTGTTTTCCAAATTTCTTGGCATAGAGGAATAAGCACTTCCAGCATTGCATCTGTTTGCTGAAACATTTCAGTTGGTATTCTGTCAATTCCTGGAGACTCGTTTTTTGCCAATGCCTTCGGTGCTGCTTGGACTTTTTCCTTCACTACCATGGGTTCCTGATCATATGCTACCTCCTGAAATGGTTGAATTTCAATCAATTCTTTTTGGCATAGTGATTCATTATTCCTTTCATCGTCTTTTAACATTTCCCTACGTCATTTAATATTTTCCCCGTAGAGTCCTTCAGTATTGCAACTCAAGGCTTGAATTTTTTCTTCAGTTTTTTCAGCTTGAAAAATGCTGAGCATGTTCTCGTGTTTGGTTTTCTACCTCCAGGTCTTTGCACATGTCATTATGATACTTTACTTTGTCTTCTCCAGCTGCCCTTTGAAATCTTTTATTCAGCTCTTCTACTTCATCATTTCTTCCTTTCACTTTAGCTACTTAATGTTCAAGACCAAGTTTCAGAATCTCTTCTGACATCCATTTTGGTCTTTTCTTTCTTTCTTGTCTTTTTAATGACCTCTTGCTTTCTTTATGTATGATGTCCTTGATGTCATTCCACAACTCGTCTGGTCTTCAGTTGTTAGTGTTCAATGCATGAAATCTATTCTTGAGATGGTCTCTAAATTCAAGTGGCATATGCTCAAGGTCGTACTTTGGCTCTCTTGGAATTGTTTTAATTTTCTTCAGCTTCAAATGAACTTGCATGGGAGCAATTGATGGTCTGTTCCACAGTTGGCCCCTGGCCTTCTTTTGACTGATGATATTGATCTTTTCCATCGTCTCTTTCCACAGATGCAGTTGATTTGATTCCTGTATATTCCATCTGATGAGGTCCACATGTATAGTCACCATTCATGTTAGTGAAAAAAGGATTTGCAGTGAAGAAGTTGGCAGTCTTGCAAAATTCTACTGTGCAATCTCCAGCATTGTTTCTGTCACCAAGGCCATATTTTCCAACTACCAGTCCTTCTTCTCTGTCTCCAACTTTCGCATTCCAATCATTAGTAATTATCAATGCATCCTGATTGCATGTTTGATCAATTTCAAGCTGCAGAAGTTGGTAAAAATCTTCAATTTCTTCATCTTTGGCCTTGGTGGTTGGTGCATAAATTTGAATAATAGTCATATTAACTGGTCTTCCTTGTAGGCGTATAGATATTATCCTATCACTGACAGCATTGTACTTTAGGATAGGTCTTGACATGTTCTTTTTGATGATGAATGCAACGCCATTCCTCTTCAACTTGTCATTCCTGGCACAGTAGACCATATGATTGTCTGATTCAAAATGGCCAATACCAGTCCATTTCAGCTCACTAAAATATTTGTTGTAAATCCTAGCCTCTATGCCTCTCGTTATAATCCCATTTGGGAATGGTTTATCTTTGTTATGTAAATTATGCAGGATTAGTGTAGGGTATATCTTGAGTCAATCTTTTTTGAGATACAAAAGAGATTAAACAAGCCAACAGAAACAGGGGAAGAGAGACGTCAAGCCACGTGAAGGAGCAGAAGCTCAAAGAGACAAGGAATTTCCTCCAGAGTTGACAGAGACAGAAAGCCATCTCCTAGAGCTGGCACCCTGAATTCAGACTTCTAGCCTCCTAAACTGTGAGAAAATAAATTTGTTTGTCGAAGTCACCTACTTGTGGCATTTCTGTTATAGCAGCACTACATAACTAGGACAACTATGTAAGCCATTTACGCATTTGAATTGTGGTGTTGGCAAAGAATATTGAATATACCCTGGACTGCCAAAAGAATGAACAAATCAACCTTAGAAGAAGTATAATCAGGGTACTCCTTTGAAGTGAGCATGGTGAGACTTCAGCTTGCTTATTATGATCAGGAAAGACCAGTCACTGGAAAAAGACATCATGTTTGGTAAAGTAGAGGATCAGGGAAAACAAGAGAAACCCTCAGTGAGATGGATTGACACAATAGCTACAACAGTGGACTCAAACATACCAACAATCATGAAGATGGTGCAGGACCAGGCAACGTTTCATTCTATTATACATAATGTCACCATGAGTCAGAGCTGATTTGATGGCAACGAACAACAACAAAAAGGAGTCCTAGTGGCGCAGTGGTTTAGCACTCAACTGCTAACCAGGAGGCTGGAATTTCAACTCACCAGTCACTCCACAGAAAAAAGACGTGGCAGTCTTCTTTCATAAAGATTAGCTGTTGTTGTTAGGTGCTGTTGAGTCAGTTCCTTGTGTTTTGCCAATGCCTTCAGTGCAACTTGGACTTCTTCCTTCAATACCATCAATTCTTGATCATATGCTACCTCCTGAAATGATTGAAAGTCGACAAATTCTTTTGGTGTAGTGACTCTGTATTCTTTCCATCCAAGATTTTTAGCCTTGGAAACCCTATCGGGCAGTTCTACTCTGTCCTGTTGGGTTGCTATGAGTCGGAATTGATTTGATGGCATACAGCAACAACAACAACAAGCTAATGAGCAGTAAATATAGGCCCCTGTTTTGCAACCTTTGATATAGCAAATGATTTCTTTTCTTACCTGCCTCATGTTTTGTAATTATCTCACAATGGAGAAAGTACTTCACATACTATGTAGAATGATATTAGTTTCTTGTTTTCTCTTCATCCCACATCTTTTCAAAATTTGCCACTTTGGGCATGTACAAAGTAAGAAATGAGCCTTTGGCTGAGCCTTAAGGGATCCTGTTGAGGTCGGAAATGATGGTGTGTGAGGATTTGGGTATGTTCTCAGTTGAGACTGCTTTGCTTTGGGTCTTAGAGTTGCGTGAGCATCCTTTCTGCTGTGTTTGACATTGGCAGCAATTCTTCACTTCTTCACTTTGCTTGTCGGAGCACTCAGTTAGCCTCCAAGCTAATCATCTGCAGGCAACCACTTGTATACTCCAAGAGACCCATCTGGAATGAATCCTTGATTCCGTAAATAACTGCTTCTAATTTACCTGTTTGTGAAAGGTTGTGTTTGTTTTCTTTCCCATTAAATTTGAACACTAATTAGTAGAGCTACAGTAAAGGAAACACGTTCCCTTGGACCGGGGAATGTCTTTCCATCCAGCAGCTCAACCTGGAAATGGAAATGAGCTGGACTTTGCTACTCTGCTCACCCTGGGCTGCCCGGGGAAGATAATTGCTCCAAGCAGGTCACAGCTCTCCTTGAGCTGTGCACACAGGCTGGAGGGCGCTGAGGCTCTGCTTTTGTTTTCACTTGTGGATGGTTTCCTAAGGAAGTGCTATGTTGCTGCTTCCTTCGAGTCTTCTGGGGCAACCAGCTGTAATATCCCTAAGTGCTGGTTGGGTCCTAGGGTGTGGGGGAGGAGGGAGACAGTGGGGGAGCCTCTCACCCTGGAGGTCTGGTATTGCACAAATGTCATACTCCTTCTCAGAGAAGAGATTCAGACTTCCCTGCGTGGCGCTGAGCAACCGTGAGAACTCCCCACTATGATTCACACATCCCAGGTGCTCCCACTGGCTTCTCCTCTGTAGTGCTTTGTTGCTATTGGTGTACTGCTTTGTTGATGTTGGGTGCCATCAACTCGTAACAACCCCATGTCAGAGAGTAGAACTTCCCCGTAGGATTTTCTTGGCTGCAATCTTTATGAAACTGGATCACCAGATCTTTCTCCCTTGGAGCCGCCAGGTGGGTTCGAACTGCCAACCTTGATGAGTTTAGCAGCCGAGGGCTCCTCTTCACAGTGCAGTGATGGTAAATTGAGCCTCTGGCCTTTCCAAAGCTCTTTCTCCCTCTTTTTGTTGTATTGCTTTTTTGGTTTATTTTGTGCATCACACTCTCGGAGCTATGGAATGATCTGTCCAGTCTAATTTCATTTGGGCCCTTCAGAAACCATCGAAGCCCGAGCTTAACACCAGATGTGTACAAGCCAGTTGAACACTTTGTCTGTGGGAAAATAAAAAATGTAATGGCAGCAGGTTTCGAACATAAGATTCCAACTCAAGTGCTTCTATTAATAAAGGGGTGATACTGTTTTGGCTTGCTTCCTGCCTGCAACAGACAGCTTTGGTTAAATCAGCTGTTATTACAGGACCTTTCGAGTGACTTGCTTTCGTGGCAAATCAGGGGCTACCAGCCTCATCTGTTTTTGTCACAAGACCGGTTTCAGTAAAATGTTGGCAGTGGAAGGATGCTGAACACTCTAATGAAAATAGGTCAGGAGGAACTTGAATGCCAGAGCCAAAGGAAAATAGATTGGCATCAGTTCCTTCCAAATAGAGTCAACCTATAATAAATTTCGTTATTTCAATTTTTTGGATGTAGCACAGTATGTATTTTACACGATTACTCAATTTAATTAGTGAGAAATAAAACATCTGTTATAATGTCCTAATTGTAATAATCCTTTTAAAATTTATGTCAAACTAATCTTGTCCTATAATGTAGATTGTTGCTGTTGTTAGCTGCCATCAAGTTGGCTTCAACTCATGGCGATCCCGGGCACAACAGGATCCATTTGTTGTGATCCATAGGTTTTCACGGGGTGATTTTCAGAAGTAGAATGCCAGGTCTTTGTTCCTAGTCTGTCTTATTCTGGAAGCACCACTGAAACCTGTTCAGCCTCATAGCATCACTCAAGCCTCCGCTGACAGATGGATGGTAGCAGTGGTTGAGTTGCCCTGGCCGGAAGCCAAACCCAGGTCTCCCACATGGAAGTGCGAGAATTCTACCACTGAACCAGCATAGCCTCCACGATGTGTATAGAATGGTATAAAAGCATAGGATTTGGAGCAGACAGACAGACCTAGCCACACACTAGTTGTGTGATCTTAAGCCCAATTACTTAACCTGTCTAAGCCTCAGGCTCCTCACCTGTAAAACTGGGAGAATAATAGCACCTCCTTCATAGGGTTTTGTGAGGATTGGCATGCTGCACATGCATTGAACATATAACGTGTTTAATATATGTTAGCTATGTGATTAGAAGGTTAAAAGCATTCCTTGTGATTTCTGAAGCATCCTTATTGTGGCAGAATTCAGAACACTTAGTGCATTTTATTATGCATTATATTTATAGTTTGGCTCATAGGTGTTGAATATACTCATGGTGCTTTGATTTGATTTTCACATATGAATCTACCTTGTGCCTACTCAAAAAAGTATTAATTCTTTGCTTCCTGCCTTCTCTGAAGAAGAAGCCAAAGTGTAAGAGATTCATTGACTTCCATTTCCCAGCATCCATTTAAGTGGACTGTGACCATGTAAATTGGAACGGCCCATTCTCCTAAGATAGGCTGAATTCATAGTTGACCATGTGTATGGCAGGGCTGAGAAGGAGGTTGTTGGGGTTCTCCTGGTGGGTCTGTTGTCCCTCTGGATATCTAAGCCAGAATCTAAGGCTAAGGCATCCAAGCACAAATGGCAGAGCTATACCTTTCCCAAGAATCCAGGAGCTTGATAAGTATTCCTGAAACTAGGATGGGACAGAGTATGAACTTCTCCGGATGGTGCCTGCCCAGCCTTGTCACTAACCTCCCAGGTTTCCCCTAGAATCATAATCACTTTGGGGCCTTAAATTGTGTCTAGTTGTTAATGCAATAAATGTGTTTTTAAGCACATTTCTAACACATAATGGGGATATTCTTTATGTGTTTCATTCAGATGTCAGTATCTGAATTGCATGGAAATAATAAACTGGTCATGAGTATTCAGGAGATTCTCCATGGAGGTAATCCACGGCATAGCTAATATCCAACAACAGATACTGTAATTCAAAAGTCGTTGTCATATAGTAGGCTCAAACCCCACCTCTCCTTTAGGGCATTCTCGGTTCTGTTAGGGAACTGCAAAGTGAGCTCCCTGAGATTCTGCAACTTGTCCTTCCCAGACCTACCTTTAGTGAAGGTCAACAGTTAGAAGAAGGGCCAGAGCTGAGGTGTACTCCTCTTTGTACCTCCAGCACCCAGAGCAATGCCGGGAACATAACACTCAATGAATCTTGCTTGAACTTGAAGTTTAGGACTCCCTGTAGATCAGAGGAAACCCTGGTGGCGTAGTGCTTAAGAGTTTGGCTGCTAACCAAAAGGTCAGCAGTTCAAATCCACCAGGCACTCCTTGGAAACCCTATGGAGTAGTTCTACTCTGTCCTGTAGGGTTGCTATGAGTCAGAATTGATTTGATGGCAACGGGTTTGTATTTTTTTTGTTTTGGTAGTTCACAAACAAGATAATTCATGCTTCCCAGGGTACAGTGATCTGTACTACCCAGAGGTCCGCTGAAAGTAGATGGAGCCTGCAGAGGAGACGCCTAAGTGAGAGGTTCTCTGGGCTCCTGTGGGACCAGCTGGCATGCCGGAAGGGGAAGGGCTTCATCCCCCTGCATCCCAGTCAGTACAGAGGACACCGCCAACCCCAGCTCATGTTTGGGGCCCTAAAAGCAGTTCCTAAATCACATTTACCTACCTGAAATCTATCATCCTCAGGCAGTCATAAACACATAATTCAGAAGGAAGAGCTTAGATTTTTCATAAGGTTCCTGGTAGTAATTTCTGGCATGTCACAGTGCACTTTTAAAGATGCTGATAAATCTTAAATGTAGACGTGGGGCTAAGGTTGGTACTAACGTATACTCTGCTCTTATGTAATTGAGATAAAATCTACTTTTAAGATACTACTGTTAAATAAAATAGGACAAGCACAATATTTTTAAAAATGTGTAAATACTCAATAATAGCCCTCTTAAGAAGCTTCAGGAAGACAAAGCACTTTAGACTAGGCAACTAGTACCCACAAAGCAGAGGGCTTCTGACCAATCCAGCCTGGTGTTCAGAAAAAGCAGACTATCTTCTGACTTTCTCCTTATATTGTTGTTGTTAGCTGCCATCAGGAGTCAGCCTCAACTTATGGTGACCGCATATACACAACGGGATCTGACTACTGTCATCCATAAGGTTTTTGTTGGCTGCTTTTCAGAAGGAGATCACCAGGCCTTTCTTCCTAGTCTGTTTTAGTCTAGAAGCTCCACTAAAACCTTTTCAGCATCATAGCTACACGCAAGCCTCCACTGGTGGCTATACTTGAGGTGCACTGGCCAGAAATCCAACCTGGGTCTCCCACATGGAAGACAAGGGTCCTACCACTGTCGTCCTTCTCCATATCCAAACCCATTGCTGTTGAATCAATTCTGACTCATGGTGACCTCATGCGTTACAGAGTAGAACTGCTCCATTGGATTTTCTTGGCTGTAATATTTATGGAAGCAGCTCACAATGCCTGTCTTCTGTGGCAACTCTGGGTGGGTTCAAACCTTTCAGCTAATAACCAAAAAAAAAAAAGAAACCCAAACGCACTGCCATGGAGTTGATTCTGACTCATAGTGACTTATAGTAGTCAGTTACAAACGTTTGTGCCACCCAACGAATCTTTATTTATATAGCCAAACCAAAAAAAAAAAAAAAAAAGAACACATTGCCATCGGCTCAATTCCAACTCCTAGGGACACTATAGGACAGAGAAGAAGTGCCCGGTAAAGTTTGCAAAGCTGTAATCTTTACAGAAGCAGACTGCCACTTCTTTCTTCCAAGGAGTGGTTGGTGAGTTTGAACCACTGACCTTTCGGTTAGCAACCGAGCACTTAAGCACTGTGCCACCAGGGCTCCCTTCTTTATATAGAAACCAAAAAACCAAACCTGTTGCCATGGAGTCGATTCCAATTCATAGCAACCTTATAGACAGAGTAGAACTGCTGCATAGGGTTTCCAAGGAGTGGCTGTTGGAATCGAACTGCCGACCTTTTTGTTAACAATCAAGCTCTTAACCACTGTGCCACCAAGGCTCCTTCTCCGTATATATACTAAAAAAAACAAAACAAAACAAAACACACCACTGCCTCTGCCACGGGGTCAATTCCAACTGATAGCAACCCCACAGAGTTTCTGAGGCTGTAAATCTGTATGGAAGCAGACTGCCACATCTTTCTCCTGAGGAGCCGCTGGTGGTTTTCAACCACCAACCTTTCGATTAGCAGTCAATTGCTTTAACCACTGCGCTACCAGGGCTCTCTCCGTATATAGAAGGACTTAATTTGTTTTAGAGGAACTTAGTTTTTAGGAGCCCTGGTAGTACAGGGGTTAAAGCACTCAGTTACTAATGGAAAGGTTGGAGGTTTGAACTCACCAGCCACTCTGGGGGAGAAAAGATGTGCCTGTGGTGGCAGTCTGCTTCAGTAAAGATTTATAGCATTGGAAACCCTATGGGGAAGTACTACTCTCTTCTATAGGATCGCTATGAGTAAGAATGGACTCAAAGACAATGGGTAATTTGTTCCTGTTTTGTTTTTAAGTAAAATGCTGTGGAAGCAACTTTTGGCTCCATATGCCATGTGACTGAGTTTTTCTCTCCTTGCCACGGAGAGTAGGTTTGGTAAAGTCTTGCCTTTGCCTTTACGTGTTCCATCATTACCGTCAGAAGGCTTAAGAACCTCTCCTCGATCCCAGATGGAACAGGAGAAAGGTGGGGTGCAGAACTCAAATTCTAGTAAAAAAAACAAAAAAAACAAAAAAACACCGGACTTAATGGTCTGAGACTGGAGGAACCCCGGAAAACATGGCCCCCGGATTCTCTATCAGCCCAGAACTAAAACAATTTCCAAGACCAACTCTTCAGACAAAGATTGGACTGGACTGTGGGACATAAAATGATACTCGTGAAGAGTGTGCTTCCTAGCTCAAGTAGATACACGGGACTAAATGGGCAGCTTCTGTCCGGAGGTGAGTTGAGAAGTCAGAGAGGGTCAGGAGCTGGTTGCATGGACATGGGGAATCAGGGGTGGAAAGGAGGAGTGTGCGGTCACAGTATGGGGAGAGCAATTAGGGTCACACAGCAGTGTATGTATAAATTTTTGTATGGGAAAAAATAAAAAATATCTATATAAAAAAAAAGTGTCCCTGAAACTCAGAAGGCAGGTAGTATCATCAAATTGATAGAGAGACCACAGTTCAAAATGATCACAGGAAAATACTCCTGCAAAAGATGGGACATTTCAAACTTATTTATCCAAAAGGACCTAGAAAGTTGGAAGATAAGGAAAAGGAAGAAGATGTTCCATGAAAAGTCTAACAAAAGGAACATAGTTTTAGCAATATAAACATCAGACACAATACAATGTAAGACCAAAAAAAACTTAAAAGGAACACAGAGGAATAGTTCACACTGAGGAAAGTATTTACCAAAAAGATAAAAATTTCACAGTCCTTTATGCATTTAGCAATTTAACAAGGGAATATTTAAAGCAACAACTTATAGAAATATAAAGGAAAAAAGGGCAAATTCGCTTCAGAGAGGGAAATTGTTTTTATCAAATTTCTCCCAGAAGTTGACAGTTCAAGAAGGCCGAAAATATAGAGGATTTGAATAATACAATTAACCAAGCTTGATTTATGTAGATATGTGTATCTAATAAGCAAAGAATTCACATTAAAAATAAATAAATAAATAAAGATAAGTCTTTGATGTCAGCTCTGAAAGGGATCTGATGGCTAGGGGAAGGGTAATTTAACAGCATATATTAAAAATAAAAGCGATGTGTATGAACCTAAAAAAAAAGAACCTCTCCTCATTATGTGGTGCAGAAGTCAGAAAGGCTGCAGTTAAATTTATAGCAACAGGATAGTCTTGCCAGCAAGGAGACGCCAAGGATGCAGACAGCTTCTGTGGTATACAAGAATTAGAGATGCGCTTGTTTGGTTTCAGCTACAGAACATGATGGGGTTTTTTATTTAGTATTTTTACAACAGGAGATGTTGTTCTGTCTCTATCAGCTGTAGCCAGGACACGCTTGCTCCATCTCTGGATGAAGAATTTCAGATCTCTCTGTGCAAGGCCATGACAGACCCATGATGTGTACTTTGATAAATGCACAAAACCGTTTACCCATCTGGAAAAATGATGCTTCCAGGAGCAAATCATTAAAAGTTCCTGTCATACCACAAGGACGTCAACATACAAGGAAGAGTGACCTCAATTTCTAATGGTTTAAAGCATGTATACATCTCAATGAAAGGGAAAAAAATTTAAGTTTATCCCAAAACTCTTCTTCTAGAAATTATGTAGTGCCTGAGGTAGGATGTTTGAAAAACCAATTATTTCTAATTATAGAAATAATACATGTTCAGTGTAAAAAATAATAATAAAGTGTTAAAGATAAGCAGAAACTTAACAACACCTGTAGTTTCCCTATACATTGATAATCACTTATACATTTTGGTGTATAATCTCTAAGAACTATTTTTATATTCACGTATGTATGTACATACACACATATATATATATATATATGCATGTATATGACATGTAATCATGTATAAACTTTGTCACAAAGATAGAAATAATACTATACATATTGTTTTGTAAACTTTTTCATTTAGTAATTTATTGTGGGCATTTTCCTACATTAATAAATACATTCGATATGTTATTTTTTATGGCTGTGTGGGATCTCATTCAACAGTGGTCTGTGGTAGAGTTTTAGTGACCTTAAGTACTGTACTGTCTGTCACTTTTTCTGGAGGAATGCATGGATACAGCCTGGCTCCCCAGCACCCTCATGTATTCTGGGGTCTGTGTATTTTAATTTTTTCCTTCACTCCATGTGTACTTGGGACTTGACTTCTGTAGTGCTGGTTGATGGCCACTATCAGGCCATTTACTTACCCCTCCTGTGGATCAGCCTGCCTCTGGATCAGCTGAAAAAAGACCCGCTAATGTCATTTAGCACGTTGCTTTAGACACTTGACTAGATAGCACACAAATAAAAGCAAAAATCTTTGCTGGTGTTGTAATACTCTATAGAATTCACTTAGTGAAGGAAAAGTTAAACAGTGTAAGAACATTTACATAAATATCTTTGAAACACATCAAAATGACAATTGCATATTAACTCATGTCATTTGGAAAATTATATCAGAAACTTGAACGTGTAGCCTGAGATACCTGAACAGTTTACCCACAAAAATGAACTACTCCTGTCTCTTCGATTGCACTTTCTATGCTACCTGATAACATTTTCTCATTGAAGGCAAAATGATATATTGTAAGCATCTTTTCACCAAAGCACAAATAAATCCAAGAGAATCATAAAACTTCAGAGCTAAACAGGGCCTTAGAAATCATCTCCTAGATGATGGATTATTTAAATCCCAAATTAAAGATCAGGGTAAACATTTGCCAAATGTGGACGTGCAAGTGACATTCACATTTGGCAGAGCTGTCTGCATTCTCTGCTGGTGACAAATTGTGGTGTAAAAGAGGGAAAGGATCCAAACCAAACTGTAGCTGAAGCTTGACATGTCTTTGAGAGGGCACATATGCCTTCCCATATTTAAAAGCAAAATCCCATCAGATGATGCAAGTAGAACCAGTAGAAAGAAGGGCAGCCCTCGACTCCCTTCACACATTCCCCGTCAGTTCCAACTTGGAGCTGTTGAGTTAAAGGGACTCTGGAAAAACTCTAGTGTGTATGCCAAGAATAAGTCATCTCTGCACTCAGAGAAACTCCCATTTTCAGGCAACCTTGAAATGTGGTTTTCAGTGAGGGAAGGCAGGAAAAATAACATGCTTCTATGAAGTATCTCTTTTTGAGGGTAAAAATTAAATATATATATGTACATATATAAAGCTAAAATAATAAAAAAGCACAATAGATATATATATGATATATATATAACCCATAAATATGTGTCTGTTGTGAAACCATAGATTACAGGGTCCTTCATGACCATTTAAGGAGTCCTGATGGCACAATGGTTAAAGAGCTCGACTGCTAACCAAAAGGTTGGCAGTAAAAACCCACCAGCTGCCCCCCAGGAGAAAGATCTGGCAGTCTGCTTCCATAAAGATTACAGCCTTGGAAACTCTATAGGGCGGTTCTACCCTGTCCTACAGGGTCGCTATGAGTCAGAACCGACTGTACAGCAACAAGTTAGGTTTTTTTGTTTGTTTAATGACCATTTTTTTTGTTTTCCTCCTGACATGGAGGTTATACTTACTAGGCTCTAAGTGAGCGTTTGCATGTGAAAGCTGGACAATGAATAAGGAAGACAGAAGAAGAATTGATGTCTTTGAATTATGATGCTGACGAAGAATATTGAATATACCACGGACTGCCAAAAGAATGAACAAGTCTATCTTGGAAGAAATAAATGTTCCTTGGAAACAAAGATGGCAGGACTTCATCTCATGTACTTTGGACATGTTATCAGGAGGTACCAGTCCCTGGAGAAGGATATCATGCTTGGTAAAGTAGAAGGTCAGCGAAAAAGAGGATGACCCTCGACAAGATGGATTGACAAAGTGGCTGCAACAATGGGCTCAAACATAACAACGATTGTGGGGATGGTGCAGGACTGGACAGTGCTTTGTTCTGTTGTGCACAGGGTTGCTATGAGTTGGAGCCAACTCAACGGCACCTAACAACAACAACAAGTAAGCATTGGCCGAATGGGGTTGAAAAAAATGTTGTTTCGCCTCCTCTTTATTGAGGTTGGACAGAAAGGAAAGAGATAACAAATCTCAACTCAGTTATAATTAGTTCATTTCTGGGAGGAGCTTTAGCTTTCCAGGCCTGTGCCCAGACATTTTTAAGGACATATGTATATGTAGACTCAGACATCTGACAAATGAAAAGACCAGTCTAGAAACCATAGAAAGAAATCAAGAAAAGAATCTATGAGGTTGCTAGTTGGTAAGACTGGTATCAGTTGGTTTCTGGACCTCTTACAGTTCAGCTTCATTATGACAAGACCATTTGCCACCGGGAGGGCACAAAAAAAGCCATGTATTGACTGCTGTGGTTGCTTAATAGATGGTGTGATCAGGAGATACCTACATTTTTGAAGGCCAGCCCCTCTTTGTTGTTGTTGTTAGGTGCCATTAAGTGAATTTTCGACTCAGAGACCCATATGAGAGAGAAGAACTGTCTCATAGGGCTTTCTAGGCTATAATCTTTATGGGAGCAGATCATGAGGTATTTCTCCCATAGAGCCTCTGTGTGGGTTTGAACCACAGACTTTTTGGCCAGCAGCCGCTCAGTGCTTAACCTTGTGTCACCAGGGCTCCCTAGTCCCTGCTTACAAGGTTGAAATCAGCACTTTGGCCAATTTACATGTGATATTGCACACCACCTATCACTTCACACAGGTGTTCAGGCAGAAAGTCTGACATAGCAGATTAAGAAGGCAAGCCAGTGGAAAGTACAGCTGCTAGAAGCGATAAATAGGCCCAGAGATGGCTTCCTACTATCAGGAGTGATAGGTGAATCTTTGAGAAGGTAGCTGCCCTTAACTGCCACAGCTGAGGTTTGGAGTAGGAGTTCAAAAGCGTGAAGAATTCTAAGCAAAGGCAAAGCATTGTTCCTACTGCTTTTCTGTTCTCTCCTTAATTGTCATACATTTCAATGGCATCCAGATGTTCCATTATTTTAGCTACCAACTCGGGAAATTACATTGTAGTTACTTTCAAAGTTGTCAGAACACTAAACTCAATAATGACAGTTTATAACCCATTTTATCTAAAGTGCTTTTTTTTTTTTTTTTTAACCCTGATGGGCTGGCATTTAAATAAGTAAGTCAGGGTTCTGAAATTCAATTAGTTTTTGTATATGCAAAGTTATTCTTTGTGCTCATTCAATTGCATGCTGGGTATGGCACATACATATTGGGTCTACTGTACTTTAACTTCTCTATTTGTGTCTAGATTTATTAGCAATGGGACATTTGCTTCATGATTTAACTTTAAATATTTGCATTTTTTATTTTGAGACTAAGATATTTAAATTCTTTGGGAACTCAGATGTACGCATTTTCAGAAAGTTGAAGGCTAGTTATAAAGAGCAATATTTAGTCAGTAAACGTTATTAATTTTGAAAATACATTTTCTCCTACTTGAATCAAAAACTTAATGGTATGTATATCATATTCTATATTTGATTTATTTAAGATTTCCCAGAAAACTCTCTTTGTAATTTTCAGTTGCAAGAGGATGAAGTTCTTCACTTTAATGCCTACAGCATTCTTATGGTAATTTTGAAATTGGGAGACTTGGCCACAATCATAAACGCTAGCTGTAGAAAATCGGCCACTTTCAAATCAAACAAAAGCATAGAGAACCATGAGGATGCTTATGAAAGGGGAGACTGTTTCCAACAAGTCTGGTTACAGTGTCTGTTCCTAAAGCAGACGAATGAGGGAGTTTTCACAAGACTATTGGTGTAGCTTTTTCTTGTTTTGTTTTGTTTTTAAATATAGGCTGCTTGTATTATCTGTCTCTACAGTACTTAGCACCCTGTTGGACTCAATAAATATGCAGTGGTGATAATATTATTGCTTAGAATTCATTTAGCACTTTCACATCTTTTGAGTGTCTCAATGTTCTGCCTAGTAGGTGCAGGGAATTTTAATTTAATGCTCGTTCTGAGGCTTAAAGCTTGGAAGTGTAATGACCCATGTGAGATAAGCCTCCACTCCAGCAGGACATTTTTGGAGTAAAGCCATTGGGTAGTCCAAGAACTCATTAAAGAGCAAAGAAACTTTACTTCCCACACTAAAATTTGGGAGCTCAGTGTACTGGGTTTTCCAATCCCTACCTTCCAAGTCGTCCATCCACATCGTAATCTCCTAGCACACACACAAAAGGAAAGAAATAGAGAAAATTTGAGTCAATCTATGGTATTTAACAGCTCTGACCAACCTCAAAGAAACTACAATCAGTGGCAAAGAATGAAATAGAAGTCAGGAGGAACTGGAATAGGGTTCTTTATCAGGACAACCCACTTCGTCCCTTCATGCAATTCAGTTCTCACTAGACTTTGGAATATCTGATGGGTGCCATGTATTCTCTCCTATAAAATTGCATTTTCCTCTTGGCTTAATAAAAACTCACCACAGGTAACTTTGATATCAATAATATCCTTGGTGCCTGGCACAGTTATTGGAACATAATAGGTACTCTGTATCTATTTAGTTGAATAAGTGACTAAATCATCCATGAAGGATAATTGCCAATTATTCTAGAAACCCTGGTTCTTGGTTGTTTTATTGCTTCTTTAAAAAGAGAAAACTGTTGAGGTTACGTGAAAAAAAATCCATAAATCTTTCTAGTATGTAATTTGGGGCTTATAGGACAACTAGCCTACTTTTTAAAAATCTAACTTACTAAGAAAGACTTATAGTAAAATACTCTGGGACTATTTAAATTGATATTAAATTAATGTAAATTAATTCATGAGAATACTGAAATATTTAGTGTGAGATTCAGCTAATAGCCCCTGGTTGTTAAATAAATAACTCAACATGCACACCTATGCACCCCAGCACATAGATGTGAGTATTTCTGACACATAAAACACGGTAATTACACTCAAGCTTACACTAAAACAGTTGGGGGCACCCGACTAACATGTGAACCAATAATCAACTGAAAGATAGTGCATAAAAAAAGTATGTGCCCAATTGTGAGAAACAGCCTGTATGTGCTGGAAGAGTTAAGGGCTGAATTTATCAAGGAGGACTTCATGGAAGAGGGGAGACTTCACCTGGGTCTTGAGTAAGAAGATGAGCAATGAAAAAGAGGGGAACACACATTATCCAAGGTATAGCCATAGAAAGGGAAGGATAGCACCCTTGGAAGACCGTGACACGGGTAGCATAACTGCAAGGGGAAAAAGGAGTTGGATGATGTGAGCTGAGGCGAGAAGGGGCAACAGAAGGAGGAATTTCAATTAGGTACATGAGGACCTAGAGAACCATGAAAGGTTTTTGAGCATAATGGTGATGTGATGAAAGTGGTCTACAGAGATAATTTATCTGGTAAGAGGGGACTTTAGTGTAAGGAAGAGACTGGGGTCAGACAGGCCAGTTAAGAGGCATCAGATCCAACTGTGAGGGGATTGCTACCCAACAGCAAGTATGATAAAAGAAGCATGGGAAAATGGGCAAAACTCGGTGATTAAGTGGAAGAATGGAGAGAGGAGCAAAGGTAGTTATTGCCCACAGATGTCAGAAGTCAGGAGGAGACTTGCGTAGATGTCATAAGTCTTGCTGACTTCATTTCTGTTTCTTCCCTTTAGATTAAGTGATGTGGTCATCATGCCAGCTGCTAACTGTCTAATTAGCGCTTTCTCGTTCACTATTAGTGTATCATCTCAGGATTGGTCTATTCTTGCCCGTTGCTCTGAGTTTCCAGAGCACAAAAATGCCTTGTATAAGCATTTCTGGAAAAAAAAATTATATATATATATAATGATAATTTTCCTTCTTTTAATTGTAAATTCACATGCATTTTAGTTTTACTGACCTCCATAAAGCTCTTGACTCTACATTTTGTAGTCACTCTAGCAACTGCAGAGTCCTAGTACAGGTGAGTTTCACTTAGGATCTATATATTTTAATTTTCTTACTGCATGTGTACTTGGACCTAGACCCTGAGGAGTAGGCAGTTCACTCACTAGGGCCACTTTGTCTGATGAACCCATCATCCCAACCAAATTGCTATCATGTAGAGATGGAATCTAGAGAGAGAATCACCAAGGGGAGGGAGAGGGACTTTTATAAATTGCACTAATGGTCTAATGTTCTTACAGAGACTAGCATAGCTGGAAGAAACTCACTGTTACAGGCTGATATGTAGTAGTGGTGGAAAGAGCTCAGGCAGACGAGAGATTAAATCAAGATTCTGCCAGTATTTGCTGAATCATCTAGAACAAATTGCTTCTATGATAGTTTTAGTATCCACAGATGTAAAATGGGGATAATATCAGCCCCTTGATCAGGTTGTTTTAAGTGCTATGTAGAAAGCGTGTGTGGAAGACCAGCAGAGGGCCTTACGTATAACAATGTATCAACTATTGTGAGTTTCCTTCTTGAAGGCACAAACCCTGTATGTTTCATTTTGTTGTCCCTATTACATTGTACAGTCCTAACATACAGTAAATACTCAATAAATATTTTTCTCAATGAACGCAAAAGTAGAGGAGCATTTCGAGGACTAGTAAAAGCAGCAATGTTTATAGTCCAATAGACTTGTTTGCCTTCCAAGAGGGCAACTGCTCCAGCACTTCAGCCAAAGAGCATCCATACAATTGCACTTCCAAAGGCGACCATTTATCCCTATCTCCTGAGTCTGTCAGGAGACTCATCATGACTCACTTGCCTACAGATTGGGTGGTTAATTATGTTATTAGAATGTCAGAATTATCTGCAATGGCTTTGTCACCCACCTGACAAGATAACTCATTTTGATACTGATGTGTTTGGAATGACTGAAAAATGTGGATGATGTATGAACATATATGGAAGTTTTTTTCAAAATTCTTTGTGACAGGCTTTTTTTTCTTTTTACTCCTGTGCTTCAGTTGTTGCTTTCTTCTTAAGTTAAAACTGATTTCAGTTCATTTCTGTAACCATTTCTTAAGTGCCTAGGATATGAAGGTTCTGTGCTCAGTGTGATGGGGACATAAGGTAACTAAGACCTAGTCCATAAGGACCCAGGGCCCACCTCTTAAGAGTGGGGAAACCCTTCATCAGGGCAAAATTACCAGTCATGGTCTTCATCACAAGATTTCTACATAAAATGAAAGAGGTAAAACTGGATGATACCAAACTGGATTCAGCTAGATGGTTATGATACCAAAAACCAAACCCACTGCCATCGAGTCGATTCCGACTCATAGCGACCCTATAGGACAGAGTAGAACTGCCCCATAAGGTTTCCAAGGACTGGCTGGTGGATTCAAACTGCCGACCTTTTGGTTAGCAGCCAAACACTTAATCACAGCTCCACCAGGGCTCCAACGATCGTTATGATAGATTATAAAAATGGCCACAAAATTTTGCAGCTCCTCCTATCAAGAAGTAGAGATCATTTCCACATCCCTTGAGTCTGGGCTGGCTTGGTGACTGGCTGTGTCCAAAACATGCAGCAGAAGTGACATTGTGCAGTTTCTGAAGCTAGGTCCCAAGAGTTTCTGCACTTACTGTGACATGGCCCTGTTTTTTGTTGTTTTGATCACTCAAAAGAAGCAGGATGGGCCTCTTCCAAAATGTTGGTTCAAATATCCAGACTGACAATGCCACTCCCACTCCAAGAGGGTATGAAAAGGCTTGCTTACTGGCATAATGAGACCTTCTGGGGCGAGCAGGGCAGGCTCCCAAGCTAGTCCAAAAATGAATTGGGACAGCAGGAAAAGGAGACTGGCTTGGGGTTTTATGGTGTTTGGGATTGGGACTGCATTGAGTGCAGCCTGGGTCTTATAGGAACTTCTTGTCACCAAAGGAGGGACCACCTGGGCTTTCTCATCAGCTTGCCCAGATGTGGGGCAGAAGGGGAAGAGGAAGCGGTGGGCTTGAAAGCTGTCAGCAGTCGAACTAAAAAATGGAAACAGTCTCCTCATTCCAAGTGTCATCATAGCATTTAGCACCTAAAATTATCTGTTTTTCTATTTTTTTTTAAATTAAAATGTGTATTGTTTATTTCTCGACCTTCTCCACCTCTTTAGTAAGCTCAGTGATGGCTGGGACCAGGCGTATATTGTTCTCCACTGAATCTCCAACCTCTAGATTAGTGCTTAGAACATAGTAGGTGCTCAGTAAACATGTGATTGAATGAACATTACTTTTGCCGTATTTACACCTGATGCTTAGAGGCCCCGCACAGAGCAATTGTCAGGTGATTCTAATAATCTTAATTGTGAGTGATTTGTTCTGCATCTCATCAGCTGATACCCCCATAGGACTGGCTGAGAGATGTTAGCCTTTGGTTCTGCTGTATGCTTTGAGCTATGTCTTTGTATCAACTCAGATTGCCAGAGCACCATTTACCTAGATTGAGTTACTCTGGCTTCCCGTGGAAATATTTTTACAGTATTATGTTCTTGATTTTCACTGAAGTTGTTACAGTACATGGCCATGTACACTTATCTCTGAGTAGTTTGTAAATGCTGCTCAGAACACTGTTCTGTATGCTATTCACTGTCCTCTAGACAAAGACCCATATGGCAGGCATTTCAGAGTTTAAGGCTGATGCTGGGGAGCATTTCCTCCTCTGTTAGATGAGAAATTTAACCAGCTATTACAGAACTAAGTGTTGTGACAAATTGTAGTAGCTTCCCTTACCCTAGGTTTTTCTCATATTATTCTTCCCTGCCCATCTTTCCTCCCACCCCTAGCTTTTATCTTTTTACCTTTCTTTTAATGTTACATATATATACACACACACCGTATTTTTACACAAATAATGTGTGCCTTCTATGTTTCTTTGCCAACCATGCCCTCCCCCCAACCCCAGGTATTTTTGTAAGCGTGCTATGCTAATTTTTTTTTTTATAGCAACATGTGAAAAAAATTGGCATAGCGACGCTTATGGAAATACCTCACCGGGGGAGAGTGCGGTTGGCAAACAAACTTAGAAAGTGTGTGTTATTTGTGTAAAAATATGGGGTGTGTGTGTGTGTGTGTGTGTGTGTACACGTCTCTCCCCCAAGTAATCTCAAAAAAACTTTCTTTGGAAGTAGGTAAGGTATTAGTATTAATACATGGATTCTTATGTCTGAGATGCAATGGAAAGTCTCAATAAGACTTGTTCTTTCTCCAAGGGAAACCTGATGCCTGGGGAAATGCTCACCCTTCTTTCTCCCATAGCACATTTTAATTGGTCAATAAATGTTTATTGAATTGCTTTCCTCTGGAATTTTTCCCGTTACAGAGGGGGTTGGTTAATATCATTTATGACCAGAACTTGTGGAATATAGGGATCTAGATTTGAAATACATCCATTTTCTAGAGATATCCTACAGGATATCTTTTAAGTAGATTAAGAGATTGATTTTCATCTGTATCTTTCCACTGCTTAACGTAGTGCCCGTTGGCACTAAAAACTGTTGTGGAATAATTGCTGATCGATCTTCAGGAGCACTTTAATATCTTGGAATCTCTGGAATTGATTATCTTCTTTTACCTAGAGCTTGTGCACTGCAAATGAAACAGGAAGTCATTGCTAATATAGTTGTTTTAACCTACAGCTGAAAATACTTTAAAAATGTAATCCAGTTAACCTTTTCTTTAGGGAATAGATCTGTACACATGAGGTGGGCTATATAGTTTCTAGAAAATGAATCTATTCTCCTGCCTTTTTAAAAACAAAAATTGGAAATATGTTTTCATTGGAAAACATGTCTTGAGATACTGAACTATGAAGCCTTTGGTAAAGAAGGACTTTTAGTTTGATGATACTGCATGCTGGGCGAGAGAGTAGTGGAAATATTTTCTCACACTTTTAGAAGTTTGCATCATATCCTCAACTCTGTTCATTATTTCCATTTTCTTCAGGCCCTTTCCCGATTCTAACTTCCAACTTCTGGAGCTTAACTCTTCTCCATCTTTTTGATAGCAATTTGAAGTGTCTTAAAAGCCACCTAAATTGGCTTAGATTTTTTTTGCATTTCTTAAAATGAATTATTATTAAACTGCATCAGTGCTTCAGATTCAAAACTTGCTAAATAAACTTCCATAAAGCAAATTGTAGTTGAACTCAGTAGTTTGGTACGAAGGAGCCCCCATATACTTGTTGAAATTCTTTGTAAAAATAATAGAACCTCCTCTATGTTATCCTTTTAGGATTTCTGTGCCATAATCCAGGATTCCAAATATCATAGCATGGTTTTTTGTAACAAAGTAAACTACATGTGTTGCAATATGGGCATATGTTTGCAATATGCAAAATAAGGCTAATGCAAGAAATAAGCTGTAATAAAATTGAATGAGAGGGTAAAGGGCCTTATCAGTCATGTGTAATACAACAATACAAAGTAAAAAAACCATGTCCTTTTTGGGGTGAGGAAAATGTTCTAAAATTAGATTATGGTGATGATTGCAGAATTCTGTAAATATATTAAAACCTGTTGAATTGCGCACTTTAAACAGGTGAACTTTATGGTGTGTAAATTATATCTAAATAAAGTTGATTTTTTTAAAAAAAGCTGCATCCTGAAGAAGGAAAAGTTGGTGTAGTTGACAGATACTTCTAAAGGCAACAGTAATCCTAATAAGCTACGGAATCCTTATTTGAGACAAATAGTGATTCCACCATTAAAAGTGTAAACACCAACTGCCTAAGGAATTTTCTGAAGGTTGTGTCTTATCTGTGACTATGGCTGCACCTTATGAGACATAAACGCTGCATTCCTGATGCTCATGCCAATCGCCAGGTGTTTATTGGGTACCATTGGGACAGGGGCTGCTGTTGGACATTCAGAGGTACAAAACACATCTGCATCAGTTATCTGTGGCCGTGTAACAAAGCTTAGTGGCTTAAAGCGAACATTTAGCTCATGATGTTGTGAGTTGCTGGATGTTGGTTCTTGTCTGGGCTGGCTCGGCTGATCTCTGCTAGGCTTTTTCAAGAGATTGTGGTCAGCTGGCTGGAAGGCTGGTTGATGATCCAGGAGAGACTTAGGCATGTGTCTGGCAGTTGATGAGCTGTCAGGAGAGGCACTCAGTCCTCCTCCCCATGACCTCTCATCGTCTAGCTTGTTCACATAATGGTCTCAGAATTGCAGATGCAGCAAAAGTAGAAGCCACGAGCCTCTTGAGGCTTAGGCTCAGAACTTGCACAACATCACTTCTGCTGCATTTTATTGGTCAAAACAAGTCATCAAGATAGCCCAGAGTCAAGGGATAGGGAAATAGACTTCACCAAGACCCAGGTTTGAGACCCAGGTTCAGTTCCTAGTGAAAGCATCTCATGTGCAGCCACCACCCATCTGTCAGTGGAGGCTTGCACATTGCTGTGATGTTGAACAGGTTTCAGCAAAGCTTCTCGACTAAGATAGGACTAGGAAGAAAGGCTCGTGATCTACTTCCTAAAACCAGTGAAAACCCTATGGATCACAGCAGTCTGAGCTGCGACTGGTCATCCCCAACTGGCCACAGGATGGTGTAACACTGGGCAACATTTCCTTCCATTGTGCATGGGGTCACCATGAGTTGGGGATGGCCGTGAGCCAGGGGCTGACCCAACAGCAACGAACAACAGCAACGACTTGATAGGAGTTGCTGAAAAATTTTGTGGCCATTTTTACAATTCACCACAAAAATTTAATGACTCTAGTTTGGTGCTATCCAAATTACTCCTTCCATTTTAATTAAAGTAAGTCTTATGAGAAGATGAATCTTGGCCCAGGATATTGTTAAATATGCACAGTCATAGTATTACATGTCTATTAAACTTTGGATTAATCACCCCAGTGGAAGAAGGCAGCAGGGCTAATAGCAGCTGTTGTTAAAAAATTGTTTAAATTTTGTTTTGAGCTTTTGCCGCAGATTTACCTGGTCTAGAGATTACTTTATATCCCTAAAGTATGCGTCACTAAATAGGAGGCCAAGACAGAGGAGCAAGGAGGCTCTGAGTTTAAAATAATCCAGATAGCTGAGGCAGGTGGTGGTTCGGTGCTAGAATTCTCGCCTTCCAGGCAGATGACTCAGTTTCAACTCCCAGCCAATGTACCTCATGGGCAGCCACCACCCATCTCTCAGTGGTGGCTTGTGTGTTGCTGTGATGCTGAACAGGTTTCAGTGGAGAGACTAGGAAGAGAGGCCTGGCAATCTACTTCTTAAAATCATCCAGTGAAATCCCTTTGGGTCACAACGGTTCAATTCGCAACCGATTACGGGGATGGTGCAGGACCACGCAGTGTTTTGTTCTGTTGGTCATGGGGTCAGCATGATGGCGGCTAACAACAGGCCACAATGGGTCATTGAGAACCAACTACGTTATGACTTACGTTCTGATTCTGGTCATTTGCCAGCTAGAACTTTTCTCACAGCCATGGAAAAAGTTCAGGAGTAGAACAAAGCTTTCACATGAATACAACAAGAAACACAAGACAAGAGTGGGAAACAACACTTTAAACCCTATGGACTAATATGAGAAAAGAAATTGGTAAAATCAACAATCTCTGTTAAGCTACCATCAAAAGGAGAACCAGCAGCAGGTAGTGGGAATTTGCCGAAGATGATTTTACAACCTTGTTAAAACTATGAGGTCATCATCCCACTCTTCTTTACACTTAATGGGTGGGGAACAGAAGGCTCAGGTCCAGCCGGAAAAACCACTCTTAACGCAACTGACATTTGACATAAGCTACATCACAACCAAAGACCTTTATCCGCAACCATTAAAAATCTTTACAATCCAACTTTGAAATTTTTCTTCAGGTCCAAGCAGGAATCTCAAAAAGAAAAATCCATTTCCCCATTATGTAATCAAAGTGCTATTTAGTTTGATTTCCTATCCCTAGACATCCATTTTCTATAAATACAGCTCCCCGTGTGATGGTATCAAATTAATGCTTCCAAGCTATCTAACAGAAGGAAGAGCTGGGGTGGCAGCATGGGGGGGAGTGGGGGGAACCTTCTTACTTTAGAAGTTTGTTTATTTGTTAACTGATTCTATAGCTATGAAAGGTCTAGCATCGTAAAGATATTTTAAAGGCCATTTTCGTTCTGTTATCTGTTGCCTCAGATACAGTTGAGATTTTTCTAATAAAAGTACTAGACAAGTTTCTTAGTAGCATGTTAACTTAGTATGATAAAGAGCTATTAATTTTTTCTTAAAAATAGGGATCCCTTTCTCTGCTATGGAACCCTGGCGGTGTAGTGATTAAGAGCTCAGCTGCTCGCCAAAAGGTCTGCAGTTTGAATCCACTAGCCACTCCTTGGAAACCCTATGGGCAGTTCTATTCCGCCCTGTAGGGTTCCTATGAGTCAAAATTGACTCGGCATAGGGTTTTTTGTTTTCTCTGCTATAATCGCAAGGTTAAATACATTTCCATAGAGACTTCTTTTGAACATTTCTGACTATTGAGTCAAGAGTGGAATAGTGACGAAAGCATTCTCAGGGTATCACACTGGAGAGACTCCTCAACTCTCTGTTATCCCTCCACAAGTAAACAGTTATTTTCCAGATTAATTTTTAAATCAGTCAATTACAGAAGTAACTTTGCTATCTAGAGCTCCAAGTCACTTCATCACATTTACTAAAATACAACTATAAAGCTTACAGCAATTCACATTAGATGCAATTGTTTTAACAGCTTTGATGATTTCTAGGACGTTCTAGTTCAGAGGTTTTTGTTTTTTTAATAGTAGCATTTTAAGGATAGTCACTTTCTCAAAAACTAAGGGTCACAGGGTGGTTTAATCTTCTCATAAATATCTTTAATATTCAGAAAAGTATATTTTATATTCAGCAACCTTAATTCCAGCATGACCCTAGTATCCCATATACTTATTATAAATATTAATTTGGTAAGGAAGGACTCAGAAGAACTACAGCATAAGAAAGAGGGAAATTTTGGTTACCAATTGCTAGAAACACAAATCTTAAGCTAATGTATCCTTTGAGTCATTAGTAAAAGAATGATAAAATATCTAAAGATTGGAAATAGTTTAAATGACATTCAAAAGGATGGAAAGAGACTCTGTGCCTGAAACAATCCCTTAACACATGACATGATAAAATTAAAGAAGTAAGTTGCCTGAAGCACCAAATTAAGGCTGATAAATCACTATGGTTGAAAGTATAATAAGAATGGTTAAGCACTGAAAAAAATAGAAAATGGCATTCAAAAACAGCTAAAGAAATCCGAAAGGGCTAAAACCATCCCATCTCAAATGATAAGCTAATTTGTTAGTACCTGGTAACTGGGAAACATAATATAGGATATGTCATCTTGGTAGCAGTGTGCAGACAAACTTGACATGAAAAATGAAAACTACCCAAAGCAGTAGAAAGGAAATAAGGACAGGATTACTCAAAGGAACAGGAGACTATCAAATTTTGATATATTAACCATACATGTGAAATTATAAAGTAAAGATTAAAAAAGTAAGAAATAAACTAGGAAATGACAAGAAGTAGAAATAGCAAAATCAGATTGATATGCTGCAACTCAATAAAGTGGGTAAAATTCTAAAACTGCTACAATTTGGACAAGCAGAAAAGTGCATAAAGAGGATTCGAAATATATCAGTGCAATCTAAAACTTATTAAAGGAAGCGCTAAAACTTGAATTTGTGATTGTAAGAAATGTATCTTAATATTCAGTCTATCCAGGAAATGTCTAAACACTTTATGATTCTTAACATCCAGTAAAATCCTACGGAGATAAAATTTAAATATGAACATCTAAAGTGTCCCTAAAATCTTCAAGAGCTGTTAAAACCATCCAATCTAATAATAAATTTCTGTAAACTTCATGAATAATTACAAGAAAAAATTTTTGATAACTTCAGCACATTGATATTTTTGGCAGTTTGGCTTTGGGCAAACTGGTCATTCTGTGTATTGCTTACTTCAGCATATTAATTTTTAACAACTGAGCTTTCTTCTTGTTCTGGTGCCCTCAGAGAAAAAAACTGTGGAAAATCAAGACTGGCTAGGAACTTGGATATACAGTGGTGACTGAATCAGGCATTGTCCCTGAACTCATGGAAGTTACAGGCTGTCATGGAAGGCAGACATTAAATAAAAGTTATACAAATAGTTATTTAAATAAAGTTATGGTAAGTGCTATAAGAAGAAAGAAAGAAAAAAAAAAAAGATAGCATAAAAGAGGAGGACCAGGTAGCTAGAACTTTTTAATTGTTTTGTAATTGAACATTCTGCAAAATAGAAAATGTATTTTGTCTGCGTGTCTAAACAGATTGTAGAAATAGAGTTGGACATTGTCATCCAAGTGAGGTATTGCAGTGCTGCGGTTGGCTGCAGGTGCTGATACAGACGGAGGTCCACGCAGGCACTGAGAGATGAGCAGTGGCTGGCTTTCTTAAGGCACTAGTGTTCATCAGAGTCACTGAGTAGTGCAAATGGTGAACACGCTCAGCTGCTGATCAAAAGGTTCAAGGTTTGCGTCCACCCAGAGGTGCCTTGGAAGAAAGGCCTGGCAATCCACTTCCAAAAAATCAGCCATTAAAAACCCTGCGGAGCACAGTTCTATTCTGACACACATGGGGTCGCCATGAGTCAGAGTTGACCCAACAGCAACTGGTATTGGTAGTGTTCATCATGTGTTTGTGTCTTTTATTTTTATCACATGACATAGAGATGATCTTTGTCTTTAAGGTGTCATCCTAAACTTCCCATGTGTTTCTATATTTTGGCTTCTCCATAGGCTCCAATCTTCTCTCTGCTGCTCGCTGTCCCTATCGCCACTCCCGATGGCTGCCACTGAGGCTGGTCTCCCCAGGTCGCTTTCCTTTTCTTGTCTTTGTTTTTATTTTTTCTGTTCTGTTTTTGTCACCTGCTGCTCTTCTCAGGGTTCTCGGGCTTAGAGAGAACACGCTGGTGACTCACAGCGTTCTCATGCTTCTGAAGAGGCTGACTGAATAACTGAACTTCATTAGATGTGGTATTGAGGTCTGTGACACTTCTCACGCAGTGTTTTTATTTTGCTGTAATGTTTCATGCTGCTTCTCCCAGGAACACAGTATTTTTTTTAGAGATCTAAGAACTGTGGGCATCTGGATTTGAGACCACTAATATTTGAAGCCCTGGTGGTCCAGTGGTTAAGCCCTCAGCTGCTAACCGTAAGGTTGGTGATTAGAACACGCCAGCTGCTCCGTGGGAAAAAGATATGGCAGTCTGCTTCCATAAAGATTTCAGCCTGGGAAACCCTATGGGGTAGGTCTACTCCATCCTGTAGGGTCACTATGAGTCGAAATTGACTCAACTGCAGTGGGTTTTATTTTTTTCTAATATATGAAGACAAATTATTCATATTATTAAGAGAATTCTTGAATATTTAAAATTTGCTAAAAAGATAAATGAAAGACGAGGCATGAAACTTTATGTCCAATGTCATTAAGACATACCTATGTAATAGTATACATTAAAAATAAATAAAGAAACCAACTGTCATCAAGTCAATTCGGACTCAAGGCAACCTTATGTGTGTCAGAGTAGAACTGTTCTCCACAGGGTTTTCAATGGCTGATTATTCGGAAGTAGATTACCAGACCTTTCTTCCAAGGCAACTCTGGGTGGACTCGAACCATCAAGCTTTCAGTTAGCAGCTGAGCATATTAACCGGTGCTCCACCCAGGGACTCCTAATACTAGAAAGGGTGTTCTATTTTCTTTGTTTGTATGTTTTTTTTGTATCAGAATGTAAAACTGTTGGGTTTTTTTTTTCCTGACTGTTGTACATGATGTGCTTGATCTTATTGGTAGGAGGCAAGGTGACAATTCTGCTTTCTCAACTGTATACATACAAACTAACTGGCAAATGTTAGTTGTTGTTGTTGCTACATATTTACAACCACATGCAGGAAAGCAGACTCAAATCACAAAGAAAAAGGAAACGCTAAGGTAGCTCTGCTGCTAACAAAAAGATCTGCAGTTCAAATCTACCACCTGCTCCTTGGAAACCCTGTAGGGTAGTTCTACTCTGCCCTATAGGGTTGTTATGAGTTGGAATCGACTCGACAGCAACAGGTTTGGTTTTTGGTTTTTTTAAGGTAGTTAGGTTGGGAGAAAGATTAGGTGGTCACATTGCTTCAAAAAAATCTAATTTTAAAAACATTTTTAACATTCATTTGATCTGAATATTCTTGAGACTTCTCTACAACTCACAGTAAATTCCTTCAGAATCTATGAGACTCCACTGGTCCTCTCTGAGTAATAGAGATTATGAGTGATATTTATATTTTATTTTCCTGTTTTTATGATTTTACTACATTAAACGTCTATTATTTAAAATTTGATTAAAAATCATAGTTTGTATGGGGCTTTAGAGTTTACAAATTAGTTTCATGTACAGTGTCTCATTTTCAGCTCTATGAGGTTGGCAGTATTTCACATTTGGAAGATGAGGAAGCTTAGATTTTAGAGGGATCCAGTTCAAGGCTACATACAGCAAGGACAAGAACAGGACCACAAGCCTTCATCTCCCGATTCCAAGTCCAGTGGCTTATATGGAATTTAAGTTTCTGTGATGTTGGTGATACTCCTTACCGAATATTTGTTTGTCTGGTTTTCAGTTTGTTCTTGGAGAAGATTTTGTTCATCCAATCCCAGTTCCCATGTGGGATGACTAGAAGTTTCTGAATTGTTTGTTAACATATTAATTAATATGTGTCAAACTAGAAGCTATTACCTTTTTAAAATTCTTTGTAGTCCCATAATTATTCTTCATTTCTAGAGACTTCTGAGAAATGCCCATTTGCATCTTGGCAGTATCCCATTCAAACCTCATAAAGGATAAGTTTCAATGACGTAATTTTAAAATAATCGTTTCACCTGCCTGGCTCTATCATATGTCTTCTTATGCCTAAGAACTAGATCGGTTTCTCTAAAATGAGCAGAGTTAGTTCTTAACGTAATAGTTGACCCTTCATTACAAAATGTAGCTCTAAGTCAAATTGGTTTTTCTGCTTATTTTCTCTCTACCCACTTCCAAATTTGCATTTATTGAGGCCAATTCCTTCGGAAGGTTAGTGGCACCGTTAGAATGTCCTTCAATCCATCATTCTTGATCATCATTCTAAAACTTGGCATATTATTATTGAAAATGGAAACATGTAAAGGAAACTAATTGACATTCTGCTTTCCGGTTGCTCTTAAATCTATTTTTATCCACATAAATATTTCTGAAACATGCATAGATCATTGGTTCTCAACGAGGGGTAATTTTGCCCCCAGGGGACATTTGGCAGTGTCTGCAGACATTTTTTGGTTGTCACAACACAGGGGGTGGGGTTTTACTGGCATCTACTGGGTCGAGGCCAGGAATGCTGCTAAATATCCTGCAATGCACAAGACAGTCCAAAACAAAAAAAATTATATGACTAAAAATGTCAACAGTGCCCTTGTTGAAAACCAGGTGTAGATCAGTAGCACCCAGCTTTTGGCTTCATCTCACAGATGTTCCCAGCGCCCTTGCCACTGATAGGCACAGATATGCAGGCTTTGAAACATGCGTTTAAACCAGAAGACTCAGCACCATTCAAATGATCCAGATTCATTTCTTACTTCTCCTTCTTGGTCATCTTGGCATAGCAGATGACTTTCAAAACATCTCAAGTCTAGGGTCATGAAAGTGTTTTACTCTCTGTTGGCTTAAGGATTTCTGTGAGACCTTAGATTCGTTCTTTTGGGAAAACAAAGCAAAACAAACTTAAGGACAGTAAGAAGACCCACAAGGGCACCGTTGTTGCTCCTTCGTCTGTGTCCTCCCTTTGTATCTCCAGTAGATTTTGTTTTCTTTTTTTAAATAATTTAAGGGCAGTGCTTTGGTTTGCTAAGTAAATGAAATGATGACATAATGCTAGTACATAGCATATTGATAGCACATAAAAAGCACCTAATAAATGTTTGTTGAATGAGTGATTTTAATCGCATTGTTCCTACTTTTGTGTTTAGCTATAGATCATAAATTCCAGTTGCATATAGTTTCCTATAGTTTCACCTTCCTCAGAATTGCTCTGACTCCTGACCTGGATAACCAACTGACAATATCATTTACCTGCTAGAACAAACATTACTTAGCCTTTAAGGTTCAGTTCACATGTCATTACAATGTGGTTCTTTACCCTACTCCCCTAGACAAGGTCAGTCTCTGCTTCCTCTAGCACTTTCACAGCCTTTAACAGATCTCTATTTGAGCTCTTATCCATGCTCCTTGTGATTGTTTCCTTGACTTGCCCCCGAGAGAACTTGTTGTTGTATCCTCAGTACCCAACCAGTGCATGGCACATACTAGACACTCAAATATGTGAGGGTCCCACTGACACAGGTGACACAGAACTGAATCTTAGCTTGCTTCTCTCTCCCCTCCAGAGATTATTCTTTTTCAGAAGAAGATAGACTCTGATACCCAGGGACCGGTTATTAAGAGCTCTTATCATAGTTTAACTAGTGAAGTTCTCTTATGTATTAAAACATCAGATTATCATTGTGCACTCCGGAGACTAGAAAACTTTATGCATCTTCAAAAGGTGCCAATTTATCATAAGAGGACCCAGAACATCCTGGCTTATTAGGCAGTGGCACCTATTGAGCAGATGCTTTTCTAGCAAAGAAAAGTATACTTATAAGTGCTGCTCTGGTAAGTGCCATTCAAGGGATCAGAGAACAGGGTTGCTTGACATGGAGGGTGAAGAGGTGATGAAGGATGGCTTCCCTGAAGAGGTAACCACTGAGTTTAAGATTTAAAAAAAAAAAAAAAAGATTGGAAGTTAGACCCAGGAAGAAGACTAAACAGAGTGTTCCAGGAATAGAGAATAGCAGGTTTGGTGAGGAGTAGGTAGTTGACTGGTGCCTATAGTGGAGGGGAGATGTGGAATGGGGCAGGAGACAGGGACAGTGGGAATATGGTTAGAACCAAGGATGAGGAGTGAAGGTGACTTTAGTTTTACTTTTCCTAGGTGATTTTATTTTTACTACCTTGGAATTTGTCTTTTACTCATTTGGTTTATTCATTAATTTACTTATTATTTTTTATGTTAGGTGCTGATAACATTGCTGGAAAAGTGTAAGAGATCATTCCTGTCTTTCCGTAGTGAGGAAGCAAGACTTGAGTAAAGGCAATATATAATTATAATACAGTGACTGGCTGAATGTTACAGGAATCTATTCATAGAAAGATCCAAATAGAATTCTTATCATAGGGGAGGACCTTGTGGAAGTGAAATGACTCAGTCCTATGCTCCTGAAAGTAGGATGGGATTTGAACAGGTATTCTTTCTGCTGTATTTAGTACTGGGTTGTCGTTGTCATTGTTAGGTGCCGCCAAGTCAATTTTGAGTTTATAGCAACTACATGTGACAGAGTAGAACTGCTCCATGGGGTTTTCTTGGCTGTAATCTTTACCGGAACAGATAGCCAGGTCTTTCTCCCACCACGTCACTGGGTGGGTTTGAACTGCCAACCTTTCACTTAGCAGTCGAATGCTTAATTGTTGAGACACCAGAGCTCCTTAAGAACACCTATTCTTTCATTCATTACTCACTCACTCACTCGTTCAGTATTTTGAGTGCCATCTATGTGTCTAGGGAGTCAAAGATGAATAAAATGCCGTTTTTATCCTCAAAGAGCTTGTGGCGTATTGAGGATGTCCTAGATGGGAAAAAAGCTGAAAGCTTGAATACCAGCCATGACTGTTGTTTAGTTATCAAACTATATGGACCAGATCGAGGGGGTGGCAATAGAAATGAAAAGATAGATAGAAGTCTTTTGGAAGAGACAACCAACAGTAAAAGAAGGGGAAAGAAGAGTCTACAACTCTATAAACTTAAGTTAATGAGAGCATGGTGGGTCCCTGGATAAAACAGGCAGATGTGCTTTGAGAGATAAGATGAGTTGAGGTTGGCACATTGTTGTTTTATATGAGAGGGAGCCAAAAAAGTGAAACTTCCTATTTGGACCTTGGATATGTGTGATGGAAGCTTGGGCAAGAACCTGAAGCTGGAGCTGCAGATTTGGGAATCAGCAGAATAGGAATGATTGTTTTGAGAGTAAATAAATGCTGCTTCATTTTTTTTTTTTTGTCAGTTTTTCAAAGAAGTATTTCTAGTGTGAATGAATTGCTTTGATCTGAAATTTAATTAACAGAGCAGCACTTACAAGTATAATTTTCTTTGCTAGAAAAGCATCTATCTGCTCAATAGGTGCCACTGCCTAATAAGCCAGGATGTTCTGGGTCCTCTTATGATAAATTGGCACCTTTTGAAGATGCATAAAGTTTTCTAGTCTCCGGAGTGCACAATGATAATCTGATGTTTTAATACATAAGAGAACTTCACTAGTTAAACTATGATAAGAGCTCTTAATAACCGGTCCCTGGGTATCAGAGTCTATCTTCTTCTGAAAAAGAATAATCTCTGGAGGGGAGAGAGAAGCAAGCTAAGATTCAGTTCTGTGTCACCTGTGTCAGTGGGACCCTCACATATTTGAGTGTCTAGTATGTGCCATGCACTGGTTGGGTACTGAGGATACAACAACAAGTTCTCTCGGGGGCAAGTCAAGGAAACAATCACAAGGAGCATGGATAAGAGCTCAAATAGAGATCTGTTAAAGGCTGTGAAAGTGCTAGAGGAAGCAGAGACTGACCTTGTCTAGGGGAGTAGGGTAAAGAATCACATTGTAATGACATGTGAACTGAACCTTAAAGGCTAAGTAATGTTTGTTCTAGCAGGTAAATGAGATATTGTCAGTTGGTTATCTAGGTACCAAATGTATATTGAGTGTCTACAGTGTGTCAGGCACTGTTTAGGAACTGAAGATATAGCAGCAAATGAGACAGTCACAGTGCTGGCCCTCATATAGCTTATGTTTTAGTGGGATGAGATTGATAAGACGGATGTCTTTCCTAGAAGATGGTTTTACTGCTTTAGCAAATGTAGTCACCTCTCTGCAGAGGTGATGGCTTAGTTCAGACATAAATGAAGAGAAGTAGGCAGGGAGGGATAAGATTTACAAGCTGAAGCACCAGCAAGTACAAAGGCCCCACACAGGAATGAGCTTTGTATGTTTCAGGGACAGGAAGAGGACATTATGTGTGCTAGACCTAGTAAATGGGTAAGAAATCAAAGGGTGATGGAGTTGAGGAAGTAATTGGGGGAATGGCAGATTATGTAGGGGACTTTAAGATGTGGTTTTACTCTTAGTGTAATGGAAAGGTGTCCTGGATTGAATTGTGTCCCCCATAAATGCGTGTCAACTTGGCTAGGCCATGATTCCCAGTATTATGTGATTGTCCACCATTTTGTCATCTGATGTGATTTTCCTATGTGTTATCATGTTAATGATGTAGAATTAGCAGTACTTATGTTAATGAGGCAGGACTCAATCTACAAGATTAGGTTGTGTCTTGAGCCAATCTCTTTTGAGATATAAAAGAGAGAAGTGAGCAGAGAGATATGGGGACTTAATACCACCAAGAAAGCAGTGCCAGGAGCAGAGCGCATCCTTTGGACCTGAGGTTTTTGTGCTGATAAACTCCTAGACCAAGGGAAGATTGATGACAAGGACTTTCCTCCAGAAATGACAGATAGGGAAGGCCTTCCCCTGGAGCTGACACCCTGAATTTGGACTTCTAGCCTCCTAGACGGTGAAAGAATAAATTTCTCTTTGTTAAAGCCATCCACTTGTGGTACTTCTGTTATAGCAGCACTAGATGACCAAGACAAAAGGTATTGAAGGATTTTACACTGGGAAATGGAGCACAGGGAAAAGGTCCAGGCAGGAGATATAAAACTGGGAATCATCAGCATATGGATGTTTTCTGAAGCCTGAGATAAGAGAATGTAGATAGAAAAACCCTGGGCAGTCCAACATCTTGATAAGATTGTAAAAGAGGAGGTAGTGAACGCTGAAAGAAAAGCAAGCACACGTGGTGGGCTCTGGAAGCCCAGGGAAGACAAGGTTTCAAAGTGGTGTCAGAAGCTGGTGACAAGTCAAGATGAAGACAGACCTGACCATTGTCTTTGGCTAGTATAGGGTATTAGTGGAATTAATAGAATCTCTTTTAATGAAATAGCAAAAAAAAAAAAAAAAAAACCAAACCCATTGCCACTGAGTCGATTCTGACTCATAGCAACCCTACAGAACAGAATAGAACTGCCCTATAGAGTTTCCAAGGAGCGACCGGTGAATTCAAACTGCCAACCTTTTGGTTAGCAGCCAAACCCTTAACCTCTGTGCCACCAGGGCTCCTTTAGTGGAATAAAAACCCATTGCCATAGAGTCGACTCCTGGTGGGGACAAATCCCCAGTTGGATGAGGAGGAGATTAGAAAGTGGGGATAGCAAGTAAAGACAACTCTTCCGAGGAGTTTTGCTGTTAAGGAGAGCAAAGAAATGAAGCAGTGACAAAATAATGTTAGTTAAGGAAGGGTTTTTGTTGTTGTTATTCTTAAGGTGCTAATGTGAAGGACTAACTAAATGACCAAGTACTGAAGGAAATAAAAATAGTGATGCAGGGGAAAGAGAAAGTGGAAGGAGCATAGTTGTGAGTAGGCTAGAGGGGATCCAAGCTGGGTAAGGGGGGCAATGAGTGAGGGACATGGTGGATCGTGAGAAAGTGGAAAGGCCAATGGATGGAAGGGCCACACATGAGTAACAGTACTGTTTGCTCCTTACGGAGCACAGTTCTACTCTGACACACATGGCTTAATTTTTTGTTTTATTCAACCCACTGTAGTAGGCATAGTATGCTGGAAATGATGGCAAGCGAATGATCATGTATGCTTTACAAAATTATCCCTCAGCCTGCAATGGGGAGCATGAATTGTAGATGGAGCAAGACAAGATAAAGAGATCAGTTAGGGTCCTATTGCCCTTGTCTAGCTGTAAGTCAGAATCAACTTGATGGAAATGTTGTTTTTTTTTTTTTAGGTGAGAATAAATGGAGATTGAACTAAGGTAGGGAGATGGAGAAGAGGTGATAGATTTTAGATAGATTTAGGTGGTAGAATTAACTAACTTGTTGGCTAATTGAATGTGCAAATAAACAGGCAAGGAGTTTAGAGTGTTACATTAGGGACTCCCAGGGGAGTTCTCAGCCGGTCATTTCTACTTAGAGCATGCATATCTGACCCGCCTTATGCTGAACTATGAGCCGGATTTTTCTGGCACCGATGCTTTTCTTGATTGTTTGTCTGACAGTTTGGGAAGTAGCATTAACACTTTCAGGTCACTAGGGGGCTAATCATAGCCATTTTCATGATTGTAAAACTGAATTGCAGTTCTGAGAGAATAATCATGGCAGTTCACACAGGGGTCTTTCCTAGAAGATGATTTTACTGCCTTAGGACAAAGCCATTTGCATTAAGACCATTCCATGAGGCCAGTGTCATGAAAATCATTATTTATACAGCTTTTACTCTCCAGTTCTTAGCCACCCCAGAGGCCCACTGAATACTAAATCCATTGTTCATTCCAGATGTGTTTGTGTGTTAAGTTGATGGACACAGTCTATACATGAATGAATGATTGGAAGAATGAATAGGTGGGTAGACAGACAGACCGACCATTAAATAGATAGATAGCAATTAATGATAGCAATTGATGCTCTCTTTCTATGAGCATGTTGACAATTTTAAAGGAAAATTAGTTTATAATCATTAGTTAAAAAGAGAACTTATATTAACTAAACATCAGCTACATGCTAGGTTCCATGCTGGATCCTTGTATACCACTACTAGACTCAAAGCTTTTGGAAGATGTGGGTGTAGGGTCTTTTCCCTTTGAATCCTCAGTGCCTAACCTAGTAGCTAGTAGGTGGTGTTTGTTAATAATTACCATAAATGTTTTCCTTTAATTTTCATAAAATCTCTGTGAGGTGGATTTAACAGAAGTGGACATTGAGGCATGCATTAAAGAATGTACCCCAGACTGTGTAGCTCATAAGTAACAAAGGAGCTAGGATTCTAACTCAAGTCTGTCTGATCCAGAAGCATTTTTTTCCTCTTTATCTGTGGTGGAGAAGGCCCTTTAAAGGCACTCTGTTATCTTACTTGAGCTCCTCCACTGTTTCCTAGTTGGGAACCAAGTTAATTCTTTCAGGTCCTAGAGAAGTCTCTTCATTATTGACAGCCAACTTGTTTGGCCAACTCAGGTTTCATATCTCTATCTGGAGCTTCTGTTTGAGAAGCACCTCCAGAGAGTCCCAGCTGAGGTGGACCACACCTACCAGTTTCATGAAATGATCAAGATAATGACTTTGATGACTCCAGCCTTGCAATTTGCACACCAAACTCATGTGTGCACCCTTCACAGAGCAGGCGTCTGTAATTCCTCACCCACGGACCACCAGACCACATTCAGATAACCATGAAAATGATTCCCCTTGATTCATTCGGGCCCAATTACATTGCAAAGGGTGAAATGGAGTAGAAGAATGGCATTTGGAGGCAGAACTGTTAAGTAATAGAAAATAAATCATGTCAATTGACCCTTAAGGAATTTGATCACACCCACATAAGACTGGCAAGAGAATAAATTAGTTTTAAGGGGTCTGCACCTTCTCTCTGAATCCCTGCTTCATGGATTTGGGAGCTATTAGCATTGTCCTGCTAAACTCTCCAGAAAGTTCCGAGGCCTCACTTAGCTACTGATATTATAGAAATTCCATCTTTGTCAAGAAAGTCATAAACATAGCAATATTCACACCCTTTTGAAAATGAAAGATTTCTAGTATCTGGGCTATAAAATCAGTATTTGATCCATCTGTCTAAAAGATCTGTCACAATGCAAAAGGACAAATATTGCATAAGACCACTATTATAAGAACTCAAGAAAAGTTTTAAACACAGAAGAAAACATTCTCTGATGGTTACGAGGGTGGGGAGGGAGGGAAAGGGGTATTCACTAGCTAGATAGTAGACAAGAATTATATCAGGTGAAGGGAAGGAAAACTCACACTACAGGGGAAGTCAGCATAACTGGGCTAAACCAAAGCTAAGAAGTTTCCTGAATACAACCAAACACTTCAAGGGACAGAGTAGCAGGGGCAGGGGTCTGGGGACCATGGTTTTGGGGGACATCTAGGTCAATTGACATCACAAAGTTAATTAAGAAAATGTTCCGCATCCCACTTTGCTGATTGGCATCTGGGGTCTTAAAAGCTGGCGAGTGGCCACCTAAGATGCATCAATTGGTCCCAACCCACCTGGAGCAAACGAGAATGAATAACACCAAAGACACGAGGAAAATATTAGCCCAAGAGACAGAAAGGGCCACATAAACCAGAGATTGCATCAGCCTGAGACCCGAAGAACTGGATGGTGCCCAGCTACCACCAATGACCGCCCTGACAGAGAACACAACAGAGAGTCCCTGACGGAGCAGAAGAAAGTGGGGTGCAGAACTCAAATTCTAGTAAAAAGATCAGACTTAATGGTTTGACTGAGACTGGAGGGACCCTGAAAGACATGGCCCTTGGACTCTCTGTTAGCCCAAAACTAAAACCATTCCTGAGGCCAACTCCTCAGACAAAGATTAGACTGGACTATGGGACATAAAATGATAATTGTGAAGAGTGTACTTCTTAGCTCAAGTAGATACATGAGACTAAATGGGTAGCTCCTGTCCAGAGGTGAGATGAGAAGGCAGAGAGAGAGGGTCAGGAGCTGGTTGAATGGACACAGGAAATCCGGGGTGGAAAGGAGGAGTGTGTTGTCACAGTATAGGGAGCGCGACTAGGGTCACATAACAATGTATGTATAGATTTTTGTATGAAAGACTAACTTGAATTGTAAACTTTCACTTAAAGCACAACTATATGTGTATATACATATATAAAAGATCTGTCACTCGGATGCAATTTCAGTCACTTCTAGGGTGGTCTTTTATTTCTTCTTCCTTTCATATGTGTGAAAAGCGGGTACAGTCCTCCCACCCCTGCCCATCTCACTGAAGTCTTTAAAAAGCTGGAACCAGATGATTACAGACCTTTGCTGCCATAAAGAGACAACAGAATGTAGTTAAGGAGAAAGAAAGAGTCTTAACTATGAATTCTTTTCCTGATATGGCTAATTTTTTTTTCTCTTATGCCTTTCCAAAAAGGTGGCAGGGTGACATCTACTTAGAATGTATTTAATTGCAACTTTCAGAAGACTGAAACAGTAATACCTCACAGAATCCTCTGTCACAATTCAAAATGTTTGGAAAAGCAGAAGATGAAGTGTACTGTCAGCTGAGGGGGAAGGAATTGGAATTCCAAGTAATCTGCCTGGTCTGCTGATTATGCTCGGTAACAAAGAGGAGATACCAGCCCTTGATTTTAGCCTCCGATTTTCATTCGCCTGGGGTCCTTTCATTATGAGCAGCGTTTCTCTCAGAGCAGCCATGGTACTTACGGTCAAAGGAATAGCAAAGAGTATTCTGTTCTATTATAATGTGGTGGCTTCAGATCCAAGTACTTTGATTTTAATCCCTACCTACAGCAATCCAAAGGCAGGTTAAGGGCCTTACCCAGAGCATCTTCCTAAACCACAGTTATAGCACGTGTGTATGTATATGTAACTGTGTGTGTGTGTGTGTGTGTGTCAATGTTTATTCATAAAGGAACACACGATAAAGTCATACGAATAACAAAGTGATGACCTGGCCATTAGATAAGCATTGATCTTGTTAGTTTAATTTTTACATAGAATGACTAAAAATAAGCAGTCAGATTTCTCACTATATTTGTTATGGTTTCTCAATTCAGTGGAATTAGTCACAGTAATATGAGAAGAATAAACTTTGTTTTAATTTAGAAAATGTATTACTCAGCACAGTAAAAGTGAGTTCAGGAGCCCTGCAGACTCAGGAGTTGCTCAGCTGTGTAACAATGCTATCAAGAAACTTAGCTTCTCTGCACTGCCATCCTTGGTATTGGGTCATAGAGAAGCTGGCTTTCCTCTTGGTCCTGAGAAACAACGAGAGCTACATATTTACTTGCTCACGTTGTGAGAGAAGGGTAAAAAGAATCAGAGGCAGATAACCATGCCATCTTGTAAACACATAATTTTTAAATTTAAAAAGGATGTGTGAAACCTATGATCTTTTCTTCTTTAGCACTCTCTGAGAAATACAAATCTTAATGGATCAGCAGTACGTTGAGAAGTCACTGGGCTTCTGCCCTCAGGAACAACACAAATAAATCAGTCCAGATAGATTTAAAAATATTCCATTTTATGAGGAAGAATTCCATAGTCACCTTATAAAAAGAGAAATCAATAATACCAATTTCTTTATCAGGACATTTGATTAACCAAAGGTAAAATGCATTCCTTTAAAACACTTTTCCCAGAACACTAAGGGGACTTTTAAAATGGCACCAGCACATCGATGATCTCAGTAGAAATTGTTAGAAAGACGACCTTCTCTCACTTCCTCCACTCCTTCATTCTTGGTAAACATGACTTGTTTCTCCTAGAGGGCAAGGTCATTGGAGGGCAGAGTCCGTGTTTTATTTTATTGTCCTATTTCTCTCTCACCACAGTACTTCCACATTGCAAGTCCTCAGGAAGTAGTCATTGAAAACACACTACCTGCTTTAGATCAAGAATCATGGACTCAAAATATTCTGATGCACACAATACAATGCTTTCATGTATGAAGATACACTGTTTCCCCACTTATGCAGCAGTGTCTTTAAGTTGACTTCTTCCCTAGGAGTGTTATGTGAATGTGAGCTGGTGCCACGTGAGTCTGCAAGGGTGTTGTAACATCAGCCTGGATTTCACAAAGCGCTAGCTCTTGTGCGACCATGCTGTCACCTATGAGCTGAGTGACTTTAGGCAAAGCTTTGACCTATTCTGTTTTTTGTCTGCTGTCAGATGGGATTAATATTGCTCACCCAACTTCCCTAGTCAAGTTATTGGGAGAATCAAAGAAGATCACAGATATGAGAGGTATGATTGAAGTGACCTCAATACTATCATTGTTGCCAAAACACCCGGATTATGAAAAATTCCTCTCACTTGCTGGTTTTCAGTCAAAAATCACCCTCGCAGCAGACCTATAATCTCCAAAACATCAAGGAAGATCATTGAGACTTGAGCTGGCTTGGGAGTCCTAAGTCTGTTTATGCAGGAAGAAGCTGTGTGAGAGGACAGGTGGGTTTCACACTCAGCCTGCCCTCAATAGCAGCCATGTATCAGGGCTTCTGACCAGCAGATTTAGAAAGTAAAGGGCCAGAACCTGGATAACGGCCACACATCACCACACGAAGGGGCGCTGGTGGCATAGTGGTTAAAACACTCAGCTGCTAACGGGAAGGTTGGCAGTTCAAACCCACCTAGTGACTCTGTAGGAGAAAGACCTGGTGACCTGCTTCTGTAAAGATTACAGCCTAGGAAGCCTTATGGGGCAGTTCTACTGTCACATGGGTCCCTGTGAGTCAAAAACCAACTCCACGGCACCAAACATCATCACCAGGTAGACTTCAGCTCTTGCCAACATTCCTTGTGCAGTCTTTTTGTTTGTATCATTTCTAGAGATATCCATGAAGGCAGTAGGCAACACGTTATTGTAATAGTCTTATTCCTCGGAGCATGGAAATTGATAACTCTTTATGATCAATAGATATCCCCGTCTCCAGTAAGTGTACTCAAGAATCATTTTTATTATAAGCTTCCTGTTGAGTTTTATATTCTAGTAAAAATGTAATCCGTTTGTGAGTTTGGTAAGCTGGTGCCTCTTTCTGTGACACTATAGGATTCCAAAGGCATTTTCCATACATTTTGGTGAATTCTTTTTTCTTACTCTGGTTGAATGTGGAATCCCTATCATCCTAGTTGACAAAGCAGGAAGGAAAGGAAAGATGCTCATTTACAACGTTGTGTGTTTTAAGTCTGAAGTGAGATTCTTCAGGATGATTTTGGAGCAAATAACTCAGTTCAACGTTCCGTGAATGCGCACTGTGGTGTTAAACCTGGTCAAATGCTTGGCAATCTCTGCTGCTTCTCACACATTCTGAGAAGTGGTTTGGGAATATTTCTCCCAAAGTGCTTTTGCCATAAAGTAAAAATAGCTTTGGCTGCCCACTAAATAGAGTTCTTTCAAAGAGACATTCATTATTCATTACTCACACTTCTCCAACGCTCCCACCAGGGATCTCAGAGGCTTTCACGTGTAGGTACTTGTGGGCCTGATCTTCTGAGATAAAAATTGGGAGAGAAAATGGAGAAAGTACGAGTGTCCTGGCAATGCCATTGTCCTGGTTCACAGAATGTATGCTGAGTGTATAACCCTTGGGTGTAGGAACAACTGTTGCCCCAGTGAATACAGCAGGTAGTAGGGGATCATCTTTCCTGTTGATAGTAATCATCATAATAATACTTTAAGAATGAAGTTCAAAATTGTAAACCATCATCTGTGAAAACTACTATATTTTCACCCAATAGAGAAACCACAGTTTCTTATTGGAGATCTTCTGTGTCAAATGCCTTTTCAATGTTTTTTGGCTGGTCAAAAGGACTGTTTCTAGAGTTTACAGACGCACAACTGAGTCATACATTTTTAATTGACTCCTGGGGGCAGTGCCGCTTTCATTTATCTTTCATGAAACGCATTTAGTCTATTTTGGCTTTGACATGGGCAGAAAGTTCACAAGCCACTGTTTCTACGTTACTTAGGCCTGGTAATAGGGGCTACCTGGGGCGTAATGATGAGAACGTTCTTACTTACCCTGCTGCCTACACTGTTAAAGAAGTTCACTTTTGCTAAGTGAAGAACCATTTGAGGCTTTAAATGGAATTTAAATAAATGAGTATTGACTGAGAGCAGAGTAGAAGTTTTAGGCTTTTTTTAAAAAAAATTATTCTTTTTCAGGAGATTATTCATTCTTAAATTATTGTATTTCTGAATTCATGTGGTTTCATAGCTAGAAGATAATTTGACATTTTTCCCTTTATCTCAGGGAAAAGGGATAAAAAATATGAAAATACTTAAAAAGACTTGAATTCTTAATTTTGCAACAGTTCAAATTTTCAAGAACTTACAATAAAAGGGGCACTAGAGCATCTGTGAGATTTAAAATATATATATATTTACTACAGTATTAATATTGCCAGACTTTTCATTTGATTGATCAGTTTTATGTTTTGTATTTGTGATTGGTTTCATTTTCTGGATACGTGGAATCACTTCACTGCAGATACATTGATGCCTGAATTTTCATATCTTTGGTAGATGACTTCTTCCATATCTTGCCTTCATTCATCCGGTTCTAGCCACTGGGAATAGAAACATGAAAGATACAGTTCCTGCCCTCAAGGAGCTCACAGATGTACTTTTGGGAGAGACAGACAATTTCAACACAGGCTCATGCTTGGGCTGAAAGAAATGAGCATAGATTCTGAAGGAAACCACAGAAGAGTGTATCTTACATTCTCCTGGAATGCAAGGACTGAATAAATATAGATATACACGTAATACATTTGTGGCACACAGATACATGATAAATACTTACTAAATATTGGGTGTTGATAATAATATTCACCCTTGAATTTGTCTTTCTAGCCTATTTAAGTCTACTGAACTGCTCTTTATTTAAAACTTACGTATACTTCCTTTTGTTTTGTGCAAGTGATTAAAGTGCTTTAAATATCTGCGTAAGATGAACCATCTTTCTTTTCTAGTAGCTGTATCCTGAGACATATTTCCTCAGGGATTTTAGTTTTATTGTGTGTACAGACAAGTATTACCTGTTATGTGATGAATACAAGAGTACACAAAGTTTTTTTAATAGTTCTGTTAAAGGGATAATGAGTAATGTTTGTTTCTAACCAACAGGATATCTACCTAATTTATCCTGATTTATTAGCCATCTCAGATTCTTGCTATGACTCAAAGATAAAAATAAAATGCCAAGTAGAAACAAACAAGTAGGAAAAAAAAAAACCAGAGTAAATAATTCCTTCTCCAGTGCAGGGCCTTATTCCTGACACCTTTTATGAAAACCAAAAAGAAATACAGTGATTGATACAACATTGCTTCTGCCCCCAAGGATCTTACAATCCAGTTGAATGCAGAGGTATTAAGGATGACAGACATGTAACAATTAGATATGCAAATGGTGACATGTTAATGGACGATCAAAGTCAAGTGAAACATAAAATGGGGTAATTCTCCCTGAACGTGGTCTCTGAGAAGGCATTGTAAAGGAACACACCAGTGCATGGGACCTTGGAGGATTTTGTAAGAACTAATAAAATAAGAAGGAGCCCTGGTGGAGCAGTGCTTAAGCGCCTGGCTCCGAACCAAACCCACCAGCCACTCCACAGGAGAAAGATGTGGCAATCTGCTTCTGTAAAGATTACAATCTTGGAAACCCTATGGGGCAGTTGTACTCTGTCCTATAGGGTCGCTAAGAGTCAAAATCGACTTGATGGCCATGGTTTTTTTTTTTTTGTTATAAAAATAAGAGAGGGGATTCCATGCAATGGGAGCCCCACAGCTGCAGGACATGGAAGTGCATGCTCCATGTAGGCAAAACAAATTTTGAGCTCCCTGAGGGGAGGGAGCCCATCTTGCTCACTACTGTATAACCAGTATCTAAAACACTGCACATCATAGGCACTGGTAAGTGTGTGTTAAATTAAGTGATCTGATTGTGTGATTGGAACTTAAAATATAGAGTAGATAGAAACTAGAGACTGAGAATAGCTTGAGGGACAGGTTGAATCAATACTAAATAATCTTCTAGGTCAATACAAGAGTATAAGGAATGTGGACTTTATACTGTAATTCAGCACTTCCCAAAGTGTGTTCTGTGGAATAGCAGATCTGAAGGACGTTAATAGGCATCACTCGGCAAAAGGATGTATCTTCAAATAAATTTGAGAAATACTGGCTTAAAGTTTAGTTTTTTTTTTTTTTGCTTAGACTTTCTCTAACCCTTTACTCTGCTCATGGACATTGCAAGGCTCCAGCAGGGCTCTAAAGTGCTCCTCAAACTTCTAGAATCCTGAACCTTCTCTTAGGGCAGTTTGTGCTGGACTACTAATCTAAATGTTGGCTATTTGAACTCACCCAGCGACCACAGAAGAAACAATCTGCTTCCATAAAGAATACAGCCAAGAAAACCCTATGGAGCAGGTCTACTGTGAAATATATGGGATCACCATGATTTGGAATCAACTCAACAGCAATGGTTTTGGGATTTTTTTTTTTTTTTCTTTTTTGATACCTTGCAGGAATGGTGTTCTCTACCACACAATTTATGAAATCTGCTCTAAGCAATGAGGTGCCATTCAAGAACTTTTAACAGGGGATTGACATGGTCCTAATTTTTTGTTTTATTTATTTTGTAATTGTTGAGAATATCCACAGGAAAACATACACCAATTCAACAGTTTCTACATGTACAATTCAGTGACATTGATTACCTTCTTCAGGTTGTGCAACCATTCTCATCTTCCTTTTCTGAGATGTTTCTTCCCCATTAACATAAACTCACTGCCCCCTAAGTTTCCTGTCTAATCTTTTGAGTTGCTGTTGTCAGTTTGATCCCGTATAGACAGTTCTTAAAAGAACATAATGCTCAAAGCAGACATTTTTCACTAGTAAAGCTAAACTATTGTTTGGTTTTAAGAAGACTTCAGGGGATATTTTTGGTTGAAGGTTTTAAGATTATCTCAGGGCAATAGTTTCAGGGGTTCATCCATCTTCCATGGGTCCAGAAAGTCTGGAGTCCATGAGAATTTGAAATTCTGTTCTGTATTTTCCCTTTTTTGATTAGGAAACCTCTATAGAATTCTTGATTCAAATGTTCAGTCATGGTAGCCGGGCACCATCCAGTTCTTCTGGTCTCATGGCAAAAGTGGCAGGTATTCATGGAGATAATTAGCCACACATTCCATATCCTCTTCCTATTACTGACTCTAGTTCTTCCTCTGACATGGTCTGAATTTCATTTTAGGAGACTCTGGTATTCTACAGAATGGAAAGGAGTGAGGCAAGACTGTCGTTGTTGTTAGGTGCCATCAAGTCGTTTTCAACTCATAGTGACCCCATGTGTGCAGAGTAGAACTGCCCCATAGGGTTTTCTGGACTGTAATATTTGCAGAAGTAGATTTCCAGGTCTTTTTCCTACAGAACCACTGGATAGGTTCAAACAGCCAACCTTCCCACCAGCAGCTGAGCACTTAACCTTCTACACCACCAAGGCTCTTTGAGGCAAAACCGGAAATAAGGAAACCAAGCTGAAGACAGATGCAACAGTTTAGGCAGGTGATAATGAAATCTTGATGCCAAGAACAGAGGAGAATGGACCAAGAGACCTAACTTGTTAGAGCCACACAGAGGAGGATTAATCAGTAAGCGTGTTATGCACCAGCTTGCATTGAGCAAGGTACTCAAAGGCTTAATTGTATTTACTTGCTAATCTGTGGTAAGTAGTTTCACATGGGTTTTATCACATCTTTGACACGGTGGGGGACATGTGAAATTGTGCACTGCAGATTGGTGGGAAGGCACAATTGGACCTGTGCGTACCCTGGGGCCACCATTACAGTGATACGGGTTGTGCCTGTGCAGGAACACCCAGCCAAGATGATCAAAGGGCACTGAATCCTGCCCCCTCTCTTTGTTGACATGTTGTGCATCCAGATGCAGGGCTGCATCCATGCTGAGGAAGGACCACCTATTTCTAACTCACAGACAGCAGTGTCCCAGGTTAATGACTGATGTCAGAAGGAAGCAAGAGAAATCTGCTCACTTCTCTCTTTTGTTTCTCAAAAGAGATTGGCTTAAGACACTATCTAATCTTGTAGAGCTCATCAATATAACTGCCATTAATCCATCTTATTACATCATAGTGATAGAATATACAGTACATAGGGAAATCACATCAGATTACAAAATGGTAGACAATCATATAATACTGGGAATCATGAGCTAGCCAAGCTGACAGATATTTTTGAGGGACACAATTCAATCCATGACAAGAAGTGTCTGAGATGACTCATATTTCTAGTTTAAACCATTCTATGGTGAGAGATGCTTTATTTGTTTATTTTTTATTTTTTTGGAACTTCTTTTTATTCTTCCAAAACCAGAGTATCTGAAACTGTGATACCCGAAGAAGGAATGACTGCAACTCTAGTGCTGTGAACAGTCTCTGCCAGGAGCTATGGTTTTATCTTTACTACACATTAAAATATACATACTATCATTACAGAGAGATTTTTCACCAAGAATACAAACCAAGGGTTACAAACTCAAATGTCCACAGAGCCCACTCAGGCATCATAATAAATGAGTGAAGTGCATAGTAAGCTTGGTGTCTGCATATTAAACTTACAGTAATGCTTTTCCCTTACAAAACAAATATACTCTTCCATTTCTCTTTAAATATGCAATCTTCTCTATCTATATATTTTTTATTACCATTTTTGATAGGAACATGGACAGTGAGAACTATTTCTCGATTCTAAGAAAAACTTCTGCACAATAGTGATGATGAATGGCAACTGCCACAGCTGCAGTGTGACAGACATAATAGAGCGGAAGGCCAGATATTCTGGTTTTTTAGGAGAAGCTGGGAATCTGAATTTTTATGCGAAAACTCCCTTTTCTAAGGTTGGTGCAAATTTTTGCAATACACTATGTGGGCCAAGCCAAAGTGTATTCCTGGCCACCAGTTTATGATCTCTATACCATAAACCGGAGCCCTGGTGGCGTAGTGTTTAAGTGTTTGTCTGCTCACCAAAAAGTCGGCAGTTTGAATCCATCAGCTGCTTCTTGGAAATGGTATGCGGCTATTCTACTCTGTCCTGTAGGGTCGTTTTGAGTTGGAATCGACTTGATGGCAACTGGTTGGGTTTATACAATTAAATCAGTTGCAGTTGAGTCAATTCCAACTCATGGCGACTCCATATGTGTCAGAGTAGAACTGTGCTCCATGGGGTTTTCAGTGGCTGGTTTTTCAGCAGTGGATTACCAGGCCTTTGTTCCTAGGTGCCTCTGGGCATACTTGAACCCCCAACCTTTTGGTTAACAGCCAAGTGCATTAACCATTGCACCACCCATGATCTCTATCCTGGTCTGTATGTGGTATGGTCCATACACATGGACCTAATTTTTTTTAAGCTGATAGATTTAAACTTCATATTTTTTAGTTAGACAAGGTGTTAAATGACCTGCTAAGTTGCACTGCAAACCCGTGCCGAATTGCTGAGTGGGAGGAGAGAAGCCATGTTTCCTGAGGTGATAATTAGAATGGTATTCTCATTTTTGTATTAAGCCTTTACTGTGGAAAGAAAAACCAAAACACTGGTGCTTGGTGGAAGTATTAGTGCTTCAATCCAAATACTACCATCAGTAGAGCTAAGATACGAGAATCTGTCGGGATGAAGGTAACATAAAGTGTCCCATCCAGTGCTGTGTAATGGAAGGAAAGCTACCAGCATACCCTGTCCATTGTAATTCACACCTGGAGGATTCTGTTTCACTGAGAGGGGAACGTGGGCTAGTATACTGACTAAGGCCTTGATGTCAGGAGGATTGTGAAATTTTCAGAGGGATTGAATCCTGGGGCTGATATGATGTTACATCTCGGTCCATAGCAGAACTTTGTTAATGGCTCACATGTGGGCACGTAGATTGGACCCATCTGTCTGAAAGGGGGAGTTCGCACATGTGTGGTAATCACCATCATTTTAAAGAAACTTCGAGGAGGTGTTTAGTTTTCATGCTGATAGGGAAGGTTAGAATCGAGCAAGTTTTATGAATAGAAAATGATGAGCAGATGAGCCTGGAAGGAAATGGAAATGCAACGAGATTAGTAGCTGATGTGTACCTCTCAGCAGAGAAAAAAGCTTTAAGAGCTGTCAGGCTGGGCAATACTTTATTTCCTGAAGTGTGAATAAGAGATTTAGACAAAGCTGTAATACTAGCAGCCGCTGCCAAAGTGAATTGGTCAAGGATCTTCATAAAAAGCTGCTCTTTAGCAGTTGCTGGGTCTAAACAAGGCAAGGAAGAGATGTCTTCATTGTCCTGAGATGCAAAGTTCATGCCTGCATTCAAGCAACAAACATTTAGGGAGTGCCAACTATATGCTATGAGGCAGTAGCAGTTTAGTGGTAGAATGCTTATCTTCCATGGGGGAGACTCAGGTTCAGTTCCCGGCCAGTGCACCTCAAGCACAGCCACCATTGTCTGTCAGCGAAGGCTTGAGTGTCGCTTTGATGCTGTACAGGTTTCAGCGAAGCTTCCAGACTAAGATGGACTAGGAAGAAAGTCATGGCAAGCTACTTCCAAATTTCAGCCAGTGGAAATCCTATGAATCACAATGGTCTGATCTGAAACACCAATCATGAGAATGGTGCAGGACCAGGTCGCTTTTCATTCCACTGTGCATGGGGTCACCATGAGTCTGGGGCTGGCTCCATGGCAGCAACAACTATGTACTAGCACTGTGGTAGCCCCTGGAGCAGTTGAAAGACTAAGTGTCAACACCTTACAGAAGACAGACCTCAGGAGCTCAGGATGGATTGTGAGCTGATGTTTTTTCCTGGGGCTTCCCAGTAACGTGGCATCTTTGGACAGAAAGAAAGCTCACACAAATGAATCCTGTGAGTCAGTGCCCTAAGGCCTAGGTTCCATGGATAAAAGAGCCTTTCTGGTTTGTACCCTTTAAAGAGCATTTTTTGAAAATCAAATTTTTTGAAAGGCAGTTCAGACAAAGTAACTCCATCCGTTAAATTTATCTAATCTCTTGTTCCTGAATGATTGGTAATTATAACATTTAGAGAATGAGTTTTTCTTTTTTATCTGCCTTCCTAAACACTTCTCTGTGTAGGCTTTCTCTCCAGAAAGCCGCTCCATGCCTTCTCAATTCACTTCTTCCCAAACACTTACCTACCTGCCTACCTTTCTTGTTTCTTTCCCCCCTTCTTTTTTTCCTCCCGGCCTCACTCTGTACCTTAATCCTTTCTTCCTCCTTTGTCTCTCGTTTCCTTCTTCCTCCCTCCCTTCCTTCCTTTCTTTGCTTTCACCCACATTCCCCCGCTCCTTTTTTTTTTCTTATTTCAAGTGAAGATCTTCCCATTACAAACTAAACCATTCTATAAATTTACCAATATAGTACAGATGCCATCGGAGTTGATTCCAACTCATAGTGACCTTATAGAGTAGAACTGCCCCACAGGGTTTCCAAGGATGTAATCTTTACGGAAGCAGACTGCACATCTTTCTCCCACAGAGCGGCTGGTGGGTTGTAACCACTGACCTTTCCATTAACCACTACACCAGCAGGAACCCTCATATAGTACACACACCCGAAAAAACCCGTTGCCACTGAGTCACTTCCGACTCATAGCGACCCTATAGGACAGAGTAGAACTGCCCCCTAGAGCTTCCAAGGAGCAACTGGTGGATTCAAACTGCCAGCCTCTTGGTTAGCAGCCAAACTCTTAACCACCACACCACCAGGGCTCCACATCTCCTTAAATATATGATTTATTGAAATTTGAAATCGCAAGGACAGGAATATCCCTCAATCAGCAAAGAATATGTGTCCCTCAACTGTACCTAATAGGTAGCAACACTAAATGGGGAAGACAGGATGGGAAGTGACCAGAATACCTGCTCATATCCAACCGATTTCCTAATGCCAAATTATAGGTCAAATAAGAGAAACCACATGTAATGAAAGCGAGGGCAGATGGTTTAATGCTGACTTTCTGTTTTATTTTCTCCATGGAAAATACGGGCGATCATGCAGGTTAATTTTAGTTCAATGATTTCACTTTTCAGAAAGTTTATCTTCAAGAATTGTTCGTCCTTTGAGACCTTGAATTGACTGTTTGCTCATAGTCTTCTTTCCAGAAGTGGCAGGAAGCCGTTTTCTTCCCAAGAATGCAGTAGTCTGAGCCCATAGGCAGAAAGGTCTGGATTCTATCTGCAGCCCTTCCATCAGCTCCTGAGTATTTTTTGACAAGGTCATTTCTCTGTTTTTCCACCTGTGAAGAGGAGATTATATTGTTTTCAACCACTCTGCTATCTTGTGAGGATTAAGCATTTAATGTTTGTGAAATATTTTGGAAAAAACAAAAAAACAATAGATATTACGTCTACTCTAAATGCATTTCTTCTTCCTTGTTTTATCTTTAAGTTAGGAACTAAGCATTCTAGAAAACACCTAAATTAAAACCTTGGCAATATTGAAATCACACAGATATATCTCTGATAATTTATTAATTCAGACCTCCTTTGAAGCTCAAAGGCAGCTAGGAATAGTAGCGAGATTGACGTTATTGCTGGTAGAGTGAGTTTAGGCAAAGAAGCTCATCTGCTTAGGCCTCAGTTTCCTCATCCGTAAAACAAGTCCACTGAAACAGAATAATGTATAAACTCTCATTTATTCTTTTGTTTTTGTTCTTAATTGTGCTTTAGGTGAAAGTTTACAGAGAAGATTAGTTTCTCACTAATTAATACACATGTTCTTTTGTGACATTGGTTGCCAACCCCATGATGTGCCAGCACTCTCCCTTTCTCAACCTTGGGTTCCCCCCTTTCCATTCATCTAGCTCTCCTGTCCCTTCTGCCTTCTCCTCTTTGCTTTTGGGCTGGTGTGCCCTTTTAATCTCCTTTATATGGTTGAACTACCTGTGTTATTGTTTGTTTTATAGGCCTGTCTAATCTTTGGGTGAAGGGTGAACTTCAGGAGTGACTTTAGTTAAAAGCATGTCTGGGGTACATACTCTCAGAGTTTCTCCAGTCTCTTTCAAACCAGTAAGTCTGGTCCTTTTTTTGGTGTGTTTGAATTTTGTCCTACATTTTTCTCCCACTCTGTCCGGGACCCTCTATTATGATCTCTGTCAGAGAAATCAGCAGTGGTAGCTGGGCACCAACTAGTTGTTATGGACTCAGTCTGGTGGAGGCTGTGGTAGCTGTGGTCCACTAATCCTTTAGACTAATCTTTCCCTTGTGTCTTTGGTTTTCTTCATTCTTCTTTGCCCCAGATGGGGTGGGACCAGTAGATGTATCTTAGATGGCCACTCACAAGCTCTTAAGACCCCAGTCACTACTCACCAAAGTAGCCTGTAGAACAGCCCAGTAACTCAGTACCTCAGGGAGTTTTGATGTGTCTATGAAGCTTTCATGACCTTGCCTTGGACAAGTTGTGCTAACTTCCCCAGTATTGCGTACTGTCTTACCCTTCACCAAAGTTGCCACTTGTCTATTATCTAGTTAATTGTTTTCCCTCTCCACCCCTCTCCTCCCTCATAACCGTCAAACATTGTTTCTTTCTATGTGTAAACCTTTTCTGGAGTTTTATGATAGTGGTCTTATACAGTATTTGTCCTTTTGTGATTGACTTATTTCACTCAGCATAATGCCCTCCGGATTCATCCATGTTGTGAGATGCTTCACAGATTCATCATTGTTCTTTATCAGTGCGTAGTACTCCACTGTGTATATGTACCGTAGTTCGTTTATCCATTCATCTGTTGATGAACACTTAGGTTGTTTCCATCTTTTTGCTATTGTGAATGATGCCGCAATTAGCATGGGTGTGCATATGTCTATTCATGTGACGGCTTTTATTTCTCTAGGATATGTTCCTGGGAGTGGAATTACTGGATCGTATGGTGTTTCTATTTCTAGCTTTTTAAGGAAGCGCCACATTGTTTTCCAAAATAATTGTACCATTTTGCATTCCCACCAGCAGTGCATTAGATTCCAATCTCCCCGCAGCCTCTCTCTCATTTATTCTTGATTTGTCTTAACATTTGCGGTCTCTGTTTTCCTGAGTATAATAGAGGTAAGGAAAGGCAGTTTCCCTTTAGCCTGAGGATTTCAGTACGTATGGGAACATGACAGGGATAGGAACATACTGGACAGTGGGTCACTTCATCCATTTGCCTACCTGTGTGGTGACCACAGAAAGGAGACAGCTGAGCACATGAAGGGTGAGAACTGTGTTGTCCACAAGTTTTGTTAAGTGTTGTTGCTGTTAGCTGCTGTTGAGTTGGCCTCCAACTCAAGGTGATGCCATGCACAACGGAATGAAACACCGCCCAGTCCCCTGCCATCCCCGTGATCATCTGTGGATTGAACCATTGTGATCCATAGGGTTTTTACTGGCTGATTTGCAGAAGTATTTTGCCAAGCCTCTCTTCCTTGTCTTTCTTAGTCTGGAAGCCCTGCTGAAACCAGTCCACCATGGCTGACATTGCCAATATTTCAAATAATAGTGGCATAGCTTCTAGCATCACAGCAACATGCAACCCACCACAGTACGACAAACTGGCAGAGAGGTGATACCTAGTAAACGCTTGTTATTGTTGTTTGTTGTCATTGAGTCAGCTCCAATTCATGAAGACCTTAAGTGTAACAGAACAAAACATTGCCCAGTCCTGGGCCGCCATCATGATCATGATTGCTGGCATGTTTGAGGTACATGATAAATAAGAGATAATGGAGAGAAACTAAGACTACCCAGCCCGTCCTTCTTCCCATCTCCTTTATCAAGGAGAATAATTTTCATGCTGAGATGGATAGAGCAAATTTTGTGTGAGGGACCTGAAAAGGTAGAACTGTAACAGAATAGTTGGAGAGGATCTAGGTGCATTAAATAAGTTTGGATCTCAAGTCTAGGGGTGCTGAAAGAAGTTGCAGCCGTGACTCACGACTCAGTGGCAGTTTTTAAGAAATTGAGAACAGGGAAGGTGCCAAAAGTCTGTAGACAGTCAAAGATGGTCCCAATTATCAGAGGGAAAAGGCTTGATTCTAGAAGCACAACTAAGAGCTTGATATCGATCCAAAGCCCCACTTGGGAGGGAATTTTAAACAGATGGTTAACAGATGCTTCTGCATAGACTGTGCAGTGTAGGGAAAAGAGCATGGACTGTGATGCCAGACGGACTTGAGTGCAAAACCACGTTCTGTCGCTTACCTGCTGAATGGCCTTGCAAAAGTTATTAACTTCTAAGCTTCATTGTCTTCAGCCATAGAATAGAATGGCAATGCCTACAAGGTTCCTTTGAAGGAGAGTGACAATCTTATGTAAATTATCAAGCAGAGGATTGAGCAGAGCAGGCAGGAAATAAAGAGATCTCAGAGGCAGCAAGCATAATGGTTTAGACCAGAGGTCAGCAAACTTTAAAGGAAAACACAATGAATAGTTTAGGCTTGTGGCCCATACAGTCTCTGCCTCAACTACTCAACGCTGCCTTTGTAGCTTGAAAGCAGTGGTGGATAATATGTAAATGAATGGGTGTGGCTGCGTCCCAATAAAATTTGTTTGAAAAATAAGCGGACAGATTTGGCCCAAGGGCCATAGTTTGCTGATCTATAGTTTATGAACATATGCAGTGGCAATCCCCCACCCATTTCATAGTGACCTGATACATAACAGAGCAAAATGCTGCAAGGTTACGGATAGGACCATTATGAGCTGTAAGATTTTCATTGGCTATTTTTCAGAAGGAGATCACCAGGCCTTTCTTCCTAGTCCATCTTAATCTGGAAACTCTGCTGAAACCTGTTCAACATTGTAGCAACACACAATCTACAACTAACGGACAGGTAGTGGTTGTGCTTGAGGTACACTGGCTGGGAATCAAACTCAGGTCTCCTGCACGAAAAGCAAGAATTCTACCACTGAACTAACAATGCCCCAAGAGCCAAACTAACAAAAAAAAAAAACTAAACCCGTTGTCATCAAGTCGATTCCGGCTCATAGCAACCCTACAGGACAGAGTAGAACTGCTCCGTAGGGTTTTCAAGGAACGTCTTTTGGTGGATTCGAACTGCAGACCTTTTGGTTAGCAGCCAAGCTCTTAACCACTTCACCACAGGGGCTCCGAGAACCACACTGCCCTGTTTAAAACAAGGCTCTGCCGCTTATGAGCAGTGAGACCTTGAACAAATTCTTAAGTTCAGTTTCCTTATCTGTCAAATGAGTACAATAATAGTATGTCTCTCATGAGATTTATGTAACAATTAAAGGAGACAATGCACATACCATACCAGTGAGTGCTTTGTATATAGTAAGCTTGCGATACGTGTTACCTATTATCATTATGACTAATAATTTGGAAGAGAGAGCCAGAGTTCCCATAAGATGAAATTTAATAGGGACACATATAAAATCCTGTATGTAAGGCCCCAAAATGGAAACCACACACTTATGGTTTATTGCTTTTCACAGGGGAAAAAAAAAAAAAAAGAGACCTATGTGATTTAATTCATTCATATCACAGAGCCGTGTGACATGGCTACCACCCAAAATAAGCATAGTCATGTACCGAATAAATAGATGTAAGATTGTTTCTAGGACAACGGAGGCAGCTTACCCAAGTCTGACTAAGTCTGATATGCTGTTGCTGTGTCCTGGCCATCATATTTTAGGAAGGAAACTGGTAGTAGGAAAATATCTTGAAAGAGGTGACCAGTATAATTGAGGACTATTTCACCTGAGAGATGATTATATGAATTAGAGTTTTTCAATTTGGGATGAGGATCCTCTAATATCGTAAAAGCTTACATGAGTGTGTGTCTTGGTTGTCTAGTGCTGCCATAACAGAAATGCCACAAGTGGATGACTTTAACAAAGAGAAATTTATTCTCTCACGGTCTAGTAGGCTAGACGTCCAAATTCGGAGAATCACCTCCAGGGGAAGGCTTTCTCTCTCTGTCGGCTCTGGAGGAAGTTCCTGGTCATTAGTCTTTCCCTGGTCTGCCTAGGAACCTCAGGTTCAAAAGACATGCTCTGCTCCCGGTGCTGCTTTCTTGGTAGTATGAGGTCCCTGTGTCTCTCTGCTCGCTTCTCTATTTTATATCTCAAAAGACATTGGCTTAAGATGCAATCTAATCTTGTAGATCTCATCAATATAACTGGCGCTAATCCATCTCATTAACATCATAGTGATAGGATTTACAACACATAGGAAAATCTTATCAGATGACAAAATGGTGGACAATCACACAATACCGGAAATCATGGCATAGCCAAGTTGACAGATATTTTAGGGGGATACAATTCAATCTATGACAGTGTGGCAGTTTTAAAGAATAGCTTCCAAATTTGTTCGATCTTCCTCTCATCTAGAAGCGGGATTTCTGACCCCTGGCCTTTAATCTTGGCTCTGGGGCTGTTGGCCAAGAGAATATGGCGCAAGTGAGGCTTTGCTAGTTTCTCAACCCCAGCTTTAAGAAACTGGGAGCTTCCACTTCCTATCTCTTAGGACACAGTTGGAATGCAGCCATGATACCGTGAGGGAGCACAGACCACATGAAGAGACCACGTGTCAGTGTTATAGCTGACAGCCCCAGCTGAGGCCCCAGCCAATGGCAACCACCAACTCACAGACATGTCAGATGACAAGAGGCCCAACTACGTATATATGACTGCAGTTGCATGAGAGACCCCAAGTAAGAATAGCTCCATTCAACGCCTAGAACTATGAGAGATGATAAAAAGATTATAATTATTTTTAGCCACCGTGTTTGGGATTAAGGAGCCCTGGTGGTGCAGTGGTTAAATGCTTGGCTGCTAACCAGAAGACTGGCGGTTTGAATCCACCAGCCACTTTGAGGGAGAAAGATTACAGCCTTGGAAACCCCTTGGGACAGTTCTAACCTGCCTATAGGGCTGCTATGAGTCAGAATCGACTCCACAGCAACAGGTTAGTTTGGGATTACCCAGCAATAGATAACTGGGGCAATGTGGAAGAAGAAATTTACTGTTTCTGTGAGGTTCTGAAGGATAGAACTAGTGTAGGGGAGGCTACAGGCAGGTAGATTTGGGTTCAGTATTTAAAACACCTTTGTGAAAATTAAACCTCTCAAACAACAAATGGTCTGCTTTATAATTCATAAGGGATTGGGTTATCCTTATTGAAGATATGTCAACTGAGGTTAGATGGGCACAGGTCTAAAATATTACAGAGGATTTGGGGAATGCGGGAGAGGTGGATTTGGTAGAAATTTATGTTTGCCTGTTTGCTTGCTTATCTCCCAATGTGTTTTGGGGAGAGTTTTGTACCTAGAAGGTGCTGGCTAAATATTTCTTTCATTCATTCAACAAATATTTATTGAATGCTTACTATGTTCTAGGCACTATTGCTAGGGATCTATGCTAGGGGTAAATCTGTGAACAAAAGAGATGAAAATCCATGCCCTTATGGAGTTCATATTCTAGTAGCAGTATACATGTAATAAACAAACATGTAAGTGGAATATATAGTATGTCAGATAGTGATAAAGTAGCAAGGACAAGGGGAAGGGGATATGTAACCACTGAGGAGGGGTTTATGATTTTAAATATGATGGCCTGGAAATAACCATTTAGGATGAATTAATGATTGAAGAGAATGCCAGAAGAGAACTCTCCAGCTAAGAAATACTGAATATATTCCCAGACACTCTTGTAATCACTGGAGTCATGGAAGTGAACAAGACACAAGGTCTCAGCTCTTGGGCGGCTTATATTCTTGTAGTCTACTGGAGGGACAGAGACAACGAAAATAAATACGTTGGGCAATTTCTACTAGTGAGAGTGTGGCTTTCCACTAGCTGCCGTAACTTCAGAATTCTCAATGTCCATCCGTGTTTGGTCACATCAAGCTCTTGCATCTTCCAGGGATAGACTTAGAAACATGTTCCTCTTTTGTAATTTTGTCATCATAATCTATTTGGTCTGTGTTGATTGCCTCGGGCCCAGCCTGGCATTCACAGACCAAAAGTGCATCATATAAAACTGACATCGGCTGCATTTCTTTGTCCTTTCAGTGGTGCTGAAATATCTGTGTTTCCTTTTGTTAAGTTCTAGCTGTTCCTTCAGGCCTTTGATTAATGGCCAGAACACTAGGTTAGGGTGGCTCTGTATTCTCTTGTCTGGTTGTGCAGAGCAAGAGAATGTGTGAGTTGTTTCTAAACAATGGCTAATTCCTTTCATCAGTAATGAAAAATGATGTAGCATTTAGGGTGGGGGGGATGATGGGGATTTTTCTTGGTTTTACTTTGTTCTCCAGCCCTGTGACTCCTTCCGTATGGACTGATTCCAAGTGGTGGGGGGTGGGTTGAGGCCTAGCAACGTGAAGCATGAGGTCTGAGAATCTGATGGGATATACCAGGCATAAAACATGGCAGGGCATATGAGTGGGTCTGGAGAAATAATAACGGAAACTAAGACATTGAGGGTAGCTATGTAGTTCAAGTCATCAAACATCTATTGACAGTACACTAGCTTCCAGGAATAAGAAGAAAAACGAGTTTCCCTGCCCTTGGGTAACTCACAGTCTGCGAAAGGAGCCAAATACATGAATAGATCATTTCAGTCGAATGTGAATAATTGTCCACAATGGTGGTCACAGTTTTGGAAGTGGTTCAAAATAATTATGACTAAGAGTGGAATTGATAGTGTTTTTAGTGATAGAAGGTGAGTATGAATCCCAGAGTTGTTGCTGTTGTTAACTCCTGTCGAGTTGGCCTCTGAATCATGGCAGCCCCATGCACAACTGTTGTAATCCATAGGCTTTTCACTGGCTGATTTACAGAAGTAGACCACCAGGCCTTTCTTCCTAGTCCATCTTAGTCTGTAAGCTCCACCGAAACCTGTTTAGCATCATAGCAACATTCAAGCCTCTACTGACAGTCGGTGGTGGCTGCACTTGAGGTGCATTTGCTGAGAATCAAACCCAGATCTCACACATGGAAGGAGAGAATTCTACCACTACACCACCGCAGAGCGCATGAGCAGAACTGTGTTTCCGTCTAGCCGACTCCCATCCATTGACTCATAGAACTAGAAGGGACCTGGGAGATTGTATGTTCTCAGTCTCTCTATTGCTTCCATGTCTGAGTATTCCTCTCATTTATTATCATAGGAGAGAGTTTGGAGTAAGTGAATTTTTAATTTCATTCAACAGCATCTACTTGGCACTTACAGCTATGCCAGGTGCTGGAACATAAGGATAAATAAGATACAATTCCTGACCTCAAGTTGCTCACAGTCTGGAAGGATTGAGTAGAGACCAACTAGCAAACAGACCCTTAAAATGCAGGGTGATAATTAGTGTCCTGGTGCTATGCACACAGTGGGGTGGAAGCGTAGTGGGGGCACCTGGGTCAACCTGCAGAAGACAGGGAATTAGCTTTGTAGAAGAAGGAGTGTTTGTACAGAAGCTTCTAGAATGAGTCAGGATACATTTCCAGGAAATTGCATTTCATGATGAGAAAATGGCTGTGCAATGAAATGTAGGTGTAAGAACGTGGCATTTCAGGATCTCCCAAGATCACAGTATAACTGAAGCAAGGAAGGCAGAAAGAGGTGAATAGTGCATGGTGATAATCAAGGAATCCAAATCCACAAAGGGCATGTTCTCAAGGAACCCATGAAAAGTGTTATGCAGGTCAGGGGCATGATCACATTTTTAAGCAAAAAATAACACTTTAGAAACAAAGAAGAAGCCTGGAGGCAGGGAGACCAGAGATTACTATAACAGTCCAAGCAAGATGCAAATGAGGCCTCTCCTAAGGCAGTGTGACAGATGAGCCTGACATGTGGGGGATGCACTGAGCCATAACTGCTGGTCTCTGTGACTGGTTGCATGTGGCTAGTTAGGCAGAGGGGAGGCTTGTAGGTGGATGCCCAGGATTCTTGTGTGGACCTCTTTGAGTAGGTGGTGGTGACATTCCTTGAGCTGATGAATATAGAGGAGGACATTTGAGGATAATGATTTCAGTTTGTGACTTTTGAGGTGTTGGTGTATATGAGAGGTCCAGAAAATAGACTCCTAATAAAGTTAGACATGTCAGTTTGGAGATCAGGAAATAGATTTAGGCAGAGATACATATTTGGGGATTACCAACATACAGGTGGTGGTTTATATGATGGGTAAGGAAATGGAGAAGTATTGGGCAGAAAGGCAGCTTGAGGCTATGTTGTAAAGGGCCTCGAATGATCTAAGATTTTACAAGATGAGACTGCCCTGACTAAAGAGGCTGTCCAAGCAAGGCCTGAATTAGAGCCTTTTATTCATTAAATAAGCATTTGTGGAGAATTCTCTATAGGACTTGACACAGGTGTATGACCAGTGAACAAAACACACAATATCTATCTTTGCACTTATGCAGTTTATAAACTGCTGTTGTTAGGTGCCCTCAAGTCTGTTCGAACTCATAACAACACTATGTACAACAGAATGAAATACTACCCGATCCTGTGCCATCTTCATAATCATTGTTATGCTTGAGCCCATTGTTGCAGTCACTGTGTCAGTCCATCTTGTTGAGGATCTTCCTCTTTTTCGCTGGCTCTCTACTTTACCAAGCATGAAGTCCTTCTTCAGGGACTGATCCCTCCTGACAACATGTCCAAAGTATGTGAAAGGTAGTCTCTCCATCCTTGCTTCTAAGGAGCATTCTGGTTGTACTTCTTCCAAGACAGATTTGTTTGTTCTTTTGGCAGTCCATGGTATATTCAATAATCTTCTCCAACATGACAATTTAAAGGCATCAGTTCTCCTTTGGTCTTCCTTATTCATTGTCCAGCTTTCACTTGCATATGAGGAGATTGATAACACTGTGGCTTTGGTCAGGCAAACCTTCGTCTTCAAGGTGACATCTTTGGTTTTCAACACTTTAAAGAGATCTTTTGCAGCAGATTTGCCCAATGCAATGCGTTGTTTGATTTCTTGGCTGTTGCTTCCATGGGCGTTGATTGTGGATCCAAGTAAAATGACATCCTTGACAGTTTTAATCTTTTCTCCATTTATCATGATATTGCTTATTGGTCCAGTTGTGAGGATTTTTGTTTTCTTTATGTTGAGGTGAATCCATACTGAAGGCTGTGATCTTTGATCTTCATCAGTAAGTGCTTCAAGTCCTCTTCCCTTTCAGCAAGCAAGGTTGTGTCATCCGCAATCTGGTATTCTCTGCTTTCAGCCAAGCTCCATCTGAAATCAGCAATGATATCCTTGGTTCCATGTCCTCTTCTGAATCTGGCTTGAATTTCTGACAGTTCCCTGTTAATACACTGCTGCAGCCACTTTCGAATGATCTTCAGCAAAATTTTACTTGCATGTGATATTAATGATATTGTTCGATAATTTCCGTATTCAATTGAATCACCTTTCTTGGAAATAGGCATAAATACAGATCTCTTCCAGTCAGTTGGCCAGGTAGCTCTCTTCCAAACTTCTTGGCATAGACGAGTGAGCACTTCCAGTGCTGCATCTGTTTGTTGAAACATCTCAGTTGGTATTCCGTCAATTCCTGGAGCCTTGTTTTCTGCCAATGCCTTCAGTGCAGCTTGGACTTCTTCCTTCAGTACCATGGGTTCCTGATCATATGCTGCCTCCTGAAATGGTAGAATGTTGACCAATTCTTTTTGGTATAATGACTCTGTGTATTCCTTCCATCTTATTTTAACGCTTCCTGCGTTGTTTAATATTTTCCTCCATAGAATCCTTCAGTATTGCAACTCAAGGAATGAATTTTTTCTTTGGTTCTTTCAGCTTGAGAAATGCTGAGCATGTTCTTCCCTTTTGGTTTTTATCTTCAGGTCTTTGCAAGTGTCATTATAATGTTTTACTTTGTTTTCTCCAGCCGCCCTTTGAAATCTTCTGTTCAGCTCTTTTGCTTCATCATTCTTCCTTTTGCTATAGCTACTCGATGTTCAAGAACAAGTTTCAGAGTCTCTTCTGACATCCATTTTGGTCTTTTCTTTCTTTCCTGTCTTTTTTTAATGACTTCTTGCTTTCTTCATGTATGATGTCCTTGATGTCACTCCACAACTTGTCAGGTCTTCAGTCATCAGTGTTCAGTGTGTCAAATCTATTCTTGAGATGGTCTCTAAATTCAGGTGGGGTATACTCAAGTTCGAACTTCGGCTCTCGTGGACTTGTTCTAATTTTCTTCAGTTTCAACTTGAATTTGCATATCAGCAATTGATGGTCTGTTCCACATTTGGCCCCTGGCCTTGTTCTGACTGATAATATTGAGCTTTTCCATCGTCTCTTTCCACAGATGTAATCAGTTTGATTCCTGTGTATTCCATCTGGCAAGGTCCACGTGTATAGTTGCCATTTATGTTGGTAAAAGAAGGTATTTGCAAAGAAGAAGTCATTGGTCTTGCAAAATCCTATCATGTGATCTCCGGCATTCTTTCTATCACCAAGGCTATATTTTCCAGCTACCAGTCCTTCTTCTTTGTTTCTAACTTTAGCATTCTAATCTCCAGTAATTATCAATGTATCCTGGTTGCATGTTTGATCAATTTCAGACTGCATAAATTGGTAAAAATCTTTGATTTTTTCATCTTTGGCCTTAGTGGTTGGTGCATAAATTTGAATAATAGTCATATTAACTGGTCTTTCTCGTAGGCATATGGATATTATCCTATCACTGACAGCATTGTACTTCAGGATAGATCTTGACATGTACTTTTTGATGATGAATGCAACACCATTCCTCTTCAATTTGTCATTTCCGGCATAGTAGACCATATGATTGTCCCATTCAAAATGGCCAATACATGTCCATTTCAGCTCACTAATGCCTAGGATATCGATGTTTATGCATTCCATTTCATTTTTGACGATTTCCGATTATCTAGATTCATACTTCGTACACACCATTTTCCAATTATTAATGGATGTTTGCAGTTGTTTCTTCACATTTTGAGTCGTGCCACATCAGCAAATGAAGGTCTTGAAAGCTTGACTCCATCCACATCATTAAGGTCAACTCTACTTTGAGGAGGGAGCCCTTCCCCAGTCGTATTTTGAGTGCCTTCCAACCTGAGGGGCTCATCTTCCAGCACTATATCAGACAGTGTTCTGCTGCTATTCATAAGGTTTTCACTGGCTAATTCTTTTCAGAAATAGACTGCTGGGCCTTTCTTCCTAGTCTGTCTTAGTCTGGAAGCTCAGCTGAAACCTGTCTGCCATAGGTGACCCTGCTGATATTTGAATACCGGTGGCATAGCTTCCAGCATCACAGCAACATGCAGACCCCCACAGTACAACAAACTGACAGATGCATGGGGGAGTTTACAAACTATAGGTGGAGAATCATAGATTTAATTAATCTCTGCAATAGTAAGTGTTACCAAGGAAGAGTCTAGGGTGATTTGTTGTTGTTGTTGTTAGGTGCCATCAAATGGTTTTCAACTCATAGTGACCCCATGTGACAAAGTAGAACTTCCCCATAAGGTTCTCTTGGCTGTAAGAAGGTTCTCTTGGCTGTAATCTTTACAGGACAGATCACCAGGTCTTTCTTGTATGAGGCTGCTTCGTGGGTTCAGGGCTCCTTATAGGGTGATTTCCAAGTGCATAATTGGGGGGAAGGGGAGAGTGGGAGGTGGCACTTGGTCTGTGGGGTCTGAGAAGACATTCCTGAGGAAGTAATGGTTCAGCTGGACCTGAAGGATGAGTAGGATGAGTTGGGGGAAGGGATGGGGAGAGCACTCCGGAGAGGGAGGACATCATGTTCAAAAGCCCTGGGTGTTGAGAAGGAGTCCCTGGATGGTGCAAACCATTAATGTGCTTGACTGCTAACTGAAAGGTTGGAGATTCAAGTCCACCCAGAGACGCCTTAGAAGAAAGTCTTAGCAATCTGCTTCTGGAAAATCAGCCTTTGAAAACCCTGTGAAGCACAGTTGTACTCTGACACGCATGGGGTCGTCACAAATCGGAATCAATTCCATGGCAGCTGGTAGTAGTGGTGTTGAAGGACCTGAAGATTGCCTGTGTGGCCTGAGGGAGCACGAGAGCTCAGTGCTTAAAATGAGGTGGCAGGTTAGGCAACCTACGAGCCTCTTCATGAGCCTTTGCAGTTGCCCGCCTTTCCTGCCTGCAGACACCTTGAGGGCCTGGGTTTGTAAATCCAGATCTACGCCAAACAAACACAGTTTTACAGCCACAGGATCCTTGAGGGAGAGGTGAACCACAGCCATGAGGGCCACTCCTTCCTTGGCAGCACCTGAAGGAAGCAGCACCCAGACCTCCATCTGGGAGCCCAGTGCACGACACTCATTCACAAGCAACAAGGAGGTAATTTTGTGCTCAGTGAAGACTTGACAGGTGCCTGGAATTGGAAAAGCGATGTTCAAGCAGAAAAGAGAGGTAGAGTAGTTGAGCAGCCAAGAAATCAATGTGTTTTGGTCAACAAGGCTCACCTGGGAGTATAACATTGTAATTTGGCGGCAGCATCAGAACGTGCCTGTCCAGAATTCGGCATGTCCAGGAATTAGCTTGAGTCAAAACCCAGCCTTGTTGCATATTGGCCCTTGATGTGTTTCATTTGTGAAACACAACAAACCAATTGGGAAAATAACCTTGAAAAAAAACTTGATTGATTTTGCAAAGAAAGCAAGCACTCCTATGAAAATTTATCTTAAGTCTATTAAAGCCATCCTCCTAGGCAGCTTGGAAGAGGAACTAAACTAGATTGCAGCTCCATTTTTGCAAAAAGCTTTTAATTTGTTTTCCCACAGTTTTGCCCTTTTATTCAGTTACTCCTGTCAAGTTGCTTTATTAGGTGAAAAAAACATATGACCAGGTAGTGTAATTCACTGTTGTTTTTTTCCTATTGATACCAAATGCATCCTTCTGTTCCTTCCAGCCTCCAAATACGTCTTCTAGAATAATAAGCTGTCTTAGTCAACGAAATGATTTGAAGAATAAATATAATTCCTTCTAGGTGTTGCAGTTAAACAGAAAATTAGTAATTGCCAAAAGTTCAATACCTGGCTCTAGCACTTATTATGTGACCCCTGAGCCTCTGAACAAAAGGAAAACTGTAATGTATGCTTAACAGCTTAGATAGCTGGTTGCAACTACATTTGACAGTTAAAATATGTTTTTAACGATCTGTGGAATGGAAATAAACTTGTTCTACTTACTGATGAGGCAGTTGTAGACAATAAATGAGATAATGCATGGCAGAGCGCTTTATAAATTGTCACATCATCCACGTGTTAGGCACTATTGTCATTGTGATAATCATCACTCTGACCAACAAGAAAATTATCCACAGTAAGATCTGAAGACTCTTTAGATCAACCATGCAAATTATTTGTACACTCACTCTTCTTTTCTCTCCCCTCTCTCTGTATTCATGGACACGCATAAGAATAGCATCTCAGAGACATAGGAAGGAGCATCCAATTCCCTCCCAGTTTCCTGGAGGGAAAAAACAATCTTTTTTTGGGTGATTGTTAAAAACATACTTTAACTGCCAAATGAACTTACAACCAGCTATCTAAATTGTGAAGCATACATTACAGTTTTCCTTCTGTTCAATGACTATGTAAAAATCATAATTTTTGCACGAAGATGAGAAAAAAAGAAAAGAAAATGAGTATTGGAAGAGTTTGCATGGTGATAACATTGCCCGAGGATGAGGAGAAACACCCATGGGTTAACATACAATACTGGTTGTGTTGTTTTTGGTGTTTTTTATTTACTTAATTTATATAAAAGGAGCCCTGGTGGCACAGTGGTCAAGAGTTTGACTGCTAACCAAAAGGTAGGCAGTTGGAATCCACCAGCCACTCTTCGGAAACTGTATGGAGCAGTTCTACTCTGTCCTACAGGGTTGGTATGAGTTGGAATCGACTCAATGGCAATGAGTTTTGAGTCTGTATAAGCTGATGTGTTTTATAAAGTGAGTCCCTCTCTATTCCACACCACAATCAACCCTGCTTCCCTCTTCTCCTTTCAGCAGTGATTTCCATTACTGGGTTTGGGGTGTCCCTCCTTGTGCAGTGAACTATGAAAAGTTATGCATTTAATATGAACTACAGGAATAAGAAATATTGAGATGCCCTAGTGCACAGAATAGATCTTTTGTGAGGTGGGGGGGGGGGGGGAGTGGCAAGAAGAGTGTTTTTCCCCTTTCTGATTGCATAATGCTTTCTCATTCCAACTCAGGTGACTGTGACAGATGGTGGCTCCTCTCCCAAACAGTCGACGATTTGGGTGGTGGTTCAGGTTCTGGATGAAAATGACAACAAGCCCCAGTTCCCAGAGAAGGTCTACCAGATCAAGCTGCCAGAACGTGACCGAAAGAAGAGGGGAGAACCCATTTACAGGGCTTTTGCTTTCGACAGAGATGAGGGCCCCAATGCAGAAATCTCCTACAGCATCGTGGATGGGAATGATGATGGAAAGTTCTTTATTGACCCCAAAACTGGCATGGTTTCTTCCAGAAAGCAATTTACAGCAGGGAGTTATGACATCCTAACGGTAAGATATTCTGAACCTCAGAAACAATAATGGGGAGAGGGGTTACTTTCTTATCCATGTATATTCCTTTGAGCAATCGATCTTTAGAATAAAAAAGTACATCCACAAATTAAACAGATTTCTGGGAGGCAAGTACAGGTGAGAACTCTGGACTGTTTTGATGATATCCCATTAATAGTGAGACAGTTTCCTTCAGTTGTATCCTGTCTGCAAACCTTCTCCATTCCCAGTCCACAGATGCTCCACCACATACTCAACCACACCTCCTGTGACCCTAAATCATGTTCTGAGTACGGAGCATATGTATAAACTGAAGGTAAGGGAACAGCAGTGCAAAATATCCAACCCACCACTCAGCGTATCACTCAACATGTCCTCAAAGAAAACAACTTTTGTAATTGTTCACAGTGCAATAGAACATGAATTTAGCTGTATAAATTGTGAGACACAAACTGCAAGCTCTGTTCATTCTCTAAAGGGTGAAAAAGGGACAAAATTTTTCATTGTTAGAAAATTAAAAATGAAAACAAACATGAGCACCATCTCAAGTAGAGACTGAAACTCCCATATCTAAGGTACCAGCAGGCTTCCCCCACCCTAACCGCTGTATACATGCAGTACCTGTGATGGACACTTTCCAGAGTCCCAACAACTATCAAAATTGGTGCCATCTGTTGTCCTTCTCTTTGTCCTGAGCTTTCTGTGCTGTATACAGTCAGTTCTTTATTATTTTAAGGGATAATCTGATTCCCTTGATTTATCTTTCCACTTTCATGGTCTGGATTTGGGTTTCTCTCCCTGCCCAGTAGCAATATCCAGAACAGTGAGCAGAGGAAATACAAGAAGATAATAAAAAATCAGCTCTGTTTCTACAATTAGAAGCTCTGTTGGACTACATGCTATTGTAGCTTTGTGAGACTTGCTGTTTGAGAACTTTGAGGGTTGGATGGACTGTAGTGGATGCTGTTGGTGCCCCCTCCAAGATCCCTTTAACCAGGCTAGTGTATCTATCCCCCAACTGCCATGAGTTTGGCTGCTATGGGTTCACAGATGCCCCCTTTTCCAGAAAACATCCTTGACTAAACAGGAGCTGCCTAGACCAAGAGATTACACCTGCCACACACACACACAGACACACACACACACACACACACACTCATCCCTACCCCAGCAGCCCACAGACAGTGATTAACTTTCGCAGGAATATAAAAAGGCCAGCCTCATTGCCTCTAGGTAGAACCAACTCCATGGTTCAGTTAATGCTTCAGAGCTCCCTTTGGCATCAGGCTGAGGTTAGACTTCAGCTGAGACTATATTCTTGTTTAGCTCCTTCCCCTGCTGTATCCTGCTTTCTTCACTACCTTTCTCCTGAGCTCACTTCCAAAGAAAATCATGTGTACCCAAATCCCCATCTCAGCTCTGCTCCTAGGGACCTGACCTAAGACATATTCTCCAAGGGTGTTCCATCTTATAGGGATTTTTTTGATGGAGGCAAAGTGATCGTCCATGAACATTCGGGTGCCATGAATTGTCACTGTATTTAAAGGCTATGACTACTAGTCATGTACCTATAAATGTCATTTTTAAAGTATAATATTTGAAAATTCTTTTTTTAATTCAATTTGATTTTCTGTTAGTGTTTTCTTCTTGCTGAACTTGACCTTTGAGTCCAGAACACCATAGTAGTTCACCCTGCTCAGGTGGGCAAGGAGACATGCTTTCCTAATTCTTGTATCAGGTGACTTCTGACCACAGAGAAGAGTCATTAACACCATCCTCCCACCCCACCCCCACCCCCCACTGCCTCCAGGAGCTCATGGTTCCGCCATGAGCATTCTATTACACTCCTTCAGAGTTGGCACAACTGACCAAAAAATAAAACATGTTGCCGTCGAGTTGATCTCGACTCACAGGGACCAATAGGACAGAGTAGAACTGCCCCATAGGGTTTCCAAGGAGCAGCTGGTGGATTCAAACTGCTAACCTTTTGGTTTACAGCCATAGCTCTTAACCACTGCACCACCAGTGCTCCTCGGCACAACTGAGGGGTCTCTAAAGTCATTAGAGTAAGGCTGCTGCCTTTCCCCCACCTACCCTACCACCCTTCTGCAACACTGTGTCGGTGGAGTGCTCTTCCCGAACAAAGCAGAGGAAGGAGCTGCAAAACACGAGCGCACACATACAAACATACACACACATAACACATAGAGCCACATTTCCATACACATCATTCCACATATTAAGTAGGGATTCATAATGCATTTTATTCTCTTTCCACCGTCACCACCAGAAGTAAGATTCAGGTTTGTGGTATAAAGAATCAAATCAGCCATTCCTGCTCATATAACTACTGTGCGTGTCCTGCGTGTCCATAAAACACTAAAAATAGTAAGTGCAGCATTTGTTTTCCCGGTCTTCCACCTCTGTAAAGTTGGCAGTGGTTCAGGTTGCCTTCTGGTGAACGTGCTGTGGGACTCTCACGTGGCCAAGTTGCTTTTCCCCCTTTTCTGGACCACATGCTCCCCAGATCTCTGCTCTCTTCTCCCCCTTTCTAACACTATGATGAGGATGGATCTTTGACCCACCACCACATACAGTGACAGATCTAAGCTACAGCAAGGATCAGAGCTCTAAGACATAAAAATGTTCTTCTCTGTTCTCTCCATGTATGAGTAGATAAAGGCGGTGGACAATGGGCGCCCACAGAAATCCTCCACGGCCCGCCTCCACATTGAATGGATTAAGAAACCACCGCCTTCACCTATACCGCTGACCTTCGATGAACCATTTTATAACTTCACAGTCATGGAAAACGATAGAGTAACAGAGATTGTAGGGGTGGTATCTGTGCAGCCAGCTAACACCCCTCTGTGGTTTGACATAGTTGGTAAGTCCGAGTTCTGCAGAGCAGTATTGGGCAATGTCATAATTGGCTGTTTGGAGCAACTAGCAAGAAAACTAACGATTAGTGCTAAGATTAAAAAATCAATAGTGCTGGAATGCAAAAGAGCCAGTAAAATGAATAATGGACTTGTGCTTTCGTTCTGACTCTGTAGCTAAGCTGAACAGAAAGTGCTCTCTGGCTGGATTTTCCATAGTACGTTATTTACTGCAATCTTAATGTCTTTCTGTGTGTCATTTAAATTCTATTGTCACACTTGGCTAATCTCATTTCTAAATGTATTGATGGTACTAGACTTGCTGTCTTTCATTTCTCTCTTTTTCTTCACCTTTTTTCTGCATTCTGTTCTTTTTTTTTTTTTTTTTTCTGCTCCCGACTGCCCTGCTTCAAGGTGGCAAGCATGCTCGAGAGATGTTCTATATTCTACAGACAGCTTGTGGGCAGAACTGTTCAACAGAAGGTACCCTTAGTGCAAACACATTTGCTAAAATACAGCTATCCAATTTGCCTTTTATGAGTTTTTTTTTTTTTTAAGCAAATTAAATTACATCTTTCATAACTGCCTGTGACAGGCTGAAGTGCAGCCCACGGGTTTCATACATGCCTCTCACAGCTATTGCATTACTTGTATCCAATGACTCCTTTGTTTGAGGTTTGATGGGGTTTGGAGTTTGGGGGATTTGCTTTGATTTTTGTTTTTGTTTTTGTTTTTAACTTTTTTTCCTTTGCTTTTGAGGTATGTGGGCTTTTTGTTGTTTTGTTTTTATCCTTTTGTAGGTTGGTTTATTTAAGTGGGCCTTTTCCAATTGAAGAATAGATTAAAATGTATTTCAGCCCCTCTATTTTGCAGCAATAGTGCCATTCATATGTACCAAAAAGCCCCACCAGGAGAGTCCCCTGGCTGCTTTCCACAAAGGAAGGGCAGGAAATGGAACCTAGATATATTGCCGGTGCGCTTCCCAGGCTGGCCGATAGAGAGAGCAGATGTAAGCTTACAGCACAGGTCTTGGGAGCCAACCTTCAAATTCCTGAAAGCAAGCAAGCAAGCACGCCTGGCTGGAAAAGGAGGGGGTAAAACAGCACTACTGCCCTCGACAAACCGGCAGGGAGAGGCGGTAGAGATGAAATGAGTGCCAAGGGCCAGGGAACAAAATAGGCTGTTGCTAAGAGGAGAGATGAGGAGCATGTGTGCCAGCCCGGATGTGACATGGAGCTGAGCCAAAGCTGACTTCCCACGGTTCTCCACAGGAGAGAGGGAATCCAGGAGAGAGCTGGTCTGGAGGAATCATTTCCTTCCACATGTCACTGCCTGGATAGGATGGGCCAGAACCTGCCTCTCCTCGCAGGAATAGCAGAGTCTGGGGAAAGCATTTAGAATGTTTCACATCTGTTTTAATGAGGCACAGAAAAAGAATGCCTCGTGGCCCTCAGTCCAACCTTGGTAGAGGATCCTCTGAACTCCCAGATTGAAAGGTCTTGTTTGCTACATATTTCATTCTCCTGAATGACAGTAGAACATCTTTATTTTACTTAATTGGCATTAATCATATCATTCCTGTACAAAGCCATCCTCATCCCAAGCTTTCAACTCCTTCTTCATCTCCACTTAACAGATTTGAAATTGAAGCTCTTCTGATCCGTGAAGATGTCTCTGCTTCTTTATCTTCTCAGTAAATTTTAGCTCATTAAGATATCATCATCTGTAGCTTCTTCTTTCTTGGTGAAGTAAAAGATGCACATATTCATAATCTGGTTGTCTGTACACTCTTTCCTCTGACAATTCTTTCACTACCACCCCCAGTCAGAGTCACGGAAGATGCATTTTGGTTTCAACATGTGTCCCTGGTACTGGACCTACAGGGACAGCTGCAATATTAATTTCTTGTAAATACCCCAAACAAGAGTGCAGTGGAAACCCAGTAGGCAACAAGGCAACTCTTGTGTGGTCCATGAGCTGTGGAAGAAGTTGTCCTCTCTGATCAGCCACTGGTTTATTTCTTCCTCCCCTGACACTCCAGTGTGTAAGCACCTCTACCACCTGACAGCGCTGTTTCTTTCCCTGGCATCATGCATGCAGCCTCCTAACCTGCAGCAAGTCTCATCTACCACCTCCACCCCAGCATGCCAGTCTCTGGTACTCCACTTTAAAGATCCTATAAGCTCTCATTTCTCTGATGCTCAATTTACCAGCCTCCTGACCCCCATTATCCAGGTCAATTTCACAGCTCTAGCATTCCTGCATGTGTCTGAGCGATTGTGTATAGGCAAGCATGCCTGCTAGTGCTGCATGGACGCGCACTTGCATATTTTTCATGGCAGCATTATTAGTGTGATTGTATACTTTCATTTGTGTTTCTCTTGTCTCCATTCTTAACCGATAAGGTCAAGACCCATGTTCTCTCACTCTTTCCTGCTGCCAATGCTTCTGTTGCTGTCCACCCAGGGCGAATGGAATAAACGATGCTGACTGATGGAGATGCCACAGGCAGCCAATTCATTTACCCTACTGATGCCTCTTGAAACCTACCCAGAGTCAGGGTGGCCTTCCACTGTATTCTTAGCCATAGCAACCACAGTGCCTTTGACAAAATGGGAATACACTGGTCTAAGAAGAGAGGGGCGTTTTACAGAGAGGAGTCCTCCTTGGAAGGAGTCCCTTTAGGCTGCTCCGAATATAGATCCAGAAACTGTTATCAAGAACATGGCATCTGCTTTCACGTTTCTCCATCTTTGTTTTTCTAAACACTGCACTAATCTTACAGAATACCCTCAGTTTCAGTGCATTGAGTAGTTGTCTTAATAAAGACCTGCAGGGTTGTTCATGTGGTCTAGTTGTTGCCATCACAGAGATTTCACTGTAGATCTGGTAAAGTCTCACTGAGCTTCTCTTACAAATTCAAGTTACTGGGCAGGATGCCCAAACAAAACATGATTTTCTTTCCATCCCCACAGCCAGCCAACAGCATCTTGAAACTCCAACTCTTTCTTTCACCGCAGAAATAAATCTTTTCCCCAGATGCTGGTTGCTTTCAGTATCAATATGGTTCCCCTTCCACCAAGGCTTCCTCTTGAAAATCCTTTCTACTCTATCAGAGTCATTTTTTTTTTTTTTCATTCTGCTGACAACATCCTTCCCCTTCTCTAAATACCTATTGTTTTCTTTATCATATTCAGATGTTTTATTCTTGCTTTCAAGATTTCTTGCTTATTTATCTTTGGCCATTAAAACTCTCATTTCTTCCTCCCTTCCTTTATAACTAAGCATCTTCCTTGGCCAAGCAAGCAAAGGACAAAGAGAGGGAATAATCAGTAGCTTAACACTTAAGAAGTTTATTCGTGAACTATACTTGAATGTGAAGACCAGACATAAAAACAAAACAAAAACCCATTGTCATCGAGTCAATTCCAACTCATTGTGACCCTATAGGACAGTGTAGAACTGCCCCATAGGGTTTCCGAGGAGCAGCTGGTGGATTCAAACTGCTGACCTTTTGGTTAGCAGCCAAACTCTTAAACACTGTGCCACCAGGGCTCCAAGAATAGATGTGGGGCATAAAATCTCAACATAGAACTGAAATGAGGTCTTACATTTACTTACAGGTCTTGCCCTGGTAGATGCCATTATGACTCTTCTGAACAGAGTCAAGATTTGATGCCATTTTAGGCCTAGTACGTTCAGACACCTATCCAGATAATCACAGGTACAGACAGAGACTACACCATCCTGGCTTAGCACTTAGAGCTTACAAATGCTGTAACTAATGTATTCTCATTAAGTAAACAGAAATAGGGTTTCAGCACACTTTCCTCCCTGAGAGTATTGTCTTCGCATTTCCATATTTCCACATCTACCAGATTCTTGCTTTAAGTGCATTTCTTTTCCACCCCTTATGATATGAATTCACAAAAACCATGTGGTGAGCAAGATTTTGTTCCCAAGCCTGGATCCTTGCACCAAGGACCTGCCAGGAACTTTCTTGTGCCTCCAGAGAGACCACTGCTTACAACATTATGTAGCTAGACTCTCCTCAGCTTCCAGAAACAGAAGCCCTACTTGTAACCCAGTTAAGAAAGCTGTAATTAAAAGGAAACATAATAAAGTTCAGCTGTTCTGTGTTTAAACAGCCCAACGCACAGCATGTTCCTTCTCTGTGTTAAAAGGGAAAGAAAATGAAGGGAACAAAAATAACCCAGAATCCTTTGTGGCTTTATCACATATCTTCACACTTCTCAGGAGACCATGATTTCAACTCAGCAGCTCCTTGATTTACATACTCTCTAGTGTGCTAGCAATCTGGTTCACAGTTCAGTCTTCGTATCTTTATTCTGATGGCAAATATTTGTATCGTAAAGGCTACCATTATTACACACTTGAAATAATTCCTTTTTACTCACAGTTTGACAGGGATGTTACCACCCATTTTTTAGCTTTCCACCTGATTTAGACTAGAAATACGTTTTTGTTGTAGGTAGTAAGCACTTAAAGCATCTTTATTTATTTGCTTCACAGAATGACATAGTGAGGAGAAAGGCTGTTCTTTGAAAATAATTCTCTGGTGTTAAGTGCTAGCACGTAGATCCAACTCTACCTGAATACCTTTCTGTGTTGTAGATACATAAAGGACACTTTGGCCCTGAGTTTCTCATAGATTCCTGCAGACCCATGGGGCTCTTGGCTGCTCTGTGTCATAAGCTCATGCCTGTCCTTCTTGAACTTGAACAGAGCCATCCCAAATTTAGGGTTAGGAGAAGTGTTATTGTTGTTGTTAGTTGCCTTAGAGTCGTTTCCAACTCATGGCGACCTAACGTATAACAGAACGGAATGTTGCCTAGTCCTGTGCCGTCTTCATGATCGTTGGTATGTTTGAGTTCATTATTTTGGCTGTTGTGTCAATCCATATCATTGAGGGTTTCCCTCATTTGATCCTCTACTTTGCCAACTTTCTAGTGACTGGTCTTTCCTGATGATGTGTCTAGAGTAAACAAGTTGAAGTCTCACCATTCTTGCTTCTGAGGAGCATTCTGGTTGATTTGTTTGTTCTTCTGGCAGTCCATGCTGTATTCAATCGTCTTCACCAGTACCACGATTTGAATACGGTTGAACTCCTTGATAGCACTAGCAGTGGCCATGTTCTCTGACTAGAGCTTGGGCTTCTCTGGGTCATGTCTAACCAGGTGGCCATATTTCTTTATCACAAAACTGTTTCCTTCACCTCCTGAGAGAAGCCATGTTCATCCATGTACCATTTCTAGTACAGGTATTCCTCCAACAGAATGGCTCTTGCTCATTATTATTCAATTGACATTAAATACTTTATTTCTCCTGTTCTATATTCTGTCTCTAATTTGGTCCCAAACATGCCTCTCTTATCTCCATAGCAACAGCATAGAGCAGAGGAGCACATCTAGAGAGCCTTTAGGAACATAATAAAGTGTAAACAACAATTCACAGATTCATTGCTTTAAAAAAATTAATTTTAAACTGAATTTAGAAGGGATTTTTTCATCCTACCACTGTTTCCTGATCTCCACCTCATCTCTCCTGCCTTGGATATAAATATCCTTTTCAGCCACGTACTCTGCTTGCTTCGTTCCAAGGCAGAAGATTATTCATGATCAAGCCATAACTGGCGTTAACATTTTTCTTAAGTTCAGCGTACATGCTGAACTTGAATGAACAGCTTGTGTACGACTCCCTTAATTCATTGAGATTCAACAGCTCAGTGTATTGGAAGCTTCTCACATAACACTTTCCCCTTGGTGACTACTAGATTTTGGTTGATATTTTTTAAAAGTACACGCGGAGTAGAATGGAATCAGATGCTAGAGGAGAGACCTGGAACCTTCCCAAAGGAGACGCTATGTAATTTTCACCATCGGATCTCTTTATGAGAGATGGTGATGCTTTGTACCCTTCTTTAAAGAAAACTTGACTACACCATGGCCCCAGTGCCCTGCTGCCCAGCACATTAAAGAAGTAGCTTCTGGCTAAAAGTCGTGGCATTCAAGTCTCATTTTTAAAGCTTTTCAGGACATCCCTACTTGCTTTGTTTAACTTTAGAATCCAGTAAAAATCCAGTGTGCCTCTTCCGCTCTTTGTTTACTCTGTCATACCCGTCTTGACAGAAAATGGTCAGAGAAATGTCCGAGACGTGAGTTATCTGTTATGTGGGCTGTTCACAACCTCGCTTTAACCATCTCCGCCACACACCCCTGCAGCAACGCTCAGGCTGTGACTCTTCCAATTCCCCACTTTGTTGAGACTCAGACCAGCTCGGCAGTGTCCTTCCTCCTCCCCACCTTTTGTTTAGCCTAACGCCGCTGCACCAAACACACTCTGGCTTTGCATGTTCTGTTACTGGCTCTGAGGAAGCATATCTTATTTAAACAGAATGCTGTTAGTGCAGATGGACTCCTTGGATTCAATATTCTCACCTCCCCATGAATTGGACATGGTCTTTTCTGAAAATGAAATCTTCTTTTAGGCTAAAATGGAGCCTGAAAAATGAGACCTGGGGGAGAGCTATGGAGTCGTTTATGAAATAGGATGCATAAGTGGTAGGTGATTACAGCGGATGAGGGTTGATGGTGAACTGCTGGTCTAGAGTCTGTGTCCCTTGTCAGAAATTCACTTTAGGAACATTATTATCATGCAATCTTGGTTTAACTAGGAAGAAGTGCTTTGGAAATGAGTATCAGAGACTGCAAGCCAAACTAGGAGATCAAGAGATACTTTGCAGGCTCTCCTAAGTGCTCTTTGGGCTGCTTTTCTATTTGTATATATCCTCCACCCCTTCAGAAATTTCTAGTCTAGAGTATTTGAAACAGTAAAGTGAATGAGGGAGATACATACACACACACAAATACAGAAAGAGAAAGAACGGTACAGAATGACAACCATAAAAGTAACCAAAAGTGATGTTTGCCTTAAAAAATGACCAAAAAGAAAGTGCACAGCCTGTATGCTATATGTAAAATATGCAGATTTATGCCACTGAACACATAAAATGGTATGTATTTCTGTATAGGACCCTGAAGGAGAGCATAGAGGGTTGCCCCATTCAAACAATAACTTAAACTGGAAAACTTTGCCTGCATATTCTGAAGTATAATGTAATGTAAACATCTTCACTAATGTTTAAACTGGAGCCAACTATAGTTGTATAATTTGCATAATTTCTAGTTGGCATTGTACCTGCAAATTTTCACCTTCTAAAATAAATTTGAAAGATGACCCTTTCCCCACCCTGCCACACCCCTAAAAATCAGGGTCCTCAGATATAAGAAAGTAAACATCTTGGTTAAGAAACATCCTAAAGGTAATTTAAAATATGATTTTAAATGGGATTTAATACCCACCAGAAGCAGCTTGAGAATTTGCAGAATTATCTTTCCTTCTACACAGGTCTTATGAGGGAATATTATGTTCTGTCTCTGGAAGTTTCTGTGGCAAAGTTTTTTCAGAATGTACCACTTGATCACAGATGATTTTTCTTTGCCCGTTAGGATGGTTATTTGAGACACTGGAACCAACCTTACATTTTATTTCACGTGGTTATCAACATGAAACATTCCCTTGAAAAAGAAATGGTGACCTAAGGGTGCCTCCTTTTTCAGCCTAGATCTCCTCTCCTTTCTCCTTATCCTCTCCTTCAAAAGATTTTTTTGGAGTTAATATTTAGTGCTCCTCAGTAAATCAATTAAAGATGTTAATTGGAAGATGAGTTTCTTTTTAGACGAAATTTTTGAAAAAGCATATAATCTCTAAGCAATTCTCTGGTATCCCCACATCTCCATAACTTTAATTAAATGTCAAGAACAATTATGTTCTCTCTAGTAATTAAATAATCTTCAGCATATATGACAGCTGCAAGCAATATGTGTTTGAAATATATATATGGCCAGGTTTTTTTTTTTTTTTTAAGTAAACCAAGTTATTTGTCTCACTGTACATCAAATTCTAGTAATTCCGATAAAAGTCTCCTTTCACTTAACTCATCTGCCCATTTATACTTGTAATATCATAGAAAAGTATTATTCATTGATCAGCAAAATGAAATACAAGGAGTGCTGAAGGTAAGTGAAGCCTAGATTTCTTTTCTAAAATATGAAATTCAGAGTGTTGTTAAATGAAGTTACTATCCAAAAACAAAATTAATTGACGCCCTGATATTTCAGACTAAAACAAATAAATACAGCTTGTGAACATAGACTCAATTAAAATCATTTCAGCATTTATGCCATTATATTCTCTATCCCTTTAAAAAAAAAAAAAAAAACCTTCCCCTTTAGAACGATCATAAACCACACTTTGGTTCACAGACATGGAGAGAATCAGCAGTGATCTGAACAATACCATACTTATCTTAAGCATGCCATCCACAGACTATGAATCATACTTGGCCCAGGAAGAAAAAGTAGTTTTCTAAACTGTTATATAAATTGTTTAATAAATTGGTGTTACATAAGCTGATATTTTTCTCTACTTCTTTCCAGATTTCATTTTGTATATCTCCCAGAAACTTTCTACTTTGTAAGGAGAAAAATAATTCACACTACATTTTTAGCAGAAAAATAATTCATATATATGTATTTCTATAAATACTTCAGTTTTCAGATATAGAATTTTTAATATGAAATTCCATTTTTTGCTTTTTCTTCCTTTCTAAAGTATTTGTAATTTTATTTCTGACATAATTGAGGGAATCTGAACTCTACAAACCAGACGTTTACCATCAATCCTGGAATAGATTAAAGAGTGGCTACTCATTTTTGTCAACACTAATTGGACTATTTATTTATGTATAATGTAATCTGCTTTGGAAAAACAAAAGGGTGTACAAAATCATAGCACAGAAGTCACCAGGGATTGAAGGGCCTTTAGCTTTCTAAATATTTTTTGGAGTCAGTTTATGCTTCACTACTCTAACATTACTGCTGAGGTTTTTGTTTGCAACACATTCTTTTTTTTGTGACATTTGTGATGCATTGTAGACGCTGTATATTGAAATATGAATTAAGCTAGAAATAAAGCAGTCCCATTTAAGAAGTACACAATTGAGCCATAGGGATGCCTGTCAAAAAAAATTTGTATATAAGAGCTCCCTATAAAGATATATGTTTCAATGCAAGTAAAAACTTCTCAGTTATGCTAATTTCATGTTGTTTTTGTGAAATCATCAGGGGGGAATTTTGACAGCTCTTTTGACGCAGAGAAAGGTGTCGGGACAATTGTCATTGCAAAACCTTTGGACGCCGAACAGAGGTCCATCTATAACATGAGTGTGGAAGTCACCGATGGGACAAATGTTGCAGTCACTCAGGTAGGCTATTAAATTACTTAATAGTGGCAATGCTGAAAGGCTTGCAAACGTCAGGGGTGCAAGCACTTAAAAAATGTATTGGGAGATTGTTGAATTGGTGTATGTTTTGTTGGGTATATTTTCCCCACAATAAAAAAAATGTAAAATGTATTCAAGTAGTAAATTAATTCTATGGATGTCTAGTGTTTATAAAAAATCGTTTAAGAGAACAACCTAGAAAAAGGATTCTGCCAATGCTATTGTATAACTTAGCTGCCTCTTTCAAGAAATTGTGATTGCTCGTATGTGGAAGAGCAATATGCCTTTGTATTCTGATCATTTACTGTAGATTTATCCCTTTGACAACCAAGCCAACTTTTCATGGATTAACACAGAGGAGGCATCTACATCACCTGAGTTAATGCGCTGTGATATTCTTCTCTTTCTCATTTTTTCAGTCATAGAAAGTTCAAAACAAACAAACAAAAATTGCCGTTGACTCAATTCCAACTCATAGAGACCCTATAGGACAGAGTAGAACTGCCCCATAAGGTTTCCTAGGCTGTAGTCTTTACGGAAGCAGACTGCCACATCTTTCTGCCATAGAGCAGCTGGTGGGTTCCAACCGCCAATTGAAAGGCAGCTGAGTGCTTTAACCACTGTGCCACAAGGACTCCTCATAGAAAGTTAGAGCCAGAGAATACCTAAGAGTCCAAATTCATTTTACAGACTCAGATGAGCTAAATAATATATCCAAGGTCACACATCCAATTACTAAAGAGCAAGGAGGGATCTCGGTATCTGGACTCCCATCTCCCATTCTAGCCTCTGTGTCAGTGGGTCTTTATCCTGGCTGTCCAGTAGAAACCCTGGAGAGGAGGCAATTAAAAACACTGATGCCTGGGCCCCACTCCCAGACATTCTGTGTGATTCTAACATGCAGCCAAAGTTAACGACCTCTGCTTATACTCTGCTACTAGAGTGCCTAAGAAAAGACATTGAAATCAAGGAAGAGAGGATAATCTATTGGATTTTCACATTCTCTTCTTAAATGAGACTAACAGAAGTTAGATATCACTATTGGACAGATTTGCCCTGCGTGAGAAGATTTTTTGGTTTATTTTTGAGCAGCAGACACCGAGGCCAGTTACGGCAGAGAGCAGGCACACATGCATCTGCTGTCACTCCTTCCTCCTCCTCACTTCTCTCTCCCCTTCCTATGACCCCAGAAGGCATCACTAATCAACCAAAGTCCTTTTTCCTGTTGAGCCCATGTGTGACCTCAGAACCCTTCTTGACACAATTCTTCAGGTAGTAAAGATGAACTTTTCACTAACCGTGAACTAAACAAGTGCTGATTTATATAAAATCTAATATAAGTTCCACCAGCTGCCTGTCAGTTTGTGGTATCGTGGTGTCTTGTGTGTTGCTGTGAAACTGGAAGCTATTCCACTGGTATTTCAAATACCAGCAGAGTCACCCATTGTGAACAGGTTTCAGCAGAGCTTCCAGACTAAGACAGACCAGGAAGAAAGGCTTGGCAATCTACTTCCAAAAATTAGTCAAAGAAAACCTTATGAATCACAACAGAACATTGTCTGACTCACTTGCTTTGGACAAGTCATCAGGAGGGATAAATTGCTGGAGGAGGACATCATGTTTGGTGAAGTAGAGGGCTAGGGAAGGCGAGGGAGTCTCCCAGCAAGATGGATTGATACAAGAACTGCAAAGATGGACTGGAACATGCTGTGATCGTGAGAATGACTCAAGACTAGACAGAGTTTCATTTTGTTGTACATAAGGTCACCATGAGTCAAAGTGGCTTGATGACAACTGTCTGTCTCTCTAACTATTCAGTTTAAAAAAGGAAAGAAAGGGAGTATTTCATGTGCTTGTCTAGTCAGCTGCCTCTTAGTTGGAAGCTGTTCCAAAACTAGGATGAGAATCTTTCAAGTCTGTTTGTAATCATAGAACATAGACTTTGAAGGAAATAATGTTCACTTTAGTACAACCCGTTTATTTTTCATTCGAATAAACTGAAGGCCAGAAAGGGGAAGTGACTTACACATGATGGGGCAGCCATTGTGTGACAACTCCTGGTCCTCCCTCCCGTGTCGTTTGCCCTGTAACTAGGATGACCATACGACTCTGCTTGCCTGAAAGAGTCCCATTTACGCCTGTTGTACTGGCGTAATTTATTAATAATACCCCATTCACTCTCAAACTTGCCCCAGTTGGGACAATAAACTCTACTAAAACCATAACTGCGTCAGGGTATTTTCAAGACAAAAATATAGACACATGGTTGAAATCCTATGGGAACCACACAATCTAAACGCATATTCCAAAGACTAATGCAAAACAACCCACCTGCGGTATTGCTAAATATTTAATGCAAAATCACTATGTTTTTTTTTTTTTAAATAAGCCATGCCATAGCATATCCAACCACTGCATTTTTGCACCACTTAAAAACACAAGACATATTTGAGTAAAACACAAATAAATTGTGGGACCATATTCATTTCCATAAATTGCTCCTGAGCTTTTGAACAGTTGAATTAAATGGTAATTCAGTGTGCTCAGAATGTTACAGATACTCCTTAAATATTTTTAGAATGAATGTAATAGTAGCTAGTTCATATTCAACAGGATCTATATGGTAGGTATGCTGTATCTCCAAAACACACAACTGCTTCATGTTAAGAAAAAAAAAATTATCAATGAAACTTTTATTTTAGAATTTGATCAGGGCCATGTGAGAAATCATTCAATAGCGTTTATTCCACAAATATTCCTCAAGCTTACGCCATGTGCTATGATGATCCAGGTGACCGATGTACACTCATTCTTTTTTAATTAATAAAGGAGCATATATTATAAGACTTTAAATGTACATATGATTCAAGTCCTGTTTTCATTGATTGTATTTCAGACAAATGTGCAGTTAGTCTTATCTCTCAAGTAATTTGGAAGAAGTTAGAGATTCCGGATGAGTTTGGAGGGTCCTCTTGGCAAGTCTGGTCTAAGTAGGTTAATAAAAGGTATCAAGAGATTTTCTTTCCAAAGTATCCAACTCACTTTGTGTCTCTGGGCAGTTTCCAAAGTGCGAACTTGAATATCATCATCATTATCATCAGAAAACCATCACACTGTCAACTGGGCTATGTAAGGGCCCAATACCTCCCCAGCCTCCACCAATGCGGGCCTCTCTTGACAGTGTTCAGGGTTCCTAGGACAGTGGCCACAGGATGACAGGAGCAATTCTCTGAATTAGTCAATACTCTCAGTGTCAAGGACATTTTTACAAATGGATTTTTTTTGGGGGGAAAAGAGACATTCTGAATTTTCTACTAGAAATCACTAAAGCATGCTCCAATCCATGACTCTAGGCAACAGAATGATTCCACTATCAAAGAGCTGCCCGTCACCAAATAACTAAAAAAAATGTCTTGTTGCCCAAAACACCTGTTCGGTTTTCTGCTGGGAACTTTTCTCTAATTTGTTCATTTGGAATCATAAAACATGGTATGACTCAGGCTTCAAATCAGCCATAAACAACACGGTGAATTTTACTTCGCAAATGTCACATAAATCAGAGCTTTGGGGATTTCTGTGTCTGCATGAAAACCTTTCCTTCATCTTCCCTTTTGTCCTGTTCTCCCAACTCTCACAGGATTCTTATGCCTCAAAGCTACAGTATCTGGTGACAAATAAATATACTTGCTCTTTACTGACTCGCTAGTGTTGAGTACAGAATCTAAGAAGGTCCTATGAACTTCAAGTTAGAAAGATTCAGATGAACTAAATACAAGAACATATTATCCCAAGATACACAAAAACCCCCAGGCAAGATAAGTAAAGGCCTATGCATGAAATAGTTGTTTTTTTTTTTTTTTGTGGAAAGATTTATTGTATTCTATGTAACATAGCATAGTATTTGACAGAATGGGTTTTGTAGCATGCTTGTGTCCTAATCCAAACTCTGCCACTTAGTAGCTGAGTCACCTTGAGCAGGTCACTTAACTTCTCTGTGCCTTAGTCTCCTGTCTTAAATGGGCATACTAATGCTGACACCACTAGAGTTGCTGTTTTTAGACCAACATATTTGAGTGCTTTCTATGTTCTAAGAATTATCCCAAACTGTATAAATAAATTAACTCATTTCGCTCTCACAATTACTCTATGAAGCAGGTACTACCTGTGCTAGGCAGAATGCTCCTCTTCCCCAAGATGTGTATGCCCTAATTCCTGGAACCTGTGAATATGCTGTTACGTGGCAAAAGGTTTGCAGACATAATTAAGGTTATGGATCTTAAAATAGGGAGATGATTTATTTTAAACTGGGTTTGTACCTGTTACCCATGTACACCTAGGCAGGTGTACATAGATAAAGAGGTGCAAAGCTACTTCTTTCTTCTCAAAATTACATACCATTTCAGGAACTTTCCCCTATACACCTGTATGTACAAAATATACACCTAATTCCATTGAGAAAAACATTCGGTATAGTGGAAGGAACACTGACCCAGAATCAAGTGACTCAAGTTCAAGTCAACACTTAATCAATTGCTGTGTTACTACAGGAAAGTAGCTTGGTCTCAGTTTATTTTTCAAAATGGGGATAAGACCTTACCTACATCATGGGTTGTTGTAAAAATAAGATACAATGAGAAAATTCTTTGAAATCTATGAGTTGCTGGACATACACAGGGTTCATTATTACAGCCTGGCTCTAATTAACTTAAAATAGAAATAACATACCTGATAATGATAAAGTATTATGTGTGTGGCTTTTATTGTTATTCATGAAAGACAGCAGAGATATTCAAGTCCAAATAACAATCTAAAAATGACTCAGGAATCCGTGATGTGTGATTTTGATATGCTTTTCTTATTCATAAGTCATGCTTTGGTTTATAAAGATATGAAAACCAGCTTATATTTGCATGCTCCACAGCCAAGACTGAGATTAAAAATCTCTTTCAGCTCATCTCCAAAACTGTTAAATCCCACAAAGGCAGTTAATTGAGATGGGTCATAAAGTCTCTCCGCCAAAGGATTTGCCTTCACTGAGTCTGGGAGATGTGTGACCTGCATTCCTAAGGTTAGCCTCAGCAGCCTGTAGGATTCCATTCTGCCTTTGTCTCAAAATCATGTGTTTGGGAGTCCCTAACTAGACTCCTTCCTTAAAAATCAGATTTTACCTTGAAGATTTAGGGAGAATCGAATCACTTTTGTTAAAGCTGCTCTATGATTCCCTAGATTAAGGGATTCCCAAGGGACACATCCCTCATCAAGGGTTTTCTCTCATCTCCTTTACTGTAATCTCTCTCTTAGCAGGTGAGAAGGGTATGGCCCGAATTTTCCTTGGGTATTTAGATTAGGAAAATGCTCGAACAAGTGTGTTGCATATAGATAAAATAAGGCAGCAAGCCAACTCTTAAACTATGAGACTTTCTATTAAAAAGATAATAATGATAAAACGTCACTGTATGTAATAGATCAGTGCTTGACAACTTATGAGTAAATCAATTTTTAAAAATGGATTCCAATTTTAAAGGCACAGGGAGCTTTCTGTTGAAAATAATCCTGTGATTAATGTTTCTGGAATGAAAATGGTCAGGTCAGTTATCTATTTTGTAAATTCGGATTTCTGGATAGCAAGGCACATAATATTTGCACATAGATTTGCTCATGTATATGTTACATATATTTCTAGTTCACATTTTTATACATTATGTGGAGGTATATAATTCACATTTATATCATTTAAATGCCCATCGACATGCTATAACAGAATGAATACAGAATTGGCTCCGTAAAACCTGGGTTTGAGTTTGGCCTAGCCGTGGTAACTTTGGACACATCCCTTAACTTCTCCGATCCTCATTTTCCCCATTAGTGAATGAGGGATAATAAAGTCTAAGAAATGATAGAGATTTAGAAAACTAAAAACAAGTACAAGCTGATGTGATTTTTATATGTACAGATTTAAAAACTTCTAAGCTCAGAGAGAATACAAGGGACATCATCCTTGAAATCACAGCTATAAAATGTTTCCCATATGATTTTGAGATGCCAACAGAGGCAGAATACAATTTCAGAGATTTATGACTTAATCGAGCCTAATAAAGACAGGGCCTTTACCCGACAACTCTCCCCATGGACACTTCATGCCACAAGCCTTTGTAAAGCAGGTCTTGGCATCTACCCAGACTTAGCTTAGATGAGCCTGCAAAACCCCAAGTGTTTGTGGTGGGCAGCATTGAAAATAGCTCTGAAGAGACTTCCTACATTCTGGTTCCTCCTGCTTTGATTCCATTGTATTTATTTAGGGCTTTCAATTACCATTTTGAACACAGCATCTTTGAGAGTTACTTTGCTTTGTTTGTTAGTGCAGAAGCTCACAAATGGCCCCAACTGTGGGAAATAAAAAGCAAATGAGGAAAAGGAAGTCTTTTACAGAGAAACACTTGTTCTGACTGTAGATTAGGCATAGGACAAAGCAAGCAGAAAGAGGCAAACTTTTCAAGAGCACATCAACTTTGAAACTTCATGAAGGTCAGGGCAGCCTTGCTGGCCAGAAAAGCTTTTTTATCCTATTAACATAACCGCTTTGGTGAACACAAATATTTTAGCATCTTGACTAAGTTAACTTGAACTGTTTAAAGGAAAGTATTGGTATTCAAAGAATCTAGTATGGTTTTCCAAATACAGTAGAGATAAAACAATACCCGAAACTCTATAAGCACACTCCTCAACCCTTTTTCTACCACAACCTAGAAGGCTTGCTCCGTGTAAGGCTCCCTCCCATGAGCAAGTCCTGGCACAGTTGATAGTACTGCCCCTTTCTCTCACTTAAAAAAGCACATCTGTGCCAGAATGAGTGTTGGTTCTACTATTCATAAGGATAACCGTGGTCTGACTTTACTTCTTTTTTTATTTTGTTTTTTAATGGAAGTCTCGCTATTTTGTTTTTAAAATACATGATTATTGTTAAAATATTTTTTCTGGTAAAAACATATATAATACAACATTTGCCAATTCAACATTTTTATATGAACAATTCAGTGACATTGACTAAATCAGTCATGTTGTGCAACCATGACCTGTATCCTTTGTCAAATTTCCCATCATCATTAACAGATGCTCAATACTTCCTAAACAATGCCTCCCCCTTCTAACCTCCCTCCCACTCATGGTAGCCACTGATAAACTTTAGTCTGCATACAATTGCCTATTCTAGATATTTCATATCATTGCAGTCAGACAATATTTTTGTGACTAACATCACTCAGCATAATGTGATCCAGACTCATCCATGTTGTAGCGTGTATCAGGAGTTCATTGTATCAGGACTAATCAGCTCTTCTGGCTGAATAGTATTCCATTGTATGAATCACATTTTGCTTATCCATTCATCTATTGATGGACATTTAGCTATCCACCTTTGACTATTGTGAATAGTACTACAACTAACATTTGGTATACATGTGTATGTTTGAGTCCCTGCTTTCAAATCTCTTGGGTATATTTCTAGAAGTGGAATTGCTGGGATAGGTCTATGTTTTACTTTTTGAGGAACCACCAAACTATTTTCCATAGTAGCTACACCATTTTTCATTCCCACAAGCAATAGATGAGGGTTCCAGTTTCTCCACATCCTCACCCGCATTTATTGTTTTCTTTTATCTTAGCTATCATAGTGGGGGCGAAGTGGTATACTGTGATTTTGATTTGCAACTTCCTAATGGCCATAACTACATTTATTTTTAGAAGTAAGTGATTATTTTAGAATGCAGCCCAAACACCAGCATCTTATTGAATGGAGAATCAGTGGAGCCTTTCCTATTAATTTAGGAATAGGACAAGAATATCCACTATATCCACTACTATTTAACATAGTGCTGAAAATATTAGCCAATGCAATTAGATAAAATAAAGCAATTTGTGTCATAGGTATTGTAAAGGGAAAGGTAAGACTCTCACTATTTTGCATCTAGTACAATTATATATCTGAAATCTCAAAAAAAGAAAAAACTACTGCAAAAGATAGAAAATTTTAGCGAAGTATACAAGTTACAAAATTAACATATAAAAATCAATATATATATGAAAACCCTGGTGACATAATGGTTAAGAGCTACGGCTGCTAACCAAAAGGTCAGCAGTTCAAATCCACCAGGTGCTCCTTGGAAACTCTAGGGGACAGTTCTACCCTGTCCTATAGGGTCGCTAAGAGTCAGAATCGACTCGACGGCAATGGATATGAGTGTGTGTATATATATAGCCATCCCCCCCAAAAAATAGTGAAAAGATACAGTGGAAGAGAAGACCCCATTTAAAATGTATAAATTTAAGAAAGTATTTAAGGAAAACAGTAAAGAGCATACTGTTTTATAGTATGCAAAGATAAACTATGCTCTTGGATAGGAAGATTACATTATAAAGAAGTCAGTTCTACCCAAGTTAACTTGTACATTTAGTATAATCCCAAAGAAAAATACTATCAGGTTTTTGTCAAGTATTATACAAGTCGATTTTAAAGTTAGTTTGGAAGAACAACAAGCAAGAATAGCCAGGAAAACCCTGAGAAAGAAAAACTATGAGAGAGTCAAGCCTTTCGAGACATTAAAACGTACTGTAAAGCCTCTGGTGGCAAAGTGGTTAAGAGCTCTGAGGCTAACCAAAAGGTTGGCAGTTCAAATCTACCGGCTGCTCCTCGAAAACCCTATAGGGCAGTTCTACTCTGTCCTGTATGGTCACTATGAGTTGGAATCGACTCGATGGCAATGGGTTTGAGTTTTTTTATTTTTTTGTTTATAAAGCCTCTGTAATTAAAACATTTTGTTATTGCTGCATTAATAGATAGAGAAACCAATGGCACAGAATAGAAAATTCAGAAATCTACCAATTGCATATGCAAATTTAGTATATAATAAAGATGGTTTCTTAAATCAGTGAGGAAGTGAAGCTCTTTTAAAAAGTGGCGTTGAGATAACTGGAGATCCATGTGGAAAAAATAAAACTGGATCCATTCCTCATATGATATAGCAGAAAAAATTCCAAATGGATTAGAGATGCAAATGTAAGAAAATGAAACATACAAAGACTATTTTTTTAAAAAATAGGTATATTCATATATAACATGGGAGTGAGGAAGTGTTCTAAACAATGATTTAACATGCATAAATAATAAGGAAACATAAAGAAAATAAACAAGAACTTTTTCATGACAAAAAAAGAAAAACCATGAACAAAGTAAAAATAAATGACAAAACATATTTGCAATTTATATCACAAAGCAAGCTTCCAAAAATAAAGAAGGAAAAAACCATCTAGCCTGTAGAAGAATGAGCTGATATAAACAGTTAAACAGAAAAAGAAATGCAAATGGATCTTAAACATATAAAAAGATGCTCGTAATAGAAATGCTAATTAAAACTATACTGAGAGGCCATTTCTCATCTATCAGATTGTCAAAAAAATCCAAAAGATTTACTAAGTACTCTGTTAGGAAGGCTGTGGGAAGACAGTCCTTCCTATATATTGTTTGTGGCAGTACAAAATGAGAAATCCCCTGGGTAGAGGAATATGGAAACACATAAGCACTTACCCTTTGATTCAGCAATCCCACGTTTGTTGTTAACTGCCTTGGTGTCAGCTCTGACTCATGGTGACCTTACGTATATAAAGAAGTAGATGTTGCCCAGTCCTGTGCCATTTCACAATCATTGGTGTGTTTGAGTCAATTGTTGTGCCTTCCAACCCAAGGAGCTCATCTTCCAACACTATATTGGACAATATTCTGCTGTGATTCATAGGGTTTTCATTGGCTAATTTTCAACAGTAGATCCCTAGGCCTTTCTTCCTAGTCTGTCTTAGTCTGGAAGCTCTGCTGAAACCTGTCTACCATGGGTGACCCTTCTGGTATTTGAAACTGGTGGCATACCTTCCAGCACCATAGCAACATGCAAGCCACCACAGTACGACAAACTGACAGACAGGTGGTAGATCCCACTTTTATGGACCAAAAAATACACTAGCAAAAATATGAAAAGACATGGGCACAAGGTTCTTCACTGTACACTATCTCTAAAAACAAATACACACAGTCCTCAGTTACTGACATAGTTTCCAAAGACCAGGTCATTATGCAAAAATTGGTATTATGCGAAAATGGAGGATAACCGCATCAGATTGAAAAACGGAGGATGACTATATCATTACATAACTGCCAAACCACTGAGAATCATGGTCCAGCCAAGCTGACACATAACCCTAACCAACACAGCCAATGTTATTCTCACCTCGCACCTCAGCATTCATCATTAATGCACAAAAAAGTCGGATAGTAGATTTTTTACTATTATTGTAATTGTGAAATGAGGTATTTATTGCATTGGGCAAATCTGCTGAAAAAGACCTCTTTGAAGTGTTAAAAAGCAAAGATGCCACTTTGAAGACTAAGGTGTGCCTGACCCAAGCCATGGTATTTTCAGTTACCTCGTATGCATATGAAAGCTGGCAAGTGAGTAAGGAAGACCGAAGAAGAATTAATAATGCCTTTGAATTATGGTGTTGGCAAAGAATATTGAGTATACCATGGACTGCCAGAAGACCGAACAAATCCATCATGGAAGTAGTAAAGCCATATAGCTCCTTAGAAGCAAGAATGGCTAGCCTTCATCTCATGTACTTTGGACATGTTATCAGGAGGGACCAGTCCCTGGAGAAGGACATCGTGCTTGGTAAATTAGAGGGTCAGTGAAAGAGAGGAAGACTTTCAAAGAGATGGATTGACACAGTGGCTGCAATGATGGACTCAAGCATAGCAATGATTGTGAGGATGGCGCAGGACCGGGCAGTGTTTTATTCTCCTGTACATAGTGTCAGAATGAGTTGGAACCGACTCAATGCACCTAACAACAACAAAAAAAAATTGAAAGTAAATGGAAGCAAATGAATTTAAGTGTGTAGCCAGTTGGTGGCATATCTGCACAGAAAAGAACCATTCACAGTGACTTTAAACATACTGATTTGATGCATGTCCCTAGTGGGATGAATCCTAAAGACAAAAAAAGTGAAAAATAATATTAAAATTTTTTGAATTATCATAATTAAATTATAATTATAGTAATGTTGATGTTATTCTGAGATGTTTGTGCATAGATTGCAGATAAAGCAATGAATAATTACGATGATGTCACTGAGTATCGGAAATTTTGGCATGGGAGAAAGGAGATACAGATATAAAAACAGTAAGATTAAGTAAAAACCTTGAAGCCCTAATTTTGAATTGGAAGTATCAGTGTGAACTCATTAAACATTTATTTTACAAAAAACAAAACAACAACAATCCAAAAACTTTCCTGACTGTCCAGTGAGAAAGATCTAGACACAAAAGCCAATCCAGTTACAATGTGCATTTCTAGCACTCAAGATTGTGGTTTCTAAATACCATTTCTAACTAAAAGGAAACCAAGCCTTTTAGAGAAATGGGTACTTCAGATTTGGGGCAGGAAATGTACCAGGTGGCTCTGAAAAAAATGATCAGTAGTAATTAGCAGAAAGCAAATCAAAGCTATCAAAGACATGTAAAGTTGTATCAAAAGATCTCAGGAACCAACTTGAGAGGCCCCACTGGCCAAAGAAGGGCCAATCTGTGCATCAGTAAGTCTACTGCGGTGAACTGAAATATATCAAATGTGTTTAAATTCATGAGTTTGTCATGATGCTTGGGGAAAGAAAAAAGAACTCATTGATCACTTTGGGAAGATGCTAGGAAACTAACTCATTGTTTTGAAATGATATATAAAGGGAAAGAATTAATGTATTTATCCTGCTCTTTCTATATGAACTGTACTTCAGAGTAACCAAATAGTTGACCAGAAGGTTTCTTTTTACAAAACTATTCCAGCTAATACATGAGGAAGAAATCATAGAATTATAACACTGCCATTTTGCAATTTTTAATGAATTAATATTATGCTGCCAGATTTAAGTACACTGTACCACCTGCTGAAGAGATTTGTCACGAAAAAAGAAAGGGAGGAAGGGAGGGAGAAAGAAAGGAAAGGAAAATAATTGAACCTGAGCAAAACTGGATATCCATTTGCAAAAAAATGAAACAGGACCCATAGCTCACACCATATACAAAAACTACTTCAAAATGGATCAAAGACCTGAATATAAAGCCTAAAACTATAAAGTTCATAGAAGAAAAAATAGGACCAACGCTACAGGCCTTAATACATGGCATTAACAGGATACAAACCATAATCATCAACGCACAAAACCCAACAGATAAGCTAGATAACTGGGGTCTTCTAAAAATCAAACACCTATGCTCTTCAAAAGACTAAAAAGAGAACCTACAGACTGGGAAAAAATTTTTGGACAGTACAAGTCTTCAGACAAAGGTCTAATCTCCATAATCTACCAGAAAATCCAACACCTCTACAACAAAAAGAGAAATAATCCTATTAAAAAATGGGCAAAGGAAATGAACAGAGACTTCACCAAAGAAGACATTCAAATGGCCAACGGACACATGAAGAAATGCTCGCGATCACTAGCCATTAGAGAAATGCAAATTAAAACCGCAGTGAGATACCATCTCACCCTGGCATTACTGGCACGAATCCAAAACACTGGAAATAACAAATGTTGGAGGGGCTGCAGGGAAATCGGAACTCTTATGCACTGCTGGTGGGAATGCAAAATGATACAACCATTTTGGAAAATGATATGGTGCATCCTCAGAAAGCTAGAAATAGACATACCATTTGATCCAGCAATCCCACTCCTAGGAATATATCCTAGAGAAATAAGAGTCATCACTCGAATAGACATATGCCCACCTATGTTCATGGCAGCATTGTTCACAATAGCAAAACCATGGAAGCAACCTAGATGCCCATCAACAGATGAATGGATAAACAAACTATGGTACATACATACAATGGAGTACTATGCAATGAGAAAGAACAACAATGAATCTGTGAAGCATCTCATAACATGGATGAAACTGGAGGACATTATGCTGAGTGAAATAAGTCAATCACAAAAGGGCAAATATTATATGAGACCTCTATTGTAAAAACCCATGAAAAAGTTCACACAGAAAATGTAACAATCTTTGTTGGTTACCAGGGTTGGTGAGGCGTTGGGGGGAAATACTAAATAGGCAATAGATAAGTGGTATCTTGGGTGAAGGGTGAGACAGTACACAACACAGGGGAAACTAGCACAACCTGTACCAGGAAAGGTCATGGAAGCCCCATAGACACATCCAAACTCCCCGAGGGACTGAATTGCTGGACGGAGGGCTGTGGGGACCATGGTCTCAGGGAACATCTAGCTCAATTGGCATGACACAGCTTATAAAGATAATGCTCTACATTCTACCTTGGTGAGTAGTGTCTGGGGTCTTAAAAGCCTGTGAGCAGCCATCTAAGATACTCCACTGGTCTCATCCCTTCGGGAGCAAGGGAGAATGAAGAGAACAGGATACAAGGAAAAGATTAGTCCGAAGGACTAACTGTCCACAGCTACCAAGGCCTCCACCGGACTGAGTCCAGTACAGCTAGATGGTGCCCGGCTACCACCACTGACTGCTCTGACCAGGATCACAACAGAGGGTTCTGGACAGAGCTGGAGAAGGATGTACAGCATAATTCTAAATCACACAAAAAAGACCAGATTTACTGGCCTAAAGGAGACTGGAGAAACCTCGAGAGTATGGCCCCCGGACACCCTTTTAGCTCAGTGATGAAGTTACCTCCGAGGTTCACCGTTCAGCCTGGGAGTGGACAGCCCCGTAAAACCAAATGAGACTAACGAGGTACAGGAGTCCAGTGACAAGGGCCAGAAGGCAGAAGGGGACAAGGAAGCTGGTGATAGGGAACCCAAGGTTGAGTAAGGATATTGTTGATGTGTTGTGAGATTGTTAACCATTGTCCTAGGGCAACATTTGTAGTAACTGTTAAATGAGAAACTATTTTGTTCTGTAAGCCTTCATCTTAAGTGAGAATAACAGCCCAACTGGAAGAGTGTAGTCAATGTCACTGAACTGTGTATGTATAAATTTTTGAAATGGTGGATCTTTGGCTATGTGTATTTTCACCAAAAAAAAAAAAAAAAAAAAGGTTGAGAATTTAGAGAGTTAATATGTTGTGGGGTTGTCAACCGATGTCATCAAACAACATGTGTACTACTGTTTTGTGAGAAACTGTTTATTCTGTAAGCCTTCACCTGAAGTACAATAAAATATAAATAAATAAATATATATATATATAAAAATATATATATATATATAATTGAACCTGAATCTTATCAAGCCTCCTAGATCATACTACCAATTTTCAGAAAATACAGGGGACAGATGGACATGTAGAAGAACACCACACATATAAAATGGGTAAAATACAGATTGTCAGAGAGGCTAAATGGCTTGATTTCTTCAGCACCAACTATAACAACATAATAATTGCAAGGAAACAGAAGGAGACGGAGGGAAAACCTATTGATTAAAAGATAATTAAAGGACCAACTGAAGTGTTCGGACCTTATTTTCATCCTGATTAAAAAACTGTGGAAGGAAATATATGTATACATATATACAAACACACACAACACATTAAAAAGCAATTAGAGAAATGTGAACACCACCTGAATATTGATGATATTAAGGAATTGCTGAGAAAGACAGAAGACCAATTGATGCCTTTGAATTATGGTGTTGGCAAAGAATATTGAATATACCATGGACTTCCAGAAGACAGAACAAATGTGTTTTGGAAGAAGTACAGCCAGAATACTCCTTAGAAGTGAGTATGGTAGGACTTTGTCTCACATACTTTGGATATATCAACAGGAGGGACCAGTCCCTGGAGAAAGATATCATGCTTGGTAAAGTAGAAGATCAGCGAAAAAGAGGAGGACCCTCAACAACATGGATTGACACAGTGGCTGCAACAATGGGCTCAAACATAGCAATGATTGTGAGGATGGCGCAGGACTGGGCAGTGTTTCATTCTGTTGTACACAGGGAGGCTATGAGTTGGAACTGACTTTGACAGCACCTAACAACAAGGAATTACTGTTTTCTCTGCTTAGGTGCCAGGATGTTACTGTGTGTATGTGTGTGTGTGTGTGTGTGTGTGTGTGTGTGTTTAAGAGTTCCTATCTTATAGAGATACATAGTAAAGTGATAACAATGGTTGGGATTTGATCATTGTCAAAGTTGACTGATGAATGAGGGTTCATTAAACTATCTTATATATGTCTGATAATTTTTATAATTAAATGCTTTTTAAAGACAATATTTGAAAGCTTCATACTGTAACCATTAATAGTACCATGTTCTTTGCTGGACATCTCCCATCTGAAGGAGAACTGCGGTGGTGGACACTACAATTGAAGCTCTGAATGCTCTGCAAAAGCCCCCTCTGTGCGCATTCCTCCCTTTCCTTTGCTTTATCTTCATTACTTTTACCATCCTGTCATCACCTCCTCCTTAAGTCCGCTATAAGAAGCACAAAGCAAGAACTTGGAGCTTAGCAGACTAAGGTCACCTTGCGATCTCTTGCATTGTGTCTCAGATAATTCTATGGAATTATCACCTCTGCGTAACAGTCTCAGCTGTTCAATTAATCGTGAGAATATCGATCAGCTCATAGTTTATGTTCCTGCTAATGTGAACTACTGGTTTATTCTCAACCTCTAATTACAGAGTGTTTTTACAAGAGGTCTTTCTACAGGTTAAGGTATCTGCTAGAAGCTAAGATCCAAGGACAGGGAAGGGAGAAACAAAAGGGAGAAGTCCTCTTTTATTAGCAGTGAGTGAATTGGCATTAATCATAACTCTTGTCTTCTTTGACTATAGGTATTTATCAAAGTGCTGGATAATAATGATAACGGCCCAGAATTCTCTCAGCCGAATTACGATGTGACAATTTCCGAGGATGTGCTTCCAGATACAGAGATAGTGCAGATTGAAGCCACAGATAGAGATGAGAAGCACAAACTCAGCTATACAGTCCACAGCAGCATTGATTCCGTCAGCATGAGAAAATTCCGAATCGACCCCAGCACTGGCGTCCTCTATACCACTGAGAGACTGGACCATGAGGCCCAAGACAAGCACATTCTCAACATAATGGTAGGCCCAAACTGCTAATTTGCCGTCCTGGCAGAATCATTAACTGTTCCAGGCACACACCTTAATCTTCAGATGTGCAGGGCCCTTAAATTTTGTGAGTAGTAGTAAATCTGGTCTTTTCACAGCTGAGTTGCATTCATTTTTGCCTTTTTTATTTCAGGGAAGAAATACTGTGGTTAGGTAGTGACTATATTTTTGCCAAACTGAAATATTCGATAAGTTCTGCAGACAGTGGCTGTCAGTAAATGCTGCTGACAGACTGACTGACTTGAAAAGGAAGGAACAGGCCATGTTTCTGTAAATCTTCTTGGCTCTGGTATTGGTTTGCATCCAGAGGATTTTATGGAAAAGTTTAAAAGAAGTTCTTAAAGGGTTAATCACAAGGGTAATCATTTACTCAACCTATGCAATGTTCAACCCTTAGAACTGATTTATTGCTTATTGTATCGGCATTGGACCTAGTAGTAAATACTGGCATACACAAGAGATCGCAGAGCACACCAAAGCCTGAAGAGAGTGTTCATTCTGAACTTGGGTTCATGGGACCTCCAAATTATGTAGGAGACTTTGCTTTACTTTTAAAGTAGCATTTTCATATTTCACGTAATTGGAAAGTAGAGATGAATAACAAACATCCTTGATTAGTTTATGACCTCAAATCTGTTCCTTTAACTACCCAAGAACCCTTTGGACACTGCACAGCCACTGCCTAACAAAGCCCCCACTGCATTCCTTAAGACCAGGTGGACACCAAAGACTTAATCTTGTGCACTGGTGGCCTTCAAAACGCACCACAAGCTTACCAAGTCCCAAACAGCTAAAAGTGATGTTCCATTAAGTATTACTCTTCTTTCACAAGACTGGAAACCTCCTCGGGTCATGAAGAAGCTTGAGTGCCATGTCCTGGGTTATGGCTTCCTGCTTAGACTTCAGGGAACAGATGCAGTGACTCACAGGGGTCATCCAATCCATCCCTCTGCCTCTTCATTCATTCATTCATTTAACAAATGTTTTGAGTACCTACTGTGCACCCTTGGAGCTTACATTCAGTTGGAATGAACCTAGAATTCAGTAATCCCGAAATAAAGAGTTTGGCTTGGTCCTTGGATGTGGCAGACCAGACTACACACAGTGACACTCAGCGGTCCCTCAGTTGCTTTGGCACGTGCTTTCCTCAGGGGCAGAAACCATGCTGGTGACTCACTCCATTCCCACAGTTCCTCAAGTCGTTTCTGTTTGTTCTTTCCTTAACAAACACAGAATTCAGTTCAGTCACATTCTACTGTTTATCATTTGTGTAATTGAATATTTGAAGCAAACAACTCCTTTGTACTTCCTTTCCCCAAGCTAAGCCATTTTAGTCATTTTGCTCATTCCTTCTAGGTACTATTTCTGAAAACCCTTTTCTCTTGGATGGCTCTCCTCGATATATTTTCTAATTTCTTCATGTGTCTCTGAAATTATGGAATCCAAAATTGAACAAGCCAAGAGCACACACTTGATTAATGCTAAATCAAATTACAGCAAAATCATGTGGTTAGAGTTAAAGAATTGATTGTTTGCAAGCTTCTGCCATATGCAAATCAAGGGAGACTTTAAACCAGTTGAGCAATGTTCTTTGGTGAAGTCAAAATGAGGGTGTCACATTTTAGGAATTAAGATTCTGTTCATCTTCCTGGTGGCCAGAATTCTCTCTTACCTCTGCACCTTTGTATATTGCTTCTTCTTGTGTGAACTATGTGCCACACACACCCCACTTCCCCCTTTTACCACTTCTACTTGTTCTTGTTACCTCCTCCAGGAAGCTGAGTGCTAAGTTCGGTTCTTCTTATTACGTGCTCCCAGGGTGCCCTGCTTTTATCCCATCCTGGCAATTACCACTTAGCTCTATACCTGTCTATTTACTTGGTATTCACCACTCGACTACAAGCTCCTTGAGGGCAGGGACTGATTGTCTAATTCACTGCTGAACTGCCAGAAGTCAAGCCAGGGACCTCACAGATTCTATATATCTATATCTATATATATATATTTTCAGTCTATTCCAACTCATGGCAACTCCATGTGAGTCAGAGTAGAACTGTGCTCCATAAAGTTTTCAATGGCTGATTTTCACAAGTAGATTGCCAGGCCTTTTTTCTTAGTGCATTAGTCTGGAAGTTTCACTGAAATCTATTCACCATCATAGCAACCTGAAAGCTTTTACCGACGGACGGGTGGTGGCTGTACATAAGGCGCATTGGCTGGAAATTGAACCCCAGTCTGCAGCATGGAAAGCAAGAATTCTACCACTGAACTACCAGTGCCCCATTTAGGTGGCAATAAATGTTTGTTGAATGAATGAATGACAATGCCTAGCCCCTCTTTCATTTCCCTTTTTAGAACAGCCTCCATCCACGATTCCATTAGCAGTTGTGTACCCAAATAACGGGGCGGGAGGGGAGTGGCTATATGAGGGGAACCAGAGGTAAGTGTTGTGCGTGTGATATCCAGGCATCGGCTCCACAAACACAGACTGAACATCACTATGGACCAGTCATGAGGCTGAGCAATAAAGATGATGTGACTCCTGTTCTCAATTAGTTCACAGTCGGTTTCCTAAGTTGATAATACCACCATTTATTGGTCACCTACTATGTGTCTGGAACTGGGTCAAGCACTTAGCATGCATTATCTCATTTTGGTCTCACCACACACATAGCCATATGGGTTCTTCGCAATGTAAGGTGTTAGTCATATTGCTTCTTGTATTTTGCCTAAAGGTCAGAGATCAGGAGTTTCCTTATCGAAGAAACTTGGCCCGAGTCATTGTGAATGTGGAAGATGCCAATGATCATAGTCCTCATTTTACCAGCCCACTGTATGAAGCATCTGTGTTTGAATCAGCTGCTTTGGGATCAGCTGTTCTGCAAGTGACAGCACTGGACAAAGACAAAGGGGAAAATGCAGAACTCATATATACCATAGAAGCAGGTGAGAGCTGTTGCACCCCAGATTTCAGCATATTGCATGGCTTTTGACCCTCAGTAGTATTTCTCACCATGTGAAATTGAGATCGTTACCACTGGAATGTTTCCAAATGAATTTTTTGGCCAAGTGACCACCCTATTTGTATGATGATGGTATATAAAGTTCTTGGCATTTCAGCAATATATTTTCCATCATTGACAGCAAGGAAACAGTTTCTTTCTTTATGTTCAACCTTGGATTTTTCTGGAATGGACAAGAGAGAAGAAATTTGTAATAAACTCAGTGGCTTTTACCTATAGGTCAATAATCCATGGCCTCAGACTAAAATAACCAAAAGCCTTCCATCATCAACTATGTGGCTGTTTTGTGAATTCAGTCTTACATGCCTTTGCTTACTTGTCAGTAGATGGGTTGTGGGTCCCAGAAATTCCAGCACTCGCACGGTTAGCTCAATTTCACTTCATTGGAGGCGATCTGAGGAACAGAGGTAGTTGGTAGGTATGCAGCCAGACTGCCTGCCTAGCCTGTCAGGTAAATACAGGCTTTCATTTTATTAACTTTGAGATTTTTTTAAAAACCACCTTAACATCTATAAGGCAAGACCACAGTTTACTTGATGCTTTAAAGATTGGCAGTTAGAAAACATCCATGACAGAAGAGATGAATGTCCAAGCAAGGGGGAGGACTGTGAACCTAAAAATGATAAATATCCTTTATCTGCTTTATTATCCCTTTCCCTATTCTGTCTTTTTTGAATATTCAAGCCACATATTTTCAAAATGTTCTGCAACATTATGTCTGTCGTGAATGATGCCAAATGCTGTCTCCTTTCCTGCCAGTGCTGGAAAGGCTCCTTTCCCTTGATTTAAATGCAGAGCTTTTTTGTGAGTGGTTGAATTAATATATGAATGCTAGATGACAGTTTGGGGCTAAAAAAAAATATTAGAAAAGTCAAATCCAACAAAAAATCTTTAAAAAATTTCCCTGTACTGAATGATAATCTAAAAGTATTTCTTGTATTCGGCACCCACATTTTACCCAGGTCTGTGCTAAGGTCTACACAACAGCAATAACAACAAAAAATAATGCTGGTTCATAACAACCAGGTGCCCCTAGCTAATTCACTCGTTTATTTTCCAGGTTTCCGTGGAACTTCCTTTCAACCCAAAGCCTTAGAAATGCTGTTTGGCATCTCTTGGTTATCACAGGACATTTTCATCATAATCTTTGTTCGTTTGACTCCACAACTCATATGGGGAAACATGTTTTTCAAAAAAAAAATGAATATTTAATGTCACAGAAATGTCACCTCTTTATATTCTTCCTCTGGTTTCTTCTGATCTTTTGTTTGTTTGTTTGTTTGTTTTCTTTTTTCTATATTCATTCATGCCTGTACATTGTTTCATGTCATTGCAATCATTTCGATGTAGGGTTTTATTTCTACCTTCCTTATTTCTAAATATTTTGTAAACATGTGTCAATGTGTCTGCTTTTGTCTATTTGTGTCTGGTTTTTATGTTTATCACTAGGACGACTACTTCTGCTCCCCTTAGATAGCCAGATGATTTTTAAACCAATTTGGAGATTCTCACAGAGTAATGTAACTTACCATCTAGCAGAAAAGACTGCCTTGCTTATCTTTTAAGCTCCAAGGACTACAGCACACTGCTGTGCATAGAGAAGGAACTCAGTCATTTCTTTAACAATTAACTAAAACTAGAGAGAAAAATTATTCCCTTAAAACATCTTTCATATGGAAAATCAGAACTTCCTGAAACCACGGAAATGATTGGTATCTCAAAAATGATTTTGAATTGCATGTGTAAGAAGCTAGTGGGAATTATAGTGAGCACAGTAAATCTCAGTCACCAGGACCCTTCATGGACAGACAGACCTACACTAAGCATAGACCAATCGCAGGCCAAAACTATTTCTTACCAGATGGCAGTGGGAGAGAGGCAGATCCCAGAAGTTTCAGCACTTTGAAGCAAATGAGAAGTCATTGTGTAAAGTGCACATTTTGTTTAAGTTCTCTCCCACAAACCTCAGCTAAGCAAGATTTAACTCTGTTTATTGGTGGACCATAAATTTCCTATCCCTTGCCTGGCCTCTAAAGTAACTACTGAAGCTTTTTATTTTGGCCTGATGAACCAAGGTGGAATTTGAGTGCAGAGCTTCAGGTCTTATATTTCATTCAGGTTTTATGTTTGATGCCAGTGGAAGTTTGTGGGTGGCCCTGAGACAGGACAGTACAGGAGAGACCAGGACTAAGAACTGAGTTAGGAAGGGGGAATATTAGGTCTCAAGATGCATACAGCTAGAGAATTAAAAATCTTTTTTAGATATAATTCTCCTTTCAATCATTCAACGAATAATTATTGAACACCTTTTCTGTGCCAGGCACTGTGCTGTGTAATAGATAAGCAATGATAAGTAAGGTAGGCACAGCCTTTGCTCAGTTGCCAAAAGTCTACAAGCAGCCATGGATTCTGAGAAAACAGAGGTTACTTTCCAAGGATTCAGTGGAGCAAGAGGGAATAAGCAGGAAGTAAATTCCAAGGAAATGAGTCAATAGGTTGGAAAGGAAAAGAGGTGGACCTGATGTATGAGCATAGCATCCTGGAGGGGTATAACTAGCAAGTCAGTGGCTGTGGGACAGCACGGTTAGCAAGTTCTACTCAAGGTCAAAGCCGGCTCCTGTTTATTCCTGTCATACATGTCTTGCTGGATATGAAGAAATGTGCTGAGGAAGGACTTACCTGGAAACTGTGGTGGGACACCTTAGCCAATGCACACAGAGAAACCTGGCTTTGTTAGCGTTCATCATTCAGAGGTGCACGTTGGTGCCATTCATTGGAAGATGGCCATGGCTCAGGTATCACTGTATCTTCTCCTCTGAGATGTTGAAGAAAATGACACCTGGCTCTTCGTGAGGGTCTGTGAATTAAAAGTTGGACTCGCACAATTCCATGGTGCTATTAATTGAAAGTTCGAAAGCTTGCTCATGATGTCATTGAACTTCTTGCTGTTGTGATCACAGAGTGGCCACATTTAGGTAGCCTATTGAAAACTCATGCTGACATCTAAGGCAACATTGTTAAATATGCACGTTTTGGGGCTGGAATCAAATTTACCTCTTTACTGGATATACTTCCCCTTCAAAAATAAGCAAGTGTCTTATTGAAATAAATTTTATATGAACATGCCTTTTTTTTTAGCCATAGAAAATCTTATTTAATAAGTATTTAGGAAGAAGATGCGATTGTATTTCCTATGTATTTTAATAGACACATTATATAACTGTCCTCTGAATCCTGGAGTCTATCTGAATGATTTTGACATCTAAATTGTCTATATGTCTGCTATAGTAGAGCACTTGAAAAAGCAAGAAAAATCCAGCTATAGTTAAATAACCAAGATTTTTTTTTTTTTTTTATTTAAACGAACCTAGACACACAAGCGTGTGTATTCTTAGAGAAAGGGCAGAATGCCTGATGACAGAAACAAAAAGCAACTTGATGTGGTCTGCTTCTTCACACTATTTGAGCTCCATGTCACCATCTACTTTCTTGACATTCTTCAGGTTCTGTGTTCCACATTTCTTACTCTTATTTAAATCATCCTTAAAAAGCCCAGATTTCAAACTACTGAAACTTTCAGAGGCAAAGCTCTAAACTTCTACAGTGTCGTGGGTCTTGGCTGTTCCCATTCTAGATTTGTCAAGGGGGGTGGGGGTCCCAGTTTCTCGGTTTCAGAAGGGTTATTCTTCAGAGTTCTTGGCTTCAATGCTGCTTCAGATTATCAACAAATTCCTACTTCACCAGAAATTCCTCAAATGCTTAATCAGTAGAATGGTTAGAGTTTGGAGCAACTGCCCTATAATTTTTTATGTCTAATTTTGTTCTAGGTGTGCCCATGTATGTGTTTTGGGGCTTGGGAGAGAGCTAGATCAGAAGGGTAGTCAAGAAGAATCCTCACAACTTACAAAGCAAATGGTTATTTGGAAAGAATTTACCTGAACAAAACCACCAACATCAAAATAGTGTTTTGGATGATCTCAGTTTTGATAGGGCGAAGCGGTACCAATTCCTTGTAGCACAACTTACTTTTGGGATAATCTGAAACCAAATAACTACCTTATAATGTTCTGAAACTGTTCCTACAACCCTCTTTCTCTTAAAGTGGAACACAGAGGCACTGGTTTAGGTATGAATACCTTTATACCATTGGCCTTAGTGGATTCTAGCCCAATCTGTTCCTCTTCTCACAAGGCTAGGAATGAGGAAGTTCTGCACATTCCTGGTGAAAAAGACTCTCCTACAAGCCCCCTTATTTCCTAACTTGAATGTTCACAATGCTGTGTTATGGTGGTGGTGGTTGTTTTTGTTGCTATTTTTAACCTGAATTAAGAAACTGTGTTGTTAGTTGCTGTTGAGTTTATTCTGGCTCATGGTGCCCTGTGTGTGCAGAATAAACTGTGCTCCATGGGGTTTTCAAGGTTGTAATCAAGCAGATCACCAGGCCTGTCTTCTGAGGCGCCTCAGGGAAGGGGGGGTTTGAACTTTCAACCTGTTGGCTAGCAGTCGAGCCCTTCACTGTTTGCACCTCTCAGGGACTCCAAAACTTATTCCAGTTGCTTTTGAATATCCTTAAAAGATAAATCTCTCATTTCAGAATGCAGTGGAATGAGTACAATTAATTGCTTTATATTTTTGAAGAGTTAATCATCCAAAAAGATCCTGATGACCTACTTGTAACTCATTTTCTCCCTGATTTCTGCATTTTAGGGAACACTGGGAACACTTTTAAGATTGAACCAGTCCTGGGCATCATCACTGTTTCCAAAGAACCGGACATGACAACGATGAATCAGTTTGTCCTGTCAGTCAAAGTCACAGACCAGGGTTCCCCGCCTATGTCTGCCACTGCCATTGTGCGCATTTCTGTCACTATGTCTGATAATTCTCACCCCAAGTTCACACACAAAGACTACCAAGCAGAAGTAAATGAAAATGTTGATATTGGAACATCAGTCATTCTCATCTCGGCCATCAGCCAATCTACCCTCATTTATGAAGTCAAAGATGGAAACATTGATGGGATGTTTACCATAAATCCATACTCTGGAGTTGTCACCACTCGGAAAGCACTGGACTATGAACGTACTTCTTCTTATCAACTCATCATTCAGGCCACTAACATGGCAGGGATGGCTTCCAATGCCACAATCAACATTCAGATTGTTGATGAAAATGATAACGCCCCGGTGTTTCTCTTTTCTCAATACTCAGGCAGCCTAAGTGAGGCTGCCCCAGTCAATAGCATTGTCAGGAACGCAGATAACAGCCCGCTGGTGATTCGAGCCACCGATGCTGACAGCAGCCGGAATGCTCTGCTGGTATATCAGATTGTGGAGTCCACAGCCAAGAAGTTCTTCACTGTGGACTCCAGTACAGGTGCAATCAGAACAATTGCCAATCTTGACCATGAAACCATCGCCCATTTCCATTTTCACGTGCATGTGAGAGACAGTGGTAGCCCCCAGCTGACTGCAGAGAGTCCTGTCGAAGTCAACATTGAGGTGACAGATGTGAATGATAATCCACCTGTGTTCACACAGGCTGTGTTTGAGACTGTCTTACTTCTACCTACCTATATCGGAGTGGAAGTTCTGAAAGTTAGCGCCACGGATCCCGACTCTGAGGTGCCCCCTGAACTGACATACAGCCTAAAGGAAGGCAGCTTGGATCATTTTTTCATTGACTCAAACAGTGGTGTGCTCACCATAAAAAACAACAACCTCTCCAAAGATCACTACATGCTGATAGTTATGGTGTCTGATGGGAAGTTCCATAGTACAGCCATGATCACCATCATGGTTAAAGAAGCCATGGACAGTGGCCTCCACTTTACACAAAGTATTTACTCCACTTCAATCTCAGAGAACAGCACTAACATAACCAAAGTTGCTATTGTCAATGCAGTTGGAAACCGCCTTAATGAGCCCCTAAAATACAGTATCTTAAACCCAGGAAATAAATTCAAGATAAAATCTACCTCAGGGGTCATTCAGACCACTGGAGTCCCCTTTGACCGTGAAGAACAAGAGTTATATGAGCTGGTGGTGGAAGCCAGTCGTGAGCTAGACCATCTGCGTGTGGCCAGGGTGGTGGTCAGGGTTAATATTGAAGACATAAATGACAACTCTCCAGTATTTGTGGGCCTCCCTTACTATGCTGCTGTGCAAGTTGATGCTGAGCCTGGGACTCTGATTTACCGGGTGACAGCCATTGACAAAGATAAAGGTGCAAATGGGGAAGTGACCTACGTCTTACAGGATGACTATGGCCACTTTGAAATTAATCCTAATTCAGGGAATGTTATTTTAAAAGAAGCATTCAACTCTGACTTGTCCAACATTGAGTATGGAGTCACCATCCTAGCCAGAGATGGTGGGAAACCCTCTTTGTCTGCATCTGTGGAGCTTCCCATAACTATTGTCAACAAAGCAATGCCTGTGTTTGATAAGCCCTTTTATACAGCATCTATCAATGAAGACATCAGAATGGACACCCCCATACTAAGCATCAATGCCACCAGTCCAGAAGGCCAAGGAATCGTATATATCATTATTGATGGGGATCCTTATAAACAGTTTAACATTGACTTTGACACTGGGGTCCTGAAAGTTGTTAGCCCTTTGGATTATGAAATTACATCTGTTTACAAGTTGACAGTAAGAGCCAGTGATGCCCTTACTGGTGCCAGGGCTGAAGTCACTGTTGACTTGCAAGTTAATGATGTAAATGACAACCCCCCTATTTTTGATGAACCCACATACAATACAACATTATCAGAGGCATGTCTCATCGGGACACCTGTTTTGCAAGTTGTCTCTACTGACGCAGACTCAGAAAATAATAAAATGGTCCATTATCAGATTGTCCAGGATACTTACAACAGCACAGATTATTTTCACATAGACAGCGCAAGTGGCTTAATACTGACAGCTCGTATGCTGGACCATGAATTAGTACAACATTGCACTTTGAAAGTCAGAGCAACAGATAGTGGCTTCCCATCACTGAGCAGTGAGGTCCTGGTTCATATCTACATCTCGGACATAAATGACAATCCTCCTGTTTTCAATCAGCTCATTTATGAGTCATATGTGAGTGAATTAGCCCCCCGGGGCCATTTTGTGACCTGTGTACAAGCCTCTGATGCAGACAGCTCTGATTCTGACGGTTTGCAATATAGCATTTTATCTGGGAATGACCGGACGAGCTTCCTAATGGACAGCAAGAGTGGAGTCATCACATTGTCCAACCACCGGAAGCAGCGAATGGAGCCTCTGTACAGTCTGAATGTGTCCGTCTCTGATGGGCTGTTCACCAGCACCGCACAGGTGCACATTAGGGTACTTGGAGCTAATTTGTACAGCCCTGCCTTTTCACAAAGCATGTACGTAGCTGAGGTGCGAGAGAATGCAGCTGCTGGGACAAAGGTAATTCATATTCGAGCCACAGATGGGGATCCAGGGACATATGGGCAGATCAGCTACGCCATCATCAATGACTTTGCCAAGGACCGATTCCTCATAGACAGCAATGGACAGGTCATAACAACAGAAAAGCTAGACAGGGAAAATCGTTTGGAAGGAGACATTAGCATTTTTTTGAGGGCCCTTGATGGTGGTGGGAGAACAACTTTCTGTACTGTGAGGGTGATTGTTGTGGATGAAAATGACAATGCTCCCCAGTTCATGACTGTTGAATATAGAGCCAGTGTCAGGGCAGATGTTGGAAGAGGCCACCTGGTCACTCAGGTTCAAGCCATGGATCCAGATGATGGAGCCAATTCAAGAATTACATATTCCTTGTATAGTGAGGCCTCGGTTTCAGTGGCTGACCTCCTGGAAATCGATCCTGACAATGGCTGGATGGTCACGAAGGGCAATTTTAACCAGCTGAAAAATACAGTGTTGTCGTTCTTCGTCAAAGCAGTAGATGGGGGCATTCCAGTAAAGCACTCCCTCATTCCTGTGTATATCCACGTCTTGCCCTCTGAAACGTTCTTGCCTTCGTTCACCCAGTCTCAGTATTCCTTTACCATTGCAGAAGATACAGCCATTGGGAGCACGGTGGACACCCTGAGGATTTTGCCCAGTCAGAATGTCCAGTTTAGCACAGTGAATGGGGAACGGCCAGAAAACAACAAAGGAGGTGTCTTTGTCATAGAACAGGAGACAGGCACTATCAAGCTTGACAAGCGCCTTGACCACGAAATCAGCCCTGCTTTCCACTTTAAAGTAGCAGCCACTATACCACTGGACAAGGTAGACATTGTGTTTACTGTGGATGTAGATATCAAGGTATTGGATTTGAATGACAACAAGCCAGTTTTTGAAACGTCAAGCTACGAGACAATCATAATGGAAGGGATGCCTGTGGGCACAAAACTCACACAAGTGAGAGCACTCGATGTAGATTGGGGAGCCAATGGGCAGGTCACTTACTCCCTCCACTCAGATGCCCAGCCTGAGAAGGTAATGGAAGCATTCAATATCGACAGCAACACAGGCTGGATCAGCACCTTGAAGGACCTGGATCACGAGACAGATCCCACATTCGCTTTCTCTGTGGTGGCTTCCGACCTCGGAGAAGCCTTCTCTCTTTCTTCCACGGCTTTGGTCTCTGTCAGGGTGACTGATATAAATGACAATGCACCAGTCTTTACCCATGAGGTGTACCGAGGGAATGTGAAGGAGAGCGACCCGCCAGGCGAAGTAGTAGCTGTCCTTAGCACGTGGGACAGAGACACTTCTGACATTAATCGCCAAGTGAGCTACCATATTACAGGTAAGCCCCACCTCCCATCATTTTCATTATATGCTCAGCTTTCTAAAGAAAAAAGATAGAAGACGGAAGATTGTAGAAGGAAGATGAGATGAACTGGGAATAATGAAACCTTTCTGGGATTGTGTAAAAGGTCTCTGAATGGCCTGTTTTTCAGTTGTTGCTAACAACTTTAATTTCACATTCATTGGTTTGCCTGCCATAGATTGCCCAGATTGTTACCCTAGTCCTTGTGCCATTTTTAAAAAATCATTTTTAAAAAAGAGTCCAGCAAACTCTCACTTGAAGAAATGAAGATAACAGGTTTTTTGTTTTTGTTTTTTTGGTGGGGAGATTTTTTTTTAACTCCCCACTCACTCCCCTAACCCCTGGTAACCACTATTTTTTTTTTTTTTTTTTTTTTTTGGATTTACCTATTTTAGATATGTCATCTAAGTGAGACCATACAGTATTTGGCCTTTTGTGTCTGGCTTATTTCACTTGGCATAATGTTTTCAAGGTTCATCCATGTGGTGGCATGTATTAAAACTTCATTCCTCTTTATAACTGAATAATATTCCGTTGTGTATATGTACCACATTTTGTTTATTCATTCATCTGTTGATGGACATTTAGGTTGTTTCCATCTTTTGGCTAGTGTGAAGAGTGCTGCAGTGAGTACTGGTGTACAAGTATCCATATGAATCACTGCTCTCAATTCTTTTGAGTGTGTATTCTATTTTTACACAGATAACGTGCGCCTTCTATGTTGGTTTGCCGACTGCGCCCTCCCCTTACGAGGTATTTTCATAACTGCTACTATGCTAATTTTTTTTACATGTTGCTGTAAAAAATAAATAAATAAGAATAGTGCACTTACAAAAATACCTTAAGGGGGAAGGGCACAGTTGGCAAACAAACTTAGAAGGTGTGTGTTATTTGTGTAAAAATACGACACTTAGGAGCAGAATTGTTAGGTCATATGGTAATTCTGTTTAACTTTTTTTAGGAAGCGCCAAGCCATTTTCCACAGTGGCTGCACCATTTTACATTCTGGTGGGGAGATACATTTTGAACTATCTTTCTTCCTATCTTTTCTAGTGCTAGAAAAACAAATGGTTTGATCCCAATAAACTTCACTTACAAGTTTCTCCTGGTAATAAACACACATATGCACACACAAGCACGTCTATAAATTAAAAAGCAAAATTTGACCTTTTGCTGATAAATCCTGTTTTAATTCTGTATCAAGGGGTATTTCTTCTGATAACTCAATTTTCTTTTCTTTCTTTTTTTTATTTCAGAAGTTTTTTTTTCTTTTTCTTTTCTTTTCTGTCTTTCTAAATAGTAAGTAGCAGTTCAATGGGGAAGCCAAGATAGACAAATGGGTCCACCAAGAGTGCACCAAAAAATGTCACCATTGCTCGAAGGGGCCGAGGGTTTCATGACTGACTGAAGAAGGGGTATCCCTGACCAGGGGTAGCTTCCCAGGGGCAACTGGCCTTAAACTGCCAAAGAGGAGAGGGTTGGCAGTGTGGGGACTGTCTTCCTAAAAACGTTTGAAGGGTTTAAAGCTACTATTTTGATATTGTGGCATTCAAAGGTGGAACATAAACAAAATGCCAAAAGATTTTACAGAATCCATCAATACTTGTAGTCAGGTGGCTTCCCTTTAGAAAAACTACATTATTCAGAGTGAAAAATGAATTAATTAGAAGGCGCTTAGGACACAGAATCTGCTTAAGTGTGTTAGTGGAAAAGTTAATTAATCACTGTAGAATAAGCTCTGCAGTGGAGCATATGTGTCAATGCTTGGATTGCTACACTTCTCTTCTGTGTTATTCTTCCCCTTTTTCATTATGGAACTGTTTTTTTTTGATGGTGTTTTCTGTTTAAATCTCTTTTTACATTTTATGTTTTATCTGATACTTTCAGTCCTTTGACATTAAAATGTATATTTCCACAGTAAAGGCATGAAGGATAGTGGTAAGGAAAGAAAGAGACAAGTAAAGCATCCCTTTGTGTTCAGTCTCTGAGCAAAAGCTTCTTAGCCATTCTAAAGGATACTTTTCTATGTGGAAGAATTGTTGAATACTCAGCCTCAATTGTTTATACATAGCCTCTGAATTCTCAATGAATGATTTAAAGGGACCGTCCCATAAACTTTATCAAAGTAATGAGCACAGAGTAGCTTAAAGCTACTGTTACTATTAGCAGTGCCAACCAGCAGCTGATTTTAATTAGATTTAACTTTTGCTCTTGATGTAACATAACTTGGCTGTGCTGCCTCAGATGTACAAAAGACTTATTAATCATTTTATTTAACAAAAGAACGGTGTGGGCTTGCACTGAAAGCATTTAATAGAGAGGTTAGATTTGTGCGTGCTGAAATAATATTCAACTAAAGCATAATTGGCTCCTCACCAGCGGTGGAGGAAAGTGATATACCAGGGAGAACCCTGCGCCTCACCAAAACACATTTCTTAACCTCGACACTACTGACGTTTGGGGACAAATCTTTGTTGTGGGAGGGCTGCCCTGTGAATTGTAGGATGTATAGCAGCATCCCTGCTAAATTTCAGCAGCACCCCCCATCCGTAGTCAATGTAACAACCAAAAATGTCTACAGATTTTGACAAATGTCCCCTGAGGGCAAAATTGCCCCTAGTTGAGAACCACTGCATTAGAGGAATGTGCAGTCCTCACCTTGTCTGCACTGTGTCTCAATATGGTTCTGTTTATCCCATGCTCAATGAGCCCCGGTGGCGCAAATTGTTAAGCACTTGACTCCAAAGGTTGGTGGTTCAAATCCACTCAGTGGCTCCTTGGGAAAAAAAACCTGACAATCTGCTCCCGTAAAGATTACAACCTAGAAAGCCCTAGGTGACCATTCTACTTTGTCACATGGGGTCACTATGAGTCAAAAATCAACTCAATGGCATACAACAACAAAAATCCCATGATTGTCGAGGTCTTTGGACAGATTCCCCCCTCCCCATGCCTTGTAATCTAGAGTATGCTCCTTGCCACTGTTAAAAACCTAAATGCACAGAGAAGCACCAGAAATTAGTGTAACAGAACATATTTATTGTGAGTAGATGAGATTCAAATCAGGCAACATCAAACCGAAAGTATCAGGAAGGCGCTTTGAAAAGAGGATAGTGAAGACAGGTTATACAGGTGGGATCCAGACAAGGTAGTCTCCTGAAGGTCATTGTAAATTCCTTTCATGATGGTTTCTCAGGAGATAGAGTCAGAGCACGGGCAGGGTTTGAGGGTCAGTCTGTTGTAAAAACAGAGTTACTGAGGACACGCTGTATATCCTAAAACACAGCTTGCAGTCAGACCCTGGAGTTCCTGCTTCTTGACCCTGACTGAACATAGATAATTCTCCAAAAGAGCCCAATACCTAAGGCAAAGCTGCTTACTAGGCTATTGCTTCACCTGAAAGTGACTCCAGGAAAACCAGTTCTTTAAAGGATCAAAGTTCACAAGGACAAATGGCCTGGGTGGGTCACCCCAATTCTATGGACCCAGAAATATGGATCCCAGGACAATTAAAATGGTGTCTCACCATTCAGCCTTTCTGGTAGGACCGTGATCTTTGCCCTGTACTTTTTTTAGGATTCTTTGTTAAGAAGGTAAGATGACTCCACTTTTTCAATGAAGTAACCAACCGGCAATAAGATAATGTTTTTTGATTTATGTCTAATGTCTGTCATCCTCACTAGAATGTGAGCTCCACCACAAAAGCAGGGATTTTTTTTTCAGGTTTGTCCAGAACAGTGCCTGGCCCAGAGTAGGTAATATATACTTGTTGACTGCCCAAATAAATGAAAGGGTGATGAGCACATTTGATGCCCGGCGGAATTCTTGCCAGCAGTCTTGTCCAGTCTTCCTCGGTGTTTGAAATGACATTATTTCCTTTTTAGGAATTAGAAGATCAAGGTAGTTTTCTTCTTCCTTCCTCTCCCCTCTTGTTCTCCAAGCTGTTTTTGTCCCTGTGTGGCTTAACGGTATGGAAAAGTAATATTGCTGGGGTCACTGTCAGTCTTTCCGCGTCATAAAAAGATGGTTCCCTTCATGTCTTCTACTTCCAGTTTCATCAGCTTTGCTCTGATAAATGTAATCTAATTGCAGTGCTTATCTTTGAACTGCTCCTTAAATGACCCCTCATTAGGACTATTTAATACTAATGAGTCTTCCTCTATCATGTAAACTTTTCTTCCTCAAACTCCAATCCTTATAAGAAGAGTACAGCTGTACGATAAAGCCTTCGTGGAAGAATTCCTTAATAGAACTGACTGCCTTTCCTTGACTGCATAATCAGCAGCTAATGAAACTGTCTTGGTGACTAGAGCTATGGTGCATTACATCCTCTCTCGAGACTAAGTGGAAAGACAATTGTATCATCCTGAGAAGAGGATTGATTGTTCACAGTTTGAATTTGATTGTTCTTAAGGGGAACTAAACAAAAGATCATCTCCAGCTTCTCTAAGTGGGTTTTATTCTCTTGGAAAGTTACTGTTTTACTTTCCACACAAGCCAAGCATATAAATATCATGCTTTGTTGCACGAGAATCAAAGTATCATAAATGCTGCAGTTTAGGGGACACCTAGATGACCCCACACAGACCTCTTCCGTTGGCTATAGATCAAGGATTTCATTGCACATCTTCAAAAGCTCTTTTTTCACTGCAGGAGGGAACCCCGGAGGAAGGTTTGCCCTGGGCCTGGTGCAGAATGAGTGGAAGGTCTATGTGAAGAGACCTCTAGATAGAGAAGAACAAGACATTTACTTCCTCAATATCACTGCCACCGATGGGCTCTTTGTCACACAGGCCACGGTGGAAGTGACTGTCAGTGATGTGAATGACAATAGCCCAGTCTGTGATCAGGTGAGATTTGGGCACATACCTCTGTCTTTGAATATGCTTCCCTAAAATTAAATCAGGGCCCATTTCACTTTTCTCCTTAAGGACTAGACTAATTTCTGCTCTTACCTTCTTGATTAGTGAGCTCCGACTGGACATAAGAAGGTAAGAGGTGGTGTCTGGAATGAAATACTGTAGACATGAAAATAGTGTAGATAGCGAGACCAGATACCTAATGTTGTCCGAAAAGCACGAGTCTTAAAATTAAACAAGTCTTAAGTAATCAAAAAGCATCTTATGGCTTATCCTGCCTAAATCACTGCTTTCATGACAGAGAAGTGGAATGCTCTTAAAGGATAAATTGCTTCTATCGGTTTACACAGCTGGTTAGTGGCAGTGTTGGTACTGAGCCCAGGTCTCCAGGCTCCTCTTAAAGTAGCCTTTCCGCTACTGCACATAACATGACGGTCAATGACAGGGGCGCAGGACTAAATTTTGTATTTTTTACTGAAATTAAGTCACTGTTTACCATTTTTGTTACCATATAGACCAAGAGACGTTATTGGTTGTCTATAGCTTAGAAAAGGAGCCCTGGTGGCACCATGGTTAAGCACTAGGTTGCTAACCGGAAGGTCAGTGATTTGAACCCACCTGCCACTCTGTGGGAAAAAAGACATGACAATCTGCTCCCATAATGATTGCATCCTAGGAAAGCCTATGGGGCATTTCTGCTCTGTTCTATAGGGTCGGTATGAGTCATAATCGACTCTACGGCACACAACAGCAACATAGCTTAGAAAGTTTCTTGGTGGTGCAGTTAATAAACAGCTGCTAACCGAAAGGTTGGAGATTTGAGTCCAAATGGAGGTGCATCAGAGGAAAGGCTTGGAAATCTACTCCAAAAAAGTCAGCTATTAAAAACCCTGCAGAGCACAGTTCTACTCTAATACATGTGGGTTGCCATGAATCAGAATCCACTCAACGGCAACTAGTTAAAACTTAGAAAAGTGTTGCAAATAGATTTAATCTCTCATGCTAATGCCAAATGTCAACAATGACCCTTCAAAGAATTGTAGGGCTCCCAGGGCCCCACTGGGGATTAGCAGAAAAGAGGATCATGATCAATTCATGATGTGTGCCTTGATTCCACCAGATCTGTTTTGTTTACTGTTGTACTCTTAACACCTAAAGTAGTATCTAGCACATAGTAGGTGCTCAATCAATATTCGTTGACTGAATGGGCATGGGGCAGGCAGGGCATCAGAAACACCATGTATCGTCATTTATTGTTGTTATATAGTTCTGTGGTAGAGGGAAAAAAATAGCAGAAGCTAAATTACATAGATACATGTTAAAAGAAATCATGACAATTTTCCCCAAAATAATAATTATTTAAACACCTCTCCTTACCTTTGCCCAGGTTGCATATACAGCATTATTTCCTGAAGACATTCCATCAACTAAAATTATCCTGAAGGTCAGTGCCAAGGATGCTGATATTGGATCCAATGGAGATATACGATACTCGCTCTATGGATCTGGAAACAATGAATTTTTTCTAGATCCAGAAAGTGGTAAGGTGAAATTTGTTCTTGGGGTAAATACCATTGTTTATCCAGTAGAGAAGTTAAACTCTCATATGGTCTCATCACTACTGGGTAGTTAATACACTAGAACCTAGTTGTGGTGCTCTACTATCTTGGACTTTATCTAGGAAACGCTGGGAGCACATGGTGTCCGAAGATGGACAGTCTAGACCATACAAATGTTATTTGGCTTATAAAACTTGCCCTGACTTTACCTATGTTTATTAGCATCGAGTAGTCAGACATCTCTGTTTGCGTCTACTGTTTCTCATATCGGTGAGTTAAGGCATCTGCCTATAAAAGGTATAAATAGAGTTTCATCACAAATACAGGTTTCCATGCAAACCAGCCAGCAGTGCATAGGAAGAGAGTTTTGCCACGCTGAAATCTCTTTGGGCCCCTTCCTAATTCTTATTAACACAATTGTCTAGTTTTTATTAAACATTCCTGCCTAGTTTCTCCTAAACTGTGGATCCCTAGATTTACACACATATTCATGTAAGATATACAGGGTGAAAGGTTATATAAGCTAAAGGCAGATGCACTCATTGAAAGCGAATGCTAATGGAAAAGACATTTTCTGTGGAGGCAACTTATTTAAGTGCTATATCCATCCAATGGCAATTTTTAAATAAAGTGTAAAGATTGAATAGCTCGTATATTTCCAGTGCTCTCTTGGTTCTAGTGAATAACTACTGAGTCTCCAAAAAAGGTCGTGGCTCCTCCCTACCCCCCTCTCTTGTGTTAGTTGCATTCTACTGGGAAGCACTGACTTAACTCCGTGGGAGTATGGACCTGGTTATTATTTACTCAATAGCTAGCACTTATTGATTAGCTAGTAAACATAAAAGCACTCTATGGGATATTTGTGGTAGACTCCAAGATGAACAAAACAAATCATGCCCAAGGGGTGGTGTAAGCCAGTGGGGAGAACAGACAGGTAAATCAGTAATAATAATAATGGAAGGCAGAATAAAATGAGTACCCAGGACAGGTATAAGTGGAAGTATCTGAGCACAGAGGAAGAAGTAGCTAATATTCTGATGAGAGGGAAGAGGAAACTGTTTTAAGGAAGAGTTGGCATTTGAACTGAGCCAGGATTCCAGTGACTAAAGCAGGACACCACAGGCTATAGAGACAGCGAGAGCTCCACCCATCCAAGAAATGGCATGTACAACATTGGCACTGGTGGGAGGAGTTAGAGATTGGCTTGTGAGAAAAGTGGTGGGAAAATAACTGTAGGTGAAACCATGGAGAGCCTAGAATGTTCCCCTGAGAAGCCACTGAACATTTTGGGGCAGAAGAGGGAAATGATCCAACCTGTGTTTAAGAACTGACTGGCTGCTGGAGGATGCTATAGGAGAAACTGCTTTATCAATATAGATGGCTTAGCCTGAATAATGTCTACTAATTTTATTTAAAAGTAATAATATTTCATGAGTCCTATTTCTCACCAAATAGCGTTTATTTAGTTCTGTCGCTGTGCTTCTTGTCACTATCTATTGAAACTTAAACAACATATGGGGGCTGATGTCTAGCACATGTCCATCTGTTCCAGTGGTTAAGATATAGTCATATCTCCGTGCTGATTGGTATAGAGCTGCTGCCCCAAGCTCCTCAAGTATCCCCATCCAATGGCCTGACCCCGCCTCCACAGGCCCATCTACCATCCAGCAAGTAAAAGGTTAACCCTGGCATTGTAGAGGTTCTTCCTGACCCTGCTCTAGTGCTAAAGACAGCCTCTGTTTTGATTGCTTTGCTTTCCTTTAAAAGATGGGGTAAAGATGCACTGAATCTCTGGCAGCCAAGAGACTGCCCCTCTAGGTCTATGGATTGACCATTAGAGAATTTAGGATACCAGTCCATTCTTGATACTTTTTTTTTCTGTAGATATAGCAGAAATGCAGAGACATAGCAGATATCCTAAGCAGATCTTGAGAAGTTTAGACATGGATGGAGTTTCTCTAAGTAGGCAAAAGAAAGAAGCCCTGAAACCACAGGCTTCACAGCAGGGTTGATTACAGGCCTTCAAAGGTCATGGAGCTTGTTTGTTGGTACATCTACAATACCGTAATTTTTTCCTTAATGCCTAAAAATTTGAATTTGATCTCTTTCCAAGTATGGGTCACTTGGGCCAAATATCATTGGTCCTTCCTGTGTTGGGGATTCTTTATATAATTAATTCTCTACTCTTCAGAGAAAGGCCGGGCCAACCATGCTGCCATTGATTTTCACAGGTGAGTTAAAAACTTTGGCTTTGCTGGACCGGGAGCGAGTCCCTGTGTACAGCCTGATTGCCAGGGCCACCGATGGAGGTGGCAGGTTCTGCCAATCCGATATCCGACTGATCTTGGAGGACGTGAACGATAACCCCCCCGTATTTTCTTCTGAACACTACAATGCCCGCGTCTATGAGGACACTGCCACCAAGGCTCTGTTAACCAGAGTTCAAGCCGTGGATCCCGACGTTGGTAAGTCAGTTGCACTGACGGGCTCTCCAGCTGTTCATGCACTTGACGTGTCATCTACAAGGTGCTGCCTTTCCTTTGGTTTTATGAGAACCTTCATCAGCCCACCTTGGCTCCTTACCGCAAGAACATGTACATTAAGCCACACTTCAGTCTTCAGCTCTTCTGTCGATGGCTTCACACGCATCCCTCCTCTTCCTAGTCTTTGAAGAAGAGATAGTATGAATTCCTTTACCTTCTAACAAAGGATTGTCTCTTTTTATTTTTTATTTTTTTTGCTTTTTGAACAAAGATAACAGCTTCCTTACTTGCCTGTTCCTCCTGAATGTAGTTAAAATGCTGTGTTGTGTGGCAGGGAGAATTCATTTCCATTTCTATAAAGAATTGTATCACATGCTTCAGCTGAACTATGACAATCTCGATTTATTGTGGTGCCCCGTGGTGCAAAGACCAATTACTAAATGTCCTGCCACTCCAATGTGGATTTTTTAAGCTGCCATTTTTTTCCAGAGTATTTTGGTCCCATGTAAACTGACATTACTAGGCAGGGTGGGAGTGGAGGAGATAAGAAGAAATTAGAATTGAAAGTTACTAATAAAGTTTATGTTAAAATCCACTTTACATAATGAGATGGTGAGTTGGAAAAGACTAGAGTTAATTGCTAGGTAGTCCTTCCGAGAATGCATAAGTTATTGAGGTGACTGCATGATGGAATATAAATACGAAAGGCCATATCGACAGCCTCTTGGTTGTGCATTTTAAGAGCAGTAAATCAGAGGACTAGGGAATAACGGGGTGTGTCTGTTATGCTAAACAGGCCTTTATATAATTCAGTGTCTTATTGCTTAATTCTAAATTGAAAGAAAAATTATTGGACTAATGGAAAAGTAAATACATGATAATTAGTTGAAAACAAACATAGAGCCAGGGTTCCTGAATATTTCCCCTTAGAGAAATTAGTGGCCACGCTTTGAATTATTGCTCTTACCTCATTAGCATAATTTTCAAGGCTGGAACCAACCATTTAAAAGTCTGCATATTATAAAGCTTTGTTAAAAAAAAAAAAAGGTAAACAGAAAAAGACTCTTATTGGCATATAATTACGTAATACCTACAAATCCTTATTTTTTTTTTACGAGAGGATTACTAAACATTCTCAGGATTCTTATTAGCAGACTTTGGGGAAAGAGGACAGAAATACTGTGAATGAATAATTTTTTTAATAATTTAAATTTGATTTTGAGAATTTTGTGTTTGGGACATAGGTAAAATTTTAAAAGCTAACCTATTGCTAACCTATAAGTTAGCAAAAATTTTGAAGACTGGAATTTTTCCACCCACTCTTTTTAAGAAGGAATTAGGTATATTCAAGGTATTAGAGATTGGAGACAGACAGAAGGGTTTGGTTAGTGCACTTGATGTTGTTTCAGACAGTGGGGGGGATGTTTATTGACTCATAGATGTGGTGCTTGGAGCTGTTTTGCAAGTAGTGAAGAATGTGCAATTATCTAAACCCTTTTTCACTTCTTTCTGAGTCAGCTGGCTGGGTTGGGAGGAAAGGAGGAAGGGATGTCTGTATTCTGGGCAGTTAACAGGGCGGAGATGAGAAAGTCTTTAATGGACCAAAAGTGTAATGAGGACAATATCAGCGCCTTACTCTGCTCATTTACGCTAATTGTTAGTTGTCATGGTGTCAGCTCCAACTCATGGTGACCTTATAGATAACAGAACTAAATACTGCCTGGTCCTGCACTATCTTCGTGATCATTGGTATACTTGAGTCCATTATTGCGGCCACTGTGTGTTCTGAGTGCTTTTCAACCGAAGAGGCTCATCTTCCAGCACTATATGGGACAATATTCTGTTGTGATCCATAAAGTTTTCATTAGCTAATTTCTGGAAGTAAATCACCAGGCCTTTCTTCCTAGTTTTTCTTACTCTGGAAACTCTGCTGAAACTTGTCTATCATGGGTGACCCGGCTGGTATTTGAAATACTGTGGCAGAGCTTCCAGCTTCATAGCAACACACAAGCTGCCACAGTACAACAAACTGACAGACTGGTAGTGGTTTGCTAATTAACAAAAGGCATATGTTAAGAGCTTTAAATACTGACAGAGGTTACAGGTGCTATTGATGGCCACATATAACGTGAATTCACCAGACCATTGTATCAGCTTAGACATAAGTTAAATTCTAGCATGGTACAACAGATTCTGGCTCATTTTCTCCATTTACAATCTCACTTAGATCTCACTTAACTTTAAAATAAATGACGAACTGAGATAGCTGAGGAAGTACAAATGAATACTTCCAAAAACACCAACTGAGCGTGTCCTATGCCCCAGGCACCATGCTGAGGAACTGGTGGTTAAGGTCTTGGCCATCCCTGCAGGAGGTTCCAGTGACAGTGGCCTCAGTCCAGCTGTGAGTCAAACAAATGTCAACGGTATTCAGAGTCCTTGTGTGTCAGTGTCTGGTGGCTTATGACATTTGCATTAATGGCCTGATCAGAACACTTGCTTTTTCAGGAGTAACCAAATATAATTGATTTCAGCCTTTTGCAATGGATCACTTATAAGTGTGAGCTGCGTACTGAAATGACCAGATTATTCTGTGGGGAATTCATTTTGGGGCCAAACCCAACCTTTACTGTGAAGCTGAAATCACATACCAGTGACTGTTACGCTGAATCCAACCCTCATGTATCTTTAGTTTGACTGACACAGCGTTCAGAAAAAGTTGGAGTTAGTTATCAATATTTGAAATTTAGGAGATTTTTTATTAGAAATGTAGAGTTCCAACGTCTTTAAAAGAAACAGTTCAGCAATTGGCAGGCCCACAATCCCGCAATGGCAGAAGCCCAATAGCAGCTGCCTCCTGGGTACAAGCCATGGTTTTCACCCTCCCTTCACTTATTTTTGTTACCACCTGACCTCGGTGGCGTTTGGATTTGCAGCTCCTTCTCTAAAGTGATGAGGAAATGTCTGCTTTTTTTTTTTTTAACTTTTTATTTTGAAATAACTATAGGTTCACAGGAAGTTGCAAAAATATGTACTTGGTGAGAGTCCCATACACCTTCCTCCCAGTGCCCCTTCTCCCCAGTGACAACACCTTGAGTAACTATAGTAGACTATCAACACCATATCAACACCAGGACATTGACATTGGTATGATCCACAGAGCTTATTCAGATTTTACCAGTGTTACAAAGCACTCGTGTGTGTGTGTGTGTGTGTGTGTGTGTGTGTGTGTGTGTGTGTGTGTGTTCCTATGCAGTTTTATCACCTGTGTGGAACCCTTGTGGCACAGTGGTCAAGAGCTACAGCTGCTAACCAATAAGTTGGCAGTTTGAATCCACCAGCTACTCCTTGGAAACCCTATGGGGCAATTCTACTCTGTCCTATACGGTCGCTATGAATCCGAATCAACTTGATGGCAACAGGTTTGTGGGTTTTGGTAGCTTCATGTAACCACCACATTGGACTTACAAAACCATTCTATCACTGCAAGGCTCCCTCCTACTACCCCTTTATAGCCACTCCCACCTCCTCCCTGCACCCGTTTCAGTTTTATCCTCTGTCCTCCATATCTATACTTTTGTTATTTTAAGAGTGTTACTTAAACGGAATCATATAATATGTAACCATTTTTAAGTTTGGACTTTTTTCACTGTGTAATTCCCTGGAGATCCATCCAGGTTGTCTAGTTGGTTTTTGATCCTAGTGAAGAAAAATGTTGGCTCCATTTGTGTAAGTGACAGGGCTATTTGGTTCATGAAATTCTTTTTGCTAAGCATATTTCTTTACTTGAAGTTGTAAATTATTTCACTAGCACTTGGCTACAGTATATACTAACTTGCCATGGATTCAATTCCAACTTATGGCAACACTGTGTGTGCCAGCGTAGAACTGTGTTTTATAGGGTTTTCTATGGCTTTTTTTTTTTTTTTTTGGAAGTAGATTGTCAGGCCTTTCTTCTGAGGTGCTTCTGGATGGGCCTGAACTTCCAACCTTTCATTTAGCAGCCAAGCGTGCTAACCATTTGCACCATCCAGGGAGTAGGTCACTATAAATTGCAGAGAAAAGACAAAGATACAGTAATCTGAAATCTGAATCTATAACTTCATAAATTCAAAGCCCTTACAATGACTTGCCAGAGCTTTAAATCCTGGTTTTCTTATTTTTAGAAATATAATTGATTTTAGCCAAATAACTCTCTTTTATGCTGAATTCATTATTCATAATGAACTAACATTAACGTTAGTGTAATTACCTAGGTCAGGAATAAAGTAAAAACAAGGAAGAAAAAGATAATTTTAATGCTAGTATTATGAGTTCTGAGAAATAGCTGTCTAGATTTTAGGGATTAAATTCTTAGTTTTCCTGTAAAATGGAAATATCTTCAATCCCACAAACTAGTGACATGACTTCATGACCCAACATTTGTAAAAATATAATCTTTTCAGTACAGATAAGGAGACTTTGTTACACTAACTCTCTGGGGCTAATGTCCTACTATTCAGTCTGCCTCTTAGAGAGGAATGGATTTGTGCCCAGGTTCCCAGTTTTGAGGTTTTTTTTTTTTTTTTTAAGCTAGCAAAGGAATATGTAGTCATGAGGATCAGAGCTAAAATATGTGACTACTTTAGATAAAATGACATGAAAATAAAATGTAAACCTGCACTGGAAAATATACTGTAGCCCATGATGTATTGAGAGGCCAGTTTCCAGATATTTGAGATGCAAGAGGACATGTTTTTCCTCTTATGGATCAGGGACATAAAACAAGGAAATGTTCTAATGAGCAACTCCTCACTCCTTTCCTGTAAAATATTTTCTGCAGACTTGGAACTTTTTTCAGGGTTTTCAGAGACCCTTGGAGCTCGAAATGCACATTACAGTTATTTTCCATTCAGTTTAACAAATATTTAATGAACAGCTAGGTAGTAGGCACGGCAGAAGAAACTGCAGGATTCTCAAAAACAAGGAATGCACAGTGACAGGGCTCAGATAACATGCAGTCTAGTGAAGAGGGCAAATCAGGATCACACAGACCTTGAGTACAAGGCAGAACTCCCAGAATGAATAGGAGTTCAAAAGCCAGAGGTTCGAAGGCATTCAGGAAGACGGGTTGTTGTTGTTGTGTGCCTTTGAGTCGATTCTGACCAGGAAGTTTTAGAACCATGAGGATAAAGTCATAACGTTGGGAGAGTGTGGGCTCAACTAAGTAGCTGGAAGACACCAGTGGTCTAGTACAGAGGAGAGGTAGATGAGATGGAAAAAGTCGACCAGGGCCTGATTATGGTGGTTCATGAAGGCCGGGAGTCATGTACTTAACCCAATAGGAGGAAAAGAACCACTGAACATTTTTGAGAAAAGAAATCATCAGATCTGGGTTTGGGGATTGCTTGGCACAGTGTTTAAGAAAGGCTGCTAACCAAAAGGTCAGCAGTTCAAATCTACCAGCTGCTCCTTGGAAACCCTATGGGGCAGTTCTACTCTGCTCTGTCCTATAGGGTCGCTATGAGTCAGAATTGACTCGCCAGAAACAGGTTAACCTGTTAGGAGCCTGTAAAATGGTTTGGATCAAGGCAAAACAGGTGTGAGAAAAGCTTCTAGGAAGGTATTGAAAAAGGGCATAAGAGTCAAAATTAGAGTAGTAGTTTTGGGATTTAAAAGGAAGAAGCAAATGAGAAGGAGAGAGAGAGATTTCAGATATGAAATCCGTAGATCTCGGTAATTGATTGAATTGAAATCAAGGAAGACAGCCCAGTCAGCATTTCAAACTTGGGGGCCAGGCAAAGGGTACTGCAGAATCAGAAACAGAGTGGACTGAAATAGGAGCTGGTCTAGAGAGAAAGGTGAAAACTTGGGGATACATTGTGAATTAAAGTGTGGACCTTCAGAAAGAAGTCAGGAATAAAGATAAGAAGTTTGCTAATCATGACAAAATGCTGAGAGCTCAAGAGAAGAGAAAGTCTGAAAATGCTGAAGGAAAAAGTAGGGAGAAGAGAAAACTTTAGGAAGCACTTGTATTTAGTAGATGCAGAAGAGTGGTGTAATCAAGAGATAAAACAGAAAGCTTCAGAAGTCAGAGGAGAAAGAGGAAGATCATGCAGGTGCCGTGTCAGGAAACCCTAGATACATGAAGGAAGACAAGCGGCCACCCACCGTGAAGGGTGAGGATACAGAGCAGAACACTCCTTAGGCCCGTTGATGATATTTAAGATTATTATTAATTTTCTTAAGTATAATAATGGTATTGTGATTATGCTGTACAAAAAGAGTGCCCATTTTAGTGATACATAGCAATATATTTACAAATGAAATGATAGAATGTCTGTGATTTGCTCCGAAAATAATCCAGGGGTGTGGCACGGGTATAGATAAAACAGTTTTGGCCATGTTTTGATGATTGTAGAGGCTGAGTGAGAGGAACAGTGAGTTCAATACACAATTATACCCTCCCCTCTACTTTCATATATGTTTTTAAATTTCTATAATAAAAGTTTTTTTATTATTATTTTAAGGTAAATAATGCGTGATGTAACTAAACATTACAGGGTAGAGGACTTCAGGCACAATTGGATACAGGGACTCTGGCTTTAGGATGTATTGTCCCTTCGCATTGAATGCTGTCACTTCGTCTATGTTAACTTCATTCTTGTACAGATTAACTTTGTTCTTGTACAGGTTGACTTCGTTCTTGCACACGTTAACTGTTTTAGTTATCTAGTGCTGCTATAACAGAAATACCACAAGTGGATGGTTTTAACAAAGAGACTTTTATTTCCTTACAGCAAAGTAGGCTAAAAGTCCAAATTCAGGGCGTCAGCTCCAGGGGAAGGCTTTCTATCTCTGTCAGTCTTCTTCTCTTCAGTGTTCCCCCGGACTAGGAGCTTCTCTGTGCAGGGACCCCAGGTCCAAAGGACGTGCTCTGCTCCTGACACTGCTGTCTTGGTGGTATGAGGCCCCCCACTCTCTGCTTGCTTCTCTTTCCTTTTATCTCTTGAGAGATAAAAGGCGGTGCAGGCCACACCCTAGGGAAACTCCCTTTACATTGGGTCAGGGATGTGACCTGGGTAAGGGTGGTGTTACAGTCCCACCCTAATCCTCTTTAACATAAAATTACGATCACAAAATGGAGGTCAACCACACAATTCTTGGAATCATGGCCCAGCCAAATTGATACATTTTTGTGGGGACATAATTCAAACCATGACATTAACTTCGTTCTTGTACAGGTTAACTTCGTTCTTGTACAGGTTAACTTTGTTCTTGCACACGTTTACTTCGTTCTTGTACAGGTAGTCCCGTTGTGGGTACCAGCTGCCTGTTAGGAGCTCCGGGGGCCACCTACTTCCTGAGTTACATCCAGTGGGGAGGATGACAGCCTTTTCCTGAGAAGTCGGTGATCCTTGAGTACAACTGGCTCTCAGTCGGTCAGTCTTTGGTATCAGTCTTTGGTGCCAGGAAAACGTGATGTACTGGTTGGCTTTGGCCTTGGACCCATGCTTCTTCCCGGAGCCAGGAGAGGCGCCCCATCCTGAGAGACACATGGGCATAGAGTGAGGAGGTACAGTTCCCGAGGAGGAAATGAGAGCTCAGTTACCAGAAGGATACATGAATGCTGGATGGCAAAAACCACAGATGTCCTCTACAGGAAAGTAGGACACAGTTTACAGGGGATTAAAGAATAGTGTGACCATGAGGAAACAGAGAGAGTGGGTGAAAACTGCTGCTTTTGACACTGGACAGTGAAATGGAAGGGAGAGTCAGCATGGTAGCCAGCGAAGCTGTCTAGGTCAAAAAAGATTCTTTTAGAATACAGGAGATGAGTTTGTTTGTAGATAAGTTTGTTTGTAGAAAAGGAGAATTTGAAGACCTCAGCCTGGAAGAGACCCATGTCTCTCTGTCACTGTCCATTGTCCAGAACTAGATACACAGGCTGAATCACCTGCAAGGAAGGCAAAGAAATGCAGAAGAGCCCATGGAATATTTGGTGAGCACTAATTGCGTCTGCCACAATGGTGAAAGCAGGAGATGGTGAGATTACTAATGTGAGTAGGAAAGGTTAGCGTAAGCAACATGGAGGGACCACCTGAACTTAGAAGTGAGAGGAAGGAAGGGAGGGAGGGAGGGCCTTGGGCCACAAGCTAGCTAGTGGCAGGGCTAAAGAAATTATAAAAGGGACCAGGTGAGGGTTGCTTAACAAGTATGCAGCTAAGAGTTATCCTATATAGTCTAGGCTCCCCCCGACCCCTTACCATTGCCGTCAAGTCAATTCTGACTCCTAGTGACCCTATACAACAGAGTAGAACTGCCCCATTGGGTTTCCAAAGAGCAGCTGGTAGATTCAAGCTGCTGACCTTTTGGTTAGCAGCCATAATCAAGGGCAGTGTTCTAAAAAAGTGGTCTCTGGACCAGCAGTATCATCTCACCTGGTAGCTTGTTGGAAATTCAAATTCTGAATAAAATATCCTAGACTAGTGGTTCTCGGACTTGAGTGTGCATCAGAATCACCTGGAGGTCTTGTTAAAACCCGGATTGGTGGCACCCCACCCCTCAAAGATTTCTGATTCAATAGGTCTAGAAAGGGGCCTGAAAGTTTGCATTTCAAGCTAGTTCCCAGGTGATGCTGATACTGAACCACACTTTGAGAACCATTTGCCCAGGGATTCTTTGTCTTTCTGTGTCATGAACACCTTTGGCAGTTTGGTGACCACCTATTGATCATTTAAACTCATAAAATAAAATACATAATGTTATAAGGATAATGGATTTGCCCAAATATTTTTAAAATTATTTTGTAGTAGTATGAACTTCTCCTTTAATACATTAAATAACAAGATCTAGTATAGTGAGTCTAATAATTGCCATATTTTAAAGTAGTGGTAAGCAGAGTTATCTGTAAGGACAGTAAATGTGCAAATATCTGTGATTTCTATTGGTTACAAAGTCATGCTGCTTATACTACTGTGATTTGTTACCTACATTTATAATTGATTGTAATGCTCCATCCAGTTAGATGTTAAAAACCCAATGCTGTCAAATCGATTTCTACTGATAGGGACCGTGTAGGACAGAGTAGAACTGCCCCATAGGGTTTCCAAGGAGCGGTTGGTGGATTCAAACTGCTGACCTTTTGGTTAGCAGCCAGTCTCTTAACCACTATGCCACAGAGCTCCAGTAAGAGGTTAGTGAAAATAAAAATGTAAATTACTCCCCCCACTGTGGTAGTCAGCCTGTATGATAGTCCCCAAGGATCCTACCTTTTATATTCACATCCCTCCCCTGGAGAGTGGGCTGGTCTTGCTGACTTTTTTCTAATGAATAGAATGTGGAAGAGTGACCATGTCACTTCTGATTGGATTGTGTAATTGGGTTGATTTGTGTCCCCCAAAAAACATACGTTTAAGCCCTAACCCCTCGTACCTATGAATTTAAGCTTCTTTGGAAATAGCGTCTTTGCAAATGTAATTAGTTAACACTGGCTTAGAGTGGGCCCAACTCCAATATGACTAGTGTCCTTGTAAGAAGAGGAAAAGGGGCAGAGACACAGGGGGAGCACCATGTGAAGACACAAGAGAGACTCAAATGGAAGAATGCCACGTAACAATAGAAGCAGAGAATGGAGGCAGAGATTGACTACATGCCAGGAATACCTGGGGCTACCAGAAGCTAGAAGAGACAAGGGAGGATCTTCCCTGAGAGCCTTCAGAGAGAGTATGGCCCTGCTGACACCCTGAATTTGGACTTCTAGCCTCTAGAACTGTGAGAGAATAAATTTCTGTCATTTAAGCCACCCAGTTTGTGGTAATTTGTTACGGCAGCCCTAGGAAACTAAGACAAGTTATAAAAACCTTGCAACTTCCAACTTGGGCGCGCTGTCTCTCACTCTTTCTTGAATCACTCACTCTGGGGGAAGCCAGCTGTGGTATTGTGAGGCAGCTCTGTGGAGAGAACCACATGGTGAGGGCTGAGGCCTGCTAACAACAATGTTAGTGAGTGTGAAAGTGGACCCGCATTCCCACCCCCAGATGAGTCTTCATATGAGACCGTATTCCCTACCCAGCAGTTTGACTACCTCCTCATGAGAGACCTTGAGCCGGAGGCACCTAGTTAAGCCATGCCTGAATTCCAGACCCACAGAAGCCATGACATAACAAATATTTGTTGTTTTATTCTGCCAAGTTGTGAGGTAATTTGGTACGAAGCAATAGTTAACTAATACACCCTCCAAGTTCATAGACAGCCTGAATTCTCTCCACAGATCCTTATCCTTCCACAGGCTCCACTCTCCATGGGAGAAGGGTTCTCATGAGGGTCAGCTACAATCTAAACAGGGCCCACACCCTCATGAATGAACAGTTGAGCCAAGTTAGGAGGACAGCTGCTTTGACGTGGACTAGATGAATGATGTTGTAACAGCTGATGGCTGGTCCTCACAGCTACTCACATGGATTCTCCCTGGGTCACTAGGCCCAATGCCTATGGAAATGATAGTCACCGTAGATCTTAGGAAGTCACCACAGAGAAGGCCCTGAGACAAAATCCATCAATTCAGATGAGGAAACTAAGGCAGAAGGACAAAGGCTAACTGAGGATTACTCAGTGCCAGAGCTGGGTAGAAAAGATGGGTATCCTGACTCTTCAGCCCAACACTTTTGTCTGTACTCCAGTAACTTCCACCAGAAGAGGTTTCAAGATGGATTCGATCCTGGTTTCAGCCTCTCCACTCTTAAGTATCATATCTTTTATGTTTTTTTTTTCCTAAATGCCTTAGAAGTTGTTACCTCTAAGCTCCATAGGTCAATGATTTAATATGTTTTTTTTTTTTTCTTTTTCCCCAAAGCTTTGTTATTCTCTGTAGTGTTAAATCTTTGATGGCCACTGAGGGACTATTAAAATGTCAGTAAAAAATTAAATAATCCCCCCTAAAGACTGAGGGACATTTTCTGGGGGATACTGCAGTCAAAACCCTTTGCTGTAGATATCGAAAAATACAATCTGATGTTTGAAGCCCTTCTCCAGAGAGCTCAGAAAACTTATACATGTAATCTCACTATGGCAAAAACAGACCTTGGTACTTCCACCTGTAGATGGAGAAACTGAAGTTCAGAAAGGCTAAGTGGCTTCTCCCAAGGCATCTGTTCTCTGGATAGTGGTCCTGAGTAAAGGGCCCTGGGGCCCCGCAATCTCCTTCCTGAATTCTTTACCTCCTACCAGTATCAGAACACCTTCTGCAGTGCATACAGCTAGATGGCGGAACCAAAACACCATCTCTGTGTCACTTCTGCCAGTTACTTTGCAAAGCAACATCATACCGTGGCTTTGGGATGAGACCTGATAAAATATCAACTCCAACACTTGCTACCTATCTGACCTTAAAGAAGTTCCCCAACCCCTCTGAACCTCCACTTCTTCCCTAGAAAAATGAAGATACTGATCCTTGTTTTCTCACCAGACAATGAGCTCCTGGAAGGCGGGGACACCAGCCTGTTCACCTGCATATCCCCAGCACTAGCACAGCGCCAGCCACCCAGTACTGAATACTTGTTTGTTGAGCTGCCAACTGAGTTAGATATTCTACCTAAATTGCCTAATACCATATCTAGTGTGTATGTAGATTCCTTACTCCCTTCAGAGTTTTCCAGGGCCTTTCACATACACAGCCTATGCTCCCTCATGTAGGAAGTCTTCAAAGGCTACGGAAATTCCTCTCTCCATTCCTATTGGGGAAGTTGTTAATGTCTGTGGTCACACAAAGCTTAAGTTGGGGGTACAAAGTGGACCCTCCCCACCCAAGAAAATAGGATCCCCTCAGTTGATTTCACTACCCTTATGTCAGTTTGTCTTACTGTGGTGGCTTGCAAGTTCCTGTGATGCTAGGAGCCATGCCATCTGTATTTCAAATACTAGCATGGTGGGCAGGTTTCAGCAGATCTTCCAAACTATGATAGACTAGGAAGAAAGGCCTGGCAATCTACTTCTGAAAATTAGCTAATAAAAACACTATGAATCACAGAATATTGTCCTAGACTCAACTCTTCTACTCTGGAGTGTCAACAAGAGGCACGGCTCACTGGAGACAGACATGTTTGGGAAAGAGGAGGGCCAGCAAAGGGAGGGAAACCCTCAGTGAGATGAACTGACACAGTGGCCACAACAGTGGACTCAAACATACCAATAATCATGATGATGGTGCAGGACCGGGCAACGTTTTGTTCCATTTTACATGCGGTCACCATGAGTTGGAGCTGACTCCATGGCAACTAACAAAAACAATCAGTTGATTAGGGCTCTAGGAACCATCTCCTTCCAAATTCCAGGATCCATGAGCAGAGGTAAGATAATGCACAAAAATCAGACAAACGGTGGTTATCAGCCCTGACCGTGTATCAGAATCTCCTTGAGAGCTCTTAAAAATAAACAGGCAAGGATTTCATCTCCAAATTTTGACTCAGTAAAATTGGGATAAAGCTGGACATCTTTATTTTTGTTTCTCCTTCTCTCTCTGGTTGACTGTGATGCCTTGCCAGGTTTAAGAAACTTTGCATTTGATGTGTATAAGTTGTTGTTACTATTCTTTTTGAAATCCAGTTTCCTGCAAAGGGGTCAGAACAGTGTCAGATGAGACAGGTAATTCCTTCCAGAAAGGGATATTTTAAAGTAGCTTTTTATTTTTGTATTATTCTTGTAAATGTATACTTATATGTAACACAACATTTGCCAATTCAACATTTTTCATCTGTACAATTCAGTGACACCAGTACATTAATCATCTTGTGCAACCATCACCAACATCCATTGCCAAATTTTCCATCACCATAAACACACTCAACATTTCTAAAAAATGACTTCCCCTTCCCTCCTCCCTCCTGCCCCTGGTAACCACTGAAAAACTTTGGCTTTTATACACTTGCTTATTCTAGATATCTCATATAAGTGAGATCATATAATAGTCATCCTTTTGTGACTGAGTGACTTCACTTGGCATAATGTTTTCAAAGTTCATCCATGCTGTAATATGCATATATCAGGACTTCATTTCTTAGCAAAGCTTTTTAACACAGTCACCCAACAGGGAATCCTGATTTCTAACAATTGATCACAGGGATTCATTCCCGTGAGCTCACCTATTCACATGCCTCCTCATCCATAGATACCACAGATTGGTGACAGGACTCTGAGTTGTCCAATCCTGACCCAGCACACAGAAGTGCAGAGGATGGATTTAAAGGGAGTTGCTAGAGTGTCTCAGGGAATTTCCACTGCTGGGCATTCTGTGTAGAATCCAAGGATCCCCAGCTTTGGCTTCCTGCCTCTCCAGGGTGTGTTGAGGCTCAGTGGAGCATGCTTATCAGCTCTGCCCCAGGATGCAGGCTCTCATTTCACATTGTGAAGCCTCCTTGGCAGGTGTGATTATGTTGTCCATCATCTGGTGAGCGCTTTTAATAGCTTCTCATACGTTACAAAACCCCTCCCACCCACATACCCTCTTTGCCTCGCTCCTTTCAATCTCCCTTCTTCTCTCTCTGCTAATTAATCTACTAACGTGTGCCCAGTTTTCACTTTAGCTATAATTGTTTATAAAAGCTCTGGGAACTTGCAGTTAGCTCTGAAAATAGACACTTCACCTCCTGCCATTCTAAACTTCTGATTTAGCAATACTGAACCCTTCGCCCTTCTTTGACTGTGCCTCACAATTTCAGCATCCTTAACTTCACATGTGTTCACATCACCTGAAATAACCCTTCCTGTGACTTTTCCACTTTGTTGTTATTTGCCCTTGAGTCGATTCCGACTCATGGTGACCCCACGTGTGCAGAGTAGAGCTGCTCCATAGGGTTTTCAGCCTTTCGGAAGCAGATCACAAGGCCTGTCTTCTGAGGCACCTCTGGGTGGGCGTGAACCCTCCTTTCAGTTAGCACTCCAATGCTTAACCATTTGTGCTACCCAGGGACTCCACTTTGGTGCTTTTAATAACACCTATCTTTCCTCCACGACTCAATTCAGTTGTTTGCTTCTCTGAGAAACTTCCTGTGGTCATCCTTCTCCAACAATTAACTACATACATGTTTGTCTCCCGAGAAACTCAGTCCCTTGAGGGGAGAGTTGCTGTGACCCATTTGCCTTTGTATCCCCCAGTGCCTGCTATGCAGCAGGAATTCTGTAAGTATTTACTGAATTGATGAATGAATGAATCCAGTGCTCACACTTAGTGGCCCACATAGGAAACATGTTGAGTATTATTGTCAGGTAGCAGTCCAGCACAGAAATTCTATGCACCAATAAAGATGGGGTTTTGAGTAATTACTTGATGAATGAATTTACTTACCCTTAATTATCCGGGCCTAGCATAGTGCCAAGAACACTGCAGGTGCTCGATAAATATGTGATATTGGTTGAGAGTATTTATACCCAGCTGAGCTGCAGCTTTCTAGGCATCACAGAAGGCAGTCTCATCCAGAAAGAGAGCCAGTTTCATGGGCGTGCGGTCTGTACCGTCACACAGGGCCCCATGCTTACAAGAGCCGCATGCTTGGTTTAATGCCGTGCTGTGGCTGTGTTGAACTTTTTAATAATTTTTAGACGAGGGGCCCTGCATTTTCATTTTGTACCAAAAAACTAGTTGCTGTCGAGTCGACTCCGACTCATGGCCACTTCATGTGTGTCAGAGTAGAGCTGTGCTTCGTAGGGTTTTCAACGGGTGATTTTTTCAGCAGTACATTGCCAGGCTTTTCTGCCAAGGCACCTCTGGGTGGACTCAAACTTCCAACCTTTTGGTTAGCAGCCAAGCACGTTAACCATTTGCACTCCTACCCAGGAGCTCCTCATTTTGTACCAAACCCTGCAAACAGTGTAGCCGATCTTGCCCAGCAGAACCGCTGCCAGCCCAGTGGCCAAGTCCGTGGAAGGCTTCGGTGGAGTCAGGATCTCCATGACTCTGTGATGGGTGCTGCACTCTGTCTTTCTTCTGATAATTCAAAAAGCCAAGGGTCTACAGACCCCAGGAACTGTATTCTGTCTGGGGGGAATGTGCCAGCTTTAACCATCACCCAATGAAAAACTCTTAAAAGGCATTTTAAAAGAAGTAATTAGAGAGTCTATTTAAAAGTAATTGGTAACTTGAAAAGTAATTGCTAATTCCTTGGACCTTGTTATGGCGACTTTCTGTTTTATTTCATATCATCAGAAGGCATATTTCAAAGAGAAAAAAGAACGGTCAGTTAGAGCTGTTTCACTGTAATGGGGATTTTATTTCCCTCCCACAGAAGATGAGAGAAAAATTATATGTTAGCCATTTTCTTCTACTGCTTAATTTAAACTAAAAATAATTTTCAAAAACCATATCTATTGAAATAACTTTATAATCAGACCTTTGACAAATATGATTTTCTAAGTCTCAGTCTCTAAACTCAGTCTCTTTGAGAGCACAAACTAAAATCAGGAATAGAAATATCCAGAAGATAAAATCCTTATACAATGTACAAGTATCTTTTTTTTTTTTTTTTAATTATTTCAGATGGTATATATGTTGGGAATTAAACTGGTCTGGTAAATAATCAGAAAATTTGACTGCTCTCCAAAACTGATATTAAAAATTATTTTCCATGTACATGATTTTTATAATTGTTCTTTTACTCTTTCAAATATGATTTGTGTTGACTGTCCAAAAATTAGAAGGATAAGCTAAAAGGAAACACAAGTCAGTTCTAAGCACTGTTACCATTTTCAGCCTTTTTCCTCCCTGTATCTTTTTTCTTTATACATATGGGGTCATAAACTAGGTATTATTTTGTAACCTGCTTTTTTTCCACTAGCTTGTAAACATATTTCCTTGTCATTATATATTCTTTTCCGGTTTTATATGATGCTGTATATAATATTCTGTGATATGGATGTACCATAATTTGTTTAACGAGTCCTTATTTTTGGAAAAATGGGTAGTTTCCCCCTTTTTTTTCCCTTCCCCACAGATGCAAATGTTTATTTAGCAATAGCTTTTTTTATATCTATGAATACTTTATATACTTTTTTTTAATATTAAATGTTCCTGATTTCTTTGCTGTGCACCCTTTCCAGGTTGTTTCTTTTTTTTATTTTTATTTTTTATTTTTTTTATTGTTGTAATTAAATGAAGTTTACATTTCAAGTTAGTCTCCCATACAGAATTTTTTTTTTACATACGTTGTTATGAGACCCCAACCGCTCACCCCATTCTGTGACAGCACACTCCTTCCCTCTGCCCCTGGTTCCCCATGAACATTCAACCAGCTCCTAACTCTCTCTGCCTTCCCATCTCACCTCTGGACAGAAGCTGCCCCTTTGGTCTCTTGTATCTACTTGACTAAGAGGCACGTTCTTCACAAGTATCACTTTATGTCCCACAGTCCAGTCCAATCCCTGTCTGAAGAGTTGGCCTCGGAAATTGTTTTAGTTCTGGGGTGATAGAGAGACCAGGGGCCATGCTTTCCGGGGCACCTCCAGTCTTAGTCAGACCATTAAGTCTGGTCTTCTTACTAGAATTTGAGTTCTGCATCCCATCGTTCTACTGCTCCATCAGGGACCCTCTGTTGTGTTCCCTGTCAGGACGTTCATTGGTGGTAGCCAGCCACCATCTAGTTCTTCTGGTCTCAGGCTGATGAAGTCTCTGGTTTATGAGGCCCATTCTGTCTCTTGGGCCAGTGCTTTCCTTGTGTCTTTGGTGTTCTTCGTTCTCATTTACTCCAAGTGTTTGGGACCAATTGATGCATCTTAGATGGCTGCTTGCAAGCTTTTAAGACCCCAGACGCCACTCACCAAAGTAGGATGCAGAACATTGTCTTCATAAGCTTTGTTATGCCAATTGACCTAGATGTCCCCTGAAAGCATGGTCCCCAGACCCCACATCCCTGCTACTCTGTCTCTCAAAGTATTTGATTGTATTGAGGAAACTTCTTAGCTTTGGTTTAGTCCGGTTGTGCTGGCTTCCCCTGTAGTGTGCACTGTCCTTCCCTTCACCTAAGATGATTCTTCTCTCTTTAATTCTTTTCGAGCAAGCATTTACTGTGGGAACATCCCAAAATCGCCCATGGGCATATCCCAGAACCACCCCTCACTCACGTGTGCTGCCTCAGCAAGGTGGTACACTTGCTTCCGTCCTCTGGTTGTTTCTTCTTCAGTTCAGCATTCATTTCTCGCTGGCTATGTGCCAGGTTCTGTGCTTAGTCCTGGGGTACAAAGATGCATAAGATGCAGTCCCTCTGCCTAAAAGGTACATTAATCTAGTGGGAGAGACTAATTGCATAGCTGCAATTCACAGTAATGCAAATATAGAGACAAAACACTTTATGGGAGCACACAGGAGGGAGTAGCTGGGGAAATTAAGGAAGCTGTCCTAAGGAGACACTGAGAAGAATATGAAGGATTTTGACAAGGGAAAGAGGGGAAGAGAACAAACCCAGTAGAAGGAAAAGCACAAACAAAAGCCTAGAGGAGTGCATGTGCATGGTGTCTTCAGGAGTAACTAGAATAGCAGTATGTGTTGGAAGTGGGCAAGAGATGACACTAGAAGGGCAGGTTGGGACCGGATTGCAAAGGACCTAGAATACTATTCTCAAAGTTTTTACTTCATTTTGTAAGAAGTGGGAAGTCAGTGGTTATCTTGATAGACATTGACTTTGTGACTAGAACCAGAGTTTTGGAAACTTAATTCTGGTTGAAGGCAGAGAATGACCAGGAGGGTGTAGACTCCAAGGTAGTTTGCGGTTCAGAATCTCTTGCAGCAACGTAGGTGAGAGAGGATGGGAGCCTCACCTGGCTGTGAGACCTGGCATGAGACATTCAGGAGATATCTTAGCAGTTGAATCAAACGAACTTGGCAACTGGATTCAGATTGTAGAGCAAAGGTGGGGAAGACACTCAGGAAACTCTAGATTATCTAGTTTAAGTAATTCCTAAGCAAGGTGCTAAGTTCCTATAGTTAGGGATGATGTCTTTTGGGTTCCACTTCCCCTCAACTCAGTGCCTGGAGTAGGCCTTAAACCCACAGCTGGTACATGGCAAATCCTTATTAAATGGAAGTGTTATAGCTAGTGCCTCCTGTGAGGAAGACAAGATACCTACCTCTCAAAAGTAATAGCTCTCACTATTCACAGTAGCCAAAAGGTGAAAACAGCCCAAATGTTCATCAAAAGATGAATAGATAAACAAAATGTGGTAGATACATACAATGGAACATTGTTGTTGTTGCTGTTGTTAGGTGCCGTTGAGTCTAGTCCAACTTATAACAACCCCATGTGACAGAAGAGAACTGACCCATAGGATTTGCTAGGTTGTAATCTTTACAGGAACAGATCACCAGGTCTTTCTTCCACAAAGCTACTGGGTGGGTCCTAACTGTCAACCTTTTGGTTAGCACCCAAGCACTTAACTATTGCACCATCTGGGCTCCTAATGAGCATTTCTGAGCCAGAAAAAGGAATAAAGTACTGACACATGCTTTAGTGTGGATAAACCTTGAAAACATTATGCCAAGTGAAAGAAGCCAGGCACAAGGTCACATATTGTACAATTCTGTTTATATGAGGTAGTCAGAATAGGTAAACCCATAGATACATAATGCAGATTGGCGGTTGCCAGGGTCTAGGGAGAGGGGAGATTGGGAAAAGCTGCTTAATGGGTAAACGATTTTCTTTTGGGGTCATGGAAGTGGTTTGAAACTAGATAGAGGTGGTGATTGCACAACATCGCAGAAGTGCTAAATGCTAAATAAAAATTGAAGGAAAAGAAAAAGTGAAAGCATTGTCGCTTAAGGATAAGCCTGAATAGCCCCATAGCAAAGGAGTGCAATGACATACTCAAAAACCAAAGCTTTGTTTATAATTTTTCTTAGAAGGATAATCCTTGTAGCTTAAATAAGAGCATGCCTTAATCACCAAGCCAGGGTCATAAAGCCTGTGAAATTTAAACATACTTGAAGTACTGATAAATAGGCATTAATGAAGGCAGGAGAAAGTGTTGGTTCAAAATAAGTTGTTAGATTGCCTTGGGTGTGGGGTTAGGGACTAACTGCAAATGGACATGAGGGAACTTTAAGGTGTGCTGGCAATGTTCTGTATCTGGATGAGAGTCATAGTCATGTGGGGGAATACAGTTGTCAGAATTCATGAACCCGTCACTTAAAATATGTTCATGTTATTGGTCATAAATTATGCCTCAATAAGTTGATATAAAAATAAGTGATTAGCAAAGACTATAGAATCCTGATCAAAACGGGGGGGGGGGGGGATGGGAAACAGAATTTCAAATTAAAAATGGAATCCAGACATTCTCGAGCCATCATGGGTAGATGAGTACCCGAATGTATTGCCCTGAGATAATCTTTAAACTTTAAACCTTAAACCAAAACTATCCCCTGAAGTCTTCTTTGAATCAAAAAATAGCTTATTTTAATTAGTAAAATAGCCTGCTTTGAGCATTGTGCTCTTTTAAGGAATTATCTATGTGAAATCATATTGACAACGGCAACTCAAAATGTTGGATGAGAAGCTTAGGGGGCAGTGAGTTTCAGATAATGGTGGTAGAATAATGTTGAAAAGGATAGAAAGAATGGCAGCACAACTTGAAAAATGCAACCAGTGTCACTGTACATGCAGAAGTCACTGAAATGGTATATCTTTGGCTGTGGGTGTGTCTTAGGCTGGGTTCTCTAGAGAAACAAAAGCAGTAAAGTGTATAAATACATATAGAGAGAGATTTATATCAAGGAAACAGCTCACGAGATTGTAGAGGCTGGAACGTCCCAAGCCCATGGATCAGGATAGACGTTTCTCTCAATTCGCGTTAACTGCCGGACTGGCAAACCCAAGACAGCAGGTCAGAGAGCTGGGCTCCTGATCACAGGCCGTGAAGATCAGTGAATCCCAAGATCAGCAGATAAGCTAATAGCTCAAGTCCCAAGAACCAGAGGTCAGATGAACAGGAGGCAGCCTCAGGATCCATCTGCTCATATTCAGATGCAGGCCACACCTCCAAGGAAACTCACTTTCAACTGATTGGCTACTCACAGCAGGTTCCATCATGGGAGTGATCATATATAAGCACTGCGAATCATGGCCCAGCCAAGTTGACACACAATCTTTACCATCACAGTATACTTTCACCAAAGTAAAAATATTCAAAAAATTTGTTTTAAGTGATTAGAACCAAAATTAAAAGTATTACTGGAATGTGATTGTTAAAGTTGTTACAAATTATTTCTTCTCCAAAAATCTAATCAAAATAAATGCAGGTCTCTTTTTAAAAGCCAGTTTAGAGCAGTTTAGTTCATTGCACATTTTTCGTGTGCCACCTACGGGCGAGAGCCTATGCAGGCGCCAGAGGATATAGTGGTGAATGTCATAGACACAGTCAAAACAATCTCCAGCATAAGACACCCAAGCATCCATAACATAGCTCTAGAAAGGTGCCGTGGGTTTAGCAACCCTGATCTTAGGAGGGGGTGCAGAAAATAGTTTTAAAGATCAGGTTAAAAAATCTCAACATACTTCCTATGTTGGCAACCCTTGACATGTGGTTTCGGCGCTGATTCTAACACCTCTAAAAATCTCAAATTTAAAGCTGCATTATTCTGACACCAGGTTAGATATTTGGGGATGATTCTAGCAGTGGACACCATTTCTCAGTGAGGTATAAGAGTTCTGCAGTAAGCTATAAGGGTGAATTTTGAACATTTAACCAAATGGTATAAATCAGCTGTGTCATTTAAATTTTCTCCCCATCTAGACGGTTCCAATAGCTTATCATGATCAAGTTTAATGGGTCTATGGTGATGCTGGCTCAGGACCGGCAATGTAATGAGCAGTCGATGGGACAGACCATTGGAAATATAAATGAAACCAGCTCCATTTGTTTAACTGAGGAATGAATCACAGTGATGGAAGATAACCTTCAACCTCAGCTAATCTGGGTCCTATCGTCTTAAAAATGAAGAGACCAGAGATGCAATGGAGTTAAGTGACTTGCCCATATACACTCATATATTTTGGGCAGACGAGGGGTAAAAACAAGGTCTCCTGTATTCCAGAATCAGACCACATTGCCCTCATTTTAAAACTTCCACTTTTTACATACAGTTGTAAGTCCAAAATTTTCATTTCTCTATTTGGCCAAACTGAGAGGAACCTGTTATTGTTGTTGTGTGCCATCGAGATGATTCTGACTCATAGTGCCTAGGCTGGAGTCTTTCTGTGAGCAGATGGCCAAGTCTTTTCTCCTGCAGAGTGGCTGGTGGGCTTGAACCACCAACACTTAACCATTGCTCTATCAGGACTCCTAAGAGGAACCTAGCCTTCATTAAGAAACCTTCCAAGGGAGAGAATCTAGATGCCCTTGTCAACCCACCCTAGGGTTTCACAGCCTTTCCTACCAGGGAATTTTTATGTGCTACAGGTTTTCCCTGATATCCGAAAGTAGAGTGTTACTATAAAACCTTTTGTAAGCCTAAATGGCGTAAAGGAAGAAGCAATTACCATTAATTTATATGGGAACAAATTTTGACTGTTCCCAGACCCAAAAAATAACCTATCAAATCATACGAAATAACACGTAAAACCTAAAATAACACTAACATATAGTAAAAACAGGAATGATAGCATAAATCGAGATAAAGCACAGATCGCTCACTCAAACAGGCACAGTTCAAAGCTATGGCAGCTTGATGCTGAGATGCTGGATGTAGTTCTCCAGAAGGAGCTTAGCCAGGACAGAGACGTTCCTTAACTGGTATGCAGGCCCGGAGGGCTGCCCCGTCCTGGGTTAGGGCTATCACCCCCAGGTCACTGCCCTCCCCAGCTCGTGCGTCCCTAGAGTGTCCAGCATCTCAGCCTTTCAGAGGGACCGGGAGCCACCTCCCCATCCCCGCAGCCTAGGAATGGCGGGGGCTAGGAGGAGAGGGGGGCAGGCAAGGGCAGAGGCCGGGAGTTGCCTGGGAAGAAGCCAGGAAGAAAGGACCAAATCAGCCGCTCCCCACCCCGCCCTCCCCCACGGTTGGGATCGAGGCCCACCGCCCCCATGAGGCTGACAGGCAGCAGATGGCACATGTTGGGGGGAGGGGGGACGATTGGCCTAGGCTCTGGGGTGTCCCCACTGGGGGTTCCCTCTCCTATGGGGAGAGGGTGGAGACCAGCCCCCCTCGTCCCTGCTTTCCTGCCCAGGCTTTCTGGGAGGCTGGAGACTGTGTGGGTCATGCACCCCCGGGAGCCTGGACAGAGGAGGGCAGACAAAAGAAGCGCAGTGGGGAAGGAGTGTGATGGAGGAAAGGAGGGGGTCACCGGGCAGGGAGGGCTGGTTGGAGACCCTCAGCGCAGCCCCTTTTCCCACCCTCAGGGAGCTGCAGAAGACCCTGAGGCCCGAGGTGGGGGCTGCAAAACAAACAAGCCCTGAAAGCTGTTTCCCCCTTTCCGCTTTTCGTCTTTTTCATAAAAGGAAAATCCTCTTCAGATTTCTCACCGTTAGAGAAAACAGATACTAATGTAGGTCTTTTATAAAAGCCAGGTAAAGTGAACTTTCGAAAAGCGGGGGATAGCTGGATTTCCTCCATCCCCTCTCCACAAAATGCCACTAACTATTACTTCCTCAGAGCAAATAGGGATCTTAATCATTCTCTTTTCACTTGGTTTTAATCCTCTGAGGGCCTGCCATATCCGTTTGCAGCAGTTAACGTGCAGAAACTTCACTGGCAATGAAAGTCATACTTCTTGGTAGCCTGGCATTTCAGCATTTTAAGGAGCTAAGTAGCTCCGTCCTCATTAAATTAGGCTCAAATTGGAGAAGAGAATTACATACTTAAAAACACAGACGCAAACTGATGGATTAATGTTAGACCTTAATATAACACGTCGTGACATGCAGTAAGAGCATTAGACCAATTAGCAAGCGAGTCTTTGGCTTGGGTTCATCATTGCTGCATGTAGCAAAGGCACAGTGATTTGAAGGATGGCATTTATCAAACGCCCCTGGATAGAAAGTTTCCTCTTTAGTGACGTGACCTGCATTCATTTAATGTTAAACAGGACCCCATTGCCTGGAAACACGACAAAGACCCAAGTACTATACCAAAAGTACTGCCTCCAAACTGGCATTTATGTGTCTGACTTTATTTCTGAAAATCGTTGAAATCCATTGCAATTGTGTCTAAATTTGAGTTGTAATATATTCCAGATACATACTGCTCTTTTCTTGAGAGCTAACAATTCATAGGTGATACCATTTAGCGGGTTTGTTGGTGTGGTCCCACCCCTCTTTACTGGTCTTGCTTCTGTGTCAGTCTGATAGATAACAGAAAGAATAAATCTCCCAGTTTCTCTTAGTATGAATGCCCAAGATACTGACAGAGGCAAAGTGAATGGAGGGTAGGGGTGGAGTTTGGGTCAGCAATTTATGGGGGAGGGGATGGTTTTCTGCTGTGGTTAAGCAGAGAAATTCTGTCACCAAGTTTAAATTAACAGAATCTGCCTGGTCTTTGTGTGGCTGATTAATGTCAGCCTTGTAAATGCAGCACTCCAACAACAGGCCTAGACTGTGGAGCGGAGAGCTTGGAGAACATGGGAGCTCCTGCTTAGGTGATCTGAGCAGAGTGCCTCCGAAGAGGGCTGGATGAGAAAGCTACAGACCAGACACAGAGGTGATATTTTTAATTAGATTGCAGCTCTCTGTCCCAGTGAAGGAAAAGCAGGCAGCCTTTAAAAGTACCTTCCCTTCAGGCCTTGCTGCCTTGCTGCCACGGAGCGCGGCAGTGCAAATCCAGCCCCTACCTCTGCTAACTCAGCTGGTTGTAGCACCAGGGCTTTCAGACCAGTGAGTCAGTCATTACCTCTTTTGATAATTGATCTCTGGTCTTAAGAAGAAGAGTGTCCACAGGCATATCTCCTGGAACCCTTGAGGGGTTGGAACAAGAAGCCTGGGCAAAATAGGTCCTTGCTTGTTGTCCTTCACGCTCTACCTAAAAATGTTAGTGGCACCAGGCAAGCCCATCAACACTTGGTTTATGCGTCAGTGAAATGGGTTGTAGTTGCCAGCAGATGCTCAGATGAAAGACCCTGTGTGAATTCCCTGCCCAGTGTTTTTGTTGGTAAGCGCCGAGTTCCATATGCTGGAAGTGGAATTCAAAGCCACGGGGAATGTGTGTGACTTGAAAACCTGTGTGGTGTACTTATGTCAGTCGCTCATGTGTTTCCATAAATGCATTTTTGTGACTTTGAGAGGTGTCCTGAGACCATCAAATCAATCAAGACAGCATCTGGGGCACAAAACTAGTTCTGACACCCAGGCAAAGCTATTGTTTTGAGGAGCATGCTTGATTTGATTGTGTTTGCAACCCTCTATGTTATGTATTTAGCCCAGGAACTTGCGTTAAAGAATTTAATTTTGCAGCCACTCTAAAAATAGCCAGAAAACATCCCTAAAATCTTTTCTCTGGGCGTTATTTCAAGGGGCTGCAAGAGAAAAGGAAAGCCTGCATGTTTTTAATCCCAGTACCAATAAAACCAGAAGTTGATGTTTATGTATCACACGGTGTTGTTTTGAAAAAGAAATAAAAGTAAATGATGAAACTTTGGAAAAAATGTACTCTCTGGAATGGAACCGAGAACTAACTGTCAGTGTTGACCTTTTGGTTAAAGCCACATAATGCAATTTATGTCATCCCCTCTGGATATATTATTTTATTGGTTTGCTGGGAATTTTGGCTTAAGGGAAATTATACGTTAGGGGAGTAAAATGTTTAACTCTTATTATTGCCAAATGTTTGTCCTTATGGTGAGGGGTTATGATAGAAAAAACACATGCCCAGACCTTACCCTCTAAGAGCTTATATACTAGGGTTCTGTGATTCACAAAAGACATTTTCAAGTTGTTGTCGTGGCTAAAGACCCCTGATTAATCTTCATTAAGACCATTTAAAATCAAAATAGTGCTTTTCAGCCTAGAAGGCTGTCACTTTTTGCTTTATATAAATCTTAATTCCAACAGCTAACTTGAGGTTTATAAACAATTTTGAAGTGCTAACATCCTAATGAAGACAGTTAAATCCATTTTCAGTTGAGAAGCAGAAGTCAATCCAATCATCATTCATTAATTTATTGGTCATTTGTGGGCATTTCCTGGCTGATATGTTTTAGCTTTAATATATAATAAAATAAAATGGTATTTTGGTAACCATGCATTTCTTGAAATCAAAGAGTTGGAGATTACCGTGTGTCTGGATCCTCTCACCTCCTTGATGGAGTGCTCCAAGATTCACTGGCCCTGGATTTCATTTTTCTCTCTACACTCCCTTATGACTCATTCATTTTCATGGCTTTGCACGCCATCTGTATGATGATGACTCAAATTTATAGCTCTAGCTTGGACTTCTCCTCTGAACTCCAGCCTCCTGTATCTAATTTCCCACTTAACATCTCTATTTGAATATCAAATGCCCATTTCAAATTTATTCTATCCAAAACTGGACTCCTGATCTTTTGTCCAAAGCCTAATCCTACAGTCTTCTATCTCTCAATTAGTGATAACTCCCTCTTTCCAGTTGCTCGGGCCAAAACCTAGGAGTCATCCTGGAATCCTCTCTTTCTTTCACATCCCACCTTCTACTGATTCATGATTAGAAAACATTTCTTTCTCACCACCTCCAAGTTCAGAATATATTTAGGACCCGATCATTTTACACCACATCCATGTTCCAAATACATCCAGAACACCATCATTTCTCACTATTTCCCCATTCAAAGAACATCCAGACCTGATCACTTTTTACCACCTCCACATGCAGAATACATCCAGGCGTTGTCCATCTGTAAAAAAATGATACAGGACCCATGCCCCACACCATACACAAAAACTAATTCAAAATGGATCAAAGACCTAAATATAAAACCAAAATCTATAAAGATCATAGAGGAAAAAATAGGGTCAAAGCTAGAAGCCCTAATACATGGCATAAATAGGATACAAACTGTAACTAACAGTACACAAACACCAGAAGATAAGCTAGATAACTGGGATCTTCTAAAAATTAAACACTTATGCTCATCACAAGACTTCACCAAAAGGATAAAAAGAGATCCGACAGACTGGGAAAATTTTTTTGGCTATGATAAATCTGACAGTGTTCTAATCTCTAAAATCTATAGGAAAATCCAGCTCCTCTACAACAAAAAGACAATAACCCAGCTGAAAGATAGGAAAGGATATGAACAGACACTTCACCATAGAAAACATTCTGGTGGCTCAATGGACACATGAGGAAATGCTGGTGATCACTAGCCATTAGAGAAACGCAGATCAAAACCACAATGAGATACCATATCACCCCAACATCACTGGCACAAATCAAAAAAAAAAAAAAAAAAAACAGCAGAAAATAACAAATGTTAGAGAGGCCACAGAGATCTTGGAACTCTTATGCACTGCTGGTGGGGATGCAAAATGATCTAACCATTTTGGAAAACGATGTGGCGCTTTCTTAAAAAACTAGAAATAGAAATACCATATGATCCAGCTACCCCACTACTAGGAATATATCCTAGAGAAATAAGAGCTGTCACACGAATAGATATATGCACACCCATGTTCATTGCAGCATTATTCACAATAGTAAAAGGATGGAAACAACCTAAGTGCCCATCAACAGGTGAATGGATAAACAAACTATGGTAGATACACACAATGGAGTAGTATGCAACAAAAAAGAACAATGACGAATCTGCAAAATATCTCACAACATGGATGAATCTGGAGGCCATTATGCTGAGTGAAATAAGTCAATCATAAAAGGACAAATAAATGCATGAGACCGCTATTATAAAAACTCAAGAAAAGATTTACACACAGAAAGAAACAATATTTGATGATTAGGAAGGTGGGGATAAGTGGTAATTTTGGTGAAGGGTAAGACAGTACACAATACTAGGGAAGTCAGCAAAATTTGACCAAGGCAAGGTCATGAAAACTTCATAAACACATCCAGACTCCCTGAGGGACCGAATTACTGGGCTAAGGGCTGGGGACCATGGTCTCGGGGGGCATCTGGCTCAACTGGCATAATATAGTTTATAAAGAAAGTGTTCTACATCCTACTGTGGTGAATAGTGTCTGGGGTCTTAAAAGTTCGTGAGCAGCCATCTAAGATACTCCACTGGTCCTACCCCATCTGCAGCAAGGGAGAATGAAAAAACCAAAGACACAAGGGCAAGATTTGTCCAAAGGACTAATGGACTGAAACTACCACAGCCTCCACCAGACTGAGTCCAGCACAACTAGATGGTGCATGGATACCACCACCGACTGCTCTGACAGGGATCACGATAGAGATTCCCAGACAGAGCTGGAAAAAAATGTAGAAAAAAATTCTAACTCACAAAAAAGGATCAGAATACTGGTCTGACAGAGACTGGAGGAACCCTGAGAGTATGGCCCAGTACTGAAGTCACTCCTGAGGTTCACACTTCAGCCAAAGATTAGACAGGCCTGTAAAACAAAATGAGACTAAATGGGCACACCAGCCCAGGGGCAAGGACAGGAAGGCAGGAGGGCACAGGAAAGCTGGTAATGAGGAACTGAAGGTCGAGAAGGGGAAGAATTGACACATCATGGAGTTGGCAACCAGTGTCACAAAACAACACGTGTATTGTTTAATGAGAAACTAATTTGCTCTGTAAACCCTTCATCTAAAGCAGGATAACAAAAAAAAAAAAAGAAGAAGAAGAAGAAGAAGAAGAAGAATATGTCCAGGAGCCCATCACTTATCACCACCTCCGTGTTCTGAACAGATCTGGAACCTGACCACTTCTAGCCACCTCACCTCCACCATGACCACCCTTGTTCAAGCCGCCATTATCATATGACTGTATTACTGCAGGAGTCTGCAGTGACACAGACTGGCCTCCCTACTTCCTCCTGTGGCCCTTCAATCTGTTCACAACCAGCAGCCTGAGTGATCCAGTTAAAATCTAAGTCAGATCATGTGAGTGCCCTCCTCAAAGCCCTCTCAACTAGAGTAAATGTCACAGTCGTTAAATGGCCGCTATGGCCCCATTATCACTCTGGTCTCATCTCCTTCTTCTTTCTTCTTGATGCTATTCACGTTGGTGTCCCCAACAGTGCTTCTTACCAGATACATTCCCACCTCAGGACCTCTACCTTTGCTGGTGACTCTGCCTAGAATGTTTTTCCCCCAGATACCTGCACTGTTCACTTCCTCACCCCCTTCGGGTCTTTCCTCAAATGTCCACTTTCCGTGGAGGCCTTCTCTGACCACCTTATTTAAAATCATAACTCCCCCAACCCCACCCTGGCACTCTCTATCTCCCTTTATAATTTTATTTTCTCCACAGCAATCTTTACCTTCTAACATGCTAGTTATTTTTTGTTGTATTGGGATAGAATTTGCAAGTCATAAAATTCACTCTTTTTAAGTGTACAATTCAGTGTTTTTGGTATATTCACAAGGTTGTACAACCATCACCACTATCTGTTTCCAGAACATTTTTGTTACCCCAAAAAGAAACCTTGTACCCGTTAGCAGTCACTCCCCATTACCTCGTTCCCCCAGCCCCTGGCAATCACTAACTTACTATCTCTATGAATTTATCTATTCTAGACATTTCATATAAATAGAATTGTACACTGTGTGACTTTTTCTGTCTGGTTTTTTTCACCTTAGCATGTTTTCAAGATTAATCCATGTTGTAGCATGTATCAGTACTTCATTTCTTTTTATGGCCAAGTAATATTTCATTGTATGGCTGTATCATATTTTGTTTATCCATTCATCACTTGATGGGTATTTAGGTAGTTTTCACCATTTGTCTGTAATTAATAATGCCACTACGAACATTTATGTACAAGTTGTTATGTGAACTTAAGTTGTCAGTTGTCTTGAGGACTTGAATTGCTGAGTCATATTGTATAACTCTATGGTTAAGTTTTTGAGAACCTCCAAACTGTTTTTCATAGTGGCTGCACTATTTTGCATTCCTACCAGCAATGTATAAGGGTTTCAACTTCTCCACATCCTCTTCAACACTTGTTATTGTCTGTCTTTTTTAACCTAGCCATCTTAATGGGTGTGAAGTGATATCTTACTGTGATTTTGATTTTCATTTCCCTGATGGCTAATGAAATCGAGCATCTTTTCATATGCTTATTGGCCATTTGTATATCTCCTTCAGAGAAATGTCTATTCAAGTCCTTTGCCCATTTTTAAATTGGGTTATTTGTATTTTTATTATGAGTTTTAAGAGTTTTCATGGTATTTATTTTACTAATTTTTTTTTTATTATGGTAGTTATTTTATCTGCTCCTACTAGAATGTAAAATTTTCCTCAGGAAATATTTGACTCTTTTGTTGATTGCTGAATCTCATCTCTAGCACCCAGAAAAGTGCCTAGTATATTCTAAATAAATATGTGTTGGAGTAATTGATTAACTAATTGGTACTTCATTTTCTGTGACACATCTTGACCCGTGTATCGGTTGGCATCTTTGCGTTTTTCTTAAAAATTTGGGTTTTTTAAAATACATTAAGAATATCTATTTATATTTGTTGCAAATGTTTTCCCAGTTTCCTTACCTTTTAATAGAGTTGTATATTTCTTACAAACAGAAATTTAATTGTTCAAAGTATCAAAGCTCTCCGTTTCTGTAATTTCTGTTTCTCTGTGTGGCTCTTCGAAAGTTGGCAAAGCCATAAAATCTAGCACAGAGCGTTGGGCCACGTTCTTTTTGCTCACATTCTCATATCTCCTGCAGGCATCAACAGAAAGGTGGTATACTCCCTGGCAGACTCCGCCAATGGGTTCTTCTCTGTTGACGGCTCGACTGGCATCATTATCCTGGAGCAGCCGCTGGACCGGGAGCAGCAGTCTTCCTACAACATCAGCGTGCGGGCCACTGACCAGAGCCCCGGGCAGGCCCTGTCTTCTTTTGCCACCGTCACTATCACCGTCCTGGACATTAACGACAACCCCCCTGTGTTTCAGAGGAGGGACTACTTGGTAACAGTGCCTGAGGACACCTCCCCCGGCACTCAAGTCCTTACTGTTTTTGCCACCAGCAAAGATATTGGCACAAATGCTGAGATTACGTATCTCCTCCGGTCTGGGAATGAACAGGGGAAGTTTAGAATCAACCCAAAGACAGGTGAGTAAATAGCAAGCTACTTAGAATTCAAGGACTCACTATGGCCTGTTTACTCCTCCTAATTCTCTAACTGCCCTTTAGGGTGGGCTCTTCTTCCTCCTCCTACCTCCCTCACGGTAGAAGGAGATCTTCTCTTATCAGGCCTACATGCAGACCCAGAGTGCCCTCCAGCTTTCTGCATCTAAGGATGGCCCTGCTAAATGTTAAGCTCCTTGCTGTGGACTGGAGGTGGTGCAAACAGTTAACACCCTCAGCTGCTAACCAGGAGGCTGGAGGTTCGAGTTCACCCAGAAGTGCATTGGAAGAAAGGCGTGGTGATCTACTTCCAAAAAAATCAGCCATTGAAAACCCTGTGGAGCACAGTTCCACTCTGACACACACGGGGTTTCCATGAGTTGGAATCAACTCGGTGACAATTGGCGGCCGGGGAGCTGTGGGCTTACTTGGCAAATGCATGACCCCCAGGTTGGCTGCAGGATTTCTCTATAAGAGGGCTTGGGAGCAGCAGTGGGGTTCATAGGTGGGGACACAGAACATGTCTTCAAGTAGTATTTGCATACCATGCACAAGAGTTTCTTTTTCTCTTTCCTGTGTTCTGTTTGTTTATTTTTTACTTGGATCATCTGTTTGTATGTTTGGGAGTCTTCCTAGAGATTAGGCTCCCCTTGTCCCTTCCACACTTAGGCTAGCTCTCTCAGGTTCCCTGCCACCAATAAGTCATCTGGATAGTGATTTGCAGGCCCTCTCAGCCCAGCACCCCAAGTGGAATTATCTATCAGTTGGAACTGGCGCTGTATTTGAACCCTTTCTCCAGTCTTAGTCATTTCTCACCAGGCCTTTTTAAAACTCTGGGGGAATGTGTGCATCACCCAGGGAAGAGGTGCTGAGGAAAAATCCAAGAGAACGAAGACAGAGCCCTTAGGCTTTCTCTTCATCAGTGGGTCCATAGCAAGTAGGTGTGCTTTGAATAAGGATGGTAATTCAGAAAAGAAGTTTGGGTATTCTTTCAAGAGTAAACATACTCACCCTTGTATATTTACAGAGTGTTTGTATTAATATTTTTCAAAGCACATTCATGTATTTCACTTTGTTAACCTACTCCCCTATGAATAGGCAAGGCAGTTCCCATTTTGCAGATAAGAAAGGTGAGTCTCACACCTATCAGTCTTTGGACATATTTCCCTCTTATCACTCAAGAAGTAGGCACTTGTTGAGCAAGGGAGTAAAGCAAGTCTATTCTAGCCTAATGAATACAAACAAGAAACTGCAGTAGTTAGCAACATTTATTTAACATGGTGAATATGGCAGATTCCTATGAAATCATTTTATATTTTTCACATTTTCCATACAAGAAAGCAGAGGTTTAGAAAGGTTAAAAATTTTCCCTGATGTCCACGGTTAGTAAGTGAGGGTTCCGGGATTTGAACTCAGATCTCCCTGACACTAGAATCTAATGCTCTGATGTCTATGTAATACTATTGTATTGCAGGGGATGCAAAATTAAAGGAGAAACATACCTGCTCTGCCCCTAAGTATACAGCAAAGTGGAAATATTGATGGAGGAATTGCATTAGCAGCTTCTCCCAGCAGTGACTCTGTTTATTAAGGTCATTACTTCAAATTAAAATGTATGGAGATTTTCCTCATTTCAATATGTGTTAGCCTTAGCCTGCCTAGTTATGGCCATTGTATATGAACGCCATGGGAAAATGGCTAAGTAGTATTTAAATTTGGCATTGGGTAACAAGACTGGGATGCAAAATATAGCACTAAGGGTGGTGGTAACTGCTAAGAAAACTTAATCATGGGGGGAAAGAGGCTGTTGTTATAGGTAAGACTTCTGTTTCTCATCTAGTGTAGAAAGAGCCTATGGGTAGCCTTAGCTCCTAAAGAAGTTCTTAGTCTGGAAGTGTGAGCAAAGGTGACATCTTCACCTTGGTCCTGATGATTGCTCCAGTGGGAAAGACAGTAGATGCCCTTGAGAACTTCTCTACAGGGAGAACAATGGCCAGTTGCAGAATGCAGTACTGGATTACCTCACTAGAAAGGGTTAGGATGGAAGGGAAATAGCAGTACAGAGCACCGCCTAAGGGTGGCACCCAGCTAGCTGCTTTCACTTATTCTGCTTGCTTAATTGCTGGCTTAGTGGTAGAATCCTCCCCTTCCGTGGGAGAGACCTGGCTTCAATTCCTAGCCAATGCACCTCCTGTGTAGCCACCACCCATCTGTCAGTGAAGGCTTGCACTTTACTATAATGCTGAACAGGTTTCAGTGGAGCTTCCAGACTAAGATGGACTAGGAAGAATGGTTTGGTGACCTGCTTCTGAAAATGAGCCCATGAAAGGGCTATGGATCAAAGTGGGCCGATCCTCAAGTGATCATGGGGATGCTGCAGGGCCAGGCAACATTTTGTTCTATTATGTGTGGGGTCTCTATGAGTCGGAGCCAACTCCATAGCAGGTAGCAACAACAACAACTTACTTAATTTATATAACTCTTGATACGGGCACTATCATCTCCCTTCTGTAGCTGTGGACACTAAACTCACACTTAATAATTGGCCACTGGACTATTTGATTCCCAGGTATTGCCTTTCCCACTGTGGCACCATATCTTGAGATTTCTGAGATCTTTGCTGTTTGCCATAATTGTTTTAGGTAAGCACATTATCCCTTGGCAAGGCACCTTAGCTGTTAATTCCGTTCAGTTCACCCTGAGAGTATCTACTTACTGATGAGAGGTGGAGTCATACATTTTTGTCCACACATCTCGGCTCATTCTCAGTCTGCCTGGGTTTTACCTGAGGAATCGAGAGATACATATCAGCTTACTCATTCCTGTCCCTACTTCCCATTGCATAAAAGTGAACAATCCCAGAGATCATCTAGCTGCTTGAGAGAAGTTCAGGAATTGTTACAGAAACATGCAAAGACTTAATTTTCTCAGTACTGTGTTTGATGGATAGCTGTGCTTTAACTGACAGCATTAATCAGACTTCTGAAATGCTTTCAGTAGGGCAGTAAATAAACAGATTACTGAATATTTAAAATCTTGGCTGGAGAGAATATTATAAATATTACCAAGATTATGGAATTGCTGACCAATGTTTCTACGTAATCAGATCGAAAAGTCTCCATTTTTCTCCACAGGGGGGATTTCTGTCTCTGAAGTCCTGGATTATGAATTATGCAAGAAGTTTTACCTGGTAGTAGAAGCCAAAGATGGGGGCACCCCAGCCCTCAGTGCTGTGGCCACAGTGAGTGTCCACCTCACAGATGTGAATGACAACCCTCCCAAGTTCAGCCAAGACATCTACAGTGCTGTCATCAGTGAGGATGCCTTGATCGGGGACTCTGTCATGTTGGTAGGTGACAGTATGGGGGGGTTCAGATGTCTATCCCTTCTATCCATCCTCCTCTATCTCTGATTCTTGCAGCATCAGGCAGTGGATGGTTACAGCCCTCTAATAAATAACAATACATTCTTTTTTAAAAAAATATTTATTGTAGTAAAATATATAGAACATAAAACTTACCGTTTTAGCCATTTTTAAGTGTACAATTCAGTGACATCGATCACAATGTTGTGCAGCCGTCACCATCATCCAACTCCAAAACCTCAAACAGAAACCCAGCACCCATTAACAATAGCTCTTAATTCCCACTACCCCCCGCCCCCAGTTTCTGGCAACCACTAATAAACTTTGATCTCTATGCATTTTCCTATTCTAGATGTTTCATATAAGTAGAATCATACAATATTTGTCCTTTTGCATCGGACATATTTCACTTTGCATAATGTTTTCAAGGTTCATCCATGTTGTAGCATGTATCAGAACTTCATTTTGGGGGGGACTGAATGATATTCTGATGTGTGTATAATGACCACATTTTTTTTTTAAATCCATTCATCTGGTGATGGATGCTTTGGTTGTTTCCACCTTTCAGCTTTTGTAAATAACAATACGTTCTTTACACGTCGGAGGTGGACTTCCCCAGCCCTCTCTCCTTCCTGGACATTATAAGACTGTTTCCATACACAGAAATCCCAGCGTTACCAATGGGGAGCAGCAGACATTGGGACAGTATGTTTGCTGTGTGGGAAAGGGGAACTTCCCTGGTTTTCTGAACACAGAAATGCACAGGTTTAGAAAATGCCTGACTCAGCAGCAGAGACCATTGCTCTACACAAATCAGAAGGAATCATGAAAACACCCCTAACAGTGAGCTTTAGAATCTGTCCTTACTGGCTCAAGGCCTGAGGAAAATCAGGCCTAACAAGCATCAGGCTTTAGGCAGTCAAGAATTAACATAGACATAAAATGGCAGCTTCTGTACTGATGCTGCCTTCCTTCAGACAACTGATCATCTCTCCCACTGGGGCCAAGCTCCCAACCGTCAGAGCTCTGCCCATTTTAACAGACCTGCGACCCTGAGAATAAACCTTTTCTCTGTCCCTTGTGTTGAGTCTTTGTTTTGTTTCTTTTCCATGAAGCTAATAGCAGAAGATGTGGACAGCCAGCCCAATGGACAGATTCATTTTTCCATTGTGAATGGAGATCGAGACAATGAATTTGCTGTGGATCCTGTCTTGGGACTTGTGAAAGTTAAGAAGAAATTGGACCGTGAACGGGTAAGCTAGTTTAAGCCAGTAGCTCCCTTCCCATCCACGCCCACCTCTTCACTGGAATCAGGGATACAGGCCATGAGTATGAGTAGGAAGTTTCTACATTCTGAGCAATGAGAGTGAATAGCAATGGGCTAAAATACAGCATGAAGTATTTTGGGTTAGATCTTCGAAAGAAAATCCACCAATTGATGCTGGCAGTTTCTTAGTTATGGAAGCTTTAAAGAAAAGGCAAATATGCGTCTTTGTAGATGGTTGGGAATTTGTTCCTTCCTGGAGCGAGGGGGCAGAAAGGTACCTTAAACATTGGGATCTTGTGGTTCTGGCTTTATTAGAAGCTTTCGCCCTAAGAGAGCAGATACCAAACAACCACCTCAAGGCATCCAGGTCAGAAAGAATGACCCAGAAGATTTTTCTGCCTGAGTTTAAACCAAGTTTCTAAGCATTTAGAATGATCAGGCCCCAAATGTCAATGGTGCCAAGATTAAGAAATTCTGGCCTAGAGAGAGTGAAGATGGCTGATGTTTAACAAACCATTACCTGGTCCTGGGGTTCCTCTCAGTGTGAACAGAAGGAGTAAGTGCAGCACTTCTTTACTGTCCGTGCTTTGTGCTTTGACAGGTGTCTGGCTACTCCCTGCTTGTCCAGGCAGTGGACAGTGGCATTCCTGCCATGTCATCAACCGCAACTGTCAACATAGATATTTCTGATGTGAACGACAACAGCCCAGTCTTTACACCTGCTAACTATACTGCTGTGATTCAAGTAAGCAAATCTCGCCTACCAGACCTTACCCTTATGCACTCAGCCTCTTTCCTCTGCTGTGGTTTACTCATTATGGGTAACTATTATTTTTAGGTAGATGAATAGATAGCTGCCATTGAGTCAACTCATGGAGATCTTACGTACAACAGAGTGAAATCGTTCCCAATCCTGCATCATCCTCAGAATTGCTGGCATCTTCAAGTCCATCACTGTGGCTTTTGTGCCAATCCTTTTCATCCAGGGTCTCCTTCACCCTTGTTGACCCTCTACTTCATCAAACGTGATGTCCTTCTCTAGCAATTGATCACTCCTGATGAGGGATCCAAAGCAAACAAGTTAGGCAGTGTTCTGTTGTGATCCATAGGGTTTTCACTGGCAAATTTTCAGAAGTAGGTCACCAAGCTTTTCTTCCTAGTCTCTCTAGGAAGCTCTGCTGAAACCTGTCCAGCATAGGTGACCCTGCTGGTATTTGGAAATACCGCTGGCATAGGTTCCAGCATCATAGCAACACACAAGCCAACAGACAGGTACTCAAAAAATAACCCCATTGCTGTCAAATCGATTCTGAGTCACAGCGACCCTATAGGACAGAGTAGAATGGCCCCTCAGGGTTTCCAAGGAGCGCTGGTGGATTTGAACTGCTGACCTTTTGGTTAGCAGCCATAGCTTGCCATGCTCTTAACCACTGTGACCCTATAGGACAGAGTAGAATGGCCCCTCAGGGTTTCCAAGGAGCACTGGTGGATTTGAACTGCTGACCTTTTGGTTAGCAGCCATAGCTTGCCATGCTCTTAACCACTGTGCAGCAGGGCTCCACCAGACGGGTGGTAGACTATTATTATTAGCTAATATAAACTCATCCTTTCGTAAGGCTGGTGGGAAAGGAGCCTGATTCTTTTCCCTCAAATTATTCGTAAACATAGATAAAACCCACCACTATTGGGTTCTTTCAGGTGTTGGTTGCTTTACATATATCATTTATCCTGACAATAACAATGTGAAGCAGGATGATGGGTTGCCCCCACTTTACAGTTAAAGGAGCTAAGGATCAGAGAGGTTAAGCAGCTCATCTAAGGTCATGTAACTGCTAAGTGGGAGGGTTAGGATTTGAACTCGGGTCTGTCTGCTGCAAAAACTATCTTCTTCCCATAATGACAGGCTGCCTTTAAGCAACCTTGTGCTATTCTGGCGGAGGAGGGAGACTGATGCAAAACATCTCATCAGTCAAAGGAAGATTGGGCTCCAGGTTAAAGCTGCTGCTCATTACAATTAATCTCCCATAAGCAATTTGTTTAACACTAAATCCACCTGCTCTTTAAAAGTAGACTGTAGGATAGAGTCCTTTTCTACTAGTATTCTGCTGTCAGGGGGACTGACTTTTCCTCCTGTGTATTTTTTTATTTTCAAAGATATTTCATGAGCACAGTACTAGGTGCTGAGCTACCTCCATTTCCCAGTATTTCTAGAAGCTGGAAGCCCAACTTCAGGAGGATCTGGAGACTCCATCCGGGAATATTATTAACATGAAGGACTTAGGGGATGGAGACAAGGGTTGATAACCCATGTCGAAGGGGGCCACTGATATTCTAGAGAATCAGCTCTTGCCTCAACCAATATGACCTCAAAATCACCCCAAGGATTCCCAGGGCTTTGTGGGTGGAAGGTAAGATGAGAGGGGGCCAGGCCTTGAGAGGCCCCTTTGGAATAACCTTCAAGACTTTGAGTCTGACCATCCATAGCCAACTTCCTCCCTGTACCACTGAGCTGTCCAGGAATCAGGCTGGGAGGCAGTCATAAAGCAAGCAGCTATCTGCTTATTCCCATCCCCTTGTCAGCATAATCCAGTTCCTTCACCAGGGGTATTTTGGTTTTCCTCTCCTCTCTGATGCTTTCTCCAGCAGGTATGCATTCTTACCCCTCTCCCGCTCCCACAAAGCTCCGCTGGGGTCCTCACCTTCCTCCATTTCTCCTTCCCTCAGGTTGCGCTTCTCCACGACTCTCTCCAACAATGGCACTCTCTGCCTCCCACTACTTCCGTGTGCTTGCCCTATAACAAAAAGGCTTTGCGTATTCAATATTTGGTTTTACGGCATGCATCAGTCAGCCTGACAGATTGTTTTCAAAGGCACAACAGGAAGTCAGCAGTGAAAGAACCGAGAATCTCCTGCCCCTGAGCAGGGACCGCGTCTCCTATCTGGAGCGCCAGGCCTGTCTGTATCATATTTCACCCTTCTTTCTCAGAAGGTGACCCTGAGGGCACACATTTTCTCTCCCTCTTCCTCTCTTCTGTAGAGGAAATGGCCTTGATAGAGTGAGCAAACGAATCAATAAATCTTCTGTTTTGTGTGGTGCTGAGTATGTTGTCAGTGTGAAATAGTAAATCTACACTGGGCTGATGTGGTCCCATGACTGATTGCAGGGGAAGTCGGTGCCTTGTTCTTGATGAGCAAGAGGGCACTTGAGAGGAGGCGCGTAATAAGAAGGCTAAGAGGTCTTCTCTCTTTCTCCTTCAAAAAGTGTTCCTCCCTTTTTCCAACCCAGAATGACTTCCTTATACCAACACATTTTTTTTTTGAGAGCCAAGTTTTTTATTTGTTCATTTCTTACATTTGAAATATTTGTTGATGACATCCTTGGCCCGAGACTCTTTGCCATAGTCCTTAACAACCACACCACTGCAGCCAACTGCTTTACGGGGTTTCCCCTCTCTGTCCCTTCTGCAGAGGCCTAAGGCAGTGGTGATCAGTGGTAAAACTCTCACCTTCCATGTTGGGGACCCAGGTTCATTCCAAGCCAATGTACCTCATGCACAGCCACCATCCCGCTGTCACTGGAGGCTTGCGTGTTGTTGTGATGATGAACAGGTCTCAGTGGAGCTTCCAGACTAAGACAGACTAAGAAGAAAGGTCTGATGATCTACTCCTGAAAATCAGCCAGTGAAAACCACATGCATCACAATCGTCCGATCCATAACTGATCGTGGGAATGGCGAAGGACTGGGCAGCATTTCGTTCGACTGTGCATTGGGTCGCCATGAGTCAGAGGACAACTTGATGGCAGCTAACAACAATAACAGCCCATTCCCGTAGTTTCTAATAGTCATAAACCTTTATCAGGTTGATGTGGTATTCACTGTAAAGGGCCTCCGCCAACTTGAAATACACAGGTTTAGCATAGTTGGATGCAAGCACGTAAGGATGGGCTTGGTGCTTGTCTAAGGCTTTGGTAGCTTCACAAATTCCCTGCGCTAGGCCCTTGTGGATGAGAGCGGTCTTCAGCACCTCTTGTAAAGCAGATTAGTGTCCATTACACCTCCCTTAGCAATGCCTTCCTCAACCATGGTGGTGGGTTGTGGGTGGAACCAAATATTGAATGTTCGTAAACTTTCAAACTTTTGCACAACTTGGAGGTAGCAGGGCAAGAGCCCAGCACATGTTTTTCAGAAGACTAATTCAACACATAAAACTTGAGTGTGCCTGCCCCACGCATGACTCCCTTCCAAACTTCAGTGTATCATTGTCTTCATTTCTGTGACCCAAGCCCACTTACTCCTAAATCAACATCATTAAAAGGTCTGAGTCGATACAAGACTTCAGGCCCAAGCTGTGGTCATGCTAAAGTCGAAACAGAGTGCGGCAAGAAAACCAATGCCTGAGGCACAGAGGAATTTAATTTGGCATTTTCTAAGTGAGGATAACCTTGGCCCCAAGAAGGAGTGATAAAGAGTCTTTGTGTTTCCATATGGGGGAAAAGGCAGAGAGGTTCTCCAAAATAACGTTTACATAATCAGTTGCATCAGGGCTTCCAAAACATCTGATGAAGTTTAGGATTTTCTTTCTCTGTATTCTCAAGTTGAGAAATATTCTTCCCCTCTGCCGTTTCCTCGCTAAATGGGTCCAAACTGTAAAGCCCATTCTCCACCTGGCACATGCCTTTGTATATTTACTATGAAGTTGCCAGCATATCCCCCCAAAAGTCCCATGTTGTGACATTGTGTCACATTGTTGGGCCTCGGCATAACTATGTTGTGACAAGTGTGAGAAAGTGCCTTCCCATCCTGGCAGGTAGATTTGTTCCTGGCCTGAGAGGATTTTTCAACAAGGTCACAAAGGCTGGTGAGTGTCATTTATTCACAGAGCTGCTCAGGTCAACTCACGGTATTTTGAGCATATTGAGGACAAGGTGAAGCCCAAAACTATCCTTGGAACTTACATACCCTTTCAGCACAAGCCCTTTTAAGCTGTATTTTCACCTGCAGTTTATGGTCTCATGGAGCAGTCGCAGGGAGGGAGCCAAAGATGGAAAATACAATGCTTGCAGGCGCCAGCATGTTTTCAGAAGACAAGATAACATCACAGGGATTCCCTTCTGCTAAAAGCCCTGTTTCCTAGCACAGCACTCCCAGCCAGCAATGATGGGTTTGTGTTTTTTTTAAATGTGAATAGAGGTGTAATTTTATCTTCCTTTTTAATATACTCTTTTATGCAGGAAAATAAGCCAGTAGGCACCAGCATTTTGCAGCTGGTGGTGACAGACAGAGACTCCTTTCACAATGGACCTCCTTTCTCATTCTCTATTTTGTCGGGAAATGAAGACGAGGAGTTTGTGTTGGACCCACAGGGAGTCTTGAGGTCAGCTGTGGTCTTCCGGCACACGGAGTCCCCAGAATACGTGCTGTGTGTCCAGGTATGGTCTCATTCTCTGTCTGCATCCGTCTGTCTTTCACTCCTGCTTGCTTCTGCGCCCATTGGTTGGTTTTTCTATGTTGAGCGAGTGAACATAATTCATTACCGTGCAGGAATGTTCCCCTTTTAATCTCAAATTCAATTTCACACCAATAAAAGCGGCTTCTGTGTGTGAAATTGAACAGGAAGGAAGGGAGGCATCATTGTTCAGGAGGGATGTTCCTGTGCCAAGCAGACAGTCACTGGGCTTAAGTCAGCATTCTGGAAATTCCTAGGGTTCTAACTGGCCCATAAAGACAACCAATTGTCCAAGGCTTGCTGCTTTGAACAGGGTATTATTTGTCACATTAGCCCAATTGAGGAAGGGTGCCATCATTGTCTTAATGTGCTTAAGCCATATGGTGGCCTTTGCTTTTGAAGAGACTTCCACTTGGTAGACCGCCCCGAGTAAGACCAACATGAACCAAGGACTCAGCTGGCAATGACCTTGAAAAGGTGACCCACACTCCCCACATTTCAGTTCCTCGAGGTCTTTGTGCTATGTGAAATGAATTGTATAGAGGGGCAAAGATGACAGGTCTTGAAAGGGTATAGATAGGAGCTGGAAATGAGAGAACACCAAAAAGTTCCCATGTATGAATTTTACCCATACCAAGATTGGAGTCCCATCACTGAAACTGAATGAGTTTTTTTTTTTTTCACCACAATTGCCCATAAAGGACAGCCTAAACTCATTATTAACAGTAGTAATAATAACAATAGCAATTCTTCATATTTCTATAATACTTAATTGTATACGTTATCTCTTTTGGTAAGTTATGTCTTACCCCACTCCATGAAATCTCCCAAATTAATGACTTCTGGTTCTGAACATGTCAATGAACCCCTCCATTGCCATCCCCTCCTACGTAAATAATTTTATATCACAATGTAGGTGCTCAGAGGCAAGAAGCTACCTTTAAAGCCTTCTCACAGAAGCTCTTATAGTTCTTTGCATATTCTCTCTAGTTGTTAGAGACCTAAAGGTTTGACATCTCAGACTTTGGAAACTTCTTAGAGGGCTTCCTCCCTCTAGTCCCTCCTGTTACACTTCCAGCAAGTCCTGTGTTTCTTTCTTCATGAGGTTCCCGTCTTCATCTGTTACAGTCCCTCTACCCCTGCCCCGCTTTTGTCCACATCACCCCATACTAGTACTATTGCAGGAGCCTTCTGGGTGATTCCTATAGCTTCAGCCTCATTCTCTTCCATTTCTTCCCTAAACCCTCCAAGATTAATCATCCCACTTGGATTCTGTCATTCCCCTAAACGAGGGGTCAGCAAACTTCAGCCCGTGGGCCCAGTCCTGCCCTCAGCCTGTTTTTGTAAATAAAGTTTCACTGGAACACAGCCTTGCCTATTCTTGCCACGTATTGTCCATGGCTGCTTTTATGCTACAGCAGCAGAGGTGAGTAGTTGCAAGAGAGACCAAATAACCTGCAAAGCCCAAAATATTTGTCATCTAGCTCTTTACAGAAGAAGTTTGCCAACCTTTTCCCTAAACTAAAACCATCTATGGTTGCCCTGTGCCCTGAAAATGAGAGGCCCACAGGCTAAATTCTGGCCCAGACTGTTGCAGATTCTGAATGCCAGTGCCTTTAGCAGGCATCACTCTCCAGTCTTTCTCAGGCCACAGGCCCATTACTCTCTATCACTTGACACCCAGCAGCTACACCCATTTCTGTCACCTTTCTGGCCTCTGACATTTGATTGGGCAACTTCTCATCTATAAAATTCAAACCCATCCCTGTCTTTAAGGCCCTCCAGGGTTTGATTTCAAGTTCAACCTAACTTGCTAATGTTATCTTCTTCTGCATGAACTTTCCCTTTCAGCATCCCTGGTTCACATAATCCATCAAGTGAAGCATGTGGTGATGTAATGATGGGAATAATAACAATAGCAACGATCACATTGACTATCATGTTCAAGTACTTTCTATGGGCCAGGAAGGATCTGTTTTAACGGTGGTTGTTCTGTCAATTCTTATATAAAGATGGAAGGGAAACAGGTTTTTTTCAAGCCGTGTATTTTTCCTCTTGGTGTACTGTTTTTTATTCTAACTATTGATACGGTGCAATTTCCACTTAAATAATATTGTTTTTTAAATGGATAGGAAGGTGCCATCTGGGCCAATCAGAAGTCATGGATTCAACAGAGAACAAAGATTCCTCCCCCAAGTGGGAACACTGCTTTGTGAGAGGTCTGCCTGTGCTTTCTGTCCAAAATTAAAACAAGGCCAACCTGTTGTGGGCATGTTGGGTCTTGTAGCACCTTCTGTCTTCCTTCCTTCCTTGTCTACCTCCCACCCAGCTTTATTGTGTTGACACATTTTATTGTTCATAACAAAGTATGCATATGGGAATTGAAGGTGATAAATATTCCTCTTACTTAAAGGCACGCCTTCAACGGTTTATAGAAGAGTGGCAGGGGATGAAGGAAGAAGCAAATGTGGTTCAAGGTATGGATGTCTTCTGAGGGTTTTTGTAACTATTGTGACTTTGTCTTAGCTCTTTGCCTTTCCCCCTCTTGGTTGCTTTAGGCGAAGGACTCAGGTAAACCCCAGCAACTTTCTCATTCCTACATTCGTGTGCGGGTCATCGAGGAAAGTATCCACAAGCCCACGGCCATCCCCTTGGAAATTTTCATTGTCACCATGGAGGACGACTTTCCTGGTGGGGTCATTGGGAAGATCCACGCCACAGATCAAGACGTGTATGACGTGCTCACGTTTGCCCTGAAATCGGAGCAGAAAAGCTTGTTCAAAGTGAACAGTCATGATGGAAAAATCATCGCCCTGGGAGGCCTGGACAGCGGCAAGTATGTCCTGAACGTCTCGGTAAGTGACGGCCGCTTTCAGGTGCCTATCGACGTGGTTGTGCACGTGGAGCAGCTGGTGCACGAGATGCTGCAGAACACCGTCACCATCCGATTTGAGAACGTGTCCCCTGAGGACTTCGTGGGGCTGCACATGCTGGGGTTCCGGCGCACCCTGCGGAATGCAGTTCTCTCCCAGAAACAGGACAGCCTGCACATCATCAGCATTCAGCCTGTGGCGGGCACCAACCAGCTGGACATGCTGTTTGCAGTGGAGATGCACAGCAGTGAGTTCTACAAGCCAGCCTACCTGATCCAGAAGCTGTCCAATGCCCGCAGACACCTGGAGAATGTCATGCGCATCTCCGCCATCCTGGAAAAGAACTGCTCTGGGCTGGACTGTCAGGAGCAGCACTGTGAGCAAGGCCTGTCTCTGGATTCCCACGCGCTCATGACCTACAGCACAGCTCGCATCAGCTTTGTGTGTCCGCGTTTCTATAGGAACGTACGCTGCAGCTGTAACGGTGAGTGCGGTATAGAGCGCCTTCCTATCTCCTGAGACTTCAGGAGACTGGGTTGCTATTCCTAACACACAGGCATTCACTCATTCACTCATTCAATAAAATATTTGTTGACCGCCTTACTACGTGCCCAGGAGATCCTGAGTGGCACAAATGGTTAAGAGCTCAACTACTAACTGAAAGGTTGGTGGTTCAAGCCCAGCCAGAGGTGCCTCAGCTGACAGGCCTGGTGATCTGCTTCTGCAAGGTCACAGCCTTGAAAACCACATGGAGCAGTTCTACGCTGAACACATGGGGCCTCCATGAGTCGGACTTGGCTCCACAGCACCTAACAACAACTTTGTGCCAGCATCATTATAGATGCTGGGCTAACAGGGGTAGACAAGCCCAGGCCCTACTCTCGTGGAGCTTATAGCTGAGTGAGCGGTACAGACATACAGACAGGAAAGCTCAAGTCCATGTGGTGTTATTAGAGGAATACAAAGTCTTATGGGAAGAACCATTTCCTAAAGGGAGTATCCTCTGAGGAGAGATAAAGGATAAGCAGGAATTACACGTGTGAAATAAGGACCCCAGGTTGTGCAAGAGTTAAGCCCTCCGCTGCCAACTAAAAGACTGGTGGTTCAAAATCACCCAGCAGCTCCGCAGGAGAAACGAACACCTGGTGATCTGCTCCCATAAAGATTACACCCTAGGAAACCCTACAAGACAGTTCTGCTCTGTCACATGGGGTCGCTAGGAGTTGAAAATCGACTCGAAAGCACCTAACAACAACAATTCATACCAGCAACAACAACCGACGTGAAGAGGGTTAAGGAGGGAGAGTGTTTCAGGCAGAGGGACAGCTTATGTGAGCAGGGCATAAGGGCAAGAAGGAAACCCACACTGAGGGCACTGGAAGGAGAAAGCGAGTGACGACAAAGGAGCCCTTGGAGCAGGCCCAGTGGCCACACAAGGGCCATTAGCCCAGACGAAGAATTTACAGATTATCCCAAGGCAGTGGGATCCAGTGACTGATTCGAACTGAAAAAGTGACAGGATCAGATCAGTGTTTTACAAAGAGCGTGTTGGCTGCAGAAGGGAATGGATTAGAGGGACCAGACCAAAGGCAGGGAAACAAGTTGGGAAGCTGTTGCAGAAGATAAGGGCAGTTCAGTCTGCTTCAGTGAAAAACAGAGGTCAGATGTCCGGGAGCACGGTCAAGGGATGGGTTCAGCCCTGTGAGTGGCAGAGATGGACAGGTTCATGCTTGTTGATGTAACTACAGTCATTGAACCTTCACCTTTGCTGCTCAAAGGCCATGGCTATGCAGGGTCGCAGGCTGACAGCATTCACTGAGAAGCACTGGTCTCCATCAGTTCACTGCCCTCTGCTAAGAAACTTGCACACAGAATTTCCTCTAGCCAGTGTGAACTTGACCCCAAGGGACTGTGACCAGAAGATAGGCCATTTGTAAAACATCCTTTTAGGTAATTGAAGACAGGTGGGGCCCTGGCCTCTTCCCTTGTAGAAAGTTCTTGGTTGTAGTTTGGAGAATGAGCTCATCAGAGGAAGGCCCCAGAGAGCACGGCGCTCTCCAAGAGACGTTTTGGCAGTCTCGAAGCAGCCCAGAGAAGTGCCAGCCACTCTGTGGGTAGTAAATTCTGCTTGTGTTTTTACCAGACAGAGGCCATGATGTCCAGCCCTGTTGCATATGTAAATGAGCTCCCAAATAGCTCATAGCATGCATGCTAGGTGAAATGCACTTCTGGCAGATGTCACCAACATGTGGAATTTATGGAGTGCCCGCTGTCCGTGCCTTACCTAGATTTCCTTTGTAGCCAAACTGATTTATGCACCAAGCTCCGCTAGGGCGTTAGTGCACCGACTCACAGCAGGGTTCAGCGGAGGTTCAGGACAGGACAGAGCAGGCCTTGCAGGAGAAACTATACCCGCAAGTTAATCCTTGTGCTCTGAGAACTCATTTCATTCAGCAAAGATCTGTGGAGGCAGCAGTGTCCCAGGCACTGAAGATTCAAAAATGAAAAAGACACAGTCCCTGACCCTTAGGAGCTTGCTGTTGTGAAGTCAGCTTACAACTACCTATTTGCTATAATGTTGTTGCTGTTAGCTACTGTTGAATTGGCCCCAACTCATAGTGACCCCACGTGTTACAGAGTAGAACTTCTCCATAGGGTTTTCCTGGCTGTAGTCTTTATAGAAGCAAATCGCCGGGCATTTCTTCTGCAGCGCCACTGGGTGGGTTCGAACTGCCAACCTTTGATTAGCAGCTGAAAGCTTTCTGTGATATTGGTGCACCAGAGACCACCTATGTGCTGGGTCTCCAGGGTTCAGTATGAGTCCATCAGGAAGATACAGAGGGCAGACAGGCTTTGCAGAATTTCTTTGAAGGAGGAAATTAGAGGGGTAAATTTCATTGTGTGGAGGCAGTGGTGGTTCAGTGGTAAAATTCTCGCCTTCCATGCAGAAGATCCAAGTTCGATTCCTGACCAACGCATCTCATCCACAACCACCACCCCTCTGTCAGTGGAGGCTTGCATGTTGCTATGATGCTGAACAGGTTTCAGCGGAACTTCCAGACTAAGACAGACTAGGAAGAAAGGCCTGATGATCTGCTTCTGAAAATCAGCCGATGAAAACCCTATGGATCACAATGGCCCAATCCACAAGCAAACATGGGACTGGCACAGGTCGTGACTGCATTCTGTTCTCTTGTGTATGGGGTCGCCTCGAGTCGGGGGCTGACGCTAAGAACTGATGATAACAATTTTGTTGTAGACAGGACGACTTGCCCTGCATTTGCAGAAGACAAACATTAGTGTCAGCATAAGAGACGAATGTCTTAAATGCAATAAATTCCAAGGTGATGTCCTTGCTCACTACTCCTGTTGTCTAGTCCCTATAAACCTTTCTTACTCTGCAGAAATCCAGAGTGCCAGAGGTTCCTATGATTCTGTCACTGGCCATCCCAAGAGAAGGCCTTCTGGGTTTAAAAAGTGAGCAGTTGCTCAACAAGAGCTTTGCACAGAGTCAGGCCAAGCTCTCGGCTCTTCTCTCCTTCAGTCACTCATATAATTAAGCTGTAGAATAAAATACTGAATTTTAGTGGCAAAAGGACCTCAAAAGATCCTCTGGCCCAGCCCCACCTTCAGCAGGTGATGTGTAATAATCTGCATTTTATAAATGTGGAAGCTACCTGCCTTGCCCAGCGTCATACACCCGGTGAGGGTGACATGCTGATTCAGTAAAGGTTCATCCTGGGCCCTTCCTTTGTTATCTGCATCTTAAAAATAGGGACTCTCCCATTTTTTGTGTGAATCATAACCCCAGTGCTGTGTCATCTGTAAGAATAACCCCATTTTCCTGGCAGACTTATTGCCAGTCTTCCAGTACAATCCCAGTAAGGCAGAGGTTCTCTCCGACTCCCGTGTGTATGGGGCTTGCTAGAAATACCCATTGCTGAGCCCCACACTCAGAAATGGACAATAGATGTAAGACAGAGCCTATGAGTCTACCTATGTAGCCTGGGAGACTCTGATGCTGATGGAAGAAATCAGCCTCTGAGAACTCTCATAGGAAGATAGGAAGGGAACAATTTCTTCCTCCAGGTTCTGGGGACAAGTTCTTAGTTGTAGTAGTAATAGCTGTCTTACATCGTCTCAAGTTTCCTCTGAAATAAAAATTCAGTGAAGAATGATAAAGGATAGCATTAGGCAATTTCAGGCATCTTATTTATTGGAAAGGAGAGGTAATTTAATTCAATAAATGGTCCCGCCCCAACACACACACACAGACACACACAGCTAATATTGGCTGTGCCCCCCTGAGATACAAACACACACACACACACACACACACACACACACACAGCTAATATTGGCTGCTCATCTGTTTACCCTGGGAGGTCAGCAGATCCATTAAATGGACTCTCCCACCACTTGGTAGAATAATTAACATGATAAATGAAAGTAGCTGCCCATTCTGGACCCTGTAGTAATGTTTATACAGAGTTGGCCTCAATAATCTATCCTCCTCCCAACTTCCAACTCATCTTTTTCTCATGCAGATTTTTTGGGTCCAATTACCATCATTAGCATCTTGAACCAAAATGCTGAGTTGCTTTGACAAAATGACAGCAGACTTGAGTTTCAGTGCCAAATAGGCTCATTCAATTCCTCCTACGATTGAACATCATGTCTGAACAGAACTTAGAGAGATACCAAGCTCTGATGCCGCAAGATGGCGTCTAGTGAAAGCACAACACTAGCTTAAACCAGTGGGGAATGATAGATACGCTGGAGCCCCTGTAAGTGAAGTGAGAGGAAAGGGCACCAGCGGCAGCCTATGGGGCTGTGCTGATTGTCCAATTTTGAAAATTTTCATTGATTTTCAAAAGTCTGGTAGAGACATATATCAAAAAGGAGACATTTGTCCAGGGGACTGGAGTCCCAGTGGGACCAGTGTGTTTATGACAGTGATGGTGGAAATGGATATCTGGTTTGTCAACGTTTTTATTCATATGGAGCACAGAATGGAACCTAGAGCTCCGCATAAAATGATTTGAGCATTTACCATGAGTGAAGCATTGTGCTAGACAGGGATGAGCAAAGCAGCATCCATGCCCTCAACCAATGGGATGACAGATACCCAAAAAGTAACTATATGATAACTATATGACACGGTCCTAAGGGTTTGCTCTGGGTACTAAGAGGAGCACTGAGCACTAGAGAAGATGATAGCAGAGCTAGTTCTGAAAGGATGCCTAGAATTAGGTAGGTGATGGAGAGGGAAGTCCCAGGCTGAAGAGTCTTAGTCTCAAGGGATGGAGGTGAGAAAAATGTGCAGTTAATACACAGATCAAAGCAGAAACAAACGTAACTGATATTGATTGAGCCCTTACCAGGCACTGTGCTGTTTTTCACAAGTATGTAATTGCATTTAATCCTCACAATAATCCTAAAGAGTAGACATCATTAACCTTGTTCAAAAGTTGAAAAAACTAAGAATTGTAAAGGTCAATTGATTTGATCGAGGTCACAGAGCTAGTAAATGATAAAAAACCAGGACTCACCCTGGTTTTACTCAAAACAGTCTTACTCACATCATTTCTGAGCCACTGCACCTTTCTACCTCTGCACAGATTTGGAATTCATTTGGGAGTCATCCAGAAATCCTGTTTGTTGTATTCCTGACACAGGAATTCAGCAACTGTTTGAATACTAGTGCCAAGAGCTCACTAACCTCACAAGACAGCCCGAAGTCAGCCTCCTTGTGATGTCACCCAGCTCTATCCTTGAGAGCCACACAGAACCCAACTCATCTAACCCCTCCTTGTCCAGCTGCCCTCCAGACATCTAAGGATGGTTGTTACGACCCCTTGAGTACCCTTTTCCTAGCCCAACACCCCAAGTTCCTTTGCTCCTTGGCTGTAAACAAATACGTGCTAAAAGAGTTGTAGCTGACATATTTGGGGCACAGAGGAGGCATGAAAGAAGGAATCATCAGTTCTACTTGGAGAAGTCCAGGATAGACACTGGGAACAGTGAAGCTTATTGTACTGGGTCTTTTCCAGGCAAGAGATGCATCTTAAGCAGAGAGAGGAATGAAGAGAAAGGACCAGGGACTTTGGGCACTCCTTGGTTTACTCATTCACTCAGCAGTTAATTACTGAGCATCGCTTTATGCCAGGCCCTATGCAGGGTGCTGCAGAGACAATGGTGAACAAGGCTGGGGATGTGGTCCCTATCCTCATGGAGTCTATAGTCTAGCATGAAACAGCCACGTGCTCTGGGCAAAAGACAAGGAGTCCAGTTGGGCTGGAGGATAGGAAGTTAAGGACAGTCCTGGGGAGGAGTACCACAGGACAGATGAACGGGGCCTGATGATAGAAGGCCAAGGCCATGATAATGTACTTCTAGTGAGTACAATAAAATAAAATGATGAAGTCTTCCGTGAGGCAGTAAGTTGCTTAAAACTTGGCCATTATGAGTTTTTCAAAAGCAGAAAAAAATCTGAGATGAGGTTTGCACTTGGGCTGGGGTTCGTTAACGCTAATTATCTGAGGAGCACGCCAACAGCCCCAATCCTGGTGGTTTTGAATAACTCTCAGTGTTTTCTCAGAATCTTAAACACATTTTGCCTGCAAACTGGGAAGTTCCATGTTTCATTCATAACAAATATGTCTGTATAGATCCCTCATCTCCAGCACACATGAGTCCCAAAGTGCCAGGAGGTGTCCCCACCCTGGTGGTGGTAGCAGCTTTTCAGTGTGTGAATCTTCCTTTAAATATTCCACTGACACACAGCTGCCCCAGAGAGGATGTCCTGAATGAAACTGCCCTCAGCCCGAAATCATCCAGAGAATAGAGCTGAGCCAAGCAAACACCTTTCCATGGGATTCTGTGCTTCTGGGAGAGCCCCAAGAGACCACTGCAAAGCAGAGACCTCAGGATTTTAAGTGTAAAACTTCTCACAGGCCATGAATTAAGAGGGGAGCTGATAGACTTACGTGACATTTGCCAGAACTTGGCGTCTTGGCAAAGCATGGGAATTCAGGGTGTGGAAGGTTTACAGTTAGTTATTGGGTTCTTCAGTGTAATGTGGCAGGGACACAAATCAAGAGACTGAGTCAGCTCAAAGTGGCGGCGATCAGAACCATAGCTAGATACTGATGTATTGGCTAAAGGCATAGACTTCATCCAGGGGGCTGTGGGAATGCTGGGGAGGTACAGGGGAGAGTTATAAAAATGCCACCGAGACCTTTGCAAACTCTCAGGAGGATCGTCTTCTTCCTGTATATTCCAAAGCTCTGAAGCTTCTGCTCAAGGGAATTGCATATTGTCAACTGTCAACTGTTAACAGCTGGAAAATCTTCTTTCAGAGAATGGACACGTTGTGTGCCACATATCCCCTGGTGAGGGGCTGTGTGAATACAACCTCTCCACCCAAGACAGAGAAGTGGGGGGAAAGGTGTATGCGTCTGCACGTGCCCTGTGACGCAAATCAGTTAAGAAGCTCCAGGTTTTTGTTTATGCCTTCAATGCACACAGTATCTCATATCATCTCTAAATCTCTAAATCATAAATTTGACCAAGAAAAGACAAGCAAATAAAAGATTCCACGTGTGTTCAGGTCTGTCTTGTTGCTAATTCAAGCTAGTGTCTCCAGTTTTGAGACTTTGTAGTAATTTGTTTTAATATAAAACTTGTTTCTTTACACATTACTTTCATATACACTACCCCGTTTAATTCTCAGAGTTCTGTGAGGAATAATCATTCTCATTTTTCAGAAAAGGAAATTGAAACCCTGAGAGGCCAAGTGGTGTGTTCCAGGTCACACAGTGAATAAATTTGTTGTTGTTGTTAGCTGCCATCATGTTGGCCCCCAATTCATGACAACCCCATACACAACTGAACAAAGTAATGCCCGATCCTGCACCATCTCCACGATCAGTTGCGGATCAGACCATTGTGATTCAAAATCAGGGTTGTCATTGGCTGATTTCTCGGAAGTAGATCGCCAGGCCTTTCTTCCTAGTCCATCTTAGTCTGGAAGTTCTGCTCAAACCTGTTTATTATCATAGCAACACACAAGCTTCCACAGACAGACAGGTAGTGGCTGCGCATGAGGTGCATTGACCAGGAAATAAACCTGGGTCTCCTGAATGGAAGGCAGATGAGTAAATAACCAGGGAGAAAATGCAAGTCTTCTGCTTATCAATGCAGCCCTCTTTCCATTTACACCATCCCACCTTCCCAAGAGAGCCTGGGAACAGACCTACCTCTGCCTGCTTTACGTTGTGGCATGAGCTAAAAACATCCGATCTTTCTGTCCTTCCCTGACATAGAGCAAATGGCATCAGTTGATTTGATAAAGTGGGGCCCTTCTTCCTCAATAGCCACCATGGCACTGAACTGATGGATGTCTGGAGACGCAGAGCACAAAGGTCTTGAAGCCCCCACCGCCTGAGCTATCACCAAACACAGCACAAGTTAATTAAACCTGGATTAGTTCATTATAGTTAATAAAATAAACTTTCTCCCAGAAGCCAACAGGAGTTGACACAGTTGTCTCTTAACTGTACTTCGGAGCTGATGAGGTGCTTTCTGCCCCCAGAGAGGAGATCTTTTTGGCTCTTAATAATAATACGTGTATATTCTTCCCTGAGAATGGAATGACATAAACATGTAATTCCTAAAAAGACGTTAAATCCTTAGCATCCATTTAAAGCATACTGGATTTTATGTGGCTAGAGAATTTAGGGCTTTGGCTGGAAAGAGACCTTGTCCCCAGGAAAGTGTCCCCAGAACCCAGGCCTGAGTACATCTGAGGCCAAGGAGTACATGACATTGCTTAGGGTTGGAGCACAAAGCTCAAGTCCCTTTGGCAATGTATATTTCAGAAAGGACTTAATTACTTATGATAGTTTGTAGAGACGAAAGGACTGCAATAGTGGATACGTTGTTTGTTAGCTGTCAGGTCGCTCTCCCCTCCAACACATGGTGACCCCATGCACAACAGAACAAAGGATGGACCACTGCGATCCACAGGGTTTTCCTTGGCTTATTTTTGGAAGCACATCACCAGGCCTTTCTTCCTAGTCCTTCTTTGCCAGGAAGCGCCACTGAAACCTGTTGAGTATCATAGCAACACACAGCCCAGCCCTGATAGACAGGCAGTGGCTGTGCATGAGATGCATTGGCCAGAAATCAAACCTGGGTCTCCTGCATGGAAGATGAGAATTCTACCACTGAACTACTAGTACCTCGATATGGATATAGGGAGTATTTAGCTTTGAGAAACCTGTTTTTCAATAACTAGAAAGTCTTTCTCGACTCAGAACAGACTGTGGTTTGTACCCCATGTACACATACACCTGCCCAAGGTGAGGAGGTTGTAACATTTAGGCTAACCTCCAAACTCTAATCTGCCTTGCTATTTCTTTGAGCCACAAGAGAGTGGATCATGAGCAGAGAAAGCTGACAGCAGCAGCTGGAGCCCAAATGTTTATTGCTGCATACATCCCAGGCTGGGACATGCAAGAAGGCCCCAGAGGATTTTTAAAGTATAGAGTGACAGTTCCCTTGCCAGAAACTGTCCCCTTTACCTTAAAAAACCTATTTTAAAAAAGAGAGAGAGAAAAGAAACCTGTCAAAGTCAATGGCTGCTGGAATGAATATAAATACACATTGATACGTATGTGATATTCATATTAATATGTTGTTAATTTTACTATATGCTTATAACAATTATGTTAATGTATAGTTGAACGTAATATTTTATATAGTCTTTACAGTTTTTGTAGTGTGAATTAGATCTAACATAATCCATTAGTTAGTGACTGGGATTGAATCATTTGATCTGCTATGGGTTGTGACACAAGGATAGAAGAAGAAAAAAAGCTGTGAGTTTCAGCTCCAGCTGTTGTTCTAAGTGGCTTTGTGCTTTAACCTGAAGTAGGAGACATGGGTGGTGAAGTGAGAAGCCCTGTGTTAATTATGGGGGCAGGGCTGATGGTTAGAGAAAGGTCAACACATGTGAATAAAAGGTGGTGGTGTTTGTGTGCTGTTGAGTCAATTCTGACACATGGAGACCCTACAGGACGGAGTAGAACTGCCTCATAGGATTTCTAAGACTGCAATCTTTTTCTTTTCTTTTAATTTTGTTTTGTTGTTGAGAATATACTCAGCAAAACAGGCACCAGTTCAACCACTTCCACAAGTACAATTCAGTGACCTTCATTACATTCTTCAAGTTGTGCAACCATTCTCACCTCCTTTTCCAAGTTGTTTCTCCCAGATTAACATAAAGTCACTGCCCCCTAAGCTTCCTATCTAATCTTTCAAGTTGCTGTTGTCACTTTGATTCCATATAGATAGCTCTTAAAAGAGCGTAATGCTCCACATCTTTCTCCCATGAAGCAGCTAGCGGATTTGAACCTCTGACCTCCGGTTAGCAGCCGAGCACTTAACCACTGCACCACCAGAGCTCCTTTGAATAAAAGGTAGAAGTACTCAAACGCTGGCTTTGTTTCAAAATACAGCATTTAGCTTTCGTTGCAGCTATTTAAAAAAAAAAAAAAAATATGTTGCCATAATTCCTGAAGGGAAAGTAGCCTTGCCATCATAGGTCTGAAATTATCTAGCCCTTTTTCCCCTTAAAACTGGATTTTTGATAATACAAGGTTTCTTAACAATGCAGCCATTATATTCAAGCAGAACAAACTATGAATGTAGCTTATATCGCTGTATCTCAGAAATGTAGAAATTTACAGAGAGGATATCCTTAGGCTGGTGTCATGGATTGAATTGTGCCCCCAAAAAATACGTGTCAATTTGGTAAGGCCGTGATTCCCAGTATTGTGTGGTTGTCCTCCATTTTATGATTGTAATTTGCCGATGTATTGTAAATCCTAATCTCTGCCTGTGGTTAATGAGGCAAGATTAGATTATGTTAAAGAGGATTAGGGTGGGGTTGTAACACCCTTACTAAGGTCACATCCCTCATCCAGTGTAAAGGGAGTTTCCCTGTGGTGTGGCCTGCACCACCTTTTATCTTACAAGAGATAAAAGGAAAGGGAAACGATCAGAGAGGGGGACCTCATACCACCAAGAAAGCAGCTCCAGGAGCAGAGCGCATCCTTTGGACCCGGGGTTCCTGCACAGAGAATCTCCTAGTCCAGGGGAAGATTGATGACAAGGCCCTTCCTCCAGAGCCAACAGAGAGAAAGCCTTCCCCTAAAGCTGACACCCTGAATTTGGACTTGTAGCCTACTCGACTGTGAGAACATAAAATTCTCTTTGTTAAAGCCATCTACTTGTGGTATTTCTGCTATAGCAGCACTAGATAACTAAGACAGCTGGTTAAAATAAAAAGAAAAAAAGGCATGTCCATGGAATGGAAAGTAACAGACTTCTTAAATACATAAACTACTGAGTCCATGTCTAATTAGAAGGTGGTGCCCAGTTCATCCAAAAGTGGCATCTATTTGATAGGATGCATTTTGTGATTCATTTATACACATTGCCACCTGCATATGGCAGAGGTTAGCTTTGGGCTTAGTTTGCATTTTCAGCATATACTACCTTGTCATCATCTAGGAGCTACCTAGAAGCATGCAGGCCATCAGAAACGAATGGAAGCCATACACGGAGACAGCTGAGAGTCAGCTGGTAGAGTTGTGAACTTACTGTGAGTAAACATGAAGACATGCACGTGGCTAAGGCACTAGCTGTGGTTGGTTCATTGCTATGAAACACAGTTCCTTTTTATCCAAAGGATCTCATCTTTCAAACCTGAGTTGAAATACTCTCTTCTTCTGTGAGGACTTCTGACATTCTCCCAGGAAACAGAATTGTCCCTTCTCTGGTACTTCCATTGTACTGATTTATCTAGGAGCCCTGGTGGCTCAATGGTTAAGCCAAGGGCAATGAACCAGTAAAAACAGTATGTACCTGCTTGCACTGAGCAAGGTACACATGGGCTTAATTTTATTTACTTGCCAATCCGGTGAGCAATTTCACGTGGGTTTCACCACATCTTTGACATGATGGGGAAAAGGTGAAATTGTGCACTGCAGATTGGTGGGAAGCCACAATTGGGCTGGTGAGCACGTTGCTTATTGGGTAATCCATCCCTGGGTTAAGCGCTCAGATGCTAACCAAAAGGTTAGTGGTTCGAACCCACCCAGCAGCTCCAAGGGAGAAAGACCGGATGATCTGAGTCCATAAAGATTATAGCCAAGAAAATCCTATGGGGCAGTTCTATTCTGTCGCATGGAGTCACTATGAGTCAAAATTGACTTGATGGCACCTAACAACAACATCTCCAACAAACCAATTATCTTATTGTATTCTAACCACGTGTTTTCATGTTGTTTCCTTTGGGGAGGGAGTTGTTGTTAGTTGCCATCCAGTCAATTTAGACTCATGGAGAAGTCACTGGGTGGTTGTCTTAATTATCTAGTGCTGCTATAACAGAAATACCACAAGTGGATGGCTTTAACAAACAGAAGTTTATTCTCTCACAGTGTAGTAGGCTAGAAGTCTGAATTCAGGGTGCCAGCTCCAAGGGAAGGCTTTCTCTCTCTGTCGACTCTGGAGGAAGGTACTTATCATGAGTCTTCCCTTGGTCTAGGATCTTCTCTGCACAGGGACCCCAGGTCCAAAGGACGTGCTCTGCTCCTGGGACTACTTTCTTGGTGGTATGAGTTCCCTCTGTCTCTCTGCTTGCTTCTCTCTTTTGTATCTCAGAGGAGATTGACTTAAAACATAACCTAATCTTATAGAGTCCTGCCTCATTAACATAACGGCCTCTAATTCTGCCTCATTAACATTATAGAGGTAGGATTTACAACACATAGGAAAATCACATCAGATGACAAAATGGTGAGCAATCACACAATACTGGAAATCATGGCCTAGCCAAGTTGACACACATTTTGGGGGGACACAATTCAATCCATAACAATGGTGTCAGTGATTAAGCACCAGTCTGCTAACTGATAGGTTGGCAGTCCAGATCCAACCATGGGTGCCTCAGAAGACAGGCCTGGCAATCTGCTTCTGAAAGGGCACAGCCTTGAAAACTCTGTGGAGCAGTTCTACTCTGCACACATGGGGTCCCCATGAATGGGGAGGGAGAGGAGGGATCGTTTCTTCTTTACATGTGCAGATTTATTGCCTAGTTGCCCTAAACAGTTATCCTTGAATGAATGCACCAATAGTTACATAAAACTGGTTCCCAAAAGCCTCTTGCAATAGGCTATGAGATGGCAGAACAGCTGTTTTATGTTCCATACATGCACAAATAAAGATTTCTTGGGAAGAAACTAGGAAGATGGATTTCGGGGCACTTATGTCTTTTAGAACCATTTGTAGAGATCGTTCTAAATTTTCAGTTAAAAATCCCTTCATCTTCTAAGACTTTGTAAGCTGGATCAGTGCCAAGAATATCTTTTATGGCTGAGCTGTAAACCAGTGGAAAATAGGATTTATACATTCTGAGTTTGCTAGTGCTACTTCTATTGCTTCTCTCAAGGATTACAGTTCCCAAAATGTTTATATGTAGTTAGCATTAAATGTCTGCTTTCTCCTGGACAAAGTCATGACCGTATAGTGGGACAATATGCTTAATGATGAGAGAGTATGGAAGGAATGGAGTATCATAAGGGGCCAGATCTGGCTGAGGGATGAAGCTGCTGATGTCCCACACACGCTGCTTGGTCATAGGAAGGGGCACTCTTTAAGGCCACTGCTAACCCATTTAGAAGGAGCCCTGGTGGCTCAATGGTTAAGCACTCAGCTGCTAGCTGAAAGGATAGCAGTTCAAAATCACCAGCCGCTCCACGGGAGAAAGACCTGGTGATCTGCTCCCATAAAGGTTTAAAAAAAAAAAGATCCATTTCCATCGAGTCTATTCCGACTCATAGCTACCCTATAGGGCAAAGTAGAACTGCCCCGTAGGGTCCATAAATATTACAGCCTGGGACACTCTACAGGGGCAGTTCTACTCTGTCGTATCAGGTCACTATGAGTCAGAACTGACTCCACGGCACACAACAACCCATTTAGGAAATCACTGGTTCACTGGTGGGTTCTTTTTAATTTGTGTCTCCTTTTTTATAGCCCTTTTACCGCTTAAACTCACCAGGTTGAAAATGGCCTAATTATTTTGGAAACATCCAGGACTTTTGAAAAGTGCACTTGCTGCAATGGACCCATATTCCTCAAGGCCAGTGTTCTGAAACATCACTTGGGGGCTGAATCCTGCCCCATCAGTGAATCTGCTTTCCAGGATTTTTTTTTTTTTCCCTGAGGGATTAACCTTTCATCTTACTGTGCTGTGAGCATGGATCAGGTAGAAAGGAAGCCTTTTGCCAGGGATAGTTCTACTAGTTTTGATAGCTGGTAGGGTACATTTACAGCTAATGAATAAATAGCGTATAGCAAAAGAGATTAGGAAACAAATGTGAGTTCTGCTTTCACAATTTAGAATTAGTTGTACTTTTCTTTTAAAAAAGTCTTTTTTCCCCTTTGAAATCAGCAGTGAACACATTCTAAATGTCTGCCCCAAGTTTTTCAGAGCACAAGGGGCATAGACAAGAAATCTAAACTCACAGGATGCATTCAAATGGCCACCAATGTACAGGACTCCCCCTCCCCCCAATAAATACTACCAGAGCCCTAGCCCCATGCTCTTTTTCCAGCTGAAGTTGGTCTAGTCCCGTTCTTAGCATATTTTAGCCTAAAAGGAGAAACTCCATTTACTCTTTGCACCTAATCTGCTTCTGTCTGGCAGTGAGCTTTTAGCAGGTATGGGGCACCTTGGAAGAAAGGTCTGACAATCTACTCCAAAAAATCAGCCATTGAAAACCCTATGGAGTGCAGTTCTGCTCTGACACATGAGTTTGAATCGGCTCGAAGACAACTGTTGGCGGTGGTGGTAGGGATTTGGACAGGTGCTCACACCAGGTAAAGCCTATTCAGATGCTCCTGCTCCTTTGCAGCCACTTTGTTACTCGGTGCAGAGCCTGGAGAACCCAGCTCTTGAATCATCGCTATGCTCCCCGGAGTGTAGGGTGACTCCTTTTGTGTATTGATCATGCATGTTCCCCCTTTGTCACAGGTGGACTGTGCCCAGGATCCAACGATCCTTGCATGGAGAAGCCGTGCCCAGGGGACATGCAGTGTGTTGGTTATGAAGCCAGCAGGAGACCATTCCTCTGCCAGTGTCCACCAGGGAAGCTTGGAGAGTGCTCAGGTGTGCAGAGTGGGGTGAAATAACGAGGGTCTAATTTTGTATTCCTGCAGCATGTGCCCTTGGGTAAATTACACTGCCCAAGCCCTTCTAAGAGACGTTTCTGTCTACATGGAATGTTTTTCTTCAAAATGGACCCCAGCTAACTGCCACCCTCAAATTCACTTGGAATTTATCACAGCTGTAGCCTATGCTAAGCAAACATGTCATGACTGTGGACTCCCCACAGAATGAGGAAACCACACATGTGTTTTTAATCATGTCACATGGTGCTAAGAGTATAAAATTATGGAAAATAGGAGTGTTGGTCCGGCAGAGGAGTCAGATTATCTGTGGCATGGCCTTTGATGTTTAGAGGGTTGTGCAAATCCATTGCCACAAAGTGGAGATCAACAAAAGATAGGGCCGAGCCAATCTTGCTGACCTGCCATAGAGCAAGCCCAGCCTAGAGCACCAATTAAGCACAGATTCTCCACTGGAAATGTATAATTAACTGTGTATTCCAGAAGGAAGAGGTGCTTAACTCTGTGTCTTAAAGAAGAAGAAGGGAAAAAAAAAAAAAAAGCCCCGGTATTTATGTGACTTCAAAAAATCCTCCGATTCTGATCTCCACTCAATTTCAGTGCTACATTTCATTCACACGTTCTGTACCACATCCTTCCTTTAAAAAGAAAATTATTCACTTTCAGTACCAAAAGAATCCTCTTTTTGTTATAGGGGGTATTTAAAATACAGGCATATTGATCCTAATTTTGAGATCCAAGAAATATTTGAATGATGATAATAATAGTATTTATGGTGGGAATAAGGAATTATTATGCCTAGCATGTGCAAGGCACTTTGCTAAGCATTAGGGTTCTAGAAACCCAGGATTTGCAAAGAGAAACGCTGTTATTAAAAAAATGGAAGCCATAGCTCTTTCATAGTTGATTTCAAAAATGGAGCTGGCCATAAAGTAAAGGTATCACCAGGATACTTACCTTTGAGGTCACCTAAGGTTTGGGCTTAGAAGATAATTATGCTGCCCACCCCGCTTGCACACAGCAGGTGGACGTGTGAGGTGACAATAAAGCAAAGTCTTCTAACTTCAGATCTCCCTTTCTGCTGATCTCCCTTCTCCTTTCTATACAGAAAACTTTTGATGGTCTGTGATTATCATCCAATTGGTATATTTCCACACTTTCCACCTTTCACCCCAGGAAGGCAGCTTTTTGGCCATTACTTTGCTTGTTAAAACATAAAATTGTGGGCAGGAAAAAAGAGGGTGAACTCAGAATTGGACAATGACGGTATGACTAAAGATTATGGGAAGGGGAACCTTAAAATTGATGGCCAGAATGTGGGATTGTAACTGATTTTTTAAATTTCCTTTACATTAGTTGCCTTTTTCCAAAATTGGTACAAATGATGTTAAATTGATTATTTGGGGTTGGGATGCTTGGGGAATGGAGGTATTATTTGAAAATGGTTTTGTTGTCTTTCCTTTTTTTTTCATGGAATTGAAACTTCTTAAATGCCTAGGTGATTGGAAGGGGGCGAGGTTCTTGATGTTAATAGTGCTAATTTCGGAGAGTGAGAGGTGGAAATTTAGTGGCACTAAGAAAATCTAGGCTATAGAATTTACCGAGCTGCCCTTGGCACGAGACAACTAATATTTTTTTTAGCAGCTGACTGGTTAATCATTTTTCGCTCTGAAATTTAAGTGTGATCTAAAATGGAGAACCAGTTTTTAATCAAATATACCTTCTCCTCAATGCCTTCATCAACTTTCCATCATCTTTAATCAATGTGCTTGGTAGTTGTTGGGTGATTTCACGCATCTCTGCTTGTTTCTGGATGTTAAAAGTATGTATTTCTTCTCATAACGGTCCTTTCAGGGCACACCTCTCTTAGCTTTGCTGGAAACAGTTACATCAAATACCGGCTTTCTGAAAATAGCAAAGAAGAAGACTTTAAGCTAGCTCTCCGTCTACGAACCCTGCAAAGCAACGGGATTATAATGTACACCAGAGCAAATCCCTGCATAATTCTGAAGGTAATTAAAAGGGGTTATCTTTTCTTGCAGTCAGTTCTCATGTTAGTGTTTTGGCACTTGGACTGGGAACTGTTGGAATCATTTTGCCTTTAAGTTCAGAAGACCAGAAGTAGACCTTAGGTCAAAGGGGAACAGCAGCAGAACTGGGAAGTATGCCAACAACATCCCATTTTCTGTTTGAAAATTCAGCTTCAAAATTGGCTCTTGGGAGACTGTGGCATCTCCCTCTAGAAACATTCAAGCACTGCCCTTCTTTGAGCTGTAGTCTCTCAGCAGTTCATTAAAAACGTATCTTCTAATCAATTCCACTACAGAGGTGATGTTTTAAAAGCATTGGCTGTATCGTCTTCTGCCACTGACCTCTGAAGGCAACTTCTGTTCTTGCTTAGGGAGAAGGTTGGAGATTTAGGATATAGAAGAATCCACGTGTCTTATCATAGCCCAAGGAGCCTAATTTTTAAAGTTTGCCTAGCCTTGGAAGACCTTCTTTGTGCATCATTTGATTTTTATAAATTTCGTGTAGTAAATTTGTTGTATGTGTTCATTCCCATTTGCTGAAGCAGAGGATAGAATTTCAGAGAGGTTAAGTTACTTACTCAAGGTTGCAAAGCTAATAAATGGCAAAGCCTGTTCTAGTACTCTAGTTCTCTCATTCCACACTTTTAACCTACATGCTGTCTCTAGCTCTCAGTCTTGCCACTACAGCTCATTTTATCAAAAACCATGTTCTAGGTATCCATGGACCCACTTCAGCTTCCAGGTAGGGCAAGTGGAAGAGGGAGGAAGGAGACATGTTTTAGCTAATGCATTTCTCATCAGTGGCTATATGTGTCCATTGTAAGCCCTCTGCAGAAACATACAGAGTCTGTCCACTAGGGAGTGCCCACCGGTAGAAATGTAAAGCAATCTTTTCCTTTCCTGGTTTCCATCACTAGGCTCAACTGGAACCATGCTAGGTCCTTCTAGCCTCTGTCCTTGATTGTTTAATATATCACATCCAATTTAACTAGGTCGCCCTGGTTTTAATCCTAGGGGCAGTTGAGTGGGAGGGCAAATATGTAGGATGTTAAATGCCAGTAGCCTCTCCTAACTATCGTGTAGACTTTTCCTCACCCATTTCTAATATTGCCAGGTATTACTTGGTGGCCTGGGTGAGTGAACAGGGAGTTGGAGTTAAAAAGTTGGCTACTTTTGTGGGGAATCTCCCACTCTCCGGAGCCCTGGTGGTTCAGTGGTTAAGAGCTACGGCTACTAACCAAAAGTCAGGCGGTTCAAATCCACCAACCACTCCTTGGAAACCCTATGGGGCAGTTCTATTCTGTCCTATAGGGGTCACTATGAGTCGAAATCAACTTGACGGCAATGGGTTTTGGTTTTGCCACTCTCCTTAGTCATTCAACTCAGAGAATAATATCAGCTTTGGGAAGAAAAGCAATGATTTTAAAAGAAAATAAACTGTACTCTGGATGTGGTTTTAGAGAGCTATGAATTCAAATAAGATATTCATGATGGAAGAACAAAATTACAAAAATCTAAGTCCTATCTTTACTTCCTCCTGATCCCTGAAGCAGCCTGCCTTGGGTCAGCAGGTCACTTTCTAGTAGGCCTGAGAGGTGTGGTTTTGTATAACTGCTGGGAAAATACACTGCCCATTCAGAGGTTCCAGCTCCTAGGGGCTTTGCTCAGATCTCACTGACCTTCCTCCTTCCTCCTTCAAGCTCTATCAGGGCTGGTGGTTGCAGAGCATCCTTATGAGGCAAATATTTCCAGCCTTAGTCTGGGTTCTCTAGAGAAGCAAAATCAGTAAAGGGTATAAATATATATAGAGAGAGATTTATATCAAGGAAATGGCTCATGCGGTTGTAGAGGCTGGAATGTCCCAAGTCCATGGGTCAGGATAGAGGCTTTTCCTGATTCACGTAGCCGCAGGGGCTGGTGAACCCAAGATTGGCAGGTCAGAGAGTGGGGCTCTTGCTCACAGGCTGCAAAGATCGATGAATCCCAAGATCAGCAGGCAAGACCACAGGCAAGCTGCTAGCCCAAGTCCTAAGAACCAGAGCTCAGACAAACAGGAGCCAGCTGCCGGATCCAGAGCGAGCAAAAGCCCATGAGCTTTGCCAGAATGTCCACTTAAATTTGATGCAGGTCACACACCTAAAGAAACTCCCTTTCAACTGATTGGCTCCTCACAGCAGATCCCATCCTGGGGGTGATCACAGTTTATCAAATCTCATCATGGAAGTGATCACAACATCATATGACTGCCAAACCACTGAGAAGCATGGCCCAGCCAAGTTGACAAGACAGTCTTAACCATCACACTTCCTATTAGCAGATTTCTTATGTTGTTGTTGATGTGTGCTGTTGAGTTGAATCTGACTCACAGAGACCATGTATCACAGAGTAGAACTGTTCCATAGAGTTTCCTAGGCTGTAATCTTTATGGGAACAGATCGCCAGGTCTTTTTTCACACAAAGCAGCTGGTGGGTTCGAACCACCAACTTTTCTGTTACAGCTGAGTGCTTAACTATTGTGCCACCAGGGCACAAATACTTCCTATTAGCAAATTTCTTACAGAGTGTCAAATTTGAGAGAGGATGAAATGGATCTGAATGACTTGATCCTAATATGGAGCATGTCATTTGACACTTCACTAGCAAATGTCCAAAATGCACAGATCCCTGGAGATAGGAAGAAGAATAATTAAACCTTTTAGGTAGCTCTAGCTCCTAAGGTATATTGTATTTCACGAAACCAGCGTGTTTCTGAAAGTTGTATAAATTGATTCTCTGTAAATGGAATTCTAATAAACTAGGAATGGTTGCTATTTGAAGGAACTGTACCATTAATCCCTTTGTGATGTGAATAATCACCCCCAATCTGTCTCTTCTATAAGTTTGCTTTTCATATGCTGGGTTTGCCTAAAGGAGGACACAGCTGTACTGAACTATTGCACATATATTCCCCTACAGTCACTAGGAATATCCACTTAGGGAATTTGAATCTGTTTGCTTAACATTTTCAGCCTCATGCAAGATTTAATTTCATTGGCTTTAGGTACAGAATGTGCCTTGTACTTTGGTTCAATGACTAAACTGAAATGCTTTGTTTAAATTGCACCTTTTAGTTGTTTATATTTTCCCAGTTAGAGCACATTCTCTAAAAAGTACCTAAGACAGTCAATGCAGTAAAAGGCTCCCCTTGAGACAGTTAAAGAATTGCATGGCAACCTCGCAAAGTGAAAACGCTCGTGGACACGGGTGTCACTGTCTCTTAACAGCAATAAAAGGCATTCATTTTTCTGTTTACCATGGACACCGTACTTCGCCTAAAAAAGATCCGAGGCTTACCATAAACACCCAGTTGCAATAAAATCAAAGCACTATAACATAAGAATAAAAGGTTAAGAGCCACCAATGAAGTGGGGAATGGTGGCTCATTATTGAAAAACCTCAACCAAGAGGGGCTACCTTAGTTGAACACAAGCTATAACTCTGACTTTGCTGGCGGCCAAAGCAAGAATAGAAATGGTGCAATGGGTTTTGTAGCTCTACTCCCACCTACAAAAGAAACATGCCAGAACACCAGGACACATGTGTCATACACAAGAAACTTTGTCCCTATCAGACTTTTGTCTCCAAATATTATAGCAAAAGCTCAAGGAGTCCTTGGTTATTACTAGTCTAAAAATATCACGTTTTACCTTTTTTTCTAGATTTTTTTGATTGTGGTGAATATATAGGTACAAAAACATTCACCATTTCAACCATCTTGGCATGTCCAGTTCATTGACATTAAATATGTTCATCGTGTTGTCCAGACATCACCATTAACCTCTCCTAAATTTTTCCAACACCCTTAACACCATGTTTTACCTTTTGGGGAAGTTATAGGTGACACATTGCTTCATTTTGACAACTTTCAGGCACATGGCTAGTTGAGACCCTAGAGCTGAAAGGAAGATGGTCAGGGATAGCTCATTTGGTTTGTAAAACAACACGCTTGGAATGGCCACATCATTCCCACATATGTAGATCAGAAGAGTAACAAGGAAGCTGTTCCCCACAAGATTCCGGAGACTCAAGAATCTATGTAAAACTGTCACTGAGAAGTGAGTTAATTTATAATAATACATTCTACAATAATAATAAAATACTTAACAATTTCTAAAGTATTTTCAGATGCATATATGTTTGATTCTCATACCCAGATGAGTAGGTGTAAGTGTCCTTTTTTTGCCCGTTAGGAAACTGAGGGTCAGAGAGGGCCAGTGACTTATTCAAAATGATAGCTCGTCCGTGGTGGTCTGTATCCTTGGTGGAGTCAAGCAGGTAGATACACTACAGGAGTTTATCCAAAGAAGAGATTCAGAAGGGTGGGATAATCATTTATTCCTTCAAAACATATCCTTGAGCACTTAGTGAACACCAGGTAACAGCAACCTTGAAAATAGGTTTTTCAATAGTCCCTTTTTCATTGTATTTAAAGATCGGTTTTGTTGAGGTAGAATTTACGTACAATAAGATGCACTCATTTTAAGTTTGCAAATTGATGAGTTTTCTTTGTTTTTATTATTGTTGTAAAAAATAATGTATAACACAACATTTACCGAGTCAACATTTTTCACACATACAATTTAATGACACCATTTTAAACAGTCACCTTTTAAAAGAATATTTAGTAGCCCTCTTACAAGTTCCATGATTACGGTATATTTGCTAGAGCCAAGCACTGAGGATCTGAAACAGTAAGACTTTGTGCCATAATTTACACTTTTACCCCAAAATCCTACTTTCCTACAATATGACTTCCTATAGCTCCAATATCTTGTCTCCCGAGTCCTGAGCCATTGGAAATCCAGGTTAAAGCATATCACTGATTTCAGACTACCCTGAGGATCTAAATATTTTATAACAGTAGGGCCACAGTCTCAGAATCATGCATTTCATTGAACAAATTGCCTACCTGTCCCCTAAGCGCCCCATTTCAGTATCGTTGCTGTAGACATTTTATAGTTTCATGCACACTTCATTTCTATTAAAATAGCTTGCCCTCTGATTTGAGAAGGCTTCATCCTCTTAAAAGGTGGACACTTTATTTAAAATGCTGTAAACCCTATTCTGAAGACAGAGAGAAACTACATATGATCAGAGTATATTTTCCCAGTATGAAAAGACTCCTCTATGAAAAGAACAAAGTGTCCTTTTCGCTCGTTTGCATAGTATCTACCCGTGAAATAGCAAAAGAATATTAGTGTTTTGTAGGACAGTATTTGGTATCAGCATTCTAGTTTGTAATATAAACAAGGCTTATAACAGCAAACTCCAAGAATTTTGAAGAGGGAAGTGATTTTTGTTTTCAAAAGGGTGGGAATCATCTGCATCTAGCTTTCTATTCATTTAGCAATGTTGCTGCTTTTATTTTTAAAATGGGGGAAAAAAATCCAAAAAGGAAACAAGCTGTGCTCCATGTTTGTATGAGATAATTTTATATTCCTTGGTTACAGATCTTTGATGTATGTGAGCACAACAGAGTCCTACCAGGTCTTTTGGGTGAATTTGATACTTGGTTATTTTCTCAGTGGTTGGAGGGGAGAAAGAACCAAGCAATATATTAATTGAATACATCCTTTTATAGAAACTTAGACGAATTTCACCCCATCCACCAGTAGATTTCCCTTGATAGATGAGCAGGCACCATTTCATAGCCACAGAATATAACAACAGATGGGCTGTGCCAGAAGAAGGTAGTCCCCAAAGTCACATTTGATCATTTTATTACTTACACTGATATACAAATATGGATATTATCCAGCATTTGTCACTGAGCAAGTATTCTGGTGTGATTTTGTGGAGCCAAAATAATAATAATAATAATAATAACAAAGGCAACAGCATAGGTTACCGTGAAAGCTCTCTGAAATGAAAGTAAATATTCTTCTCCAGTTACTTTGTATTTGTATGCATACCTAGTATGTGTGTACTAATTGTGTACAATGTAGCTGACCGTTCTGCAGTGGACACAGTATCCTTGTAAAACAAGCCACAGCAGTTATCTCTGCTCACCAGCTGTCATTGTTGTTAGCTGCCGTAGAGTCAATTCCAACTCATGGCGACCCTACTGCAAAGTAGAACTGCTCCATATGGTTTTCAAGGCTCTGACCTTTCGGAAGCAGATCGCCAGGCCTCTTGTCCACAGCACCATGGGGTGGGTTCAAACCACAACCCTTTCAGCTAGAGTCGAGCACTTAACCATTTGTGTTACCCAGGGACTCCACTCTTCAGATAAGGGGTCCCAAACCCAGAGAGGCCAAGCAGTTCTTACCAGGTGACCTGGGCCGTACATGTCAAAGCCTTAGTTAAGTTCCTCATTTCAGAATCCCAGGGCTCTGCCTGATTTACAGAGCCCCCTGCCTTCCATATACACACATTTATACTGCATGAACCTACAAGCTTTGCATGTAGTATAAGTACAAGAAGCCCTGGTGGTGCAATCGGTTAAGCACTTGGCTGCTAACTGATAGGTTGGTGATTCAAATTCACCTAGCAGCTCCGTGGAAGAAAGTCCTAGCAATCTGCTTCTGTAAAGATTACAGCCAAGAAAACCCTATGGAACAGTCCTACTGTGTTGCCATGGGGTTGCCATGAGTCAAAATCAACAGCACCCAATGACAAGCATGAGAAAGTACGTGAGAATCCCTAAGAATTAGTTGTTTGTGGAACATGTGGAAGCATAGCTAAACACACTATGAGAAGGAGTGATGATCCAATAATCCTACCAGGTATGTCATGAGTAAAACATGTTTGGGAAAGACGGTTTCAGTGTATTTCTGTGAATTCATTTGATGTTTATACCTTCTTAACTGTTAGTGACCTGAAAGGTCTGTCTTGTCTTCCCTCCCTTCCCCTTCCTTTCTCCTTCCCCTTTTTCTTCCCCTTCCCTTCCCCTTCCCTTCCCCTTCCCTCCCCTTCCCTTCCCCTGCCCTCCCCTTTTCCTTCCCCTTCCCTTCCCTTTTCTTCCCTTCCCTTCCCTTTTCCCTCTTCCCCTCCCTTCCCTCTTCCCTTCCCTTATCATCTTTTCGTTTCTTCCTTGTTCATTTTCTTTCATTTCTTCTCGGTACAAGTGTATGTTTTCTACCAAGGTTTCGGCACAAAACTACAAATGCCAGGAAATCCAAATGCAGGCCAGCCTCCTTGCATACTCAGCCACTGGTCTCCACATAGATCCTTTTTCTGAGTCTCAGACAAAGGCCAGGAGAGTAGACTTTGTCTTATAAACTCAGGCTGTGAATCTCTTCATGGCCCAATAGAAATATGTTAGACAGACAGGGGTGCAGCCCCTCATTACCTGGAGCCTAAAGCCACCTTACATTCCTAGGAAATGTAGATGAGGGTGAATCATAGAGGATTCAAAGGCCAGCCCATTTCCTCAGCAACGGTTGAGCCTAGGTCTCCACAGAGGACCAATCCCAGACCCAGCAGCTCTTTGCCAGCCAGTATCTTTCAATGGCACACACTTTCTTCTTGAGTTTAATGTCCCTCTGGGGTTAGCCTGCCCAGGGAAGTTGGATACCTTCAGAGCACCAGTGAAATCAAAGGAGCATGCAGGTCTCTCTTGCAATTCATCGCAAGCCAGAGACTGGGAATAGCCACAAGGTGTGAGCAGTTGTTACCAGAAGCTCCTTCTGGAAAGCCAGATGTCATTAAATATGCATATAGTCTAAACAAGTGGCCAAACCCTGAGAACTTTGTGAGATATTCTTAACCAAAATAATAAGTAACAGTCCTAAAGGACCTTTAGAATGCAATAGTATTTAATATGGAGTCCCTGGGTGTTGCAAACAGTTAATGCACTTGGCTGCTGACGGAAAGGTTGGAGGTTCAAGTCCACTCAGAGGCACCTTGGAAGAAAGGCCTGGCAATCTACTTCCAAAGAATGAGCCATGGAAAAGCCTGTGGAGCATGGTTCTACTCTGGCACACATGGGGTCACTGAGTCAGTGTCAACTCAAAAGCAGCTTGTTTTTTGTTGTTTTTATTTGTTTGTGTTCTTTTAGTGTTTAATATATAACCCCCCCCAAAACAAACAAACAAACAAACAAAACCCATTGCCACTGAGTTGATTCTGACTCATAGTGGCCCTATAGGACAGAGTAGAACTGCACCATAGGGTTTCCAAGGAGCGGCTGGTAGATTTGAATTGCCGACCTTTTGGTTCACAGCCAAGCTCTACCACTGCGCCACCGGGGCTCCATTTAGTATATAGGGGTGTTAAAATCTTAACTATATATGCAGCTGGGAACTAGGAAATCTTTTATTTCTACCTGACCTCTTTCTCTCCCCTGTAGTACCCCCTGACAAACTTACTGGGGGTGTATATGTGTATTTGTGTGACTGTTGGATTTATGGGTATCTCCTCCACTAGCCTGTAAGCCCCATGAGGACAGAGATGATAACTCTTTTTATTTACCATGGTCTCCATAGCACCTAGCACACTGCTTGCCACATAGTAAATGTTCAATAAATATTTGTAAAGAAAGATGAATGAGTTCACAGAAATCATTCCTGTGGTGGTAATACCTAAGAAGGGTACAGAGAATAAACAGACCCCTAAACAAGATATTGGAAACCCTGGTGGTGCAGTGGTTAAGAGCTACGGCTGCTAACCAAAAGGTTGGCAGTTCGAATCCACCAGGTACTCTTTGGAGACTCTATGGGGCAGTTCTACTCTGTCCTGTAGGGTCGATATGAGTCAGAATTGACTTGATGGCAGCGGGTTTGGTTTTTGGTTTTTTTTAAACAAGATATTGCTGTAAATTTTAAAAGGGTGAAACCCAAAGAATAGGAACATTCTTAAATACCATTGTGGATTTCTGAAGCTGTGCTCAGTTACTGGTTTTTTAACCAAGAAGGTTTATGAAACATCAAGCATATATTTGCATGGGACAAAGGAGGCTGTTAAAAATCAAACCACAGTGGATTTAAGATTCCATCAAAAGCAGTGTCCAGGAATAGATTGCGAGATGCATGTTAAAAAATGCTCTGGTTTTCGTCTCCCGCACAGATTGTGGACGGCAAGCTGTGGTTTCAACTGGATTGTGGCAGCGGCCCCGGCATCCTGGGCATCTCGGGCCGCGCTGTCAACGACGGGAGCTGGCACTCGGTCTTCCTGGAGCTCAATCGCAACTTCACGAGTCTGTCCCTGGATGACAGCTATGTGGAGCGCCGCAGGGCACCCCTCTACTTCCAGACGCTGAGCACTGAGAGCACTATCTACTTCGGGGCCCTGGTGCAGGCAGATAACATCCGCAGCCTGACGGACACTCGGGTGACACAGGTGCTGAGCGGCTTCCAGGGCTGCCTGGACTCCGTGGTGCTGAATAACAACGAGTTGCCCCTGCAGAACAAGCGCAGCAGCTTCGCCGAGGTGGTGGGCCTGACCGAACTGAAGCTGGGCTGCGTGCTTTACCCTGATGCGTGTGAGCGCAGCCCGTGTCTGCATGGGGGCAGCTGCGCTGGTCTGCCCTCTGGTGGTGAGTGCCTTGCACGGGTGGGGGACACAAGCTGTGCAGGGGGTGGGGGTGAGATGGACCTATAGGGGGCTCTGACCAGCTGAGGCTGAGCACCTGCGTTCATAACCAACGCAAGTACTCTCATAGAGAGGAATGTTCACACCCAAGATGCTCGTGGAGCACCTTAATCCCCTTTACAGAGGCCTCAAAGCCTGACAACTATAAGCATGTCCAGTGTAGCCTGGAGAAGTCCGTTAGCAGCTTCCCAGAGGCCAGTGCAGTGACCCCAGGAGCCAGACATGCCATCACCATCTCCCGCTCCCTGTCCACCTCATACTCTTCCAGGCCTCAGCAACTTGGACAGATCAGACCCGTTTTTAAATATTTGGTGGAGCCCTGGTGGTGCAGTGATTAAGTGCTCAGCTGCTAACTGAAAGGTTGGTGGTTCAAATCCATCAGCCGCTCCGTAGGAGAAAGATGTGGCAGTCTGCTTCTGTAAAGACTACAGCCTTAGAAACCCTATGGGGGCAGTTCTGTAAGGTTCTGTAAGGTCACTATGAGTTGCAATTGACTTGACGGCAGTGAATTTGGATTTTATTTGTTCTGTTTTTTATTTTTGTTTTTAAGAATTTGTCCTTTTGAGCTACCTGCATGTCACTGGAGACTTAGTAGAATTTGAGTATACTTTGTAAACAGCCCTCTCACCACCTGAAATGACTGATTGGAGATAGGCACATAACTTTACTAGAAGCTTAGGAGAAGGGGGGAGCCCCTGGTGGTGCAAACAGTTAACAGGCAAGGCTGTTAACCAAAAGGTTGGAGGTTTGTGTCACCCGGAGGTGCCTTGGAAAAAAGGCCTGGCAATCTACTTCCAAAAAATCAGCCACTGAAAACCCTACGGAGCACAATGCTAGTCTGACACGCATGGGGTCACCATGAATCGGAATCCACTCAACGGCAACTAGTATACTGGTAAGGAGAGGGTGAGGGGTGAACTCACCACTCCAGGAGTAGAAAACAGAGTGGAGTTGCTTTGGAGCATGATTTTGAAATGTGTGTATTAAAATAAGACTAGTTACAGCTCTATAAAGGAGTAGAAAGTCAAGAATAAGAAAAAAGGAATTTTACGTGAAATCTCTGGATTAACAGTCAATGAAATCATGATGCGTTTCTTTACCCCAATACTTTTTTCTCCCAAAGACATATCTTGAAGAAGAAAGAAAGAACTATACAGGGTAGCCACCCCTCCCCCCGCCCCAAAAAAAAGGATTTATAGAGGGTTTCTATTGTTTGAGAGAAAAAGCAAAGATTACTTCAGTCCTGGGAGTCTGAAGATGAAAGAATCCTTCAACTTTACCCAGATCTGTGATGATGTAAATTAGGTCAGGCAGTCTCCTGTTTCGAAGGCTTTGCCACCTCCTAACAGCCCAGCCACTGATTCCACTTCAGCGCCTTTGCAGAGTTGCTCAGCAATAGTGTGATTAGCAAATTTAACCCTTCCTCACAAATCACTTAAAGATTCTGCTGTGCATATTGCCATCTAATGTTTAGGAAGCCCAACTCCAAATTTAGAGTGCATTTTATTACTAGAATGTTATAAACTGTCCATGAAATGATGCACTGCCCAAATACAGATACCAAAGTTATTTAGACTTGCATATGTTACTGTCACAATGAGGGCCAAGTACCCTGGGGGGAAATTTCTGCAGTCTCAATTTAAGAAATCTCTTTGCTGTTTTTACTGTCTCAGCAGTATATGTAAATAAAGGGTTGTTATGGTGCCATAATTCCCGAATGATGGGCAGTAACTATACTTCAGTGGTTCTATAAACCAGCCCATTATGACAAGTCATGGCCAGTTTTTCACCAGGCAAAACAATTCTGCTAGTGTGAGCTGTCTACAATATATAAAAGGAGCGTATAATTAAATTGGGTTGAAATAGAACACCATTCCATGTCAAATGCTGGTTACGAAGCCACAAATCATAACATACTTTTAACGATGGCAGGACGTTGTTTTTGCTGGCAAAGCTATGAGCTTCCACAGTGGGTTATCTTTAAAATAATACTAATAATCACCGTATTAAGGAAAAGGACTATGGGATCATGCTCTCCAGTGTGCGTTTTAGTTTCTTTCAAAAATTGCCATGAAATCTTCAAGCTAAGTGTTCAGTGAAGATATATCAATTAAATGACGATGGCCCACATCAGAAAGAGCACTTTCCTCTATTTTGTCATCTCTCCTTAGGTTTTACCAAATTTCATCACTGAGAACCTACCTGCTGTAAACTTTTCACATGGCCCAAAGAACTGGCTTTCCTCTCCCAAGGGACCAGCCCAGCCTGTACAGCACACTCTCTCAAACTCTTCTTTGTCTCCCTGCTTCCCACTACCCCCTGTGACTAGGCATGGGCTTGGGATATCACTACAGGTACTTTCTTCCAAGGTGAGATAGCCTCTTACCAGTTCAAGTCTCTCCTCGGTACCTGGGAGTTTATATCTTCCTAAAATGGAGAAAGTGTCTTTCCTCTCCTCCACCTACACAACTCTCTACTCTCAAGAGCCTATTGCCCCTCATTTCAACATCTCTTTAGTTGGGGGGCATCCCTGGGTGGCGCAAATGGTTAACAGCTTGGCTACTAATCAAAAGTTGGTGATTCCAATCCACCCAGAGGCACCTGGAAGAAGGGCCTGGCAATCTACTTCTGAAGGATCACAGCCATTGAAAACCTTATGGAGCACAGGTGGAATCAACTTGATGGCAGCTGGTTTAGTTTTAGTTGTTTTTTTCTTCTTCTGAGGGACCCAGCAAGAACAGTTCCCCACCATGGTGACTTCAGTGGTCCCAGACCAGTGGTCCTTATCTCAGCAGACCCCTGGGCAATCTGGGGCTCTTACGCACGGCAGTACTAAGCCCAAGGCCAGAAAATGCCTTGCCAGGAAATCCACAGACAACTTCTGTTACTTCTCTGAGAGGGGGAAGATACGAGATTCCTCTTCTGATGTGTGAGGAGATGTCTACCTGCTTCCTGGCTATAAGGATGAGGTCTTTAATTCTAAGAAAAGAGGAGAAAGAATCCATTTTCTTGCCTCCATTATCTGTTCATGTCCGAGGAAGTTTTTCTAGGTCCCTGCATCCTATCTCTAAATTACTGAAACTGGTGCCAAAAAATAAAGAAAAGAAAGAGCCAATTATTTGGCCTTTACTACATACCAATGAGCTATGTAGCTAATAATAATGTTGCTTAAAATAAGGGAAAGCCCTTCTTCGTTGTGAGTGATAGTTTAAAATGAACAATAAGAATGAGTCTTTCATGTAAATATTTTCATGCCTCAAGAATTTCCTCTGGCAGGCAGGGAGGTCCAAGAAGCTAATCACAGAGAAAGACAGTCTTGCATCCCCAGATCAAAGGCTAGGATGCATTCAGTATTCAAAGAGGAAATATGAGTAGAGAAAGTAGAGAGAGGTGCTTAAAATGTGACTCCATGTGCATGAGAATGCTTATAATACAAGTTAATCGTTGGATCATCTAACTGTTGCTGGATGCCGTACTATGTGGTGCACCAAAATTCCGGATAAATATTTTACCAAAATCATTTCCATGACTGATGGAAAATGCTGGAATATTGGTCATTGGCTTTCTTGGTGACAGACTTCACTATCCAACTGTGGCTTTCCCAGCACGTTGTTCCAGAATATCCAAGTCCTTGAGCAGGCAACCCACAGCAAGAAGCATTTTCTTTCAGAGAAACAGAATTCTTCCCCAACCACCCACAAACCGAGTCAAACTCTTGGCATCAAAAGTAGGGAAGCTACGTCTGCTAGGTTGGAATGACATGGTCAGCATGTTTGACCAGTGTTATAACTCTGGCTATCGCAGGATCAAGCCATGAGAACCCCAGGGGATCAGAGCCCAGAAAGCTGACTTATAATAAGAGTGTAAATATGACTGTAAATCAACCACAGAGAGAAGGCTCTCTCTTAGTAAAGCCTTGCAATTATACGTATTTCATAAACATGAACTGGAAATAGCAACCTCCATGGAGAAGAAAGGGCCTGGTCCCATTCTGACCCCTGCATTTCTAGAGCCAGTGGGCAGGAAGCAGCCCAGTGAGCACCCACAATCTGAGTCTGAAGCTAGAGTAAAGAGCACTCAGTCTTCCGTGCCTGTACCTTATCCCATTCAGCTAAACCCCATTAAGCGAAAACTTAGTTGAGGCTAAGCTGTAATTTGGCAAAACAGTGCAGCAAGCAAGGCAATCACCAGGCCAGAAACAGTCAATGAGACAGCTTTGCATGAGACTAGAAGCCTAACTCCTGAAATGAAATGGTGGGTAAAATCTTAATTACCATGTATTAGACACTTACCATGTGCTTGGTACTTTAATAAGTGCTCACCTTGCAAGCACTTACATACTATGCATTTAGTTTGCCCAGCAACGCTGTGGGATGGGTATATGCTTCCACCCCCACCATTTTACAAAGAAATGGGCCAGAGAGGTTAAGTAACTAGCACAGCCAGTAAAGTGAAGCCAAGATTTAACCCAGGTTTGTGGAACCTCCCTCACAGGCTATGCTCTTCAGCCTTGTTATGCAAAGTGTGTTCCAAGGACTGGCGGCATCAGCATCACTGGGGGTGTTAGAAATGCAGATTTCTGCGAATGCACCTCACACCCATCTTTCACTGGAGGCTTGCACGTTACTACTATGATGCTGAACTGGTTTCGGTGGAACTTCCAGATTAAGACAGACTAGGTTTCAAGTAAGGCCTGGCAATCTACTTCTGAAAATCAGCCAGTGAAAACCTTATGGATCACAATGGTCCAATCTGCAACTGATCATAGCGATGGCACAGGAGCGGGCAGCTTTTTCTTCTATTATGCATGGGGTCGCCATGAGTAGGGGCCAACTCGGTCGCAGCTAACAACACATTCCAACCCAGACTCGCTAAATTAGAATTTGCATTTTGACAAAATCTTCTGGTGATACTAATTTCTCTCCCAGTCTCTGAACTTCCCTGAAACCCGAAAACATTCCTAGTTCCTTTTCGTTTTCTTGTATTGTATATCATGGCTCTCAGACGGGTGTGCATCAGCATCACCTGAGGACTTTGTTAAAATGAGAACTTGTTATAGATGAGTCTCTTGATTTTTAAGGAAAAAGGAGAGAGAATATTGTTACTTGCCTCCATCCTCTGTTGTCCATATCAGAGGAACTTTCTGCTAGGTCACTAGATTGTATTTACAAATTCCTCAAATTTACCGCCAAGAAGATTTCTCAGTGAAAAGTTTGAAGGAAAAAAAAAAAACCCAAGCCTACAGGATCAGAATCTACAAGGGTAGAATTCAGGCATCTCTGTTTTTAATAAGCCTCCAAGGTTGTTCTGTGCACATACAAATTTGAGAAGCACTTGATATTTGGGAATCCCAGCAAACTTTGTATTAGGAATACGAGTCAGTAAATTCCAAGAGAAGTGTCTTAGTCATCTAGTACTGCTCTAACAGAAATACCACAAGTGGATGGCTTTAACAAAGAGAAGTTTATTCTCTCACAGTCCAGTAGGCTACGAGTCCAAAATCAGGGTGTCAGCTCCAAGGGAACACTTTATCTGTCGACTCTGGAGGAAGGTCTGTGTCATCGATCTTCCCTTGGTTTAGGAGTTTCTCTGCTCAGGAACCTCAGGTCCAAAGGATGCGCTCTGCTCCTGACACTACTTTCTTGGTGGTATGAGGTTCCCAGGTGTCTCTGCTTGCTTCTCTCTTTTATATCTCAAAAGAGACTGGCTTAAGACACTGTCTAATCTTATAGACCTCATCAGTGTAACTGCCACTAATCCATTTTATTACATCATAGTGATAGAGTTTACAACACATAAGGAAATCACATCAGATTACAAAATGGTACACAATCATACAAGACTGGGAATCATGACCCAGCCGAGGTGACAGATATTTTTGGCAGACACGATTCAATCCATGACAAGAAGTAAGCAGACATAAGACGTTCAGAAATTGAAAGTCAGATGTAGAGCTTACTTTTTTTTTAAATTGCTTTAATAGAAAGATTAACTTTTGTCACAAAATAGGAGTTTTGGGTGACCCTGAGCCCTACTTCAAAGATAGAAGTAATAGCATACTCACTCTCTTAGCAACTGCGGGTATTCAGTCTGTCAAACTGCATGAAACAGCAAGTTCTTGGATGTTGCATATAGTTGAGTATAGAAGTGTTTGTAGCAACAAAGCTCCCAGTGCTACTTTGGGGCATGCTTTGCTGGGTATTTGTGTCCTTCACTTGTAAGGGCCTAGATAAATTTACTCCATCAAATTGTAATTTAAGTGCCTGCTTTGCACCAGGCACTGTGTTAAATGCCATCTCTATAACCAGTGGTTTACACTTGTGCGTCCCCCTGGCCTCACAGCCAGCTTAAGAGAACCAAACATGGTTCCCCATTTGTGCTCAGCCCACTGGCACACCAAGTGCAAGAGGACAGAGAAGAGAGAAGCCAGGTTCTCAGTGAATATATTATGAATATAATTTGTCTATGCTTTGCAGCTTATGAAAAAAAAAAAATGGGGAGGTGACTTTTCATCTAAATACTGAGTTAATCTTTATGAAGGATCATTATCAACTAGTGTTGACCTTGCCTTTATTTCCTGCTTCATTTCAAGGCACAATCCATTTAGTAATGGGTTCCAGATCTCAAATACTGCATTTCAAATGATTGCTTTGTTTGTAATCTTAGCAATTAATATTTATCAAAAATGTTAATGCCTTGGAAAAACCTCATGGTGACAGTATTAATAATATAAATACTAATGGGAAAACTGAAAACAAAAGAACAGGCGAGAAGTTGAGTATTTACTGTGTGCCCGATGTTATTAACACATTAGAAGTTTCCAGATCCTCAAAGAACATATTAGAGGCTCAATCCAATATTACAATATGAAATGTAAGCCAGTTTACATCCCTGGGAAAGTCACAAGTCGAAGGTTTTTCTTTTACAGGGTTTGTAAGGCATTGTATGTGCCCTGTGTTGGGTCTGAAGGAAGAGGAACAGTCAGAGTGACTGAAGTTGAAATGGCAAAGTAAAGATGGAGGTCATGATCAGCAGCTGAGCCCATGCCTACCTGTGGTTCTCCCATGATGATGCTTGTACCAGTTTTCTCACACTAACTGAGACTCTCAGGGACTAGAGGTTCGAAGTTTTCCCAACATTAGGCTAAAAGCCAAGAGTGAAAAACTCCCATGGTTTTCAGTTGTTTGGTTTATGGACATCACAGAGATTATTTCAGAATCCACGGTAATTATAAGAACCACAGCAATAAAGCACCTCATGATTGTGTGCGGCATTGTGGTTGATGAATCCAGAAACTGTATTATCTCCTGTGAAGTGAGTATTAGTGAGTCTCATTTATCCGATAAAAATAGGGAGGTTCCTAGAGGTCAAGCCGCCTAGCGGTGATCTCCCCCAGCTGGAAGGTAACAGCCAGGACTCAAACTCACTTCCAGGGCCTTACCATTACATCATAGCTGCCTCCTCAAGTCATGGAAGTTTTTGGAATTTCTAAACGAAGTCCATAATTCAGCAAGCATAGTGGCTGACGCTGACTTCAGATCCCAAGTATCTCCACCTTTGTGCGGCAGGCAGATGTTTCTTTATCAAGGCAGCCAAACCTTATCAGAACCCTATGTTTACCTACACCAGCGAGCAGAGCAAAGGGTGGAGGCTTTACCTAGATGAATCAGGTCGAAAACTACTAAGAAGTCAAAGGAGTAAGGTAGGAATTATCTTGATTATTTGCCTACACAGCCTAAATTACACTATATGATTGTTTAGGCCATTTCTGTTTGTGCATTTAATAGGTTTTACAATGTTCTTCTCTGAGCAAGGAAAGGAGGGGGCATCTTAAGTCCATCTGGGTGCAGATTTTAAAACCATCTGCATCTGCGTTTAGTAAAAGGATTGTAAACAAGACTGCAGCTTTGAGGCAAGGCTTAAAAATACACTTCTCATTTTGCCAGGATTTGAGGGGAAACAAGCTATGAAAAAGAAATTTTTTTCATGATTTTTTATTTTTTACATGTATTTCAATGCTAGTAGAACCATTGTCTTTTAAAAACCTAGGAACCAGTATAAAATGGCATCTGCCACTTACTGGCTGTGTAGCCTTGAGCAAACCATCTTATTTCAGCCTCAGTTCCCTCATTTGTAAAATGACTTTAATAGCAGTATTTATGGTATAGGGTAGCTGTCAAAAATTAAATGAGATAATGCATAAAAAGGTCTTAGCATTTTTCCTAGCACATACTAAGGTGGTTTTTATTGTTAATGATTTCCATACTTGACATTCTCCCCACTCTAGGGGAAAAAAAAAAAAAAACGTTTAAATAAGATTTTGAGATTATCCACTAAAATTTATTTTTTATTTTATATTTACAACAATGTTAAATATTGTTATAATTAAGTACCTTTGGATAGCTCTTGAAATTCTGTTCCCTTTACTTGTACTTTATATGAACATACAGTAGTGCTTGAAAAGAGCAGAAACTTTGTTACGTATTATCTTTATTATTTAACGATTATTTGGCACCCAGAAGGGGTTGATGACACTGGCCATCTCACTGTGTCTTATCCGCTCCCTGGAGAGCAGTGGGGAGTAACTAAGAGCCCCTTCCTCTTATTTCTAGCAAGTAATGAGTGCTGGTTCACTGACATGCTCCAATGCTAATACAATCTTGTAGAAAGATTTAAGAATCAGAAAGCCTGAATTCAAGTTCAAACTCAATCACTTACCAGCTGTATGGCCCTGAGCTAGTCACTTAACCTCTCTGACACTCCACAGAGTTAGGTTGTTAACAGAGGCCTCTTCTTTTTCTTCACAGACTTACTGTGACCCATCATAGAATAGCTGAAAGAGATTTCATAACACTAAAGCATTAGATCACTTAGTATGATTATGGAAGGCTTACTGATATTATAATAATTATTAATAATAAAGCCTAGGCCAGGATAATGAGATCATAAAACTGTGTGAGAACAGGTCAATTTTGATTAAACCTCTTTCACAAAAGCTGAACAATAAATATCACTCTTTTGTTTAAAAAATAAAAGCAAAGCAAAAAAACTAATCTGTGTTTGAAAATCCAATTGCTCATTATGTTAACATAAAAACTCCTCCAAATTTAAGGTCCTAAAAGCAAGATTTCTTCCAAAGGGTGTCTACTTGCTATGCCCCATGGGTGTGACATTATGAGAACAAGTCTTAGACAGTTTACTTCTGTTTTTAATAAGCAAAGGAATCCAGATAGGGAGTGTAATGAAGAATGGTTGTTAAACATACAGTTGAGGACAATCCTGAACAGTTCAGGACCCTTGAGCAAGACTGCCTGCGTTTAAATTCATACAAGCTCTGTGACCATGAATAAGGAAATCAACTTCTCTGTGCCTCAGTTTCACATCTGTAAAACGGGAATAATGACAGTACCTCTTTTATAGGCTTATTTTAAGAATTTAATGAATTAACTTATGTAAAGTGCTTAGCACTGTCCTTAACATATAATAAATGCCCTAAGTGTTAACTATCATTAATATCATCATCATCATCAAAATGGACAGCAAGTTTTCTTAGCTATAGAACCAAGCTCTTGCCCTGAATTGTGCGCGGTTTGCCCCAGCCTAGATCTGAGGCCCCCACTCTATGCTCTCACTGAATCCTGTGCCAACTATCGTGGCAGTTTCATAGTTGTCTGTGTGCTTACAGATTGTGTGTTTCTGACTCTGTATTCCCAGTGCCTGCTACAATCCCCATTCCAGTGATGCACGGGTAAACCAGCTCTCTAAAAATAAAAGCCCTGATCTGTAGTGTTTGCCAGTTTCTGTGTTGTCAATACCTGGACCATGGCCCATGTCAGGCTGCTAGTGGTTCAATAACTGGTCTGCCAGATTCCTGAATATTTAAGAGTAAGCTCTCAAGACCCTGTGTGAGCTGGGGAACACCACTACCTATTACTTAGGCACTCAGTCAACGTGAATAGGTTAATCAGTCAAGCTGGCTGCTGCATCAAGTGGTACTAGATAGTCTACAAAAGATAATGAAAATGACAAAATGCAGAATGAAATGTGAGTAAAATAGTATACTAGAGGTGGTGCCTTGTTTTAAATTCTGATTTTCCAAGGCACAGAGACATCAAATCACTTCTCTGCCATCATAAAAGAAATCAGTCCCACAACCGTAGTTAGAATCCAGCTTCTATGATAGTGACTTAAAAGTCCCTCATTTCCAGCCATCCCCTCTTCCCTTCCCACAACCCTGACTTCCTCTGCTACAGTTTTATTTAAGAAGTTGTCAGTGGCTTACAGAATAGAAGCTGCAGAGGGAAGAGTTTTACCTGAGTTTACCTACCTTGCCTTAGACTTCCCATTCTTGACTTCTCTCCCTCCTGGTCATTGACACACTTTCTGGAGTCCTGTACTATGGTTTTCTGGTCCATAATTCATCCTCACAAGTTACTCTTCTTTTAAGTAATAGGTTTATCCTGTGGAGGAAGGACTAGCCAGATGACACAAAGAAGCCTTTTTCCCAACCGTCCCTGCTTTCAGCAATCCCCAATTCCATCAAAGTGAGCAACTTCCCCCACTGGAAAACAGTAAGCCCAAGTCAGCGTACTTGAAAGCACATGCATCTCAGACTACTGCCTCCTGCTCACGGACTTCAGGCAGGCCTTCTTTGGACACAGTGCGCATCAACAGTGGCCTTTGTTTAGCTCCCTGGCATTTCATTCAAGAGTCCTTTGTCCCCTTATGTGTGTGTCTCTCTCTTAGTCTCCGCCTCTGACCCCTTTTGCTTTCTGGTGCCAGAGAGGCTGAGACTACACAGTTGCTGCCTCTTGGGAATGTAAATATTTCTCTCCTGCCTCATACACCTGCCACCTGAAGATAAGTCTTCCCTCTCTGACCTTATGAACACACACACAATCATAATATTCTGTATATGGAGTTCTGTAGAGAGTGGTCTTGGTAAAATGTCCATGAGATCATATGCTATTTTTAATTTATAGATTTTTTTAATCTTATATCTATAGAGATCAATCTATGAAATCCTAACATCAGTCACTGACCACTTGGAGAGCAGACTAAGAGTCCTTCAAGTAAGAATGTGTATAGTTCTTTCTCGTATTTACAAAAGATCTTAGAAATGAGAAAAGCCTAATTGGTCATTTCAAGTTAATGATGCAGAACCCCACTGCAATGTAAGTAAAAAGAAAACAAACAAAAAACCCATTGCTGTCGAGTTGATTCCGACTAATAGTGGCCCTGTAGGACAGAGTAGAACTGTCCCATAGCATGTCCCAGGAGTGGTTGGTGGATTCAAACTGCCAACCTTTTGGTTAGCAGCTGAGATCTTAACCACTGTGCCATCAAAGGTATTTCTAATAAGTCAAACCCATAGAGATGCAAACAACTGGAAAGGAGACGATACCAATACAAGTTCGGAGGTGGAGCCAGACTGACAGATAGTAAGGAAGATAGTAGACAAGAGAGGCTCTGAGGAACCCAAATTCTAACTGGCAGAGGGGAAAGCTGAGGACTCAAGTATTGGAAGTATTGGAAGTATCAGGCACCTCCGAAGAGAAGGTGATGGAGAGAAGTGTTTAAAATAAGAAGATGTGATGGAAGTCTGTTTAAGGAGCAGTCACATCCCCAGATTCCCACCTTCCCTCTGCACAGCCAGGCAACTGCTCCTAGAAGAAACTATAGGCAGGGAGAAAACTTCAAAGTTGAAGTGTTATTGATATCCGCAGAGTGATAAGAGAAAATATTGTAACCACAAAACAGGAACAGGATAGTATATGTTTTAAAAAGGAAACTCTCAGCAAACAAAGAAAAGAGCTCTTTGAAAAAGAGAACAGAAATGAAAAACTCAATAAAAATTTCAACAGATAAAGATGACAAACTCTCTCAGAAAGTAAAGCAAATACCTACAGACATGTAATATACAAGAGAAAAGATATGAAAATTAGAGAAAGCCCAGGAGATATGAGACTCAAGCAGTAATAATTCCATAAAAACAGAACAGAAAACAAAGTGAAAAAAATCATCAATGAAATAATTAAAGAAAATTTCCCCAAGTTAAAGGACAAAAATTTCCAGATTGAAAGGATCCACTGAGTACCCAGAACTAGTTGGAAATAGACCCACAGTAAAGTATGTTGTAAAATATCAAGATATTTGGAGCAAAGAGAAGATCCTCCAAGCTGTTGTAAAGAAAAAACAGGTCACATACAAACTTTCAGAAGCCCAAATGACTTTGGACGTCTCAAGAGTAACATGGAAGGGGTGTTAGTTCCCCCCTAGAATTCCTTACACAACCAAAGTATCAAAGAGATGTAAGGGTAAAGAAAAGACATGTTCAGCTGTGAAGGTCTCACAAAACTACCTCCTATAAATCCTTTCTCAGGAAGCTATGGTAGAATGAGTTCTAATAAAATAAGCGGGTAAAACAAGAAATAGAAAGACATAGGATATAAGAAACACAAGTTCCAACACAGAGTGGTAAAGGCATTCCTAGGAGGGCAGCAGCACAGCAGGGCAAAAGGGCAACCCGTTCAGAGTAGAGCTGGTCAGAAGGCCTCAGGAGAGGCTTCTTCAGGGGATGAAAATGGAAGACACCAGAGAAGTGATTTGATGTCTCTGTGCCTTGGATGCACCTAAACACGGAGACCTGGTCAATGAGGAGTTTGGAGCTGAATTAACAATGCTGTTGTTAGTTGCCTTCAATTCTATTGCTAGGCCTGTCTTCCTAGGTGCCACTGGGCGCAAACCAGGGCTTCAAACAGATTCTTCGCAGTTTAGTCATGGCCAAGGAAGCAAAACCAGAACAGGAACAACAACAGGTTGAAGCCCTACTAGAAACGTAACCTGTTAGAAAATAAGGACCGTGTATGCATTGCATTGCAACAAATCTCTTGCTCTTTGAGCAGAGTCAGAAACAGCGGTGCTCCACTCAAAGATGGCGGCAGACGCCGCTGCTTTGAATGTGTATCACTCCCCACAGTCCTGCAGTAATCCAGTCTCAGGCATCATGCTCCTGAAAGGGCTCACTCCGTCTTTTCATTTCTGAGTCTCTCATTCTAGGGCTTCGACTTGTAATTTTTCCTGTTTCGGTTATTGTTACTGATCACCCAAATTGTAAAAATTTGGGTCTTTTCCAGTTTCGCTTCCATTGGCCATCACTGAACCAGTTCCAACTGGTTCAAAGCCCTGGTGCAAACTACCAGCCTTTCAGTCAGCAGTCGCGTGCTTAACTGTTCGCACCACCTGGGGACTCTGAATTAACAATGAGCAAGTAAAAACACAGACAAAAAACAATTATTAACTCCAGGGAAAACAAAAAGTTGTACATGAAAATGATCATAGTCTACTCCATGGCTTTCCTGTAAATAATGTTTCTTAGTTAGTCATAAAAATGTAAACACTGATTGCTGAGTGAATGAAAATTGCAATATTACAATATATTGTGAGGTGAAGGACATCAGAAGAGTGTCCCTATATGGTGGGGACCAAAGGGTGGAAATAAAAGACAGCTAAATTCCACTTTTTATAGTGGTAAACTCAAACTAAAATAATCACAATAGTAGCAAAATATCATTGACAATAAATGTCAAAATACTGAAAGGGATGCCCAGGTCACCTCTAAGGAGGGGATAATGGGAGGGAGGCTGCTGCTCTATAAAATAAAACTTTACTCTTTACTATATGTGTATATAGTTTTAATAAATATATAAATAATAAATAAATAAACAGATCTTAAGTTTTGTTTTTTTTTTAAGTAGGGAAAAAGGAAACTTTACTGATTATTCATCCTTTCCCTTTCTGAGAGGTAGATAATACTTTCTATTTTCTCTTAGAATCTTAATTAGTTCAATATTTAATATTCTTTGCAGTGGGGATATTACTACCTATTTCCAAACAGTGGGTTCATGAGTAAAGAAAGGGTAAAAGATGTAAAAATCAGGCTCCGAATAGGGAAAGCTGGGTGACAGCTGGACTTCTTCCATTACCCTGTGAGTGTATGTCAACCTGAGATTCATTGGCGTTGACATATATCCTCTTTTACCTCTCCAGGTGGGGGTTTCAATTATTGACTAAAGTGGGAGGGTACAGGGGATAGGAGTGAGGTCTAGGAAGGAAATGGGCAGGGTACAAAGGACAAACTACTTTTCCCTTCCTTCTGTGGTAATAGTATGGTGGGGAAAGCATCTTCCTTCCATCTCGGCCTCTGCTCTTTGAGCCTGTACCATGCTCTCTAGCATTCACATATGTAGCTAATTCGGTGAATTTTTGTGGACTGGCGGAAGATCCAAACTGTTACTTGTAGCAAGATGTGTTCTGAGTTCAAAATAACCTATTCACTATCTTTGGAACATGAGCCCTGCTTCAGATTTGGTTCAACAAGCAATTATGGCTGAGTCAGGGCACTCTGAGCGTCCCCAGCGGCGTCTAGCCATGGCTCATGAGGTCCTCTGTTTCCCTAGGCTATCAGTGTACCTGTCTCTCACAGTTTACCGGGAGAAACTGTGAATCTGAGATCACAGCCTGCTTCCCAAACCCCTGCCGGAATGGAGGATCCTGTGACCCAATCGGAAACACTTTCATTTGCAATTGTAGAGATGGGCTCACCGGAGTCACGTAAGTAAGCTTGTGCAGTAGTTTTTCTCTAGGCTGCTGCTTGCTTCTAGGAAAATAAATCAATAAACAACTAACTGGGATAAAATATCTGCCACTAATGTGGCAGGCAAAGGGTTAATACATTTACTATATAAAGAATGATTACAAGGAACTGAAATGTTAACAGGGTTTATCTCTGGGTAGTAGGGTTATGGGTAATTTGTATTTTTTTTTTTTTTTTTTTTTTACTTTATACTTCTCTATATTTAAAATTTTTGTGTAATTAATATATATTCTATAACTAGGAAAACAATTATTTTAAAGGAAGTTATCCATGACACTTAATATTTCCAGTATAATTCTGAGGCAGACATACCACCCATTTCCCCAGAACCCATTAGCTGGTCTCTGCTGCCCAGCATTTCACAATCATTCTGAGAAACTAAATTTACCTTTCCTCTGCAAACGTTTTTCCCCCAGAAATAAGGAAAATTAAAGTGTTAGCCAGGTGGAAAGGGAATGTTTTAAGATCTTAGTAAAGCACCATTTTGAACCATCCTCGATCGTTTTAGAAGTGTATATATATGTAATCTTAGCCAACTTTGAAACGTTGGATGTAATTTAAAGTAATAAAGCTGCATTTATTTTTAGATGATCTGTGATTCGGACTAATTTACAACTGACCAGGCTTCAATCTGTTCAAATTAGGGAAGTTTGATTTCATTTTAAAGGGTGGATGGTGAAAAATACAGGTGATTGGACCTTTGAAATGAACATATCAGAACGATTGCTGAAGCAGAGAAAACACAAGGAGGAAGGAAGGTCTATGTTCTCAAATAATGTTAAACTAAGAAAGAGCAAGACTTTAATGTTAGCTTTAGAATTATACTCAGAGCAAGTATTAAAAAGGCATGGATTGCTTTACAGGGAATAAAATTACTTACTTATTTCATTAGAATGCTTTTGTCATTTTCTCCTAATATCTGTATTACCACTGGCCTTTAACATAAGCACAGAATGGAGAAGAAATATGGATGTGTAGTCCTCATCTCACCCATCCACCCCTTGCCACCCCTAGCTTCCCAAAGGGACCAGAAATTACTATAACCACTAGAGCAAAATGCTAAAACCAAAGCCTTTTTCCTCTCTGGTTCATAGCTCTTTAACTGCAATTGTACAATCTCAAAAGTTCTGAGGACTGAAAGGGTTTTGGGTAAGTTGGTGGCAAACTAAAAACCTGGTCAAAACTACTCTGAGGCTAATTTATCGTTTTTATTTCCTCATTTAGTATAAATATCCATGTGTTTCACTGTAGAAACACCGGTATAGTTGACTATGGGCTCCTATGCCAGCCCCAGAGTCCCTGGGTAGTGCAGACAGGCTCTGCTGCTCACTGAAAGGTTGGAGGTTAGAGTCCACCCAGAGGAGCCTCAGAAGAAAGGCCTGGCACTCTACTTTCGAAAAATCAACCATTGAAAACCCTTTGGAGCACAGTTTTACTCTGACACACATGGGTTCCCCATGAGTCGAAATCGACTCAAGGACAACTGTTTTGTTCTTGTTTTATTTTTAATGACAGCATCAGTTTTGGGGGGGGGGGGTATTACATAATTAGAGAGATATGCACCGTATGACCTTTCTAAAATTGTAAATTTTTAAGTTTTGAAACACATCTGGGTTTGTAGACCTCTTCATAACATCTGTTGTTATTTCTCTTTCTTCTCCTCTCCCCATCACGGCCTTTCCCCTCCCCTACCTGGGTCGAATCAGAACAATTGGGAGAGATTGGGTTTTAGGAAGAAACACTGTACCTCATGAGGATGACTCAGGGCCATGGGTGGGCCCATAAATGCCCAAATTATCACCTTCTCCAACACACACCATCTTTGTCACGCTCCATCTCTTCCCTTTCGGTGCTTTATTTGCTTTTAAAGTTGTTAGTCTTTATTGAGCCCCAGTATACAAGCCTGTGTCTCCAGGTCCTGATGTTTGGGAGGGACTTTGTGTGTTTTGGGGCCGTAGGTGTGAGAAGGACATCAACGAGTGCGAGCAAGAGGAGTGTGAGAATGGGGGCTCCTGCGTCAACGTGTTTGGCTCCTTCCTCTGCAACTGTACGCCCGGCTATGTGGGCCAGTACTGCGGCCTGCGCCCTGTCGTGGTGCCCAACATCCAGGCTGGCCACTCCTACGTGGGGAAGGAGGAGCTTATTGGCATTGCCGTGGTTCTGTTTGTCATCTTCATCTTGATTGTCCTCTTCATCGTCTTCCGTAAGAAGGTCTTCCGTAAGAACTACTCCCGCAACAACATCACGCTGGTGCAGGACCCTGCCACGGCCGCCCTGCTCAACAAGAGCAATGGCATACCATTCCGGAACCTGCGGGGCAGCGGGGACGGCCGCAATGTCTATCAGGAAGTGGGGCCCCCACAGGTTCCTGTGCGCCCCATGGCCTACACCCCATGCTTCCAGAGCGACTCCAGGAGCAACCTGGATAAGATTGTGGATGGGCTGGGGGGCGAGCACCAGGAGATGACCACATTCCACCCTGAGTCACCTCGCATCCTGACAGCCAGGCGGGGTGTGGTCGTGTGCAGTGTGGCCCCCAACCTCCCAGCAGTGTCACCCTGTCGCTCAGACTGTGATTCCATCCGGAAGAATGACTGGAATGCAGGATCCGAAAGTAAGTAGGTAGTGGTGCATCTTCGTTTATTCCACAGGTGTTCACGGGAATGCCCTGTGCATTCCCCATGACATGTTGGGTTGTTTAATTTTCACACCAGCCCTGCAACATTGCTCTTGTTATTATCCCCGTTTAAAGATGGGTATAATGAGGCTCATAGAGGTTAATACGTAACAACTAGTAAGAGCAGTCAGTACTCTATTGCAGGTCTGCCTGATGCTAAATTTCACCCTCTTCTCCCAATAGCACATTAGGCGGTAATGAAAACTGCAAAGTAATATAAGTGATATACAGATAGTGCACTCTAGGAGGTCAGAAGAAGAGATTATTTCTAGCCAGAGTGAAGACTTGAGGGAAGCAGAGGACCATCTGAGTTGGACCATGCTGGATTAAAGGGTCTGGGGAGAGGAAGGCATTCCATATTGAGGGACCCACATGATCAGAGGAAAAACAAGTCATTCTATTTAGCTGAAATTCAGAGTCCCTGAAACAAGAGTGTGAACTACAAGGATGGAAAAGTGGTCTGGGCCAGATGGTGGTGTTTCCCTCTCCTTTTGGCTCCACCCACTGGTATTCTAGGCACAGGGAAGAACTGCAGGTGCAAAGGCCCTGGGGTAAGAAAGCTTGTTCTGAAGGACTCAGAGGAGGTCAGTGCAATTGGAGCTTGGTAAGTGTCTTAGGCCGGGTTCTCTAGAGAAACAAAACCAGTAAAGCATATAAATATATATAGAGAGAGATTTAGATCAAGGAAACAGCTCATGTGATTGTAGAGGCTAGAATGTCCCAAGTCCATGGATCAGGGTAGAGGCCTCTCCCAATTCATGCAGCTGCAGAAGCTGGTGAGCCCAAGATCAGCAGGCTGAAGAGCAAGGCTCCTGTTTACAGGCTGTGAAGGTCAATGAATTCCAAGACTGGCAGGCAAGACCACAAGATTTCTCCTGATTCATGTAGCTGTAGGGGCTGGTGAACCCAAGATTCGCAGGTCAGAGAGCAGGGCTCTACCCACAGGCTGTGAAGATCATCCAATCCCAAGTTCAGCAGATAAGCTGACAGCTCAAGTCCCAAGAACCAGAGGTGAGATGACAGGAGGCAGCCCCTGGATCCAGAGTGAGGAAAAATCCAGAACGTTTGCTTATATTCAGATGCAGGCCACACCCCCAAGGAAAATCCCTTTCATCTGATTGGCTACTCACAGCATACTCAATCAGGGGAGTGATCACATATAAACACTGAGAATCATGGCCCAGCCAAGTTGACACACAATCTTAACATCACAGTGAGCATCAGGGGAGAATGAACGCATTTTAAGAGCAACACCATTACAGTTTTTTAAGCAGGTTAGTGGCATGATCTGATTTAGAGTTTTAAAAGATGGGTCTGGCTGATCCATGGATAAGAGACTGAACAGGACCAAAGAAAGAAGGAAGCAGAGAGACCAGTTAGATGGCCTCTGTGAACATCTAGGTGAGAAATGCTGATTGTTTTCCTGCCCTAACAGCAGTCAGAGTGAGACTAAGGCAAGCTCTGTTGCAACATCTGACTTTTCATTAGACCAAATGGCTTTATATTTGAGTAATAGTCATGCCCTGGGCAGCAGCGGTTTCTGAAGGCTGTGATTACTATATGTTGGGCTGGAGGGTGAGGAGGCAGGTTTCAAATGGAGATAGAGCACATGGATATAAAGGGGTGACTTCATGGAGGAAGGGGGCATTCCTACTGGTGTCTTTAAGCATGAATAAGTTATCTGTAAAGTCCCTGGATGGTGCAAACAGTTAATATGCTCGACTGCTAGCTGAAAGGTTGAAGGTTTGAGTCCACCCAAAGGGAACTTGGAAGAAAGGCCTGGCGATCTACTTCCGAAAAATCAGCCATTGAAATCCCTGTGGAGCAGAGTTGTACTCTGACACACATGGGTCACCGTGAGTCAGAATTGCCTGGAAGATATCTTCAGGGAAGCTATTGGAGAGGGACTACCAGAAGCAGGAAGTAGGTTGATGAGTGTAGAGGAGGTATGAGGGGTTACTTGAGGGATGTGTGTGGTTCCGATGTTTGGGAGAGAGGTCAAGGCTAGAGGCAAAGGTTTGAACATCGTCTGCATGGAAGTCGGTGGAATCTCTATGAGGGTGAGCTCACAGAGGGAGCAAGAGTGGAGGGAGGGAGGTAAAACTAGGCCTCCAAAAGAACCTTGGAGAATGCCTGCATGTGGGAGGTGGGCGGAGGGGAGGGGCCAGGAAGCGAGACAAACACTTGCCAACAAAGAGAGATGAGGGACAGAGGAGAAGGCAGCTGTGCAGAGGCTGAAGGACAATAGAGTATCAAGAACATCAGCAGTATCAATACAATAAAATCGTCAAGGAGGACACAGCTAGGAAAAAAGAAAGAAAGAAAGAAAACTACTCAGCTTGATGCCTAGAAGATCCTTAGTGATCTCAAGAGAGTTTCAGTGGTATCATCAAGGCAGAAGCCAGATTGCAAGGGTTAAGGAGGAAGAGATTTGGTGAGAAAGCAGAGGCCGCAGAGGAGCATAAGCCCGGCACAACTGTGTGCTGCACGGTGCTGGGTCATCTCTTTAAATCCTCCCGACTGCCCCATGTGACACTGTTCACCAGCCCATCATCGGACAGGGAGAAAACTGTGGCTTGGCCGATTCAATAACTTGCCCAAGGGTGTGTAACTAATAAGTGGAGGAGTCAGGATTTGAACCTTAGGAGGTTAAGCGTGAAGAAGGGAGAGAGAGAGCAAAGGAAGAGGGTTTCCTGATGATGGAGGAAGGCTGAGAACAACTTCTTCCTATTTCAGTGCTGCCCCAACCATGCTATTTGCTAATTCTGTCTTTCTGTATACACACTCAAATTTTAAGTAGTTGCCCTTGGATTTTAACCTTAAGTATATCCCCTCTCAAGTTCTCTGTAGAGTTAGACTTCACTACAGTTTTGCCGATCCACTAGCTAATTAGAAAAGCTCTTTTTTATTTAGCGATGAAAAGAAAGGTTTTGAATAAGTGGAGGAGTGGAGAGAGGAGTTTTATGTCTGGCAGCGTATTCACAAGGTGGATCATCTGTCATTTCCTTCATTGTGCTCAGTGCTAAGCCGTGTGCACCTTATGCTTTTCTGAGGCACATCTTCATATTTTCTGCTGTATGGCTGTTGCGAGGTGAATTTCTCCCAGGCGTCTCTCTCCGCTTATATCAGTTGTTTATCCAACTCATCATTTTGCTGTGGCTTCAGCAAGTGGCAGCAGACGCAGAGCCACCATGCCTGCTACTGACATCACCCTTTGTGGAAGAAGCAGTGATTTCTGTGACCACCAAAAAGAACAACCGTTCCCTTAATCACAAGTCTGCGTTTCTTTGTACCATCATGTTCCCTGATGCTTTGAGGCTCTTCCTGGTGATCATCGCCCCCCACCTCCCTCCCATTCATAATGTGACAGCTTTATTTCCAGAATTCACCTCAGGCCAAAACTCAGATTTCCCCCCAAAGTATTGTTGAGTTTTTATGGAATACATTTCCTTCTTTGTTAAGCAAGGCAGTTAGCTGGCAAGACAATCTCTGGATGACTAATTCATTTTTCACTTGACAACCTCAAGATACCAGCTGTTTTATTGCTTGTTTTAGTCCATCAAATAAGAAGGCAGCACCATAGAATGTGTGTTAGCCTGTGTGTGTGTATGTGTTGTTCAGGCTGTATATATATCAGCAAAGAGGAGGAAGTGTGTGCATAAGAGCACATCCATACCCGCTGACTGCCCCCCACGCAGAACATGGTCATTCCCAAAAATAATGCGACGCTGCCCTCTAGAAGGCCAAGCTGAAAACTCCACTCGCTCCCTAGAGAAGGAAGTTAGGATAAATGTAATGGCATTCTTGCCTATAAAATATTTACTCTCATTTAACCTGGTGTTGGCACCACATGGGTTCATGTAAATGATCTAAATTAACTCTGAATGGCAAAGAGCAGCCCAGCCACTTCATCCCGGCTTCGCTCTTCCCTTTGTCACTTCGCTTTGAGGAGGGAACAGCTACTTTCGGCTGTCAGCTATTTGGAAGCTCATTTACCATGGGCTGAGGGCTTCGAATCCATAATGTAAATCACTTGACTGACATATCTTTGCCCCCAAAGACACATTCAATTTTCTGTTGTGGGGCTAAATGATTTTCTCCAAGCCAATGAAAGAGCCCAGAGAAGGGAACTCTGGAGGGGCAGGGCTGGAAATTTGCACAAGGTAACTAGTGTCATCTCTGCTTTCTCTGTGGCTGTCCATGAAGACAAAGGGGTTGATGACTCGGGAGAAGTAACCTGCTTTGCAGGCAGTAATAAAGGCAGCAATTCGGAGGTTCAGTCCCTCAGCTCCTTCCAATCAGATTCCGGTGACGACAATGGTAAGAAGTCATCAGATTTTGCTTCGTGGGGATGGGTTCTGCTTCCTGCGCTGACGGACAGTGGTGGGGAGGAAGGTGATGCAACCAGCTTAGTTTGTTAACCTGTTCTTGGGGCTTTTGAGTATGTTCACAGCCTTTCGATGGACTCCATTACTGGAGTGTCCTTACTGAAGAAGCGCTGTGGATCTGCAGCTAGGAGCAGGTCTACGGAGCTGCCTCAGGGGTTGATGAAGTTCCCTTGGCCCTCCAGTAATAAGTTGTCTTTGATATGGTTCACGATGGAGCTACCTCGTCCCAAAAAATACTCTCTAGCAACAGTGCACTTTATTTCTTTGTTTTAGTTTTACTGGTGATCTCTTCCCTCTTTGAATCCAACCTCCCATCTTTAGAGTGGCATTGTCATTCAGTTGAACCCTCCTTATCCTTTCAGACTCCTTGCATGGTGCACACAGTTAAGCACTTGGCTATTAGATGAAAGGATGATGGTTCTAACACACCCAGAGGCATCTCAGAGCAAAGACCTGATGATCTGCTTTCAAAAGCTCACAGCCTTGAAAGCCCTATGGAGCACAGTTCTACTGTGAAACGCATGAGGTCACCATGAGTTGGAATTGACTTAATAGCAACTGGTATCATCCTTTAGTGACATGGGCCTTTGGAGAATCTATTAAAAGCTATGGATCAGGTCCTTAGAAAAATGTACATACACCCAAAATGTTGCATGCAATTCCATGTGATTCACGGGCCTCACTGACTCTCCCAAGCTGCTCCCTCTACCTCTTGTGAATCTATGTTTATAGAGAAGGTTCTAATGATGGACTAGGTTTTCTGAGCTGAGGAGCCAGCTTTGGAGGATGTGTTGGTCTCCCCAGAGCAAGGGAGGAGAGGAGAAATGGTCATAAACAGTAAGAGATTACCAAGAACAATTTCAAATAGTCATCCACAGAGACAGGCAGCCTTATTCCAGTCTATACATGAGGTCATCTTACCATTTATCAGCAATCAGCAAAAATTGGATGTTTATTGATTTGTGTAATCATTCACCCCATAAACCCTTGCTGAGTTTCTCCTGTGTGCTAAACCCTATGCTGGGCATGGGGAGTACAACATGAAAAGGACATTGTCCTTGCCCCCAGGGTAAATAAAGGAGCAAGTGAGTTCTGAGACCATAGAAGCAACTATGAAAGTAAAATATTCTACCTTTGCGATCGCCTGCCCCCAAGTGTCTTCCACCTCTTTCCCCAATACTTGGAGCTCCTGAAAGGTACAGACACCTGCGTCTCTTACTACTGGGATAATAAACCATGTAACAGTGGATTTCTTCTGACCATTTTCTCAGTTAGGATAATGGCTCACCTCCAGATCTTTGTGCTGTCCTTTTTTTTTTTTATCCCCAGCCAGAAGAAAATCTGTAGCTGATTTTCATTTTATATAGAAGCAACCAAGATCACATAGTTTCCAAACTCTAGGCACTAGCTCCAGCAATGATGCCGGGTTGACTGTTCTCACGGGCTCTGTTGCGTGTGCCCTGAAGGTCACATACTTGAACTTCATGCTTAGCATTCTGGTTGGTCCCAACTAAAGCAAATGGTGTTAGGAATTTTCAGCAAATTACTTTTAACCTGAATCATCTCTCTACAAGCCACTGGCATCAGGTCTTCGTTGTTCTTTTTGTGTGCTGTCCAGTTGATACCAACTCATAGTGACCCTATAGGACAGGGTAGAACTGGCCCATAAGGTTTCCAAGGCTGTAATCTTTTTAGAAGCAGACTGCCACATCTTTCTCCTTTGGAGTGGCTGGCGGCTTCAAACCACTGACCTTCTGGTTAGCAGCTGAGCGCTTAATCACTGTGCCACCAGAGCTCTTTATCAGGTGCTTAGGCAACCCATATACCTGTTGCCATGAAGTCGATTTTGACTCATGGTGGCCTCATATGTTGCAGATTAGAACTGCACCATAGGGTTTTCGTGGCTATGAACTTTCAGAAGTAGATCACCAGGTCTTTCTTCCAAGGTGCCCCTGGGTGGGTTCAACCTGCCAGTCTTTCAATTAATAGCCCAGCATTTAACCAGGTGTACTACCCAGGGACCCCTAAGGCAATCCATTTAGACCACAGAAATCTTCCTGGATTGTAACTGAGAAACCAAATGCTGATTTCTATCCACATTTGGACCCAGGGACAGGCTAGGTGGGAGCTGGGCCTTGGGTCATTTTGGGCTATGGGGGGCATCAAGTGAGTGTGAAGCTGTCAGTCCTACAAAGGTTATCCTCCACCACTGGCATTTGGACAGGGGCTTGGAACAGCATAACTGACCAACAAATAATTATCCCTGCAAATAGTGAGGTCTTCCTCTGATAGCCTGTGGGAGTTGATAATGAGAAATTAGCGTAAGCAAGATGATCCACTGCCTTCCACTGGGCCAATCAGCATGAATTTATGACCCAAAAGCCCCTGCCAATCATGCCTTTCAGGAGGACTGGCCCCCAGTTTGCTGACATTTCTCCTCCATTCCAGAAATCCCTGGGACCCCCTAGATAGAAGTGTCCGTTGAAGCACCACCTAGTGACAGGATTGTGGGAAAGCTTTGGGTGTTTGCATGTTGCGTCTTTGTTGTTGCTGTTGTTGTTAAAAGAAGTTAGCAATATGTTTAAAATACACAACTAACCTGAAGCTATCCTTCCCCTCCCTCTCACCTGCTTTTCCTGACCACAAGCATCCATAGTGACTGTCATTCAGCTTGTCAACAATGTAGTTGACAATATAGAAAATGAAGGTATTTACATTTTTTCTTCCATAGCATGTCTTTGTCTAAAGAGCTACTCTTTTGGAAATTTTGATCCCTTATTACTTTGGATTAGGGGAGATTTTAATCATCTGGCAACAGAGGGGGCAGTAAACAGGTGGTTTCAAATGAGATGCTGGTTGTTTATTGATTAAATTTTACAAAGCTGAAAAAGCAACTGGTTCGTAATTTTTTAAATATCGGGGTGCTGTTTTTGTTTTTTTTTTTTAAATCCCTTCCAAGAGAAGAAGACCCAATTAGTTGTAGTCCAGATTAATACTAACTTCATTCTTACAATTGACATGTACTCATGAAGCACCTACTATGTGCTGGGAACACTTAATTAATCATTCATAGTTACAATATTATGGGGATTGATTTTATTAGTGTCTTAATGAGACTACAGCCTGGTATGGACGGGATTTATTTTTTTTATTTCCTATTCATAGTTACAATATTATGGGGATTGATTTTATTAGTGCCTTAATGAGACTACAGCCTCGTATGGACGGGATTTATTTTTTAATTAGTCATAGCCCGTAGACCTTTCAGAGCATATTTTTGTTTTGGTTTTTTGTTGTTTGTTTATTTAAAATGTTCTATTTTGTCCCCCCTTTACATGGCTTGGATTGTCAGTTTTACTTTTCACTTTATATCTAAACAGTGTCTGTCATGGATCAAGGACAGAACTACAACCGAGGTGACTCTGCCAAGACTCCAACATAACATTTTATTTATGCATTTTGATTTGCTAAGTCCGTTCTTACCCTTTCCTTCTCCCTCCATCCTTTCTGAGTTCTTTGATCTGAATTTTGCATGCTCCAGGTGTCTCGTGTGCGTGTGCTCGGTGCGCATTCTTCCCCCAGCCTCGTCCCCTGCGTGTGACTCATCCACTTGCCTGCAAATCCCCCCGCCCTCTGTGGTCCATGGTCCAACTGGTTCCCTCTCTGTGAGCATGCTGCCAGCCTTGCTCTGCACGTAACGTGTGGATAGGGAGAGGGGTGGGGTGGGGTGGGGGCCTTAGAACTTTGTTCCTCAGCACGCCCTTGCTGGCCATCTCGCATGGCATGGCTAGGTGTGAGGCTCTGCAGCAACCAAGCACCATCTCTCAGAGCTGCCATCACCGTTTTTCCCCTGCCCCTGTGATAGGCCCTTGTAAGGAACACGTGGATGACCCTGGCTTCTTAGGGTCCCTTGGATGTTAAGGCTTGCATGTCAGGTCCCTTCTCTGCTCTTCTCCCAGTCCTGCCCCAGCTCTAGCCCGGAGGAAGTTAACTGTCTTGGCTTTTCTCTCACAGCCTATCATTGGGATACCTCCGACTGGATGCCAGGCGCCCGCCTATCGGACATAGAGGAAGTGCCCAACTATGAGAACCAGGATGGAGGCTCTGCACACCAGGGCAGCACACGGGAGTTGGAGAGCGATTACTACCTGGGCGGATATGACATCGACAGCGAATACCCACCCCCTCATGAAGAGGAGTTCCTGAGTCAGGACCAGCTGCCCCCTCCCCTGCCAGAGGACTTCCCAGACCACTATGAGGCCCTGCCACCCTCCCAGCCTGTCTCACTGGCCAGCACGCTGAGTCCAGACTGCAGGAGAAGGCCACAGTTCCATCCTAGCCAGTACCTCCCTCCTCACCCGTTCCCCAACGAAACAGATTTGGTGGGCCCACCTGCCAGCTGTGAATTTAGTACTTTTGCTGTGAGCATGAACCAGGGCACAGAGGCCACGGGACCAGCAGACAGTGTGTCTTTATCCTTGCACAATTCCAGAGGCACCTCGTCCTCAGATGTATCAGCCAACTGCGGCTTTGACGACTCCGAAGTAGCCATGAGTGACTATGAGAGCGTGGGGGAGCTCAGCCTCGCCAGCCTTCACATTCCATTTATTGAGACTCAGCACCAGACCCAAGTGTAGAAGACATGTCTCAGGTGCTCTGCGCTGTTTGTTAGAGAAAAGTCGAAGGAGATTGGCTGGGCTTATGTCTCAATGGAGACTGGTCTGTTGAGCAAGAAGGAAATAACCGTATTTTCCACTAGGAACTTCTTCCCAAGTAATACTGTCACAAGCAAGCTTGATTCTAACTAGGTGAAAATGAAGGGCTCAGAAATTGTTTCTGTGAACCTGGCAGTACGTACCCACCTTCATGGCAGCGAAGGCATACCAAGTTTTTAAAGGGAGAAAAATGATTTCACCCGCTAAGTTACATGGTAGCTCTTTGATTGCTTTGTGCAGTATTGTGCCCTGGACAGTGTTACAGAATCAGTCCTGCAGTATTATTAACTGGCAACAATCAAAAAGGCATTGTTGCATGTAACATTGAGCCAATGGGGTGGGGGGGGGGGTGAAAAGAGTAGTTATGATTGTTGGAAAGTCAGTCTCTTAGGTAACAGACAAGAGGAACAAATGTAATTATTAAACCAACAAGAAAATGGGCTGAAGCCTTTAAAGTCAACTCTATTTTTTTTTTTAAATAAGCTGCACAATTTTCAGCTATAAAATTAGGTTTGGGTAACATGTTTACTATGCTCAGTTATTTCTGTTTATTTGTTTTAAGCATCCAATATAATATAGTTGGGTTTTATGATCTTTGAGAAAGGTATCAATGAAGAGCAACGTGAGGATATTTGGGTGCCATTTTGAGGGTTGGGGAGAAGGTTAACATTGTTCAAACATTAGAATGTGATTATCTGGTTTTGTTTCTTTCTGTTAGATATTCCTGGCTAGAACTGCAATTCTAACATTGCTGCAGAAATTGGCCTTTGTTCTGAGAATCAGAAAATGAAAGAAAAAAACTAGTATATTGTTATCTAAAATGAGAGCTATTTAAAAGATTAAACAGAATTCACAAGTTCAGAAAAATACATATATGATATTTTCAGAGTTTTCAGGCTGGATAATCACATTTCTTGATAATGCAGGTAAGAGGTGCTTTTTATTCTAAATTGATAGCGTCATCACTATAAATGCAATTATGTTTAAAAAAAAGAAGAAAGTAGATTAGTTGTTGTGTATAAATTATAATAGTGTCTGTGTGTGGGCCTACATACAAATATGTGCTTGCACTCAATAAGGCTGCTCTTGAGGAAGGCTAACGTAAAGGTTTTGGGATATGGACCATGTTGAAAACCCTGCCAGTGAGGCTGAACTTCCAATTTCTCTGATCTCTGTGATGTTAGAGAAACACCAAATGCCATATTTTTACTCTGGTTCAGTTGACTTTATTTTGGTACTGCCATTTCTATTAACACAAAACAAAACTGTGCTTTTTAAAAACAGTATTTTGTTACAATTTTCCAGTTCTAATCTCTATTTGAAAAATATGTAATGTTTAATTATACCCTGGGATTCTCCTCTCACCTGACATACAGGCTTTGGCCATGAATTTCCAAAACTGACAGGAGAATTATTCCACTGGAAATACAATAACACAATACTCAAAACTTCAAGCTGACAAGTTGAGTGAAAGACTTCCCTCTTTGGTTTCGATCACATTATGGCCGCGCGTGCAGTGGCCATGGTAAATAAATGCACATTTGCACTATCTGCTTAATGAGCAAATCTCTGTGTCCACAGTTTCAGATGACATATGGCATTGGTGTGTAAATTGTACTGTCCCACGTCTGCCTATCATCCACTCAGACACATTTTTAGTTGTTTCAATTGTATTTAATCCACTTACTTCTTTGTAAGAGTCAGTGTTTCTGAACCGTCCCTTGGAGAATTCCCTTTTCATTCCCCAGCTTCCTGAGGAAGTGGACACACTTGACAGGGTTTTCAGCCTTTCTGCTCTTCCTGTCTCATGGTCACAGCTCCTCACAGACGTATTATCTGCACCGTGGTCTTGAAATAAATGAATTTCACTAAGGCTGCTTTTGAAAATAAAGTCTTTGGTATTTTTCTTATGTAAGAAGTACATTTGCAAGAATCACGGAGACAATGACAAACTAACGTTCTCGAATAGAATCACTGTTATACTTTTAATAATGCAATGACATAGAAAGCATCAAAGTAAAACCAACAATTCATTCCTTGCCCCTAGGAAATATTAGACCAAGATTAATGCTGACAGCTCACCACTGCTTACACAGCATCTCTTCGAGGGAGAATGCCTGACTGACACAGTAATGAAGGAATAAATAGATCCTAATGCAGTTGTGAAATCACTAAAGAAAATCACACCCCTCTTTCCTCTGACCTATATAAAATACCTCTTTCTTCAGAACATCATCCCCTGATTTTCTACAGCAGAGTATCTCTGCAACTACGTATATACAGACAAGTATGTGTTATATTTTGATTGCATTATCTTTAAACACATCATATCTCTTCACTCTTTGGAAAATTAGATTTCCCTATAGATTAAGAAATGGTCCGTAGTGAGGATGGAGCTAGATGGAATGATTGCTAATTCAAAGAGCTAGAAGGGACTGTAAGCTCTGCTAGTTCAATCCCCTTATTTTATAAAAGAGGAAACAAGCTCAGAGAGGGAAAGGGACTTGCCTATGGTTGTACAGGAAGTTAAGTGGCTGAACAGGGACTAGAAGCTGTCCATTTGGTCGATATTCTTTCTACATAACACTACTCACCACTGAACTGCCCTCGGCATGGTAGCCACCTGCTTCTGCTAGACCTTCTACCTTCCTGTCATTCCTGCTTTGGAATATGCTAGGAAAGAGAACTCATGGAGACTATTTCTCTGGCAGCCTCACGATCTGATGTTTCCTTGCAGGCCCTCTAGCAAGCTCACAGTTACAGAATTCACACATTTCTTTGGACATTTATCAAAATACTACTTTTGCCAAAAGGATGTTTTCTAAAATGGCGGTGGAATGATCATTACACAACTGAACTCAGACCAGTTATACATACTGGTGAAACTTTGATAATGATATTACCCACTGGGTCCATTTTTGTTTTTCGTTTTGTTTGTCTTTCTGTTTTCCCCCTACAGGTCAGTTTCAGTTCCTACCCTGTCACCCTAATGAACCACGTGGAAAATATTTAAGCCATTTATTGTGTTTCCCTTTTTCTAACATGTGCTACCTCCTGGGAGCCATTTTTCCATAACCTGTTGTAGGCACTTTACCTGTATTGCACACATTATGGTTAGGTAGACGGTAGATGGATTGTTGGTATTTGTCATATAATAAGTAGGAGTCATAGGGTAGTAAAAGATGAATAAAAGTAGATATTTGATTTACTCTCTTTCCTCTATGAGTATTTGGCTGCTAGATTCCTTCTGATCAGCCTTCCGTGTACCCATGAAATGCCATTCTAGAAAACATAGTGATAGGAGTAGGTCAAGTCTATGCATTTAAGGTTTAACCTATCAGAGATTCAGTGTGAAGGCCTGGAAAGGGAATGTATAATGCATTCCTGAAACTTACCTGGAACTTCCCTTTGGAATTACTAGCACAATCTGGGAAAAAAAAAAAAGTAAAATATTCTATTGACCCCTCCTACTTACTCCCACACAACCCAACCTGCTGCCCCCGCTAATGCTGTGTCTACATAATCAAAGTCAGGGAAATTGAGAAAAGAGATTATCAAAATAAATCATTTAAGATCCAGAAAACACTTTCAGGTGAAATAATTCAGGAAGATCAAGTGCTCATTTTTGCATGGATTGTCGAGATAATTGTCTAGCCTCTTCACTCCGCTGCCCTCTCAGCACACAGATATTGCTAAGGTGGTTAGTCTTTCATGTTTTATGTTTCAAACCGTAGGAAATGGAGATTTGAGAAGGCATTTCTTCTGTGTCTCATTTTGTGTGGTCTGGGAGAAGGCAGTTATGTATTTTTGCTGGTTTGTGTCCTGCAGTGTTCAACTGCACGTTAGTCTGATGAAAATCCACAATGTCTTTAAGCCTCTGGTTATGGAATTGTGGGGTTTAAAGTCACTGTTTGTGGGTTTGTCATCAGTTAATATTTAGCCAGCTGGCTAAGAGATAGGAAAAGAATAAGATATGTCTTTCCTTATGTAATAATGAAAAGCAATAATTACATGTATGTAATATTACACAAAGACCATAATCAGTCTCTTCCAGTGTTTAGGATGCACTAGAGAATCGTAGAGTCATTTGGAGTGTGTTTGGACCCATTAGTCTGTACTGTAGTGCCGTTCCAACAAACAAATACCTGAACTGCTACTATTTAACAATTTTATGAGCCCATACTACTGCATTTCGGGAAGTGACAAATGCGTTTGGAAACGGAAGCAGTTCTTTTTTAAGCACTGTATCAGAAAGATTGTCTTGTAAATTTACCTGTTGCAAACAGGCTGGTTTGTAAAAGATGTATGTTTTGGTGTTTAAAATGTTTATAAAATTGTATATAATGGTTTCAATTTTCCAGGATTTTGTAGATAACTGCATTTGATGCCTATCAGGATGCTTTCATTTGGAGGGGATCAAATAGAATTCTAAGTCATCCAAGTTTTTGGTCTGCAAACTTTGAGGTAACTCTACACAGACACACACACACAAAGGATTTTAGATTTGCAAATGATGTTCTTTAATCACTTCAGACTGTACCGTAACCTTCCTTTGATTCTGCTGTTTTCGTTTAACTTTTTCTGTTTTCAAGAAAATGTTATTATTGACTTTTTTTAAAAATAAGTGTGTTTTGCCCAGTTACTAAGTACTTGATTTTTGTACCATTTCAAATTCAGAATGAGGCATGTCATTTCTTCACACACATGTGCGCACTCACCTGAACTTGCACACACATCACACACCAAAGCTTATGCAAAGGGAAAAGCTAACACTTAAAGTGAGTCTTGTCCCTGATGGAAATGGATTTGTTCCTGCATATATTGCTGTTGGCAGTATTCAGTCTTGTGTTCCTTTTCTAAAAAAAAATGAAAGGAAAAAAAAAAAAAAAACACGACAGCCAAAAATAATAAAAGCCCCAACAGTGTACAGGTTTGTAACTGCCAAAATTTGATGGTTAAAATAAGTTTTCAAGTAAAAAAAAAAAAAAAGAAATTAGCAATTGTGTTGTTGACTCTTTTTAAGTGTTTCCTTTTACTTGTCTTCAGTTAATTGCTTACATGGCACTTAAAAGGTCACCCTGCAGTCCATGGTGGAAAGACCAAGCAAGCTTTTTAACCCTGTTGTTGTTAGATGTCGTCAAGTCGATAGCAACTCATAGTGACCTCATGTAATAGAATGTAACTGCCCCATAGAGTTTTCTAGACTGTAATCTTTATGGGAGCAGATCCCCAGGTCTTTCTCCCACAGAGCTGCTGGGTGGGTGAACCACGAACCTTTGGCGGGTCAGCAGGTGAGCGCTTAACCATTGCATCACCAGGGCTCCTTCTTTAGCCCCAGTCTGCCTCTTAAACCGAGGAGTCTCTGGTCTGAGAGTTTCCCCTTCACACCTTTGGGGGCGGGGGGGTTTTCAGGGACTCTTTACCTCAAGAAAGACATCCATTAGTTCTGGAGCACCTATGTTGGAATCTAATGTAACTTCTTACTGGGCACATACCCTGTGGGGTTTTTCCCTGATGTGAACAATGAAAACAGTGCTGGAGGGCTTAAACAAATAAGGGTCATTAAGTCCTGCCTCCATAGAAATAGCTCCTAACCAAAGCCCCGCCCCTTCTAGGCAGCATCTCCAGTACTTGCTCCTCTCCCTCAAACTATAAAAAAAGGAGGCTCAATTAGCAGTTAAGTATTCCTCCAAAAAACTCCAGAAAATTTTCTACACGAGATTAAAATATACATAGGAAGTTTGCAGGGGTGGGTGGGGGAGTAGACTCAAATCAATAATGTAAAGAGGAAGTGACGTCACAAGATGTAAGCCTGAGACCAGGAAGGACTCCGGAAGGGGCGGAGTACACCTTTACCTTGCCTTGGTAAGGGAGAGCTGGCTTTAAGCATCACCCTGAGTCCCTGCCTTGAAAAATCACCTCCTTAGGCTGCACAAGCTACACTGGAGTGGGCCCTGCTTACAGCCAGCGTTAGGACTCCACCTGCCCCCGCTGACCGGAATCCGGAACCATGGAGCCATGTGCCTGGGGATGGCTTTTGGCTGGGCATTTGCCTTCTCTTTGCCGGGCTGGTAGTTAGGTGCCTGGCTCTGTACTCTCCGAGCTCGCCTTTCACAGTACTCCACTGCACTGAAATCCTCTGGTCACTTGGCTGTCTTCCCATGGTATGCAAGCAGGGGAAGCCCCAATTTGTTGCATTTGCCTATTTCTGTGATATAAATCTACTCCTACCTTGGCTAATTTCAGGGTACCAACGTTATGTCACCTGGCTCACAGAATTGCTGGAAGTCCAGCAATCAGCTCTGGCAAACCAGTAGGAGAGCTCCCGCACAGCACTGGCTCCCCTAATTGGGCTATAAGCTACTTCAAGGCAAGAGTTCTGTCTTTAATGTCTTTGTATCTCAGTTTACCAGTACAATATCTGCCCCACATTAACCATTTTTGAATGAAAAAGTAAATTACCTCCAGCTAAATCCCTTTGACCTCACAAATTCTTCCTCATTTTGGTAAATTTAGTATCTGTAATGAGGAGGACTTAAGGAGAGGAAGGTGTTGAAAATGATTAAGCGGCCTGCCTTTCAACCTAGCAGCATAGTGGTATGTTCAGGAATTGAGTACCAGGAAAGTATTTCTGTCTCTGGTTTTCATTTAGCCATCTTTAGCAGAAGGAGCATTAGTTTAAATCTCCATCCTTAACTCAAAAGTGATAGAGCAACCCAAACCCATTGTCACTGAGTGAATTCTGACTCATAGTAACCCTACAGTGCAAAGTAGAACTTTATGAAAGCAGACTGCCAAGCTTTCTCCAGAGGAGTGGCTGATGGGTTCGAACCACCAACCTTTCCTTTAGCAGCCAAGTGCTTAACCACTGCACCACCAGGGCTCCTTAGAGCCACCCAGAGATGTCAATTTAAGAAATAGCCCTGGTGTCCTGGGGAAAGAGAAAAGAAAAAGCCATTATGCTTTTAAAGTTGGAAGAAAGTACATGTTGTATCATTCGAAGTGGAACAAAAATTCTTGGCATTTGGAACCATTTGGAAATGCTCTCACAAATGTGATAGGATTTAATCCTCAAAAGAATCCTGTAACATAGGGATCTCCATGTTACAGATCTTTCCAACCCTGTGCTAGATAGAACTCCTTTGAGCCTGGTCTGCTGAATGTCCAGCAGGACTTGTCATAGAATCCCAGGATCATAAACAGCTAAGCTTCAGAGGAAGGAAATGTTTGCTGGGGTTTTCCTTGTTCTTTCGCAAAACATCCTCTTTGAAGGAAGTCTTACCTAATATCACAGCAATAAGAATCCCTTGAGAAAACCCTACAAGGTTCCTGAAATGTAAGGGACATTTACTCATTATTCTTTTAATGGTCAAAATAAATCTTTGCAGGTTAAGACTCAGGTTAAATAATTTGCACAAGGACACTCAGCTAGTTAATGACAGAACCAGAATTTGAACGAAGGTCAGCCCAAAACCCCTGCTTTTTTATACAGCACTACACTTGATAAGTGTATGATAAGAGGCATGGGTAGTTCGGTGGTAGAATTCTCATCTTCCATGCAGGAGACCCAGGTTCAATTCCTGACCAACAGACCTCATGCGCAGCCACCACTCATCTGTCAGTGGAGGCTTGTGTGTTGCTATGATGCTGAACAGCCTTCCAGATTAAGATGTACTAGGAAGAAAAGCCTGGCATCTACTTCCAAAAATCAGCCAATGAAAACCCTGTGGATCACAATGGTCTGATCCACAACCAATCATGGGTATGGCACAGAACTGAGCAGCATTTTGTTCCATTGTGCATGGGGTTGCCATGAGCCAGGGGCAGACTCAATGGCAGGTAACAACAAACACTTGGTAAATGCAGACTAAGAAACCAGTGATTTATTTGTCTCTTGGTTTTTTAAGTTTTCTTCCTTCCGGCCCCTCATTTGCTTACAGCCAACTCTTACCTTTGGAGACTTCCTCTGGCCTCCAACTCCTAAGCTTCTGAGCAAATAGAATAGGGAAAACTGGGACCTGCAGTTAGAAGTACCATGTGGGAAGATCTGCTGGAGGCCAGTGGGAAGGGCCAGTAGGTTGTTTCACATAATTTAGCAAATGTTTCTATCTTCATTCATGCTGGTTCTTTGAGATAAAAAGGGCTTCTTTCTAACTTGGAAATAGTTCTCTGCATGAAGATCACTTTTTTTTTTTTTTTTCCCTATCCACGTGTCAGGGGTCCTTAAAGTGACCCTCAGGTTTGATGATTTGCTAGGAGAACTCATATGACGTAGCATTTAGTCAGACTCATAGTTATGATTTTTTACAACAAAAGGATGCAGAGAAAAATGGCAAAGGGAAAAGGTGCATGGGTCAAAGTCTGGGAGAAAACAGGCGCAAGCTTCCAAGGGTCCTCTCCCTGTGGAGTCACACAAGATGCACTTAATTCCTCCAGCAAGGAGTTGTGACAACGTGTGAAATATCGTCAACCAGGGAAGCTCATTAGAGACGAAGTGCCAAGGGTTTTTATTGGGAACTGGTAGGCACCCTTAAGGACCCCTGGTGGCACAATGGCTAAGCACTCTGCTGTTAACTAAAAGGTTGGTAGTTCAAACTCACCCAGCAGCTCTGCATGAAGAATACCTGGTGATCTTCTCCAGGAAAGATTATAGCCTAGAAAACTCCATAGGCAGTTCTGCTCTGTCACCTGGGGTCGCTATGAGTCGAAAAATCAATCTGAAGACACCTAACAACAACAACAGGCACCGTTTGCCTGGCACATATCAAAATTCCAGACTCCTAGAAGGAAAGCAGATGTTCAGTATAAATCACATTGTTTGCACAGTTTAGCACAGTAAGCCACTCTTATCAGTTAAGGAATGGTAGAAACCCCCCGATATTCAAGTTCCTAGATGCTCGCCAAGGGCCAACCTTGCAAGCAGACTTTTCAAAGGATAGCAGTCTCGGGCCTGCTACGTTAAGACTTTTCTGCACAGTTCCTCTGAAATTTCAACCAAATGGACACTCCCCTTTTTGCCCACACACTTAGCAATTAACAAGGTCCATTTTTCACAGCATACATTGTGAGTATGTTGGAGTCCTTTGTGTGGCCTGCAGAGTGCTGCTCCTCAAACATTTACCTGCCCTTCTCCATGGAAGCAAAGGACCCGGACAAAATGACTCTGCCAAAAACATCCTGCCTGAATACAAGCTAGTCAAAGAATAATTGTGTCAAATCAGTTACATGAGCAAAATTGTCATGTCTGCTCACTAGTTTCGGATGACTAGTAGCTTTGGGGCACAACAGGGCAGCTTTCCAACCTGGATAAGCATCTTGAAGCATTTTGGCCCATTTCTCAAAATTCTTCTACTTTGTCTCCATTCTCTTGCTTTTTGAATTCTAATTAATATTCAGCCAATTATGCCTGCTCAGTACTGTTTTTAATAAAGAAGAGTTGGAACAAACTTAATATCAAACAATAAAGGATAACTTGGAACAAACTGGCACAAAAATCCAAGCAGCCTAACAAGCTGAGCACAAACAAGTGGCTTACAAATAGAAAATTTAAAAACATTTTTAAAGAAACTTGTTTCCTTGGTTTTTTTTTTACATTGTTAATTTTTTCTTTTTCCTGATTTCCAAAGTAGTACAAAATCATTACAAAAATGAGAAAATGAAAACAGGCAAAAGAAGGTCATAAAGAAGTTCTACAATTCCATGTCTCCAAAAACAATCACCAGTATTAGAAGTATATTCTTTCAGGCCATTTTCTATCTGGTTATATATTGGCATATATCTATAAAAGGAGGACCTTTATAAATATACTCTTGGAAGTTTCTTTATGTTTGTTTGTTTTTGTTTTTAATATTACTCCAAGTAATAGATGAGTACTGTACTGGGTTGAATAATGCTCTCCCAAAATTCATGTCTATCTGGAACCTCAGAATGTGGCCTTATTTGGAAACAGGATCTTTGCAGACATCATTAGTTAAAATGAGGTCATACTGGATTAGGATGGGCCCTAAATTCAATGTGACTTGTGTCCTTATAAGAAGAGGGAGAGAGACACAGATGCAGGGAAGAAAGCCATGTGACAAAGGAGGCAGAGATCCAACAACCACCAGAAAGTAGGAAAAGGCCAGGAAGATTCTTCCCTAGAGCCGTCAGAAGCATGGGCCTGCTGACACCTTGATTTCACACTTCTAGCCTCCAGAGCTGTGAGAGAATAAACTTCTGTTTTAAGCCACCCAGTTAGTGGTAATTTGTTACGGCAGCCCCAGGAAACTAATACAACTACTTTCTGATGAAAACACAGAAGCAAGGAAAGGTCCCCTCCACCATGAAATCGTCTCTCCTACACTACCTCCACCTGCAAAATAAATGGGATCATTCCTTTAAAAGTACAGGAGGCCTTTCTTAAAAATCATTTTGGTATTCAAATTATTCTATCAAGTCCCTTTTATGTGCTCTTCCTTGGTGAATTCCTTTTCACACGTTTTCTGATTTACTTCCTTGGTCCATGGCATTCCACAAGATTCAAACCGCTCTCCCGTATGCTTTCTTGAGCTTCATGAAATCCTGCAACTTTTGCAAGATGCATCCTTTCATTTGGCAGTCAGTTGCATTGAATTGGTGCTAAGTTTACAGAGTCCACAATCAGCAAGAGACAGACTTTGATGTGAGACTCTAGTGCCTAGCAGAGAGAGATGTTAGAGTGAAGACTATTTTCACAAGTTTTCAGTCTACTGGTAAATATTTTCTTTATATGACTAGCTTTACTTCCCCACTCAACCTCAAAGCTGTGAGGGATTCAGATAATGAAGACTCCCTATATATGTACAATCACACATACTCAGATGGCGGGTACTACATAAATAGGATCCTATTTCATATATTGTCCTGAAGCTTGCTGTGTTCACTTAACAATATATCTTGGACATACTGTCAGTGCTGTATCCTTTTTAATGGCTGCATTGTTTTCCATATCATATTTATTTCATAATTTATTTAATCACTCCCTTATTGATGGACTGTTTTAATGTTTAGATATTACAGTGTTCCTATGAACATCCTTGTACAGATGTGCACACAATTTAGAATTTCTGTGGGATAGATTTCTGGAAATAGACTTTTTAGGTCAAAGCTTATGTCAATTTTTAATTCTGGAGTTCCTCCCGTTTTAATTGCCTTCAAATTGTTTACAAAATAATAATCCCACCAATAGTTACGCATCCTAGGTAGCAAACCTATATAACTCACTCTCCCCATAAACTCATGGAGCTGGCCCCATTTTCCAAACACCGCATTGCTGCTCCAGACCCTCTGGAGATCCCAGGTTGGGGACTGCTATGGCTCTTTGCTACCACCATAAGAACTGACCCCTTTATCCTCTGCTCCTATAAACATTGTCACCTGCACTGTTCTTTTCTGCCTCTCCAGGAATGGGGACCCAAAGGAAAGGCATGGCTCATAGAGGGCCAGACAGCTGGCTGACAGAGTCACCAAGAACCTGTTTCCTCTGAAACACCAAATGCCTGGCTTTTGGGTTGCATGTTTGGTCAGGAAACTCCAGAAAATATAGATGTTATCTAGAAAAACGTAAGAAAAGCGTAAGTAGATTCTACAGGGCCTGAATACTGAGGTACTCATTGCATCACGTCATGTCTGAACAATCATTACTCCCACAACCTTTAACCTTGAAATAGTTTAGCTCTGATGTAGAACACAAGGAATCCTTAAAACATGAATTTCCATACGATCTCATGTTGGTTGAAAACAAAAAAGGAACATTTAGAGGAGCCATAACGGAGAGTTTGTGAGACTATGGAGTCAGGGTCTAGTACTTCATTCCTCAAATCAGGGTCCAGAGACCAGCAGCATCAGCAGCATCTGGGAGCTTGCTGGAACTACAGAATTCCAGACCCACCAAGTCAGAATCAGCATATTAACAAGCTCCCCAGGTGATTCAAATACACATTGACATCTGAGAAGCACTGCCTTAGATTTTTGACCTGGACTCTGATACATTCCAGCTGTTTGAACTTGGGTGCATTACTAATCGCTGTCAAATTAAAAAAAAAAAAAAAAAAATCCAGACTTTGATAGGGAGAGGCTATATTCAGAAAGAAAAGGGGGAGTGAGATTACTGCAATAAGGGGGATGCCCAAGGTAATAGGGAGAACGCTCCACCATTAGATCAGCAAGCATCTCGAAAATTAGGGAAAAGACATTTTTATTTTCTAGAGACTGAGAGTAAAAAAGGCCAGAAAAAAAAACAGGTGAGGTAAAAGGGTGACATCCATGGGTAATAAAATCAGAATGTTTTACATTGAGGCCAGACGATTCTCTGGAAAATCCAAAACCAAATCCCTTGCCTTCTAGTAGATTCCGACTCATGGTGACCCCATGTGTTACAGAGTAGAACTGCTCCATAGGGTAATCTTTACAGAAACAGATCACCAGGGCTTTCTTCTGCAGTGCCTGCTTAGTGAGTCTAAAGGCAAGAAATGGGAATGCGGAGAATCTGGTCTTGTCGTAGATAAACAATGGGCCATCTGTGAGTCTTATCTAAGTTGTATGGGATGGGTGATTATTTGCAATAAGCCATTTTCCTGAATACAAAGGATGGAAGAAAGAATTTCTTTAACCATCCCTGTTTTCCTGTATCACAGAGTTCAGATGCACCTTAGTTTCTTCATCTATAAGATAATGCTGGTTACAAAAAGATAATGACACAATGCATCCAAGGAGCTTTGTTGTTCTTGTTAGGTGCCGTTGAGTCAATTCTGACTCATAGAGACCCCATGTACAACAGCATGAAACACTGCCAGGTCCCATGCCATCCTCACAATACTTGCTATGTTTGAGCCCATTGTTGCAGTCGCTCTGTTGATCCATCTCGTTGAGGGTCTTCCTCTTTTTCGAGGACCCGCTACTTTACCAAACATGATGTCCTTCTTCAGGGAATGGTCCCTCCTGACAACATGTCCAAAGTACATGAGACTAAGTCTTGCCATCCTTGCTTCTAGGGAGCATGCTTGCTGTACTTCTTCCAAGATGGATTTGTTAATTCTTCTGGCAGTCCACGGTATCTTCAATATACATCGCCAACACTGTAATTCAAAGACATCCATTCTTCTTATTCATTGTCCAGCTTTCACATGCATATGAGACATTTGAAAATACCGTGGCTTGGGTCAGGTGCACCTGAGTCTGCAAAGTGACATCTTTGCTTTTTATAACATTAAAGAAGTATTTTGCAGATTTGCCCAATGCAAAGTTTGATTTCCTGACTGCTGCTTCTATGGGCACTGATTGTGGATCCAAGTAAAATGAAAGCATTGACAACTTCAGTCTTTTCTCCATTTATCATGATGTTGTTTACTGGTCGAGTTATGAGAATTTTTCTTTATGTTGAGGTGTGATCTATACTGAAGGCTGTAGGCTTTGATCTTCATCAGTAAGTGCTTCAAGTCCTCTTCACTTTCAGCAAGCAAGGTTGTGTCTTCTGCATATCACAGGTCGCTCATGAGTCTTTTACCACACCTGATGCCACATTCTTCTTCACGTAGCCCAGCTTCTCGGATTATTTGCTCAGCATACAGATTGAATAAGTATGGGGAAAGAATACAACCCTGACGCACACCTTTCTTTACTTTAAACCATGCAGTATCGTCTTGTTTTATTGGAACTACTGCCTCTGGGTCTATGTACAAGTTCCTCATGAGCACAATTAGTGCCTGACAAAGTAGGCACTCAAATGGTAGCTACAGCTTATTTTTCTAATTTCCATTCAGATCTCACTGTGTAGAAGGGGCTTAATCATTTCCAGTGCAGAGGTCCCCTCTAGTCTAGCTGGGGGAGAAATAGTTCAGTTCATTATGATTTAAAAGATAAATAAATAAGAAAAATCCTTTAAATTAAGCTCATGTGTTCCTCTGGAGTCATGTTTTCTGAGAAAACTGTTTGGAGCATTATCCAGCCTCTTGTTTAAATAAACGTGTTTCGCACAGATAGGAGGTGCAGGGCTTTGATGTCATTGCTTATCCTTATTAAGGCTCATCATCTCTCAGCCATTTTCTAATGAAGCTGAGTTTCTGATCAATTTTGGGATCTGCCTTTTGAGGCAGAGACTTTAAGACTGTATCATTTCTGTGACCCAGAAAGAGACTGCATTTAACTAGTCACAAAGGAATTCAGTGACAGGTGACAGGATCCTGGTGTGTGGGAAGACTAATGGTCTGGAAGCTTGTTCTAAATGGTGGGAAATTGACTTTGAGAGGAACGAGATTAAAATGACCAAAAGGGCAGCAACTTCAGGGACAAAACTGAAATGCAGTGATAAGATTTACTGTGTAAATAATTTACCTAGCACAGAAAAAGACTTCAGATGGGCTCTGAGCACAAAGGATTTTTTTCACGTCTCAGAATATAATTAATTAAGAATTCAGGATACAAGGTAATTAGAGAAACTGTAACCTGGAGGCATACTGCTGAATTATTCTGATCATTTTTAACAATGAGAAAATTTAATTTCCCAGTCATGTGGCATAGATTTTAAATTCGGATAATATGAAGAGAAATGCTAATACATTGCAGCCAGAAAATTAAATTATTTCTTTTGATTTTCCAATAAAAATCAGGATCAAATGATAAAATCTAAATCATGGAAATGATTGTCAGAACTGAAAAATACTTCTACAAATTGCAATGGAATCTCGTGACTTTCTTAACACTAAATTGCCTATGTTGATCTCTTTGTATTGTGTGTGCATGTAAATAAATACATTTCATTCTCTGATGTTGTATATTGGGACAAAGGAGGTAAATAAGACATTCTTATTATAATTGAGGTGATACTGAGCTTCCAAAGAATTACAACCCACTTTCTTTGGCTCATAGAGGCTGTCAACATTGGTGAACTTCTAATTATTGTTGCTGTTGGGCACTGTCAAGTCAATTCCAACTCATAGTGACCCCATGTGATAGAGTAGAGCTCCCTTTTCTTAGCTGTAATCTTTATGGGAGTGGATCACCAGGTCTTTCTCCCACAGAGCTGCTGGATGGGTTTGAACTGTTAACTTTTTGGTTAGCAGTCAAGAGCTTAACTGTTGCACCACCAGGGCTCCTTTCTAACTATTTCTCATAGAGTTAAAAATTAAGAGTTAAGCCCTAATAAGAGCCCTGGTGGCACAGTTGTTAAAAGCTCAGGCTGCTAACCAAAAGGCCAGCAGTTTGAATCCACCAGCCACTCCTTGGAAACCCTATGGGGCAGTTCTACTCTGTCCTATAGGGTCACTATGAATCGCAATTGACTCAATAGCAACAGGTTACAGTTACACGACATAAACAGCATACAAACCATAACTAACCATACACAAACACCACAAGATAAGTTAGATAACTGGGATCTTCTAAAACTTAAACACTTATGCTCATCAAAAGACTTCACCGAAAGAGTAAAAAGAGAACCTATAGGCCGGGAAAAAAAATTTGGCTATAAAAAATCCGACAAAGTTCTAATCTCTAAAATCTGTAGGAAAATCCAACACTTCTACAACAGAAAGACAAAAAATCCAATTAAAAAATGGGCAAAGGATATGAACAGACACTTCACCAAAGAAGACATCCAGGCAGCTAACAGACACATGAGGAAATGCTCTAGATCACTAGCCATTAGAGAAATGCAAATCAGAACTACAATGACATACCATCTCACCTTGACATTACGGTATGAATCAAAAAAACAGAAAATAACAAATGTGCAGAGAGCTTGGAACTCTTACGCACTACTGGTGGGAATGTAAAATGGTACAACCAATTTGGAAAACAATAAGAAGCTTCCTTAAAAAGCTAGAAAGAGAAATACAATATGATCCAGCAATCCCACTCCTAGGAATATATCCTAGAGAAACATGAGCCTTCACCCCAATAGACATATGCACACCCATGTTCATTGCAGCATTATTCACAACAGCAAGAAGATGGCAACAACCTAAGTGCCCATCAACAGATGAATGGATAAACTATGATACTTACTCACAATGGAATAGTACACAACAATGAAGAACAATGATGAATCTGCAAAACTTCTCACAACATGGATGAATCTGGAGGGCATTATGCTGAATGAAATAAGTCCATCACAAAAGGACAAATATTGTGTGAGACCGCTATTATAAAAAGTCACAAAAAGGTTTACACACAGAAAGCAACAATCTTTGATGGTTACTAGGGAGGGGAGGGGTGGGAAGGGAAAACACTAACTAGACAATAGATAAATGGTAACTTTGGTGAAGGGTAAGACAGTACACAATATTGGGGAAGCCAGCACAACTTGTCCAAGGCAAGGTCATGGAAACTCCATAGACACATCCAAACTCCCTGAGGGACCGAATTGTTGGGCTGAGGGCTGTGGGGACCATGGTCTCTGGGAACATCTAGCTCAAATGGCATAACATAGTTTATAAAGAAAATGTTCTACATTCTGCTTTGGTGAGTAGCGTCAGGGGTCTTAAAAGCCTGTGAGCGGCCAACTAAGATACTCCACTGGCCTCACCCCTTCAGGAGCAACAGAGAGTGAAGAAAACTAAAGATACAAAGGAAAGATTAGTCCAAAGGACTAATGGACCACAACCACCACAGCCTCCACCAGACTGTGTCCAGTACAACTAGATGGTGCCTGGCTACCACCACTGACTGCTCTGACAGGGGTCACAATAGAGAGTCCTGGACAGAGCTGGAGAAAAATACAAAACAAAATTCTAACTCACAAAAAAAGACCAGACTTACTGGCCTGACAGAGACTGGAGAAACCCCAAGAGTGTGGCCCCAGGACATTCTTTTAGCTCAGTAATGAAGTAACTCCTGAGGTTCACCAACCAACCAAAGATTAGACAGGCCCATAAAACAAAACGAGACTAAAGAGGCACACTAGCCCAGGGGCAAGGACGAGAAGGCAGGAGAGGACAGGAAAGCTGATAATGGGGAACCCACGTTCGAGAAGAGGAGAGAGTTGACATGTCATCGGGCTGGCAGCCAGTGTCACAAAATAATTTGTGTATTAATTGTTTAATGAGAAACTAATTTGCTCTGTAAACCTTCATCTAAAGTACAATTAAAAAATTTAAGTATTAAGTTAACTTTTCAATGAGCCCAGCATTCACAGATGTGCCGCAGTCTACTGTACTTATTGAACTACCCATTTTCACATAATTTCAGTCAATGCTTATTTAAGTACTTTCAAGTATAATTAATGCATCAATTATCCAGCATGCATTTGCATGACTGTTGCCATGATTTTCTGATATTTGTTGCCTCATTTTGTATCTATAAAATCCCTACTTTCATTGTACTATCAAGATTTCTGAGGACCCCATCTGAGAGACCTGGGTTTGACTCCCTCTGACCAGCTTGGGGACCTTGAGGGAGTTTCTTATTTCTCTGAGTTTCTGATCCCTCTTCTGAAAACTGAGGTTAATAAGATCTAGTTTACAGAATTGACATGGAGGTTAAATGAGATGACATTTATCAGGTGCTTCGCAGTGTGCCTTGCACATGGTAAGATTCCAGTTTCTCTTCAGTTCAAGGAGGCCTGTAGGTAAGAAACACAAGCCCAGTGGAGATAGCCAATCCTGTCCTCCTCAAACAAAAGGGCCATGTCTAGGCTTCCTTTTTCATTGATGCTTTTTGATTGACACGAAACACTAAATAAGCTTTTGTTGGGTGTAGGGGTCAGGGAGGAAAGCTCACTGCACTTCTACCACCCTAAAAATTTGTATTTTTATTTTCTATTATTCTTTACAATGATCCCTAGGTGGCAGAAATGGTTTGCACTCTACTGCTAACCTGAAGGTTAGTGGTTCCAATTCATGCAGCAGCATTGTGCAAGATAGGCCTGGTGATCTGCTTCCATTAAGGTAACAGACAAGAAAACCCTATGGAGCAGTTCTACTCTGTCACACATGGGGTTGACATGAGTCAGAATAGACTCAACAGCAACAACAGAAACAGCATTATTCTTTACAGTCTTGTTCATCTGCATAATTTTTATAGTTATAATTATAATCTAGGTATCATTTTATATTCTGTTTTTCACTCTGTATATTTTAAACGTTTTTCTTGTTTCTTAAAGTCATCATAATTGCATTTTAATGATTTGTCTTCTTTGTATTTGAGAAACTGGGATAAATTCATGAAAGATGAAGCTTCCAGTGTTGTAGAAAAAACTTGAATGCTGTTTCAAGTTTAAAAAGAGAGGTTTATTAAGGGTTTAAAACAATTGCAATTGCAGAACCACATAGCCCATTGAAAATGGAACCAGGTAGTCCTGGGGCAATTTTATTATTCAAGTATTCTTATGGGAGTAAAAAGAGGAACAAAATCATTTCCTCCAGGACAATTATAGGCAAATCAGTGAATATTGTAATAATCACACTCTGATTAGTTACTGATTATTAATAGCATAGTTAGTGATTACAGACAGTTTCACAGGATGCTTAGATCATGATCACAAGATGCTTACATGTATTTTCTTTGTCTATCTTGCAAAAATATCTTGTTGGCAACAGCACCAGAGAGCATTCTTCCTGAGTATATGTATTTTGAGGAGTGCAGATGTTCACCTGGTTAAGACCCCTTGGATATATGGTTTCACAACCTGGTTTTAACCACTGAGGAAAAACATATTTTTCTCAAAAAACATACCTGTTAGTCTAGAAATCCAGATTAAAATTAGCTTGCGTGGTCAGCATATTATGCCTTCCCACTGACTGCACTGAACATTGTCTTTTCCTGAGACACAAGAGGAGATCTGAGGAGAGGGAGAGATGAGAAGAATCCTTTACCTTCTGAGACCGGCCTTAAGGAGGACCCCTGCCATTTCTCTAGACATCACTTGATCATAGGCCTGTCCATTGAGGCGAGGGCTTATTTTAGAGTATGAGAGCCCTTGGAGACATGGATTCTGCCAAGAGGCCTTGAGGCCAGGCCAGGCGCAGGCATCAAACTAGCAAGACTCTGGCAGGTCACGAGGAAGAAACTCACTAAGGAGTGGGTGCTTTCTAGAAACTTCACACCATGTTCTCCAGAGGCAACCTCTACAAATTTCTACGTGGACTCTCTAGAAGCTGCTTTTGCAGGGCAAGCACAATCTTAGGTTTTATGCTTATTTGGGCACAACCAAAGGAGATTACTGAGTTCTAAAATACCCCTGGATTCACACCTTCGTGTGGTCACTGATCACGTGCTTAGCCTCAGAGGCCACCAGGATAAACTACCTCACATCTGGGAGTGTTGCTAGCCCACTAAACCACATGCTCCTCCTTACAAAGCCATGCCCTTGCAGGGGCAGATTAACCAGTAAGCAAAGTATGCACAGGCTTAATTGTGCTTACTTACTAATCTGTAGTGCACAGTTTCACATGGGTTTGTGCACTACAGATGAGTAAGTAAGCACAATTAAACCTGTGCATACTTTGCTTAATAAGCAATCCATCCCTGCCTCTTAGTCATCTCTGAACATCTGGTGCCTGGGGCTGGGGAGATGATCCAGGTTCTTTATATGTGTTTATTTTAACTATAAAAGTAATCTATTCACATTTTTAGTCAAAAGATGAGTAAAGAAGAAACTGAAAGTCCTTCTTATCCCTAACTTACTCCTCAGAGGCACCCCCAGATAATATTTTGATGTAGCCCCTTCCAGTATTTTTTCTATGGATGTGTGAAATTTGTCTTACAAAGATGGGATTTGACAGTGCATAGTGTTCTACAACTTGCCTTTTTCACTTCATGAGTGGCCCTGGACATCTTTCCATATAAGCACACTTTTTTAGCAGCTATGTAATATCCAACTGTATAAATGCACCCGAATTTATTTAATAGTCCCCTTACTGAGGGGCATTTTACATTCTCCCGTTTGGGGCTGTGGCATACACTACAGTGAATACCATTGAGCATAATATCTCAACAGTCCTGTGCAATTATACTGTAGGATAAATGTCTAAAAGTGAAATTCTTAGACCAAAGGATATACGCATTTTAAATGTTGCTAGATGTTGTCCAATTAATAGGTGCATAAGCAATCTTTGTTGAAATGATTTGAAAAGACTCAGAGTTCTAAGGTAAAGGCAACTGAGGAGGAAGAAGAAAGAAATGGAAAGGGAAGGAAAAAGGGGAGAAGGGAGATTGAGAAAGAGATGGAAGAAATTGGGAGCAAAGGAAAGGCTCAGGTGCTGTGAGTTTTCAACTCCTGAGTTAGAGACAAATAAAATGAAGAACATTATGACCTCTTTAGGGGAGGTTGTAGTAGGCGAGTGACATGGATTGAACTGTGTCCCCCCAGAATATCTGTCAACTTGGCTGGGTCATGATTTCCAGTATTGTATGATTGTGTACCATTTTGTAATCTGATGTGATTTCCTTATGTGTTGTAAACTCTACCTCTATGATGTAATAAGGTGGATTAGTGGCAGTTATACTTATGAGGTCTACAAGATTGGATAGTGTCTTAAGCCAATCTCTTTTGAGATTTAAAAGAAAGAAGTGAGCAGAGACTCATGGGAACTTCATACCACCAAGAAAGCAGTGCCGGGAGCAGAGCGCGCCCTTTGGACCTGAGGTTCCTGACCTGAGATGCTCCCAGACCAAGGAAAGACTGATGCATCACAAGGACCTTCCTCCAGAGCCGACAGAGAGAGAAAGCCTTCTCCTGGAGCTGATGCCCTGAATTTGGACTTGTACCCTACTGACCTGTGAGATAATAAATTTCTCTTTGTTGAAGCCATCCACTTGTGGTATTTCTGTTATGGCAGCACTAGATGACTAAGACAGCGAGTATGTTGGGGATGTTGTTGTTAGGTGCCATTAAGTCAATTCTGACCCATAGCTACCCCATGTGACAGAGTAAAACTACCCAATAGGGTGTTCTAGGCTGTGATCTTTATGGAAGAAGATTGCTAGGTCTTTCTCCTGAGGAGCGATGGGTGGATTCGAAACTCCAATCTTCTGGTTGGTTAGCAGCTGAGTGCCTAACCATTGCACCACCAGGGTTCCTTATGCTGGGGAAAGGTGTGGACAATTACTTCAGAGTCACATGGAGCATCTATAAGCAGGATGAATTTTAGTCACAAACACCAGAGAAAAGAAACCTAACTCTTCCAAACTTACTAAGTGCTAGATGCTTTAGATCTTTATCTCATTTAATCCTCCCAGAAACCCTGGAGAGTAGTTTAGTCCCAATTTGCATTTTGCTCTGCCCATACTATGAACAGTACATCATACCCCCGAGAGTTATGCAAAATTATTGCCATGAAGTAAGCTCCATGAAGACAGGGATCTGTTGTGTTATTGATGGAACCTAAGTGGGCTCAAGTATAACAATGATTGTGAGGATGGCCCAGGAGCGGGCAGTGTTTCATTCTGTTGTACATAGGGTCACTATAAGTCGGAACCAATTTGATGGCACCTAACAACAACAAGCTCTTAGAACAGTGATGGATACAAAGAAGTTGCTAGGCAAATATTTGTTGAATAAATGAATGAATGAAAACCAAGACTCAATGAGGTTAAGTTAAATAAGTGTGAAATGTATCTTGCCCACCATATGCACTCAGTTCACGGTCACTGCCTTCATAAGCAAAACAAAAGACTGGTTGCTGTGGACCACGGCAAGGCAACCCCATGTGTGTCAAATAAGAACTGTGCTCCATGAGGTTTTCAACAACCGATTTTTCAAAAGTTGATAGCCAGGACTTTCTTCCCAGGTGCCCTTTTGGTTAATGGCCAAGCGCATTAACTGCTTCTTGTTGTTGTGTGCCATTGAGTCAATTCTGACTCATAGTGACCCTTTCGGACAGGGTAGAACTGCTCCATAAGGTTTCCTAGGCTGTAACCTTTATTGGAGCAGATTCCAGGTCTTTTCTCCCAAACAGCAGCTGGTGGGTTAGAACTGCCAACCTTTTGGTTAGCAGCTGAGCCTTAACTGTTGCACCATCTCTGTAAAGATTTGTTGTTGTTGTTGTAGATTACAGCCAAGAAAACTTTATGGAGCAGTTCTACTCTGCAATATATCGGGTTACCATGAGCCCTACCCAAGCAGCAGATACTAAATTACACCGTAGAATGTATTGGAACAAGGGGTAAACTCCAATTTGCTTCCTCCAAGACCAAGTGACTTTCCACTGCACTGTATGGGGCATCCTTGGCTGGGGGACTGTTCTTAGAAGAAGTGGGATTTGGATTCTGTGCTTGGGTTGAAGTTCATGCAAGGACAGGGTTGAATAACTGACACATTTTGGAGGGAGCAAGGAAAGGGATCCTGAAAGACTTAAGCATGGCCTTGAACTTTCTTGCTTAGGGTCTAGTTGCTTGGTGTGTGTGTGTAGGAGGGCGTGTGCAGGAGAGAGAATACAAATGTTTGCTTCTGTAGAATTTCCTCTTATAATGTACAGACCAGTTTTCTTCTTTGCATTAAAAGAAAGTGGCACAAATGCTGTGCAGGTTCTGCCACACACCCTGTAGCTGTGGCAATTACACCATTTTGGATAATTGTCTTGTAATTGCTGCTGTGATTTAAAATCTAACGTTATCCTCCAATTGTTCTGATGTCTTTTCATGAATAATGCAATCATCCCATGAGCCCTCTGCCAGTTTCTCATTTAGATTGGCCCTGTGTTTGAGTTATGCACCATTGTCCTATACACAATCGTCTCACAAAACTAATGCGGCAGAGACAATACAGAGAATAATTAGGACTTGGCTAATTATGGAAAATAGGAATGTGAGTAAGTAAGGTATGAAGTTTTTCTCTGGAAATACTTCCAACCCCCAATTGGCCTATAGGTAACCAGAGATGAAACGAGGTGGAGGACTGACTTCTCTGTGAGGGTCTTAGTCTCTGTATGTATTGGGTATGCTTGATTTTGTCTGATGTGAGATTTTTCTTTTCAGAACAGAAGGAGAAAGATTTTTCCATAGGGTGACTTTTCTCAGTTGAATTATGTTGTCATCATCAAATGTAAACAGCTCTGTAAACAGGAGCTGGTGAGTCTCTCCCTACAAGGCCAAAATACCAATTGTTAATATGCATGCGCAATGGCAGCTTTGATTTCTGTTTCCAGTATCTGGGACTTTTTAACATAACAAGAAGAAATCAGTTGTGTTCAAATGAATGACAACAGAGTCATTTTAGAACTTCAGCTTAGCTTCTACCCAGGGAAGGGACTATCCCAATCTGGTAGCATCTTGCTCATTTGTGTCTATGCCAATGACATCAATGCCATCATTACTAGGCCCTCTCAGGCCTAATGAAAATGGGTGGAACTCAGTGGACTACCCTGCCCACCTAGCAGTGAATGGAAGTATCGGGTCTAGTCATGAAAGAGGCGGGAGGTTCTTTTTGCATGAGGGCCCAAGTTAAGTTTCTGAGAAAGCTTAAAAACAGTACTTCTCGTTTAGAGAAACATCTGAGCCTCTGTCCACCTGAATACTCCATGGCTCCATGGTTCTCAGCATCAAGGCCCACCAATGACCTGCCTATCTCCTGACATTCCAAATCTGCAGGGCAGCCAAACCGACCTCCCTGCTCTGGCACCTCTCTGCACTGTACATACTTTCTTAGAGGGCAATTTTTCCAAGTTTTCTGACTCCTCAAGCTTCATTCTTTCTCCTCTTGGGTTCTTCCATAGCCTCCTGGCATTGGTCCTATTACAGCATGTCTCACACCATATTGTCATTTTCTATTCATTTGTCTGTCTCTCTTTCCAGACCATGAGCTTCTGGGTGGGCAGGACTAAGTATTCAACTCAGTTCAACAGAAGTTGTCATCAATGAATATTTGGTGAAAGAGGGAATGAATGAATGAATGAGTGAATCCTCTATCCTTCTAGCCTCAGTTAGGTGTAGTGTCCACAGTGAGTCTACAAGGACCAGAGGCTACCAGCTCCAGCATGGAGTGCCCAGTGACTGGAGGCCAGTGGGCTGTGTGTCAGCCCAGAATGAATTCCCTTCACACAGGCACAAGCACCCCAAGGAGTCGGTTGGGAGCTACAGAGCCTCCCAAATTGGCTTCACGAGATGGGTTTAGAGCTGAAGGGACTGGAGGCTCTTTAGAGGTCTGGAGTCTGACAGACAAAGGGACAGACAGCTTCTGAAAACAAGCTGGATTTAAATAAGAGTTTAAATACATTGCATAACATTAAAACTGAAGGGGGGAAAAAACAAACAAAAACTAGTTTATACTTCACGTGGCATTGGGCAGCTGTTGCTGGTAAGTTGCAAGCTCTACGGCCAGCTAGATGACTGATAAGTCAGTTTGAAATTTGTTCCCTTGTCAAAAGTTTAACTCTGATAGAAGGTTGGCCTCACATTCTGATGTTCTTCAGACATCCCTTAGCTAGGCTATGTCTGGTCAAAAAGAGCAGAGACCTATTTCACTCAGCATAATGTCCTCCAGTTTCAACCATGTTATGAGATTGAAGGACATTATGCTGAGTGAAAGAAGTCAATCACAAAAGGACAAATATTGTATGAGACCTCTATTGTAAAAACCCATGAAAATGTTCACACACAAAATGTAACAATCTTTGTTGGTTACCAGGGATGGGAGGGGTCGGGGGGAATACTAAATAGACAGTAGATAAGTGGTATCTTGGGTGAAGGGTGAGACAGTACACAATACAGGAGAAACTAGCACAACTTGTACAAGGAAAGGTCATGGAAGCCCCATAGACACATCCAAACTCCCTGAGGGACTGAATTGCTGGGTGGAGGGCTCTGGGGACCATGGTCTCGGGGAACAGCTAGCTCAATTGTCATGACACAGCTTATAAAGATAATACTCTACATTCTACTACATTGGTGAGTAGTGTCTGGGGTCTTAAAAGCCTGTGAGCAGCCATCTGAGATACTCCACTGGTCTCATCCCTTCGGGAGCAAGGGAGAATGAAGAGAACAGGATACAAGGAAAAGATTAGTCCGAAGGACTAATTGTCCACAGCTACCAAGGCCTCCACCGGACTGAGTCCAGTACAGCTAGATGGTGCCCGACTACCACCGCTGACTGCTCTGACCAGGATCACAACAGAGGGTTCTGGACAGAGCTGGAGAAGGATATAGAGCATAATTCTAACTCACAAAAAAAGACCAGATTTACTGGCCTAAAGGAGACTGGAGAAACCTAGAGAGTATGGCCCCCAGACACCCTTTTATCTCAGTGGTGAAGTTACCTCCGAGGTTCACTGTTCAGCCTGGGAGTGGACAGCCCCGTAAAAGCAAATGAGACTAACGAGGTACAGGAGTCCAGTGACAAGGGCCAGAAGGCAGAAGGGGACAAGGAAGCTGGTGATAGGGAACCCAAGGTTGAGTAGGGATATTGTTGATGTGTTGTGAGGTTGTTAACCATTGTCCTAGGGCAACATTTGTAGTAACTGTTAAATGAGAAACTATTTTGTTCTGTAAGCCTTCATCTTAAGTGAGAATAACAGCACAATTCAAAGAGCGTAGTCAATGTCACTGAACTGTGCATGTAGAAATTTTTGAAATGGTGGATCTTTGGCTATGTGTATTTTCACCAAAAAAAAAAGAGGTTGAGAAGTTAGAGGATTGATATGTTGTGGGGTTGTTAACCAATGTCATAAAACAACATGTGTACTTCTGTTTCATGAGAAACTATTTGTTCTGTAAGCCTTCACCTGAAGTACAATAAAAAATAAAAAATTAAAAAAAGAGTAAAGACCTTGGTGGCAAGCCAGATGTTCTATCACCTTACTAGAAGGAAGTGGCCCTCTCCTAAGCTCTGCCCACCTTTTCAGATTGGAGACACCAAAGGATCTTTCTTTTGGTACCAAAGGCTCCCTCTAGTGGTACAGTTGCCTTACCCCATCCACTCCTCTTAGCTCCTCCAAGGGCTGTTCAGGAGGTGGGTGACATTCTCTTAGGACAGGGGAGCTTCTGGCCAGACATAGCCATCTGTGATCTTGGGGCTCTGAGCTTGGCTGAATCACGTTATTGCTTTGTTTCAGGCTGGGCACTGCCAGGCGTCTACTACTTGACCTCTGTTTAAATGAGGGACTTCAAGACTAGATAGCATGGCTCTTTTTAGTTTATTGCATGAAGGAGTTACACTAGTCCAAGTTAAAAGCAGATCCCCAAATAGTTACATTATACAAGCTGTGAGGTTTTAAACTTGTGACAAGAGACAGAAGGGAAACAGGGTGCTCGTTCCTTGAGTCTGAGATGCTAGGATCAGCTTTGCTGCCAGGGACTGCTGGGAACAGAGGCACCTGCGGGATGCAGCAGACTTTCACCTGAGAGGGTGAGAGCAGCAAAGCTTCACTAGGATTGATCCATGGCTGGAGAGAAAGCAAATCTGGGCTTCTGAAAAGTGGAGAGGCTAGGTAGGAAAAAACATGACTTCTCAGAAAAGAACGATCCAAAGACTTCACGTGGAGTGCTTCCCAATGATACATGGCCTGTGTGTCAGCCTTATTCTACACTGTAGGGGTGATTGTTTAACATCTGAAGTACCCTAACTGAGAATACATACTCTTTCTTTTTTTTTTTCAGTTGCTGTTGAATCGATTCCAACTCATGACAACCCCATGTGTGTCCAAGTAGAATTGTGCTCCATAGGGCTTCCAATGGCTGACTTTTCAGAAGCAGTTCACCAAATGTTTCTTCCAAGGCTCCTCTGGGTGGACTCTGACCTCCAACCTTCTGGTTAACAGCCCAGTACTTTAACCTTTTGTACCACCCAGGGACTCTATGCGCACTCTAAAATCCAAAAAAACAAAACAAAACAAAACAAACTAGTTGCCCTTGAGTCGATTCCAACTCATAGCGACCCTATAAGACAGAGTAGAACTACCCCATAGGGTTTCCAAGGAGTGGCTGGTGGATTCGAACTGCTGACATTTTGGTTAGCAGCTGAGTTTTTAACTACTGTGCCACCAGGGTGCCATGCACATTCTAGAGGTGGTTATTTAGCATATAGGGGTGGTTATTTAGCATATAGAGATGGTTGTTTAGCATATGGTAGAGGAATTAGATGCCCACACTTCAGAGGCTATTAGTACAAGCCTTGTACAAGCCTCAACCTTATTTATCTCCAGTCAATACCAGAGATTTTCTCTTTGTCATAATGGATATTAGAAAAAATTTTTCATTGGTGAGTAAGTGAAATTCAAAACATGTGCGTTGACTAGAACTATCATACAGGCAACTTCTTGAATGAACAGGCAAATCCAGCAACCTCTACGCTCTAAAGTGGCAGCTAGGGCCTAACGACGCCATCCTGTGTTCTGTCATTTTCAGAGAATTCCATTCTCCATTAGAAGGCTAGATGAAATCTACTGCCAGAATACTGTCACATCTGTCCCCAGTGACTGAATGCAAAGTGCTTTTCAGAGTCTGAAAGGACAGGTTGCTGAGACTTCAAACTATACAACAGACATATGACTGTCTTGTACCTGTGAATACACATATATGTAGGAGAATTCAGTATGAGACTTGCTTCATTGTACCAACTAGTAGCAGGAGTGAAGATCTAACAAGTGGGGTCCTCTAATATCTGCCAACAAAGGGCCTAATAACTGTGAATGACAAAAGTGGGCTTAGATCTATTTGCAACAGTATGCTAAGGACAAAATAAGGAGGCCCTGGGCCAAGGTTCCTGGGTGGGGCACTTGACTACTAACTTAAAGACTGGCTATTCGAACCCAGCAGCACTATGTAAGAAAGTCCTGGCAATATGCTTCTGTAAAGATTATAGCCAAGAAAACTCTATATAGCAGTTATGCTTTGTAACACATAGGATCTCCATGAGTTGGAATCTGATGGCAACAGGTATATGGGGCGCCAGTAGGTACCGGCCCCATGGCCTAAGAGAACATGAGTGTAAAATCTTACTTCTTAGAGAAAAGGCCAGAGGCCTTCCATGCAAGACCTTTTATAGTCACATTTTGGTATGAAATTTTGGATAATGCTGGGGATTCTCTTTGCAGTGTTGAACGGAAATGCTCTTGGAGTTTCTAATGGGATGAGGACCCCCTGACCCCATTTACCAGCAACATTTTCTGTTTCATTTGTTCCAACAAATGTTTCTGAGCTCCTACCCAAGTGAGAAATTCTAGAGCAAAGGATGTGACACCTAGAAATTTAACCCTGATATTTTTTATTTTCAAATGGAATTTTTTTAAGGCATTCTTAAGAAACAAGAACCAAAACCACGATTATTCTTAAGAATGAAGAGGAAATTGGCAGCCAAACAGTCATTCACTTATTTCAACAAATATTTGTTGATACTCTTTCATTCACTTTTCAACAAATGTCTACTGAGTACATTATAGGGATCCAGGTTACATGCTAGGTTAGATGTTTAGTTTTCCAATCATTTGAAGCAAAGCTGTAGTTACAATTTATAGAATTCTCCATAAAGTGTTCTGAAGACAAAAATGACTAGCCATTTTTCACAGGTCCCAGGAAGGAGTGGGGAATACAACAGGCCAGCAATCTGCAATCTATCCTGACCACAGGTCCTGAACCTATTCTGCTTCCCCTACCCAAGCTGGGTGGCCTCTGAAGACACTGACAGGCTCCAAAGCTTGTTCCAGGCCCACTAGGCACTGATTCATGCTGACAACAGCTGAAATTTGACAGGTTACTCAGCACTGAAGACAGGTGAGTTCTTGATACCTGGCATGGTGACAGCTCTGATATGACCTCCTGCTATTATTTACAGGTTTGTGTTGGGTCTGGGGTTTCCCAGGAGACTTGCACTTGAGAGGGAGCCAATGTGACAGGCAGGAACAGATAATGTTATTGATCAGTGAGAAAAACAGGCCATTGCACTCCTAGTCAAAACCTGGGGCCTCAAAATCTCAGGAATGGGCAGGAATAGAGATGGCATTCCCAAATTTGGCTCCAGAAAAGACTCCAACAGTCTGACACATTTTAACCGTCAGCATTCTCAATGTTTGAAGCTTAATGGTTTTTTCAATAGAGAATTGATCACAATTGTTGTGCAGTTGATTAATTTCTCCTTCCAGGAGGGCAGGGTCTGCATGCGTATCCTAGCGTCTCCTAGCAGGTGCTTATGAGCAAGAAACTCTCCTCCCATGTTTGAATTACTCCCTTAATTAACTCATGCTAGATTGCCCTCTAAACTCAAGGCCATTTCTAAATGCCTCAGCATTTCTGTTAGTAGGTAATCCACCTGCACCGCTCTCATCCAGAAAATGGCTGCTCTGTTCTTTAATTCCTCAGGCCAAAAACCTGTTTTATCATTCTTGACTCTCCTTCCCCATACCCAACATCTAATCCATTAGAAAATTCTCCCAGCTCTGCTTACAAAATATATTCAGAGCCATTTCTCACCACCTAACTCCAGACTACCACACTAGTTCAAGTTGAAATCTTGCCCAAATTATTGCAATCGTCTCTAACTGGTCTCCATGCTTTGCATCCTTCATGATCTACTCTTCACCTATTCTTTCAACCTTCTTCTTGCTCACTTTCTTCATGTACTTTATCTACACCTAATATTTACCTTGTGTCTCCAACCACTAGACAAGTCCATGGGGTAAGAACAGCATCTGGCACATGGGAGGTGCTCAATATTTGATGGATGAATGAAGCCCACACTGCGGGCAGACCCTGGTGTCCTGACTCCCAGTACATGCTGAATGAGCATAGAATGTAAGCTCCACGAGGAGTTATCATCCTGTTACCCCATTAATGGAAAAACAAACAAACAAGGGAGCAAAGGCTACAGAGGGCCACCCATTTATTCCTCACTCTCCAGGCAAATTGACCTAACTTAGGCTACCACGTGGAGCCCTGGTGGCACAGTAGTTAAGGAGTTTTGGCTGCTAACCAACAGGGCTGCAGTTCAAGTAGACCAGCTGTTCTTTGGAAACCTTATGAGGCAGTTCTACTCTGCCCTATAGGGTTGCTATGAGTTGGAATCAACTTGACAGCAACGGGTAAGTAGGCAAACAGCAACCAGTAAGCAAGTAGGCTATCATGTTGGGAAGAAGCTTAATTCTGAGCCCAAGCTTCCAAATGATCTGCTTAGAATCTCCACTCCTTTATTAGTTGGTCTTTGGCATTTACCGTCTTAGCATAACACCTAGCACCAGGAGAATCATACACACTATTCAGTCGTGACTACCACAGACATCCTCCCTCATGTCTCCATGAGTATGCTTTTCATATCCCAGAACAATTCAACTTCCTGATTCAAAGGGCAGGCCAGAAAAGCAGGTTTTGGAGTGAATGAAGAAATGGCTGAATGAGACTAAGGTATGAGAATGATGTAATTTAGGTTTCTCTACCTAAATTACATCCAGGGAACCAATGCTTTGATGTCAACAGGTTTTAAATTATAGTTAATTTTTCTTCCTAGATATTCTTAAATTACCTCATACTTTTCTCCTTGGAAGAAATCAGGACAGCTAGTTAAGTTTTAGTAATTTAATTCAGTAAATACAAAGAAAGGTAAATATTTTTGCAGGGGGGAGGAGCTGAGACTGCAGGGGCAGGCATCATTTCCTGCTGGCCTTCACAGCTGACTTGGTGACCTCGCCAGCAGTGGAGGACTTCTTATCCACTGCCTTGATGACACCAACTGCCACTGTTTGTCTCATGTCATGGACTGCAAAGCAGCCTGCAAGAGAGGGTCAAGAATGAGATTTCTGGATAACAACCTAGAAGGAAAGGCCCTTTAGCCTGGGCCCCTGTTACAGAATGAAGATTGTGCTTTCTTCCCATGACTGAGTAGCAATCTGTGGCTCACCTAGAGGAAGGTACTCGGAGAAGGTCTCCACACAGATGGCCTTGTTGGGGACCATCTGCACAGTGGCTGCATCGCCCGACTTCAGGGCCTTGGGGTTGTCCTCCAGCTTCTTGCCTGAGCGCCGGTCAATCTTTTCTCTCAGTTCAGCAAACTTGCAGGCGACCTGGGCTGTATGGCAGTCCAGCACTGGGGAGTAGCCAGCATGGATCTGACCAGGGTGGTTCAGGACAATCACCTGGCAGGAGAGCAGGATAGAGTTAGATCAGTCACAAGACTGATGGCAGCGAGCCCTGTGATCTGAGGCAAAATCTTCACAGACCTGGGGCCTCAATCTAAATTAGAATTAATTCCTAAGAAGGAGCCCCATCACCACCATCCCAGAAGCCCTTGGCTTCCTGGAGCCTTACCTGTGCCACAAAGCTGCCAACCTCCATGGAGGGGTCATTCTTGCTGTCTCCAGCCATGTTTCTGTGCCTTATGTCCTTCACAGACACGTTCTTCACATTGAAGCCCACGTTGTCACCAGGCAGGGCCTCAGCCAGGGCCTCATGGTGCATCTCCACAGACTTGACTTCTGTGGTGACATTGGTGGGGGCAAAGGTGACCACCATCCCGGGTTTCAGGAAGCCAGTCTCCACACGACCCACAGGCACAGTACCAATACCTGTCCAGTGGGAGAAAGGAAGTCAGAGTTACCCCAGACTCAAATCATATGGGCTCCAAGAGGGATGCCAAGCCTTTTGTCCTTTTGTTCTGACTGGAAGCTGGCTCCTGGGAGGTACCCGGCCTCTGGTTTAAGGACAAAGGGGCAGCTACCAAACTGGTAGAAAACACATGGATGGATCTACTAGCTCTCTAAAGTACTGGACAAGTTCAAAATCCTGAGTTCTACACTTCATAGTAGCTCAGAGAAGCAGTGGAATCAGGATTTGAACCAAGGCAGTCAGACCCCAGAAGAGGTCTGGTGGCTATTTAAAGGTTGGTGGTTCAAATCTACCCAGTAGCTCTGGAAAAGATTCCAACCACACCCCTTGACGCTGAGTGAATGTCTACTCACAGCAATACTACAGGACAGAGTAGAACTTCCCCATAGGGTTTCCAAAGCTGTAAATCTTTGCAGAAGCAAACTGCCACATGTTCCTCCCATGGAGCAGCTGGTGGGTTCCAACTGCCACCTTTTGGTTAGCAGCCAGCACTTAAACCACTATGGCACCAGGGCTCCTGATTACAGTCTAGAAAATGCTATGGGGCAGTTCTGCCTGTCACTATGAGTCAAAGTCAGGCTCCAGAGCCCATGCTTAATTCCTAAATGAGCAGGCTATCCTCCACCCCATCCAGCCCCTCACTCACCTCCTGTCTTGTACACATCTTGCAGAGGCAACTTCAGGGGCTTGTTGACTGGACGAGTGGGTGGGAGGATGGAATCCAGAGCTTCTAGCAGTGTCACTCGTGTGGCGTTCCCCTCCTTCCTCTCGACCTTCCAGCCCTTGAACCAGGGCATCTGCAGGGAGGGTTGTGGAGTGGAGGTGAGTCTGGGGCCGTGGTTCCCAGCAACCCCCACCCAGGGCCATCTGAGTCCCACCCAAACCACTCACATTTGTGCTGCTCTCCAGCATGTTGTCCCCGTGCCAGCCGGAGATAGGCACAAAGGCCACGGCGGCCGGGTTGTAGCAAATCTTCTTGATGTAGGCACTCACTTCCTTAGTGATCTCCTGGAAGCGCCAGGCACTGTAGGCAGGCTCAGTGGAATCCATCTTGTTCACCACCACGATGAGCTGCTTCACACCCAGCGTGTAGGCTAGGAGCGCGTGCTCGCGGGTCTGCGCGTTCTTGGAGATGCCAGCCTCGAACTCGCCCACGCCACAGGCCACGATGAGCACAGTGCAGTCAGCCTGCAGAGACGCGGCCGCGGGAACAGAGATGTTTGATGAGGGGGTACTTGGCAGGTGGGGGGCTGTCTAGAGGTGTGGGAGGTCCCAGATCCCTTTGAGAAGCTGAGGAACACTACTGAGAAACGTACAAATGCACAAGAGAGCATTCGTGGAGCCTGGCTGCTGTGCAAAGGGGTCCTGCTGCCATGAAGTAAACCCTCATTTAGCCCCATAAGTGAGCTTTTTCCTCCTTCCTACCGACCTACTGATCTACTTGATAAGCGTCGGAGGAAGACCTGGTCTTACCCCAGCCCCAGATGAACATGGTATTTGAGTGATAGAACTGATGATTGGTATGGGTGAGGACAACCTTCCCGAACTTATGATACCACCCTTCCCAAGGGCTTGGAAATTAAAACCTGAGCTTCCCACCTCCATCCAGAGGCCCATAGAGGCATTGACTTCAGTACCTGGGAAGTGCCTGTGATCATGTTCTTGATGCAGTCCCTGTGGCCTGGAGCGTCAATGATGGTGATGTAGTACTTGCTGGTCTCAAACTTCCACAGGGAGATATCGATGGTGATGCCACGCTCTCTCTCTGCCTTCAGCTTGTCCAGCACCCAGGCGTACTTGAAGGAGCCCTTGCCCATCTGGTGAGGGGTGGCAGGGAGAGTAGGTAAAGTGCATTAATGGGGAGCCAAAGAATTCCATCTTGGATCCTGCTTTCTGCACTCTACAACCAGACCCACCCATGAGGACAACCTCCCTTCTCACTCCTCTGCCCCCTAGGACTGCCAGACAGGGCATGCCTCACCTCTGCGGCCTCCTTCTCAGACTTCTCAGTGGTTCTCTTGTCGATGCCGCCACACTTGTATATGAGGTGTCCAGTGGTGGTGGACTTGCCAGAGTCCACATGTCCGATGACAACGATATTGATGTGGACCTTCTCTTTGCCCATGGCAGTGGGTTGCAGAGTCACTACTGAACAAAAGAGTGGGGAAGAGTGAGGCTGAATTGTCCCATGACTACCCCTTCCTCTATTCCTCTCTGCTCTTGTCAGGCACCCCCTCTCCATTCCACAGCACCTAGCCCAGAACTTGGCATATGACAGGGGTTAAGTAGCTGTACAGTGAAGTGGACTTGCCCAGGCTGTACCTTCTGGAGAACCCAAGTGCTATATCCAGTACTTCCAAGCAGTCCAGCCCATCCTTTCACCTGTGGGGTGCCATCCCCAGAAAACCTGGGGTTTAGTTAGTCCCATGGGTACAACCACCCCCTCCCATTCCTAGTACAAGAGACCCTACCACTGTGTGTCTGCAGCTCCTCCCCTATAAACACTTACCTCCAAATAAGAAGAAGCAAAGCTGAGCTGTAGATTCTTCCAGAGCCAAGGCTGCCGTGAACTTAGAGCCTCAGGTCTCCTGCTTTTATGAGGCTAGCACCTCCCTCCTTCTGGCCCCTCCTTTTGTTTCCCACCAAATTAGAAATGAGAGCCTGATCCCTTAGAAAATGCCACTCCCCACTCCCAGGCCCAACTTCTGAACAGTCCTGCATGATGGTGTGACTGGATAAAGGAGGGTGGGTGAGGCTCACTAATACTTTTTTGGTGGAATAGGGGAAAGGAAGAGCCTGGAAATAAGAAATAAATGAAAATACTGTGTAGAATAAATGCTGCATGGTATTTTACTTGAAAAAGAGGAAGACTCTCAATGAGATGGATTGACACAGTGGCTGCAACAATGGGCTCAAGCATAACAATTGTGAGGATGGTACAGAATGAGGCAGGGTTTCATTTTATTGCACATAGGGTCACTGTGAGTCGGAACCAACTCGATGACACCTAACAACAACAACAGTACCTAGTGCAGACGACTCCTCAAGACTCAGGTGCAGAATGGCTAAAATCATTCATTCACTCATTAATTCATTCATCATTTATTGAGCAACACATTGCCTGACACTGTGCTAGAGGCTGAGGATCCCAAAAGAAATAGTCATGGCCTCTCCTCTCAAAAGTTCCCAGGCTCCAGGGGAGACAGCAGTTCCTGCGGAGACTTCTGTAATTCACCAGTCCAGGATTGCTTAGAGAGAGCTGGTTGGACTGAGTTCGGGCTGGCTGTGGCTGTGTGAAGCCTACTCTGGGGCAAGGATGTCCTCATCCTTCCCTTGGAAGTCCTTGAAGGTTTCAGTAACACAGGAAATGCTCACTCCTTTTCCCTGCTCTTCTCCTCAGCCTGTGCTTGGGGCCAGGATCATTGGAGGTCGGCAGTCTGGATTGTGGGGTTCTTGGTCCCACGGAAGCCCACCTTTTTGAGCACTCTCCATTTCTTATTCTTAGGTTGCCATGTTCTAGCCTTGCCCTGAAGAACCAAGAAACTTTGGAATGCCAGAGAAGTGAGGAAGTATCTCATTTATAGAAGAATTTAATGTCTAGGGAGGTAAATCATTGTCCAAAGATTTTTCAATTCATTGTTCCCCAAAATCAGTAATTTTTCCTCATCTGGTCCACCTTCTAGAAAAAAGGAGATAGAGCTCCCTGTACACCAATGTTCACTGCAGCACTTTTCACAATAGCCAAAATGCGGAAACCACCAAAAAATCCATCATCAGATGAATGGATAAACAAAATGTGGTACCTACGTACAATGGAATATTCCTCAACCATAAAGAGAAATGAAGTCCTGGTATATGCTACAATATGAATGAACCTTGAGAATATTATGCTGAGCTTAATAAGTTAGTTGCAAATGGACAAATTTCATACGATCTCATTTATATGAAATAAATGTACAGAAACCAAAAATTATTAGTGGTTACCAGGGATGTGAGGGAGGGGAAAAGAGGCAGTTTTTACTTAGGGAGCATTGAGTTTATGTTAATGGTGGTGGAATAATTCCGAAAAGGATAGCACGAATGGTTTTACAACTGGAAGAATGTAATCAATGTCATTGAGTTATACACATAGAAATTGTTGAATTGGCATATGTTTTGTTGTGTATATTTTCATCACAATAGTAATAATTTACCCTGAAACTTAGTGGCCTAAGACAACAACAACAACAAAACAAACAAACAAACAAAAAAACAGACAGCTCTTTAGTCCATTCATTTATTCCCCCAGCACCTATGACCTAGCACTGTATGCTTGGCTCTGCTCTGGGAGCTGTAGTTGCAAATATGAATGACACAGCCCCTCTCTTTGAGGGGTTCACACTCTGGCGGTGGAACAGATGATGATGACATAGAAACAATTTCAATGTAATGAATAAGTTATGAGGGCTGTGAATGTGGCACATTGGGGAGGTTCCCAGGTGTGTAGGGAGGTGAGAATAGGTTCATAGAGAAGCTTATCTGGTCTTCAAGATGAATGCAGGGCTTGCCAGGAGGTGGAATCAGTGCGAATATAGCCTTCTACTTGGCTGGACGACAGGGAATGGATGCGAGAAAATGGTGGCTAGTGAGATCAGGAGGGAGGGTGAGGTTATTATGCACTAACTCCTTAGAATTTAATTTTTCTCAACTGTAAATCTAATTATGCAATTCCCTTGCTTAAATCTCTTGATTACTTTTTATTGCCCTCAGGGGGGAAATGTACTCCGTTCATTATATGGAAAGAAGCTCAGAGGCATCTGTGACTGGAGGCAGGGAGACCCTTAGGAGGCCACCACAGGTGTCTGGGAAGGAGACGATGGGGTCTGAACCAGGCAGTACAGCTGATAGGCATTCAACATATTTAGAATGGAGAGAAGATGGGAGACCACAGGGGCCAATGGGAGTTCTTACCATCAGGATAGAGAATATTCCTTTATCAATATCACCTCCCTCATCCCAGTGTCAGGCCCAAACCCCTGATACAGCTTTCAGAGGATCCTCCTGTGAACTCTAAAGGGTCAGAGTCTAGATCCCTTCCTGACTTCATAGCCGATCCACACAGTGGGACTGAGCTGGTCATGCCTCCTCTCTGGATCTGAAATTCCCCAATTTTAACATGAGATGATAGTACCATCTCGTTTCAGCCACTGGAACTAGCATAAAGGCAAATTAAGTATATAAGATGATTTCACTGCGGAGTCAGATAGTTGTTTCTAGCTGCCATCAAGGCAGCTCCAACTCATGATGATCTTATGTATAAAAGAAAGGAATGTTGCTCGGTCCTGTGCCATCTTCATGATCATTGTGGTATGTTTGAGCCCATTGCTGTGGCTATTCTGTCAGTCCAATAATCCACCTCGGTCTAAATCCTGCTTCCTCTATTTACTAACTGTGTGAACTTAATATCTCTGAGCTTCAGTGTCCTTATCTATAAAATGGGATAATACTAATCTCCCGGGGTTATCATGAGGAGTAAATGAGACAATGCATGCACAGTGCCTGGCACATTGTAAGTATTCAGTAACTGTAATTTACTATTGTTATAAGGAACCCTGGCGGTGCAATGGTTAAGTGCTTGGTGGCTAACTGAAAGGTTGGCAGTTCAAACCCACCAGTGACTCCATGGGAGAAAAGACCTGGCGATTTGCTACTGTAAAGATTACAGCCTTGGAAACCTTATGGGACAGTTCTGCTCTATTCTATAGGTTTGCGATGAGTTACAAGCAACTTGACGTCACACAATAACAACAACATTATTTTGTTGTATCTTCCTCTCCCTGCTGTGTTGCTGGACTCCCCTCACCATGAGGAAAAGCACTCACACACAGACAAAATGGGGGGATCAGAGATATGGAATGATTTACCCAAGGTCACAGAATAAATTAATAAAGAAAGGACGATACCGCTCAGTCTATGAGTTTCCAGGCTTCTTCTGAGCCAGACTGTCGCCTCATTAAGAATTATTATTACACTTCTTCCATTTGAGCCATTTGCATAGTATCTCAGTGGTCTTGGCTGACTCAGAACTGAAGGAATAATCAAAGTTAAGAGGTTTTCTGACATTGAAATAAGCTGAAGGGTAAATGTTCCTGATGGAATGACTTTTCCCTCCTAGTGTAATAGGCTGTGCTGGGGAAATACTCCCATTATATACAAATTTGAAGGGAACAAGCAATTCATTATCATTTTATTAGAAACAGTATTTACAATTCATAAATGTAAAGTCAAAAGAGTTCCTAGACTGGGATGGTTAGGAATTAGAAACTGATCTATAGAGACTGTAATGCAGGCTTCAGGCAGTTAGAATGAAATAAAATCATTTAGAGCACGAGAAGCACAATGCTAAGAGAAGTCACTAAGATAAATGAAGTTACATGGTCAAGATGCTCTCGTACCGCAAATGCATAAGTATAAGAAGTGACTTTCGAGTGCAAACTAAACAGAGAGGGTTAATTCCTGAAGGACTTAGATGTTTAGCTAGTTTTGGCATATGAACTAAACACATCTATCAATTATTTTGTCTATTTAGATGACTATTAACCAAAGTCCTTTGGTCTCTATAGTTAGTGAGCAAAGGTGTAGCTGTTAGATTCTCCACTTTACCAAAAGTTTCTAGACCCCAGAGAACCCTCTCCAGACATAGACGGTGTCTGCACAATAACACCAGTATATTTTAGAAATAGCAAACAAAACAAAACCTGGAGTTAGTGATGGGGTCTTTGAAGGTAAAGGCTCCACAATTACTTTACCACATCTCTCCTTTTACTCACTTAATTCGGAAAAATTAGAGCAACCACAGTAGTTTTTGATGGGCATGTAAGTAGACCTAATTTAAACAAAATGATGGAGTTATTGGCACTGTAGACATGTCCTCTGTATCCCTAGTAGGCACAACACCAATCAGTTTGGAGGAAGTTTAAATTAGATTATGGGTGTCTTGAGGGAGGGTTAAGATGGGGTGGAAATGTGGAAGACCTTTCAATGATTCCTTTTATCAGACAAACTTCTCTTATCCTAATTTAGAAAATAGAGCTTTTCCAAATGAAAGAATTATTATTATTTTAAACGTGATTGTGCTTTAGGCGAAAGTTTACATAGCAAATCAGCTTCCAATCAATGATTCTTACACAGATTTTTCCATGACGTTGGTTGCAATCTCCTCAGTGTGTCAGCGCTCTCCCCATTTCTTCCCTGGGTTCCTTTCCATTAGTCTGGTCTTCCTGTCCCTCTCTGCCTTCTCATCTTTGGTTTTGGGCAAATGTTGCCTTTTTGGTCTCGTATAGTTGATTTTGTCTTAGGGCAATAGTCTCAGGGGTTCCTCCCGTCTCTTTCAAACCAGTAAGTCTGGTCTTCTTTTTTTTACTATTCAATTTTGTCCTACATTTTTTTTTTTTTTTAGTGCACGTATTGTTTTATGACTTTGGTTAATAACCCCATGACATGTCAACACTGTCCTTTCTTGATCTTGGGTTCCCTATTACCAGCTTTCTTGTCCCCTCCTGCCTTCTAATCCTTGCCCCTGGGCTGGTGTGCCCCTTTAATCTTAATCTGTTTTATGGGCCTGTCTAATCTTTGGCTGAAGGGTGAACCCCAGGAGTGACTTCATTACTGAGCCAAAAGGGTGTCCAGGGGCCATACTCTCAGGGTTTCTCTAGTCTCTGTCAGGCCAGTAAGTCTGGTCTTTTTTTGTGAACTAGAATTGTGTTTTGTATTTTACTCCAGCTCTGTCTGGGACCCTCTACTGTGATCCCTGTCAGAGCAGTCAGTGGTGGTAGCCGGGCACCATCTAGTTGTGCTGGACTCAGTCTGGTGGAGGCCGTGGTAGTTGTGGTCCATTAGTCCTTTGGGCTAATCTTTCCCTCGTGTCTTTAGTTTTCTTCATTCTCCCTTGCTCCTGAAGGGCTGAGACCAGTGGAGTATCTTAGATGGTCGCTCACAGGCTTTTAAGACCCCAGACGCTACTCACCAAAGTAGAATGTGGAACATTTTCTTTATAAACTATGTTATGCCAATTGAGCTAGAAGTTCCCTGAGACCATGGTCCCCATAGTCCTCAGCTGAAAGAACTATTTTGACTTAGTTCAATCCAGATTTAGGAGTGAGAATGAGCAGGGAAAGCTGACTTTCCCAGAGTCTTATCACCCTGAATAAGGTGATATTCAGTCTGCAGACCTGCCCAAGTAGGAAATCAGACTCTAAGTAGGAAGGAGTTATTTCTTTGCAACAAATATTTGAAAGGTATCTTTTACGTGTCAGTCTCAGAGCACGAGACAGACCATGATATCAGCTCTCCTAGAGTAAACCACTTAAGGGAGGAGACAAGGACAGGCTCACCCATATCCCACCCCAAAAGCTAGTCCCAGTGCTGGAGGGGACAAAGAACTTAATATTCAAGTGACTCTAACTTAGTGGTTTTCTGCTCAGATAACCCTTGTTTGGATTAGGGAGCAGAGACAGAGGAAGAGGGTCATTTTTTCGAAATTCTAGAGCCTGACAGTTTCAGGCAGACCTGGCAATCTGGGAAGCTCTGGTCAAACCATGTTAAATGGAAAGCTTTTCCTCTGAGCTGTCCAACTATCATTCATTCAACAAACATTTCCTAAGCATTTTCTGTGTGCTACTGAACCCTCACCACAATGTTATGGATGGGCATTTTTACCTGACCTCCATTTCACAGATGGCTCAGAGAAGTAAAGTGTGTTGTTCAAACCACACAGCTAGCACATAGGCAGTGGAGCTGGAATTTTCATCAAGACATGTCTCCTTCTAAAGACAACAACATTCTTATCCCCAGCCAGGACACGTCCCCTCTTTTATAGTCCTGGAGGCATCATTCTAGTGCAGCATCTTTAATTTAAATGTGGAAACTGAAGCTCAGGTGGGTCAAATTCAATCTGATTTGAGTCTACAAACATTAATTGTACGCCTACAATGTGTCAGGCTCTGTGCAAGAAGGATCCTCAAGCCAATTAGTGCGACCCACTCTCACCCACCCACAGTAGGATAACTACTGGAGTACAGAGGTATGCACACATTCAGTGGGAGCACAGGCGCTCCATAGATGCTGCTGATTGATTTGACCGTAAGTGCTGTTTCCTGAGCATCCATCCAACACAGGAAGCCTCCAGCAATATTTACATAATCACTTTTCTCCTCCAGTGCTCTGGAGGTAATGTCTGTTTTTGCCATCACTGCAGAGTTAATCTTAAGGCTCCCAATCTCTTTGGATCACTTTGAATCACAGGCTACACAGTAATATAGGGGCATAAAACCAAAAGTAAATGGATTCTGAACTTCAGCCTAGAGATGGGCAGGGAAGAGGATTGAGACTTAAGGCCTCAGAACCCGATCCAAGAAGGGCTCAGGGGAAGAGCTGGGGCACAGGAGAGGCTCCTTTCCTCTGAGCTCAACAGGGAGGAAGGTGAAGCAGGATGAGGACAGAGTTAGAGGTTGAATGTCCCAGGGGTTTTCTTTTGAAGACTTGACATGTTTCTGAGCAGCCAGTAGCGATGTCAGCAGATAACTGCCTGTTCACTCAGTTACCCATTCACGGAGCAACAGAAAAGTACATATTTCCAATTCCAACTTTTGTCACTGTGACGCAGGTGATGATGAAGGGGAAATAAGATAGTAAATATCCCATAGATGTGAGAATCCTTCCCTCCCTCGATTCTAGAAATCTGCATTCAGGTTCTATCTCCATTTTTCATATGTGACTTTGGGTAAGCCATTGATAGTCTCAGAATCGCAGATTCGTCACCTGCAGAATAGAACTGATAACCATTCCTGTCCTATCCCTCTACCCTAGTCCTTAGGAGAATCAGAGGAGAGAACGGGTTGGAAGCAAGGCTTAGGCTCTGTGAGGGACCTACAGAGAAACTATACTCAAAGTACACAGACATTGGGAGCCGAAAACTTAACTAACTCTGCAGTGCTGGCAAAAACAGATGTTACCCCCAGAGCCCTGGAGGAGAAAAATGTTTATGGAGTATTACCAGGGGCTTTCTTTGTTGGAAGGAATGCTTGGGAACCAGGCCTGACTCATTCATTGCTGTTTCCAAGGTGCCAATCACAGTGATCTGTACAGATTAGAAGTTCAATGAATGAAGTATTCAGATATTTAAGTGTCCATTTATTAGTTAATATTTAAGGCACCTAACACATCTGAATTCATGTCGTTAGCCTGTGAACACATACATGTTTGACGAATACCTTAGTTTGCTTTGAAAATAGTTTCATTTGTTCTATTAAGAGATAGTAAGACACAGGGAAAAAAAAAAAAAAAAAGGATATCCTTCCTTGAGGAGGCTCCTAAGGCAAATTCCCACTCCCCCTTATCTCCCCAGACACACATTTGCCCTGCTGCTAATCAAGATGTTAATGATCCAGAGTTGACTGTGCATCAGGTGAACAACTAAAATAGTATCCTGAGAAATGTCAGCTCTCACTGCAGTGTGTTTGTAATTTAGCTGTTATTTAGCATTTATGGGTAACACATACTTGAAAATTGTTTTACAATCATTTTATAGTTGCTCTGTGAGAGATAATTAAAGCAAAACCACTTTAAATGAAGCTACTCAAAGGGACAAAGTTGTTGTGCCAATAATGTGCTATATAAATGCAAATTATCAGAATTTGTATTATAGTGAAAACTGCTTATATCATTTTTCATGGGACCAACATGTAAACATTATACTAGTTCTCTGATTTATACAGCACTTTTCTCCCTAAAAGATAAACATGCCTAGACATGCATTATTTAACAGATCTTCCCAACACTGAAGGATGAGTAAATCCAGTCATTCGTTTCTTGCTCATTCCCAATTTCATTGAGTGCCTCTGTTTAAAGGATCATGCTAAGTGCTAGGAGAACACAGGTTAGTGGGGTTTCCTCAAGAAATTGTCATTCTAATATAAGAGATAAAACATGCACATGGCTTCATGTAAGAGGCATCAAGCAGTATAACTTAGTAGAAAAAGTACTGACTTTGGGATTTAGATCAATATGGTTGAAGTCCTAGTTCTGCTACTACATCACACAGACTTGGGTTCATATACTACCTTTACCAGTAGTGGGACCTCTGTGAATCTCAGTTTCCTTATCTGTAAAATTGGTACAATGGTATTTATCTCAAAGAAGCTGGTGTGTGGAATGTAGTGTTTAGCAAAGCATTTACAGCAGGTTCTCAACAAATGGTAGTTATTACATTAATCTGAAGAGCCCTGGTGGTACAGCTATTAAAGTGCTCAGCTGGTAACCCAAAGATTTCCGGTACAAACCCAGAAGTTGCACGTTGGGAGGAACATGTGGCAGTCTGCTTTCCTAAAGATTAACAGCCTTGGAAACCACTATGGGGCAGTTCTACTCTGTCCTATAGGGTAGCTATGAGTCAGAATCCACTCGACCACAGTGGGTTTGGTTTATAAAAATAATAATGCAATGATGGTAAAAATGCAGCACAATGAGGGGGGCAAGATGGCGCTCTAGGCAGAAGCACCACGCCGTCTCTCCACAGCAAAGATCCGAAAAACTAAGCCTAACAGAGAATCAACAATCCTGAAACCCTAGAACACCAAATGAAGAGATAAAGAGCTCAGCCAAACACCAAATGGAGTGAGAATACTAAAAGAGAACGGAGAGCGAGGAGAGACTCATGCAGAGATTCCTTACCAGCTAACGCAGCGCGGATCCACCATCTTGGATTCCTATCAGAGACCAGCGAACTGGAGAGCAGCCTTGCAGAGCATCTGGTGGGAGACAGAACGACCAGTAAACTGTGGTGCGCGCTTTCCCACCCCCCACCCCTCTCCACCTCGGCTGGGGCTCCCCTGCTTTCCGTGGCCAGGGACCCTGGGCTGGGGGGCGCCGGTGCTTGGATTCTGCGCGCCCGGGCTGGCGGCTTTCTGGGAGCCGTTTGCTGGCAGCTGGCGAAACTTTTTCTGCCGCCTCCCCCTCCTTTTGCCTGGGAGCCTGGTTCCGAGTGCCGTCTTTGCTCTCTTCTGCGGAGCTGTGGGGCTGCGTTCCGGCGTATGGCTGCTTCCGGGTCTGGGCTGCCGCGCTGGTGAGATCCCGGGGCCTTTGTTCGTTCGCCCCTCTGCTTCCCGTGGCCACGGTCTCTTAACCCCAAGACTGCCGGCTTCTTGGAATTCGCGCCCCTGAGTGGGGGCTCTCTGGGTCCCATTTGTTGGCACTGACTGCTGGTGTTGCTTTTTTTTTTTTTTAATTTTATTTTTCTTCTTTTTTTGATTAGTTTTGTCATCTTTTCCCTCTTTTTCCCTTTTGTCTTTCTTCATTGCTTAATTTCTCATCTCTCTATCTCTTCCTTCTCTTTCTGATCCCTGAATACCAGGCGATGTATGCCTCTGTACCTTCTGGCCAGGCTGTGCTGTGAAAACTGAGACTGACTCCCCCAGACCTCATAGCTGCATCGGTGGGATCCCTGGGAACTTTGCAGTTCTTTAACTTTTCTGATTTTTATTTGGTCATTCTTTCCTTTTCTTTCTCTTCCCCCTTCTGGTTTCCTCCATCCCATAGTCTCTCATCTGTACATTCCAACGACAAGCTCCCCTAGCATTCTTTTATGTTTGTATGCTTTTTGCTCCTCCTCCTCTCTCCTCTCTCCCATATCCAGCTTAGCTTCACACATAACCATCTTCCCGCTGCACCCTACCTACCTACACCGTGCACTAGACATCACACTACCAAGCTGTGCATGCACGCCCTATTGGAACCTGCCCAGCACTGACTACCGACTGTCCTGGTGGCTGCAGTGAGTGCCACAAGCAACCCGTCCCAGTGTCTCCTCCTCAGCTAGACCCGCCCAGCTGTACCACAAGGACGAAACAAACAAAAAAAAAATCTACAATCAATAAACGAGAGAAGTATCTAATGAATGCCCCGAAAACAGCAAACAATATCAAAACATTTACAAAAACAAGACAAGACGGCTCCAATAGGCGTCCAAATTAAAACACCAGATAACTCTCCTGTGGAAGAAAATGCACTAGAAGTACCTGATAGGGAACTCAAATCACTAATACTCGGAATTTTCCAAGAACTGAGGCAAAAAGCTGACAAACATGAGGAAAAAATAGACAAATTTATGGAAAATACAGACAAAAAATTGGAAGAATTCAGAAAGATGATGCAGGAACAAAATGCCAAAATAAATTCACAACTCGAAATTATACAAAAACAACAATTAGAAATCCAAAAGATAAACAACAAGATTTCAGAAATGGATGGTGTCATAGAAGGGCTGGGAAGTAGATTTGAAACCATGGAAGACAGGATCAGTGGAACTGAAGACAAACACTTGGATACAACTCTGTTTCAGGAAAACTCAGAAAAAAGAACAAAGAAAAATGAAGAGACCCTGAGAGTTATGTGGGACACAATTAAAAGCAAAAACTTACGAGTGATTGGCATACCAGAACAGGGGGAGAAAACAGAAAACACAGAGAGGATCATTGACAAACTGCTGACAGAAAACTTTCCCAATATCATGAAAAATGAAAAGCTGGCCATCCAAGAAGCTCAAAGAACCCCATATAGAAGAGACCCCAAAAGAAAATCACCAAGACATATCATATTCACACTCACTAAAACTAAAGACAAACAAAGAATCCTGAGAGCAGCTCGTGAAAAACAAGAAGTCACATACAGAGGAGAAACAATAAGACTAAGCTCAGATTATTCGGCAGAAACCATGCAGGCAAGAAGGCAATGGGATGACATATATAAAATCTTGAAAGAAAAAAATTGTCAGCCAAGAATAATATATCCTGCAAAACTCTCATTCAAATTTGATGGTGAAATTAGGTCATTTCCAGATAAACAGAAACTAAAGGAATATGCAAAAGTCAAACCAAACTTACAAGAATTATTAAAGGGAGCTCTTCGATCTGAGGACAAACAGCTTCAGCCCTCAGGCAGGACCTAGGACCTAGGACGCAGGTTCACATGAACCAGATACCATCCTAGGAACTGAACTACAGAGGACTTTCCAAAAACAAAAGAAATACAACAGGGAATCAGAGAAATCAATCAAAGGATGACAACAACATCAAAACAATGAAAGAGGGAACAAAAGGCATAGGTATAGAACCTTCTAAAGTAGAGGAAGGCAAGGCAATACCAAGTAAGGGTAGACTGCTTCAAAATTATAAAGATAAGGGTAAAATTCATGGTAACCACAAAAAAAGTTAACAAACCAACTCATAAAAATAAAGATGAAAAACATAAAGTCTCAACAAAAACAAAACCTACAAAAACAAAAGAAATGAACACAAAATCCACAAACAAAAGTAACTCAGCACAAGAGAGTAAGAACAACAAAGAAAACTTCAGCATCACAAAAAAAAGTACTACAAAATGACAGCAACAAAATTCCATCTATCAATAATTACACTGAACGTAAATGGACTCAATGCACCCATAAAGAGACGGAGAGTGGCAGAATGGTAAGAAAACAGGATCCATCAATTTCCTGTCTACAAGAGACACACCTTAGAAACAAAGATGTGAATTTATTAAAAATCAAAGGTTGGAAAAAAATATATCAAGCTAACAACTATCGAAAAAGAGCAGGAGTGGCAATTCTAATCTCAGATAAAATAGACTTTAAAACAAAATCTACCATAAAAGGCAAAGAAGGACACTATATAATGATTAAGGGGATGATCCATCATGAAGACATAACCATAATAAACATCTACACACCCAATGACAGGCTCCAAAATACATAAAAAAAACTCTAACAGCACTGAAAACAGAAATTGAAAGTTCCACAATAATAGTAGGAGACTTCAACACACCACTCTCAGTAAAGGACAGAACAACTAAAAAGAAACTCAGCAAAGATACAGAAGACCTAAAGGACAAAATCAGCCAACTGGACCTCATAGACATATATAGAACAATCCATCCAACTGCTGCAAAGTACACATTCTTTTCCAATGCACATGGAACGTTCTCCAGAATAGACCACATCTTAAGCCACAGAGCAATCCTCAACAAGATCCAAAATGCTGAGATAATTCACAGTATCTTCTCTGACCACAATGCCATCAAGGTAGAAATTAACACTAGAAAGAGCAAGGAAAAAAAGTCAGACACATGGAAACTGAATAATACTCTGCTTACACATCAATGGGTAATAGAAGAAATCAGAGATGGAATTAAAAAATTCCTAGAATCAAATGAAAATGAAAACACATCATACCAAAACCTTTGGGACACAGCAAAGGCAGTCCTCAGAGGACAATTTAGAGCAATAGATGCACATATCAAAAAAGAAGAAAGGGACAAAATCAAAACATTAACTACAGAACTCAAACAAATAGAAAGAGAACAACAAAAAAAGCCTACAACCACCGGAAGAAAGGAAATAGTAAAGATCAGAGCAGAAATAAATGAAATAGAAAACAGAAAAACAATAGAAAGAATCAACAAAACCAAAAGTTGGTTCTTTGAAAGAATCAACAAAATCGACAAACCACTGGCCAGACTGACAAAAGAAAAACAGCAGAGGGCACAAATAACCCAAATAAGAAATGAAATGGGGGACATTACAACAGACCCAACTGAAATAAAAAGGATTATAACAGAATATTATGAAAAACCATATTCCAACAAATTTGAAAACCTAGAGGAAATGGATAAATTTCTAGAAACATACGGCCTACCCAAACTACAACAAAGTGATATTGAAAATCTAAACAGACCCATAACAAGAGAAGAGATTGAAAAGGTAATAAAAAAACTCCCAACCAAAAAAAGCCCTGGCCCAGATGGCTTCACTGGAGAATTCTACAAAACATTTACAGAAGAGCTTGTACCAGTTCTACTCAAGCTATTTCAGAGCATAGAAGAGGAAGCAACACTTCCAAATTCATTCTATGAAGCCAGCATAACGCTGATACCAAAACCAGGCAAAGACATCACAAAAAAAGAAAATTACAGACCAATATCTCTCATGAATATAGATGCAAAAATTCTGAACAAAATTCTAGCCAATAGAATTCAGTATCATATCAAAAAAATAATACACCATGACCAAGTAGGATTCATACCAGTTATGCAAGGATGGTTTAACATTAGAAAATCCATCAACGTAATCCACCACATAAATAAAAGGAAAGAAAAAAAAATCACATGATCATCTCAATTGACGCAGAAAAGGCATTTGACAAAGTCCAACACCCATTCCTGATAAAAGCTCTCAATCAAATAGGTATAGAAGGGAAATTTCTCAACATAATAAAGGGCATTTATGCAAAACCAACAGCCAACATCATTCTTAACAGAGAGAGGCTGAAAACATTCCCCTTGAAAACAGGAACAAGACAAGGATGCCCTTTATCACCACTCCTATTTAACATTGTGCTGGAAGTTCTAGCTAGAGCAATAAGGCAAGAGAAAGAAATAAAGGGCATCCAAATTGGTAATGAAGAAGTTAAACTCTCCCTGTTTGCAGATGATATGATACTATACATAGAAAACCCTAAAGACTCCACGAGAAATCTACTGGAACTAATAGAAAGATTCAGCAGAGTAGCAGGATACAAGATAAATATTCAAAAATCAGTTGGATTCCTATACACCCGTAAAGAGAACGATGAAAAGGAGATCAGGAAATCAATACCATTTTCAATAGCTCCTAAAAAGATAAAATACTTAGGAATAAATCTGACCAGGAATGTAAAAGACCTATACAAAGAAAACTACAAAACACTGCTGCATGAAACCCAAAGGGATCTACATAAATGGAAAAACATACCATGCTCATGGATAGGCAGACTCAACATTGTGAAAATGGCAATTCTACCTAAAGCAATCTACAAATACAATGCAATCCCGATCCAAATACCAACAACATTCTTCAAAGAGATGGAAAAACTAATTATTAACTTTATATGGAAAGGGAAGAAACCCCGAATAAGTAAAGCACTACTGAAGAAGAAGAATAAAGTTGGAGGACTCACACTACCTGACTTGAGAACCTACTATACAGCTACAGTACTCAAAACAGCCTGGTACTGGTACAACAACAGAGACATTGACCAATGGAACAGAATTGAGAACCCAGATGTAAATCCATCCACCTACGGTCACCTGATCTTTGACAAGGGCCCAAAATACATCAAATGGGGAAAAGACAGTCTTTTTAACAAATGGTGCTGGCAAAACTGGATATCCATTTGTAGAAAAATGAAACAGGACCCATACCTCACACCATATACAAAAACTACTTCAAAAATGGATCAAAGACCTGAATATAAAGCCTCAAACTATAAAATTCATAGAAGAAAAAATAGGACCAACACTTCAGGCCTTAATACATGGCATTAACAGGATACAAACCATAAACATCAACACACAAAACCCAACAGATAAACTAGATAACTGGGATCTTCTAAAAATCAAACATCTATGCTCTTCAAAAGACTTCACCAAAAGAGTCAAAAGAGAACCTACAGACTGGGAAAAAATTTTTGGACAGTCCAAGTCAGACAAAAGTCTAATCTCCATAATCTACAAGAAAATCCAACACCTCTACAACAAAAAGACGAACAATCCTATCAAAAAATGGGCAAAGGAAATGAACAGACACTTCACCAAGGAAGACATTCAAATGGCCAACAGACACATGAGGAAATGCTCACGATAACTAGCCATTAGAGAAATGCAAATTAAAACCACAATGAGATACCATCTCACCCCGGCATTACTGGCACGAATCAAAAATACTGGAAATAACAAATGTTGGAGGGGCTGCGGGGAGATGGGAACTCTTATACACTGCTGGTGGGAATGCAAAATGATACAACCATTTTGGAAAATGATATGGCGTTTCCTCAGAAAGCTAGAAATAGACATACCATTCGATCCAGCAATCCCACTCCTAGGAATATATCCTAGAGAAATAAGAGTCATCACTCGAATAGACATATGCACACCTATGTTCATGGCAGCATTGTTCACAATAGCAAAACGATGGAAACAACCTCGATGTCCATCAACAGATGAATGGATATACAAACTATGGTACATACACACAATGGAGTACTATGCAATGAGAAAGAACAACAATGAATCTGTGAACCATCTCATAACATGGATGAAACTGGAGGACATTATGCTGAGTGAAATAAGTCAATCACAAAAGGACAAATATTGTATGAGACCTCTATTGTAAAAACCCATGAAAAAATTCACATGCAAAATGTAACAATCCTTGTTGGTTACCAGGGATGGGGGGGGGGGGGAATACTAAATAGGTAATAGATAAGTGGTAACTTGGGTGAGAGGTGAGATAGTACACAGTACAGGGGAAACTAACACAACCTGCACAAGGAAAGGTCATGGAGGCCCTATAGACACATCCAACCCCCCCGAGGGAATGAGTTGTTGGACGGAGGGCTCTGGGGACCATGGTCTCGGGGAACATCTAGCTCAATTGACATGACATTACTTATAAAGATAATGCTCTACATTCTACCTTGGTGAGTAGTGTCTGGGGTCTTAAAAGCCTACGAGCGGCCATCTAAGATACCCCACTGGTCTCATCCCTTCAGGAGCAAGGGAGAATGAAGAGAACAGGATTCAACGAAAAGATTAGTCCAAAGGACTAATTGTCCACAGCTACCAAGGCCTCCACCGGACTGAGTCCAGTACAGCTAGATGGTGCCCGGCTACCACCACTGACTGCTCTGACCAGGATCACAACAGAGGGTTCTGGACAGAGCTGGAGAAGGATGTAGAACATAATTTTAACTCCCAAAAAAAAAAGACCAGATTTACTGGCCTAAAGAATACTAGAGAAACCTCAAGAGTGTGGCCCCCAGACACCCTTTCAGCTCAGAGGTGAAGTTACCTTCGAGGTTCGATGTTAATCCTGGGAGTGGACAGCCCAGTAAAACTAAATGGGACTAACGAGGTACAGGAGTCCGGTGACAAGGGCCAGAAGGCAGAGGGGGAGTAGGAAACTGATGATAAGGAACACAAATTGAATAAGGACACTGTCGATGTACTGTGAGATTGTTGACCACTGCTATAGGGCAACATTTGTAGTAACTATTAAATGGGAGGCTGTTTTGTCCTGTAAGCCTTCATCTTGGGCGAGAATGGCAGCACAATTGGAAGAGCATAGTCAATATCACTTAAATGTGTAAGTAAAAAGTTTTGAAATGGTGTTAAAATAAAATAAAAATTTAAAAAAATGAGATTAAAGAGGTACAGTAGTCCAGTGACAAGGGCCAGAAGACAGAAGGGGACAAGGAAGTCCCCTCGTGATAGGGAACACAAGGTGGAGTAAGGATATTCTTGATGTGCTGTGAGATTGTTAACCATTGTCATAGGGCAACATGTGTAGTAACTGTTAAATGAAAAACTATTTTGTTCTGTAAGCCTTCATCTTAAGTGAGAATAACAGCACAGTTGGAAGAGCGTAGTCAAAATCACTGAACTGTGAATGTAGAAATTTTTGAAACGGTGTATCTTTGGCTATCTGTATTTTCATCCAAAAAAAAAAAAGGTTGAGAATTTAGAGGCTTAATATGTTGTGGGGTTGTTAACCAATGTCATAGAACAACATGTGTACTACTGTTTCATGAGAAACTATTTGCTCTGTAAGCTTTCACCTGAAGTACAATAAAATATAAATAAATAAATAAATAAATAGCTTATTTGAGATGACACAGCTAGTGAACAGCAGAGCAAGTACTCATACAGCACATCATTGCAGTGAGATAGTATAATTATCTCCTGGTAGAAGATTTATCCTTTTATGGTGAAAGAATTCAAAATCTCATTAGACAGCTCAACTTTGTTAGGATGGAACTGGACCAGGGTTGCCCTTACATCCCCAGAAGTCTAGATTGAGAATGCCAGAAGTGACAACTAGAGATCATGTAGTCCAGTCCTGGAATCTAAGAGGTGAGGAAACAAGCTCTGAGAGGCAGAATGTCTGAAGTGATGCCTGAAGTCCCATGCCTGCTTAATGTAAAGCCAAAAAAGGAGCTCAGTTTTGTATGCTCCCTTAGAGTATGGTTCTCCACTGCCGTTTGAGAAATATTGGCCCTAGTCCAGAAAAGGTAAGAATTAAGTTACTGTGTTACTTGTGAGAAAAAGACTAAGTTGGCCTAACAGGTACACTCTTTATAGCTTATAATAACGATACCAACTGATTCTTGAGTCATGGAGTACGTACCAGATATTGTTCTAGGTGCTCTAGAAGTCATTTTTTTAAGACTCAGCATAATCAATGAGAGCAATATTGACTTTCCCTGCTGATGTATGTCAAAAGTAATCAAATTAGATGACACACTAATTTGCAACAACATGGCACAGAGTTAAACATTGACATCATTGTATGTAATTTTTTTATATAAGAAAATGAAGATCTTGATAAATGATGCATAGGTAATGAGTTCTGATGGGCACTAGATACCAGACTTGTGAATAATAAAAATAGTTCATAAAAAAGAATATGCAGAAATTGACAACAGCAACTCGAAAGATTACATAGGAACCTTGGGGAGCAGTGAGTTTATGTTAATAGGGGAGGAACAACTCTGAAAAGGAGGGTGAGAATGGTTGCACAACTCAAAGAATGTAATCTTAGTGTCAATGAATTTTACATGTAGAAACTGTTGAACTGGTGTATATTCTGCTGTGTATATTCTCAACAACAAAAATAAATTATTTAAAAAAAAAATACAGCACAATGAGACTTTGTGTGAACGAAATCTTACTTCTGGCTAGGACAAGGTAGGGGTGCGGACAGATGGATGGGGAATCCAGGAGGGCTTTAAGAAGGATGTCAATCCAGGAATCAAGGACTCACCTTTGATTCCTTTCTTCCTTACTTGCAGGCAGTCTGGTGACTCTACTACTAAAACATATCCCACACCCACCTCCTTATCCCAAATCCACCCAGCAGCGCCATCTCTCTCAGGGATGTCAATGTGTCTGCTTACCCCATGCAGATTGCCCACTATCTCCCAGACACCTCCGTTGTGCCTTCCCGGGCGCAGGCCGCAGGGACTGCGCTGCGTTCGCCATGAGCTTGTTGGCCCACGCGCCGGTCGCTCTTCCGGGCAGGTGGGGAGCGCGGGGTCTCACACACAGTCCAGTCTCCTAGCGCAGCTGACTCTCCTGCACTTCAGGCCCAATTGGTGGCCACCGGTGCACCCATGCCCTCCCATCCCCACACTGAGGCCGCGCCCGGCACGCACTCCCGGCAAAGAGGGGTTGGAGTCCACGCCAGGTGCTGCCCGGGTGACGGCCCCGCGGGCCCCGGAGACCGCCACTCTTGTGCCTTAAGTCTCCGGGCGGCCTGATCTGCGCTTCCCGCAGAGCCTCCTTGGCAGGGCCCGCCCAGCAGAGGGCCAGGACACAGATATGCCCTCTGTCCCTCGTGCTCCCGCAGCATGGGGCCAGGGGACACCAAGGATAGGCCGAACGTTCCCTGGGGCTTGGACCCAGGCAAAGGAAAGATTTAACCGCTCAGGGAACCGAAGTCTCTGGCCCGGGGTAATGTAGAGCTGCCTGGTTGGGTGGGGCAGGTTAGCAGAGGGCGAAGCAATACCTCAGGGAAGCCGCAGGTGGCGCTGGTGCTCTCCTTAGGCCACATTGCCCCTGAGTGGACTTCGGATCCCAGGGAGGAGGGCCTCAGGCCGCACAGTGCCTGAGGTACCACCGGGATTGTCTCATTAAATTTCCACTCTGAAAACCTGAAAAAAAAATCCAAGCCACCATCAACTCCCACTTCAGCAATTAAAAAGCAAACACAAAAGTTGCCACGTAGTGGATTCCGATTCATGGCGACCTCGTGTGTCAAAGTAGAACTGTGCTCCACAGGGTTTTCAATAACTGACTTTCAGAGGTGGATTACCAGACCTTTCTTCCAGGGTACCTCTGGGTAGACTCAAACTTCCAGCCTTTCAGTTAACAGCTTAGCGTGTTAACATTTTACACCACCCAGGGACGTCTGGACAATAATAGTCTCCTCCTAACACTTCTCACTGCCCCCTGTCTCATTCTGCCCACCTTCCACCAACCCCTTCTCCACTTAAGAGCCAGAAAGTTCTCTTTTTAAAACTTAAATTCAACTATGCCACCCTCAGTTTCAGTGGCTGGCCATCATACATAGAATAAAAATTCTAACCCCTTACCCTGACGTAAATAGCCTTTTATGATCTGACCTTTCCCTACTTCTCTGAATTCAGCTCACACTACACTTTCCCTCTTCTATTTTCCCTTCCTACAGCCTTCTTTCTGTTCCTATGGCCTTTACAGTAGCTGTTTCCTTTCCCTAAAATGCTTCTCCGACTGATCTTTGAGAGGCTGGGTCCTGCATGTCATTTAGAATCATCTCAGTGTCTTCCCAGAGAAGCTTTCCCAAACACCAATCAAGAGCCATTTGACGACTTCCTGTCAGGGACTATTCATTTTCTGCATGGCATAATTGTCTGATATTATCTCCTTTGTTTGCCTGCATGCTTATTTATTATTGACTGTCTCTCCACCTGCCCACCTCCACTAGACTATGAGTGCTACAAGAGCCGCAACCTCATTTTCAATGATCTTTTCACGAGATCCTGTAACAGTGCCCAGTACATAATAACTAAACGTTTGATGACTGAATAAATCAATGCAGTAGCTCTTTTTTTATTGTGGTAAAAATATACATAACAAAACATTCGCCAAGTTAACAATTTTTACATGTATAATTCAGTGACATTGATTACATTTATCAGGTTGTGCAACTGTTGCTGTTGTTGTTAGGTGCTGTCGAGTAGATTTCTACTCATAGTGACTCCATGTAACAGTAGAACTGCCCCATAGAGTTTTCTAGGCTGTCGTCTTTACCGGCCAGATCGAAAGGTCTTTCTATGGCTGAGCCGCTAGATGGGTTCGGACCTCCAAGCTTTCCTTCAGCAGCCTAGCACTTATCCACTGGGCCACCAGGGCTCCTTGAACAACCATTACCACTATCCATTTCCAAATTATTCTACCACCATTCAGAGAAACTCAGTGCCCACCTAAGGAATGGCTCCCCAACCTCCATCTGTCCCAACTGAGGTGACATTTTAACAAAGCCCATAAACACTGGTATCCTTCTTCATGCAGTGTTTGAAAGTGGGAAGGGGGATGATCACTGAGTAGGAAAGGTCATGACATTTGGGGGCACACTGAGGAAGTAAACAGCACTAGTGGTACAGTAGTTAAATGCTCAGCTGCTAACCAAAGGGTCAGTGGTTCAAACCCGCCAGCCACTCAGTGAGAAAGATGGAGCAGTCTGCTTCTGTAAACGTTACAGCCTTGGAAACCATAAGAGGCAGTTCTACTCTGTTGCCATGAGTTGAAATCGACTCAATGGCAATGAGTAGGTAGGTACTGTGGAAGTCAGAAGACTTGGCAAGAACAGAAGGAACTAGAACGGAAGCAACAAAGGATAAAGTTAGGTGAGTTGAGGCTATCATCAGCATATGGAGGAAACTTACGTTTCTAGCCCTTAGAAAATGAAACTGAAAAATAAATGATGGGAACAGCCACCTATATAATTCCTAATGTTAATGTTCTGAAGAAGTAACCCCAACTGACCAGTAATTTTTTGGTTTTTAATAGTACTTTAAGTAAAAGTTTACAGTTGAAGTCAGTTTCTCATATAAAAATTTATACACACGTTGCTATGCGATCCTAGCTGCTCTACCTATATAATGTGACAGCACACTCCTTTCCACCCAAGATTTCCTGTGTCCTTTCAAACAGCTCCTGTCCCTTTTTGCCTTCTCATCTCGACTCTGGACAGGAGCTGCCCATTTAGTCTCATGTATCTACTTGAGCTAAGAAGGACTCTCTTCAAGAGTATCATTTTATGCCCCATCCCCCCCCCCCCAAAAAAAATCTAAATCCATCACCGTCAATTCCAACTTATAGTGACTCTATAGGACAGAGTAGAACTGCCCTATAGGGTTTCCAAGGAGCACCTGGTGGATTCAAACTGCCAGCCTTTTGGTTAGCAGCTGTAGCTCTTAACCACTGTACCACCAGGGTTTCCTAATATCCTGTAGTCCAGTCTAATCTTTGTCTGAAAAGTTGGCTTTGGGAATGGTTTCAGTTCTGGGCTAACAGAGAGTCTGGGAGTCATGTCTTCTGGGGCCCCTCCAGTCTCAGTCAGACCATTAAGTCTGATTTTTTTACTAGAATTTGAGTTCTGCACCCGACTTGTCTCCTGCTCCGTCAGGGACTCTCTGTTGTGTTCACTGTCAGGGCAGACATTGGTGGTAGCCAGACACCATCTAGTTCTGCTGGTCTCAGGCTGATGGAGTCTCTGGTTTATGAGGCCCTTTCTGTCTTTTGGGCTATTATTTTCTTTGTGTCTTTTGTGTTCTTCATTCTCCTTTGCTCCAGGTGGTTTGGGACAAATTGATGCATCTTAGATGGCCGTTCGCTAGCTTTTAAGACCCCAGACACCACTCAGCAAAGTGGGATGCAGAACATTTTCTTCATAAACTTTGTTATGCCAATTGACCTAGATGTCCCCTAAAAGCATGGTCCCCCGACCTTTGCCCCTGCTACTCTGTCCTTTGAAATGTTTGGTTGTATTCAGGAAACTTCTTAGCTTTTGGTTTAGTCCAGTTGTACTGACTTCTGCTGTATTGTGTGTTGTCCTTCTCTTCACCTAAGATAATTCTTATCTACTATCTAGTTAGTGAATACCTGTCTCCCTCTCTCCCCACCCTTGTAACCATCAAATAATTTTTTCTTCTGTGTTTAAACCATTTCTTGAGTTCTTAGAGTAGTAGTCTCATATAATATTTGTCCTTTTGTGACTAATTTCACTCAGTGTAATGTCTTCCAGATTCATCCATGTTATGAGATGTTTCGCAGATTCATCGTTGTTCTTTATCATTGCGTAGTATTCCACTGTGTGAATACACTATATTTTGTTTATCCATTCGTCCGTTGATGGGCACCTATGTTGTTTCTATCTTTTTGCTGTTGTGAACAGTGCTGCAATGAACACTACTCTTATTTCTCTAGGATGTATTGCAAGGAGTGGGATTGCTGGATCATATGGTACTTCTATTTCTAGCTTTTTAAGGAAGCACCACATTGGCTTCCAAAGTGGTTATACCATTTTACATTCCCACCAGCAGTGCATAAGTCTTCCAGTCTCTCCACAACCTCTCCAACATTTATTATTTTCTGTTTTTTTTTTTTATTATTAATGCTAGCCTTGTTGGGGTGAAATGGTGCCTCATTGTAGTTTTGATTTGTATTTCTCTGATGGCTAATGATTGTGAGCATTTCCTCATGTATCTGTTAGCTGTCTGAATGTCTTCTTTGCTGATGTGTCTGTTCCTATCCTTTGCCCGTTTTTTAATTGGATTATTTGTCTTTTTGTTGTTGAGGTTTTGCAGTATCTTGTAGGTTTTAGAGATTAGACCCTGATCGAATATGTCATAGCCATAAATTTTTTCCCAGTCTGTCGGTTGTCTTTTGACTCTTTTGGTGAAGTCTTTTGATGAGCATAAGTGTTTGATTTATAGGAGCTCCCAGTTATCTAGTTTCTCTTCTGGTGTTTGTGCATTCCTAGTAATGTTTTGTATTCTGTTTATGCCATATATTAGAGCTCCTAGCTTTGTCCCTATTTTTTCTTCCAAGGTCTTTATTGTTTTAGATTTTATATTTAGGTCTTTGATCCATTTTGAGCTAGTTCTTGTACATGGTGTGATGCGTGAGTCTTGTTTCATTTTTTTGCAGATGGATATCCAGTTATGCCAGCACCATTTGTTAAAGAGACTGTCTTTTACCTATTAAACCGACTTTGGTCTTTGTCAAATATCAGCTGCTCATAGGTGGATGAATTTACGTCTGGATTCTCAATTCTGTTCCACTGGTCTATGTATCTGTTGTTGTACCAGTACCAGGCTATTTTTACTACTGTGGTGGTATAAAGAGTTCTAAAATCGGGTAGTGTGAGACTTCCCACTTTGTTCTTCTTCAGTAATGCTTTATTTTTCCAGGGCCTCTTTCTTTTCAGTATGAAGTTAGTGATTTGTTTCTCCATCTTGTTAAAAAATGTCATTGGAATTTGGGTCGGGATTGCATTCTATCTGTAGATCGTTTTGAGTAGAATTGACATTTTCACAATGTTGAGTCTTCCTATCCATAAGCAAGGTGTGTTTTTCCACTTATGTAAGTCTGTTTTGGTTTCTTGCAGTAGTGTCTCGTAGTTTTCATTGTATAGGTCTTTTACGTCTCTGGTTAGATTTATTCCTAAGTATTTTATCTTCTTGGGGGTTATTGCAAGTGGCATTGATTTGTTGATTTCCTCTTCAAAGTTCTCTTTTTTGGTGTAGAGGAATCCAACTAATTTCTGTATGTTTATCTTGTATCCTGCTACTTTGCTGAAATCTTCTATTACTTCCAGTAGTTTTCTTGTGGATTCTTTGGTGTTTTCTGTGTGTAAGATCATATCATCTGAAATATAGAGATATTTTTACTTCTTCCTTACCAATTTGGATGCTCTTTATTTCTTTTTCTAGCCTAATTGTTCTGCCCAGGACCTCCAACACAATGTTGAATAAGAGTGGTGATAAAGGGCATCCTTGTCTGGTTCCCGTTCTCAAGGGGAATGCTTTCAGACTCTCTCCATTTAGGATGATGTTGGCTGTTGGCTTTGTATAAATACTGTTTATTGTATTGAGGAATTTCCCTTCTATTCCTATTTTGCTGAGAGTTTTTATCATGAATAGGTGTTAGACTTTGTCAAATGCCTTTTCTCCATCAATTGGTAAGATGATGTGGCTCTTATCTTTTGTTTTATGTGATGGTTTACATCGATTGTTCAACATTAGAAAAACAATCAATGTAATCCATCACATAGATATTGAGCTTTTCCATCATCTCTCTCCAGAGATGAAGTCCATTTCCTTCCTGTGTATTCCATCTGCCGAGGTCCTCTTACATAGTGGCCATTAATGTTGTTGTAAAAATGTATTTGCAATGAATAAATCATTGGTCTTACAAAATTCTATCACACAATCTCCAGCATCTTTTCTATCACCAAGGCCATATTTTCCAACTACTGATTCTTATTCTTGGTTTCCAACTTTTGCATTCCAATTCATCAGTGATTATCAGTGTATCTTGGCTGCATTATATATAATGGATAAGAAAAGATAGGGGCAAATGAGACCTGCCTTTCACCCCAATTTTAAGCCAGATTGCATGTCCAAAGAATGTCAGAACTCTTGTAACCCTCATTCTATGGAAGCAGGGACAAAATACATGTGACCCACTGCTGGGAAGTTGGTCTGTGTGGTCAAAGCCACCCAGGCTCCCCAGGAGTAGGACAGTCACAGATCCTTTTAGGGGACAGAGCGAGGGGAAGGCAGCTGGTCAGACTCTCAAGAAAGGGCAGCAGATGAAGAAAGAAGCTTCCCAGCTGCCAGTGGGGAGAGGCAGGTATGATGTTATATACACCTGGTAGAAATCAGTATCTATAAATATGGAAGTAAAGAGATCTTTAGGCAGTCTCAGAACTATGTGTAATTAAAACAACATCTAATATTAGTTTAAAGCAGGAGCTGGCAAGCTATAGCCCATAGCCAAATCTGGCCTGCTGCTTGATTTTGTATGGCCTATGTGTTAAGAATGGCTTTTACATTTTTGAAATGGTTGAAAAAAAAATCAAAAGAATTGCATTTCATGTTATGTGTAGATTATATGAAATCTAAACCTCAGAGCCATAAACAGTTTTATTGTAACACAAACAGCCCCATTTGTTTACATATGTTGATGGCTGCTCTGGTGCATTAAATTGCAGAGTTCAGTAGTTGTGACAGGACAGCAAAGTCTGAAATGTTTAATATCTTGACTTTTCCAAAACAAGCTTGCCCACGTTTACAGCATTGTGCTCTTTAGTGTTTTCTCAGTCATTCACTCAGCAAACATTCTTGAGCACTCTTCTGTCCAAGCCAAGACACAGGGAGGCAGGGAAGAGATAAAACCAAACGTATAGTGCCCTTAGAGCTTTAATAGACAAATGAACACACTAGTAGACAAGGGGCTTTTCATAACCCAGAATAAGTCAACTTTCACACAGATGGCAGGCCACAGGACTAGATTTTGGTTGAAATGAGGGAATGGCTAGATGAGGCTAAGATATGAAAACGATGTAATTTAGGGTTCTCTACCTAAATCACACCCAGAGCATCAAGACTTTGAAGTCAATGGACTATAAATTATAGTTAATTATTCTTCCTAGATGTTCCTTATCTACCTCATGCTTTTCTCCTTGGAAGAAATCAGGACAGCTAGTTAAGTTTTAGTAATTTAATTCAGTAAATACAAAGAAAGGTAAATATTTTTGCAGGGGGGAGGAGCTGAGACTGCAGGGGCAGGCATCATTTCCTGCTGGCCTTCACAGCTGACTTGGTGACCTCGCCAGCAGTGGAGGACTTCTTATCCACTGCCTTGATGACACCAACTGCCACTGTTTGTCTCATGTCATGGACTGCAAAGCAGCCTGCAAGAGAGGGTCAAGAATGAGATTTCTGGATAGCAACCTAGAAGGAAAGGCCCTTTAGCCTGGGCCCCTGTTACAGAATGAAGATTGTGCTTTCTTCCCATGACTGAGTAGCAATCCGTGGCTCACCTAAAGGAGGGTACTCGGAGAAGGTCTCCACACACGTGGCCTTGTTGGGGACCATCTGCACAATGGCTGCATCTCCCGACTTCAGGGCCTTGGGGTTGTCCTCCAGCTTCTTGCCTGAGCGCCGGTCAATCTTTTCTCTCAGTTCAGCAAACTTGCAGGCGATGTGGGCTGTATGCAGTCCAGCACTGGGGAGTAGCCAGCATGGATCTGACCAGGGTGGTTCAGGACAATCACCTGGCAGGAGAGCAGGATGGAGTTAGATCAGTCACAAGACTGATGGCAGCGAGCCCTGTGATCTGAGGCAAAATCTTCACAGACCTGGGGCCTCAATCTAAATTAGAATTAATTCCTAAGAAGGAGCCCCATCACCACCATCCCAGAAGCCCTTGGCTTCCTGGAGCCTTACTTGTGCCACAAAGCTGCCAGCCTCCATGGGGGGGTCATTCTTGCTGTCTCCAGCCACGTTTCTGAGCCATATGTCTTTCACAGACACGTTCTTCACATTGAAGCCCACGTTGTCACCAGGCAGGGCCTCAGCCAGGGCCTCATGATGCATCTCCACAGACTTGACCTCTGTGGTGATGTTGGTGGGGGCAAAGGTGACCACCATCCCGGGTTTCAGGAAGCCAGTCTCCACACAACCCACAGGCACAGTGCCAATACCTGTCCAGTGCGAGAAAGGAAGTCAGAGTTACCCCAGACTCAAATCATATGGGCTCCAAGGGGGATGCCAACCATTTTGTCCTTTTGTTCTGACTGGAAATAAGCTCCCCCAGTGAGACCTGGCTGCCCGGGAGGTACCTGGCCCCTGGGTTTAAGGACAAAGGGGCAGCTACAGAACTAGTAGAAAACACCTGGATGGATCCACTAGTTCTCTAAGTTCAAAATGCTGAGTTCTTCTACACTTCATCCTAGCTCAGAGAAGCAGTGGAGTCAGGATTTGAACCAAGGCAACCAGAACCCAAGGGAGGCCTGATGGAGCAATGATTAAGCTGCTTAAATGGTTAAGCTGGGCTGCTTAAAGGTTGGTGGTTCAAACCCACTCAATGGCTCTAGTAAAGATTCCAATCCAAACCATTGCTGTCTCCAGTGGATTTCAACTCATAGCTACCCTATAGGACAACACAGAATTGTCCCATAGGGTTTCCAAGGCTGTAAATCCTTATGGAAGCCTACTGCCACATTTTCCTCCCACAGGGTACTGGTGGGTTTGAACTGCCCACCTTTTGGTTAGCAGCAAAGCTCCTTCTGGTAAAGATTACAGCATAGAAAACCCCTTGGGGCAGTTCTACATTATCACATGTGGATCACTATTGTCAAAGTCAGACTCCAGAGCCCATGCTTAATTCTTAAAGGAGCAGTCTACCCTCCACCCCATCCAGCCCCTCACTCACCTCCTATCTTGTACACATCTTGCAGAGGCAACCTCAGGGGCTTGTTGACTGGGCAAGTGGGTGGGAGGATGGAATCCAGAGCTTCTAGCAGTGTCACTCGTGTGGCGTTCCCCTCCTTCCTCTCGACCTTCCAGCCCTTGAACCAGGGCATCTGCAGGGAGGGTTGGAGTGGAGGTGAGTCTGGGACCGTGGTTCCCAGCAACCCCCACCCAGGGCCATCTGAGTCCCATCCGAACCACTCACGTTTGTGCTGGGCTCCAGCATGTTGTCCCCGTGCCAGCCGGAGATAGGCACGAAGGCCACGGCGGCCGGGTTGTAGCAAATCTTCTTGATGAAGGCGCTCACTTCCTTAGTGATCTCCTGGAAGCGCCTGGCACTGTAGGCAAGCTCAGTGGAATCCATCTTGTTGACCGCCACGATGAGCTGCTTCACACCCAGCGTGTAGGCTAGGAGCGCGTGCTCGCGGGTCTGCGCGTTCTTGGAGATGCCAGCCTCGAACTCGCCCACGCCACAGGCCACGATGAGCACAGCGCAGTCAGCCTGCAGAGACCGGGCCACGGGAACAGGGAGGTTTGATGAGGGGGTACTTGGCAGGTGGGAAGCTGGCTAGAGTTTTGGGAGGTCCCAGATCCCTTTGAGAAGCTGAGGAACACTACTGAGAAACGTACAAATGCACAAGAGAGCATTCGTGGAGCCCCTGGCTGCTGTGCACAGGGGTCCTGCTCCCATGAAGTAAACCTTCATTTAGCCCCATAAATGAGCTTTTTCCTCCTTCATACCAACCTACTGATCTACTTGATGAGCATCAGAAGTCCTGGTCTTACCCCAGCCCCAAATGAGCCACATTAAAGTGATAAAACAGATGACTGGCATGGGTGAGGACAAACCTCCCAAGGCTTATACAACCCTTCCCAAGCACTTGGAAATTAAAGCCTGAGCTTCCCACCTCCATCCAGAGGCCCCTGGGGGCACTGACTTCAGTACCTGGGAAGTGCCTGTGATCATGTTCTTGATGAAGTCCCTGTGGCCTGGAGTGTCAATGATGGCGATGTAGTACGTGCTGGTCTCAAACTTCCACAGGGAGATATCGATGGTGATGCCACGTTCTCTGTCTGCCTTCAGCTTGTCCAGCACCCAGGCGTACTTGAAGGAGCCCTTGCCCACCTGGTGGCCGGGGATGTGGTAAAGTACATTAATGGAGAGCTGAACAATTCCATCCTAGCCCGTGCTTTCTGTACTCTGCAGCTAGACCCACACATGAGGACGATGTTCCCCTCTCACCCCCTCAGACAGGGCATGCCTCACCTCTGCGGCCTCCTTCTCACACTTCTCGATGGTTCTCTTGTCATTGCTACCACACCTGTATATGAGGTGCCCAGTGGTGGTGGACTTGCCAGAGTCCACACATCCGATGACAACGATATTGATGCGGGTCTTCTCTTTGACCATGGCGGTGGGTTGCAGAGTCACTACTGGACAAAAGAGTGGGGATGAGTGAGGCTGAATGGTCCCAAAGACTGTCCCCTTCCTCTATTCCTCTACGCTCCTGCCAAGCATCCCCTCTCCATTCCACAGCACCTAGCCCAGAGCTTGGGATATGGCAGGGGTTAAGTAGCTGTAAAATGAAATGGACCTGCCCAGGCTATACCTTTGGGACAACCCTAGTGCTATATCCAGTACTTCCAAGCAGTCCTAGCCCATCCTTTCTCCTGCAGGGTGCCATCCCCAGAAAACGTGGCATTTAGTTAGGCCCATTCGTCCAACCACCCCTCTCCCATTTCTAGTACAAGGGACCCTACCACTCTGTCTGCAGCTCCTCCCCTATAAACACTCATCTCCAGATAAGAAGAAGCAAAGCTGACCTGTAGATCTTCCACAGCCAGAGCTGTTGTAACCTTAGATCCTCAGCTCTCCTGCTTTTATAAACCCAGCCCCTGCTGCCCCCAGCCCCCCCTTCTTTTATTTCCCACCCAACTTTCAGACCAGTTTTGCAGTATTATATGATTGGATGAAGGGAGGGTGGATGAGGCTCACTAATACTTTTTGAGGTAGAATTGCTGGTGAGTGGAATGGGGGAAGGCAAGTCTTGAAAATTAGAAATAAACGAAAATATTGTATAGAATAAATGCTGCATAGTACTTTACTTCCTCCAGGTGACCCCTCAAGACTAAGGTACAGAATGGCCAAAGTCATTAATTCATTATTTATTGAGCATCACATTGCCTGACACTGCTGGAGGCTGAGGACCCCAAAAAAAGTAGTCATGGCCTCTCTTCTCAAAAGGTCCCAGGCTCCTGGGGAGACAGCAGTTCCTGCTGAGTCTTCTCTAATTCACCTGTTCAGGATTGCTTAGCGAGAGAGCTGGTTTGGCTGAGTTGGTATTGGCTGTTGCTGTGCGAAGCCGGCTCTGCGGCCAAGGATGTCCTCAACCTTCTCTTGGAAGTCCTTGCAGGATTCAGTCACATAGTAAACGCTCACTCCTTTCTCCTGCTTCTTTCCTCGGCTTGTGCTTGGGGCCAGCATCACTGGAGGTCAGTAGTCTGGACTTGCGAGGTCTTGATCCCATGGAAGCCCCTCTCCTTGAGCACTCTCCATTTCTCATTCTTCGGTTGCTATGCTGTACCTTTGCCCCTAAAGAACCAAGAAACTCTGGAATGCCAGAGAAGTGAGGAAGCATCTCATTTATAGAAGAATCTAATGTCTAGGGAGGTAAATGATTATCCAAAGATTCTGCAATTCCTTATTCTCCACAGTCAGTAATTTTTCCTCATCTGGTCACTTTCTAGAAGAAAAAAGAAAGGAAAAACACGCGCATGTGACTTAGCATAAGGGAGACAGTAAGCGTATAACTTAATGGAAATAGTATTGGCTTTGGCATTTACACTGACATGGTTCAAGTCCTGGTTCTGCTACTACATCAGAGGGACTTGGGTTTCAATACCACCTTTACCTGCATTGGGACCCTTGTGAGTCCCAGCCCTTACCTGTAAAACTGGGACAATAATACTCATCACAAGGGATCTCGTGTGTGGAACGAACAAGTGTTTAGTAAATCATTTACATCAGGGTCTCAGTAAACGGTAGTTATATCAATAATAATGCAATGATGGTAAAAATATACAATAGTGACTTCTGTGTGAGGGAAATCTTACTTCTGGCTGGGACAGGGTGGCGGTGGGGACAGATGGGTGGGGAATATAGTGAGGGTTTATGAATGATATCAATCCAAGAATCTAGGACTCATCTTTGATTCCTTTCTTCCTTTCTCACAGTCTGGTGACTCTACTTCTAAAACATAACCCAAATCCATCCCCTTATCCCAAATCTACCCCAGGAGTGCCATTGCTCTCGAGGATGTCAACGTGTCTGTCTAAGCCCTTGCAGGCTGCCCATGACCTCCCAGACAGCAGGATTGTGCCTTCTGGGGTGCGCACCGCGGAGACTGCGCTTGGTTTGCTGCGAGATTGCCCACCCACGCGTCCACCCGAGGGCTGGCTCAGGCGTGTGTGAGGCAGGGTGCCAGCGGGGACCTGGGAGCAGGAATTGGCAGGGCCTCCTCCCCTGACCTGCTCTCCTGCACTGCAGGCCCGAGCTGTGGCCACCGGTGCACGCATGCCCTCCGGTCCCCACACTGAGGCCGCACCCGGCACGGACTCCCAGCAGGCAGGGCGGGAGTTCACACCAGGCACTGCCAGGGTGATGGCCCCGCGGCCCCTAGCGACTGCCACACTTTGCCTTAAGTCTGCAGACGGGCCAGGCTGAGCTTCCTTCAGAGCCTCCTTGCCAGGGCCCGCCTAGCAGAGGGCCGGGGACACAGACATGCCTTCTGTCCCTCGTGCTCCCAAAGCTTGGGGCTAGGGGACACCAGGGAGAGGCCGCAAGTCCCTGGGGAGGGGCCAGCGCCAAGGAACGCTTTAGTCCTGGACCTGGAGGAGTGTGGGGCAGCTGGGGTGGGTGGGGTGGGGCGGGAGCAGGGTGAAGCAATACTACAAGGAAGGAGCAGGTGGCGATGGTGCTGTTCTTAGGCCACCATGCTGCAGAGGCACCCAGACGGGGATTTCCAGCCACCACTGGGCCTAGGTTGGGCACAGCACGAGCCTGCTGCGTTGCTGGGATCTTGGATTAAACATCCACTCTGAAAACCTGGAAAAAAAAAAAAAAATCCAAGCCACCATCAACTCCCACTTCAACAATAAAACAAAACTGTTGCCTTGTAGTTAATTCTGATTCATGATGACTCCATGTGTGTGACATTAAACCTGTGCTCCACAGGGTTTTCAATAACTGATCTTTTGGAAGTAGATTGCCAGGGCTTTCTTCCAAGGTGCCTCTGGGTGAACTCAAAACATTGAACTTTCAGTTAGCAGTTGACCATGTTAACCATTTATACCACTTCTGGACAATAATAGTCTCCTTTTAACACTTCTCCCTGCTCCCTGACACATTCTGCCCAACTTCCGCCAACTCCTTCTCCACTTACAGCCAGAAAGTTCTCTTTTTAAAACTTAAATCCAACCATGCCACTCTCAATTTTCAGTGGTTTACCATCACATATAGAATAAAAATTCAAATCCCTTACCCTGACATAAATGGCCCTCTATGATCTGACCTTTCCCTACCTCTCTGAATTCAGCTCACACTACACTTTCCTTCTCCTGTTTTCCGTTCCTACAGCCTCCTTTCTGTTCCTATGGCCTTTACAGTAGCTGTCCCCTTTCCCTAAAATGCTTCTCCCACTCATCTTTGAAAGGCTGGGTTCTTCATGTCATTTAGAATCATCTCAGTGTCTTCCCAGAGAGGCTTTCCCAAACACTCATCTATAGGGTTGCTATGAGTAGGAAGTGACTCGATGGCAGGATGTGGGGTTTTTTTTGTTTTGTTTTGTTTAATCTAGAGCCATTTGGCCTCTTCCTATCAGCTACTATTCATTTTCTGCATAGCACAATTATCTGATATTTTGTTGTTTGTCTCCCTGCATGGTTGTTCATTATTGGCTGTCTCTCCACCTGCCCACCTCCACTAGACTATGAGTTCTAGGAGAGCTGTAACCTCATCATTTTCACTGATCTTTTCACGAGATCTTACAACAGTGTCCAGTACGTAATAACTAAATGTTTGATAATTAAATACATGAATGAAGTGGGTTGTTTTTTTTTTTTATTGTGGTAAAAAAATATATAACAAAACATTTGGCAAGTCAACAATTTATGCGTCTATAATTCAGGGTCATTGATTATGTTCATAAGGTTGTGCAACCATTTTTGTTGTTGTTTTTGGGTGCTGTCAAGCCGATTTCTACTCATAGTGACTCCATGTGATGGACTAGAGCTGTCCCTTAGGGTTTTCTAGGCTGTAATCTTTATCAAGAAGAGCCTTTGTGGCACAGTGGTTAAAGCGCTTGGCCACTAAATGAAAGGTTGGCAATTCGAATCCAAAAGCTTTTCTGCTGGAGAAAGATGTGACAGTCAGTCAGCTTCTGCAAAGATTTATAGCCTTAGAAACCCTATGGGGCAGTTCTACTCTGTCCTATCTGGTCACTAGGAGTCGAAATCACCTCTAGGGCAGTGGGTTTGGTTGGTTTTAATCTTTACCTGAGCAGATCACCAGGTCTTTCTATCGTGGAGCAGCTAGATGGGTTTGCTAACCTTTCGGTCAGCAGCTAAGCACTTATCCATTGCACCACCAGGGCTCCTTGAACGATTACCACTATCCTTTTCCAAATTATTCTACCACCATTAACAGAAACTGAGCGCCCACCTAAGGAATGACATGCCCTCCCTCTTCCTTCCCAGTTGAGGTGGTATTTTAACAAGACCCATAAACATTGGTATCCTTCTTCATGCGATGATTGCAGGTGGAGAGTGGGATGGTCATAGAGTAGGAAAGGACACAACATTTGGGGGCATGTTGAGGAAGTAAAGGGCACTGGTGGCACAGTAGTTAAGTGCTCAGCTACTAACCGAAAGGTCAGTGGTTTGAACCCACCAGCTACTCAGTGGGAGAAAGACGTAGAAGTTTTACAGATTACAAGCAGATTACAGCCTTGGAAAGCCTGTTGGGCAGTTTTACTCCGTTGCTATGAGTTGGAATTGACTCAATGGCAATGGGTAGGTAGGTACTGAAGAAGTCAGAAGACTTGGCAAGAACAGAGGGAACTAGAATGGAAGAAACAAGGGATAAAGTTAGACAGGTGAGTTGAAACTATCATCAGCATATGGAGGAAACCTATGTTTCTAACCCTCAGAAAATGAAACTGTGAAAAAGAAGAAATGATAGGAAAATCCACTTGTAATTAGTGAGTTGAATGTTCTGGAGAAGTATCCCCAACTGAGCAATAAGCTGTACATTTTAAGTGCTTGAGAAGCTAATAAAAATGTGATCTCGGGAGAATTGTGTCTTCATTAGCATGGGTAAAGCGGCAGCCTCATCCTTTGTGTGAGCAGAGCTGTCCACAGTAGATTCACAGAAACACTGTTTTGTAGGAAGAAAACTGATCTGAGAGGTCAGCACATGTATTTGATTGGGAACCGTTTTTTAGAGGCTCATCGTTAACCACTCATGGAACTAATGTACTAAGACACACAGTTTGGAAAATACTCGTTCAGAGTATAGAGAAATGAAACAGAAAAACGGTTCGCATGGTGGTCATACTTCTGTTGTAAAGAAACAAATCACACCTCTGTTTATTTTTTCACATAACAATCCCAAGACCTTCTTGTTTCAGATTTTTGAATACCACCTATAGCATATTATTTTTCTATAAATGTAGTGTGAATATGACCCAAAACGAAAAACCCATTGCCATCAAGCTGATTCCGACTCATAGCGACCCTGTAGGACAGAGTAGAACTGCCTCATAGAGTTTCCAAAAAGCGGCTCTTGGATTCAAACTGCAAACTTTTTGGTTAGCAGCCGTAGGTCTTAACCACAGTGATGTTTAAATGATCCCTTCAGGCTTTGTTGATTCTGTAAACATGGGAATAAAGCCCTTTTATTAAAACTGCTGCTGTCATTTATCATGTAGTAAAACACATAACAGTGTCCAGTCTCTGACGACTGGATCTACACGGGCTATGCCTGGGCTGATCTCTTTGTCCCCCATACCACACAGCCATCTTGGGCCTAGACTGGGAAGATATGAGACCCACACTTCTGACTAATTTTGATGGAAGGAGGGTGAACAAAGCAGTGAAGTGTACTTACCACCTGAAGACTAGGTCACCTGTAAAATAGCAACAACAATCATCAAGAGTATGCATTCACCTTCTTTGTGTCTGACACAGTGTTGAGCACTTTTGATGGATTGTTGCATTTCGCCCTCACTATAGCCCTCAAACATAATGTGGAAATTATCAAACAATATTATTAATATCACACATAAGTAAAATTTTGCTGAAGATCATTCAAAAGCAGTTGCAGCAGTACATCCACAGGGAACTGTCAGAAATTCAAGCCAGATTCAGAAGAGGACGTGGAAGGAGGGTTATCATTGCTAATGTCAGATGGATCTTGCCTAAAAGCAGAGAATACCAGAAAGATACCCGTGTTTTACTGACTATGCAAAAGCATTTGACTGTGTGGATCATAACAAATTATGAATAACATTGTGAAGAATGTGAATTCCAGAACACTTAATTGTGCTCATGATAAACCTGTACATAGGCTAAGAGGCAGTGGTTCAAAGTCAGGAAAGGTGTACATCAAGGTTGTATCCTTTCACCATACTTTCATAATCTCTATGCTAAGCAAATAATCCAAGAAGCTGAACTATATGAAGAAGAACTTGGCATCAGGTTTGGAGGAAGACTCATTAACAACCTGCAATAGGCAGATGACACTATCTTGCTTGCTGAAAGTGAAGAGGACTTGAAGCACTTACTGATGAAGATCAAAGACTACACCCTTCAGTATAGATTACACTTCAACATAAAGAAAACAAAAATCCTCACAACTGGACCAATAAGCAACATCATGACAAATGGAGATAATATTGGAGCTGTCAAGGATTTCATTTTACTTGGATCCACAATCAGTGCCCATGGAAGCAGCAGCCAAGATATCAAACAATGCATTCCATTGGGCAAATCTGCTGCCAAAAACCTCTTTAATGTATTAAAAAGTGAAGATGTCATTTTGAGGACTAAGGTGTGCCTGACCCAAGCCATGGTATTTTCAGTTGCCTCATATGCATGGGAAAGCTGGACAATGAATAAGGAAGACCAAAGTCAAATTGACATCTTCGAATTATGGTGTTGGCGAAGAATATTGAATATACCATGGACTGCCAGAAGAATGAGCAAATCTGTCTTAGAAGAAGTACAGCCAGAATGCTTCTTAGAAGTAAGGATGGTAAGACTTCATCTCTGGTACTTTGAACATGTTGTCAGGAGGGACCAGTCCCAGAAGAAGGACATCAAGCTTGGTAAAGTAGAGGGTCAGCAAAAAAGAGGAAGCCCCTCAATGAGATGGACTGATGCAGTGGCTGCAACAATGGGCTCAAGCATAACAACAATTGCAGGGATGGCGCAGGACAGGGCAGTGTTTTGTTGTGTTGTATGTAGGATCACTGTGAGTCAGAACCAACTCAACAGCACCTAACAACAGCAACATAGCCCTATGTGCTAGACACTATTATAACTCCTATTTTACAGATAAGGCAACTGAGATACAGGAATCCCACTGGAATGTTGCTTTCCCAGTGCAATGCATAAGAATCCCACTATTCCCAGTCTTCACTGTAGAAGTGGCATTTCACCAGGACTTGTGACAGAACATTGGATATTTGCATTTGTAGTAAATAGTTTGAGACTCTAAGAAAAACAGAGTTTTAAAAAATCCCTTGAGCTTGAAATTAAGGTCTCTGGCTCAACTTTTGAAACCTTCTCAGGACTACTCTTCCCTCCAATATCTATATCAACTTTTGCCACAGAATTGATAAAATTATTGCAACTTTCAAGTTTAAGATTATAACAATATACGGGGAAGATAGATGTATCGGTGATGATGAGAGAAATAGGGGTTTTTAAATGAATATGTAAAGATAAAGCAAAATATAAATAACCTAAAGGAAGGTGGTGAGGGGAGTCAGTAAGTATTTTATAATGATGTTGGAGAAATGATGAAATGCACTTGTGACTTCAGGACTGACGGACAGAATTGCTGGAAGTTAGGATGAGGCTCTGGAGTTGGACCACCTGGGTCAAAACCTTACTCTACTAGTTCCTAGCTAAGTGACTTTAGACTAGTTAATTTTCATAAACTTCAGTTTGCTTCATAAAATTGAAATAATACTATCTACCCCCTTAGTGTTGCTTTGAAGATTTAATGGGATAACATACAGCATGGTTCCTGGTCTATACTAAACTTTAAATAAATGATAGTTTTATTATATCTCTCATCTCAACAAGTCTGTTTATACTTCCAAAAATTGGGTCTACTAACATTCCTCTCTTAAACAGATCTTGAAAGAGGGAGAAGCCAATCTTATTAATGGAGAAACCTATTTTAGTTTAAAATCATTTTATAAACAAGACATGAAAAATCCCTTAGCACAGTGTTTTACACAGTGAGTGCTCAATAAATGGCACATATTAGGATTATGAACCATTATTCACAATTATATAATGGATAAGAAAGGACAGAGGCAAATTAGACCTCACTTTCACCCCATCTAAGCCAAATGCCATGTCCAAAGAATACCAGAACCCTTGTAACCCTCATTTTGCAGAAGCAGGGAGAAATCACATGTGACCCACTGCTGGGAAGTTGGTCCCATGGTCAAAGCCAGCCCAGGCACGCTAAGAGTAGAACAGCCACAGATCCTTTGAGGGGACAGAGGGAGGGGAAGGCAGTTGGTCAGACTCTCAAGAAGAAAGGGTAGCAGGTGAAGAAAGGAGCTTCCCAGCTGCCAGTGCAGAGAGGCAGGTATGAGGTTATATACATCTGGTAGAAATCACTATCTATAAATATGGAAGTAAATAGATCTTTAGGCAGTCTCACTAATACCTGTAATTAAACCAATATCTAACATTAGTTTACAGCAAGAGTTGGCAAACTATGGCCCATGAGCCAATCTGGCCTGCTGTCTGTTTTTGTATGGCCTGTGTGCTTAGGATGGTTTTTTTACTTTTTGAAATGATTGAAAAAAAATCAAAAGAATGATATTTCATGATATGTGAAAAGTATATGAAGTTCAAATCTCAGAGCCATACATAAAGTTTTATTGGCACACAGGCAATTGTTTTATGGACTAGAAGTTTCTATTCTGAGAAGTTTGTGCTGTTTGTGTGTTAAGAAGACTGACACCAAAGCCTGGATTGTGTTACCTTCTTTGGAATCATTGAGAACGCTCCTGGTTTGGAGTTTGGTTTATTTCCATCTCTCTGGTCTGGGACACATCCATGAGAGCCCGGAAGGGGAGAGGAGTGTCTTTTTTAAGTTTAAACATGTTCTAACCTTTTTCTATTTGCTTTGTTTTGTTTTGTTTTAGCAAATGTATTAAAAGTCTACCATGTGTTAGAAACTTCTACGTTACGTAATTTCAGTAAATCGTGGTTCCTAGTAAATTACAGTTGTGCTGAACACGTACATGTTTCATCTCATTTTATTCTCATAACCACCTGTGAAATGAAGCCTTGTAAACGTGGACGTGGAAGATCAGGGTGAGAGTGGAAGAGGAAAAGGGGATGGACATTAGTGGACCGCTGCTACAGCTCAGCTAGGGCCCCTGGTGACACAGAGGTTAAGCCCTCGGCTGCTAACTGAAATTTCAGTGGTGCAAACCCACCAGCTGCTCTATGGGAGAAAGATTTGGCAATCTGCTTTCTTAAAGATTTCAGCCTGGGAAACCCTATGGGGGCAATTCTACTCTGTCCTACAGGGTCGCTGTGAGTCTGAATAGCCTCAATGACAATGGGTTTTTGTTATAGGTCAGTTAAAAACAAAACAAAAAACAACCCAAATCCATCGCCATTGAGTCCATTTCGACTTACAGCAACACTATATGACAGGGTAGAACTGCCCCTTACAGTCTCCAAGGCTGTAATCTTTATGGAAGCAGACTGCCACATCTTTCTCATGAGGAGCAACTGGTGGGTTCCAACCACCGATCTTCCGGTTAGCAGCCAAGCATTTTCACCACTGCACCAACAGGCCTTCATAGGTCAGTTACTGGACTTTTTTGGGGGGCTACATTCACATTTTATACTTACAGAAGTCCTGTGGATAGTTTTATAAACAATTCCCACACAAATACAATAAACTTTAATTACATTACGTTTATGGGCAAACTATTAACTTTCAAAGGTTTCTTACTTATAAATTTGTTTTCGTTTTCAATTAACACTTTTTGTGCAAAAATGATTTGCGTGTTTTGGTTTGAGATGGACCACATCACGATTTTCCTCATTAAAACAAATTATATATATATGTACGTATTTTCATTTAATGCTCAATCCAATAAACATGACCAAGATGTACTTCTGAAAGGTAAGATTGAAACGTGATTGTAACCTCCTTTATCAACTCTATTATCCCTTATTTGAAAACAGAATGTGTTAATAACAAGGAGGTAAGTGAGTTGGTGCATGAGATTGATTTGCATGATGTCCAGAGAAGGGTACCCCAATATCAAGGGCATCCTGACCACTTGACACAGATATTCTTATTTATGCATTTATTGGAAAAGGATGCCTGAGACCATCATAGCTCAAAGACCCTAGCTAATAAGATCACCTAGTTGACTCATTACTTGGATTTCATGATTAGAAAGCATCTTATTATAATGATTCAGTTTCCTTTGGAGACTGTCCTAGAAGAACAAGAAAACACGCATATTCAGATCCTCCTGACAGTTATCTGACATTGTAAAAGGAAAAAAAAAAAAAAAGGAGGAGGGGAAAGAGAAGGAAGAGAATTTGGGGGAGGGGGGAGTGAGAAGGAAATAAAGGAGTGGGAGGAGAAGGGAAAGAAAAAAATCTGAAAATTGTTGTATATACTAGTCTCTTGTGAGTTTGTTAAGACTGAGTCTGGTTTCCTTTAGGGAAGCTGAAAGGGCCACACCCCGCAGAGAATTATTCTTCCTTTATCCCATGAAGGTAGCCATCCAGGGAAACTGGTCCTGAACAGCCAGTTGGTCTCCTTTCTGATCCTTTCAAGCATGGGTGATGACAGCCCTAGGGCAAAGAACCTAGATAATTGTCAAATGAAGGAATGCTTGATCACTCAGAGCTCCCCCTATTGGTCAGAGCTAAATTAAGTGAAAACCGGTTGTCGTGGAATTGATTCTGACTCAGGGCGACCCCATGTCTGCAGAGTAGAACTATATTCTTTAGGATTTTCAATGGCTGATTGTTCAAAAGTTGATTGTCAGGCCTTTCTTCCCAGGGGTCTCTGGGTGGACTTGAACCTCCAGCCTTAACCATTTGCACCACCCAGGGACTCCAAATGAGGTTAGGCCTAAATCCTTCTTATGTTCCCACTGAAGCACCAATGCCAGAGTAGAATGAATGCAAACACCAAAAGTCTAGCAGAATATCCAATCTGATTTGTCACAAACACACAATTATTTTGAATTCACGAGATTAATTGACTTGCTACGTTCTCAAAATATATTATGGTTAACACTTGCACATTGTACAAGACTCAAAAGGTACAAAATAGTATATAGGGAAAATTTTTACACTCACACCTGTCCCTCAGTCATTTTTTCTCCTCTTCAAAGGCAACTAATATTACTAATTTTTTCATACCAAGAGAGATTTTAGGCATATCAAGCCATTGCATGTATATAAAATTTTTCCAACAGACAGTAGCATATAATATACACTATTCTGCTCCTCCACCTTTGTTTATGCATTAACAATATTTATTAAGGATTATTTCTTATCAACATTGAAAGAGGTTTTGTTTTTATCATTCATAAAGAGCTCATTCTTTTCTATGATTGCATACTATTCCATTATATGGATGGACCATAATTTATTTAACCAGGCTTGTGTTGGTGCGCAATTAGGTTGTTTCCCATTTTTGCCATTATGAATCATGCTGCAGAGAATAACACAAGATAACAAAAATATTTTATTATGCAAAAATGTTAAGCTAAATTTTTGGTGAACATTGACATTGCCTGAAACTGCCCTATGTATCTTTAGTGGCTTTTGAATGTATCCGAGGGTGGAGTGTATATCAATCTGCTGCTGAACTTGACCCTGGGAATGGCACCATGTTCCACACACACAGGGGAGAACGCCACCATCTATTAATAATATGTAGCTGTGGATGTAAATACTCTTGGGGCTCCATAATCTTAAATCTATGTCCAGTCCTTCCTCCCATTCTCTCTCCCCCATCCCAGTTCTAACAGTCTCCAACCCTGACCTGACTTGACCTTCCCTGAAGGTTCTTCTCGGAGCTGCTGGTTATCCTATGGCCCGAGAATAGGGAGGTGTCACGGATTGAATTATGTCCCCCAAAAATATGTGGTCAACTTGGTTAGGCCATGATTCCCAGTATTGTGCGGTTGTCCTCCATTCTGTGATTTTCCTATGTGTTATAAATCATAATCTCTGCCTGTGGTTAAAGAGGACTAGGGGTGGGATTGTAACACCTTTACTAAGGTCACATTCCTGATCCAATGTAAAGGAAGTTTCCCTGGAGTGTGGCCTGGACCATCTTTTATCTTACAAGAGATGAAAGGGAAGCAAGCGGAGAGGGGGGACCTCATACCACCAAGAAAGAAACACTGGGAGCAGAGCGTGCCTTTTGGACCCGGGGTTCCTGTGCAGAGAAGCTCCTAATCCAGGGGAAGATTGATGGGAAGGACCTCCCTCCAGAGCTGACAGAGAAAGGCTTCCCCTGGAGCTGACACTCTGAATTTGGACTTCTAGCCTCCAAGACTGTGAGAAAATAAATTTCCCTCTGTTAAAGCCATCCACTTGTGGTATTTCTGTTAGAGCAGCACTAGATAACTAAGACAGGAGGGGATGCTCTACTTTTGGCTTTGGCATTTGGGCTCTTCCACTTTAACAGTGGAAATTCACCCAGGTAGAACTAGAGCATTTGCAGAGTTCATATTCTTTCTAATTAAAATTTACATATGTGAAAAACTCCTTTAAGGAGCTATGATTTATTTTCCTATTCAGACCCTTAGGTGTTGTGATCAGTAAATGAAAATCCAATACCTTTCTTTACCTTGAGATGTTCTTTGTCTTATCTCCGAATTCCTATAAACCCACCAGAGGAAACTGAATGTAAAAACCGGGTGAAATGGTTTCCCGTGGGGTATTAGTCATCCTGCCAACTAAGCTCTTAAATTTAGTCCCTTACCATTTCTCACCCACTGCAAATCTAACTCAGCATTAGGCTCTGTGGCCCTGACACCCATAGATTCTGGCTCAGACTCCAGGAGCCCCAGGAGTGACAGCAAATGGAAGTCACACAGGAAGACTTCAGGTTCTGCACACTTAACACAGGGTACAGAGCACAGGCTGTCTGGAAACTTATTCTAGCTTTGCTGCTTACTAACTGTGTGTTAGTAAGATATTTAACTTTCCTGAGCCTCAGTTTCCTTATCTGTAAAATGGAGATGGTACCAGTACCTACTTCACAGGGTTGTTAATATTAAGTGAATTAATCTATATAAAGGGCTTATAACAGTGCATGAATATAAGATCCCGATAAATGTTAGCTATTATTATTGTTATCTCTTCTACTTGTCATTGAATTATAGAAAGGCAACATCCAAGTCAGAGCTGTCCTGAGAAAAAAATATCTCACACTTCATAGCCAGGTTAGTCACTCAGCAGCTGAATCTTCACTTTAAGTAAAATGCATTCCCCATCGCAAGGATTGATTTGCATGAACCATTCATCATTTTATGCAGCCATTCCCTACAGTTAAATGCTGAAACCCAGGGGAAAAAATCTATTCATTCAGCAAGTACTCATTATTAATCCTGTCCTTAATATTTGCAGGACTCTGGGCTAGAGTACAAATGGAGGTCCACATAGCATGTGTCTAAATATTGAACTATTATAAATCAAGACAGCAAAGCATTGAATAAAACAGTTTTATCTTGCCTTGAGAATTTCACTTTCCAGATGGCCTGGAAAGCCAGGTTTGCATTTAGAATTTTTGGAATTCTGGGCATTCTGTGCCCAAATGTGGCAGGGGGAGGATTAACGGCCCTGCCTACCTCCCCACCCACCGATGGCCTGACTTCTTCTTTTCCTACCACAGGTTCAGTTCTGCAACCTGATTCCTTGCACACAGGCATGTGGATGCTCCATTTTCATGTACAGCTTCCCCCACCCCAGTCATCAGCCACTCCCTGGACGTGCCTGAAGCCTAGGGGTGCTCACCCTGAAAGCATCGTCCACCCTTGCAAGGACAGACCTGGGTAAGAGGCCCACACAGGCAATGAAAGTAGATTCTGGACCTTTGGGATATGTAATTCCAGGGTCCTGGGCACATAGATGGGAAACAAAACACCTAGGTGGAAAATTCTTCTAGGCCTTGTAAATTCCTTACCGCTCTGAAGGTATACAGGTGGAAGAGGGTCAGGCAGGGGCCCTCCTTGTTTGGGTCTACGGCAAGTGCTCCTTATTAAGCCCCTTCTTTGGGCCTACATTGCCCTTGACACTGGAGACAACACGGTGAGAAGACAGACAAGGTATGAGCTTATAGTATGGACAAGCATTAAACAATTATTTATACAAATCTATTTATACAAAGATGAGCTCTGACCTCATCTGAGGCTGAGGGAAGTTTTCCTGAGAAAGCTACATAAGCTGACATCTGGAGGATATTGGCAAGGTAAAGAGGGGGCAAGAGAGCCTTCTAGGCAGAAGAAACAGCATGTGCAAAGGCCCTGAGGTAGAAAGGAACTGAAAGAAGATTAATGCACCTGGAGTGCAGAGCAAGATGGAGAGAGCATGGAATGAGATAAGAGACTAGGAAGATGTCAGATATTTGAGGGTGGGTAGGAATTTGGTTTTAAAAGAGTTTTGGTGTTTATCTAGGAGCAACTGGAAAGCATGAAAGGATTTTAAGCAGCGGTGTGATCTGATGAGATTTACATTCTTAAAACTTCTATTTGTCTGAAGCTAGAGAAAGGAGGAAAAAGAGGAAGACCCTCAACTAGATGGACTGACACAGTGGCTGCAACAATGCGCTCAAGCATAACAATGATTGTGGGTACGGCACAGGACCGGACAGCGTTTTGTTCTGTTGTACGCAGGGTCGCTATGAGTCAGAACCTACTTGATGGCACCTAACAACAACAACAACAAGAGAAGGGATTAAGGTGAGGGGACACAGGAGTGGACGCTGAGATGCTAGGTGGGGGGCTAATGCAAATGTGATAGTGGCTTAGACAGGATGTGGAGAGAAGCAGATGCCTTCAAGGCACAGAGATTTAACAGAACAGGAGCTAAATGCATGTGGAGGTGAAGCAGGGCGAGGCACTGAAGATGAGTTTCCTTGTGTCTGGCTTAGCAACTGAATGGGTGGTGGGGCATGATTAGTGGGGGCAAGACATGCTGAGTTTGAGGTGCCTTTAAGAAAGCCAAATGGAAATGCTGAGAGGGCACCTTAGAGAAGGTGTCCGTAATGGATCCGCCTGTGAGTAGAAGGCTACTGGAGCCATGAGAGGAGATGGGGTCACCTAAGCGACCTCTCACTGCAGGCCTCTCATCTCAGGGTGAGCCCTGGGAAGTTCCAAAACATCCTGTCTGACTCCATGACTTCTCACCTCTCCACCACTGTCACTCTGGCAGTCGGAGTGATCTTTTAATAACACAGCCAGATTGTGTCTCTCTTCTGCTCCAAACCCTCCAGTGGTCCCCTGCTCACTCAGAACAAAAGCCCAAGTTCTTATGGAGGCACGTAAGACCCTGCACAATTCAGTGTCCCCACCCACCCTGCCGTGTGCCCCATTACCTGTCTTACCTCATGGCCTACTGCTGCCCCTCTCCTTCCTGTGTCATGGCATTTGCACTGGATGTTCCCTTCACCTGGAATGCTTTTCCTTGGGATGCTGCAGGACTTGCTTCCTTAGCTCCATGTCACTTTCTCAGTGAACAACCCTGATCAACCTATTTAAAATCATAACTGCCAGTCACATCCTAGCTCTCCCAACCACCTTGCAACAAACCTGTACGCTTAGTGAGGGCAAAGAATTTTATCTTTCTTTTTTTCATTGCTATTTCCCAGCACCTAGAAGAGTGCCTGACACATATTTGGTCTTCAATAAAAATTTGTTGGATTAAAAAAATAAATAAGTCTTAAAGTCAGGTAGAATGGTAATAAGTTGGCAAAAGAAACTAAGATGTATCAGCCATGTAATAAGGACACCCAGCCAAAAAAGAAAAAAAAGCATTAAAAAATAAGCAAAATAAAAATAAATAAACAAGCCAGCAACCAGCTTTCTTTGGAGATGAAGTAAAATGAAGTCTAAAAGCTGGCCTTTGTACTCCTGTATCGACTAGCTGGTAAGCCTCATGAGGCTAGAGATGTTTCTCTCTTCGTTCGTGTATTCCCAGCATCTGCACAGTGTCTGCAGCATAGCAGATGTGCAAACATATCTCTTGATCTCATGAATAAACTGACAGAGGCCCATTCATTGGTGACCTTGGACGATGGCAGTATTGGCTACGTAATGAGGGTGGGATGCTGACTGAAGGAGGTTGTGGAGTGTTTCAGTTGTCTAGGGCTGCTTTAAGAAAAATACAAGTGGGTGGCTTTAAAGAACAGAAATTTATTTTCACACAGTTCTAAAGGCTAGAAGTCTGAATTTAGGGCATCAGCTCTAGAGAAATGTCTTTCTTTGTCTCTTTGAACTTCTAGTAGCTGCTGACTACTAGATTTGGAGCAGTACATGGAGAACAGAAAGCTTGAGATTTTTGACACCAAAGAGCAGAGGTGGGTGATAGAAGCATTAAGAGGTGGGGGATATTTGGTCGGTTAAATGAGGAAGTCTAAGGTTATTAGATAGAATAAATCAAAACAAATATAGGACTGTTGTTCAGGGGGTCTAAGTTCTATGAACTTCAATTTCCTTATTTTTTTGGAGAAAACGATTTATGATCTCTTTTAGCTTTTATATTTTATGACTCTGTCAGACAGGTGCAGGTATCAAAATGATGGTGCCGGCTCCTAACAGCATCTGAAGATAATTGAGAGGGTTGCTTAGTATCAGAGAGAAATCCTATTAGAATCACAGGGCACAGGGTTTTGTCTATTCTCAAACCTCTCCAGGAAGCAACAGTACATTACGTCATGAACGAGAAGTAACTAGCCTGAAAACCTCTGCTATTTATATTTTGGAATATTGTGTGGGCATTGTCTTCCGTGGTCCGTCCCAGGGATTCTGGGACTGCTGACTTCCAGGCTTCCAGTGGGGGACAGGCTACTTCAGGGTATGCACTTCCAGAAGACCCTGTGTGTGAAAAGACTACTTGATCTAGACTCGAATGATCTGGGTTCACACCTAGATCTTCTCCTTGGAGAAGGGAAATCATGCTGACCAAGTGGAAGCTCTCTGAGCCTCTGCTTCTGAACTGTGAAAAGGAGAATAATAAGTCCAGCCAACTACACACAGATACTACTGGAAACCATCAGTCATAGCTAATCTTAACTTTCTTAGTCAGCCACTGCTGAGAGCTGTTATGGATTGAATTGTGTCCCCGAAAAATATGTGTTGTAAATCCTAAACCCTTATACCTGTGGGCGTAATCCCATTTGGAAATGGGTCTTTCCTTTCTTTGTTCTGTTAGTGAGACTGTATCAGTGTAGGCTGTGTCTTAAGCCAATCAATCACCTTTGAGATATAAAATAAGCAGATCAGGCACAGAGAAGCGAGCCCAAATGGAGGGGAAGGTACATACCACATGAACATCACCAACGAACCAAGAAACAGAAGCTGAAGAGAAAAGGACCTTCCCCCCAGACCCAACAGAGAGAGAAAGCCTTCCCCTAGAGCCAGTGCCCTGAATTTGGACATTTAGTCTCCTAAAACTGTGAGAAAATAAATTTCTATTAGGTAAAGCTACCCAATTGTGGTATTTCTGTTATAGCAGCACTAAGAAACTAAGACATGAGTCCACGGTATTTTAACTCAGTCTTTCTTCAGAACTCTCTGAAAGGGTACAATTTTCATCCTTACTTCACATGAGGAAACTGAGGCACAAAGCGATTAAGTAACTTGCCCATGGCCACCCACTCAAGCCAATCTGACCGCAAAGTCGGTACTTCCAGGCAATAGGGACAAGTACGATTTACTGAGTCTTGAGCACCTTATATATGCACTATGTTTAATTATCACAATAACCTGCAATGCCATTATCACGCTTCTCTCACGGGTGAGGCTCCTACGTCACAAAGATTATATCACTGGCCCAAGATCACAGAGCCACTCTGTGGCCGTTCTGGTGCGGAAGCCAAGGCTTACTGGCTTCCAAAGCCTATTCTCCTCCTATTACATCAAGGTGTTTTATTAAAACAAGGTATCACACAGAAAATGCTTGTAACTTGTAAAACACTGTACCAGTGATGGCTGGGGCTCTCTCCAGAGATCAGAACTTTTTCTAGAGCCTTTTACAGATAAGAAAACAGATTAATTTGCCAACATCACATAGATAGGAAACAAGAGACAGGAATCAGGTCTGCCTCCCCCCATTCCTGGTGGTCACCATGATCTCTATGCCTCTCAAACTGAGGACCTTTAGGCCCATGGGTACTAGGTAAAGTGCTCTGCATAAGGTATATCCTTCTTGAGAATTGACTTTATTCAGAGATTTGGGGAAAGCATCATTTTTATATTAAATATATGTTATATATCAGTGCATCAGAATGCAGCATTCACATGAGTTTTTTTTTAATAATAAAATATGAGACTTCAGAGCAATTTTGCTTTTGCTGCAACACCTTAGGACTATCTGCTCAGACCTCTCAAGGTGTAGATCAATCCTATTGGCCAGCAGAGGTGCTTAGGGGAAGTTTAAGAAGCTCCTCCTATATCACACAGCCTCTCACTCTGCTGTGTATCTCAGCCCCCTCACCTAATGTAGGATGATTCTAGATTAATACTGCCCAGATTCAGGAGGAGTGCACCAGATGACCTCATAAGGAGCTTGTGGCTCCCTGAGATTACCCTGATTTTATGGCCAAAAGATGTAGTTGCTTTTTTTTTAACCCAGTTCATTCACTAGTCAATGTTCTGAAATGCTGATTTATTTTAAAACAAATTAATGTATTAAAATATATTCTCTAAGAAGGTTTTTAACTTTCCCCAAGTGCATCCAGACACACAAAGTTCAATTCATAGCTGTGAGTGTTTCAACAGTTATTTTTAGTTGGGAGACTGGATTCTAGTATAGACTCTGTGGGTATCTTGTCCTGCGACCTTGCTGCTGTTGTTGTTGTTAGATGTCGTTGAGTCGGTTGTGACTCATAGTGACCCTATAGGACACAGTAGAATTGCCCCATAGGGTTTCCAAGGAGCTGCTGGTGGATTCGAACTGCTGACCTTTTGGTTAGCAGGCAAGCTCTTAACCGCTACGCCACCAGGGCTCCCCTGTGACCTTAGCCCAGGCATATAACTTCCATGGGCCTTAGTAACTTCACTTGCAGAACACATTGCTGAGGTTCATGTCAACTCTGATGGGATGTGGAGCCCAGGGTCTATGTAAAAAACAAAACATGTTGCCTTTGAGTTGATTCCAAATCGTAGTGATCCTATAGGGCAGAGTAGAACTGCCCCACCGGGTTTCCAAGATACGGCCGGTGGATTCCAACTGCTGACCTTTTGGTTAGTGGCCAAGCCCTTAACCACTGCACCACCAGGGCTCCAAGGGTCTATGTAGAGAGTAACTAAAAATGTGAGCTCCCTGAGAGCAGGGTCTTTTTTGTTCATTGCCTAGAACCATGCAGGACATACAGTAGGTGCTCAGTTCATATTTGCTGAATGAGTGAATCAATCTTCTCAACCTCTTGCCTGACACAATCAGAAAACACAGAGGTTGGAACATCCAGACAAGTGACCCAGAGGAAATGGGCATCTGGTTCATCTTTGTCCCACCCCCATCTAATACTACATCAGAGACTGGTGAGGGGGATGCTTATCGGCTGATTTTTTAAATTGCAGTGAGGATGGTTGACAGACAGGCATGGGGGTGGTCTCAGTGCAGTGTGGTCATTCGCTGTCCACAGACTCCAAAATACCAGGGACAAGATGCAGATACAAGGGCACTTGTATTTTCTGGTCTTGTTTTTGTACTGGTGAAGGTACCAACCGCTACCTGCCTTAGACGTTATTTTCAGTTGAGAGACTGAGTTCTAGTCTAGATTCTTTGGGTATCTAAAACAACTCAGAACAAGGAACGAGATGGATAGGTGTTTTATTGGTGTGTGTGGGTGTGCCGCTTTTCCCGATGTAGACACTGCTTTGCATGGTTTAAAGTGGAGGCTCTTCCTTCCCTTTTCCCCAGATCACTGGCTGTATTTTCCCGTCTCTACCACTGGGTGTCACCAAAAACCAAAAAAAAAAAAACCCAAACCCGTTGCCGTTCTGAGTCATAGTGACCCTAAAGCACAGAGTAGAACTGCCTTATAGGGTTTCCAAGACTGTAATCCTTACAGAAGCAGACTGCCACATCTTTCTCCTGTGGAGCAGCCAGTAGGTTTAGAACTGTCAACCTTTCAGTTAGTAGCCAAGCTCTTAACCACTGTGCTATCAGGGCTCCTTACTGGATGTCACAAATCCCCACAATAACTCCCTTTCTTTCTTATAAAGCAAACGGGAAATTTCTCTTTCATGGTCGAGATCTGTGCCTCACTGAAGCAAGGTCGTTTGCCCCTTGGTTGATGCCCAGGATGGGGTAAGGGCAGGGAAGGTGTGAGGGATGAAGTAGGGGAAGATCTGAGGAGAAATAATGAGGTAGGGTGGAGCTTGGAGTTTGCTTCTTCAGGCAGGAAAGTACATCTCCAAAGGTGGATCAAACTTAAAGAAGAACATTGAATAAGAAAAGGACTATACGTAAGTTCACGTGTATGGCCAAAAAGGTGAGTGACTGAAGCTTGGGGAATTTATTTTATTGACTCTTTCATCTCCACTAGGTTGTGAGTCTCAGTGTTTTTAGGTTTCAAATTCCCAGGGCCTGGTATAGCTCCTGGGCCAAGAATGATAGACAGGAAGCAAGTGCTAGCAGGAAGTAGAAAGGGAATGAGGAAGGGATGGAAAAGGAAGGAGAGAGAATGGGATATTTACAGGTGGCAGGCAGCCTCTAAGGAACGCTGGTGGCACAATGGTTAAGCACTGGTAACCATAAACAAAGGGGTGGCGTTTTCAACCCATCCAGCGGCTCTGTGGAAGAAAAGCCTGAAAATCTGCTCCCGTAAAGATTACTGCCAAGAAAACCCACAGTGCAGTTCCTACTCTGGCACATGGGGTGACTATGAGTCGAACGACTTAAACATACCTAACAACAAAAGCAGCCTCTAAGATGATCTCTGCCTTCTGATGTTCACACCCTTGTGTAATCTTCTCCCTGTGAGTGTGGGCTGGACCTAGGGACAAATTTCTAATGAATAAATCAGTTGCCTTCAAGTTGATTCCAACTCATAGGGACCCCACGCGTTGCAGAACAGAGTTGCGCTTCATAGGGTTTTCAAGGCTGTGACCTTTTGGAAGCAGATTGCAAACCCTTTCTTCCAAGGCTTTTGCATCACCCAGGAACTCCATAGAATATGGCTAATGTGATGGAATTTCACTTCTGAGATTAGGTTCCAAAAAGATCTTAACTTCTGTTTTGAGTGCCTTTCTTGCTCGCTGACTTTGTTGTTTGAGAGAAGTCAGCTGCCAAGCTGTGAGGTGTTCTATGGAATTCTTTGTCCAAAGAAGTGGATGGATACAGGAGCTCTTCTTAGAAGGAGATGAAAGGGAAGCAGCAAGTCTGAAGGTGGAGATGATAAATTCATTTTTAAAACATCCAGTATCAGGTGCCAGTAGACTGGTTTGAGACATTGTAGTGAGGATATTTGATGAAGTTCATCAAAATAGCTGAGCTGGGCATGCACTGTGAGTGGAGCCTGGTCTCCAGCAAACATCACTTCCAGCGAGCCCATACCCTGTGTATGACAGGCAACTACACTAATCCATGACCCACTTCCTTCATTGAGGGAAAAGCCCTGCCCACAAGGGATAATCTGCTACAGGTACTGCCTCAGGGAAGGTCTTTCTCCTTAATTTTTGCGAAATAAATCTTCTTTTTGAGTCTTTTGGACTCAGATAAAATGGGCAGGAGTTAAAGTGGGAAAAACTGGAGCTAGGTTTGGTTCTGGCCTTTTCCTTCCAGTGTCCCCGCTCTACTCGGAGTCTCTCTCAATGTTGAGGAAGGAAGCAATGAAGAACAACTGTGACAGGGGAAAAGTGATGGAAGAGAGTTTTCACTTGACAGGAAAAATGTTTTCATGCATTCAGGAAGTATCTTTGAGCACTTACTGCATACACAGTGCTATGTCAAGCACTAAAAAGAAAAAGAAGACGGTGCAGTTCATCCTCAGGCTGTTTCAGTTTAATGAGGGAGAGAGTATACAGAAAGCAGTAGGGAGCCAAATGGGATCTAAATAAAAGTGAAGTGGAATATAGAGAGAGGTAGGCATAAATAAGAAATGAAATCAACACTCCTGTAAGGATATTTGAGGAGTATGTACCTGATTTCCCCAACCTTAACATTACTCCTTCACCTTAGCCTCAGGAATCTGTCTTTTTGCAGGAAGCATCATTTTTATTGGGGGGGAAAAAACTTTGCCGTCGAGTCAATTCCAAGTCATAGTGACCCTGTAGGACAGAGTAGAACTGCCCCGTAGAGTTTCCAAGGAGTGGCTGGTGGATTCAAACTGCTGACCTTTTGGTTAGCAGCTGAGCTCTTTAAAGGAGTTTGCAATTTTAACTACATATTTTCTAGAGCAAAAATCTGACAGATGTCGTGACAATGAGTTTTTTCTCGCTAATTCTTAAAATTATTTTTATATGAAAGGATTTACAGAGGTATAAGAATTAGATCACACTTGATTATCCAATTAACAAATTGATATTAATGAAAAAGATACAATTAAGTTGACTGGAAAATCTGGAACTAACATTCTGTAATATCATTTGCTGCTTTGTCCATGACTTCCTTGCTTCTTCGAGGGCCTGACTGCCACAATTTGGCCTATTCTCTTTGAGAAAGAAGATCCAAATAAGTGGTTTTTATAGATTATAAATTAATCTCTGCATTAAATTGGCTGATTCACAGAACTGTGGACTGTTCATTTCTAACTTAGACAGTAATTGGGAGCGCTCTGCCATGGTTTATTGATATAGAGCTGCTAAGATATTTTTGAAGGATTTTCCCTACTTTCATAGGGACTAGTGTTTTGAAAGATTTGGAACTAACTAATCGGAGAGGGCATTCACAAATCTGTCCAGATATTGAGAAGAGGCGACTTCTTCCGGGCCATAGAAAGGGAGAGGAAAGGGAGAAGGCAGTAGCGAAGACATTAAACAGGGCGTCTTCCCTTGGGATTTATTCCATTCATTCCAGTCCAGCGGGAGTTGCAGGATACCTGCCTCTCTTAGTTATCTAGTGCTGCTATAACAGAAATACCACAAACGGATGGGTTTAACAAAAAGAAACTTATTCTCTCACAGTTTAGGAAGCTATAAGTCCAAATGCAGGGCACCAGCTCTAGAGGAAGGCTTTCTCTTTCTGTCTGTTCTGGGGAAACGTCCTTGTCATCAATCTTCCTTTGGTCTAGGAGCTTCTCAGCACAGGAACCTCGGGTTCAGAGGACATGCTCTGCTCCCGGTGCTGCTTTTTCTTGGTGGTATGAGGTCCCCCTGTCTCTCTGCTCACTTCTCTCTTTTATATCTCTAAAGAGATTGGCTTAAAACACAATCTAATCTTGTAGATTGAGTCCTACCTCATTAACATAACTGCCACTAATCTCATCTCATTAACATCATAGAGACAGGATTTACAACACATAGGAAAATCAAATCAGCCAAAAAAATAGTGGGGAATCACACAGTACTGGGAATCATGGCCTAGCCAAATTGATAGATATTTTTTGGGGACTCAATTCAATCCATGACACTGCCACACACAGCATCAGACACCATGAGACTGACAGAAAAGAAGTACGCAATGAAGTAGGCTCACAAACTAAAAGGTCTATAGGAGTGAGATGGGTCAGACAAATGAGTGGATGCAATCAAGAAGCACGGGGCACCGTGGGGTTTGTATTTACCTATGTTTGAAATGTTTAACTTTTCTCTTTCCTATAAGGAAACAGCACAAGCATAACGATTCAGGGCAGTCGTTTCTGCTTTGATATCAAGAACACAGTAGAAGAAACAGCGTAGTGATTCCTCAAAAAACTAAAAATATAATTACCATGCTGTTATTGTTGTGCTGTTGAGACAGTTCCAACTCATAGCGACCGTATGTACAACAGAACTAAACACTGCCTGATCCTGTGCCATCCTCACAATCGTTGTTATGCTTGAGCCCATTGTTGCAGCCACTGTGTCAATCCATCTCGTTGAGGGGCTTCCTCTTTTTCACTGACCCTCCACTTTACCAAGCATGATGTCCTTCTCCAGGGACTGGCCCCTCCTGATAACACGCCCATAGTATATGAGACGAAGTTTCACCATCCTCACTTGTAAGGAGCATTCTGGCTGTACTTCTTCCAAGACAGATTTGTTTGGTTTTGTTTTTTGTTTTTTTGGGGTTTTTTTTGGCAGTCCATGGTATAGTCGATATTCTTCGCCAATACCACAACTCAAAGGTGTCAATTCTTCTTTGGTCTTCCTTACTCATTGTCCAGATTTCGAATGCATATGAGGTGATTGAAAACACCATGGCCTGGATCACATTCACCTTAGTACTTAAAGTGACATCTTTGCTTTTTAACACTTTAAAGAGGTCTTTTGCTGCAGATTTGCCCAATGCAATGCGTCATCTGATTTCTTGACTGCCGCTTCCATGGGCGATTGTGGATCCAAGTTAAATGAAATCCTTGATGACTTCAATCTTTTCTCCGTTTCTCATAACTACCATATGACCCAGCAATTCCAATCCTGGGTATATACCCAAAAGACTTGAAAACAGAGACTCAAAAAGATATTTGTACACGCATGTTCATTGCAGAACTATCCACAATACCCAAAAGGTGGAAACAACCTAAATGCCCATCAACAGATGAACGGATAAACAAAATGTGGTACATACATACAATGGAATACTACTCAGCCAGTAGGAGAAATGAAGTCTTGATACATGCTACAGTATGGATGGAGCTTAAAGACATTATGCTGAGCGAAATAAACCAATCACTCAAGGACAAATATTGTACGATCTCACTTATATAAAAAGACAAGAAAAGGCAATTGTATAGAGACCAAAGTTTAACAGCGGTTACCAGAGGTGGGAGGAAGAGGGAAAAGGGGACCAGCAGTGATGGAAAAATCACACTGATTAAGGGTAGGGTTCCAGAGCCGATTATTAATTGCTGTCAATAGTTGTACACGTGTAAAAAGTTGAATTGGCAAAAACAACAACAACAACAAAGACAATAGAAGACTGTGTGCACCTTGGACAGTACAGGTCCCATTTGAGGTGGACGGGAGGGGCAGCTCCTATTAGGCTCTGACTAAAGTCAAGGAGCTCTGATGACATGATAGTTAAGCGCTGGGCTGCTGCTAACTCTAAGGTTGGCAGTTCAAAGCCACCCAGCGGCTCCACAAAAACCTGGTGGTCTGCTCCAGTAAGGATTATAGCCTGCGTTTCATAGGAAACCCTATGGGGTAGTTCTATTCTGTCATATAGGGTTGCTGTCAGTTGGAATTGACTCAATGGCACACAACAACAAAATAGTCAAGTCGTTGAGGCAATGGTGGTTCAGGTAACGACGATATTATTATTATTATTAAAAGGGCAAGTGGTTTTCTCAGTCATGTTGCAAATTTACTATATTCTTTGTGCATTTCATACCAAGGGAGAAAAGCCATCATACATTTAATAAAAGAAATGAATTCTGTTAGACAGCTGGCTTCCAAACTCTCTTGGCCGCTCATCAGCCATCAACCTTTGCAAGTTATTTATCTCTGAGAGTCTATCCCTTTCTTTTCCAGCTGGACCAATAATATCTGCCTCCCAGGCCTCACAGAACTATTGAGAGGTGATGTGTGATGTGTGAAAGTGGTTTGGGATAGGTTTCAACTACTATCCAAGTCAAAGGCATTATTGTTGCAATGGGGGAAGCTGAGCTTTTGTGGATAGGTTTTGATTTGAATTTGAGCTTGGGGGTAAGCGTAAGGAAAACCATTTCCTTCCTGCTCATTTTTGTAACCCTGTGGCACTTTGTTGGTATTCAAAACGTTGAACTGATTTTGTTAAGAAACCAGCTAGGAATTTTGAATCTCTCTCATCTCTCTTCCCTTTGTTTCCCTCTACTCCCTTTTCCACGGTTTGATTTTTCCTCCCATTAATTTCATTTCACTCTTGGAGACCATCAGCCTGGAGCACTGAAAGCAATCACCTCTCTTCTACATTGGATGTCAAAGCGGGGACTGCCTTCTGCCATAGATATGCTCTCTGCACTGGAAGGGACACCTGCAAAAGCCCCCGGGGCAGGGTGCAGATGGCTCACAAACCCCTCAACAAATTCCACTATGCTTAGGAGCAAGTCCAGAATCTTCAAAGTGACCTTGAAGGTCTTCCTGGATCAGGTTCCTGCCTGCATTTCCAGCCCAATCTCTAGCCTCTCGCCCCAGGTCATCTTCCCAGTTCCTTGAATGTGATACCCCTCTCTCTTAAATCTGGGCACTGCTCTCAGTCACCTTGGTGTCATAATTCCAACCTCCTCAACATCAGGACTTTTTTCTCTAGATTTGCTTTAGCTTGTCTTTTTGATCGGGTGAGGGGCGGGGCAGAATTCTGTTTCGACTGAGAATGTATGAGTCCTGGGGTACTCCCTGATAACAACCCTCCTTCTTCCCTTGTCCTTTGACGGCATTGGTCAGCTGCACCAGGATGTACACTGACTTCTCAGGCAGACAAGTACCCAAATTCCTGGTGGCCAAGTGTCTTGGAATACACTTTTGTGGATATAGGCAAGGCAGATGATCACATTCCGAGGCAGCGAAAGGCAAATTCCCATTGTGCCTCATGCGCAAATAGTTTTTGGGAGTCCCTGGGTGGTGCAAAATGTTAACGTGCTCAGCTGTTAACGGAAAGGTTGGAGGTTCAAGTCCACCCACAGACACCTCGGAAGAAAGGCCTGGTGATCTACTTCTGAAAAAATCAGCCATTGAACACCCTGTGGAGCACAATTCTACTCTGACACATGAGGTGTCACCATGAGTTGGAGTTGACTCAAAGGCAACTGTATTTTTCATGCTCCATTTTCCAATGTGTGTTATTAGAGCATGTGACTGGACTGGGGCAACTTACACTGTATTCAACTTGCCTATTGCTGTGAGAAACATTGAAAGCCAGAGAAATGCCACTATATCTTTGCCACATATGCACATGTAAGAGCAGGGAGAACCTGGCTGCCCCATCTTCCTGAAAACCCGCCTTGACACACCATCCAGCGGTGTCTCCTTCTCTTCCCTGTTGCTGTCCCGCCAACCTGCTAGTCATTCCTCCTCATTCACTGGGGACTGACCTCCTGACTCACAGTTTTCCTGTTCTCCCACAACCATAATATCCCACCCTGGTTTCTCAGTTCCTCAACCTTCTCATCTCCAACAGCCTGTCCCCACACTGTCCTCCAGTGACCTACTCCCGTAATCACCCCCCGCCCTGCCCGGAGCCTTTGCATCAACAGAATCTGTACTCTCAGAAATCTCTGTTCCAAACACGCACTCTCTCAGTACCATACTTTATTTATTTTTAAATTCATTTACGACAATTCTTTGAGTTCATAAGACCTCCAATCCCTGATCCACCTCTTTCTCAGGGCCCATCAGTGCCCTCTTGTTTTCTCATTCCTCATCATTTAACTTAGATTCCAGGATCCACCTTATCAACATGCCTTTGCACCTTCTTCTGTTATTTGCTCTCATGTGGAAAACCCCAATCCTGCCTGAAGTTCCTGCTGCCTCTTCCACGCCTGCCCTGAGCAGCTCCAAGTTGCTGATTAAAAACCACCTGACCAGGCCAGCTGGCTTCATTTAAAGCCCTGATCTTAAGTTGCACAGGGACACTCGCTCTTCTGACAAACCTGCTACACTTTCCTGATTAACTTTCCCACTTTCTGAAGTGACATTTTGTACTTTCTCCTGTCTTCAAACCTTTCACACTCCTCACCCTTGAATCCTGGCTAATGAGGTAGCCTCAAACTCCCTGAGAATATAGACCCAAAAAATCCAAACCCATTGCTGTGGAGTCAATTTCAACTCATAAGGACCCTATAGGACAGGGTAGAACTGCCCCATAGGGTTTCTAAGCCTTTAATTTTTATGCAAGCAGACTGCCACATCTTTATCCTGCCGAGCAACTGGTGGGTTCAAACTGCTTCCCTTTTGGTTAGCAGCCAAGTGTTTAACCACTGTGCTGCCAGGGCTTCTCTGAGAATATAGAAGGCAGAGCAAAACTCCCTTATCTCCTTATACCCATTTAGAAACACTTCTGAATTTGCACCTGGCTTCTACTTCCTGTCTGCCGTCCAGCAAAAAGTTTCTCTCTTCCTAACAATAATATTCCTTCCTTGGGCTCTGGATTCTACCCATCTCACCTCTCAAAGAGTTTGTTCCTTCAGTTATCCCTCTTTTTCCTGGATCATCAGTCCATCCCTCTCCACTGCATCCTTCTTTTTTGGGGGGGGGGGGGGAAGAGTATAATTTACATGCATACAAATAACATTCCCAAATTTTAAATTTGTGCTTCTTTCTAGTAAACCGCCACCTCCATAGACAACCAATGTTTTGATCACCATAGATTAGTTTCAATCCCCACAGATTAATTTTGCCTGTTTTGGACTTCATATAAATGGAATCGATGGTATGCACTATTTTGTGTCTGGCTTCTTTTGCTAAACATAGTATTTGTTAGATTCATCCACGCTGGGTGTATGTCAGTGGTTTTTATTGCAGAATAGTATTCCGTTGTATGGATACACCGTGATTTATTTATTCATTCATGTTGACGGACATCTGGGTGTTTCCAGTTTGGGTTTACTATAAATAACGCTGCTCTGGACCTGCTTGTACAAGTCTTTTTGTGGACATATGCTTTCATTTTCATTTGGAATTGCTGGTCACAGGATAGGTAATTGTTTAACTTTATAAGAAACTGACAGATAGTTCTTCGAAGTATCTGTACCATCTTGAATGTGTGAGAGGTCCAGTTGCTTCACATCCTCACCAAATTTTGGATCGTCCATCATATGATATTAGTGATGGTTGTGGCATGAAAAGTGCTTAGAACAGTGTTTGGCATAAAACTATTCCTCAAAAGATGTTAGCTGCTGTTATTATTATTATCAGAGTAAATGCTCAAACATTTTGAATAAACGGCATTGGAGTTCCTTCTTTCCTTTCTCCATGTCTCACCCTTCTTATCCCCCCAAAAACCACATTATAATAACCATCAGTGTTGACCAAACATCTATTAAGTGTTACCATATTTTAATAGAGGCTTATAAATCTATTCAAGTATTATTTTGGCTTTATAAAGAGGACAGGGCAGAGACATAACCAATGTCTCCCACAATACACAGAAAATGCTTAATAAATGGCCCATTTTCACCTTTATCCTGCAGTCTCCCAGAGCGTAGTAGCCCTCTACCCTGCTCTGCTCCCGAATCTGTTACCACATCCCGGGAGTTACGTTTTCTTTGGAGGTGCACAGCCCCATGGCGGCCTCAGATCTCGCCTTCTGGCAATAGGTCGGTAGGTCCCGGTGACCAGCACCTTCTCCAGCCCGGAGATCTGGGCGCCCCTTCCGAGGCACACTCTCTCTGGGGGAAGCTATGGAGAAAACTAAGGTCCTCAGGCGGAGCCGCGCTCACGGGGACTGCTGCCAAACAAGCCCCGCAGCCTGAGCTGGGCCGTCCACGTGCTAGACTCCCTGTGGCGGCGCTGGCGGCGCGGTCCCAGCCTCTTCTGAGCGCACCACCGAAAGACACTTCATTCTGCATTGCCTGCACACCAAGTCCTTCCTCCAGTTGTTACATTTTCTCTGCCCCCTGCCCATGTTTAATTAATTATCTTCTCTGGGTAGCTCCCCACTGGCCTCTTCCCACGCCAGTGCTGGCTGGGCTGGGAAGAAGGGCCCAGCTCTGCACTGCGCCTCCGAGGCGAGAAGGCGAGGCTTGGTGGCCCGCCCACAGAGCGGCACGATCCAGTATGCTGGAAAACGGCTCCTTAGCCAACTGCTGCGCGGCAGGTGGACGTGGGGTGCGCCCGGGCTGGATGGAGGTAGACGGCGCGCGGCCCTCTGGCAACCCCCGGCCTTCCTGGGTGGCGCCCCCGTCGTTTGCGGTGCTCATCATCACCACAACCGTGGACCCCCTAGGCAACCTGCTGGTCATCCTCTCGGTGCTCAGGAACCGCAAGCTCCGGAATGCAGGTGAGTGCCACTCCGGTTGCTGGGGTCTGGTCCTTCCCTGGCCCGTGGTCTTGGCGCTGAGCTTGCAGTCCACCGCCTTGTCCCTTCTCAGTCCCAGACGGCTTTTTCTTTTCACACTAACCTAGTCCCCAAGTTTGGTCCTGCACTTAGTGTTTTATGCCAAACGGTGTTCTAAGCACTTTTCACACCCTCAAGAATCCCTGAAATAAACATCACAGACAATCCTAAATTTGGTGAGGATGTGAAGCAACTGGAACTCTCATACATGCAAAATGGTACAGATACTTGCAAGAACTAGTTTTTATTTATTTATTTATTTTTTTAAATAAACTTTACCTATTCTATGACCAGCAATTCCAAATGAAAATGAAAAGTTAGGAGAGTGGGTTGCTACCTCTCCCAAAGTGCGGCCGTTCTGGCGCCTGCCTCTTGGAGTTGCCCAGGGCGCACTTGAAGCATCAGTTCCAGCGTCAACTGGGCAACATTTTTCTTGCGTTCTTTTTGTCAGGACCCCGGCGCTCTGGGAATCCATGGACTGGACACCATCGCTACCCATCCCGCTTCAATGTGTGCAGTGTCCAGATGATGCCCCTATCTGGTCACAGAAATCTCACAACCTTTGACACCTCTTCCCCGCTCCTGTCTAGCACTGAGGCTTCGTGTAGTAGGTGCTTGGAAAACATTGGCTGAAATGATGGGTGAATCAACGGAAGCATTCCGGTGAGCTTTGTGTCAGAAACTTCTCTCCAGGTGGTTCTGAAGACTCGGTTCCAACTGAGAGCTTGTACATGCAGACAACGCAGCCTCCGCTTGCTCTGTATTCAGTCGCTTTGAAATAATGTGCTCTTTCCTGAAGACGGGGAATTAGTGGGTTTAACCCATGATTAAAAGAATAATTTGGCTAAACACTGTTGCCATCCTGAAAATATTTTTTTCCTTTGTATTCCATTCTCATTTCAATTTCCCATACTCAGCTCCTCAAGGGAAGACACCAGAGGGAGGGCAGCTTCAGAACCTTGTCCCGGCAGGGCATTGGAGCGTGCTGACCATTTCAGCGCTGGGGAGAAGCTCAGTTACCTGCTTGTTGATTTGTAATTTCCCAGTTCCTGCTTAGGTGGCAACTCAAGTATTAGAGCTAATTAAAATGGAAAGACAGCAACAAAAAGCTAACTGCATACCATAAAAATGCTTTTCTAAGGAGCTAGAACATTCAAAATAGCCAATTTTAGTAACTGGTTATATGTATATGTATTTTTGTGGCTCTGTCACTCAAGGATCTAAAAAAGAAACAAAAATAAAAAAGTAAGCCTCTATCCGTAATATGGGAAATTTAACGTTATTAAGAAGAAATAAGGTTTCTAGCTCAGTCATTTAAATAGTGGTGGTTAGTATTATCTGGGATAACATTTTCAAGGTATTATTGTGTCCTCTGAGTAAAAGCTTATGTATTAGGAAAGAGTGGGTTATGATTCCAAAAATCCGTTGCCATCGAGTCAATTCCAACTTATAGCAGCCCTGTAGGACAGAGTAGAATTGCCACATTGGGTTTCCAAGGCTGTAAATCTTTGCAGAAGCAGACTGCCACATCTTTCTCCCCGTGGAGCGGCTGGTGAGTTAGAATGGCCCACTTTCAGTTAGCAGCCGAACACTTAACCACTGTGCCATGAGGACTTCTTAGGTTATGATCAGAAAACAGTATTTAGTATTTTTGATCCTGTTGTCCCTTTGCAGCAGATGCACACATTGATTTCCTGCACAGGGAGGCAAGAGGAGGAAGTCCCACTCTCTCTCCCCTGTGGAAGGGATGGGCTATCCAGATTCTAGCAGTGACCACTTCTCTCCTTGACTCTTGCCCCGGGTGGCACAAGAGGTTTGCTCTCGGTTACTGACCAAAAGGTTGGAAGGTCAAGTCCACCCAGATGTGCCTTGGAAGAAAGGCCTGGCAATCTACCTCTGAAAAATCAGCTGTTGAAAACCCTCTGGAGCACAGTTCTACTCTGAAACCTATGGGGTTGCCATGAGTCATGGTTGACTTGACAGCAACTGGTGGTGACCTTAGGAGAGGCGACTAAGAGATGGGGGCTGCTTCCTTCTGCCTGAGGGAAACAAGCTTCATCTCCTCTCCTCCATCCTGCCAAGGGCTGGCCTTTTCCACTCTCCCTGCAGGGCCCACTGAAACCGTATGGATTTGAGAGTGTGGCGCGACGGGCAATGAGCATGTTAAATTGCTGGCACATCTTCTGTTTTATCCTTCCTACCTCTGAGTCTACTGTAGCCTGGCCCCAGGAAAAAAAAAAATTAACACTATGTCTAAATGGCATTAGTTCCTGATACATCTATGGCTGCTCCAGTCATGCAATTTAGCCAGTTTTAATTGGATCATTGGTTTTATTGGTGACAGTCATGAAAAATCGTAACATCGACTTAAACTAAATAATTTGGCTAAGCAAGATTTCAAAACCTGCAGCACTTTGAATAGTTAGCATCCATCCCATAATCAGGCCTTCTTTCTAAAGAGTGTGGATTTACTTTAAGAAACACATGTCTCAAAGCTGTCTATAAATAAGTCTGGCTTCTTAATTCATCAGTGTTGGGAAGATAGGATTGTTTAACAATGAGAATGCACGTTATTTCCAACAACCAAGGTACAGCCCCATTTTAAGGACACAGCCTCTTTCTCAGAGGATGTCAGTATATTTTACCGGACTATTACAGACCCAGTACTGTGTGGGCAGACCCAACCTATACCCTTGTCATTTGTAACAGGGATGTTCCTGATGGCAGGATAAATGGTTAGATTAATTGTCCTTTGTTTTAGGACTACCTTATTTGCAGCTCCTTTTTTTCGGAGAAGACCTTAGAGAAAAACAGAGAGAGAAGAAGGGAGGGAAAGCAGGAGGTAGGTTCAGGACTGGCCCAACCCGGAAGGTAAGACCAGGTTTGCTTTACTCTTTGCTGTATTCCCAGAGGAGTCCTTCGGTTGTGCAAATGGTTAAGTGCTCAACTATTAACCGAACCACCCGCCGTGCCTCGAAAGAAGTCTGTCAGTCTGCTTCCAAAAGTTTGCAGCCTTGAAAGCCCTTTGGAGCAGTTCTATTCTACAACACTTGGGGTCGCCATGAGTTGGAATCGACTTGAAGCAACTGGTTTTGTTGTTGTTGTTGTTGTTTTTATATTCCCAGAACCCTGCGCAGAACATGGCACCAGGTTAGCACTTCACTTGTCAGAGTGGTGTTTCCTGGAGATTAGCCACACTTTGGGCTCTTCTGATAGCATTTGGGGACTTCCTCCATGCCACCACTGCCACTCTGACCTTTGGTTTAGATCTGGTTGATGCCAACCTCTTGTGTTTTTTTAATCTCTTCTTCTCCCTGATCTTCTGGAACCTTCCTCCAGTAGGTCCCTTCTCTCTCTTCTTTATTTTCAACCACCATCTCTTTACTCTCAGCTTACAGATGCACACACACACTCACACACTCACACCCGAGGATCTCTTATCTTTAAAAGAAAACAGAATCTTTTCTTGATATTATGTCTCCTCTAGCTTTAATGCTACCTTTCTCATTTCCGGCACAGCCAGACATCTTGGTAAAATAGTTTACATTCATCAATCTTACCTCATTGCTTCTGAGTCCCTCCTTAGTCCTCTGGGACTTGGCTTTAACCTTCGTTGTGGAATCCAGTAGGCGTTTTTCAGGTCTTCTCTGAAACTCCCCTCTTTCCTGTGTGTGACACTGAGATCCGTTCCCTCCTTGCGACCTTTCATTTCCTTGCTTTACATGATGCTAGTTTTTGCATCTCCTTCTACTCTTTGTCTCCCAGGCCTGAACCCTGGGAGTCATGCTTGGCTCCGTCTACTCCTTCATTCCCCATGTCCTAATGATTTTGCCTTATACTATTTCTCAGTGTTGCCCTTTCCTGCCCTCCCTAATCTTCTGCCTCAATTTAGACCCTCATCATCTCTTGAGCTAACCATGTCCGTAGTCTCTCAAACTGCTGTCCCCATTCCCTCCTTCAGTCCCTATTGCCATGCCACAGAGTCACCCCTACCTTCACTGACTGTCCCTCATCTGCAGAACAACATCCAACTCCTGAGTACAGTTTGCCAGCCTAGTCCACCTACTGTTCCAGCTGCGTCCCCCTTCTTTATGTCCTCTTACTCATACCACTTCCTAAACATTCGTACTCTCTAATGCACTGCCCCCTGCCTCTTTTATGCCTGGTGAATATCTGCTCCTCCTTCAAAATCCTTTCCAACTCCCTTGTTTTTGTTGTAGTTGGGTGCCATCAAGTCGATTCCGACTCACAGCCACCCCATATGACAGAGTAGAACTACCTCATAGGGTTTCTGAGGCTGTAATCTTTATGGAAGCAGATCGCCACAGAACCACTGGGTGGGTTCAAACCGCCAATCTTTCGGTTAGCAGCCTAGCACTTAACTGTTGTGCCACCAGGCCTCCTCCCAACTCCCTTGGAGAGTTGTTAATGTTTATTATTAATCTATGACTGGGCTTCACTACTGTATCCCTCCTCAGGCTTCCGTGACACCTTGTGTCTTCCTCAATACAACGCTTTCCTCACTGTATTTGCCTCTCTCCACAGTGAGCAAGCCCTGATGGTGCAGTGGTTAAGTGCTTAGCAGCTAACTGAAAGGTTGGCAGTTTGAACCCACCAGCCGCTCCATAGGAGAAAGTCTGTCAGTCTGCTTCCATAAAGATTTACAGCCTTGGAAACCCTATGGGGCAGTTCTACTCTGTCCTGTAGGGTCGCCATGAGTTGGAATCAGCTCAACAGCAACAGGCCCCACTGGGCTGTGAGCTGTTGAGAGTGGAGACTTTTATTCAATTTCTGTCCACGGAAGCCAGGCACAGAGTAGGAACTGAATACAAGCCTGTTGAAACAAATTGAAAATGGACAAGATACTAGGAAAGTGGTGGGACAGAAGTAATTAATTTTGTTTCATGAGGTGGGGTAAGCCTCAGTTACAGTACTCAGCACAGCTCACATGTCAATATGGTCTTCATGAAATTGAATTGCTTGCAACACTAAAAGCCCAAAGTACACCTCACTCTTTTCCTCAAAAGCTAATTGGTGTGCCTGCTCTCCGACTGCTCCTATTTGAGTAGCATTGCTCAGCAGGCTCCAGCTACAGTCCTAAAATTGTGCCCTCGTGACTCCTTTCAGGGAGTTTGCTCCCTTGCTGGCCTCACTTGTGGTTGCCTGTCAGCTGACTATAAAACGTGAGCCTCCTGCCATTCCCTGCACCATCTAGGCAGCCAGGCATACAGAAGAAGGCTGAGAGAAAAGCTTCCTCACTGTAGCACTGAAGTCTCTACTAGCAGAGAGGAAGGCACAACAGCATCAGTTAATCCTGGCTCTGTAGACACCAAAACCAGCGTTGCTTAATGTAATTGCTGTCAATAAGTTGTACACCTGTAAAACGTTGAATTGGCAAAAGTTGCATAATAGATATAGTTCCAACAATGTAAAAAAAAAAAAAAAAAGAGTAGCTGCTGAGTCTACTTATGTACAGCCAAACACCTCATGGGATTTGTTTCCTTGGTTTGGAGGTTAAGGCTCATGGTTTCATGGGACATCCCAGGTAATTGGCCTAATAACATGTTTAGTGCTTCTGTTCTACCTACTAATTCACTGCATAGTGCCTGGGGTCTTAAAAGCTTCAAGTGACCATCCAAGGCACAACAATTGGTTTCTGTTTACCTACAGCAACAGAGGATGAAGAAGAGTCAGGAATAGGAGGAAATGGAATGTGTGGCTAATTGCCTCCATGAACAACCTCCTTTGCCATGAGACCAGAAGAACTGGATGGTGCCTGGCTACTATTACTGAACATTTTAATTGAAGACTCTATAGAAGAATCCTAATTAAAAGGGAGGATATGCAGAACAGAATTTCAAATTCTCATGGACCCCAAACTTCTTGGAGCCATAAAGTTTACATGAACCCCTGAAATTATTGCCCTGAGATTATCTTTAAACCTTAAACCAAAAATATTCCCTGAAGTCTTCTTAAAACCAAACAATAGCTTAGCTTAACTAGTAAGGAATGTCTGCTTTGAGCACTGTGCTTTTTTAAGATCTATCTATGTGGGATCATATTGACAACAGCAACTCGAAAGATTAGATAGGAAACTTAGTGGCAGTGAGTTTACGTTAAATGGGGAAGAATAACTCAGAAAAGGAGGGTGAAAATGGTTGCATAACTCAAAGAATATAATGAATGTCACTGAATTGTACATGTAGAAACTGTGAATTAGTATGTTCTGCTGTGTATATTCTCAACAACAGGAAAATAAATTACATATAAAAAACAACAACAACGAAAGGTTGCTATTGAGTCGTCCCAACTCATGGCAACCCCAAGTGAGTCAGAGTAGAACCACTCCATAGGGTTTTCAATGGCTGATTTTTTTGGAAGTAGCTCTCCAGGCCTTTCTTCCAAGCTCCTCTGGTTGGACTTGAACCGCCAACCTTTCCATTAGCATCCAAGCACATTAATCACTTGCACCACCCAGAGAATCATCCGTAGTTGTACTTCAACTGGGTTAAAGAGATGACTGTCTGGAAGGTGTTTGTCATGGATTGAATTATGTCTCCCAAAAAAAATGTGTGTATCAGCTTGGCTAGGTCGTGATTCCCAGTGTTGTATGATTGTCAACCATTTTATCATCTGATGTGATTTCTCTGTGTGTTGTAAATGCTATCACTATGATGTAATAAGATGGATTAGCAGCAGTTATATTGAAGAGGTCTACAAGATTAGGTAGTGTCTTAAGCCAATCTGTTTTGAGATATAAAAGAGAGAAGCAAGCAGAGAGACATGGGGACTTCATACCACCAAGAAAGCAGTGCCGGGAGCAGAGCACATCCTTTGGACCTGAGGTTCCTGCGATGAGATGCTCCCAGAACAAGGGAAGACTGATGACAAAGACCTTCTTCCAGAGCAGACAGAGAAAGCCTTCCCCTGCAGCTGATGCCCTACATTTGGACTTGTAACCTACTAGGCTGTGAGAGAATAAATTTCTCTTTGTTGAAGCTATCTGTTTGTGGTATTTCTGTTACAGCGGCACTAGATGACTAAGGCAGAGTTGTTGGTGAATGTTATTGGTATTTCTAGTATGTTTTGATGCTTTGTAAGGAGGAATGCTATGAAATACTTGACATTGGGATTGCCTGGGAAAACACGGAGGATTTGGTTGCTGAACACACTGTCTAGGTTCTTCTCTGACCATACCAACGAAACTGCCCCTCCTTCAGGCACCCAGAGGTGCTTAGAGTCTGCACCATCTCTTGCCAGAAGCATTAGGTGGCTTGCGGGTTCATAATGGGAATATTCTGCACGTTCAGGTGTTTTGCATTCTCAGTCAAATTAGGACAGGGCCCGTGTGGCCTCTTGCTCTTGCCCCCTTCCTCTCTGCCACATGTTCACTGAGTGAATGATGAACGAATACATAGAGTAGCCCTGGACAAAGCCCCTTGGAAATGTTTAACAGGTCCTCAGTGCTTGCCCCCAGGAGTTAACGAGGTAAGGTGGACCCCACTTCATCCAGGCTTTATCCTACCACTGGTCACTCATTGAGATGTCACTTGGTGACAGGTGTCTTTTGACCTGCCAAGCCCTGTGGGGTTTGGAGTGCTTGTTATCGGCTCAAGACCAAACTGGGCTACTTTAGACTCCCTCCCTAATGTTACCTGAGCTTTCCAACCTGGTTATCTCTACACTGAGCAAAAATGAATACATTTTAAGCCCCATTATTATGTCTTTAGCTGGATAATCAGGAAAGCCCATAATCCTCTTTAATTCCTCCTGTGTAGCTTTTGGTAGCCCAAGGGTATAAAGATTTTCATGTTTGACTGCCTTTCTTTTCAGAAAGTTGGATTCTGTATTCAGACAAGATACATCACAAAACTCAGAAAATACAGAATGCGGGTGTTACAACATACAATACTTATTGCTGGAGGAGCAAACATTAGAGAATTGGGAAGTACAAGTTCCAGTTCTTAGGGAGTTTATAATCTAGAGGCAACACAACCTCACCGCTACTTCGTACATCTTATCTCACAGGAATCTTATGCCAACATTATCAGCTTCTTTCTTGTTCTTTCTATGCAACTAAAAATAATATTAAAACAACCATAATAAATGACAGACCACATTTACTAAGTGCTTATTATATGCCAAGGAGCCCTGGTGGTACAACAGTTAAACACTTAGCTGCTCATTGAAAGGTTGGTGGTTCGAACCCACCCACACACCCAGATGTTAAAGGCAGTGGAAAAAGAAGCTTCAAAATTTACCTTTTCTGTCAAATCTGACTTTTTTTTTTTTTTTTTTTTTTTGCTTTTGCTTTTTGGGCCCAGTGCAAGGGTAATATATTTAGCTAAGTCCTCTCTAAAGAGTCCTGGTGGCACAAACTGTTAAGCACTCAGCTGCTAACTAAAAGGCTGGTGGTTCAAACCCTCTGCAGGAGAAAATACCTGGCACTCTGCTCCCATAAAGATTACAGCCAAGCAAACACTATGGGGCAGGTCTACTATGTCATGTGGCTTCTCCATCCAACAACAACAACAACTATGTGCCAGATACAAGTCTTTCTCAAAATGTAAAATAAAATAAATCAAATCTACACAACTTCCCCTCGAAGTACTTTCCAAGTACCACTCTATTTTTTTCCTTCTTTTGAAGGCAAAGCTGACTAAGAGAGCGCTCTACAGTGCAAACGTTTGCCCTGCCACACTCAGTGGAATTTCTCCTTGCTGATAGTCAGAGCTGACGCAATGGCAACCAACAACCACTTCACTGATGACCTCCTAATTTCAAATTAAGTGGGTACATTTCTTTCTCTCTTTTGTGGCATCTGACTCCAATGAAAAAAAACTCTCTGCACACTTGACCTTGACACTTCATTTTCCCGGTTTCCTCCTGCTTCTCTCCTTATTCTTTCTGCCTCCTTCACTGTGATGGCTCTGGGTATTTCACATAATCTCTGCAAGTCTCAGTTGCTTTACCCACAAGATGGAAATCTTAGAAGATTCTTGTCAGGAACAATCAAGCCAATTTATGTAAACACACACTATAAACTCTAAGGTGCTAGACCATTGTTGTTGTTGTTGTAGTTATTAAGTGCAATTAAATACTAAAAAATACTGCCAATAACTTCCAAAAGCTCTCTTTCAATAGTTATGAAAGCGTGATTTGTAATAAACATCTCAGTTATTTGTTTGTAAATGGATGTTTCTTATGCTCTTAAATATATATATATATGTCCTTTTAAGTGGTTGAAACACCCCTAGTCTGATTTTTGTTTGCTTAGCAAACCTTTTTCTTTTTTGATTAGAGCAAAGTTAAATTTCAGCTCAGCTCTTGTATGATTCATCTGTGCCCCTTAGGGTCTTCATAAATAATGTGATTTTGGAAGAAAACAATCTCTGCCCTCAAGAAATTTGGAACTAATTAGGAGCTTATGTTAATATAGACGTATATTGTTTAGTGTTTGTAAGGAAATCGAGTTTTTAATACATTTTTTTTCAATTATTTCAAACGTCTATCCTCAGAACAAAACTAGTAAGAATACCTCATATATAGTTATTTCTTACATCCTTTCCCATGCAAGATCCTGTTTGAGGCCGGCAGTCATTCTGGGACGGAGGCAGTACTGTTGCAAGAGCCTTGGCGATTTTGTTCAGCCCCATCTGCCTGACTAGCCTCATCCCCTTCCACTGCTGGGCATCCAGTGCCGGGCTTACTTAGATATTCCCGACTAAGGTTCCCACCACACCTCGTTATGGCCTCCCTCCCAGCTCTCACCACATTGAACTGTCACCATTTCTGTGTCTGTTTTCCCAGTAGGACTTTCACTTCTTAAGGGCCGAGGTCATGCCCTTCATCACTGGCCCTTCCCTGGCACACACCCATGGCGTGATAATTGCATTACACATTTGAATGGGTGGAAGGATGGAAAGAAGATGACCTAGAGGCATACGAAGTTTACCCTTATTAGAAATGACAAACTGCGTGTTGGCTTCCACTATCATAACCAGTTGTCATTGAGTTGATTCTGATTCATGGTGACCCCATGTGTGTCAGAGTAAAGCTGTTGCTCCGTAGGGTTTTCAATGATTTTTCAGAAGCAGATTGCCAGGCCTTTCTTCTGAGAAGCCTCTGGGTGGACTCCACCTTCCAATCTTTTGGTTAGCACCTGAGTGCGTTTGTACCACCCAGGGACTCTGCACTATCATGTTGTTGTGGGCCATCAAGTCAGTTCCAACACATGACGACCGTATGTGACAGAGTAGAACTGCCCCATAGATTTTTCTAGGCTGTAATGAGTCGGAATCAACTCGATAGAAATGGGTTTGGTTTTTGGTCATCTCTTTAGGAGAGCAGATTGCCAAGTCTTTCTCCCATGGAGCCTCTGAGTGGGTTTGAACCACTAACCTTTCAGTTAGCAGTTGAGTGCTTAATCATTGTGCTACCAGGGCTCCTTTCTACTATGGTAAAAAAGCAAAAACCCGTTGCTGTCCAGTCGGTTCCAACTCATAGTGACCCTATAGGATAGAGTAGAACTGCTTCATAGGGTTTCCAAGGAGCAGCTGGCGGATTCGAACTGCTGAACCTGGTTAGCAGCCGAGCTCTTAACCACTGCGCCACCAGGGCTCCTCCACTATCATAGCCGTCATTAGTATCGTTTTTATTTGTTTAATTGTTTCTTCTATGAGTCCATAAACCTTGTGAGGGCAGGGAAGGTGTCTCTTGCTCACCATACTTCCCTAAGCCTCTAAGTCCCATTGTCAGAGAAGGCACACAATAGGTATTCAGTAGTATTTGTTGAGTAAATAACTCAGTGAATGTCTGTTTCTACAGTGTCTTATAGCTCAATGACCAGGAACAATTTAAATCCAACCAACTCTTCTTTTGGGTGTGGAGGGTAGGCTCAGAGAGAGGGACCAGATATGGAGGTAACTTTACCTTCCAGGGAGCCATGGTGGCACAGTGGTTAAAATCTCGGCTGCTAACCAAGGTCAGTAGTTTGAATCCACCAGCCGCTCTTTGAAAACCCTATGGGGCAGTTCTATTCTGTCCTGTAGGATCGCTATGAGTTGGAATCGACTCGACGGCAATGGGTTTGTTTCAGCTTCCAGAATTCTCCTAACCGATGAAGCCTAGGTAGCTCAGCCCTGGCAAGATCTCATTAAGAAATGTATTTCCCAGAAAAAAGGAGAAAGGAGGAGAGGAGGGAGGGGCATTGTGGTTGATGTGTGTGTGAAGGAATGTGCTCTGCAGGTGAATATTGCAAGGGAATTCCATGTTAGTGAACAAAACCTTGTTGTCAAATCCTCTGTCCACTAATTCACCCTGTCTGATGGAGGCAGATGGAAATAAGTCATGTCATAACTTTCAACATCAATATTCATTAAAGCCGGTGCAGAGGGTAAGGAGCCGTGCTGTGTGCATCGTGATTGATTGCTCATCCTTCTGGGGAAGAAACGGGTAGAGAACTGGATCTTCTTCCCCTTGAGTATCATCCAGATAGGACCTAGCTTCCTACAGATGGAGACAAAACAAGAATTTTATTCACTAATTTGGCATCCTGTCAAGAAAACTGAGGAACAGTAGGACGTCTGGGCAGATGAATCTCCAGCAGGAACTGGTTGATTACAGTCTTTTAGGAACAGCCGGAGTAATAGGGAAGAGTAATTGAATCACTTTCCATGTGGTGTTGAATGTGTTCTTTCCACTATTTACAAGCTGTTTGCCAGCCTCTGGGACATTATTAGGGGATGTGCCACATTAACACAGCAGAGCTTGACTCGGCTTTCCTGGGAAACAACTGGCTGAGCTGACACTGGCTCCCAGCGGTGCTTGGCTTTCTCGGCACGTATTTACAAGGGCCAAAAGCTTGTTTGCGGCCCAGCCAGGAGCCCAACGGGCGCTGCAGAGGCCAATATTCCTGTGTTGGAAAGAAGTGAATTTCTTCACAGAAACAGCCATGTGGAGTCCGGAAAGGGAGGGCTCCAAAAGAAAAGGAGGGAAAAGATGAAGGAATAGTCACGGAGAAAGACGTCCCATAACTTGCCCAAGTTCTTACAGCTAGAAAGTGGTGGAACTGAGGTTACTCCAGGTCTCTCCACCTCCTGGAGTCCCTGGGAGGTGCAAACGGTTAATGCTCTCAGCTGCTAACCAAAAGGCTGGAGGTTTGAGCCACTTCAGAAGAAAGGTCTGACAATCTACTTTTCCGAAAGATCAGCCATTGAAAACCCTAGGAGCACAGCTCTACTCTGATGCATGTGGAGTTGCCAGGAGTCAGAGTCAGCTCAACAGCAACTCTTTTTCTCTCCAACTCCCAGCACCACCTCCAAGTTCCAAAATAAAGTTTTACAAAGAGTCAGGGGTCATGATTCACCTGAACCCAAGAAATTTGCATGAGGGAATCCGTTGCTCTCTTGGGACAAATGAGGCCCAAGTAGGGGAATCAGCAATTGAAAACCTCCAGTGGAGACAGTGAACAGGGCTGAGAATTAAATGAGCAGAGCCTGAGATCCCTCCAGATGCCCACCAGGTCCTCAGATGCACCTTTCTTGCCTTGCAGTACCAACCAGAAGGAAAAGGAGGAGTTTCCATTCCGTGAAGGTATTGTTTTGTTGTTTTTAGGTGCCATCAAGTCAATTTCTCATAGCAATCCCAAGTGACAGAATAGAACTGTCCCATAGGGTTTTCTAGGTTGTAATCTTTATGGAAGCAGATTGCCAGGTCTTTTCTCTTGCAGAGATGCTGGGTGGGTTCAAATCGCCAATCTTTTGGTTAGCAGCAAGCACTTAACCACTGCGCCACCAGAGCTTCTATTCCTAAAATATCACAATAGGAAGAGATCTAGTAATTCAATCTGAGGCAGAATTCTCTTTTACCATCCAGCCTCTATTTGAGTGTCTTAGAAGACAGGGAAGCTCTCTACCTCACAAGTGCTCTAATTGTTCAAAAGTTCTCCTTTCTACTCAGTCACAACCTTATCTCTGTCTGATTCTAACCTAGCTCTGGACTGAGGTGTAGTTCAAACCAAAAACTCCCAGGGAGCTAATAGACTTCTTTTCAGTTCTGAGTGGGGTTGACCCCAAGCCTCTGGGACCAAATGGGACCAAATAGGCACTTCAAGAAGGCCACCTATGGGGTTTCCCAGCCCCAGGTGAAACGTGTTCCATGGAATTGTCCTTGGAATGGGGTGAGAATGTGTGTCAGGTGGGGGAGGGGCTGGAGCAGGTAGCCATTGCCTACCTTTCTGGGTTAGTAACTGCAAGTCCAGACTCTACTTCACCTGGAGGTCTGACTCAGGTGAACTCCCAGCTGAGTGGCTCTGAGCCTCCTTTTTTCCATATCTCCCTGGATCCATAGTCTAGCCTCTCTGATTGCTGTGTCTTTTGGACCCACTTCCATCTGCCTGGTTATCTGAGGAAACCCTGGTGGTGTAGTGGTTAAGAGCTACAGCTACTAACCAAAAGGTCGGCAGTTCCAATCCACCAGGTGTTCCTTGGGAACCTTATGGGGCAATTCTACTCTGTCCTAAAGGGTCGCGATGAGTCAGAATCCACTCCACAGCAGTGAGTTTGGTTTTGGTTATTTGGACCTCTGAGGCCATCACATCATCCTCTGTAACATGTGGGACAGACACATGGTGGCAGTGGAGTGTCATTGTCCTGGCTTGTGTTTGGGGAGTTCCTCCTGTGAATCTATTCCATCTGCCCTCTGCGTTTGGCTGCTCTAAAGCTGGCAGCTTGCACTTTACCATGTGGCAGAAGGCCAGACGACTTGCTAAAGAAAGTCTGTGCTCAGTGCCCACTGTGTCCCTGAGGACCCCTGCCGACGGGAGAATGGGGTGATGGGAGAATGAGGGCAGCCAAGCCACAACTGCTCTGGGAAAGCTCCAGGATCTTAGCAAGAGAGGCCCTGGAGTTTCCACCTGAATTCACCCCAGGCCACGCTGGAGGGCCTCAGCTCCTCAGGTCAGGAGAGGTAGAACAGTGCTTCGCACATAGGGAACTTTCAACAACGATTAGTTGGTAGGAACAGTGTCATAGTCATCTAGTGCTGCTGTAACAGAAATACCACAAGTGGATGTCTTTAACAAAGAGAAATTTATTCTCTCACAGTCTAGTAGGCTACAAGTCCAAATTCAAGGCATCAGCTCCAAGGGAAGGCTTTCTCTCTCTGTTGGCTCTGGAGGAAGGTCCTTGTGATGATTCAGTCTTCTCTTGGTCTGGGAACATCTCGGCGCAGGAACCTCAGGTCCAAAGAACACGCTCTGCTCCTGGCACTGCTTTCTTGGTGGTATGAGGTCACCCTGTGTCTCTGCTCGCTTCTCTCTTTTATATCTCAAAAGAGATTGGCTTAAGACACTATCCAATCTTGTAGACCTCATCTGTGTAACTGCCTCTAATCCATCTTATTACATAATAGTGATAGAGTTTACAACACATGAGGAAGTCACATCAGATTACAAAATGGTACAGTCATACAGTACTGGGAATCATGACTCAGCCAAATTGATACACATGTTTTGGGGGAAATAATTCAATCCGTGACAGATAGGAATGGTGACAGAAGCAGTAAGAGTAAGACTATAAGGTACTGGGATTTTGGAATAAAAATGAGCTAGGTCAAGTCACCCTCCCCAGCATAGTCCTAACCTTTCAGTATCTCCCTGATTGGACCTCTGAGGTATCCCCTTCTTATCACTGTTCTTGAAGTTTCAGTAGTACCTACTGCACTCAATACTTATCGTGGCTACAGACTTATCCTCCCCTTCATGAACTGCTCTCTAAGGGTAAGGGCCATTTTGTAGTTGTCTTAGATCCCTACTGTTGGGCTCAATGCCTGGCACATGGAAATACTTATTTTTTTGAAGATGTAAAAACCTTCCTTGCATCTCTTTGTAGTCCCCACTTCTTAAATATTTAATATTATTTAGCAGCATCAAAATTATAAACATTCAATCAAATTCTACCTGTATTAAGTTTCTACTCTGTGGCAGGCACGTAGTCACGCTGGATGTTTAGACCTTGGAACTCTTGTTTCATCCTTATAGCAGCCTCACTAGGTAATCTGTTTTCCCCCCGTTTACAGAAGAGAAAGTTGAGAGGTCATAGAGCTAGAATTGGCAAAGCTGGGACTTGAACTCAGGTCTTCTTGCATCTAAGTTAAGTGCATTTTCAGTACTATCATTATCTTTTAAGCATACAGTAGATGCTTAAAAAGTACACTTGGTGAATGAAACAAACAGCAATGAAGATGGAGCTGCTCGTGACCTGAGCTCCATTTTGCCCAAACTTTCGGGTTCTTGGTGCTTTATTCACGTGTCAGTGTTGATTTTAGAATGCAAACCCTGAGAAGCAGAAACTGTGTTTTTGATGAAGCGCTGACTTCTCTCTAAGACTCTGGCCTGAAGCATGTTAATCAATGGCTGTTGTGGTTTCCTGAGGCTTTCTCTGCTTGACTGAGCTTGATGATGCTGGAGAAAGCTCCGTTCAGAGGAGAGACAATTCAGAAAGCCTGGAAGTGTGCAGGCAAAGCGGAGAGGCCCCGTAGAGGCAGAGACAGGGAGTGCAGACAGCCCCTATCCCCTCCACAGGACTGGGGCTCTGTGCTGTCACCAGGCAGGGACACACCAGGTGTCTGGTAATATGACAACATGGAGGAGTGTAGGCCCCAGATAAGGCACTCCAGTGGGATACTGGAAACGCAGAGTTCCCACCCTTAAAATCTTTCTACTCCAGCTGAAAAGGCAATTCACATGTAGAAAAACGACTTAAAGACCTTTAGAAAGTAGCTTGTTGACCAGTGGGAAGAAGATGCAAAAGGAGACTGTCAAATAGACATGAGAGGACTCTGGATGGGGAGTGATAAATCCACATTCCTGGTTTTCAGATTCTCCTTTTCCAGAATCCTTGCTGAAGCTTAAATGATACAAAGCCTCTGAGCATCTGTGGCTATCATGAAAATAATTATCACATCTGGGCACCCTTTGTATCTCCAACACTTTACATCATTATTTAATTTTCACAGCTACACTGAAAAAAAAGAAAAAAAACAGTTGCCATTGAGTCAACCGCAACTCATGGTGACCTCGTGTGTCAGAGTAGAACTGTGCTCCATAGGCTTTTCAATGACTGACTTTTTGGAAGTAGATCGCCAGGCCTTTTCTCTGAGTCACCTCTGAGTGGACTTGAACCTCCAGTCTTTTGGTTAGTAGCTGAGTGCATTAACCATTTGTACCAGCCATGGATTCCGCAAGGCAGTATAGCTATTCCTATTTTACAAATGAGAAAATGAGAGCCTAAGTAACTTGGCCTCAGCCATGCAGCTAGTAAGTAGCAGAAAAGCAGTTTGAACCCTGAACTCTGTGTCTCTAACAGTTTCCACTCCCAGTGCAAAAAATAACTCAGTGAAGGATGGGATGTTCTACAGAATAGAAATCTTGGGGTTTCATGCTGACTCTTGTTCCTTGTTTCTTATCCCAGGTAATTTGTTCCTGGTGAGTCTGGTGTTGGCTGACCTGGTGGTTGCCTTGTATCCCTACCCACTAATCCTTGTGGCCATCTTCCATGGGGGAGGTGCACTGCAAGGCCAGTGCCTTTGTGATGGGCCTGAGAGTCATCAGCTCTGTCTTCAACATCACTGCCGTTGCCGTTAACTGCTATTGCTACATCTGCCACAGCAAGTCCTACCACTGGATATACCAGCCCTGGCACATGCCCCTCTATATCTGCCTGGTCTGGCTCCTCACCATCATGGCCTTGGTGCCCAACTTCTTTGTGGCGTCGCTGGAATATGACCCACATATCTACTCCTGCACCTTCATCCAGGCAGCGAGTGCCCAGTACACTGTGGCTGTGGTGGTCGTCCACTTCCTCTTCCCCATCACTGTGGTGTTCTTCTGTTACTTGCGCATCTGGATGCCGGTGCTCCAGACCCACATGAAGGCCAAGTTGGAGAGGAAGCAACGTCTGGAGCTTTTTCACTATGTTCGCAGTGTTTGTGATCTTCGCCGTCTGCTGCACCCTGCTGAACTGCATTGGCCTCGCTGTTGCCATCAACCCAGAGGAAACGAATTCCCAGATCCCAAAGGCACTCTTTGTTGCCAGCTACTTCTTGGCTTATTTCAACAGCTGCCTTAATGCCATCGTTTATGGGCTCCTGAACCAGAACTTCCTCAGGGAATACAAGAGGATCCTCTTGGCCCTGTGGAACCCACCACACTGCTTTCTGGAAGCTTCCAAGGGTGGCCATGCCGAAGACCTGCAGAGCCAAGCCCCACCTGCTATTAAGGACCAGCACCCTGTCCAGGCAGATGCTCTCTACCCTGGATCTGAGGCACACCAGCTGGGGCAACAAAGCCAGGAAACCGTGGGAGCAGATTTGCTCAAAGGATGAGACCAGCCAGCCTGCTGGGCCATGCAGCCCTGTTTTCATCAACAGCACACGGCTTGTGGAGCTTCATCCTCTGGACAAGAAGCCCCTCAGCACGCTTGGCTCAGGATGGTCAGGGGACACCTACAGGTTCTGAGGGCGTTTTCCAGGGAGCACAGGCACTGGACTTGGCAGACACTCCCAGTGGAGTGTTGAGAGCTTCATGCATACAAGGACCAAGGACAGAACTGAATGAGGAAAGGCCTGGGGCAGAAGAGGTCAATTCAATTGCTTCTCACTCATGCTTCTGCTTTGACCTCCTTGCTGCTTTCTCCCCCTCCCCTGAGGGCTGTCAGGAATGGATATCTTCAAGTTAGCAAGGCCTGCAGTAGGGGAAGATTGGTAACTCTGCAGGGGCCTCAGGGATGGGGCGGGAACAAACATTTCACATTCTCTTCCATTGATCCCCGCTCCACACTCACACACCACACTACACACACTACTACCACCACAAACACATAGATACCACAAACACTCCACACCACAAATATACTGCGTACGTCACCACCACAAACACTGCACACACCTAAATCAACACACCACAAATACATTACACACACGACACCACACACACACTACACACACAATACAGCACAACACAAAGGTACTACACACATGTTGTTAGTTGCCATAGAGTTGATTCCAACCCATGGTGACCCTGTGTATGGATAGTAGAGCTGCTCCATAGAGTTTTGAAAGCTGGGACCTTTTGGAATCAGGTTGCCAGGCCTGTCTTCTGAGGCACCTCTGGGTAAGTTCGAACCCCCAACCTTTCAGCTAGTAGTTGAGTGCTTAACCGTACTACACACATAGCACACTACAAACACACTACCCATACCACGCCACACACATGGTACACAAACACACACACACTCAGGCATCTGGAGCACGAAGTCTGCCTGGCTTCCTGCCCTGGTTCCACCATGTTCCAGTTTTGTGACTCAAGGTAAATCACCTAACTTCTTTATTCCTTAGTTTACTTATCTTAAAATGGGGATCATGATGGTGTCTGCTGCCTGGGGTTGTTGTGAGGATTCACTGAGAGAACATTGCCTGGTACATGGCTAGGGCTCAGTAATCATTAGCTTTTATTATTATTCTAACTACATAAAAATAAAGGATAACCTTGAAGGAGGAAGAAATCAGACACAAAGATAGGGAAGGTGGAGGGGAGCAAATGGGTGTGGGGAATGTGGAAGTGGAGGAAGGGCTGCTCCACCCAATTCCTTTCTTATGGTTATATATTTATGGATTTTATATTTACATAAATCTCAGGTTTCATTTAGTACCAACTGACTTAACTTCCTTCTTCAACTCCACGAACATTTATGGAGTGCCTCTTGTAGGTCAATCTGGCAGGGGAAACAAAAGGTATGTTCTCTGCCCTCTGGGAGTTAATAGTCTGTTAATCAATATAGTAGAATCAGCTAACATTTATTGGGTGTTTGCTTTGTATGGTGGTGCAATGGTTAAGAGCTCAGCTGCTAACAAAAAGGCTGGTAATTCGAATCCACCAGCTGCTTCTTGGAAACTCTATGGGGCAGTTCTACTCTGTCTTATAGGGTCCCTATGAGTCGGAATCAACTCAACTGTAATGGGTATGGGTGTTTTGGTTGCTTTGTATCAGGCACTGTGGTATGTGCTTGCTATGCATTATCTCATATAATCCTTACAAAACTCCTTGAAATAGAGATTATTATCCATATGTTAACTGAAATTCAAAGAATTGAAATAATTTCCTCAGTTTATAGAGCAGTTATGTTCAGAACTAGGTTTGAAGCCCAAGTCTGTCTGACATCAGTGCTCCACTTCTGTTCCCCACTCCCCTGGGATCTGTGGCAGGGACAAAGTGGACTTGGGTAAGTGCCCCAAGGGAAGAATACATACGGTATTCAATGGGCTCGAGGGAGAGAGAAACCTCATTCTGCTGCTTTGGAAGAGTATGGTGTGCTGACTTCTTAGCATGCTAAGATCCTCTCCCTTCTCTTATAATGTAAGGGACCTAGGCTGGGTGCTATGCTTAGTCACCAAGTCACCTGGGAGCTTGTTAAAAACGCAAATCTTCTGGGCATCAAAGGTTTCAATTCTACTGGGAAGCTGATTCTGACACTGGAGATCCTTGACCAAAACTATTAGGAATGGAGGTATAATGCCGTGGTTATTGGGATGTTGAGATTCAGTTGCTGAGTGTAGCGAGTCCCACCCAGGGAAACCTCCCAGTTCAGTCCTTGATCTGAAAGAGACACACAAGAAAGGCATCTCCTTGAGCTGGGACCACTTCCCTTGGGTCTTTGAGAGCATGGGGCTAACCTGGTCAGGCATGTGTTTGTTCTTTGTTCTCTCTGCTTCCTCCCCTAGGCACTAACTGTGGGAATTTGCCCTTCCCCCCCAGTTGGAGGACAAGGAAGTCTCAATTTCTTGGCAAGAAGGTGTCCCCACCTGCTCCCGACATACCCATCTTGTAGCTCGGAGCTGTGTGTCTGGCACAGGCTCATTAAATATGCGTTGCTGTTGAGAGAACAAAAGCTCTTTTCATTGTCCTGGGCCCCTCAGGTGTTACCTGGTTTGCCAGGCCTCAGCACTGACAGTCCATTAACTGGGACCTTCTCTTGTTTCCATAGGTTTTGATAATGAACCAGGTGTCTAGAGAATGAAGAGAGTGGGGAAAATCCAGGACATCAAGCCATGTGCGTACAAGGACTGGCCTCATGCTGCTGGCCCTGATTTCAAGTAAAGATGATTTTGCAAAATAGTGTGGGGCTCTATCCATTCTCTGCCTTCCTAACTCTGGACAATCTGTTGCCATCTGGCTATCTTCTTCCCCATTCTTCTGGAAACTTCTTCCTAGATCTCTCAGTTTTGAGCTCTCTATAAAACCCTCAGACATCAAAGGAACACAAGTCCAGGTGTATATACAGATTTATGGCTGAGCTGACACCTGGAGTGATCCAACACCTGCCTCATCCAGCAGCTATACCGGATCAGGCCTGAAGTTGAGACAGGCGCACACACCATTTGTGCTTTCCTTTGGGCACCCCCTTTCTAATCCATCTATTCCTTCCCATCCTCCTTTGCCCACTTCTGAAATGCTGGAAATGCTCATGTGGTCTCTGCTAGGGTTGCTTTTTTGCTCCTTATGAATGATTTTCCCCTAGGGATGTACATCAGAATCACTTGGGGAATGCTTAAACACTACAGAATCACATCCTTTGGGAAGTGGAGTGGAGAACACAAGCATGTATTTTGAAAACGCTCCTTAAGTGCTTCTGATCTGCAGCCCTGGTTGAGAACCCAAACCCAAAAGATTGATTTTACATGCCTCCTAGGCAATTACCTTCATATCTATGGTTATGACTATCATCTCTACCCCTATATCCCCAGCTACCTGATGTACATCTCCACCTGGCTGGAAGTAACTAACATTTACTGAGTACTCACTACATGCCAGGCACTGTTCTAAGGACATCATATGAATCAATTATCAGATTTAATCCCTACGAAAATCCAGCAAGGGAGATACTATTATTTTTTTCAGATAAGGAAACTGAGACACAGAGAGGTTGTATAATTTGCTGAAGATCATACAGATAGATAGTAAGTGGTGGAGTCAGGCTCTGAAACCAGGTCATCTGACTACAGAGCCTGTACTCTTAACCACTAGCTATACTGCCTCCCACAAACTCAATGTCCACAAATGAACTAATATCCCTAAGATCATTTCTGGATTTCCTATTTCAGTTAATGGTGACACCATCCAGCCAATCTCCCACTGAGAAATTTTAGAGCATCTCCTTTTCCATTTATATTTAATCAATGTAGATGATTCTGCCTCAAAAAGTCTCTTCAAAAATGTGCCAGAGACACATTTATGATGTAAAAAATCACAAGAGACTATCTCTTCTACCTTAACAATGATACCAAGCCAAATAAGCTACAAAATCATTAAAAAAAAAAAAAAAAAAAACTCTTTAAGAGTTTAGGATGTGAAGAAACGTAAATGAACTAAATTCCAGAAAATGAGGAATCTTTTCCAGAAAAGAAGAGACCCACAGCTACTTTCATTTGTGGCAGATTGGTGGAAAAATAAGGCAGTGTGACTGACAAGGAGAAGCCAAGGATGACTAGCGATGGCATGACAGGTTAGAATCCACAGAACTTCAGCCACAGAGTGAGTCAGGACTACCTGTCAATCCTTTCCCATGGGCCTTTACCAATGCATTGGGGGTAGTATACCAAAGGCTGAGGGTAAAGTAAGAGAGCTGAGAGAGGACCCCTGAGGCAGCCAGGGCCTTCTCCAAGTATAAGACAATGACCTGCTGAAGACTTTGCGGCGGGGCAGTGAAGTGTTGAGACTAATCCCCCCAAGACACTTATCATGGGCAGCTCTGCAGCCCTACTCCAAAGGATGGGGTAAGGCTGCAGGGCAGAGAGAGATAATCAAGGCACAGAAAGCTAGAGTGGGACTGGGGAGAAAAAGAGAGATTTCCAGCCCCCCAAAACTTGGCAGCCGGACTGTGAAGTAGATAGGTATTTCTCACAGGTGAGAAAGCTAGCGGCTGGGCTGTAAAGCCTAAGGAGACGCCGGAGTCTCATCAGCGCTCCCATTTTGTGAAGTCAGCATAACCCTTATGCTATTATAATGTCATGTCAAGAAAAAAACCACACACCAATATCTTTCATGAAGAGCGATGCAAAAATCCATAACAACATATTAGCAAACTGAATCCAGCAATATATTAAAAGGATAATACATCATGACCAAAGTGGGGAAGGGAGTTCCCAGGAATGTAAGATTGATTTAACATGTGACAATAAATCAATTATATTTGTAGAACAAAAGAGAAAAATTATCTCAATAGATGCAAAATAAATCATTTTACACAATTGAACATTCACTTGTGATAAAAACTTTCAGCAAATTAGGAATAGAAGAAAACTTGTTCAGTCTTATAAAGGATATCTACAAAAAACCTACAACTAATATCAAGCATACTTGATGGTGAAAAAAATGAATGCTTTCTCCCTAAGATAGGGAACAAGAATGTCTGCTCTCCCCACTTTGATTCAATATTTTACTGGAAGTCCTAACCGTTAAAATAAAGCAAGAAAAAGAAATAAGAGGTATACAAATATAAAGGAAGAAGTAAAACTGTCTTTATTCTCAGATTACAGGATTAAGTATATAGAAACCTCCATATAATTAAAAAAAAATTTTAAGCTACCACAACTAGTTAGTGAATTCAATCAAACCACAGAATACAGTTTAAATTTGCAAAACTCAATAGTTTTTCTGTGTATTAGCAATGTACAAAGTGAGAATAAAATTTAAAAATAACACCATTAAAACAATCAAATACAGAAATAAATCAGCAAAAGATGAGCAAGACTTCCACACTGACCACTACAAAACATTGCTGAGAGAAATTAAAGAAAACCTAAATTGATGGAGAGATATACCATGTTCATGGATTAGAACAATATTGTTAAAATGTCTATTTTCCCAAACTTATCTATAAATTTAATGAAAGTCGATCAAAATCCTAGCTATTTTTTTTTTTTTAAGAAATTGACAATGTGATTCTAAAATTTACATAGGAATTTAGAGGATGGAATAACCAAAACAATCATGAAAAAGAAAAAGTTGGAGAATTAACATTAGCTGATTTCAAGATACACTATAACATTACAAGAAAGTAATTTTGTCATAAGGATAAACAAATACATCAGTGGAACAAAATAAAATTACAAGAAATAAACTCATATGTATATGGTCAATTGATTTTCAATCAAGCCACCAAGTCAATTCAAAAGGAAAGAATAGTCTTTTTAATAAATGGTGCTGACACTGCAGGGGAAGCCAGCACAACTGGACTAAGCCAAAGCTAAGAAGTTTCCTCAATACAGTAAAATACTTTGAGAGACAGAGTAACAGGGGTGGGAGGTCTGGGGACCATGCTTTCAGGGGACATCTATGTCAATTGGCATAACAAAGCTTATTAAAAAAATGTCCTCCATCCTACTTTGGTGAGTGGTATCTGGGTCTTAAAAGCTTGCAAGCGGCCATCTAAGATGCATCAATTGGTCCCAACCACTTGGAGTAAAGGAGAACGAAGAACACCAAAGACACAAGGAAAGTATTAGCCCAAGAGACAGAATGGGCCACATAAACCAGAGACTTCATCAGCCTGAGACCAGAAGAACTAGATGGTGCCTGGCTACCACCAATGAATGTCCTGACAGGGAACACAACAGAGGGTCCCTGATGGAGCAGTAGAACGATGGGATGCAGAACTCAAATTCTAGTAAGAAGACCAGACTTAAAGGTCTGACTGAGACTGGAGGCACCCTGGAGAGCACGGCCCCTGGACTCTCTATCACCCCAGAACTAAAACAATTTCCGAGGCCAACTGTTCAGACAGGGATTGGACTGGACTGTGGGACATAAAGTGATACTTGTGAAGAATGTGACTCTTAGTCAAGTAGATACAAGAGACCAAGGGGGTGGCTTCTGTCCAGAGGTGAGATGGGAAGGCAGAGAGAGTTAGGAGCTGGTTGAATGTTCATGGGGAATCAGGGGCGGAGGGGAGGAGTGTGCTGTCGCAGAATGGGGTGAGCGGTTGGGGGTCACATAACAATGTATGTAAAAAAAGAAAAAATTTCTGTATGGGAGACTAACTTGAAATGTAAGCTTCATTTCATTATAACAATAAAAAAATAAAGAAAAAAATTTTTTTAAAAATGGTGCTGAAACAAAACGGATATGCATATGGGGGAAAAAATACCCAACCTTAATCCTTACTTCACTCCATATACAAAAAAGGATGGATTTTTGTGTATAGATTTCAAGACAGAGCATAGCCTAAAATGTAGAAGATAGAATCATGAATGTTCTAGAGCAATACATAAGAAAATATCCTCCTGTCCTTGGGGTAGACAAATATTTTTTAGCTGAGACACGAAAAGAAGTAACCATAGAAATAATCATGATACTCTGGACTTCATCAAAATTAAAAGCTCCTGCTAATCCAAAGACACTATTAAGAAAACGAATAGCCAAAGCCTGGGAAACATATTCACAATACACATATCTAACAAAGGACTTGTATCCAGAATACATAAAGAACACCTACAACTCAACAATAAAAAGACAAGCAACCAAATAATAAAGTAGATGAAAGAAAAAAGTGATTCTCGACCTAAACTTCACAGCTTATACAAAAATTAGGTAAAAATGGATCCTGGATGTAAATGCAAAACTAAAAATCTCTTAGAAAAAGATAGGAAAAAATCATCAGAGTTTAGGACTAGGCAATGAGTTCTTAGACTTGAACTAAAAATCATGAAAAGGAAAAAAATCGATAAATTGGATCTAATCAAAATTAAAAAGTTTTGCTTTTCAAAAGACTCGGTTAAGAGGATGAAAAGACAAGCTACAAACCAGGAAAAAAATGTTTGCAAACCACATATTCGACAAAGGACGAGTATATAAAATATAGAGAGAGAATTCTCAAAACTCAACAGTGAAAAGAAAAAATTCAATTAGAATATGGACAAAAGAAACAGACATTTCACCAAAGAGGGCGTACAGATGGCAAATAAGCACATGAAAGATGTTTAACATTGTTAGTCATTAAGGAAATGCAAACTAAAACTGCAATGAGATATCACACTTATCAGAACGACTAAAATGAAATAGCTATAACACCAAATATTGGTGAGGATACAGATAAACTAAATCACTCACACATTGCTGGTAACAATGCAGAATAGTACAGCCACTCTGGAAAATAGTGTGGCAGTTCCCTATAAAACTAACCATGTATTTGCCATAAATCCCACCAAATGTACTCCTGAGCATTTGTCCCAGAGAAATGAAAAGTTATGCTGACCCAAAAACCTACACACACAAATGTGCATAGCAGCTTTATTTACAATAGCCCAAAACTGTAAACAACGCATGTTCATCAGAGGGTGAATGGTTAAGCACACTATGATATACCTATACCATGAATAAGCAATAAAGAGGAACAAACTATTGATACACACAACTTGGATGAACCTCCAGGGAATTATGCTGAATGAAAAAAGCCGACCTCAAAAGGTTACGTACTGTATGTTTCCGTTTATAAAACATTTTTGAAATGACAGATTAGCAGTTGCAGGATTTAAAGACAGGGACCAGGAGGGTCGTAAAGAGATGGATGTGTTTATAAAACAGCCACATGAGGAATTCTTGGGGTGATTGAACTGCTCTGTCTGTTTACTGTGTTGTGGATACAGGTACCTACACATGTAAGAAAATTGTATAGAACTAAATATAACACACATACACACAAATGAGTATATGTAAAATGGGGAAATCTGAATAAAACCGGTGGACTGAATCAAGGTCAATATTCCAGTTGTGATATTATACTATAACTTTGCAAGATGTTACCAATGGGGTAAGCTGAGCGTAGAGTACATGGGCTCTCTCTGTATTATTTCTTAACAACTGCTTGTGAATCTACAATTACCTTAAAATAAAAAGTTTAACTAAAAGAAGGGCAAAAGTCTTGAACAGGCACTTCACAAAAGAAGGTACATGAATGGCCTATAAAAGCAAGAAAAGATGCTCATATCAGTAATCATCAAAGAAATGTAAATTAAAACTACAATTACATAACTTTTTTGCCTTCTAGAGTGGCTTAGTGCCAGGAGCCCTGGTGGTGCAGTGGTTAAGAGTTCAGCTGCTAACCAAAAGGTGGGAAGTTTGAATCCACCAGATGCTTTTTGGAAACCCTGTGGAGCAGTTCTACTCTGTCCTGTAGGGTCACTATGAACTGGAATCAACTTGCTGGCAACAGGTTTGGTTTATCCTTCTCTCACATTAGAATCTGATGAATTAGAAGCTTATGAATGCCCAGAAATTCTGAATTGGTTTGTGGCGGACCAGTCATTGGGTTTTTTTTTTTTTTTTAAGCTTCCCAGGTGATTCTAATGTGCAGCCAGGGCTGAGAGCCATGGCCAGGAGTTGAGTTTGGTTCACAGATTGTGAAGGCATTTTCCGAAGCAGGCTCTTCACACATTCTCTGCAACCACAGCTTTGTAGGAATAAGTGTACTGTCTTCCAGGAGGGCTGTCCCAAAGAACAACACACATTTGGATGTATGAACTAACAGTGTGTTCTCAAATAAACATTTGCCTGTTTACTTTATACAGTCAACAGAGACACAATAAATGTGAAAGACCTAATTGGCCTAATTTCCTTAGTAAATAAATTTAGACAACCAGATATAAAATTTTCAAAAAAGCATTTCTGTTTTTCTGGGGTAAATAAGTAAAACCATACTTTGTTTTTCAGTTTTTGGCAATTAAAAAGATGGTAACTAGTAATGTAGTTCTCTGTTTCTTCTTTTTGGAAAATCCTATACTGGCAAATTAGAATCAGATCTGAAATACATCCATAGCACATCAGTAAATTTATTTTTGGATAATGAGATATAAGCTTGGAAATTGAGGAACTACCTGAAATGCCAAAATATGCAGGCTGGCTAAACCCACTCTGACGCTAAATCGACAAACCAAACCAAAACCGGCTGCTGTCAGTTCCAACTCATGGGGACCCCGTGTGTCAGAGTAGCACTGTGCTCCATAGGGTTTTCATTGGCTGAATTGCAGAAGTAGATTGCCAGATCTTTCTTCCGAGGTGCCTCTGGGTGGACTCAAATTTCCAACCTTTCGGTTAGTACCCCTTTTGGTTAGCAGCCAAACGTGTTAACCATTTGCCCCACCACCCAAGGGCTCCAGATCAACTAAGGGGCTGGTGAAATGAAGTTGTCTGCCAATACTAGGCTTCAGGTGGCCAGTGTGTGAGCCAAACACGCCAGTTTTGAGAGATTTTCAACAGCTGCCACAGGATTGTGGAACTGATTTGCCACATGCCAAGGCAGCCGCTCCACTCTGTGATTCTTTTGCTGACTGCCCCACCTTTGCTGGGCACTGTGCAGGGTTAGGCAGGGAGAAGGGGAGTGAAGACGTAAATCATATGTGGTCCCTGCCCTCTTGGCAGTTTTAGAGTCCTGTGGGGAGGGACTTCCAATGCAGGAAGAAAACTCTTCTAGACTTTCCCATTCTTGGCCTCCAGCCACATGAGGAGAAGCTGTAATGATGACAGTGACAGAGATGGAGAGGAAGAGAAGGAAGACCATAATAATAATTATAAGGCCATTTATCCTTGATGGAGTGCACACCATGGGTTATTCTCTATATGAGTGCTTTAAACCCATCATCGCCTTTATTTCTGATAACAACCCTGTAGATTAGTTATAATTATCCCCAGCTTATGGATGAAGAAACAAGCTCAGGTTAGGTAACTTTTCTCAACTTAGACATGGATCCACCCTAGCTGAGTACAAGTGGGAGAATCTGGGGCTTTCTTCAAGCCTCAGTTTTCCCATCTGTAAGACAGAAAAATCACACTTACCCACCACCACAGACAGATAGTATAAGACTACACTAGTGAGCTATGCGCCCCTTGTGAGGCAATGCATGACTGCTGAAGATCCTAGCTGTATTATCAAAAGCCCCACTGTGTAAATATTTCATAATATACCTATTGGTTTGACAGGCACACTGACTATGGTATCAATTTGAATTGTCTCCAAGCAAGCGTTTTCTTTTTCCTTCAAGATGCCTTTAGCTTTGCTTCATTATTCAATCAGAGTATCTCGGAGGGAGTTCTTTCTCCCCTGGGAGCCCCCAAATCAGGGAGTATTTGCTGTTTAACAGCCACAGTAGCACACTGTTTTTCTAATTGCACATGGAAGTTAATCAAACAAAACCTTCTCAATGTTTGACCAAGTAGCAATTACTGGATAAGATTCTGTATAGCCATCACTCCACGTATTAAACCTATACAGGACTGTTGATGATGGATGCATTTTAAGGAAGGCTTTTCTTCAGCAGGGAAATTAACCTCAAAGTGGGGCATGAAAATTTCCAGCCCTTGTATTCTTTGGCTATTTATTTTCCTTAGTACAGATTGCAAATCACATCATTTTCTTCTTCATTCTGCGAAGGGCAATTATAGCCCACTCCTGGGTTCGTGCAACCCACTAGGTGTGTAGAGATAGCCACTGAGCGTTCATACTTGGCATCACCCAAGAAAACAAAGTTCTACCTCGATCAGGAGAAGAAAACAGGTGAGATGCATATGAGTGCTACAAAGATGTCTGCTGGGAAAGGCTTTCTGACGGCACCTTGGTGTTAAAGTCTGCAGTGAGCCCTACAGGCTTGAAAAACAGTCTTCTTTCTCCTAAGCGGCAATGGTGGATTTAGATACGGTGGTCAAATACTTTTGGAAGTGAAAGGTTCTACTGCTAATAATCATGTAATGACAACAGGTACAATCAGACTCTCCCGGCAACTTGAGACACTGTCTCCCTTGGTTTAGTGAAAATACACTGATACAAAGAAAATCTGCAAAAAACTTCGAGACAACAGATCTGGCAAAATCAGAAACAGCTGTGTTAGCTTCTGCCTGCATGAAGCCAAATGAAGCCAAATGCGTGTGAAAAATGGAAGACCTCAGCACACTAATGGTTTAAACTGAAAAACTTCTCTAAATGCCTCCCTTTTCTTGTCTCCAAGGCTTGCTGTGAAGACTTAGTGTAATCACGTCTGCAGAGTGCTTAGACGTGCCTGACGACCGAGAGTTCTCATCAGTGTCAGCCAAAGGCGGCGTTGGTGACAGGAGTGGGAGGAATCATGCTGGTAGTGTAACAGTGGTTGTGTTAATGGCAGCAGTAACAACAGTAACAACAATGGGAGAAGAGGTGTTGGCGGAAGGCCTCTCCAAAAGGGCCATAGCTGGTCAACATGAGGACCCTGGTCACTGGAGGAAGGAGCAGGCAGACGATGATGGGAGCAGACTGGTATGGAGTAGAGGTGGTGGTGCACTGGGACCCTTTGCAATGGGATCCTTTGAGTTTACAAATTTCGCCTTTAAGAGGTGGCATGATATTGGGATCAAACAGATCTGGAATTAAATATTGACTGATCACTTACTAACACTGAGAACTTAGCCTCATTATTTCATTTATCTGATCCCCAGGCTCCTTGTCTGTGAAAGTTGGAGGATAATAGACACCTTCTATGGCTGCCTGTTCCATAACTCATTGCTGTGAGTCGATTCCAGCTCTAAGCGACACTATAGGACACAGTAGAACTGCCCTATAGGGTTTCCAACGAGCAGCTGATGGGTTTGAACTGCAAATCATTTGGTTAGCAGCCGAGCCCTTAACTACTGCACCACCAGGGTTCCCCCATGGCTGCAGGGAGGATTACATGGCTGCATGTAATCAAGTGCCTGGCACAGCACCCCACACATAGTAGTTGTTCAATAAAGTATCTGTCCCATCCCTGTCACTTCGTATACAATGAGGGGAAACTGTCATAGGCAAGACTGAGAGGAAGGTCATATGCTTTATATTCTCCTTTTAAAACCAGGTTTACTTGGTTGTTGTTTTTCATTTCTTTTCTTTTATCAACACTGAACACACAGCTTAGAAAACCACTTTAAACAAAAATCTAAAGCACACTAAACCTTAAGCATCATGCATTTATTCCTACTTGAGTTTTATTCACAGACTTTAGTGGAACGTGCCTTTGTAAATCACACCCTTCTTCATACGGAGGCCAGTCCCAGTCCACAGCATCCTCCCAGCTTTACAGCTGCGCCTTGTGTTAAGTCCTGTGGTCTGATCTCAAGGTGGGGTATGAGGCATGGAAGTGCTCATGACACACAGGATAGGGCCAGGGTTGGAAATGTGTGGGGAGGGGCCCGGATCTAGCAGAAGCCTTACTATTAGAGTTATAATTTGTCAAGATTAATCTGAGAGCAGCAGGTATGATGGATGAAAGGAAGAGAGACCAGAGGACAGGGACTATTTAGAAGACTAAATTCCAAGGAAAGTACCAAGAAAACTCTACCTGGGGTGGTAGCAGTGTGAATAGAAAGCAGGTTACCAATGCTATCAACGTTGCAGTACTAAAACCTACAGATTTCAAGATAGGTTATAACAAAGTATATATTAATTCTTCTACCTGGCACTTAAGTACACCATAGCTTGGAACAACCCACTTTTTTAGGACTTGTCTTAGTCATCTAGTGCTGCTATAACAGAAATACCACAAGTGGATGGCTTTAACAAAGAGAAATTTATTTCTTCACAGTAAAGTAGGCTAAATGTCCAAATTCAGGGTGTCAGCCCCAGGGGAAGAATTTTTCTCTCTGTCAGCCTTCTCATCAGTGTTCCCCTGGACTAGGAGCTTCTCCGTGCAGGTACCCCATGTCCAAAGGATGCATTCTGCTCCTGGCACTGCTTTCTTGGTGGTGTAAGTTCCCCCTATCTCTCTGCTAGCTTTTGTCTTTTATATCTCAAGAGATTGCTTCAAGACACAATCCAGTCTTGTAGGTTGAGTCCTGCCTCACTAACACAACTGCTGCCCATCCTCCCTCATTAACATCATAGAGGCAGGATTTACAACATATAGAAAAATCACACAATACCAGTAATCATGGCCCAGTCAAATTGATACACACATTTTTTGGATGACATAATTCAATCCATGACAGGCCTCATCTCCTACTGTCTTATAACATGTCTGTTATGGATTGAATTGTGTCCCCCAGAAATGTATGTCTACCTGGCTAGCTCATGAATCCCAGTATTGTGTGGGTGTCCACCATTTTGTGATCTGATGTGATTATCCTATGTGCTGTAAATTTTAACCTCTATGATGTTAATGAGGCAGGATTAGAGGTAGTTGCGTTAATGAGGCAAGACTCAATCTACAGGATTAGGTTGTATTTTGAGTCTGTCTCTTTTGAGGTATAAAAGAGCAGAGAAGATAGGGACCTCATACCACTAAGAAAGAAGCCTTTGAACCTGGGGTCCCTGTTCTCAGAAACTCCTAGACCAGAGGAAGATTGGTGACAAGGACCTTCCCCCAGAGCCGACAGAGAGAGAAAGCCTGCCCCTGGAGCTGGCGCCCTGAATTTGGACTTCTAGCTCTGTGAAAGAATAAATTTCTCTTTGCGAAAGCCATCCACTTGTATTTCTGTTATAGCAGCACTACATGACTAAGACAAGGCCTGATCATACACTTCTTTCCCCACAGGAACATTTTCTGTTCCCTTTATTCTCTGAGGTCTCTCCCTTCTCTAAACCTATTATACTCAGTCTTTGCTTTGCCTCATATTAGAGCTATTTACGTATTTGTTTTTATTGTTGTTTCCAGACTTTGAGCCCTGAGGACAGAAACTAGAGCGCCCATCTATATTTCCTTTAAAGATCTCAACACAGTACCTTGCCTATTACAAGCTTATTCTAAAAATGCCTTTAAAGCAGGGCTTCCAGCTGGTTCTAAATGCTTCAGTCATGGCCCACGGAAACAAGGGCAGCATAGGCATTGCATAGCAACCAAATCTCGTGTCTTAGTCTTGTAACCCAAATAGGAAACAGGTGGCAGTGCCCCGCTCAGAGATGACGGCCAACCACTCTGCTTTGAATGTGCATCACTCTCCACTGTCCTGCCAATAATCCAGTCTCCTGAATCAGGAAACTTTCAGGAGCCAATAATCCAATCTCCTGGATCAGGAAACTTTCAGGAGCCTGATGGGGAAGACTGGATTATTGGCAGGACCATGGAGAGCAACATACATTCAAAGGGGTGGGGTAGGTGGCCATCTTTGAGCAGGGCGCCACTGACTGTTTCCTACTTGGGTAAGTCAAAAGCTGACTTGCAAGAAATTTGGTTGCTATGTGACGCCTATGCTGCCCTTGTTTCTGTAGGCCATGACTCAACTGCTTCCAACCAGTTCAAAGCCCTGCCTTGTTTCCTTTGGTCATGACTGAACCTTTTAGAACCAGTTCAAAGTCTTCTTTTAAAGATTCCCAAAGCATTTAAGGAGAACAAGTCAAAGGGAATGTAAAATTCTTATTTCTCCCTTAAGGCAAAATTCTAAAAATAAACTCTATCTGTTATAATTTAGAATTGCATTTGGCTTTACAAAATAGGCTTCTTCTAGTTCTTTTGAAAGTGCTTGATGATTACTTTTAAGTCTCTCTTGTGCTGTTTATACTCACAAACGTGATATCCACACATCAAAGTACACTGGTTAACGTAACCTGAGATTGTCCTTTCCTGTTGTTACAGCTCTCTTCTTTCTTCTGTCTTTTGTACCTTTTGTTTGGGGTTCTGAGATATTTATCTATTTTTCCCCCTTATTGTGACTCCTATAAGAGACATGAGACAGCTTAGCAGTGTAGTAGAAATTTAAAATTTAGCAAAGACCATCAGAAGAGGCTTGTGGAAGTTCTACAGTAGTTTATGTTCCCAGCTGAGGTATATGTTCCCTATAACTAAGGTCATAAAAAGTAATTTACTTTAATATTTTTCTTGATGAGGAAAAAAATGGCATAGTATGCACTTCTCTACTTTCTTAAACAGAAGACACACCAACGTAATCTAAACTTATTTTATGCCTTATCCCTCTGACCATTCACAATACACAATTTACAATTAGCTCTTGGTCTACTATTTTGTTTTCCTCTTCCTTTACTTTTGGGTGTTAACTCTCATTTCATTCTAGTGTTAGATTTTGTGGCTGTAAAACCCCTTCTCTTCTACATGGCCTCTTCCAACCTGCTATGGCCTGGAAAACAATTCATCAATCTCAGTAGAGGTTTGTGTTAAATAAGAGTTAACTGGCTATAAGTGAGCATCCAGGCCTTCACCTGTGGAGCAGGACATGTTTTCTTAACTTGGGGGAACTTTAGGTTCTAACCTTCTCTTCATTTAGGCAGGGTACATTTCTCTTCCCCAGGAAAAGGAGCGGCAGATCTCATCAGATTTTGAAAGGGATTTTTGGGCCTCAAGAAGTCAGAGCGTTGCAGGTTTGTGCTATTTTGGTGGTCATTTTTCTTAGTTCATGTGGTGGATACTGTTAAGAGATACTAACCAACAGAAGCCTGATTTCGTGTGAGCTGGCAATATGCACAGTTAAAAATATTGACCTTCCAGGCTTCCTTTTCACTGGGGATAGCCATGAATTCAATTCCAGCCAATGACAAGTAGGCAGAAGTCACCAGGTGGGACTTCCAGAAAAGCCTTCGAAAGGGAACCAAGTCAGCTGTCATGTGCTTCTTCACTTTTTCTGGGTTCTCTTTCACCTTCTGTTCATTTTTGCCTGGAACATGTTTATGAACCTGGAAGTAGAGTAGCCACCTTGCAACCATAAGATGGGCAAGTGCTAAGGACAGCAGAGAAGAAAAGATAGGACATTCTTAAGGACATCTTTGAGCAGCTATACCTGCTGGGGACTGCCTACTTCTGGACTTTGTATTACCTGAGGAAAATAAACCACTTACTTAGTTAAACTAATGTTATTTGAATTTTGTTGTAATAAGGGTGACCAACTATCTTAGTTATCTAGTGCTGCTATAACAGAAATAACACAAATCTATGGCTTTAACAAACAGAAATTTATTCTCTCACAGTGTAGGATGCTGGAAGTCAAAATCAGGGTGGCAGCTCTAGGAGAAGGTTTTCTCTCTCTGTCTGCTGTAGGGAAAGGTCCTCATCAATCTTCCCCTGGGTCTAGAAGGTTCTCAGAGCAGGGACCTTGGATCCAAATAATGCACTCTGCTCCCAGCTCTTCTTTCTTGGTGGCATGAGGTCCCTATCTCTCTGCTCGCTTCTCCCTCCTTTTATCTCTTGTAAGATAAAAGGTGAGGCAGGCCACACCCCAGGGAAACTCCCCTTAAATATCAGATCAGTACTGTGACTTGAGTAAAGGTGTTGTATCCCACCATTAACCCCTTACAACTGATTGGTTGATCACATAAGATCACATCATGGGGCATGATTACATCATTACATAACTTCCAAAACACTGAGAATCATGGCCCAGCCAAGGTGACACATATTTTGGGGGGACACAATTCCATCCATGACAGCAACCATCCCAGTTTGCCCAGGACTGAAGGGTTTCCATGGACAAGTGACTAAAACCAGGAAAGTCCCAAGCAACCCTGGACTGTTAGTCATCCTTATTGTTGTTGATGGTAATGATGATGTTGTTAAATACAGCTGGATAAAATAGCAACAGATACATTTCCTGTGAGTGGTTGAACTTTAGAAGGCTAAGTATTTCCTGAGACTTATTGCTTCAGTTTGAAATCTCAATTTTTACTCCCTTTCAACAATCAGATGCCACTCTTGAGGAGTTAAATGTTTAGCCTGAAATGCTTCAGCCACAAGATTCATTTTATAAGCATTTATATGAAATTAAAAAACAGGTAATACATATAGCACAATCGCTATAAACACAAACTTTTAAAACATCAGAAACTCCCTAATTGCTGTGCCTTTCAGGATTCCTTTTAGGGGCAACAGGCTTCCACCTGGAGGTCTCATTTAAAAAAAAAAAAAAAAAAAACCATTGCCATCAACTCAACTTCAACTCTTAGTGACCTTGTAGGACAGAGTAGAACTTCCCCATAGGGTTTCCAAGGCTGTAATCTTTATGGAAGCCAACTGCCACATCTTTCTCCTGTGGGTGTCTGGTGGATTCAAACTGCCAACCTTTTGTTTAGCAGCTGACAGCTTAACCAAGGCACCACCAGGGTTCCTTGGAAGGCCCATAAACCAGAACCAAATCCATTGCCGTCAAGCAGATTCCAACTCATAGCGACCCTACAGGACAGAGTAGAACTGCCCCATAGATTTTCCAAAGAGTGGCTGGTGGATTTGAACTGCTGATTTTTTGGTTAGCAGCCATAGCTCTTAACCACTGTGCCACCATGGCTTCTGGAGGTCTCATAGACACCTCAGAATCAACAAGCACCCAAACAACTGTTTATTCTCCATTGCCCCAAATTTATTTAGCCCCCACCCCATGCTATCTTCTGTGCTCCTTCACTTTGTTTTTGACAACACCATCCATCATGTCACTTAAGAGAGAAACCTCATCCTCTACTCCTGTCTTCCTTCTCCCTCACGTCCTATCCCTCCTCCCAGGCTCTCTCATCCAAGCAGTCATACAGTCCTGCAGATTCTATCTCCCAGATGTCTCTTGACTTCATCCTTCTCCCCATCTTCCCTGCCACTCTCCTAAGAAGACTCCTATGTCTTACCCAAACTACTGTCATGATCTGATTGCTCATCTGGTTTACCTGCCTCCAGTCTGTTCCCCTCAAATTCATCCTCCAAGTGTTGTTAACATATTTAATTTCTGAAAAATCAAATTGATTGTCTCATACTTAAGAATATTATTCTGACTTTCTTAATGTAGCCCCACTCCTGTGATCAGATATTTCCATTTCTCACTATTTTCTGAACTTGAGCCATGTTCTTTTATGCCTCCGTGCCTGTGTTTATTTGATCCTCTTGCATAAAATGTCCTTCCCTGTCTTTATGATTGAGCATAGATGCCTACATTTCTGTAACATATTCTCCAGGCATTGCTTGCTCTTTATTCTTGGGTCCTATACCCATATTCATCTTTTTTCTATAGCCCTATCTCCTGTCTGTCTGCTTACTGCCCTTACAAAACTGTCAGTTTCAGGGCAGATACCACGTCTTACTAATTTTTGTGTTCCCATTGCTGACTGTGCATGGTAAATAGGAAGTACTCAAGATATACTGTTGAATAAGCAAACGAAATAATAAAATGTAGCTGGTATATAGCAGGAGTCATTAGTATAATAATAAAGTCAAGTTTTTAATTGTGTTGCTGTTTCCCACTGTCATGGATTGAATTGTGCCCCCCTAAAATATGTATTGAAGTCCTGGCCTCTGCACCTCTGGATGTGATCCTGTTTGGAAATACGGGGTTTTCTTTTGTTGTGTTAATGAGGTCATACCAGAGTAGGGTGGGTCCTAAACCTAATCACTTCTGAGTTATAGAAAGAACAGAATAGACACAGAGACACATGCACAGCGGTAAGACAGATGCCATGTAAGCCCCTATATATAAGCAAAGGAATACCAAGGTTTGCTGGCAGACACTAGAAACTAGGAGAGAAGCCTACAAAAAGAATCGACATGGCCAAGATCCTAATTTGGACTTTTAGCCCCCAGAACTGTGAGAAAATAAATTCTGGCTCTTTAAAGCCACCCACTTGTGGTATTACTGTTAGGGCAGCATTAGGGCAGTAAGACACCCACTCTCCCTTTAAACTCCTCATAGGTTACCCTCTTGAGCAAGATCCCTTTAAAAAATAACCCAGAGACATTTATACCATGGGATCTTAATCTGGCCTTTGGGATTATGTACCACTGACCTATCACCAAAGGGAAGTGAAATTGTTCCCCAGATGCAGTAAAAAATTTCCTTCTCTCTGCCAAAGCTCTCTCCAGCCCTTTCTTTGCCTTCTAGAGTTAACTGGTGGGAGTTAGTATACTGTGACCTTCTAACTACAGAGGTCACATGTTAAGCTCTCTGAAGACTTCTGTGGAAGCTCATTCACTAGGCTAACCAAAACCAACCCATTGCCATTGAGTCAATTCCAACTCATAGCGACCCTATAGCACAGAGTAGAACTGCCCTATAGGGTTTCCAAGGAGCACCTGGTGGGTTCCAACTGCCAGCCTTTTGGTTAGCAGCTGTAGCTCTTAACCACTACGCTACCAGGGTTTCCATTCACTAGGCTAGTACCCCTCAATTTCTTCTCTTCTTTGGGCAAGTGGGAGGGTTTATACTCAAAGCAGTGCTCTCTCCAAAATTCCTCCTCCCCAATTCCGATCGCTCCACTCTCTAGACTCTCTTGCATCCTCTCGTAGTTGAGGGGCTTTCAGGGTCATGCAAACATCAGGGTTTCCAAACATTTCTTGTGAAAATCTGCATCTGCGTCTTGATCACCTTTTTCACAATTTATGTTGTTACCTGATCAATATTTATCTTGGCAGCCCAATCAAAATTTCCAAATTAACACCTTGTTGCAAAAGAAATACTGTATTTAGAGATAACTTGTACAATGCAAATGTCCTTGGAAAGGGAATATATTAAGTCCAGGAGTAGGAATGAAAAGAAGGAAGGGATGAAGATTTGTTGCAAGCTACTGTGTCCCAAGCTATGTGCTGGGTGCTTTAAACATGCAGTGGGCAGTCCTGCCTGAGTGGAGTAGAGGTTTGGACATGCTGAGGGAAATTGGGTGATATCCACACTACCAGTATCTAGATATATTCCTTGTTTTGCACAGGTACCCTGTTCCTAATTAAAGCTTGGGCATACATAGAAAAAGATTGATGGATTTCAGGGAGGTTGCAGTGGGAGATGGCAGAAACCTAGACAGAAAAATCTTTAAGAGTGAGCAAAAAGAGTCAGGCACAGTGGGACAGACTCAGCAACAATGCCTGAGTGCTGGTGACAGGGAGGACAGGACCCGATCCTAGATCTTCTTGGTCTCATCATGACTATGGTCATATAAGGCTACGGATGGCTTAAGACTTGAGCAAGCTTAAACAAGTACAAACAAACATACCCTCTTTTCCTTTGCCATTTTTCACTGGACCTTCACAGTTCACTCTCTCTCTATACTCTTCTTCTCCTTCCCTCTCCTTCTTCTCCTCTGGCCTGTCACCATAACAACCACATCCTATGACAAGTGGCAGAGCTATTATTAGGAAAGATGGAAGAAGCAAATCTGCCCAAATGACTCTCCCATTCAATTTATCCTCAGATTTCCTGTCTAATCTTCTTCTGGTGAGCTTTCAGGATCTTGGATAGATTACACAGTCCACGTATGCTAGAAAGTTTCCACCTGGTTCTGGGCTTTATTCCGAACTTTAGGACCAGATTGGGAGTGTTTCTTTGGTCCTTTCCAAATATTATCTGATCAGCTGGATATGAAATGGATATAAATTGTGAACTTGGATAAAATCAAAGGTGAAAATTTCTAAGATAAAAGGAAATGAGGGGTTCTTTTCCAATCCATAAGGCAATGCAGAGGGATAGCAGGTTATATCCTGGAGGGCAAGTGCAGAACTATTTTCCAAGTATGTTGACCTCCAGATCCCTGCTGCTTAAGTAAGGAATGCCCTTCCTCTTCAATTTGATTGGAACCCTTTTCAAGAGTACTGCCATCTCTGGTCTCGCCAGCTAATCCACATACTATTTTCAGAGTCATCCTTCTGAACTGACTGTACCTGAAGATCATGTTTTAGATCTGGAAAAGGTGGACTTCCCGTCTCTGAACTTCAGTTAGGGAGAAGATTAGGAAGGATGGAATTTAATATGTAACCTGGCACTAAAAACCAAACCTGTTGCTGTCAAGTCAATTCCAACTCATAGAGACCCTATAAGTCAAAGTAGAACTGCCCCAAGGGGTTTCCAAGAAGCGGCTGGTGAATTTGAGCAGCCAGCCTTTTTGTTAGCATCTGGGTTCTTAACCATTGTGCCACCAGGGCTCGAGACTGGGACTAAGTCCCTTTTATTTCAATGACTCATAAAATCTTTCCAGGAGTTTATTTTTTAGGCAACTTTTATTGCCCAACTTTCTGTTGATGCCTATACTCTGTTGTCCGGCTTATCCCATTACCAACGAAAACCTCTTAACAGGCTCTAAGTGTATGTGTAGATTAACATTTTGCCTTTTTAAGTAATGAATCATTATTGATTCAGCATGAAGAGAGAACAATCTGGTTATTTAACCTATTATGTATAAATATCTATCTATCTATCACAATAACTTGGATGTTGCAGCAAACGCTTAAATGTCTCCATGGCTCTAATCTCACTCTCCTCTAATCTATTTTTTCATACCCTGACCAAAGTGATTTTTCTAAAATGTAAAAATGAACATTTCATCCTCCTTTGAAAATTCCTCTTATGTCTCTTCACATTTATAAAGTTCAAAAGTCTTTCATGATTTTGCCCTGGCTTGTCTTTCCAACCTCATCATCAGCTCTTCTGCCCGCCTCTTTCCCTATTATCCATCCCCCTAAGCTCTCAGTGTTACTTTAGTGCTCTAGGCTGACCTGTGGCATGTGCCTTTGTCAGTGTGGCTCTGCTAGATCACCTGGCCTGTCGTCTTCCACCTGGTGTGCTCATATTTAACCTTTACCACTACCTGTACCAGTTACCATTGAGTCTATTCCAACTCATGGTGACCCCACATGTGTCAGAGTAGAACTGTGCTCTGTAGGGTTTTCAGTGGCTGATTTTTCAGAAGGAGATTGCTGGACCTTTCTTCTGACCATCTCTGGGTAGACCTGAACCTCCAACCTTTTGTTTACAGCCAAGCGTACCACCCAGAGACTCTGATCATCCTTTAGGATGCAGCTATGAATTCTCTCCCCTTCCCTGAGCTCCTCTATCCCACTTAGGTCACCACTCTATCTGGTACTTATCTTCATCATACTTTGTGATTCCAATATTTGCTCACATTTCTGTGTACCCTAACTAGACTGTAAATTTTTTGGGGGCAAGATCTGTGTCTTAATTATTTTTGTCTTTCCTGTGCTTAATACTGTATCTGACATATAGTAATCCTGGGATCATGTAACGAATACTGCAGTAACATACAAGAAAATCAGTGGAACAGAAATGAGTCCAAAGACATGTTCATGTATACTGGGAATTTAAACATACAAAAGATATTATTGTAAATCAGTGAGGAAAGGACAGAATATTCAATAAATTGCATTTGGAAAGCTGTCTCTTTATTTTGGGGAAAGTGAAGTAAGATCTCTTACTCATACCATACACAAATATGAATTATAAAACTAAACGTAAAAATAAATTAAGCCATGAAAAGTACTATAAGGAAGTATAGGAGAACATTTTTATAATCTTTCTAAGAATGGCATAAAATCTAGAAGCCTTAAAGGAAAAGATCGACAGATTTGACAACATAAAAATTTAAAACCATTACTTGGCAAAATACATTATGAACGAAGTTTAAAAAGCAAACTACAGACTGGGACAAAATGTTTGTAGCACATATAGCAGAAAAGTAATATTATCTAAATACAGTTTATTAAAAATTTTTATATTTCAATAAGAAAAAAAAGACAATTTTCCCAATATAAAAATGTAAAAAATAGTCAAACAGACATAATGCACAGAGGAAGAAACAGAAATGACTTTTAAACATTTGAAAAGATACTCAACCAAAAATCAAAGAAATGCCAGTTACTATAAAGGTGATGTCATTTTCCATTCACTAGATTGCAAACTTGTAAAATATTAAAGATACTTAGTGGTAGCAAGTATATGAGTAGTATCATTCACTATTATAGCAATGTGATTAAAAATATATCTATCAAATATATCTACATACCTAGCAGTTTAGCTTGTAGAAATATATAACCAGTTGGTATAATAATGTACATCACCTCATTATTTGTAGTCCTGAAAAACTGGATTGAATCTAAGTAAACACCAACAGTCATGATTAAATAGAAAACAGTACATACATATTATAAAAAGTATCTATATACTACATAACTGTTCATGGGCATGATATAGATTTACGTACTGACATAGAATGATGTCTGTTATATAGGGTTGAATGAGGGGAAGAAAGATCATAGAAGGCCGTGCATAGTGTGCTATTATTTTTTTTAACTAAGAATAATACCTCATATACCTGTGTGTTCTTCTATTTATAATCTATAGATGCATAATAAAAAAGTCCAGAGGTGTACTGACCAATTTTTATTTTGGGGAAAGAGATGTATCGTGGTTAGAGGGAAGGGAACTTCATTTTTTATTTTACATACTTCTTTACTGTTTGTTCTTTTTTTGTTTGTTTGTTTTTTAACTGTGAGCATGTCTTATTTTTATTAATAAGAATTAAAGATTAAAAAAAATTTTTTTTAAGTATTCACATACCTAGGACCCTTGTCATCTATCATGATATCACTGGGCAAGGACAGCTTAACCACGGCAAAATGGGATAGACAGAGCAGGGTCTGGATGGATTCTCTGGATCTATGGGTGGGAAAGGAGGCATGGGGTGAGACAGACAGAGTTGCATTAATGAGACTGGGAAGAAAGAAGTACATCCACCACCTAGAACCTGCTATTAGGGACAAAGGTGAGAGATACCAGGACCTGCAAGCAGCTAGTGTCCATGGTCCCACAGATATCCTCCCAAAGGAGTGACTAAAAGATTAGGCATTAGTTAGAGGACTAGCTGGAATGCCATTGGCATGAGGAATCAGAGACCCAGCCAAAGGCCTTAAGTGCAGGGACAGGGCCTCAGCCCTTAAGATGGAGTGGGAGAAGATGGCTAGATCAAGGGAGAACCTTCTGAGGACACAAAAACGCAAGTCAGAGAGAATGCAAGGATCATAGTAATGGAACTGTAAGGAATAAAGCAGATCCCAGTTATAGAACAAGGGTAAGATACACAGTAACATGTGCACCGACCAGTGTATGGGACAGGGTCAAATCTACATTTGAGGCCAAGTGTTTTCAGCGCTTGTTAAGGAAACCATGAAGGAGGAAAAACAGGTGGGCGCTGGTGTCACTCGGTGTAGCTAAGAAAGTGGTACGGACCTTGGTCTCTTGTGTGACCCTTCAGAGTTGCACGGCTCAGGATATGTTTGATCTAGATTGTGGATCAAAGAGAGGAATCCACAACACACTCTAAAGATATATTATAATAGCATTGACTTCTTATTTTGAGGATCATTAGAAATTGAGAGACAGGTCATTGTTACACACACCTTCGCATTAGGTCTGAGTCCATAAATCTTGATGATTCAGTCTCTGAACTCTCCTGCAGCCAGTATCTACTTGCAGTTGATGGAGTATCAGGCAAAATGAACAGACACAAGGGCTGTCTTAGATTTATGTCCCCCTTTATTACTCAAGGTAAAGACTTCAGAACTCAGAACACTACATTTTTATCTGACATGGGAATTGATAAAATGTTGAACTACATTAGAGATGAAGCTGGAATTAATTAGTGTCAGTCCCCATATAAATTGCTTATGATGAGAGACAATGAAATTAAGGTAAGTAGATGTGATATATTATCATTAGTCTTTATTTAACCCAGCTGAAAGGTGGGCCAGGAGGAAGATGCATTGCATATATGAGAAAAATGGGCAGAATTGATGATAAATCCATTTTCATTTCCTTTTCAGGGTATTCAGGAGTTTTTCTCATGAACCCCAAATTCACATTTAGTGTACAAATTAGCTTCATGCTTTCATTCGAAAGCAATGTCTGGCTTGTTCTGTCTGGCAGTAACAATTATTTCAGCAATGCAAATTCGCAAAGAAAACTGGGGGAAAGTTTCAATGACTGAAACATTAAAGCTGCAATCCCTTAACAGTTAAGTCTTGGATAGGATGGGCTCCCTCAGAACCTGACACCCATGACAGAAAAGAGGGTTCAATAGTTTTTGGACTTTGCTTACACACACTCATAAGTTAAAGTAAGACCATCCCCAGAAAGTATAGAGTCAGGTGTGATGATCAACTTCACAATCCTTTCCTAGCCACCATACTCCTGTTCTCAGCAAGGAATGAGAACTCAGAGGCAAAGCAGAGAAAGCCTCTGGCCTAGAAAGGCTCTAATTATATACAGCACCACCCAAGTATGTCACAGAGGGAAAAGGGCTGGGAAGGGATCAGGGAGGTAGAAATTACTTCACATAGCCAAAATTTAGTTTGCTAACTGCTTAGTTACTTAGTGCTGCTATAACAGAAGTACCACAAGTGGGTGACTTTAAAAAAGAGAGATTTATTCTCTCACAGTCTAGTAGACTAGAAGTCCGAATTCAAGACAAAGATTTCTCTCTCTGTTGGCTCTGGATGAAGGTATTGTCATCAGTTTTCACTTGGTCTGGGAGCTTCTCTGTGCAGCAACCCTGGGTCCAAAGGACACTCTCTGCTCCCAGCACTGCTTTCGTGGTGGTATGAGGTCCCCTGGTCTCTCTGCTCAATTCCCTTTTTTATATCTCAAAAGAGACTGACTTAAGACACAATCTATTCTTGTAGATTGAGTCCTGCCTCATTCACATAACTGCTACTAATCCCATCCCATTAACATTATGGAGATAGGATTTACAACACATAGGAAAATTCCATCAGATCACAAAATGGTGGACAATCATACAGTGCTAGGAATCACGGCCTAGCCAAGTTGACAAATATTTTTGGGGGACACAATTCAATCCATGACAGGCCCGGTGATCTACTTCAGAAAGATCAGCTATTGGAAACCCTGTGGAGCACACTTTGTCTCTGCACACACAGGGTTGCCATGAGTTGGAGTTGACTCGATGGCAAGTGGTTTATGAGCCTGGTGGGTGGCGGGGCTGTGGGAGATGAGCTCCAAGAGGTTGGAGGGAAAAGGCTTTTTATGCCTACTTAGAAAGAGCTGCATGATGGTGTGGTGGCATGGCATTCCTAGCACTGGCTTTGGAGGTGAAGAGATCTAGCTTCCACCTCCGCCACTTACTGGCTACGTGGGGCCTTGAGCAAGATGTTAAGGTCCTTCAGCTCACATCTACGTCTCAAGTGAGGTATCTTGTGAGCACGGGAGGTTCTCAGTAAATTCCTCTCCTTCCCTCCTTCCTTTTCCTTTCTTCTTTCTGTTATGCCCTAGGTTGACTCAGTTCTAGCATTTATATGTACAGGCAGTCTCCAGGTTATGAACATACTTGCCCTTTAATGTTACATAAATTTTCCCTCACTTGGAAACAATTGAACCAATCCCTACTCACAACAAACTCTTCAGCACAATCACCTTCACTTGCTGTACAATTGTTCGTAAATCATTGAAAAGGTTTCAAGCCTTTTCATGCACTAACGTAAGTCTAAACAAGAACCATGTGCACCTACTTTGACTTACCTACAAATTCAACTTAAAGACACAGTTAGGAACGGATCTTGTTGGTAACCCAGGGTCTGACTGCATGGACCAGAGAAAGGGGATGCCTAAGCCGGTCATTCTCACTGACCCAGTGATTGAAGAGTTAGCCATTTAATTCCATGATGCCAAGTGCTTTTTAGTGTCTTTTTTTTTTTTTTCCTATAGTCAAAAAGGCAGTTCAAAGAAAAAAAAAAAAAAATCAAGGTCCATTGTTTTAATTATTTTGTTCACCAGGGGACACATTATCACAGTTTCACGCAACTCAGAGGGAGGTCTCATGAGTCAATAAGGCAAGGAGAAAATGAATTGAAAATGGAATTGAATGTGAGAGAATAATACTGAACACAGACATGTACTCAGATTAGCACTGGCAATTCATTTAACGTGACCCTTGCCATTAGAAAAATATCATTACTCTGTAATTTACTTCCTTCCCAGATTGACTAAGTAGTTGAGCAAGGCTCAAGATGTCATGCAAGTAATTTAGAACCGTGGTGGAGAAAGGGAAAAGTTGATTTAGAATTCAATGTGCTTGCTAAGGAACCACAGAGACTGGAGATTTGGATTCTGTCAGAAGCCAGAGCATTTGTGGTGCAGGGCCTGAGGGCAGTGGAGATGGAAGATCCTAAAACCACTCCTGAGAGGGGAATGGGATTGGGTGGGATACTGAGGGACTTATTTATTTTGGTGAAAAGTATTGTTTTGGTTTCTATATTTTTATAAATTGAAACATGCCTCTTCACTTCTCCTGGTGTGTTTCCTTTTTTGTTTGTTTATTGAACACACATTTATTAAGTGCCCATTATTAGCCCCGAACTGTGTAAGGCAAATCAGAATACAAAAAATAAGACAGATGTTCTCCTTCCCCTCTTCTCTACTGAATGCATTCTTCAGTTCAGAACTCTAACAATATCAACATGAAACATACATATACACACACATACACACGGCTGATTGTTGCTAAATGATTGATAGTCTAAAAACATAGTGAAGCATGTCTTATTTTTCTATGGAGAGATTAGGCCAGGTATTAGCAATTTGATGCTTCCCCAAGAGAGATAATCAAGAAGGTAATGTTGAATCAAGACTTAGTATGCATGCTACGCCGCCTCAACTAAGTGGCCAAATTTAGCATGACCAATAGTAGAACAAACTGACATTATGTACCTCCTGATGTAAGGGAATCCGGAATGGGAAATATACAATATTATCTGAATCTAATTAGGAGGAAATAATCAGACAAATCCAGAAAGTGGCTGTTCTACAACACAACTGGCTTAGACTACTAAAAAGTGACAATGTTATGTGTGGTGGCCACCTTCCAAAAGGCCCCCAATGATCCTAGCCTCCTGGTATTCCCACAGTGAATAGGCCTGACCTGTGTAAACAACAGGATATTGTGGAAATGACTGCGTCTGACTTCTGAGACTGGGTCATAAAAGACGTGGCTTCTGCCTTGCTCTCTCTTAGATAAGCCTCTCTGGAGGAAGCTATTCACTGCGTTGTGAGGACTCATTCATAATCATATGGAGAGGTCCACGAGAAAGGAACTGAGGCCTCCTGCCAACAGCCAGAACCACTTTCCCAGCCATGTGGACCACCTGGGAAGTGACCCCCCCAGCCTCAAACAAGCCTTCAGAAGACTGCATCGTTGTTGCGTGCCATCAAGCTGGTTCCAACTCACAGAGACCCATGTGACAGAGTAGAATTACCCCATAAGGTTTTCTAGGCTATTATCTTTATGCAAGCCTATTGCCAGGTGTTTTTCCCACGGAGCCAATGGGTAGGTTCAAACCGCCAACATTTCAGCTGAGCACTTAACTGTTTGTTACACTGGGGCTCCTTTATTCTAGATTAAAGGAGACTAAAAGAACATGTAGTGCATGAACCTTCACTGAATCCTGGATGGGGAGAGAAAACAGCTAACAGGACATTTGGGGGACTATTGGAGAAATTTGGATAACATTATCAAAACAATGTTAAATTTTTGAGGTGGGGTAATGGTATTGTGGTTAAGCGGCTGAACGGCTTTTTTTCTTAGGAGATGCAAGGTAGAGTATTTAGAGGTGAAAAGTCATGACGTTGGTAATATTTAATACTTTCAGATATAAATTTATACAGAGAGATAAAACAAATGTGGTGAAATGAATCTCTGTGAAGATTGTGTGAGTGTTCGTTTGTGCTCTTCTTTCCAATGTTTTATATGCTTCAGTATTTTCAAAATAAAAAGTTGGGGAGAAATGTACAGTCAGTGATTCCCTCCCAATAATTTTTCCTAGTATTATAATTAAAGATAAGCACACAGATTTAACTATTAGAATTTTTATCACTATCTTTTTTGTTGTGGTCAAAATGCAATTGTCACATGAGCATTTTTCCTACCATTCTTTATATTTTTTAGTCTATTTTAAAAATTGCCCCCAAAATTAAAAAAATCAATTGTCAACTATCTGAATATTCAACCAATCGAGGATTGCCTTGCCAATATTATAGAATACTATTTCATCTCATAAATGATGTTGAAGATGAGTATTTATTGATATGAAAAAGACCAACTGTCAAATGAAAAAAAGCACATAAATCAACAGGCATAGTATGATCTTATTTTTAGAAAATAAATGTGTAGAGAAATATCTCGAAGAATAATTCCAACAAGAAATTCCACCAAGGGGCTATCTCTGGATCATAGGATAATGGTGTTTTGTTTTGTTTTTCCCCTTCTTTTTATTTGCCTTCATTTCCTACTTTTTTTCAAAGTTATAGGAAAATGTTCAGCGTTACCAGAAAAGATGTGAGCCCTGGTGGCACAAAGGTTAAGCACTCGGCTGCTAGCCAAAAGGTCCGTGGTTCAAACCCACGAGTGGCTCTGTGGGAGAAAAGACCTGGAGATCTGCTCCTGTAAAGATTACAGTCTAGCAAACCCTATGGGGCAGTTCTACTCTGTCCTATAGGGTCGCTATGAGTCAGAAATGACTCCATGGCACACAACAACATAGGAAAAGAAAGTTATTCTTGATTTTAAAAGACGGGGATGCTGTTTTGTTTAGGTGACGTATACTTGTGTGAAAATCAACTGTACCCTCACAAAAAAACCCAGGTTAACCCTTTTCATGTAGAGAGCATGAATTATAGCTATAAAGTGAATCTCGGTGAGCTGAGAATGAAGGATCCATTGTTTTCCTAATGTCCCTGGGTGGTGCAAATGGTTAATGTGCTCAGCTGCTAACTGAAAGGTTCAAAATTCGAGTCCACCCAGAAGCGCCTTGAAAGAAAGGCCTGGCGACCTACCTCCCAAAAATCAGCCACTGAAAACCCTATGGGTTCACAGTGCTACTCTGACACATATGGGGTTGCCATGAGCTGGAGTCGACTCAACAGCCAATGGTTTCCCTAACAACTGAACATACAGATGAATTCTAACCAACCCTGATGAGTAGAATTTCTTCTGTATAGTTAACTTGGACAGTCCAATCCAAAGGGGACCCTTCAGTCCTTCATGTGCCTTTGCCCTAAACTTCTGCCCCAGACATTGCTGTGTCTTAAAGGTCCCCTTCTGCGAGCCGATATCAGAGTTCAGTCTGTGTTCCCCTCCTCCCACACTCTGGCTGCTCCTGGAAGGCAACGTCAGTGGCTCTCATTCTAGTGTCCCTCACCAGGACCACTATAATTCCAGGCTCATACAGGTGGAGACTCCTCCTGATTTCGTCTTGGTCAATACCATCAGCCTTCTCTACTGTTCCTGCCCCCTTCCAAATATTACAGAGACCTCTCTTCTTCTTTTCTGCCTTTCTCAGAAAGGAGAGAAAACCCACACTGGCCTCAAGGCTCATACTCAGACTTGGATCTTGCTGGTTATTTCCCAGCTACTTAGCCCAGGAGCTGAGGAAAAAGGCCTCTGAATCACAGCCTTCCAGTCCTTCTTGAGATTCATCCAGGTGGAGGCGAGCCACTTGAACCTTCTGACAGCATTCCTCACTTTGACTGATTCGCAGCCTGCTCCATGGGGGGATTTGTCTTTCAGTTCTAAATGGTGGCCCAAGCTTCCAGTCACTCAGGGCACGTGCAAGGGCCCTGAGGTCAGAACTTCTGATCTCATGTGTGTAGTTCAGGCCTGGCTCTAGGCCTGAGGGCTTTAGGGTTTTCAAAACGCCTTTACATAGACCATCACATCTGATTATCACGAGTACTTGTGAGGTCAGCAGGTGTGATGTTATTCTCATTTGAGAGAGGAGGCACTGAGGCTCAGACAGGTGGGTGACTGGCAGAGTCACCTGGCAAGTAAGTGATGAAGATCGGCCTCCAGTGTAAAGGAGGCCAGGACTATAGAAGGTACACACGTGCTTTCCTGATAGGCCTGACTGCAAATCCTGACGTTACCATTTCTTAGGCATGCAGCTATGGACAAGTTACTTTCACTGAGTCTCTCAGTTTCCTTATTTGTAAAATAGGGCTAAAAATATTCTCTCTCTAATTAAGTTGAGTGATGAGGAGTTCCTGGGTGGTGCAAATGGTTAAGCGCTCAACTACTAGAGGAAAGATTGGTGGTTCAAACTCACCCAGAGGCACCTCGCAAGAAAAGCCTAGAGATCTGCTTCTGAAAGGTCACAGCCTTGAAAACCCAATAGAGCAGTTATGCTCTGCACACTGGGGTCCCTATGAGTCAGAATCAACTCGACGGGAATTAGCAACAACAACAAATTGAGATATGATGAAGACTAAAGTACTGGAAAATAGTAGGTGCTCAATAAATTTTTGGTTTCTCCCTGCTAGTCCAAAGTCATCTGGCTACACTATGCAGTTTCTCTTACTAGAAACACTTCAGCCTCTTGAAGCCTGGGGAATCATACTCTCGTTTTGATAAAGAGGGTTAATTACAGAAAAGTTCATTGCTGTGAAAGGCAGTCACAGTCTGAGTTCATAGGAACCCTCCTTAATTCTAGTGTGAGCATCTGCTCCTGAGACTTGCTCGCAGCAGAAGTCACCTGGAAGCCAGGGGCCAGGTGTGCAGACCACTAGTTAGTCAAACTGCCAACTGTGTGATGTGAAGAGCTGAGGAGAGGCCGACTTTGAAGCCCGGCCAGACTTGTCATCCATCAGGCAACAGCTGAAGGCATGCACAATTCCAACAGGTTTTTTAACCCAGTCAGGTCCTGGGAATACCATTAACACCAGCATTGAATCACTGTGTATTTGCATAGATTATTTCCCAACAAGAATTCAGAGAGACTAACTGCTCTATACCTCAGGGCTCTGTGGGGTCCGTGAGGAGCCCTTGGAGCTGTCCTGGCTTTGGATTGGACAGATGGGTTGACGAGGGTCCTGAAAGTAAACAGATGAAGTTTGCCTGTTCTTGTGTCCTGGATGGTGAGGGCTTGGGAGGCGGCTGCTAATTGGGCCTTCAAGGACCCCAGGCTGGATTTAACTTGCCTCTGATAATAGAGTGTGGGGTGAAGATAATTACCAGAGGTGGCCTGCTGTGAGCTTCTGGTCAGACCCAAGGTAACAGTCTGAGCCCAAGAGAAAAACCAAATGAGAATAGATGAGGAATTATAATGCAAACAGCTAGGGGACTGTGTGTTGATATCAAAGTAGATGGAGGGAAGATGAGCTTGGAGGAATTTACAGAGCCAGAATTCAGGAATGGACAAGTGACTTTTAACGGACATCTGTGGCCACTGGCGTGGTTGGGCCATGATCAGTTAAAGGGACCCCTGAAAGAGAGCATTATTCATTTTTTATGTTTCTAATATGGTACCTGACACATGGTAGCTACTCAATAAATTCTGTTGAATGAATGGATTCATTTAGTGAGGCCAAAAGTAAAGCTCACCTTTAAGTTTCTCCTTTGACCTGGTGGAAGGGACTACTTTGGGAAAACTCTTGTCCCTCCTAGCCCCTTCTGGCATAAATCAAAACATTCAAGAGACTATTTTTATTTTTTTCTTTATGGATTGGGAGCTGTCTTCAGTCTATCCAGATACAACATTAATCCAAAATATCTCTGGTCCTCACCAACAATAAGTTCTACTTCTGAATATTGAGGATGTCCAGACCTTTCCCAGATGTGCTCAAAGCAGTGAAGAGATGGATTCAGAAGCAAAATGAACTGAGAGAGATACAACCTAGCAAATGCTTTCCGGTTGCTGTGCTAGACAAGTTGTAATTACTACAGTTGGTTCCTGGGCTTCACCATTGGAGCATTGCCCTGAGAGACTACTTGGGGAGACTAATCGCCAGCTGATGCTGTTGAGGTGGTGCCAGGTTGCACAACTGACACGCAGAGAGTTTGCTTTTGACTAAAAGCTCCTGTCTCTTCACAAGATTTGTCTTGGCTAAACCATGTCTTTCCCTTCCCTGGACTTCTGCAATTTATTTTTGCTCACTTATTTGTTTTATAACCAAATTAAAAATTTCTGTAAACCAAAATTAAAAATTAAACCATGGCATAGTCTTTTGTTAGATTTGATTCATCCCTCCAGCCTTACTAATCCTTTTTGACTCTAAATATGCAATCAAATATATTCAAGATTTACTGAGCAGCTACTACTTACCAGGTGCTTTCTATATTGCCTTTAATTTTCATAACAAGCCTGAAGGTATTATCATCCCTATTGTGTAGGTTGTGAAAGTAAGGCTCATCAGTGACTTGCCCAACATGACACACTAATGCACAGGCAGAGGTAGAATTCAAAGCCAGAACTTTTCGGCTCCAAAGTCCATGCCTCATCCAGATTATGATATACTGAAATAGAATCTCTGAAGAGTACACTGTCTAGGCCATCTAGTCACCCGTGAGACTGATGAAGATACTGAACCTGACACCTGACGCCAGGGCCTGCACCCACGCACAGGGTCCTGCTGCTCAGCGGTTCCCTCGGTCTCCCTCTCAGTGTAAGGCCGTTCAGGCAGTCGTGAATCTCCCTGGTGCTTTGCTATCAGTACAGATTTCTCCACGCTGACTAAAAGGATACGATGGGGTTTCACATAGGGCCTTGCACAAACAAAGGGGCACTATGTCCTTACATTCCTTATATATTGGTCTAATCTCTTTTAATAAAGAAGGAAATTAACTTTGTCCACCATAACTTGTTACTTAAAGAAACCATGCTGAAGCCTTTTGGTCATGGCTTCCTCTTCCGGGTTTATACCTTCTACCTTCCTTTCTCACCCTCTCCCTCTCTTCTTGGTACCTTATCTTGTTTTAATAAGGAATTCAGATATCTTACAGAAAAACATACAATATAATGGTTTGATAGTTAATATTATGTGTCAGCTTGGCTAGGCTCTGATTCTCAGTGGTGTGGCAGATACTGTACTGGTTGCTCTTCTACAATGTAATATAATACAGTCATCTTCCATGATGTGATCAGCCAATCAGTTGAAAGGGGAGTTTCCTTGGGGGGTGTGGCCTGCCTCCAGTATATAAATGGATGTTCTGGCAAAGCTCAGGCTCTCTCAACCCTGTATTTTGCAATCCTGTGATCTAGTAGAGGTCTCCAGCCTACCGCCTGACTTATGGATTTGGGACTTGCTAGCCCTTACAGTTGCATAAGCCATTTCCTTGAAGTAAATCTCTCTACATATAGTTTCACTGGTTTTCTAGTGACTTAGTACAGATTTATACAGTCCCACTAGTTTTACTCCTCTAGAGAACCCAGACTAAGACAAATAGTAAACCACAAATGAGCAATACTAAACAGGACCAAGGAGTTATAAATCAGAATAGGAGCATCAGCTGGAGACAGGAAATCGAATCCAGTTACAGACAGTAAAGGTTTTCTTAATTGATATAGTTGAGGCCTGAAGCTGCTTCCTAGCAACTTACAGCAAAATTTGAGATAGTACATTACATAATTCTTGTCAAAATTGAAAAAAAAATCATGCTGGTTACTCAGCAGGAAAAAAGTTTTGACTATTACTTAGCTCTAAAAGAAATTGTTCACATTGTGTTATATTAAGAGTACTAAAATCAAATCCAGTGCTCACAATCAACCCTTCCCAGAATCTTTTTTTTTTAATCTTTACAAAAGTTTATTTTAGCTCAAAAGCTATATAATCAAAGTTATCTTTTTCTACAAAGAAGGGAGTCTTTGACTTCGTGCCACCCTTTTTTAGAACCTCATCTTTTTCATCAAATTTGGCCACAAATCAAATTTGTGTGCCCCTGTTTTCAGGTAATTCCTCTTGCAGAAGAGGTCAAGTACAAACATGAAAAAGTAACTTCTTAAACAAGTAGGGAAGTGTTCCATAATACTGTGCAAAGAACACAGAGTTCAGGGTTAATCTCTGGAAATTGATCGGGAGCTTGACTTTGAGAGAGCCCTAGAACAGGATCTTAATGTAGCTCTTTTTGGCCTTCCCAGAATCTTGCTTAGAATTTCTTCAGCCTTATCTGTTTGAAGCTTGCAAAATCCACTTTCTTCCTCTTTATGAGAATCTGGTCTCTAGTACTTTCAACAACTTTTAGAGGGTAGCTATAGCTGCTACTTAAAATTGAGGGGGAAATTTCCTAGCCAAAAAAAAAAACAAAAGAAAACAAAACAAAAGAAATAGACTCTTCTTATTGAAAATGATTGCATGTGCCTGATATGCATTCATTCAACAAATTTTAACACCTGCTCTGCACAGAATTAAATGATAAATTCAAACCATGAATGAGTCTTTGAAAAAAATCAGAAGAAATTACACCCACTCCTCACTTATTGACATGGTTAAGTTCCAAAGACCAGGTCATTATGCACAAATTGGCATTGGCATTATGAGAAAACGGAGGATGACCACATCAGATCACAAAATGGAAGATGACTACATCATTGCATAATTGCCAAACTGCATCATTACATAACTGCCAAACCACTGAGAATCACAGCCCAGCCAAGCTGACACATTACTTTAACCATCACAGCCAGTGTTACTCTCACTTTGCACCTCGGTGTTTGTTAGCACCAGACATATGTCGTGAATTTGTAAAATAGCCAAATAGTAGATTTTTTACTATTGTAAGTGCAAAATGTCAGATAATGAGTTAGCTGCTAAGTGAGGAGTGGGTGTATCTTACCATGATATTTGATGAGAGAAAATTTTTTTTTGAAATAAGTATTTTGAGAAGTCAAGTGCTGGACTATTTATTGTGCTTCTCATGAAATAAGAAAGATAAAGGAATACAGTTGATTTTTGTTATTCATGGCAGTTATGGTCTATAAAGTCATTGCTAACACTGAATTAGCAAATACTGAACCACTGCTCCAGGGGAAATACAGAATTAGGTTCCCGCAAGCCTCTGGTCATAACATTTTCATCAACAGATCAATATATAACCTTGTTTTATGTGTGTTTCCATTTAAAGATCTCTTATTTAGTATATAGCACTGATTCATTAACACTGATATCATGGCCAACAGCACTATAACTCATGCCTAAATGAAGTTTATCAGACTTGCATATTTCCTCTGTAAGGTACATCACAGCCTTCTTGCATTTAGGACACCAGAAAGTATTTCAGCACTACACTTTGGGGCCATTTTAAACAGCAAAATCACCAAAAAGCCACAAAAATGTGAAAAAAGTGGCACTAAATACACCGTGCAAAGGGCATTTGTGTACAATATGAGAGCTGAAACATGAAGGCAGTATCACCTTGTTCAATTTCAGTTGGAAATGTGAGCCTTGGTTAACTCAATTTTTTTGCTCTTCCTTATCTGTCCACAAAAGAGCTGTGAGTATAGACTTCAGGGTTACAATATATTTTAACAAGTAGGTGAATTCACAAATATAAAATCCATGAATAATGACTATGGACAGTATTTACATTCTACGACCACAGGAAAACAGTGAAAAAGAAGCACTGTTAGAAGACAGGCAAGTGTGACAAAGGTCTTACTAAAATTTAAAACATTAAATGCTCTACTTCTTTTTTCAATGGTGAAATACAACACGTACAAAATAGTGCAGAAACTATATAAGTAGAGTTTATGGATAATTGTAAAGTAAATGCCCATGTAACTACCACTGTAGGTAAGAAAGAAAATACTTCTGTAACCTGACCCTGCGAATGCCAGTAAATTTCCATTAGTCCTTAAACTTGCCTAAGCCAGGTTTGGCCTATCCTGCATGTGCAGAAGGGCCAGCTAAGACTGCTAATTGACCTCAGCAGAGGATGCAGCAACAGGTGGAATGAATCAGAAGGAAAATCATCACCTGGACCCTATTCCAAAGTGCAAGGTCTGACAAGAACCACGTCACCTCCTGTTTCCTAGCCACCTTCTAGAATTTTCCCTCCCCAGTATGCGTGCGCGGCCGCCATCTTGCTGCCTGAATCACATATAAAACCTCTTTCCCCGTAGCTCGGGGAGTCCAATCTGATGAACTTCCTCCCGGCTTCTTGCTCTGCGCATTGCGATAAAGTTACTTTCTCTTTCTCAAAGACCAGTGTTCAGATTATTGGTAGGTCTGAGTGTGCCAGAAAAGGACAAACCTTCCTGGGTTCGATAACACTGCCAACACTCCAGAAGCCCCTCTTGTATCCCTTTCCCTTCACAAAACTTTCTGCCCCACAGAGTTAAACCACTACCCTGAATTTTGTAATAATCATTTCCTTGCTTTTCTTTATAATTTCTTGACCAATGTATGCAATCTAAATAATATAATTTGGTTTTGCCTGCTTTTGAATTTGATGTAAAGGAATTATACTGTGTGTATTTTTTTCTGCTATAAACACTCATGTCTCCTGGTGCACAGGTGTGTGTTTTCCTAAGGGATATACTGAGGATTGGAGTTGTTGGGTCTTAGGGTATGTGCATCTTCAAATTTACTAGATGATGCCCAATTATTTTTCAAAGTGGTTGTATCAATTTATATTCCCTATCCTTGCCATGGAGCCCTGGTTGGCATAGTGGTTAAAAGCTCGGCTGCTAACCAAAAAGCAGTTTGAATCCACTAGTCGCTCCTTGGAAACTCTATGGGGCAGTTCTACTCTGTCCTACAGGGTCGCTAAGAGTCAGAATCAACTCGACAGCAGTGGGTTTGTTTTGTTTTGATATCCTTGCCACAGGAGTCACTGGGTGGTGTAAATGGTTAACATGTTCAGCTGTTAACTGAAAGGTTGAAGGTTTGAGTCCACCTACAGGCACCTCAGAAGAAAGGCCTTTGATCTACTTCCAAAAACATCAGCCATTAAAAACCTTATGGAGTGAAAAGTTCCAGCAAAATGGCGCTCTAGGCAGAAGCACCACGCCGTGCCTCCACAGCAAAGATCCGAAAAACTAAGCCGAACAGAGAATACAAAAATCCTAAAACCCTAAAACATCAAATGAAGAGATAAAGAACTCAGCCAAGCACGAAATGGAGTGAGAAAACTGACAGAGAATGGAGAGCAAGGAGAGATTCGTGCAGAGGTCCCCTACCAGCTAACACAGCATGGATCTGCCATCTTGGACTCCTATCGGAGACCAGCAAATGGGGGTACAAGAAAGCAGCCTCAGGGAGCGTCCAGAGGGAGACAAAACAACTGGTAATTTGCAATATACGCTTTCCCACCCCCCACCCTTCTTCACCCCGACTTGGCCTCCTCTGCTTCCCGCGGCCACAGTCTCTTGACGGGGAATCACCAGCTGCTTGGATTCCACGCACCCAAATGGGCCAGCTCTCTGAGTGTCATTTGTTGGCTGCTGGTGTTGTTTTTTCCACTTCTTTTGATTTCTTCCTTACCTCTCACCACTTCCCCCTCTTTTCGCTCAAATACCTGGCTCCTTGCGTCATCTTTGCTTCTTCCTGAGGGGCTGCAGAGCTCCGGTAATTTGTGATATAAGCTTTCCCACTCCCTACCCTTCTTCACCCACACTCGGCACCCCCTGCATCCCACGGATGCAGTCTCTTGTCCAGAAACACCAGCCTGCAATAGCTGGCTCTCTGAGTGCCATTTGTTGGCTGCTAGTGTTGCTTTTTTTTCTGCTGCTTTTGATTTCTTCCTTACTTCTCACCACCTCCCCTCCTTTTGCTCAAATACCTGGCTCCGTGTGCCATCTTTGCTTCTTCCTGAGGGGCTGTGGAGCTCCGTTCGAGTGTGGAGCTGCTTCCCGGTCTGGGCTGCCATGCTGGTGGGATCCCGGGGCTTTTGTTCCTTTGTTTGTTTTGAATTGTTTGTTTTCTTTTCCTTTTCTTGAGTTGGGAGCCCTTTCTGGCCAGGCACTGCTGCGTGGCAACGAGATTTCCCCCTCAGCTTGCACAGAAGTGCATAGGGATCCTTGAGGACATTTCTTTTGTTTGTTTGTTTGTTTTCTGGGGGGCCTTTCTTGGTTTTTTTTTTTTTTAATTCATTTTGTTTTCTTTTCCCTCTTTTTCCCCTTTTGTCTTTCTTCATTGCTCAATTTCTCGTCTCTCTATATCTTCCTTCTCTTTCTGTTCCCTGAATACCTGGCATTGCATACCTCTACGCCTTCTAGCCAGGCTATACTGCAACACCTGAGAGCAACTTCCCCAGACCTCATAGCTGCACCGGTGGGATCCCTGGGAACGTTGCGGTTCTTTAACCTTTCTGATTTTTATTTATTCATTCTTTTATTTTCTTCCTCTTCCCCTTTCTGTTTTTCTCCATTTCAAAGTCTCTCATCTCTCCACTCCAATGGCAAACTAGCATTCCTTTTTGTTTGTTTGTCTGTTTTTGGCTCCTGTTCCTCTGTCCTCTCTCTCATATCCATCTTAGCTCCACACATAACAATCTCTCCACTACATCCTGCCTACCTGCGCCGTGCGCTTGACATCACACCACGAAGCAGCACAGGCACAGCCTACTGGAAACTGTCCTTCACTGATTACTGACCCACTCTGGTGGATGTAGTAAGTGCGACAAACAACCCATTGCAGTAACTCCTCTTCAGCTAGACCTGCCCTGCTGTACCATACCTGAGTGACTGACCCTGCCAGTTGGAGAAGGAGGCAAAAAGTATGGTTCCCACAGACGAGCAAACAACAAAGAACACACAGTCTGCCTGCTCAGATATAGTCAAATTTTAAAAAAAAAAAAGGGCGGGGGGTGAAACAAACAAACCTACAATCTATAAATGAGAAAAATAACTACTGAATGCCCTGAGACAGCAGACAATATCAAAACACGTACAAAAACAGGACAGGATGGTTCCAGTAGGTGTCCAAAATAAAACACCAGATGACTCTCCAGTGGAAGAAAATCCACTAAAACTACCTGATAGGGAATTCAAATCTCTAATACTCAGAATTCTCCAAGAGCTGAGGCAAAAAGCTGACACACATGAGGAAAAAATAGACAAATTTATGGAAAATATGGACAAAAAACTGGAATAATTCAGGAAAATAATGCAGGAACAAAACGCCAAAATAAATTCACGACTAGAAATTATACAAAGACAACAATTAGAAATCCAAAAGATAAACAACAAGATTTCAGAAATGGATGGTGTCATAGAAGGACTGAGAAGCAGATCTGAAACAGTGGAAGACAGGATCAGTGGAATTGAAGACAAACTTGGATACAACTCTGTTTCAGGAAAACTCAGAAAAAAGAACAAAGAAAAATGAAGAGACCCTGAGAGTTATGTGGGCCACAACTAAAAGCAAAAATTTACAAGTGATTGGCATTCCAGAACAGGGGGAAAAAACAGAAAACACAGAGAGGATCATTGAAGAACTGCTGACAGAAAACTTCCCCAATATCATGAAAGATGAAAAGTTGGCCACCCAAGAAGCTCAACGAACCCCATATAGGAGAGACCCCAAGAGAAAATCACCAAGGCATATCATAATCACACTCGGCACAACCAAAGACAAACAAAGAATCCCGAGAGCAGCTCATGAAAAACAAGAAGTCACATACAGACGAGAAACAACAAGACTAAGCTCAGATTATTGGGCAGAAAGCATGCAGGCAAGAAGGCGATGGGATGACATACATAAAATCTTGAAAGAAAAAAATTGCCAGCCAAGAATAATGTATCCTGCAAAACACTTGTTCAAATTTGATGGTGAAATTAGGTCATTTCCAGATAAACAGAAATTAAGGGAATATGTAAAAGTCAAACCAAACTTACGAGAATTATTAAAGGGAGTTCTTCGATCAGAAGACAAACAGCTTCAGCTCACAGGCAGAATCTAGGATGCAGGATCATACCAGCCAGATACCAATCTAGGAAATGAACTCTTGAAGACTATCCAAAACCAAAAGAAATACAACAGGGAATCAGAGCAGTTAATCAGTAAATGACAACATCAGAACAATAAAAGAGGGAATAAACGGCATAGGTGTAGAACCTTCTAATGGAGAGGAAGGCAAAGCGATACCAAGTAATGGTAGACTGCTTCAAACTTAGAAAGATATGGGTAAAATTCATGGTAACCACAAAGAAAGTTAATAAACATACTCATAAAAATAAAGAGGAAAAACATAAAGTCTCAGCAAAAACAAAAGAAATGAAAAAAATCCACAAACAAAAGTAACTCAGCACAAGAGAGTAAGAAGAACAAAGAAAACTTCAGCACCACAAAAAAAAGTACTACAAAATGACAGCAGCAAACTCACATCTATCAATAATTATACTGAATGTAAAGGGACTCAATGCACCCATAAAGAGATGGAGAGTGACAGAATGGATAAGAAAACAGGATCCATCAATATGCTCGCTACAAGAGACACACCTTAGAAACAAAGATGGGAATTTATTAAAAGTCAAAGGTTGGAAAAAAAATATATCAAGCTAACACCTACCAAAAAAGAGCAGGAGTGGCAATTCTAATCTCAGATAAAATAGACTTTAAAACAAAATCTACCATAAAAGACAAAGAAGGACACTATATAATGATTAAGGGAATGATCCATCATGAAGACATAACCAAATAAACATCTACGCACCCAATGACAGGGCTCCAAAATACATAAAACAAACTCTAACCACACTGAAAAGAGAAATGGACAGTTCCACAATAATAGTAGGAGACTTCAACACACCACTCTCAGGAAAGGACAGAACAACTAAGAAGAAACTCAGCAAAGATACAGACGACCTAAAGGGCACAATCAGCCAACCTGACCTCATAGACATATATAGAACACTGCATCCAACCATTGCAAAGTACACATTTTTTCCAATGCACATGGAACATTCTCCAGAATAGACCACATCTTAGGCCACAGAGCAATCCTCAACAAGATTCAAAGTATCTTCCCCGACCACAATGCCATCAAGGTAGAAATTAACAATAGAAAGAGCAAGGAAAAAAAATCAACTACATGGAAACTGAATAATACCTTGCTTACACATCACCGGGTAATAGAAGAAATCAGAGATGGCATCAAAAAATTCTGAGAATCAAATGAGAATGAAAACACATCATACCAAAACCTTTGGTACACAGCAAAGGCAGTCCTCAGAGGACAATTTATAGCAATAGATGCACATATCAAAAAAGAAGAAAGGGACAAAATCAAAACATTAACTACAGAACTCAAACAAATAGAAAGAGAACAGCAAAAAAAGCCCACAACCACGGGAAAAAAGGAAATAGTAAAGATCAGAGCAGAAATAAATGAAATAGAGAACAGAAAAACAATAGAAAGAATCAACAAAAGTTGGTTCTTTGAAAGAATCAACAAAATCGACAAACCACTGGCCAGACTGACAAAAGAAAAACAGGAGAGGACACAAATAACCCAAATAAGAAAAGAAATGGGGGACATTACAACAGACCCAACTGAAATAAAAAGGATTATAACAGAATATTATGAAAAACTATATTCCAACAAATTTGAAAACCTGGAGGAAATGGATAAATTTCTAGAAACACACGGCCTACCCAAACTACAACAAAGTGATATTGAAAATCTGAACAGACCCATAACAGGAGAAGAGATTGAAAAGGTAATAAAAAAACTCCCAACCATTAAAAGCCCTGGCCCAGATCGCTTCACCAGACAATTCTACAAAACATTTACAGAAGAGCTTCTACCAGTACTACCAAAGCTATTTCAGAGCATAGAAGAGGAAGCAACACTTCCAAATTCATTCTACGAAGCCACCATAACTCTGATACCAAAACCAGGCAAAGACGTCACAAAAAAGAAAATTACAGACCAATATCTCTCATGAATATAGATGCAAAAATTCTCAACAAAATTATAGCCAATAGAATTCAGCATCATATCAAAAAAATAATACACCACAACCAAGTAGGATTCATACCGTATGCAAGGATGGTTCCCTCAACATTAGAAAATCAATCAACGTAATCCATCACATAAATAAAAGGAAAGAAAAGAATCACATGATTATCTCAATCGACACAGAAAAGGCATGTGACAAAGTCCAACACCCATTTCTGGTAAAAACTCTCAATAAAACAGGTGTAGAAGGGAAATTTCTCAACATAATAAAGGGCATCTCTGCAAAACCAACGGCCAACATCATTCTTAATGGAGAGAGGCTGAAAACATTCCTCTTGAAAACAGGAACAAGACAAGGATGCCCTTTATCACCACTCCTATTTAACATTGTGCTGCAAGTTCTAGCTAGAGCAATAAGGCAAGAAAAAGAAATAAAGGGCATCCAAATTGGTAATGAAGAAGTTAAACTGTCCCTGTTTGCAGATGATATGATACTATACATAGAAAACCCTAAAGACTCCACGAGAAATCTACTGGAACTAATAGAAAGATTCAGCAGAGTAGCAGGATACAAGATAAATATTCAAAAACCAGTTGGATTCCTATACACCGATAAGGAGAACAATGAAAAGGAAATCAGGAAAACAATACCATTTTCAATAGCCCCTAAAAAGATAAAATACTTAGGAATAAATCTGACCAGGGAAGTAAAAGACCTACACCAAGAAAACTACAAAACACTACTGCAAGAAACCCAAAGGGATCTACATAAATGGAAAAACATACCATGCTCATGGATAGGCAGACTCAACATTGTGAAAATGACAATTCTACCCAAAGCAATTTACAAATACAACGCAATCCTGATCCAAATACCAACAACATTCTTCAAAGAGATGGAAAAACTAATCATTAACTTTATATGGAAAGGGAAGAAGCCCTGAATAAGTAAAGCACTACTGAAGAAGAAGAATAAAATTGGAGGAGTCACACTACCTGACTTCAGAACCTACTATACAGCTACAGTAGTCAGAACAGCCTGGTACAACAGATACATTGACCAATGGAACAGAATTGAAACCCAATTGTAAATCCATCCACCTACAGTCACCTGATCTTGGACAAGGGCCCAAAGTCCATCAAATGGGGAAAAGACAGTCTTTTTAACAAATTGTGCTGGCAAAACTGGATATCCATCTGCAAAAAAATGAAACAGGACCCATACCTCACACCGTATACAAAACTACTTCAAAATGGATCAAAGACCTGAATATAAAGCCTAAAACTATAAAGTTCATAGAAGAAAAAATAGGACCAACACTTCAGGCCTTAATACACGGCATTAACAGGATAGAAACCATAACCATCAACGCACAAACCCCAATAGATAAGCTAGATAACTGGGATCTTCTAAAAATCAAACACCTATGCTCTTCAAAAGACTTCACCAAAAGAGTCAAAAGAGAACCTACAGACTGGGAAAAAATTTTTGGACAGTACAAGTCAGACAAAGGTCTAATCTCCATAACCTACAAGAAAATCCAACACCTCTACAACAAAAAGACAAATAATCCTATTAAAAAATGGGCAAAGGAAATGAACAGACACTTCACCAAAGAAGACATCCAAATGGCCAACAGACACATGAGGAAATGCTCGCGATCACTAGCCACTAGAGAAATGCAAACTAAAACCACAATGAGATACCATCTCACCCCGGCATTACTGGCACGAATCAAAAACACTGGAAATAACAAATTTCGGAACACTTATGCACTGCTGGTGGGAATGCAAAATGATACAACCATTTTGGAAAATGATATGGCTCCTTCTCAGAAAGCTAGAAATAGACATACCATTCAATCCAGCAATTCCACTCCTAGGAATATATCCTAGAGAAATAAGAGTCGTCACTTGAATCGACATATGCACACCTATGTTCATGGCAGCATTGTTCGCAATAGCAAAACAATGGAAACAACGTAGGTGCCCATCAGCAGATGAATGGATAAACAAACTATGGTACATACACACAATGGAGTACTATGCAACGAGAAAGAACAACAATGAATCTGTGAACCATCTCATAACATGGATGAAACTGGAGGACATTATGCTGAGTGAAATAAGTCAATCACAAAAGGACAAATATTGTATGAGACCTCTATTGTAAAAACCCATGGAAAAGTTCACACACAAAATGTAACAATCTTTGCTGGTTACCAGGGATGGGAGGGGTGGGGAGGAGGAAATACTAAATAGGCAATAGATAAGTGGTATCTTGGGTGAAGGGTGAGACAATACAAAATACAGGGGAAACTAGCACAACCTGTACAAGGAAAGGTCATGGAAGCCCCATAGACACATCCAAACTCCCTGAGGGACTGAATTGCTGGGCTGAGGGCTGTGGGGACCATGGTCTTGGGAAACATCTAGCTCAATTGGCATGACACAGCTTATAAAGATAATGTTCTACTTTCTACCTTGGTGAGTAGTGTCTGGGGTCTTAAAAACCTGTGAGCGGCCATCTAAGATACTCCACTGGTCTCATCGCTTCGGGAGCAAGGGAGAATGAAGAGAACAGGATACAAGGAAAAGATTAGTCCGAAGGACTAATTGTCCACAGCTACCAAGGCCTCCACCGGACTGAGTCCAGTACAGCTAGATGGTGCCTGGCTACCACCACTGACTGCTCTGACCAGGGTCACAACAGAGGGTTCTGGACAGAGCTGGAGAAGGATGTAGAACATAATTCTCACTCAACAAAAAAAAATACCAGATTTACTGGCCTAAAGGAGACTGGAGAAACCCCGAGAGTATGGCCCCCAGACACCCTTTTATCTCAGTGGTGAAGTAATCTCTGAGGTTCACCATTCAGCCTGGGAGTGGACAGCCCCGTAAAACCAAATGAGATTAACGAGGTACAGGAGTCCAGTGACAAGGGCCAGAAGGCAGAAGGGGACAAGGAAGTTGGTGATAGGGAACCCAAGGTTGAGTAAGGATATTGTTGATGTGTTGTGAGATTGTTAACCATTGTCATAGGGCAACGTTTGTAGTAACTGTTAAATGAGAAACTATTTTGTTCTGTAAGCCTTCATCTTAAGTGAGAATAACAGCACAATTGGAAGAGCGTAGTCAATGTCACTTAACTGTGCATGCAGAAATTTTTGAAATGGTGTATTTTTGGCTATGTGTATTTTCACCAAAAAAAAAAAAGGTTGAGAAGTTAGAGCGTTGACATGTTGTGGGGTTGTTAACCAATATCATAAAACAATATGTGTACTACTGTTTCATGAGAAACTATTTGTTCTGTAAGCCTTCACCTGAAGTAGAATTAAAAAAAAAAAAAAAAAACACACACACACACAAAAAAAAAAAAAACTTCATGGAGCATAGGTCTATTTTGACACACATAGAGTTGCCATGAGTTGGAATTAACTTTGACAGCAACAGTTTTTTGTTTTTTTGTTTTTTTTGCTGTTTTATCCTGGCCACCACTTGCTAGTGTAAGACATTTTAATTTTGCCAATCAGGAAGGTATGAATTGTTATCACCTGTGGATTTAATATGCATTTTCCTGATGACTAATAATGTTGAGCAGTTTTTCATGTACTGTTGTCTGTTTAGGTCCCTTGGTGGTGCAAATTGTTTGAGCTTGTCTGCTAACCAAAACATTGGAACTCACCCGTTTAAGTGCTAGACTATTTATTCCACAGCACCATGGAAGGAAGGCCTGGTGATCTGCTTCTATAAAGACTGTTGTTGTTGTGTGTTGTCTAGTCAATTCTGATTCATAGCGACCCTATAGGACAGAGTCGAATCGCCGTGTAGGGTTCCTAGGCTGTAATCTTTACAGGAGCAAAGCGTTAGGTCTTTTCTCCCGCAGAGCGGCTGGTTGTTTTGAATTTCTGACCTTTTCAGTTAGTAGCCAAGCACTTAACCATTGTGCCACCAGGGCTCCTCCATAAAAATTATAGCCAAGAAAACCCTATGGAGCAGTTCTACTCTATAACACATTGGGTTGTCATGAGTTGGAGTCAATTCTATAGCAGTGGGATTGTCAGTTTAGGTCTCCTTGATGTGAAGTACTTGCTCATGATTTTTGACTGTTTTCTAATGGTTTGTCTCTTTTTTCTTATTAACTTGTAGAAGTTTTCCATATATTCTGAATACTGGCATTTTGTTGGTTTTATGTAACACGATTCTTTTCTCTATCCATGACTTCTCTTTTTATTCTCTTTACGGTGTTTTTTGAGGAACTGAAGTTTTTAATTTTAATGTGGTCCAATTTATCAATTTTTTGTTTATTATTATTATTTTTTTACCTCTTAAAGAATCATCCTCTACCTTTTATAACTTTGGCCTCTACGTGGAATTGATTTTGTGCATAGCATAAGGTAGGAGTGCAATTCCATTTTTATTTACATCAAAATCCAGTTGTCTCAGCGCCGTTTATTGTGAAGACTGACCTTGTTCCACTAATCTGCAGTGACATTTCTGCACTTCTGTCATGTTTCAGTGCCCATATATTAATAGATTTATTTAAGGGCTTTCTACTGTTTCGTCAGTCTACCTATGCCTGTACCAATACCACATTGTCTTAATTACCATAACTTTATAATTAGCCTGACTTCTGGTAGACCAAATTCACCACCCTGTTCTTGACCATTTCAGGATCTTAGCAACTTCCATAAAAGTCTTAGAGTCATCTTGTTGAATAGCACAAATATCTTGTTGGGGGTTTGATTGGAATTACAAAATCTATAGATAAATTTGGGGAAAAATTACATTTGAACAATATTGAGTCTTCTTATAATCTTAATACATAAGTCAGGATAGGCCAGCGGATGCTGCAATAACAAAACCTTCTAAGATCAGTGATTAAAACAACAAAGGTATATTCTTGGTAAGATACATCTCCATGTCAAATCGGCAGGTGCCATGCTCCACAGTTTCCTCACTCAGAGATCCATACAGGCTGGCAGAAGTATGGTCACCTGGAATGTTGCTGATTGTCAGGGAAGGGATCGTGGTGAATCACACATTAAAAGTCTGCCAAGAATAATACAAATCACTTACATCTGCTCATATTTTACTGTCCAAAGCAAGTCACATGGCCATATCATTTTCAAAAGGATGGGAAGGTACAATGCCCAGAAGGAGGATAACTTGAAATGCTGGTAAACATCCCTAATGACTAATATACTTGTCAACTCTTTAATGCTTTTAAGGAGCTTTTTTAAAAAACATGATGTTTCCAATATTTGTAGTTGTTTGTAGAAGAAAAGTTGGCCAGAGACTCTAGATTGCTATTACCAGAAATGGAGGTCATATTCTGTTACTTTTTCCATAATTACATTTCCCTTTTTAATATCTATTGATACATAATGAGGCTTGGTTAAATATGTCTCTCTTGTTTAGAATATCTCTCTTTCCCCCACCAACCATCCCAGGAAGTTAAGAAGCAAGTTGTGGTTCTCCTTGATATTCAACTATTTTAACTACAAAAACGTCATTTACTTACACAGGACTGTGAACGTTAACCATACATTTGTTATGACTACAAAACTTGTTTAACATTTATTTTAGGAAATTCTAGTTATTCTTTTAAGCCATTAAATATATTTGTTATAGGTAATTGATTTTGTCACAACCCTTAAATACATTCACCAACTAACCCGTAACTCTCTTTAACCCACGAGCCTAATATTTATTAACCTACTACTTTACATACTGAGTGGTTTCTTTCATTAAAAAGAAAACATCATATTCAAGTGAAGATTTTTCTTTCTGCAGACTGCTTGAAATAAAAAGCCCCTCTAGCAGATTCCAGTTCAAATACGATATGAAGATTCTTCCTTCCCCATGAAGGTCAAGTACTTTTGCACACATAGGAGACAGAGAGTGAACAAGACCAGTAAGGCCTCTGATCTCATGGAGTTGACATTCTAGAGCAGGAGTTGACAAACTATGGGCTGTGGGCCAAATCTACTCCCTCTGCCTCTGTCTGTTGCCTCCATGTTCATGCCCAAAGGGACCTAAGAAACTGCATGTGAAAACAGCATGTCTTAGCCTGGGCCCTTGAATGGTAGAGAGAGGTCATTTTCCTTCTCCCCCACTATGAGTGAGAAGCAAAGTTCTGTTGAGTTAAGCCCTTCATGTTTCAGAAATATGGACACTCAGGGCTTTGAGTGGTAGATGAGATGAGGATACACTGGGGTAGATGCAGGAGGAGGAGTAGCAACAAGAAACAGGTTTGGAGGAGAGATTAATGAACATATGTGAGTCACTGGATCCAGTAGACAGCTGCATAGAATTGTCTAAGGTTCAGGTGTTAGTTCCAGGCTGGCAAGACTAGATCTGGGAGTTGTCATTATTCTAAGGGTAATTAAAGCCTTTTGTGAATGGGGTGGGCCACAAAGGAGTTGAACATTTCTTTCATCTCTAGGCACAGAGCTGATGTGCAGAGCTCCATCCTGATGTCCTAGTTCTTTAATTGTAAAACAGTTACCTATTCCAAAAAAATGTTTTTTGTTGCTCTATGAACTATACCAGAAGGCACCTGTTTCCTTTAGAGCTGTGGAGTGACTTCTCCCTTTATTACCAGAGCCTGGAAAAAAAAAAAAAACAAAACAGGAGCATGCCGACCCCTGGTTCTACTTCACAGCGAGAGAATACTAATCAGAACAGCATGCTGTCTGCCCTTCAAACAGGAGAAGATTCTATAAACCAGCAAGTAGCTATGCTGCAGGAATGACAGAGGGAATCCAGGTTAGCAAAGTTTCTAAAAATATTCTCCTCCCTGGAGCAACTCTGCTGTTAGGAGGAATGACACTCTAAGTTAAACAAACTTTTCTGATTAGTGCAATTGGGACATTTTTCTTTTTTAGCACTCCAGAGAGGGAAACGGTGAATGATGGTAGGAACTGCTACTGTGCACACTTCTCTAAACAGCTTAAATTCCTCTACCTCCATTTCAACTGCCATAGAAGTCATTCTAGAGAACTTTGTGCTGAGTAATGCAAATGGACCCAGAAACACATAATGTCAATGCACCTAGCCAACATTATCATTCATCAGTTGTTAAGTCCTTTTGGAAATATTAGTAGCCTGTGGTAATTAGAGGGGATAGGGGCTACCAGTCTCTTCTCCCCCAGTATTGCTATCAGGTGGTAAATTTCAATAACAGCAAGTCTCTGGCCAAACTTTGCCATAGGTAACAACATTTCTTCATTCAGGCACAGAACACTCCTGTAGCCTTTTGAGTGAGCGTGGTAAAGTCCTGTTCCCTGTCCTTAGGCACTTCAACTACATGGAAGCTTCAGTCCAAGACTGGTGTCATGATTTTGTGAAGGCTTCTAGTCAGATGGGGAAGGCAGGGTCCGCTATTTATGAAGGAAAACAGGACCAAAGGGAACTCTCAATCTAAGGATCCCCTCTGAAGGTGTTGGGCTGCAGGGCTTGCTGGATTCTTGTTGGATTCTTGTAAAATCTTTTTCTCCAGTCAAGTATCTAGAACATCATTCATTCATTAATAAAAAATTATTTCTAGCATGTCTGATCTCTGGTGTACTTAGATAACAATATTTGAAGAACCTGTAGATTTCTGATTCGTTTCCTCCAAACGCGAACTAACCTTCTTTAAGGTATAGATTAAGGTTAACCCGCACATGGATTTATACCATACTATTTAAACTAAACGAGTCCCTGGGTGGCACAAATGGTTAAGCACTCAACTACTAGCTGAAAGGTTGGTGGTTTGAATCCACCCAGAGGCACCTCGGAAGACAGGCCTGGCAATCTGCTTCCGAAGGTCACAGCCTTGAGAACTCTGTGGAGTAGTTTTATCCTGCACACAGTGGGTCACCATGAGTTGGAATCAACTCAACGGCAACTAACAACAACAATTTAAACTGAAGTATTTTAAAATAAATTACTATACAGAATACAACAACGTACTGTATTTTTTAAAAGCATAAAATTCTAACAAAGTCTTACTCAACATGACAGTCGACTTTGATGACTTAGGCCATTGCTAGTAATACAAAATGTACCCATACATATCACTAAAAAATTAGAATCTACCCCCCAAAAAGAGAATGATGCCTAAAACAAAACAAAGCAATTCATCAGCATAAATACCACTCACTTAGATACAATCTTGGGAGGAAAAAACTTGATTCTATAGATGCTGGTACAGCAACCCACCAACTTTCTCCTGAAGTCTCCAAGACAATTGGTGAGAAGGGTTAAAAAAACTCCCAAGAGACTCATTTCTGTTCTCCTAAGTACCACTTTTCATCAATTTTTTGAGGGGTGGAGGGCAAAATTTTAATTAATATGTTTTGTCAACAAGATGTAGGGGTACCTTGTCAATATGAGTATAGTACCCTTTGATCTCAGCAAATAATGAATAAAGGTTTCTTAGCACCATCATGGACAGAGTAATTCCAAAAGTATGTACTATTAACCACTTAACACACCAATAAGCTTGTTATCAGTGTAGTAAGTCTTGCTAACAGTCAGATGGTATAATATTGATCTTTCCTATAGTATTTAAGAAAGAAGCTTTCTTGGTGGGTTATCTCTGGATTTACCGTATAGCTCAAATGAGATTCAAATCTCTACAAAGAAAACTGAAGCAAATAGACCTTTAGAAGTGGGGCGGGGGGGATCTTATTTGAGGATATTAGATGAGAAGCACTTTATTGATTTAAAATGGCTTGAATGTTTCTTTATTTCTAAGGCCATGGTTGAGGAGACCTTTCCTAATACTCTAGAGCAGACTCATAAAGATGTCCTATTTTTATAGTAATTAGCATGGTTATTAGAAGGACAGGTATACCTCTCAATTTCTGTTTTAGTTTTGCTTCACTGGGTGTGTAATCTGAGCCTACTCCCCTTCTCTCTGCATTAGAGGATGTATGGATAGCTCATCTGATAATTCCACTGGGCCACCCTGATTGATCCCCAAACCTCACTGTTACAGATTGAATTGCATTCCTAAAAAGTTATGTTGAAGTCCTAACTTCTGTATCTGTAAAGATGATCCTTTTTGGAAATCGAGGTTTTCTTTTGTTATGTTAATGTGGTCATACCAGAGTAGGGTGGGTCCTAAAGCTAATCACTTTTGAGTAGTGCCTTATAAAAAGAGAAGAATAGACAGAGATACACACAGGGGAAGACAGATGCCAAGTGAAGATACATCTACAAGGAGCCGAGGAATGCCAAGAAACATCAGGGGCTATAGAAGCAGAAGGAGACAAGGATCTTTCCTAGAGCCCACAGAGAGAGAGAGAGAGAGAGAACCTAGTTCTACCAAAGACCTGAATTCAGACTCCTAGCCTCCAAAACCAAGAGACAATAAATCCCTGTTCTTTAAAACCAGCCACTTGTGGTATTTTTTGTTATAGAAGCACTAGGTAACTGAGACACTCATCTTCCAGTAACGCAAAAGCAAACACGCGGGGGATGAATATGGGGAAATTTTTACACATTTGAATAATGTATGGTGGGAAATGGTGGGAAGTTTGTTGCTGTATCTTTCAATCTACGTGCCAAAGGATACTACACAGGACAAGGTAAGAGAAAATGTTTTATTTTTCAAAGATCAATAGGAAATTATGTTTCAAATTTGTTGTGCATACTTTACAAAAAGCAATCTGATCATTTTCTTTTAATTTTTAGAAAAAAATTTTTTTCAGGACACATATTCTCACTTCTATATAATGGCAGTAGTTGTCTGCAGTATGAATATGAGAAAAGCAGCAATAAAAACTGAGAATCAAACATCACTACTACCTCTAAAACTCCCCTACACAGGCAGAAATGTACAAGTGATAAGCCTGTTAATAGTTGGATATTGTGCTGTAGGCATGTGCTCTCTATTTGAAAATTAAAAATTACTAATATGTATATAAGGCACAGTGGGGATTCAGTGGTGGAATTCTTGCCTTCCACGCCGGAGACCCTGGTTCAATTCTAGGCCAATGTACCTCACGTGCAGCCACTACCTGTCTGTCAGTGGAGACTTGCGTGTCGCTAGGTTGCTGAACTGGTTTCAGTGGAGCTTCCAGACTAAGATGGACTAGGAAAAAAGGCCTGACGGTCTATTCTGAATACCAACAAATGACAACCTTCTGGATCACAACAGTCGGATCTGAAGTGGATCACAGGGATGACTCAGGACCAGGCAGCACTTTGTTCCATTGCGAATGGGATCACCGTGAGTCTGGGGCCAACTCGATGGCAGCTAACAACAGCAACAGCATATATGATAAACATACATATATACAGTAAAACCTATGAAAGCCAGAACCTGTGTGAGGTGGAAACCTGTCAGAGAAGGAAAACGCAAACATTTTCCACTAAAACAGGTGATAGAAACCTGGTAAGACCACACCCTGTCAAAGGCGGAAAACTTCCAAGACCTGGAAAAACAATGCAGTCCCGTCAAGTTCCAGCTCTCACAGGTTTCACTGTATTATGTACGCATGTAGATTGTGATACTGATACAGTTTGGCTGGAAGCCAAAAAAGCCTCTGTGGTGTTAACACAGCAAGGCTATCAACTGTCTGGAAGGCAGTGCTTAGATGCTTACAGTAACAGAATTTAAGTTTGAAACACAGATTATTAAGAATATGATAAATGATATTAAAGGTACAGTGTAAGGGAGTATGTGTTCAACAGCTCCAAGCATTTGACTAAGGCAGACCTACTGGCTATTCTTTATTGCTACCATAAAGCCTTCAGTCCCTAAAACAAAGAAGGATACCTCTGGCCCACATATCATTCATCACATGTGCTATACAGCCATAGTGGCACTGAACTTCTCAAGGGGTCACCTGGCTTTTCTGAAATACAGGGAGAGATGCTCTGTGCAGTCCTCACAGACAAAGCATCTGAAACAAGGGGACTCTGAAAACTAGGCAGGAGCTGTGCATAGGGAATCTGAGGAGCCATGGGGAATGATAAAAATGAAACCAAACCAGTTGCCGTGGATTCGATTCCGATTCATAGTGACCCTATAGGACAGAGAAGAACTGCCCCATGGGGTTTCCAAGGAGTAGCTGGTGGATTTGAACTGCCGACCTTTTTTGATTAGCAGCCAAGCTCTTAACCACTGGGCCACCAGGGCTCCTGAGCAATGATGGGGAGAATTAAAAAATGTATTTTTAATTTATTTCTTTTCTGAAAGGCTAAGAAACTATGACAATTCCTATAGGAAATTTTCAGTGTTGAATATGACCACAAATTTTGTTTTGGGAACCCAAACCAGAAACTATAGTTTATAGAACCTGGGGGGATGGGGACAGTCATCAGGAATTTGCAGATCCATGGATAGAGCTGGGCCCAGAGGTTTATGTCCAGCTTTGATTGTCCCAAGAGAGGGTGTAAGCAGCCCATTGTCCTCACACAAGTCCAGAAGGCTGGGGAATTCCTTATTGCACAGTGAAAGAAAGCTTACTGGTGATAGATTGATTAAGATAACCTGATGCGGTAAAGAATAGGACACAGAACATTAAAATCTATTCTTCATGCTCAGATTCATAAGAATGTTCAGCATCTTGTAAGGTTTAATCCACTTGAAAGCTCACACTTGTTTTTTGCTGCAGCTTTTCTGCAATTCCCAGAGAAGACTAAGATGTTGCTGGTGCCCCAGACAGGGGTCCTTCCCAAAGCCCGGGGATCTTCCTTTCAGGAAAAAAAGATACAGCAGAGAGATATGGAATTATTTGAGGAACACTGGATGTGACTGTTATGTGGCCGTGATGTCTCAGTTGCCTAGTGCTACTATAATAAAAAATACCACAAGTGGGTAGCTTTAAAGAACTGAAATTTATTTTTTCACAGTTTAGGAGGCTAGAAGTCTGAATTCAGGGCATGGTTCTAGGGGGAGGTCCGTTTATCTGTTTCAGCTTCTAGTAGCTGCCTGCAATCCTTGGCGTTTGGGCTTGTAGATCTGTCTATTATATATGCCTGTCTTCATATTACATGTTCCCTCTGTGTGTGTGTCTGGTCTATTTTGCTTTTTTAAAAATAATTTATAAGTCATTAGGACCCACCCTATTCTGGTATGACCTCACTGTCATAGTTTGAATTATGTCCCCCCAAAAATGTGTGTATCAATTTGGCTGGGCCATGATTCCCAGAATTGTGTGGTTGGCCTCCATTTTGTGATTGTACTTTTATGTTAAAGACGATTAGGGTGGGATTGTAACACCACCTTTACCCAGGTCACATCCCTGATTCGTTGAAAAGGGAGTCTCCCTGGAGTGTGGCCTGCACCACCTTTTATCTCTCAAGAGATAAAAGGAAAGGGAAGCAAGCAGAGAGTTGGGGACCTCATGCCATCAAGAAAGCAGTGCTGGGAGCAGAGCGCGTCCTTTGGACTGGGGTCCCTGTGCAGAGAAGCTCCAAGTCTTGGGGAACACCCAAGAAAAGAAGGCTAGCAGAGAGAGAAAGCCTTCCGCTGGAGCTGATGCCCTGAATTTGGACTTTTAGCCTACTTTAACTGTGAGGAAATAAACTTCTCTTCGTTAAAACCATCCACTTGTGGTATTTCTGTTATAGCAGCACTGGATGACTGAGACACTCACTAACATAACAAAAGAAAAACCCTACTTCCAAACAGGATCACATCCACAGGTACAGCGGCCAGGACATCAATACATATTTTAGGGGGACGGAATTCAATCCATAACACATAGTGAATGGGAACACTTGGTTTTGGGTGGGGGTCAGTAATACCCCCAATGGTTTTTATACTCTTATACTTTGATCATTACAATGCAATACAAATATGAGAATGTTTCTGAGTTGATTCGTATCTGTAATCAGTACCGTGTAACTTATAAGCATAAACACCAGTACAGTTGCAAACATATTTTTGTAGCAGCTGTCAATCATGACAGCATGAGAAGAAGTCTAAACCGCTTCTCCCTACCCTCTGCTGTTCAAAACCTTGTTCAAGACAGCACAGTGGAAAGGCAGATCCTACAAAGATTAGCTTTCAAGAAATGACACTGAGCAATGGGTGCTTTTAGTGTGTCTCTCCCAAGAAACATGAATGTCAAGTTTTGCTGTGTAATTTATGTGGAGGGCCTGTTTTAAAAGATCAGTTTCTCTGGTTTTTGACCTCCAAAACACTTTGATTGTACACAAGAAGCCAGGTACACATCTTATATTAAATTATGCAGTACACATGTTCAGGAAGAAGTTAGAGGGGGAGCTTGGGGGCCAATTTTAATCTTATAACTGCTGATTTTCGAGATTATTTAGCATCCACATTTCAAAGTCTTAGGGTGAATACTTTCTAGCAGACAAGAACTCAGAGAGAGACCACCCAGAACTGAAGCCCAGCAAGGAGGTGATTATGCACAGACCCTCACCATCCTGACTCTGAGTTTTTGATTCTCTGAAGCTAAATGCTAAACACATTTCCACAAGAGTTGAGATTTCTGGGGAACAAACAAGGCCAGACTCTAATTCTGGAAAAAGCTTTTGTGTGACTGTAAGAAAACTAGTGGGAAATTGAGATAAGATGTTATCAGAGACTTCTTAAAAAATTGTCCGGTGCTGGTAGCCTTTATACAGTGAGCCACAGCACCGTTGTCCATGCTTCTGATCTATGGAGACTTTCCTACGATATCTAAAGACACAGGGGGGTGGTTCTGAGAGCATGGCGGTAGACCAGAGTGATGATTAAGACAGGCCTTCCCCAAGTATGTCAGGATCCTTAACCATATTCTAACTATATTCTGAACAAGGCAAGGGAAGCCACACTATCCATATAATCACAAAACACAGTTCTTTTTACCCCCTGCCTAAGACAAATTAAAAAAAACCAGTTGCTGTGGAGTTGATTCCAACTCGTAGCAATCTTACAGGACAGAGTAGAACTGCCCCACAGGGTTTCCAATGCTGTAATCTTTACTGAAGCAAACTATCACATCTTTCTCCCATGGAGCAGCTGGAGGGTTCAAACCACCTGCCTTTCAGTTAGAAGTTGAGCACTTTAACCACTGCACCACCAGTGCTCATTTAAACAAATTACAAATACCTATGTGGGTGCAATGGAGTCCTGGTGGCACAGTGGTTAAGAGTTTGGCTGCTAACCAAAAGGTTGGCAGTTCAAATCCACCAGCTGTTCCTTGGAAACCCTATGGGGCAGTTCTGCTCTGTCCTATAGAGTCACTATGAGTCAGAATCTACTCAATGGCAATTTTTTTTGTTTTGGTTTATGTAGGTGTGATAGAGATACTCCATCCTTACCTGTTTCCTTCTGGAAGGCTTCAATGACACCGTCTAGATGCCCCTTGAGATAAAATAACAACTGTTATCGTCAAGTTGATTCCAACTCATGGCAACCCTATGTGTGTCAGAGTAGAACTGTGCTCCGCAGGGTTTTTAATGGCTGATTTTTCAGAAGTAGATCAGCAGGCTTTTCTTCCGAGATGCCTCTGGGTAGACTTGAACCTCCGTCCTTTCAGTTAGCAGCCAAGCCAGTTAACCGTTTGCACCACCCAGGGGCTTCTGTCCCTGCAGATAGATACCTCCTGGTAAATTAAATGTACCTGAGGCTCTTTGTCATGTTGACTCCTTGACAAACTGCTGCTGAAAACAAGTCTTTGCACCCAGTTGACTGGCTTTGAGTCTCAAGGAAATGTTCATTCCAAGAAGCTGAAAGAAGGTAATGCGTGGCCACATAATTTTGCACGAGGTTCTAAACTGTCAGCAGTGCCTGATGGTGTGCTAAGGAATCTGAATCTATTGGAAATACTTGTATGAGCCACCCCAAAACAAAGCACAGCTACAAAGAATCTAGTTCTTATCATTTCAGAGATTGATATCAACACACGGAGGGATAAAATCCTTCTATCAACCCTAATGAGATCTTCATTTTAACCAAAAGTGGGTGCTGACTACTGGTGAGAGAACCAGTAAGATTCCTTAGATGTTAGCAAGTTCTGCGGTCCTTCTGCTTCCAATGCTTCTATTCGCTTGTTAGTGGAATTTAACAAGAAGTTGTATCTGGTAATCTGTCATCAGATGGAATAAATGAAGAATGCCCCTCTACCATCTCTACTGAGGAAAATATGGTTCTTACTTTTACCCACTGTCGAGACCTGTACTGTTCAATGCAGTAGCCTCTAGCCATACGGGGCCATCGAGCACTCCATGTGTGGCTGGTCCAAACTGAGATGTGCTCTATGAAATACACACCAGGTTTCAAAGCCATAGTAATTTAAAAAATAAAATACCTCATTAATGATCTTTATATTGATTATATGTTAAAATGATAATATTTTGGATATATTGAATTAAATGAAATGTATTATTAAACTTAATTTCACTTTTATTTTTTTTAAGGCGTAGCCTTAAAATTTTAACAGTTGGAACAAGACTCAAAACACTTCAAGAGTCTTCACAAATTAAAGATAGAAGAAATTGACATTTATATCACTTGCCCCAGAGACACTTCAACAGACCTGGACATCTATGGTTACTGTAATTAAGGAAAAACTTTTAAAAAGCCCCTTAAGGGTGAAAAGTATTGCTTGACTGATAGACGAGGTCCACATTTAATTAGGAGATAGGATTATTGGCTAGGCCTACCAGCAGTCCCTCCATCAGGATCTTCCTTCCTAATTTTATGAGTCAAGAAGAACAAATACTCATTGCAAATAATGTTTGCCATGACTAGTTACATACAGTCCAAGAAGTGAGGATCAGATATTCCTGGAAGCAGTACTTTGTCACAGATGCTTTTCTCAAAGCACACATATGTGTGTATCTCAAAACTGTTCAACTCTGACTTGGTTCATTCTTTGAGTTGCAATGTATTTAAAAGCCATCTTCATAATCTGTGGGAGATGTGTGTGTGTGTGTGTGTGTGTGTGTGTGCATGTGCACACACGTGCTTTAAAAACATTCTGGGGGAACATCTGTGGAGTGATGGTATGGCCCTCTAAGGGCATCTTCTAATGCTGAATGGCCACATTTTTCTTTGGCTGATGCACTCATTGTCTGAGTTCTTTTTTTTTTTTAACTTTTTTTGAAGTTCCCTCCTGGGTTCCCTCTTTTGTTTTGTAGGAGTCCCACCTGTGCTTTCATCAATTGCTTTACTGAACACAGTCTTTTAACTGTCCTGAGGTGAGGCCTAAAATACCAATATTCCTTTCAAAAGAGGCACAGCCTTTCAAGACAAGCCTCTGAAGCTTCTTCCCTGTACTTGCCCCAATCATCATGAAGCTCCATGAAACTATATTAATCCTAACCCAGCATGAATCCTATTTAACCTTGATACAGTTTCCAATTCTTGTCCTCTTTTTAGAAAACCATTTGTTCCTCTTAAATAGTTCCATCTCTCAGAAGACACAGGTGTGCCTTTACAAAGAGAATGGGAAAAAGAAAAAGTATCAGCATTGACCTGGAGGTCCTAGCCAATGCAATAGGCAAGTAAAATAAATACAAGATGTAAATATCAGGAAGGAAGAATAGAAAGTTTTCATCATTCATAGATGACATGATTGTTTATAGAAAAAATCCAAAATAAACACCTACAGACAAATTATTAGGTTTAAAGGATGACTTTAGCATTGTTATTGAATACAAGGACAGTAAATAAAATGAATTGTGTTTTGATGTACTAGCCATGAACAATTAGAAAATGACATTAAAAAATACTATTTACAATAGCTTCAAAAATGCCAACTAATTAAAAACTAATCTAACAAAGATGTGCAATACCACTATACTGAAAACTATTGAACATCACTGAGAGAAATCTCTACTCCAAATCAGTGTAGATATATACTGTGTTCATAGATTGGACTATTCAATATTATTAAGATGTCAATTATCTAAAATTTGATTTATAAATTCAATGCAATCCCAATCAAAATCAAAGCAGGTTTTTTTGGTTGGAGCTCTAAAAAGCTGACTCTAAAATATTTATGAAAATGCAAGAAAAAGAATTGCCAAGACTACTTTGAAAGAAAAGAACAAAATTAGAGGACTTAAACGACCAGGTTTCAGAGCTCACTATAAAGCTATAGTAATTAAAACAGTTTGTATGGAGGCAATGATAGACAATGAAACCACCAGAATTGAACAGATAGTCCAGAAACAGACCTATGTCTATATAGTCACTTTATTTACAACAGGAGCTACTAAGGTTCAGGGGAAAGGTTGGTCTTTTAAATAAATGTTACTGAGGCAATTGGATATTCATACTGAAAAAAATTAACCTTGACCCATTCCTCACACTGTACAGAAAACTTAATTTGCAATGGATCATAGTCCTAAATGCTAAAGTTAAAACAATAACAAATTTAAAAGAAATTATCTCCGTAACTTTGGGGTAGACAAGGTTTTCTTAAATAGGATACAAGGAGTACTAACCATGATGGAAAAGATGGATCAATAGGGCTTTATTAAAATTAAGAGCTTCTCTTCCTTAAAATACAACATTAAGTAAGTGAAAAGGCAAGACATTAACTAGGAAAAAGACTCATATCCAAAATATATAAAGAGCTCCAACACATCAATGAAGATAAGCAACTCAATATAAAAAATGGGCAAAGACTTAAACAAGCTCTTCCAAAAGGGGATATCCAAGTCAGCAATAAACATATGAAAAGGTGTTCAGCATCATTGCTTTTCAGAGAAATGCAAACTAAACCATAATGAGATACTACTACACTACCAATATCTAAAATTACAAAGACTGAGAATTTCAAGTGTTAGTGAGGATGTAAAGCAACTGGAACTCTCACACATTGTTGGAAGAATCATTTTGGAATACTTTTTGGTGGTATTTGTTAATACTTAATTTCCAAGAGAAATAAGTGCATATGTTTATTAAAAGAAATGCTCAAGGTTATTAATAGTAATACTATCCATCATTTCCCCAAACTGGAACAATCTAAATATTCATCATCAAGAAAAAGTAAAATTGTGTATGTAGTCACCTGATGGAATACTATACAGCAATGAAAAAGAAAGAACTAATACATGCACAACTTGGATAAATCTCACAAACACTATGCTGAATGAAACAAGCCAAACTCATAAGAGTACATACCATATGATCCCATTTATATGAAATACAAGAACAGGTAAAATTAATTAGTGATTATAGAAGTCAGAATAATGATCACCTTTTGGTGGGGAAATTGACTAGGAAAGTACAATGGAACTTTTTAAGGTGCTGTGTGCTCTATATCTTGATCTGGGAGACGGTAATATGAGTGTTTATATGCAGAAAATTTTATTAAGGTACATACAAAAAAAAAAAAAACCAAACCCGTTGCCATCAAGTCAATTCTCACTCATAGCAACCGTATAGGACAAAATAGAACTCACCATACGGTTTCCAAGGAGTCCCTGGTGGAATCAAACTGCCAACCTTTTGGTTAGCAGCCGTAGCTCTTAATCACTATGCCACCAGTGTTTCCATTAATATATGCTTAAGATATATGCATTTCACTATATATCTTTATACTTCAATTTTACAAAGTATTTTTTGAAAAACAATAAATATTTACATAGTTGTTTGGTGCCTGTTAAAGGAAATAATAAGGGCAGAAACACTTTGAGGATTGTCTTCGTTTTGCCATAATTGTCCAGAAATATTATTCCTTCATGCCAGAACAAACTTTTGTTTTTAAACCATAATTAAGCCTTATGAACGTCTAATTTCTGAAATGGTGTATCTTTGGCTATGTATATTTTCACCAAAAAAAAAAAAAAAGTCCTCCAAGGTCGAGAAGGGAGAGTGTTGACATGTCATGGTGTTGTTAACCAATGTCATAAAACAATATGTGTACTGACTGTTTAATGAGAAACTATTTGTTCTGTAAACCTTCACCTAAAGTTCAATAAAAAAAATTAAAAAAAGAATTATCTTTTCTGAATAACGCACAGCACAAACTTGTTTACTTCTGACTTTTGTATCAAGACTATTTTTTTCTCCCTATGTTTTAGCGCTATTTGTTCTCTGGAGGAGTTGTTTGCTCTACACTCCTGAAAATACTCTCAACTTGATACTTTCTTGAATCATGGGGTACCTTGAGGAATTAGTTGTTGTGCCAAGCACTCCCCAGGACTTTTAACAGGCAGAAAGACAGGAAACTTGTATTCTATTCTATTCCTGGCCCTGCCCCAAATCAGGTCTTAAGTTGGTCTCTATTTCTCTCAGAGCTTAGCTGTGTTGGTGTTATTGTTGTCGAGTCGATTGTGACTCATAGCGGGTCCCATGTGACAAAGCAGAACTACCCTATAGGGTTTTCTTTTGTGATTGACTTATTTCACTCAGCATAATGTCCTCCAGATTCATCCATGTTGTGAGACGCTTCGCAAATTCATCATTATTCTTTCTCGTTGCATAGTATTCCATTGTGTGTATGTACCATAGTTTGTTTTCCATTCATCTGTTAATGGGCACCTAGGTTGTTTCCATCTTTTTGTTATTGTGAACAATACTACGATGAACATGGGTGTGCCACTGGGTTTTCTTGGCTGTAATCTTTACAGAAGCTAATCGCCAGGTCTTTCTCCTGCAGAGCCACTGAGTGGGTTCATACCACCAATCTTAGCAGCCAAGTGTTTAACCATTGCGCCTGTAGAAGGGGAGTAATAATACTTACTCTGCTGACCTCACAGGCTGTTGAGGGAGAAATGGCTTTATTAAGTATGAAATGCAGCACATTACACTATTTCTGTAGCAAGAAGCACCTTGCTATGGGGTGATTTGCATGCCTGAAGGCTGCTTGGTATGGAGCAGAGGTACTGGTACTCTCAGCAAGTTTCCTCCTTTCCATGAAGAGCTCCAGCTTCTTATGTTGTTATTGGGGCCCAATCAAAACCCTACAAGAATCAGCATGGTAACCCACTACTATGTCAAAGACACTGAAATGACAGATGGTCCCTGTCTTGGTCATCTAGTGCTGCTATAACAGCAATACCACAAGCAGGTAGCTTTAACAAAGAGAAGTTAATTCTCTCACATTCCAGTAGGCTAGAAGTCTGAATTCATCACACTGGCTCCAGGGGAAGGCTTTCTCTCTCTGTCATCTCTAGAGGAAGGTCTTTGTCATCAGTCTTCCCTTGGTCTGGGAGCATCGCAGTGCAGGAACCTCAGGTCCAAAGGACATGCTCTTCCAGCACTGCTTTCTTGGTGGTATGAGATACCCATGTCTCTCTGCTTGCTTCTCTCTTTCATATCTCAAAAGAGATTGACCTAAGACACTATCTAATCTTGTAGATCTCATCACTATCCCTGATACTAATCCATCTCATTACATCATAGTGATAGGATTTACAACACATAGAGAAATCATGTCAGATGACTAAATGGTAGACAATCATATAATACCAGGAATCATGACCTAGCCAAGTTGACAGATATTTCTGGGGGACACAATTCAATCCATTATAGTCCCGATCTTCAAGGAGCATGTAGTCTAGCTGAGGAAAGAAGACGTGCAAGTCTGAAAAGTTTATGGAAGGCAAACTATGGTTGATTTCTTTGCCTGGTTTCTAAATGTAAAGTATCTCAGGTCTCTGTCCTCTGCCCTCTTCTTCATCTCGACTCTTTCTATATATGACTCATCCCCTCCTATGAATTTAAATATCATCTATATGCTGATAGCACCCATAGTTATATCCTCAGCCCTGACTCCACCCTGAGCTTTAGAGTCTATATTGTAATTGTCTAATCGCATCTCTTCCTCCTTAGATGTCTAATAGTTTTCTGAACTCTAACATATCCAAAACCAAGCTCCTGATCCTCTGCCTCACCTCCCCATTTCTGCCCATCCTGTACTCTCCCTTATCCCTGTAAATGGCACCGCTCTCCTCCCAGTCACTATCTTCTTGCTTTTTTCAGTTTCTTCATGAAACTATTTACATCTGATACTGTGTGGGTTTTTTTTTCTTATGTGTTTATTGCTAGAGTCCCTGAACTAGAATGTCTAGCACACAGTGGGAACTCAATAAATATTTGTTTGGATGAATTGTCAAAAACAGTTACATAAATGGTAACTGCATTCAGAGGAAGATTCCCCTGGGCAAAGGAAGTAATGGTAAACTCCATGCAGTGGTGAGCTATTGCCAGCTTGTACCAGGATTTTGAGAAATTTCAGAAGTGTTATAAGCCAGCTGTTAAATATAGCCATTATCGATAATTAAATTATATACATTTACTATTAAATAAATTATATTAAAAATAAAGGTAATAAATACTCAAGACTCATCATTTTCTAATTATTATCTATGAGATTGTTCACTTTTATTATATCTGATGGTACAACTACTTTATAAAGGTGTGCTACTGCATATCTCTTCCCAATTCCACATTCAGTGACATCACATTTGTAGACTGAAATTGCCAATTACACTATGGAAATTGGCAAATGCTACAAATCAGTCCCCCCTCCTGCCCCCCATCCCCCACCCCACCCCAGAGAACTGGTTGTTCAATAATTACCAGCACACTACTGATTCCATGTAAAACGTGTTTTTAAAAGATGGCAAGGATTCATATAGACAGAGTAGGCTGGGAGTAGGACTCTAGGCAGTAGTCACAGCATAAGCAAATGTTCAAAGGAAGAAATAAGTGATTCATGTTTGGAAACTTCTGTTTGCTCTGTGTGTGTGTGTGTGTGTGTGTGTGTGTGCGTGTGTGTGCGTGTGTGTGTGTTGCTGGGAGCTGGGGAAGTCGGGGTATGGAATCAGTCTTAGCAGGGCCTAGGATTCTAGGCTAATGGGTTTGGATTTTATTCTATAAATGATACTGCATCACTAAAAATTTTCAGCAATCATGTGATAAGAAAGCATATAGTAAATGCTCAGTGAATACCTGAGGAATGGAGTGAAAGGGGAGCCTTTTAGTAGAGCAAACACTATTCATGGTTCCTTACTTGCTTATCCAAGGCCGTAAAGAGTCCTACACAGAAGAGGCCCTGAATAAGTAAAGCATTACTGAAGAAGAAGAACAAAGTGGGAGGCCTCACACTACCTGATTTTAGAACCTATTATACCGCCTCAGTAGTCAAAACAGCCTGGTACTGGTACAACAACAGATACATAGACCAATGGAACAGAATTGAGAATCCAGACGTAAATTCATCCTCCTATGAGCAGCTGATACTTGACAAAGGCATAAAGTCCGCTAATTGGGGAAAAGACAGTCTCTTTAAGAAATTGTGCTGGCACAACTGGATATCCATCTGCAAAAAAACTGAAACAAGACCCATATCTCACACTGTGCATGAAAACGAACTCAAAATGGATCAAAGACCTTAATATAAAATCAAAAACGATAAAGATTATGGAAGAAAAAATAGAGATAATGCTAGGAGTCCCTAATACATGGTATAAACAGAATACAAATCATAGTAACAGTGCACAAGCACCAGAAGATAAACTAGATAACTGGGAGCTCCTAAAAATCAAACACTTATGCTCATCGAAAGACTTTACCAAGAGTCAAAAGACAACCTACAGACTGGGGAAAAATTTTTGGCTACAACAAATCTGATCAGCATCTCATCTCTAAAATCTACAAGATACTGCAAAACCTCAACAACAGACAGACAAATAACCTAATTAAAAAATGGGCAAAGGATATGAACAGGCACTTCACCAAAGAAGACATTCAGGCAGCTAATAGACACATGAGGAAATGCTCGTGCTCATTAGCCATTAGAGTAATGCAAACCAAAACTACAATGAGATACCATCTCACCCCAACAAGGCTAGCATTAATCCAAAAAACACAAAATAATAAATGTTGGAGAGGTTGTAGAGAGACTGGAACACTTATACACTGTTGGTGGGAATGTAAAATGGTACAACCACTTTGGAAATCGATTTGGCACTTCCTTCAAAAGCTAGAAATAGAAGCACCATATGGTCCAGCAATCCCATTCCTTGGAATATATCCTAGAGAAATAAGAGCCATCACACGAATAGATATATGCACACCCATGTACATTGCAGCACTGTTCACGAAAACAAAAAGATAGAAACAACCTAGGTGCCCGTCAACAGACAAATGGATAAACAAATTATGGTATATTCACACAATGGAATACCACACAATGATAAAGAACAACGATGAATCCATGAAACATCGTATAACATGGAGGAATCTGGAAGGCATTATGCTGAGTGAATTTAGTCTGTCACAGAAGGTCAAATATTGTATAAGACCACCATTATAAGAACTCAAGAAAAGGTTTAAACACCGAAGAAAACATTCTCTGATGGTTACCAGGGTGGGGAGGGAGGGAGAGAGGTATTCACTAACTAGATAGTAGACAAGAATTATCTTAGGTGAAGGGAAGGAAAGCACACACTACAGGGGAAGTCAGCACAACTGGACTAAACCAAAGCTAAGAAGTTTCCTGAATACAACCAAAAACTTTGAGGGGCAGAGTAGCAGGGGCAGGGGTCTAGGGACCATACTTTCAGGGGACATCTAGGTTAATTGGCATAACAAAGTTTATTAAGAAAATGTTCTGCATCCTACTTTGGTGATGGCGTCTGGGGTCTTAAAAGCTAGCAAGTGGCCATCTAAGATGCTTCAATTGGTCCCAACCCACCTGGAGTAAAGGAGAATGAAGAACACCAAACACACAAGGAAAGTATTAACCCAAAAGACAGAAAGGGCCACATAAACCAGAGACTCCATCAGCCTGAGACCAGAAGAACTAAATGGCGCCCGGCTACCACCAACAACCGAACACAACAAAGAGTCCCTCATGGAGCTGGAGAAAAGTAGGGTGCAGAACTCAAATTCTAGTAAAAAGACCAGACTTAATGGTCTTACTGAGACTGGAGGAACCCTAGAAAACATGGCCCCCGGACTCTCTGTTAACCCAGAACTAAAACCATTCCCAAAGCCAACTCTTCAGACAAAGACTAGACTGGACTGTGGGACATAAAACGATACTCGTGAAGAGTGTGCTTCTTAGCTCAAGTAGATACAAGAGACTAAACAGGCAGCTTCTGTCCGGAGGCGAGATGAGAAGGCAGAGAGGGTTAGGAGCTGGTTGAATGGACATGGGAAATCAGGGTGGAAAGGAGGAGTGTGCTGTCACAGTATAGGGAGAGCAATTAGGGTCACATACCAGTGTATGTACCAATTTTTGTATGAGAGACTAACTTGAATCGTAAACTTCCACTTAAAGTATAACAATAAAAAAAATTTTTTTTTTTTAAAAAAAAGAGTCCTATGCAATCATTCTGAATGTGTGAGCTGAAGGTGTTCACAAGCAGGGGAAATTATTCTTTCAGTGAGTACTCACTTCTCCAGACTTTTTGTCAGCTGAATGAAATTAAAACAAGGCTGTATTTGGGCTAAATATTGGAGGTTTCTTGCCCCTGAATAGAGAAAACTCATGATAAAGCTAGGGCCAAAATGTGGATTGAGGATGATCAGTAGGAGGAAAGTTCAACATGATTAACTGTATCCACAAGGAAAAAATCACTATGACTTTTGCTGCCAATGAATCTGTTAACGTACCCTCTCCACTGACCTGGCAAGGTGAGTACATGTAGTTTTCGGTATGTTTATTTAAGGGTGTGTTTCTTTGCACAGTTGAACCTCATTAGTAGCAGCCAAAAGTAATTAGAGGGCTAATCAAAACGTTAATGAGATAGCTAAGCACTAATGACTTGATCTCATTGTTATCCATTCAATGTTACTCTTTGTGCCCCATCTATGATTGGGAAAGAGCATGCGTTCTGCTAAATACAAAAGGGGTCTTGCCATTTTTACTCTACAAACATCACAATTATAAACATAGAAAGAAAGTCTTGGGAAAAGAAGAGAAACTTGTTGCCTCTCCCCTAACAAAAAGTGAATGATAAATCCAGCAATGTGAGTGGTATCTGGAAACTAATTAGTAATCCAGCTTTCTTGATATGAAGACAGGTATATATAGAAAGGAGCCCTGGTGGCACGGAGGTTAAAGCCCTCAACTGCTAACAGAAATGTCAGTGGTTTGAACCCACCAGCTGTTCCATGGGAGAAAGACCCCCGTCTTTCTCTGCTTCCATAAAGATTTACAACCATGGAAACCCTACGGGGAAGTTCAACTCTGTCCTACAGAGTTGCTATGAGCTGGAATTGACTTGACAGCAGTGGGTTTAGTTTTGGTTCAATATATATAAAGATAAAAAGAATTAAATGAGGAATGGAAAACAATGATATGAGTGTGTTTGCTAAGGGAAAAGGAAAATGCAAAGCTTCACTAGGCAACATTAAGCTCCTTTGTCCAGAAGCATAGGCTCAATCTTAAAACAATGAGATACTGAGAAACTTTTTATTCATTGTGTTTTCTTGAAACTGTTCAGTAATATTAATATTGCCTGGTAAGAAATGACTATATTGTAAATGTTATTCTTCCTGAAATGAGGAGTGCAATAGAGAAAAATTACACCATCAGTCAAATTCAAAACAAGTATTTACATAGTCACTTCTATAAAAAGTCTGCTGGACAATTTGATGATGATGATAGTATGTCTTAGTGAAATCTCTAAGGAAATGTGTATAGTATGACCTAAATACAGAAACCTGACTGTTATAAGAATCTTTCAAAACCAGTCAACACATTATAAATAGCGAACTCTCACTGCAAACACAATAAAGTGATATTTAAAAAATAAAATAACAGGTGTGGTCTCTGTCTCTTCACTGGACTCTGACTGATATAGAGCCTTTCTAGCACTTAAGAAGGCTCATGGCTAAACACCCACAAATGCAAAAGATAGAAATGAACATTGTGTATTACATTATGTATTATTATGGATTAATCATATGTAATACATGTTACAATTACAATTACTAATTATGTATTACATTATTATATATTACTCAGGCAATTATTGGAAACCCTGGTGGTGTAGTGGTTAAGAGCTACAGCTGCTAACCAAAAGTTTGGCAGTTTGAATCCACCAGGCACTCCTTGGAAACCCTGTGGGACAGTTCTACTCTGTCCTATAGGGTCGCTATGAGTCAGAATCAACTTGACAGCAACGTGTTTTTGTTTTAGGCAATTATTGTATGGATTCAGAGCTTTGAATATGCCTCCTGGGAATTATGATATTTATTAGGAATGTTAATATATCAGCTCTTTTGTTTATGGCATTATGTGGGAACAAAATGATGACATTGTGGGGGAAAATAAAATAGAGACAATGGTGCAAGTCATGATGGAGATGATTTATCATTGATCTTGATGCTGCTTTTTATATGGGAGGTCTCTGAACACGCAGGCAAAAGGCAAGCACAATACACAGGGAAGGCAACAGAATCTATATGAAATGAATTTTAAGAAATGTACATTTAATATTGCAATAAACTGTTGGAAAGAAATTAAATTGAAATAAGAGAATGGAAATTCCTTGGGGGAACTTTGGATCAGCACACTAGGGAGTTTCTTCAAGAAAAGAAATCAATAGGGAGCAGAGTCTAGAATGATAAATCTCACTGATCCATTTGAATTAACATTTTTTTTTCCTCCAAGTCATAGGATGTGAAGAGTAATGAGTTGTAATTATTGGCAAAAGCACACTTCACCGTCCATTGTGGCAGTTTTGATATCTTTTCCAAGTACTGTTACGATGAGTACATTCTGCCTCCAAAATGTCTGACAGCATCAATCACACAGTTCTCTTTGTAATAATCCCCAGCTCTATTCAAAAGTCTGACTTTATGTCCCAAAGCATGCAGAGTTCTGCTCAGTCATTTCTATGCTATCTGCTCCGAGAAGTTTCCAAAAGCTCCCTATAGGGCTGGGAAGGATGTGCAGGAACACTGGATGTTCACAAAGAGAACCAGCTTCCTGTGGCGCAATCCAGCTCCTGTGAACTGAGCTTCAGGGTTCCTGCAGGGACTGCGTTCCCATCAGGGGGTCCCTACCTACTCCAACAGCTACTGTCAGATGCCCACGGGGACTCTGATTCTCTGAAAAATGGCAGCTTCTGGGTGGATTAGCCAAGGTTTCTCACAAGGCTTTTCAATACTCCCATAATATTTCTTCTTTCCTTTAAATTATTTACTTTGTTAGGTGCTGTCGAGTCGGTTCTGACTCATAGCGACAGAGTAGAACTGCACCATGGAGTCTCCAAGAAGCGGCTGGTGGATTTGAACTGCCGACCTTTTGATTAGCAGCAGAGCTCTTATCCTCCGCGCTACCAGGGCTCCAAATCATTTACTAGATTTATAAATTTACACCTTCACAATTCTCCTGGATATGTCTGGGGTTCTAGACTAAGGAGTTTTGGAAGTCCATGCTTACTTGAAAACTCTGTATAGACCCTAAGAACATTTATTAATTAGGTAGATAAAAGTTATGGTCTAGCGGAAAGAACTTGGGATTCTTCTAATGATTCAATTAGTGCTTGGCTCTGAAAACATAAATGAATTGCAAAATCTGTAATTTGCAATCAGCATCGCAAATGTGGACATTACACAGAGCAGCTAGGCAACATCTTTTTATTTCACCGTCTTCGGCTGTGCTATGTTCTGACCCAGCTGCGTAGGGCTGGCTGTTGGAGTCAGTGCCACAAGAGGCTTGACTTTACCTTCCTGGATTTATGGGTAGATGAGAAGATCCAGTAGAGAGCACCAGGCAGTCATTAGCACCTCTGCTTCTTCCACTCATCAATCCTTACAGCCTTGCAACACGGAGTCAGAAGCCTTTCTTTCTAATAATGAGAATCTTTTTGCCTAGGCTTCCAGGAAATTTAGAACAAAACGTCATGCTAATAACATTAATCATGCAATTCCTAGGAAATGGTAATGGCCTTTTTCCTTTATTGTTATTTTCTTCCTATTTCTATCTTGTTATCCTGTTTGAAAGTCCCTTATTATGAGCTACATTAAAATCCTTTTAAGAAATAGATGGAATATACATACATATTTTCATACGTACGTAGTTTGGTTAAGATTACGTAACAAGTCGAGATGGCGGCAGTCCATTTTGAAGGGCTGGTTCAGAACTAATGGCATCACTCATGTTATTCCGTGAGACTTTTGCATGCTGTCCACGTTGTCACGTTTGTCATTCAGGAAGACAGCATTGCAAACTTCTCCAGAAGCGATGATGTGAGATGGCTGCATGGCTCCCTACAGAGCTGAGCTCCAAAGTCTTCATATGATTTTTCTATAGAACAAATGTACACCAACACCCATAAATGACATTTATTTTCCCAACTCAGGAATGAATCAAATACATTGCTGTTTTTGATAGGCAAACAACAATTATTGTTTCAAATATCCTTGGGTTCTCTTCTCTGTTTTTTGAAAATCATTATTCACCATTTTGTTCTTTGAAAATGAGACTAAGAAAATTAGGCTTTGAAAATGAAGACCTCAATAAAGCGATCCAACTTTAAAAAAAAAAAAACATAAAGATGCTTTCAAGCTAGAGAAGTGGAAGGAAAAATTTCCCCAAGAAACCAAGTTACTGGCTGCCAATATTGAATCATCTCTACTTTCCTTTTGGTAGAAAGTGAACCACACATCATCAATTATTATAATAATGATTTATAATAAGTATAATAATATTTTTATAAGTATAATAATGATAAGATCTACAATTTTTTCATTGCCAGCCTCTGTGCTAAGACCTTTACGTACTATCTCATTTGATCCCTATAACAAATCCATGACATATAAAAGAGTAAAAACAAGGTCTCTTTGCAGAAGGAAAATATGCAAAATAAAATAAGAAAGTTACTTTTAAGGTGGGAATTAGCTTTAATTAAAGGAAAAAACGTAAAGAGAAATACTCCTGAAAACAGTTTATTCAGATGCTGTGCTACCAAGGCCTTACTCAGTGCTGATAAAGAAACTGTAAAAAGCCAAAGCCAGACCCATTTGCTGCTGTCAGATAGGATTAAATTGGTTATGCCATCTTCTCTATCAAAGTGACACTTCACTGATGTTCTCCTGGTCCAGGCAAAGTAATAAAGACCCCCACGATGTTAAATTTGTTAATTAAAAATATCTGCCCTTATCCATGTAAAATGTAAACCTCTTGCCATGAGTTGGAATCAACTAGACGGCAACTAACAACATGTTTGATTAGATGTCAAGGTTTGAAGAACATATTTAAATAATTATAAGAATCATTAATAAATTATACATATTATCAATCACTTTAGACGTAACTGAACTTAAAATGACGTCATTGGCTTTCTTCTCTTGCTCTCTCTCTCTCTTTCTGTCTCTATTTCTACCTCATCTCTCATTTCCTGCCTAAAGTTCTTTCCTCTTTAATGCCAGTACATAAGAAACTCAAGGTAATTCTTGTATTTTAGACAACAATCATTTTGTTGTCTTGCTCCCTACTGGTTCAAAATAAATATGCTCTGGCAACTTCATAAAAATCTAAAACAGCACAGGCACCCTGGGTGGGGCAAATTGTTAATCTGCTTGGCAGCTAACAAAAAGGTTGGATGTTTGAGCCCACCCAGAGGCACATTGGAAGAAAGTCCTGGTGATCTACTTCCAAAAATTCAGCCATTGAAAACCCTATGGAGCATAGTTCTACTCTGATACACATGAGGTCACCATGAATTGGAATCAACCTGATGACAACTGTAAAATAAACAAAACAAAACATCAAAAAGAACTTTTGTTTATTCTTAAACAGAGGTAAAATTCCCCAGCTGAGGTAACCAGAACCTAGAAAATAACTTTCTAATGGTCAAATGGTGTCATGGATTGAATTATGTCCCCCAAAAAATGTGTGTATCAATTTGGCTGGGCCATGAGTCCCTGTATTGTGTGATTTTCCCATGTGTGGTAAATCCTGCCTCTATGATGTTAATGAGGGAGGATGGGCAGCAGTTGCGTTAGTGAGGCAGGACTCAATTTACAAGACTGGCTTGTGTCCCGAGGCAATGTCTTGAGATATAAAAGACAGAAGTGAGCAGTGAGACAGGGGGACCTCATACCATCAAGAAAGCAGTGCCAGAGCAGAGTGTGTCCTTTGGACCCGGGTCCCCATGCTGAGAAGCTCCTAGTCTGGGGGAGCATTGATGAGACGGCCAAGAGAAAGAGCTTTCCCTGGAGCTGACACCCTGAATTTAGACTTTTAGCCTACTTTACTGTAAAGGAATAAACTTCTCTTTGTTAAAACCATCCACTTGTGGTATTTCTGTTATAGCAGCACTAGGTAACTCAGACACATGGTTAGTAGATGACAGAGCTGCAATTCAAAGCCATGTCTGCCTGACTTAAAAATCTATGTTTCTGGCCAAGAGAGCAAAAAATTCTATTTTACAGAATTTATCACCTGTAAGATGGGGTAATTTTTACTAAATAATAATTCTGAGAGCTAGTACTTATTATAATCAACTCCTATTCTAATGATTTAAATATATTAATTCTTTTAATTCTCAAACAGCCCTATGGGATGTTGTTCTTGTTGGGTGCCATCGAGTAGGTTCCAACTCATAGCAACCCCACGCACCACAGAAGGAAACACTGTCCGGTCCTGTCCCATGCTCGCAAGCATTGTTATGCTTGAGCCCACTGTTGCGGCCACTGTGTTAATTCATCTCATTGAGGGTCTTCCTCTTTTTCGCTGACCCTCTACTTTACCAAACATGATGTCCTTCTCCAGGGACTGATCCCTCCTGACATCATGTCCAAAGTATGTAAGATGTAATCTCACCATCCTTGCTTCTGAGGAGCATTCTGGTTGTACTTCTTCCAAGACAGATTTGTTCGTTCTTTTGGCGGTCCATGGTATAGTCAATATTCTTCGCCAAAACCACAATTCAGTCTTCTTTATTCATTGTCCAGCTTTCACATACATACGATGCGACTGAAAATACCATGGCTTGGGTCAGGCGCACTTTAGTCCTCAGGGTGACATCTTTGCTTTTCAACACTTTAAAGACGTCTTTTACAGCAGATTTGCCCAATGCAACACATCATTTGATTTCCTGACTGCTGCTTCCATGGGCGTTGCTTGTGAATCCAAGTAAAATGAAATCCTTGACACTTCAATCTTTTTTCCGTTTATCATGATGTTGCTTACTGGTCCAGTTATAAAGATGTTTGTTTTCTTTATGTTGAGGTGTGTGATGGTTAAGATTGTGTGTCAGCTTGGCTGGACCATGATTCTCAGTGTTTTAATGTGATCACTCCCATGACTAAACATACTGTGAGTAGCCAGTCAGATCAAAGGGAGTCTCCTTGGGGGTGTGGCCTGCATCTGAATATAAGCAGACATTCTGGCTTTTTGATCACCCTGGATCCTGCGGCTGCCTCCTGGTGTCTCATCTCCAGTTCTTGGGACTTGAGTTGTCAGCTTATCTGCCAAACTTGGGATTTGTAGATCTTCACAGCCTGTGAGCGGAGCCCTGCTGTCTGACATGCTGATCTTGGGTTTGCCAGCCCCTACAGCTATGTGAATCCGGAGAAACCTTGTGGTCTTGCCTGCGCATCTTGGAATTCATCAGCTTTTACAGCCTGTGAGCAGGAGCCCTGCTCTCTGACCTGCCGATCTTGTGGTCTTGCCTGCGCATCTTGGAATTCATCAGCTTTTACAGCCTGTGAGCAGGAGCCCTGCTCTCTGACCTGCCGATCTTGGGCTTGACAGTTTCTGCAGCTGTGTGACTTGGGAGAGGCCTCTACCCTGATCCACAGACTTGGGACGTTCTAGCCTCTACAATCATGAGCTGTTTTCCTTGATATAAACCTCTCTCTCTCTCTCTCTCTCTCTCTCTCTCTATATATATATATATATATATATATATATATATATATATATATATATATATGTATATTTATACACTTTACTGGTTTTGCTTCTCTAGAGAATCCAGCCTAAGACAAGGTGTAATCCATACTGAAGGCTGTGGTTTTTGATCTTCATCAGTAAGTGCTTCAAGTCCTCTTCAGCAAGCAAGGTTGTGTCATCTGCATAATGCAGGTCGTTAATGAGTCTTCCTCCAATTCTGATGCCCCGTTCTTCTTCATATAGTAACACCTACTAGGTGCTACTACTATCGCCATTATACAGATAAGGGAACTAAGGCACAAAGCTGTGACTGAATACCTGGCCCGAGGCCACAGAGCAAAGGGTGAAACTATAGGCAGTGTGGATCCAGAGCACACACATTAACTAACCATAATGTTATATAACTTACAACAACTAATAGCATTCATTTCTACCATCAATAACCAACTGGAAATTATCACAACAGCAGCAAAACTATAATATCTCTAGGAATTAACCTAACAAGAAATTACAAATACGTATGGAGGAAATTCCATGAAGATATTTCTATTTTTTAAGAATCTAAAAGGTGTGTAACTAAAAGGAGAAATGCCTACTTTCATGGCTACTACCTCTCAGGGTTGCTCTGAAAATGAAATGAGTTAATACATTAATGCATGTGAAGCCCTTACAATAGTTCCTGAACATAATAAATGCTCAGTAGTGTTTGCAATCCTTATTTTATTTTATTTGTAATCAGACTGTAATGTATTGAATTGTGCCCCCCCAAAACAATATGTTGAAATCCTAACCCTTGTACCTGTGAATGTAACCTTGTTTGCAGAAATAGGATTTTTCTTTGCAGATATTATCAGTTAAGTTAATGACCTCACATACTGGAGTAGGGTGGGTCTTAATCTTATAAAACAGGAGGACCCGTTGCCATCGAGTCAATTCAGACTCATAGCGACCCTATGGGGCAGAGTAGGACTGTCCCACAAGGTTTCCAAGTCTGTAATCTTTATAGAAGCGGACTGCCATATTTTTCTCCTGTGCAGCAGATGGCGGGTTCCCTTCCAATCGCCAACCTTTCAGTTAGCAGCCAAGTGCTGAATATTAACTACTGTGCCTCCAGTGCTGGAAACAGATACACACAGCAGGAAGACAGACTGTAAGACTGTATGTGACGGTGGAGGAGGCAGATGTTTCTAAAAGCAGTAAAGAAACACCAAGGATTGCTAACAGACACCAAAAACCAGGAGAGAGGCATGAAAACAGTTCCTCCCTCAGAGGCCCCAGAAGGAATCGACATGGTTGAGACCCGAATTCGGACTTCTGGGCTCCAGAACTATGACAAAATAAATTTCTGTTCCTTGTGATATTTCATTACAGTAGTCCTAGGAAACTAAGCCACAGACTTACCACTTACTAGTGATGTGACCTTGGACAAGGTCAAATTTTCGTCCTCATCCCTAAGAACAGAATGAGATAACAAGTAAAACAATACCTTGCCCAGTAGCTGGTAGGCGGGAAGGACTCCATAGATAATGATTGTCTTCCTTCTCCAGAAGACAGTGTCTTAGTTTTCTTTTTAATCTGCTTACCCAGTGTTCCCCGATTTTGAAATTTCAGGCACCAACAATGATTCCTCTCTCTCTCTCTCTCTTAAATATGAGAAATTGATGTATAATTGCCAGGCTTTTTGGTTTTGGTTTTTGCCAAGCTGGGTCATAAAAACTGAACAAAATAATTGTCATCAATTAATGTCACCATTTCATTTAAGACATTTTTAACACTCAACAAAAAGAGAGAGAGATGATTTTGCTCTGAAACAGCAGCAGTTTTCACAGTCTGTTCTACAAAAGGTGTCTTAGATGGAAGTGGAGGAGATAGAACTGTTTGGGATTCTGGGTCATATTCCCCATTAAAATAAAAGAGGCTCTGTTTTTATTCATTTCACATACTATAACTTTTGAGAAAGATTTTATTTGAAAATCAGGATACTTGCTACTAAATTAACTGCAGCAACAACATCAACAAGCTAGCGCTTTAGGGTCCCTGTATGAAGCTCACTAAGTTCTTCTTGAGCACTTTGTCTTATATTTTTCCTTATATTATGCTGTCATGTATAAGTAAGCCAAAGCACAGTTCTCCTTCCATGTCCTTGCCAATGCATTTGCAATCTCTGCACACCCTGCTTGGTCCATTTCTTCCGCTGTCACCAATTTCTTCTCCCGGTAACGTAATTTCAGGTACTTCAATTAATCTCTAGGGAGATCTTTCAGACAGCTAAGTTCTAGTTCATTCTAGGTATTTTCTAAACTGCCGTGGAATCCATAGGCAACCTCCAAATAAAGGAACGAGAACTTAATAGCCATATTTTCTATACCAAAGAAAATATTCATCAACTGCGTCTCCCTCTCTCTGTCTCTCTCTCTCATTCTTTCTTCCTCTCCTTTCTACTGGGCTTTGAAATTTTCCAGTAAGTAGTATTCCCAAGTTGCCAGTTCATCTGACTATCATTTCAGACCTGCAGTTTCATACAAAAACATTGTTTAGATCATTTGGCTTCAAAAATGAGTGACGGCTCTATTCTCCCCTTCATTTATTCTTTTTGCTGGTAACTATTCTTCATCTATGCTCCATCTGAGTTTTCTTCACCCAAAGAAAACATCAGCTACTTGATGCCACGAAGCAGCTGTTTTAAGACATCTATTAACTGTCTTTTGATATTAGTGGTATTGCTGGCTATACGGCAGAAGGCTGTATTTTAATAGTTTATGTAGCATTTAATTAAGAAATAAAATGTAATGGGACATGGTTTACAAGACTCATTAACCACTCTCTAGAGGATCCAGTTGGTTTTCTTGTATGTGTTTTCCTCTCGCAGTATGAGTCTTTTTAATGAACTCCAGCTCCAGAAGATATTTGCAGAATTATTTTTTTTCTGATACTAACATCTAATGAAACAGCATTGCATTAGACGCGTATATCCTTGAATAAAATGCCAGCTTTTTCTCCGTTTTCACAGAATACAGGCACACTTTGTGCTTCAAAAGTAAGTGAGATTTCATATGCTAAGAATGCTAGGCAGGCTCTGTGGAGAGTGGACTTTGCGTCTGGACTTTGGTCTGAGATCTCGGTCTGAATTCCAGCTTCCATTCACTTTGGTTTGATCTGAGGAAACTCATTTAGACTCAGAGTCACAGTTATCTTGCATATAAAATGAGGATAAAAATACCAACCTCACAGAGTTGTTGTAAACATTAAATTATACACAAAATACTAACTCAAGATGGATCATAGACCTTACTGTAAGAGATAAAACCATAAAATTCTTAGAAGAAAACATAGACATAAATCTGTGACCTTAGATTAGGCAATGGTCTCTTGGATATGACACCAAGAACACAAAGCAAAGAAAGAAAAAATAGATAAATTGGACTAAATGAAAAACTTTTGTGCTGCCAATGATGCCATTAAGAAAGGGGGAAAAAAGTCCACAGAATAGGAAAAAATATTTCCAAATCATGTATCTGATAAGCAACTAGTACCCAGACTATATAAAGAACGCTTACAACTCTATAATAAAGACAAATCAACAAATGAAAAAATAGGCAAAGTATTTGAATAGACATTTCTCCAAAGAAGGTATACAAATGTCCAGTAAGTACATGAAAAGAAGCTTAGAGTTATTACTTATTGAAGAAATGCAAAGCAAAACTATAAGGAGCTACCACTTCACACCCAGCAGTATGGATAAAATAAAAAAGGCAGACAATAATGAGGATTGGTGAGGATGTGGAGAATTTGAACCTCATACATTGCTGGTGGGAATATAAAATTGAGTAGCCACTTTGGAAAACAGTTTGTCAGTTCTTCAAAATATTAAACATACAGTTAGCATGCTGTGTTTTTGTTGTTAGGCGCTATCGAGTCAGTTCCAACTCATAGCAACCCTATAGGATGGAGTAGAAGTGCCCCACAGGTTTTCCAAGGAGTGGCTGGTGGATTTGAATTGCTGACCTTTTGGTTAGCAGCTGAGCTTTTAACGACTAAGTGACCAAGTTTCCAAAGTTACCATATGACCCAATAATTCCATTCCTAGGACCAAAGAGAAATGAAAACATACATCCATAAAAAACTTGTACATGAATGTTCATAGCAGCATTATTTATAATAGTAAAAAATGGAAACAACCCAAATGTCTATCAATTGATGAATAAATACAATATGTTCAAAATATAATGGATAGTATACAGTCATACAAAGGAACGAAGTGCTGATACATGCTACAACATCATAAATCACGAAAACATTATGCTGAGTGAAAGAGGCTAGTCACAAAGCGTCGTCCATATATTGTATGATTCCGTTTACATGAAATGTCAGCAAAAGGCAAATCTATAGAGACAGAAAGTAGGTTAGTGGGAGCCAAGGGCTGGGCAAGGAAGGAGGAAGTGGAAGGAAATGGGGAGTGACCGTTAATGGGTACAGAGTTTCTTTAGCAGGGATGAAAAATGTTCTAAAATTAGATTGTGATTATAGTTACACAACCCTATATTAAAAACTACTGACGTGTACACCTTAAATAGGTGAAATTTATGGCATACGAATTATATCTCAATACAGCTATTTTAGAATGGAATAAAATTAGATCACACGTTTAAAAGCCCTAACAGACGGTAAAGCACATAATAGACACGCAGCAAGTTTTCATTTCTTTTCCCCTGGGCAGTCATAAACTTTGTTGGCCTTGTTGGTTTTTTTTTCTTTTTTTCATTAATTCCTGTTCTTGCCATTGTTTATTTCCTTCAGATTTAATTTGTAGTGCTTTTTCCAGCTTTTTTAGATGAATCCTGAGCTCATTCAGTTTGAGCTTTTTTTCTTTTCAAACACATGCGTTTAACACCAAAAATTTTCTTTAAGCACTGCTTTAATATATGCACTATTTTTGTTAGTTCAAAATATTTCTTATTTACCATACGACATCTTTAAAATTTAGAAATATACTAGTTTCAAAAGATATAAGGATATCCTAGTTATATTTTGTTACTGATTTCTAGCTTAAATGTGTGGTGATTAGAAAATATACTGCATGAGTTCTACTCTTTGAAGTTTTTTGCAAGTTGGTTTATGACCTATTGGGAGGTCTATCTGCAGCTGTCATGTACAATGTTCTAGATATGTCCATTAAGGCAAGTTTGTCATGTTCAAATCTTCTTTAACCTTAATGATTATTGTCTGTTTGTTCTTTCTGTTACTGAGAGAGAAATGTTAAATCTCCCACTATAATTGGGAAAATCTGCTGCAAGAGACCTCTTTAAAATGTTGAAAAGCAACAATGTCATTTTGAGGACTAAGGTGCACCTGACTCAAGCCATAATATTGTCAATTGTCCCATATGCATGCAAAAGCTGGACAATGAATAAGGAAGACCGAAGAAGAATTGACATCTTTGAATAATGGTGTTGGCAAAGAATATTGAATGTACCATGGACTGCTAGAAGGTCTAACAAATCTGTCTTGGAAGAAATACAGCCAGAATGCTCCTTGGAAGTGGGATGACGATACTTCGTCTCACGTGCTTTGGACATATTATCAGGAGGGACCAGTCCCTGGAGAAGGACATCATGCTTGATAAAGTAGAGGGTCAGGGAAAAAGAGGAAGATCCTCAACGAGATGGACTGACACAGTGGCTGCAACAATGAGCTCAAGCATAGCAATGATTGTGAGAATGGTGCAGGACCCTGTGTTGTACACAGGGTCACTACAAGTCAGAAGCGACTGGACGGCACTTAACAACAACGTAATTGTTAATGTGTCTGTTTTTCCTTGTAGTTCTGTCAGTATTTATATATTTTGAGGTCCTGCTATTTCATCCATACAAATTTAGAATTGCTATATTATCGTGGTGAATTGACCCTTTTATCATTATGAAGCATCTGTCTTTCTTCTCTAGTAATGTCTCATGACAACCCTATTGGACAGAGTGGAACTGCCCCATAGGGTTTCCAAGGAGCAGCTGGTGGATTTGAACTGCTGACCTTTAAGGTAGCAGCCAAGCTCTTAACCACTGGGCCACCAGGGCTCCTTGCAGCCTGATGTTTGCTCAGATTTTGCAAGCTATCTCCTGAGTGACTTCCTCATGTCCTTTGTCCCAGTGCTAGGTCTAAGGGCTGCCAGGCCCGTCCTTTTGCGAATACTAATGGAATTGCTTGCCACTTTCCTCATTTCTATCAGTCAAACCAGCTGTTACTGACTGACAGAAACTGCTGCAAACCTTTTCCAAAGTACGTCTCTAAACAACCAGAGCACACGGAAGACTTTTTTTTTAAAACAGTAAAATACTACAGTTTCATAAAACATCTTTTTAAAGGTATTTTGTAGTTCATGTTTATTGCACAAAAAACATTAGACTAACCGTAAGTGAAATTATAAAGGAAAGAAACCACTCACAATCCCATTACCTTAACAAGTCTTGCATTTTCTTTGGAATTCCTAACTATAGTTTTAAAAAAACACAGTTACCATCATAACATAGATACATTATTAAGTGCACTTTATAATTAATTAGTATTTCTCAAGTTAGTGATTAGAAACCCCCAGGAAAAAAAATTAATAATGAGTATTCATATAATCCAGCAATTACACTCCTACGTATCTCCTCAAGTAAGAACATATGTTCACATAAAAACCTGCACATGGGTGTTTATAATAGCTTTAATCATAACTGCCAAAAAATTAGAAGCAACCAAGATGACCTTCAGTAGGGGAATGAGTCAACAAACTGGTACATCCATACAATGGGGTATTATTCAACGATAAAAATAAATGAGTTATCAAGCTACTTAAAGACCTGGAAGAAATTTAGCATATTGCAAAGTGAAAGAAACCAATCTGAAAAAGATACACACTATATGATTGCAACTATATGACATTCTGGAAAAGATAAAACTGTAGACACAGCAAAAAGATCAGTGGTTGCCAGGGGCTCAGGGAGAGGTGGGAAGGGATGAATAGATGGAGCACAGGGCATCTTTAGGGAAGTGAAACTCTTCTTAAGGTAATGATGAACACATAACATTATGCATTTGACAAAACCCATAGGACTGTTCAACATAAACAGTGAACCCTAATTTAAACTATGGACTTTAGTTAATAGTAATGTATCAATATTGGTTCATCGATTGTAACAAATGTACTAAACTAATGCAAGATGTTAATAAATAATAGGAGAAACCGTGTGCAGGTGTATATGGAAACTCTTGTACATTCTGCATATTTTTTCTGTAAACCAAAAACTGCTCTAAAAAAAAGTAAGTCTGTTAAAAATAATAATGATGGGTACTTATGGGCAGCCATAGGAATTGTTTATTATATAAGAATAGATTAAAGCAGAGGGAAACGTGAAGGCTGCAGTGGAACTAAGAATTATTGAGTCTCTACCAATTTGTCAGGAGCCTTACTTACTTGACCTCATGTGATCTTCAGCCTGGCTCCTGGAACAGTTAGGGTCAAATTTGTGGTTTTATTTCCCACTCCATTCAGATTTTATTTTAGAACAAAGCAGTGTATACTTACCTTAGCCACTTTTTTTATTTAATAAGTAAGTATTTCCATTTAGAAACAAATATTTAGAAGATTATATGATTTACACTCATTGTAAGTGGCAAATATTTAAGCCTGGGACTGAAAGATTAAAAAGGCACTGTTTAATAGTTATCACTTCCTGGACCTCTATAGTAGACTCCCCATGTATGGTTGCCAGATTTAGCAAATAAAAATATAGGACATCAGTTAAATTTTAATTTCAGATAAGCATGACACAATTTTTTAGTATAAGTATATTCCAAATATTGCATGGCAATTCTCCCTGGTCTAGAGAAGGGCTAAAGTGGACACATTTATGCCGGGGACTCCATCCCTGACCACACAGTCTCTCTTTTCTCTCTCCACTTTCTTTCTCTTGAACTAAGAGGCACAGAAGTGTAGTCAAGGAGTCTTGGAATTGAAAAGTCTTGTCAAGCTGAGATCAGCGTCAGCACCATGCTATGCCCACTCGATAAGCAAGCTGAGTTTATGCGAGGGGATAGAAAGCTAGTTTGCAAAGGAGAGTGGAGCAGAAGAGCAGGGAAAGCCAGAGGTAAGAGGTTATGTGGTCACATAACAGAACAAGCTGGAGAGAGCAGCTGCCTGATAACTTCCTGGTCCCCATAAGGCACAGCTGTGTGTACCACACTGGGGTCCAAAAGATGCTCTTTATCTAACTAGGTTGAGAGAGCTTCTGTTCCTTGTTCGAGTCCCGACTAACCCTGCTCCCTCCACTGGTGGCAGTTAATGACTGGTGGCGTGTTTTCACTCTCTAGCTGTGTCTCGTGAAGTGGGCTCACTCCCTTGCTTTCTGAAGGCATGGGGCGCTACATGAGTGTAAGCACCATGTAGTGTATTCCATCTGCTCCCTACCTGCTTGCCTTCTAGCAACTTAATGTCCAGGCCAGGTAGGGCTCCACCCCGTGGGCCAGATCCTTCAGACAGACACAGGGAAGAGGACTAAATGGCCACAAAAGTTCGAAGAATCTTCTGGGATATACCTGGAGATAGCCCCCGGAATTCATTTATCAATCCATCTCTACTGGTCCAATCACACACATACACAAATGTATGTACACACATATGTTCACATGCTCACACACAGGTACACACAAAAATACACACATGCTCACATATTCACACACCCTCTAGTCATTCTTTCCTTTCCATCACGTTTATTATCCCTAACTCCCAGCAACTCTTCAAAAATTAGTAATGGCCAGTGGGGAAACCCAGGTGTCCTGATATGTCAAATCCTTCTTGGTGCACAGAGTGGCCCAAAGCAGAGAAGTGAGCATGGTGTGGTGCAGGTCCAAGCTCCTCTGAGGGATGGCTTCTCCAAAGTCAGGGTTTTCTTCCCCCGGTGCCAGGATATTGCCAGACACTCAGCATAATCTCTTTTCTCACTGCAAAGGCAACTTGCACAGACCTCCCTATGAGCGTCTTTGCTACAAAGAAGCAGAATCTCAAGTTGTTCTCTCTGTCCTGGGAATGCAAATCAGCAGGACAGCCAGCATCAAAGGCTGTGCTGACCCTGCATGAGCTTAATGTTCTTTTCCTCCCACTCTAAGCCAGGTTGCTTAAACCCCATGAAAAAACTATCCATTCGAGGGAAGAATTCCAGTCTGGCTCCTAAAATAAAGAAGATTTCACTCTCTAACTGCAAGTAAACAGGTCCTCATCATCTAGTGATTGCACTTAGCTCTGTAAAGAAATTCACACAAAATTCACAGCACACATGATTCTATTTACGTTAATAGTGTCATTAAATCATTCCCAGATCTGTGATCTCACTTAACTTCATAATTCCCATATAATGTACATAGGGTAACTTTGAGGACATTTCTTGGTGTCTACAGAGCACCCGTCCCTCCTTCCTTACAGTACCCAGGTTTCTACTCCTGCCCCCTATCAGACCCTGCAAGGGTCTGGGGGAAACTGACCTCCCTCTCAGCACCAGCAGGGAGGTTGGGTAGCTATAGCCAAGCAGCGTGTGTTACTGTCTTCACCATGGTCATTTTCTTGAGACTTTGCACACGATCTAATCGTCAGTCAGGGTTCTTGCAGAAGAGATGCCTTCTTGCCGACAAATCTTGAATTAGAAGTCATGCCGCCCCAAATCTACTGGGAAGCACTTGTAAATGAAGCTAACACCGTGGGTGGCAGAGCACAGAGAGGTAAAAAGAAAATGGGTCTTTGATACCATCACTGAGCTGCTGCCTGCTCTTCTGCTAGACTTTCTAGACCCATGGACCAACAAACCTCCTTTTTTTATTTATACCCATTTAGCTTGTATTTTCTATTATGGTCAATTAAAGACATAAGTGTGTAATAACTAGTGAAAAGTCTAGTGAAAAATGGGACGGTGGCCATCCCAGAATTGCTAGTTCATGTGTATGGTGCCCCCTAGAGTTGTGCAGTGTAAAACCAACACAACTATAAAGAGTGGGCCCTGGGGTAGAGGCAGGGAATTGATCTTGAAGCTGCATTTACAAAGCAAACACATGTTTACATTTGGATTGTTTGCATATTTGGGTGACTTGAAGGGGTGGACCCCATTTATTCATTCAGTCATTTATTAATACCAAAAATTTTTGAGTGCATAATATATGCCTAAGGAGCCCAGGTGGCACAATAGTTAAGCGTTTGACTGCTACTGAAAAGTTGGCAGTTTGAACCCACTAGCAGCTCCACAGGAGAAAAGACTTGTTAATCTGCTCCTGTAAAGATTACAGCCTTGGAAACCCTATGGGGTAGTTCTACTCTGTCCTATAGGGTGGTTATGAGTCAGAACCAACTCGATGGCACAACAATATATGCCAGGCCATGGTAGAAAAGTGAAGACAAATTTCTCCCATACTTTCTAACGGGAGATGTTGATTATAAACAAATTAATATATAAGGACAAACAATGATGTGCTATGAATAAAGCCATGGTATTTTCAATTGTCTCATATGCGTGCAAAAGCAGGACAATGAATAGGGAAGACCGAAGAAGAATTGACATCTTTGAATTATGGTGTTGGCAAAGAATATTGAATACACCATGGACTGCAAGAACAATGAACAAATCTGTCTTGGAAAAAATGCAGCCAGAATGTTCCTTAGAAGCAAGGGTGGTGAAATTTCATCTCAGGTACTTTGGACATGTTATCAGGAGGGACCAGTCCCTGGAGGAGGACATCATGCTTGGTAAAGCAGAGGGTCAGTGAGAAAGAGAAAAATCCTCAAGTAGATGGATTGACACAGTGGCTGCAACAATGGGCTCAAGCATAACAACCACTGTGCAGGACTGGGCAGAGTTTCATTCTGTTGTTCACAGGGTCGCTGTGAGTTGGAAGACTCGACGGCAGCTAACAACAACAACAACACGAATAAAGACAAAGCAAGGTAAGGTCATTGGAGTCGCTGGTTGGTACAAACAGTAATGTGCTTGGATGCTAACTGAAAGGTTGGAAGTATGAGTCTACCTAGATGCACCTCAGAAGCCCTGGTGATCTACTTCTGGAAAATCATCCACTGAAAACCTATGGAGTACAGTTCTACTCTGACACATATGGGGTCTCCATGAGTAGAAACTGACTTGATGGCAACTTTTTTTTTTTTTAAGGTTAGGGCATAGATAGTGTAGGGGGTGGAAGAAGGCATTTAAATAAAGTAATCGTGGCAGGGGCCTCTCTGAGAGATGTCATTTGAGAAGAGACCTGAATGAGGGAAGGGAGGGAAGGGATTTCCAGGCAAAGAGAGAAGTGCCAACGCAAAGACCCTGAGATAGGAGCAAGTATGGCATTGTGGTAGCCAGAATAATGGCTCCTCAATGATGTCCATATCCTAATCCACAGAACCTGTGAATATGATAGGTTACATGGCAAAGGGGAATTGAGGTTGCAGATGGAATTAAGGTTGCTAATCAGCTGACCTTGAAATAAAGAGATTATTCTGAATTATCCAAGTGGGCCCAATATAATCACAAGAGTCCTTCAAGGAGGAAGAAGGAAGCAAGAATGTCAGGTTCAGAGACATGGCATAGTTGAGAAAGACTTAACTGGTGGTTATTGGCTTTGAAGATGGAGGAAGGCACCATGAGCCAGAGAATGCAGGTAGCCTTTAGAACCTGGAAAAGGCAAAACAAAAAAAAGAATTCTCCTCTAGCACCTCTAGAAGGAATGCAGCCCTACCGACATCTTGATTTTAGCCCAGTGGAATCCATTTTAAATGTCTTACTTTCAGAACTGTAAGATAGTAAAGCTGTGTGGTTTTAAGTCTGTAGTAATTTGTTACAGTAACAGTAGGAAATTAATACAGCCTGTTTGAGAAAGAGCAAGAAAGCCAAGATACCTGGAGACACATCCTGTAGGACCTTCTGGACAAGAAAGGATATTGGATTTAATTCCCGAATGTAGTGGGCAGCCATTGGAGGCTTTTCAGCAGTGAGTGACATGATCTGATTTAAGCTTTAAAATGTATCAGCATGGACGAATCTCAAAAACATAATGTTGAAAATAGAAGCAAGTCAGAGAAGATAAATGAGTCCAAAACAGACAACATTAGAATTGATTTCTTATTTAAAGATGCAATTCCATTTTTCAAAAGAGCAAAGAAATAATTAACATAAAATTCAGGAGGAGGGTTACCCCGAGCGGATGCAGGGTGATGGAGTTTGTGATGGACATCAGGGAACCGCTGAAGTACTGATAAACTCTATTTTTCAAGCCATGTAGTGGCTCTGGGGTGCTCATTTTATTGTTTTGAAGTCATATATACTCTCTTTTGTAGCTATGGTAGGTTTCATAATAAAAATGTTTAAAAAAATACTCTGAATTCCAAATAATTTGTGTAGATATTCCACCTCAAGGAGGGGGAACATAACTCCCTACTCCTCAAATGTGGGCTACTCATAGTGACTTCCTTCTAAAGTGTACAAATGGAAAGAGAGGAAAACGGGTAAGTTTACAGTGGAGAGACCTGACAAACACTGCCTCAGTCAGGTGATCGAGGCCAACATCAGCAGTCTTAAGTCACGCTGGTAGTACTTGGCTTTGATGTGATGTGAGGCGGATGGCACTTCACCTCTGTGGTCTTCCTCCCCAAAACCATCATCTCAGTCTAATCATGAGGAAAACATGAGATGCATTCTAATAGTGGAGCATCCTATGAAATAGCTGAGCGGAACTCCTCAAAACTGTCAGGGTCATCCAAAACGAGGTAATTCTGAGAAAACACCACAGCCAAGAGGAGCCTAAGGAAACATCACAACTAAATGAAATGGGATATCCTGGATGGAATCCTGGAACAAAAAAAAATGACGTTAGGTAAAAACTAAGGAAGCCTGAATAAAGTATGGACTTCAGTTCATGATAATGTGTCATGACTAGTTCATTAATTGTAACCAATAAACCATACTAATGTAAAATGTTAATAACAGGGGAAACTGAGTGCAGGGTATACGGGGACTCTCTTCTCAATTTTTCTATAAATCTAAAACTGTTCTAAAAAAATAAAGTCAATTTAAAAAAAAGTGCTCTGGCTGCTGTGTGGATGATTGACTATGGGAAGGCAGGACTGACGCAGGGAGACTTGCTATAAGGCTGTTTTGTAAAGTTCAGGCAAGAGGAAATCTTAGCATGAAATAGCGTAACAGTGAGAGAGAAGGGATCATATACCGGCTATATTTTGAAAGTGGGGACAATGAAAATTTGATATAGAGTGTGAGCAACAACAACAACAAAAAGGAAATGGGACAAGACTTAAGGGGAAGCACATTTGAGAGCAGGAGCTTTTGGGAGGTGTGGGAAGCTGATCTCCCCAGACCCTTCTAGCTGGTGGTTCTAACGGGCTTTGGCTCTTGGAGGGAGGCCCAGACAGCACCTGCATCAGATGCCCTGGCTTCTCACAGCCGTTGGCACAGAAGCTTCTCGGTATAATTACCCGCCAGGAGCTCTAGGAACAGGGTGCAATGCTCCCTATCAGAGAGAACTTCAGTTCTGATTACATGTTCCAGGGACACTGGAACTGTATTTACTGCCGTGGAAACAAAGCAGGATGAGCAGAGAAAGAGAAGGAAGACAGTAGAAAATAACACAAATCAAAAAGCCAGCACAACTAAACAGTGTGGTTGATTGTGATGGTTAAGATTGTGTGTCAGCTTGGCTGGGCCATGATTCTCAGTGTTTGTATGTGATCACCCCCATGAAGGGATCTGCTGTGAGTAGCCCATCAGCTGAAAGGAGGCTTCCTTGGGCGTGTGGCCTGCATCCGTTCTGGCTTTTGCCTTCTCTGGATCCTGCAGCTTCCTCCTGTTCATCTGACCTCTGGTTCTTGGGACTTGAGCTTGCAGCTTACCTGCCAGTCTTGGGATTAGTCAATCTTTACAGCCTGTGAGCAAGAGCCCTGCTTTCTGACCTGCCGATCTTGGGTTCTCCAGCTCCGGCAGATACATGAATCAGGAGGAGCCTCTATCCTGATCCATGCACTTGGGACTTTCCAGCCTCTATAATCATGTGAGCTGTTTCCTTGATATAAATCTCTCTATACATGTATATTTGTATGCGTTACTGGTTTTGCTTCTCTAGATATCCTAGCCTAAGACACTGATCTTCAGGAGGGGAAAGGGAGGCAAGGTCAAGAGGGGGTTGCCTCACCTGCTTGGATAACTCCCTGGTCAAGGTCAAAACCACTTTGAGCAGGGCCACGTGCAGGGTTGTCTGAGGGGTGCTGGCTCCTCCTTAGTCTGCAGGGCCAGTTCTGTTGGTTTGGCCAGCTCAGTGGGAGCCGTTTGAGAGCCAGAGAGGGTCCTTGTCAGGCTCCACCTCCCTGCACCACCCATCAATTTCTGGAAGATGGAAGCCCCCTCGGCACCAAGGGTCATCTTCCCCACCCTTACCTCGGGGTAGCCAGAGGACGACGCATCATGGGCTGGATGATGCTGGGCTCTAATCTAGAGCCAAAGACAACCATGGTTCTTTGATGGGGTTAAATTTTTTATTTTTTAGTAAGGAATGGGATTGTAAAATGCACTCTTTCTCTCTCTCTTTTTTTTTTTTCCTCTTCTTTTTGTTCCCCCTGAATCACACCAAAATAATAATATGAGCAGTAATAATGATAGCTACTCCTCCTGCCATCCATTTATCAATCATCATCTATGTGCCAGGCTCACTGCTAAGTGATGTCCTTACATTAACTCATTTTATCATTGTAGCATCCTTGCGAGGTGGGTATTATTATCTTCATTTCATAGATAATAATGCCAGCCCACTTTTATCCAATTTGTGCCATATGCCAGACACTGTGCAAACAGCCTGCTATCACATTTACAAAGGGAGGTATGACCGTCATCCTGATTTTATAGAGGAGTGAAGTAGCTTGTCCAAGGTCTTCAACCCATCAAGGCCAGGGCTGAGACGCCACAGCAGGTTCCCTGGAAGGGCACATGGCCTGGAACACCTGAGCCACTGTGGGCCAGAACTAGGAACTAAAGGATGCTTCCCTGTTGGCATTTTATTTAATACCTTTTTTGAGATATAATTCACATACCATACAATTCGCCCATTTAAAGTGTGTAATTCAATGGCTTTTAGCGTATTCACAGAGTTGTGTGAATTATAGAACTTTTGCATCACCCCAAAAAGAAACTCTTTACCCCTTAGTCATTGCCTGCCTATTCTTCCTCTCCTCTATCCCCTGGCAACCACTAATAATCTACTTTCTGTTTCTATGGATTCGCCTCTTCTGGACATTTTATATAAATGGAATCATATAATGTGTGATCTTTCATGATTGATTTTTTACATTTAACATAATGTTTTCAAAGTTCTTTCATGTTGTAGCATCTATCAGTACTCCATTCCTTTTTATTACTAAATAATATCCCATTGTATGAATAGACTTACTCCATTTTGTTTATCCATTCTTCAGTTGATGGACCTTTGGGTTGTTTCCACTTTTTGGCTATTATGAGTAAGGCTGTCATGAACATTCATGAACAAGATTTTGTACAGACATGTTTTCATTTCCTGTTAGAATTTTTTGCAGGACTCTGAGATAGTGTTAAAGACAGACATTTTGAAATTAAATTTCCTCCTATACAGAAACTGTCGGGGAAAGACACGAAGATTTCAGACTGCTTCCAGGAAAGGCCACCTGGAAAGCCTGACAAGGCGTCTGTATTTACCTTGGGGCATCCACCTTCTCAAAGAGTCTACAGTCAGATCTTTCCTCTGGACAGGGTTCCAGAGTTGATTAAACTTGAGATACTGACATTTGCCAGCACAGTTTATAAAAGACTGGTGTGTAAGCTCAGCATGCTTGTCCATTCATTTATGGCAAAGAGGAAGATCATCAGGCAGGTTAGATTGTTTAATGACCTGATTAGGCTTTTTCTCCCAGTGGGCAGGCTGTTTAAGGAGCCAAATAAAAATCAGAAGGTTGCTTTGTGAGTGTGACTTTGGAAGAACTGGGGCTAGTTCTGGGGTATGAACGTGTAATTAAAAAAAACCAAACCGGTTGCCTTTGAGTCAATTCGGTCTCATAGCAACTCTATAGGACAGAGTAGAATTGCCCCATAGGGTTTCCAAGGAGCAGCTGGTGGATTCAAACTGCCTACCTTTTGATTAGCAGCTGAACGCTTAACCACTGCACCACCAGGGCCCCTGAAAGTATAACGGCACCCTGTTAAGAGAGCCATCATGTGATTGGGGTATATCTGCCCCAATATCTGGTCATCTTTCTGAACCCTCCATAGACTGGAGAGTGGTCACCGCCAGTATTGGTATCTGTGACTCGGTGATTTCCCTGTGCTTTCAGTGCTAACCAACCCTTCCCTATAGATCCTCCTTTCAGAGTTGTTAATGTCTACTCCCTTTGTACGACCAATGGTGATGACTCTCAAACTCTTATTTCAGAGCAGACCTCTCTTCTACATACTACCCAGGCCGTTCAGCTCAGTAAGTGTTAAACTAAACTCCACAACTTACTCTATCTCTTGGTTCCTTTTTTTGTAAATAGGTGACCATCCATTTAGTCATCCGAATCAGAGATTAAAGAGTGTCCCAGTTTCCTCCTTTTTCCTCACTTCCAACATACTAAGTCCTAATTTTCCTCCTTAAAGTGTCTCTTGTTTTCCTGTTATTGCCCTCGTTTCACTCCTAATTATCACTCACATAAACTAATGGTCAATTAACTTTTTCTACAAATGGCCAGATAATACATACCTTAGGCTTTGAGGGCTATATGGTCTATGTTGCAACTCCGCCACTGTAGTGCAAAAGCAGCCATAGATGATATGTTAATCAATGAGAATATGCTTGCTTTCAAATAAAACTTTATTTATGAACACTGAAATTCCACATGCCATGAAATATTCTTCTATTGATTTCTTTTCAACACAGTCCTCAAGACCTTTGGCCCACCAAGGTTGGATCTGGGTTTGATGAGTAACCTCAGGTCCAGATCTCCAAAACGAGAAATAGTTCCCCATTAGTTCTCTGGGAAGGAGAGAGATGGCAGAACTGTAAAGAAAAAGAGATTGCTTTTCAGAATTTTCCATCTGTGCTTCTCAGTCAACTCCTGGCACCATTTTGTCTTCTCTATCCTTCCTCAGACTCCTTCATCAAGTCTTCTAATGTCCTTTTTATTTTAGCTGGTTATTAAAGAAAAATCTATTAGATATCAGATAGTCATTGAGGACCCTCTATTTAATCCTTTCCAAGAAGTATGAATTTTTATAGAGGATATTTGATGCCCAGAAAAATTTCTACTTGTTCATTTTTTCAACTTGTTCTTTTAACCACTCAGTCAACGTATATTTTTGAGTACTTATTATGCTGCTACTCAAAAAGTTGGTGGTTCAAACCCACAAGTGGCTCCATGGGAGAAAGACCCAGCTGTCTGCTACAATAAAGATTACAGCCTAGGAAATCCTATAGGGCAGTTGTACTGTGTCCTATAGGGTCACTATGAGTCAGAATTGACTCGATGGCACACAACAGCAACAACATTACGCTCAGGAAGGAGCCTCTGGTGGAGCAGTGGTTAAATGCTCGGCTGCTAACTGAAGGGTCAGCGGTTCAAACCCACCAGCTGTTCTACAGAAGAAAGATGTGGCAGTCTGCTTTCATAAAGATTACAGCCTTGGAAACCCTATGGGACAGTTCTACTCTGTCCTACAGGTCGCTATGAGTAGGAACTGACTGAACAGCAATGGGTTTGGATTATACTGGGCACTCTAGGTGATTGTTGTTGCTGTGTGCCATTACCTTGACCCTACAGGACAGAGTAGGTCTGCTCCATAATGTTTCCTAGGCTGAAATCTTTACAGGAGCAGACTGCCAAGTCTTCTCTCCCATGGAATGATTGGTTGGTTCAAACTGCTGACTTTTGGTTAGTAGTTGAGCACTTAACCACTGAGCCACCAGGTCTCCTCCTGTAGGCGTTAGGGAGATAGAAATGAATAAGACACAAATCTTGCCCTCAAAACAACTCAGTCTAGTAGGGAAGGATGTAAGAGAAAGTAGCGGTGGGAATTTAGGTCTTGGTAATTAATGTGACAAAGTTTGGAAGTCTGCTTTGGCATAATTATGGAAAGGTGGAAGCATCATATTTGTTTGAACTATACAAAGAACTTTATTTGGCATGTAAACACGTTCCAGGAGGCATAGCTGCTTAGATCTTGATGCCCTGTAGAAATGTGAGTCCAGGAAGCAAGCATTTCCCAACCCTGCCTTAGCCACTTCCTTTTCCCAGCAGCTGAGCTCAAAAATTGTGCTTTGATCTTAACTCCTGCAGCCCTTTCACTCAGAGTTGAGGTAGAAGTAATACCTGATTATGATTTGATTTAATAATTGCATATTTTAAAACTTCAAATGATAGAGGATAATACCAGCTAGCATGACTCTGGGTGCATAGCAAGGACATATAATAAATGCTTTCTGAACAAACTACCGTGTGAAAATTAAAATGCTTTGAAATTGCATTGCAGGCAAATGAATGAATTAAGTTTAAAGCAAATAAGTCAAGCAAATGTCAATAGTCTAAGGAAATTGCTTCTTAAACTCTTCTGAATGTCATATGTAGACTGTTCACATTAAAACAGAATAGCACATCTTCCTAGACTTTCAGTGGCTTGACTCACTATCATGGGAATGGTTGCTTTTTCATTAAAGCGGGACAGAATTGATTGGGATAATTTCACTTCTTTTTTTTTTTTTTTTTTTTAAAGGCTCCTAGAGAGGAGTCGCTGGGTAGTGCAAATGATTAAGTGCTCGACTACTAATCGAAAGGTTGGCAGTTTGAACCCATCCAGAAGTACCTTGGAAGAAAGGCTGGTGATCTGCTTCTGAAAGGTCACAACCTTGAAAACTCGATGGAGTGCCGTTCTACTCTGCAAAGTGTGGGGTCAAGTGAGCAATGCACTAAAAAAAAAAACTCTGTTTACATTTGACAGAGCACAAGACGTTTATCGTAAGAGTTTCCATTCTGCATTTAGTTAATAGTTGCTGCATTTTCATTTGTTGTGTCAAATAACCTAAGTGAAGTAATATTTACAGTATCCTCATCAATAAGCAAAATCATGACAAACAGAGAAAAGACTGAAATTGTCAAGGATTTCGTTTTACTTGAACCCACGATCAATGCCCATGGAAGCAACAGCCAAGAAATCAAACTACATATTGCACTGGGCAAATCTGCTGCAAAAGGCCTCTTTAAGGTGTTAAAAAGCAAAGATATCACTTTGGGGACTAAGGTATGCCGGACCCAAGGCTTCGTATTTTCAATTGCCTCATATGCATGTGAAAGCTAGACAATGAATACGGAAGACCAAAGAAGAATTCATGCCCTTGAATTTATCCTGTTGGCAAAGAGTATTGACTATACCGTGGACTGACAGAAGAATGAACAAATCTTTCTGGGAAGAAGTGCAACCAGAATACTCCTTGGAAGCCAGGATGGCGAGACTATGTTTCATGTACTTTGGACATGTTATTAGGAGGGACCAGTCCCTAGAGAAGGACGTCATGCTTGGTAAAGTACAGGGTCATCGAAAAGGAGGAAGACCTTCACTGAGATGGGCTGACACAGTGGCTACAATAGCGGCCTCAAGCATAACAAGGATCGTGAGGATGGCACAGGGCCGGCCAGTGTTTCCTTCTGTTGTACATACAGCATCGCTGGGACTCAGAACTGACTCGACGGCACCTAACAATGACAGTAACATCATGATTGTTACTACTTATGTTTGCTTTATTCTGTTTGTGTATTCAAAAACAAAGAAACGAACAAACAAAAAGAACTAAACACAAGCCATAAAAGAGATGATTTTTTTCTGTGTAATTTCAATGAATGTGTTCCTTATTCTGCCTTTCATAATTGTGCTAAGGAAGAATTATAATTTTTACCACTGTAAGGAAAATTTAAGATTTTGGAATGGACAAAAGAGATTACTGGGTATTCTTTCAATGAAAGGCTGAAGCCCCCAGGGATTATTTAATTCCGTACAGAGGTGACTTTGCCTAGGCTGTTATCCAACTCTCTAGAGATAAAAGTTAACTTCTAACAAACTGACAACATTGCGAATATTTCTTGTGCATAGGAATGTAAATTAGTCGTGTTCCTACAGAATGAAATTATCACACTATGGATGGAACTATTTCAATGTTTCTTTGCTGCATTTATGAACATAATAAATTAAATCCCTTATACACATTCATTTTATATCTGAGAGTCATGATTTTTATTAGTTTTTGAAAATTATCCTTTGACATCACATTTAAATTTATTTAAAAGTTTCAGTTAATTAATAATTATAGATGTGGAACAAAAAAGTGACCTTTTGCCATTTTGATCAACACATCAAGAAGAGCACAAAATACTTAGACGTTAAGAGCAAAAAGATGCTGGCCTAAAATCCAATCCAAGTAGAAACAAGTAACTTTCATCGGAATTTCCAATTCTTTTGATAGTAATTCATATCTTTATTGGCTAAGCCTGTTACAACAGTGATTGTAACAAAGTAGTCAGTAGCTGTTATGGGGCATTAGAATGGACTTCAAAGGTCCCCTAGGTAGTGCCAACTGCTTGTACTCCACTACTAACCAAAAGGTTAGCCGTTCAAACATACCCAGTGGCACCACAGAAGAAAGGCCTGGTGATCTGTTCCTGTAAAGACCACAGCCTAGAATACCAGATGGAACAGTTCTACTTTGTAACAACATGAGGTTGCCATGAGTCGGAATTGACTCAACATAATGGGTTTGGTTTTTCCTTTTTGGTTCCATATTAAAAAAAGATCCATTCAGAATGAGACTGCCATTTTGGTGAATGGTTGAATAAGTACAAGACTTCGTAAAAACAAACAAACAAACAAAAAAACTATAAGGTAAACTTGGCTGAGGAATATTTTATAGCAAAGTGGCTTCACAAGCCAAGGAAATTTATAGCATTTACCCAAAAAAAAAAAAAAAAATCAACTATGTCCTCACCAGATTTATTGCAAACTACAGCCTGATCAGTTTATACCAGTCCATGCCAACAGGAGACATTTCTCAGTGCAGCGAAACACTGAATGGGTTGCCAAACAGCATCATTCAGTGTAGAAATCTCTCTGTAAAACAAGACTTCCCAATAGGTGGGCCAGAGTTGGGGAACAGTAAATATTTGCAAAATGAAAGGAACAAATAAATGAGGGGCCATGTCCAGACAGCAGGGCGTTTAGGTCACGGGATTATCATGTGCAACAGGTGTTGTTTGTGAAGGTCAAGGAAGTGTTTCACACATATACCCATGCCTACTAATTTTCAAGGTTATTATGATTATAATACAGTACACGTTTATTTAAATCACCATTACCTTTATTATAGTTTCTTGGTATCTGTAAATAAAAAGTATGACAACTATAGTAGGGAGGTCTGAAAAATTTTTTTTGTTTAAAAAGGGAAGATGTTACTCAAAAAGTCTGAATTATGATTATATTTCTTCAGTTACTCTCGATTCCCTCTTCCCCCAGCCCCTGGAAACCACCAATCTGCTTTCTATCTCTATGGATTTACCTAATCTGGATATATTATGTAAATGGAATAATACACTATAAGACTTTTCGTATCTGGCTTTTTTCTCTGAGTATAATGTTTTCAAGGTCCACCCGCATTGTGCTTCATTCCCTTTTATGACTGAGTAATATTCCATTGTATATGTATACCACAATTTATTTATCCATTTGTCTGTTGATAGGTATTTGAGTTGTTTCCACATTTTGGCTATTGTGAATAATACTGCTACTAACGTGAGTCTACATGTGTTTGAGTTTCTGTTTTCAGTTCTTTGGGGTATATACTAGGAGTGGAATTGCTGGGTCATAATGTAATTCTATGGCAAACAACTTTTTAATCTTATTTGGAGGTCTTAATTAAAATCAAATTTCAGCAAAACACTGTCTAACTAACTATCATATCAGAGATATTTGGGTTGCTGGTATTTTCTCCAAAGAGATTTTAGACATATACTTTCAACGATCTAATTTTGGTTCAGAATTTACTGAAGAGTGAAAACTAGAGAACTTCAGAGTAATTTAATCAATTCCTTTTGCTCTAAACTGGCATCTCAAGATAATGCACTCCATCTCTTGGGAAAATGTTTCCATATTTATTACATTCTTGGGAATTTCTTTATATCTGACCTACTCAGTTTGATCTTGTCTCCTTCCTTTTGGCTCCTGACATTTACAAGGAGACTAGAACTTTGTAGAAGCAATCACATAATCTCCCAAAGAAGTTGCTACTTTATGGTTTGATTTTTGAAAAATTCCAAGCGCTATTATCATTAAAGTTGAATAATGTCATAGGATAATAATTAATTTGATCCTTCACTATTCAGTGTCAACTGCCTGCACAGAAAAGCAATCAAATATGATAAGTAATACATGGTTTAAGAGCATGGGGTTTAACATAGATCAGACCTAGGTTTCCATCCTGGCTTCAGCACTTACTAGCATGTCTCCTTTGGCACATTGTTTAACCTTCTAAAGTCTTGGTTTGCTTGTCTATAAACTGGGATAATAATACTGCTTCCTTCTTATGGTTGTGAGAATTAAACAACATGCTGCATATAAAGGGCCCAGCATCTAATAGGTTCCCAATAACTACATGTTTTTGTTGCTTCTTATCTGTAGTAGATTCACTCTATCAAAAGAGAGCAGTAGATGTTATGTAATAGATAATTATCTTTACTAATTATCTGAGAGATGATTTTCCATTCTCAATTGCTCCATCAGGTCAAATTTGAAGGCAATGATGGTTTGGTTTTTTTTTGTGTGTTTGTTTTTTAAATGCTTCTTTGTTTAAATCCAGAATAAGAGAGAAAACATTGAATGTCTTTTTGACTTTTAAACAATTTTAATTTTAATGTTTTATTCTCAATTACTTGTACTTTCTCCCATTTCACAGAAGTCAAAGTACGCTTAAGTCTTGCTGAGCTTGTTGTCAAAGACCCTGGACCTTTAGACAATGGCATTTGGGTGGCAACTCTCAGCTACCACGGGCAGAGTGGCTGTCAGAAGTGATTAATTCTGAGATTATTTCATTCTCTGCATTAGTGACATCTAACAGAGACAAGGTAGCAGGATAGAACTAATCAGCGTCAATACAAAAAACCAAGAGATTCAACATCATACTCGGGCTGCAGAAGGAGGTACATTCTCGATGGGGAGAAGATGGTGGAGATGAGGCTGAGATCTGCCTTCTCCTTCTGTAAGTGCCACTCTGTGCCCTCACACAGAGGGCTCTTTAAGTTAAGATGATGACAACTATTCAGCTTGGGAACCATAGGCTGAAAGTGGAAGCCTCCAGGAATAAGGAAGCATACTCGACGTGAACATAAAATTATCACAATGACCTTTCAAGTGCATTGTTGTTAAGCTGTGAGCAGATAACAAAACTAAAGTAACAGTAGATCGCGAAAACTGAGCACTAAGGAAAAGAGTCAGTCTATGATTTGGAGGAATCCGCATCCTACTACAAGGAGCCCTAGTGGTGCAACGGTTAAGCACTCAGCTGCTAACTGAAAGGTTGGTGGTTCGAACCCACCCAGAAGCTCCATGGAAGAAAAGACCTGACAATCTGCTCCTGTAAAGAGTACAGCCTAGAAAACCCTATCAGGCAGTTCTACTCTGTCACTCTGGGTCATTCTGAGTCAGAATTGACTCAGCACCTAGCAACAACAAAGCACGCTATTACAAAGGTTTGATTGCTGTCATTTTTACCATAATTTCCAGAGGTATTTATTCTGATATTGTATTAAACTGTGCTTTTTATCTAAAAATATGAAACTTAATGGTAACTATTTACTTACAGCCATATCATGATTACATACTTAACTCTATAGCAATTCCAGGAAATTAATTCTCCTTAGTTAAGTTTGGAGACTTAAAACAATAAGTTCAATTACTGACTTTATCTTTTTAATAAAAAATGATAGGGTGCCATATTCACCTATTTTCAGAAAGAAACACACACTAAACCTCATCCTATATTCCTCTCCATTCCCAATGTTTCGCTTCTCCATTTATGAAAGTGAAGCTGAACAGGCTGGGTTCCTTCCATCCTTTTAATGATAAAGATTACTCCTCCATCTGTGCCTCTTTCTGGGTTCCCAGGTGGAGGCTGCTGTTTAGATGGTAGAGCACAGTGCTAATTAGACGAGCATCTCATCTGTTCCAGTCTCTCGCATGAGGCAACTGTCTCCATTAAAGGAATGATGGGAGGCAATATGAGAGAAGAAATTTTGTTCTAAGAGTACAGATTGTGCCCCTGATTTCCACTGTCTGATACTGATAACCAGGATGAAAGTGAAAATGTGTGGAGGGCTCTGTCTGATACCATTGCTGCTAACTTCTCAAACTGACTTACCAAGATACCTCTTAGAGTAGCACAGTATGAATGTGTATTCTCAGGTGTCTATGGTATAACCCACAGTAAAATCCTCAAACTCAAAATTTCTTTAAAGTATTGTGCTTTGTTTTTAAAATTCACATGCTTCCTGGATATTAATGCATAGTATTCTTATTTATTTTCATATAAAATAATATTTTCAAGTACCATATGTAACTGAGACTTGCTAGTAGATGTTCATCGATCCCATTTCCTATTTCTGGCACACAGAAAAACTATTTTCCAGCCTTCTTTGGAATTAGCAACACAGAGCTATCTATTAGGTTCTAGTCAATGGGATGTGGGTAGAAATAACATACCCTCCTCTTGGCCTGGCACGGAATCACCCATGTTTCTCTCACCCTTCCATGGTGATCTTAGAGGCTATATGTTTAGTATGGAGTGACACTATATGCAAAATAGTGGGATCCCTGTATCCTCACTTGGAGGAGAGGGGTATGACAAGAGCAAGAAATAAAATATTATTACGTTAAGCCACTGAAGTTTTAGGGGTGGTTTGTTACAGCAGCTATTATTACTTATCCTGACTAATACACTATTAAAGCAGTTTTTTCTTACAGGGTGCACACATCAAGATGCAATTTCATTGAGTTAATCAATTCTGAAAATGGAGCTGAATTGAAGAGAGCTGAATAGCATTATTAGATTTTGCATCTTGGCAATTTCTCTCTGTCTTGCTGTTGGAGCTCTGGTGGAAAAGTGTTTAAGAGCTTGGCTGCTAAGCAAAAGGTTGGCAGTTCAAGTCTACCAGCCACTCCTTGGAAACCCTATGGGGCAGTTCTACTCTGTCCCATAGGGTTGCTATGAGTCAGAATTGACCCAACAGCAACGGGTTTATTTGGATTTTTTTTTTTCTTGGTCTTGCTGCTACATTATTTCTAGACCCCAGACTCACAAAAATATGTAAAATAATAATAATAATATTTTTTAAAATTTTCTTTTCTCCCCAAAGCTTAGTAAGGTCTATCAGGTAATCATTGAAGGAAGACGCCTAGAATACCATTTTAAAAATGCAGTATTTTTAGGCTAATTTGGGTTGAAATTTTTGCAAGTGCATCTTTTTGTCAAGAGGAAAGTAAGTTTACACCATTTGGCAGACTTAAAGGGTTTCTGACCCACTGTCATTCTGTTAAGGAGCCCTGGTGGCACAGTGGTTAAGTGCTCGGCTGCTAACTGAAAGGTCAGTGGTTCAAACCTACTAGCCACTCCACGGAGAAAGATGTGGCAGTGTGCTTCCATAAAGATTTACAACCTTGGAAACCCTATGGGGCAGTTCTACTCTGCCCTATAGGGTCTCTATGAGTTGGAATGGCCTCAATGGCAACAGGTTTGGTCATTCTGTTAGTGTCTCAATTTTTCTGTTGTTGCAAATTGATGATGGATAACAGTTTATTTTACACCAATGTGATCATTCCATCACATATATTATGAGTCTCGGAAGAGTTATCCCCATGATCACTCTCTTCATATAATGCAAATCCTAAGACTTGGTGACACTTCCTCCCTTGTACCAGTCCCAATTTTCCATGGACACAACCACAAAAAGCCAGTAGAGGACAATCTTTCACCACTTTCAGGCATTGTGTACCCATCGCCATCAAGGCGATTCTGACTCATAGTGACCCTACAGGACAGAACAGAACTGCCCCATGGGGTTTCCAGGGTATAAATCTTTACAAAAGCAGACTTTCACTCTTTTCTCAAGTGGAGCAGCTGGTGGGTTCGAACCATCAACCTTTCAGTTAGCAGCCAACTGCTTAACCACTGTGCCACCATGTCTCCATTATGTAACCTGGACAATTTCCTCACCTATTCATTCCACCAACAATCTCTCACTAGTGTTTCACAAAATTTTGTTATCCCCAAACCACTTAAAAGTTGTCCAGTGTGCTTTTGGACCATTAATTCTAAGTGAATAGAAAAAGACTTGATAATTACTTAAATTATAAAAACTGAATATAATATTTAATCAATGGAAGGAATAATAGTTTCATGTCAGTAAAAGAGGAATGATCTCATTGCTAACCTTTCACTAAGCTTTTTATGCAATAATTCAAACAAAGGTTCTACATGCAATGTTTCTTTCTTGCTTCTTTATTGCCACTAAATTAGAGAATTCAAAATTACAGTTATAGTTCATTGGGAATGTCAGCAAGAGTTTGGTGGCTCCATCTGGTAATTCTGGATATTCAGATCAAATATGGACCTAGAATTAATAAAGAGATTTATCAGTGAGTAGTACCTTGAAAACTCTAACCTCACAATGGAATGGAAAGCTGATAGTTTGGGTTCCACTTGGGAATAGTGACAAATAAATTCCTAATCCACTCTGCAGAGCAATTCTTTATGTTCCATTTCAGCATCTTGATGTCGTTTTTAATGTTCAAGGATATTTCACTGCTTTGTTTTCTCTAATGAGAAAGAAAATCATCAAATATTGGGAGTGGGTCAAATTCCTAATGACTGAGATGTTTATACCACAGCTTGTTTTGTTTGGTTGTGTTTGAATCCTAACACCTTACCCACAGCATTGAGAATTGTCAGTTGTTCATCCATGAAGTGATAAATTCAGGCTTGTCAAGATAATCTAGGACATTGCTGAGGTATACCATGCATTTGAAATGCTAGAAATGGTCTTTATTGGCATTATCAGTGCCATGAAGAAATTTTCTCATCCCTCATTTCGAGAGCTCCGAGGAGCACATTTCACTCTGCCAAACAGCATCCTCCAGCGGGGAAAAGCAGTGTCTTGTATTCACTCCCATTTCTTTGCAGAATCTTATTCATTGCCTTAATCTTAATCTTCCTTATTCATTGTCCAGCTTTTTCATACACTCAATAGTTGCAAGTTGATCTTAGTTATTATTTTCACTATTTCCTTAAACATAAAATTGACATTGGGAGGCACTATGGTAGACTGTTAATTAACCTCTGAAAATCAAGCAGTGTGTGGATTTGCATTTAGGGACTACTCTTCTAATCTAAACTGAATGGAAGAAACAATGAAGTAAAAGAGCTGAACAGAAGATTTCAAAAAGTGGCTTGAGAAGATAAAGTGAGATATTATAATGAAATGTGAAAAGACCTGGAGTTAGAAAGCCAAAAGGGAAGAACACGCTCGATATTTCTCAAGCTGAAAGAACTGGAAAAAAATTCAAGCCTTGAGATACAATTTTAAAAGATTCTATGGGTAAAATATTGAAATGACACAAGAAGCCTCAAAAGAAGATGGAAGGAATATGTTGTTGTTGTTGTTGTTAGGTGCCTTTGAATAGGTTCAACTCATAGCAACCCTGTATACAACAGAACGAAACACTGCCCGTTCCTGCGTCATTCTCACAATCATACCTATGTCTGAGCCTATGGTTGCAGCCACTGTATCAATCCATCTCATTGAGGGGCTTCCTCTTTTTCGCCGACCCTCTTCTTTACCAAGCATGATGTCCTTCTCCAGGAAACAGTCCCTCTTAACAACATGTCCAACATACGTGAGATGAAGTCTCCCCATCCTCACTTCCAAGGAGCATTCCGGCTGTACTTCTTCCAAGACAGATCTGTTCATTCTTCTGGCAGTCCATGGTATATTCAATATTCTTCGCCAACACCATAATTCAAAGGCATCAGTTCTTCTTCTGTCTTCCTTATTCATTGGCCAGGTTTTGCGTGCATATGAGGTGATTAAAAATACCATGACTTGGGTCAGGTGCCCTTTAGGAATATACAGGAGTGAAATCTTGAAGCCTCTTGTCTCTGTCCAGTGGCACAATGAATCCATTTTATACTGGAAAGTATTAGTGTGGTAATGTTGTTTACCACCTACCACACTCTACTTTATGTGCAAATAATACTTTCTGGAAAAAATTTTCTAAAAGACACTGAATTGAGTACTGGAGCAAATGGATTTTCAGTTAAATGAATTTCAATTTTCAGATATTTATTATTTTCACTTTCCTTTTCTAGCTATTTCTATAAAATCATCATCTTGGCAGAGTCATTGTCCCAACATTTAGAAGTTCTCATTCTCGACTTGTACTGGAGTCCATTTATAACATACACTGTAATGCATTTAGATAACAGGTAGGTTTTCAGGGCAGCCAGAGGAGTCCCTCTTTTGGGAGAGGATTCCAAAAACTACTGAATGTGTGACTCTTTTACAAGCAGGGTACACTCAGGCACCAAAAGTTCATCAAAATATTCTCATATATCAATAATAGATATTATAGTTTTGTTTTCTTAGAAATGGACCACTTGCATTCTATATCATGTCTATTATCTGTGCATATCTACCTATCTGTCTATATGTATCTATCTATCAAGTCGTTGGGTGGTGCAATTAACAGGCTTGGCTTCTAACCTAAAGGTTGGAAATTTGAGTTCACCCAGAGGTGCCTCAGATAAACGGCATGACGACCTACTTCCAGAAAAACCAGCCACTGAAAATCCTATGGAGCACAGTTCTACTCTGACACACATGGGGTCGCCATGAGTTGGAGATGACTTAACAGCAACTGGAGTTGCCAGGCAGAGGGAACAGCAAGTGCAAAAGCCCCAAATCAGTAGCATGTCTGACATGTTTAAGGAATCCATCTCTGAGGTAAGTAGTGTGTTTGGCAAAAAAAAGCATGATGAATAAAACACAGTCAAGGCTTTCAGGAAATTCCAGTTTAGAGGGGAGACAGACAAACTTAATTATTAAACAATGTGGAAAGCGTGATAATGGGCATAAAGTCATTTGTTAATATGAAGGAAGAAATATACAACTCAGTCTGTGTAGGGATGAGGATGAAGGGGAAGGCTTCCTGGTAGAAAAGACAGCTAAACTGAATCTTAACTAAGAATTGCCCAGGAAAAAACTGGGGACAGAGTAGAAGGAAATCATCCCACCAAGTGGAGGAGACTGAGTCATCGAGATAAGAAACAGATTGTATGGTGTATTTGTGGTATAATAACAAGTTTGGTATTGCTGTATCTTGTAGGGTGAGGCAGGGAGTGGAAAGAGATGAGGCTGGAGAGGTCCAGCTTGCTAGTGTACCACATTAGGTAGCATGATATTGATATAGTAGATTAGAAAAGGATAGAAGATTAAGAGAGTGACATGACCAGATTTCCAAGTGCCCACTCTGTGCCCTTGTGGAGTACTATTAGGTGCTGGGGCTAAAAGCTAGATAAGACACAATATGCTTTTTTTTGGCCTACTTTCCTGTTCTACTCCTGACCTGCTCAACCTTGATTCACACCCAGATCACCTTTCCTCCCTGCTCACTGCAGGTTGGGTGGTCAGTGTCCAGTTCCCTTCCTTTAGCCCAGACCAAGATCCAGGATGGAGGACAACAAAATTACTCCTCAGTTCCTCAGCATGCTTAACATACTAGCTTTAGCTTGAGAAGACATCCTACCATCTGCTTCACGGCACCAGAACTATGAAAACTGAAAGACCCGATTCCTTCTCTGTTTCAAGCCTTCAAACAAGTCCACCTCTTGCAGGGAAACTTGGAACAAATCACTTCTTCAAAAACTGATGTACCACCTTTCCCAAGAAACCTTTTCTCAGTGGTCCATGGACCCCCTGAAATGTGAACTCCATCAATCTACATGCAAAATGTTGTAAGCATGTGCATATCTGTATTTTTCAGGAGACAGGGTTCATAGTTTTTACCAGGTTCTCAAACAGATTTGCAACCCAAAGGATATTAAGAAAAACTGCTATAAACCTTTTACACAAGAAGAAAAAATTTGCAACTATGAAGTGGCCATATTTTTTTTCTCCAGCAATTATCACGTAAGGCTTCTTGTTGTATTTACATCTCTATATTCCTAGTCCTATCCTCCAACCCACCTTTTTTTTTGGTATTTGTGTTCCCTCTGTTGCTTACTAGGAGCATTTACCACTACTAACAACGCTTTATAAATTTCTTGTTCCCTTCTCAAGGCCCTAAAAAAAAAAGTTGCTGGCGACCCCATGTGTGTCAGAGTAGAACTGCTCCATAAGGTGTTCAGTGACTTTTTTTTCAGAAGTAGATTGCCAGGCCTTTCTTCAGGGGTGCCTCTGGGTGGACTCGAACCCCCAACCTTTCAGATAGCACCTGAGTACATTAACTGTTTGCAGCACCCAGGGACTGACTCCTCTCAACGTCCTATTTCCCTTTATCCCTCTCACAGTCCTCCTTAGGTATATTTAAAAACAGTAAAACCCAGTTCTTTATCCTAACACTACGGTTTCATTTTCTGCATATCCCCCTATCTGGATCCAAAATGTACTTCTACAGAGCTGCAATTTTAAAACTTTTACATATTTTTCTTTCCTAAATCATAGTCTTTACTATAACATTAGTATAATTAGTATAATCTTCATCGTATTCTAGGTTGACATGATTTATGCTTAGCTTCTTGTTAAACATTTAGGATGCTTCCAATTTTTTGCTATTATATTACAGCTACACCTTCAGGCAGAGAAGCTTTCTCTACAAAAGGAGAGTGACGTGATCTGATGAACAATGGTATGTCCTTCTGTTAAGTTCACAAGAGCAGGAGACTGATACAAAGGTATGAATATCTTCATGGTCTTTGATGTGTGGTTGGCATAATGCTTTCAGAAGTATTACAATTTTATAATTCGAGCAAAATGTACTGTATGATTGATACATATTGCTGACCTTAAGAAGTGGTAAATTAAATCATGGATGAAGGATCTGCAGACTGCATTCATTCTGTAAGAAGTTTAGGTCACAATTTTGAGTGTGTCATTTTTATTTAAAATCAATTTCTGCTTTGAAATCTCTGAGGTGCATAATATCAACTTCAAAGGATGAAGGTAACATGACAAAGAATTAGTATAAAGACTGATTAAAATGTTAGTTATTATGAGAATATTACACTAGGGCCATTTTGGCTGATGACATCTGTCAATGTCATTAACCTTATAAAGGACAAATTTATTTCAAAAGGCATTTAAATAATTATTCAATAATTATTTTTTATTGAAAACACAGAAGTTACAGTAATTTTTTTATTGTTATAAAAGAGAAACTAAAAAGAACTCAAGTGCAATGATACTTAGTTTCCATTCAAACTAACAAAATCACTTTGAAAAACAAAAACTCAGCTTAATTTACTCAAGCTATAAACACATATTTTTCTATTTGTTATTAAGAAAACTCTAATGGAATAATTACCAAAGTGATCTTTTCAAAAGTGATCTTTTCAGCACATCTTCCTGAACCCAATTCAAATAGTAAATTAGTATGTAGTTTACAAAGACTACAGTGTGGGGGGGGGGGGGGAGGGGGGCGACTGTATAATTTTAATGTGAAAATTTAAGACTCAGAGAGCTTGTCATTTATCATATGGCAATAAATAGTATTTCTAGCCATTTCTTAAGCATGTTTTCTTATCTCCTAGGTCAAAACCAACACTTTCAGAAAGCTTTTTAGCCTAGTGAGTTCTAATGGTGTAAACAAGATCAACCATAACATTGTTAAAGTGTTAACTATCACAGCCAGCCACTTAATGTTAGGAAGTATCTTGTCCTACCTTATAGATCGAAGTCTTTAAAATTTTTCTTAAGAAGCTAGTCAAGCTAAAAAGATGAAAATAGACTCATTTTTTCAAACTCATCATTACATTATCAATGGTCTATACTTTTACCCCATTATGTTATTCCTTGACAGATAACATTTATCAAGCCACTGGTATTATTTAAATTGAAGTAATTTTATTTATTATTTCCATCAGCTCTATCCTGTGTCTTCTCCCCTTTAAGTGAAGAAAGGAGAGCTAAGGTCAAGTTCTAATTTTGGGTATATACTGTCAGTAAACAAATGCACTACTCAGACACTGTACTGATATCTGTGATGGGGAACAATCACTGGTAAGCTAGAGTAAGACATGTGCTTTGCCACAGCTAGACATGGTTCTAATGTAGAACGTTAATAAATATTTTTATAGTGTTTTGCAGTTAGAGAGCTTTTACGCAACATATTATGAAAATGCTGAGTGGAATTAGGACCTGTCAGGAAATCTACAACACGCACATTGTCACAAAATACTTGTGCAAATCTAAGTCCATTGTCTAGTTGAGAGGCATAAATGGCTTTAATAAAGGAGAATCCAGTGAGGACAGAACCGAAACATAATGTGGCATTTGTTAATATAGTACTTGTTTTTATTTGGCGACACAATCCAAACTGGTCTTTAGCCAGGAAAAAACCCTAGTTCTCATTTCATCAGTCATGGAGAAATCTGGCAATGTGGGGAAAAAAAGATCCCCTGATGAAAAATGTTTGAGAACCAGTGTTTTTGACAAATCAGCTCTATACTGGTGAAACCCTTTTGGAAACTGACTTAACAGAGCTAATCAGAGGTAAATAAAGCTTTCTTTTCTTTCCCCGCGGTAGTAGAAAAGGCTCTCAGACAACTGATTAACTTTCAGAGAAGAGGGTTCTTTAGTGTGGTAGCAGATGTAATGCTGAAGTCATTTTAGCCATAATGTGACAGACCAAAGAAATCAGATGCAAATTTGGCAGGTGCAATCACTTTCATTTTTCCAGGCCCCAAAATAAAAGCAGTTTAATGAAAACATCTCCCTTAAAAGTTTTTAAAAAATTATGACTCATTAAAACTACATTTTTGGAGAAAAAACATTCCTCACTGATTTTTGCAAATAAAATATATTACAAGCATTTTTAAACAGGAGTGTACTTATATTTTACATTTAAATAGTGTTTCTTGCTAAGAATTAAAACTATTTTCTTCCTTTTAGTTCCTTTACCTTTCAGCATTTCAACTTTTCTCCTATACTTGGATAATTTAGTGAATTTAGTACTGGATGTTGATTCAGCAGACATTCATTGCGTAAGGAAGCCTTAATATGCTCAACATTTGTTCATGTTGAATTAAAAAATAATTTATTGCTATGATCAACTATTCAAAATTTCATCACATTTGATGAATTCCATAATGAAAATAAACTTCAGATTAAAGTATAAAAATAAAATAGCACATATGAACTAAATATTATCTGCAGACAGATGACAAAAATCTAATACTACTAGCTATTAAATAGTGGTTTTCAAGTTATTTTATAATGTTATAAAAATTTAAAAAACACCTAATTTATTCTTAAATTCAAGATCATACAGCATTAATTTAAATAAAGGTTATTTTTTCTATAACTTCTCCCACATGCTCTTAATATGACTAAAAGCTCAGTGTAACATATTTAACATAAAAGTATCACGAACTATTATTTGTGATATCTAATGCAAATGTTTTATAAAATGTACCAAAATAAAGTTTCTTATTTATCTTTAGGTCTGTATTCTATGACCACTTAATGATGTAAGCAAAAAATACTTGAGCTATGTCACCATTTACAAAACATATAAAAATATATATATACTACCGTGATCTTGATACCTTGCAGTACAGTATTACAGAGTACCATCAGCCTGGTTAAAAAATTAAAAATGTTTTAAATTAAGCATAAAAAAAAGCAGGAGAAATCTCTTCTTAATATTTTAAATTTAACAATTTTCATCTTCTACATTAACTGAGATTCTTTTCTTTCTGTTAATAACTGGGTTCGAAGAATATGGAGTAACAGAATGTATTTCTCTGGAGGAAGACTGGAGTGCTTGATATTTAGTAGACCGTTAATACTGTCTCCATTTTTCCTAAGCATGAGTCCCTTTACGGTTCTTTTATTTTGCCCACCAGTTCAATAAAAGGCTATGATAGCGAAAGTCACAGGGCTGGAAAGAGTCATCAGACTTCTGAACCATAAAACCTATATTTTGTCAGTTACCTATTTTCTAGCCATTAAGAAAGACTGTGCCTACAAAATCCAGGACAGAGAAGAAACGATAAGATTTCAAGCCACAGTGTAGCTATGTACATTCTACTGTCCATCAGTTCCCACCAGCAAACGGTCTCTAAGCTATTTAAAAAGAACATTGCTTCTTTCCCTTGTTGAGGTTTATCTGGTCAAAGTACAGGTTTGTGAGAGTTCCTACTTTCAAAGTATTAAAATATAACTGAATAGACTCAGCATTAAAATTAAACTGAACATAATTTATTCTTTTTCTGAGAAGTGATGTGAAAAATAAAAAACCCTGGCCTGGGAGTCAAGAAATTAGGTTCTCTTGATCTCAAAGCTGTGTAGCCTTGAGTGGTTTAACCTTTCTGGGCCTTGATATCCTCAGGTAAAAAATAAGGAAGTTGTATTGGAGAACTATAAAGTCCTTTTCAAAGCTGACTAAAGCATTAAGTCAGAATCTTGCATGGTGCCTCTTGATTATTATTATGAAGATTAATTACCATTATACCAAAAAACCAAATATGTTGCCGTCGAGTCAATTCCAACTCATAGTGGCCCTACAGGACAGAGTATAAACTGCTCCATAGGGTTTACCAAGGAGCAGCTGGTGGATTCAAACTGCCGACCTTTTGGTTAGCAGCTGTAGCTCCCCGCAGCTCTTAACCACTGCACCACCATGGCTCCAATTACCAGTACAGAATAGTGTAAAAATGATTCTGGTTTTTGGAATTTTCTGATGCATATGTTCTGGTTAATGGGAATTTTCTATACTTCCAGTGACTAATCATAAGTATTTGGCTAATAAAAACAGAACCAAGATATTTTTAAATTATACACAAAGTTTACTTTGACGTTCACTGGGATGGTCTGGAGAAAGATTTTTGTGATCTATGTCATTTAATTCTCTTATTGCTAAAGCCCTGTTGTCTCCTCAACTGGGTGGCAGAAGAGTAGCACTGGGGTTAGAGAGAGAAATCCTGACTGAAGTATTTCTGGTTGAGGAGAATAAAAATAGAAGTCTTTCTATTCTTTATTTTCTTACATTTTACTTCTTACAGTTTTTTCAGTTTTCAAAATTAAATATCTTGAAATTATTGCTAATACTTAAAACCAAGGATTTGTCATAGTTTAACACTACAGGCAAAGAATTACAATTTACTGTCAAATATTAACATTGTGCCAAAAGAAAACAGAGTTTGGTTCTATTTTTAAGTATATTGCAATGTATTCTCCTAGTTCTTATTTTAGTCATTTTCAGAAGTGAGACAAAAGTAGAAGACCCATAATTCTGCTCTGACTATTTCAAACCAGATGTCAAACATGTCGTATTCAAATTTAAAGAGAGACTTTGTGGAGTGTCAGCCATGACGCTGGGAGCAGGATAGATAATTTCTTCAACAGTTACATATGTACCTAATAGGAAACCAACAACTCCAGTGAATGCTATAGAAATATTTTTTAGGATCATCCAGATGTTGTAATGTTCCTTTGAAAATGTAAGAATTTCAACCAAAGGTGGTAGGATCAGGGCCAACGTGCTGCTGCTCACAGCTCCAACGAAGGAAATTACGATGTCTAAACGAGGAATCAGAATTGCTACAGCACCTGGGAAATAAAAATATATATTTTTCACATTTAAGTATTTGGTAGTTAAATGAATAATAAATATAAATATTTTCAATACATTAAAAGTAATTCAAGTCTGCACTGCTAAACTGCTGCTTGTGGAAAAATACGCCATATTTTGCTCTGGAAAAAAAATTTTAAAAAACTGAGTGGCATTTCCTGAACTCTGACTTGTCAAAAGAGCTTACTATACAAACAACTTTTAAATTGTTTGCAGTGAAATGCTGGGCAAAGAAGTTTGGAAAGTTTATTTACAAAGTATTTGCATTACTCTGCCATACAGCCCATTCTACAACACGCAAAACATGTAGTAACAACAGTCAGTGGTAATTTAGAAACTCCTAGGAAGAAAGACCTGGAGTTCTACTTCTGAAAAATCAGCCATTGAAAATCTTACGGATCACAACGGTCCAGTTCACAAACGGCAACGGGGATGGCGCAGTGGTAGTGCTAGTGGACATACTTGTCCTGTTCCTGACGTCATTAAGAATACATCCCATTCTTCCCACTACAACTGATGTTGTCTTTTGGGCTGAAGTATGCATGCACACCTATACTCACAACAGATCAAGAAATTATCCATATGTTCCTATTCTATTGAATTTTTTTAAAAATTTTAAAATGGATTTTGAATTTTGTTAAATGTCTTTTCAGCATTTCTGAAGATTATCATGCGGCTTTTGTCCTTGAGATCTATTTATATAATTATTTTCATAGATTACTTAATAGTGAACCTTCTTTACTATTCCGGAAAAAAACGTTACTTTTAAACAACGTATTATTCTTTTATCATGCTGCTGGATTCTGTCTGCTAACATTATAGTTAGAATTTTTACATCATTATTGAGACTGGTCACTGGTTTCTTTCCTTTTTGGTCAGATTTTGGCATTAATATCTTCAATTCACAAAGAAGTTGTCCTCTTTTTATTCTCAACAGTTCTTTTATTTTATTCTTCAAGGGAAAAACAGTTTGGGTTTTCTAAATCTTGTGGGATCCATTTTGCTAAATTATATTCTGCTGGAAAATTATTCTTCTATTCAAATTATTATGAAAGCTAAAACCCTAAAAATTATTTTGAAATTATAAACCTAGCCTCACACCTACAGGACTGAAGTGAGCTAATACTTCATAAATAAAATAACTGACTTTGAGGAAGCTGAAACTCTATAAACTAGAAATACTTTATAAGGTGGATTCTCAATCTCATCTATAAAAAGGTGCTTGCTACATCCCTTTAAAATTTTCTTCTAATAAAGCATAACTCTCAAACACAAGTAGGGCCTTTAAAAATTCATTGAACATATCAATTTTATGGAGACATGTTTCACCTACTTACAGCAGGTGATAGCATAAATGGGAGGCCAGACAAACATGCCTAGAACCTTGCTCTCTGGACAGCCTTTCTACTTCAAATATATTTTAGCTTATTAGTTTTTCCAATAGTCCAAGGTGTCACTACTAAATCAAATGAAATGCTGTTGGAAAACTCTGTGGAAGAATACTATAGAACTCATAGATTGAAATTTCATTTATCAAACATTTTTAAACCATAAAATACAATTTCAATTAGACAAATCCATCCTTTAAATGTTATATAACCAATAGATATTTCCTAGTTAAAAAAAAAAAGCTTGGAATATATTCTTTAGTAATTTTATTAACTCAAGGAAGAGAAGTATATATACTTTAAGCCAATCCAACATAAAAAATTCAAATGCATAGAAAATAAGTCAAAGGATAGTTTATTCATTGCACATATATTCATCACAGGATTACTGAAAATAGGTCGCCCCATGTCATCCACAGTCAGCCCATTATGAATATATCTATTAAGTACTAATTAAGCTCAGCCAATATTTCCCAAAACTATATTCTAAAGAAAAAGATTTATCCTTAAGGCATAAAGTTCCCTCTGATAAAAATAAAATAAAAGCCTATTTTAAGTCACTTTTCATCTGATGGGTGAAAGCAGAAATATCAGAGCAAAATAACACTTAATATTACAGCATCACCAACAAAACTGAAAAACCACCTAGCATATTTACTTTAATTGCACAAATTATTAATGGTGCTCTTCACATACTACTGACTCTCACATACAATACTGGGATACAGAAAGGCACTTCTTTTCATTCATACTGGCAGTTCAATGAAGGATTTTAGTGTATCTTCTCATTCTATAGAGTACTAAAGATTTATGTTTTCTAGTACATATGTAGTCACAGTCTACTAAAAGCAGAAAAGAATACTATCTAAGTCAAGAACTTTTCCAGTTAGAAATAGTAGAAGGATCAACAAGCTGGTCAATACAAATAAACAGTACTTAATATATTTTGCAGGTTCAATTCATATATGGAAATCAAACACTAGTCTCAGTTTTCATTACAATTCACAACTTAACATCTCATAGTACCGGCTTGCTTTTAAAATGAAAGGTATTTATTGTCATGCATGGTGGCCTTTGGCCAGTTCTATCCACTCTTTTCCTTCACCTGAAAGACGCCTATATACCAGGTAAGCGCCAACAAGGCACCTACAGCAAGAGTCAACTCATCTTTTCAAGCATTTGAGCCCCACCAAGAAGACATTCTGAAACGATGATTCAAATGCCAGATGGAGATTTGGACATAGCCAACATAATCCAAGCTGATAAACCTACTACTTTAAAAATCAATACGAAAAACTTGGATTCAGTACTTGGAAAGAATTATGGAACACTAAAAGACAATAAAGGCAATGCAAATCCAGCTGAGCCTCCACTCTGAGTGCTGCACAGCCTGCTCTGTGAACACTGCAAGGTCCTGTTAGCTGTTCACACACACTCATCAGTAAAGAGCCTGCCCAAAAAATGCTGTCCAGTTGATTCCGACTTACAGTGACCACAAAGGACAGAGTAGAACGGCCCCACAAGGTTTTCATGGCTGTAAATTTTTTCAGAAGCAGACTGCCATATCTTTCTCCCACAGAGCAGCTGGTAGGTTCAAACTGCCATTCTTTTGGTCAGCAGCCGAGAGCTTTAACCACTGTGCCACCAGGGCTCCTTCCCAAACGAAGCAGAAGGGAATACTGCATGGTTTTTGTTCTTAGTCCAGACCATAACATTGTAAAATATAACCCTCAGAGATGGCTGAGTAAATACAGCTCAAAGGAGCACCTAAGAAAAAACTGCATATCTATGTGTCATGAGCACAGCTCTTGCAGGAAAGCCCCTGGCTTCTGGGAATAAACTCATGGTAGCAGACATGGTGTGGTCTGTGCTTTAATAGGTAGGTAGTGCCCATGTAAGATGGCTGCCAGTGTGCACAAATGTTAGGATCTGGTTTATGTTTCTCTTATACAGTAGTAGAATAAAAGATTTTTCAACCAAAATGTATCCTGGCTAGGTGAATAAAATTGCTTTTAAAATACTTAAAAATATACTTTAACTAGTTTTATTATAAGAAATATAACAATAAAAGAATTAGTATTTATACTGCTTATTATCTATGTAGTGATACTTACAAGTAATAGTAACCAAGAAGGACCTTATCCCGAATTCATAGATTTGCTTCCATTTAGCTTGAAATTTGGATGTGACCACAGGAATAATGATCTCTGCTGGAACATAGAACTGAATTGAATATGTCACAAAAATGCCAAAGGAATATAGAATTTTCACTGATTGATACAACCTGTTAAAAAAAAAGTTCAAAATTTAGTCATTCTTAATATGAATCTAGCTATCTTCCTTTTTATTTTCAATGTTAAGATAAACAAGAAACCCAGAACACAAATTTATGTAAGAATTTAATTAAAAATGCTGATTTAATCAAATACCTGGAATAGGCAAATATACAGAGATCACAGTTTAATAGTGGTAACCAGGGGTGGGAGAGTGGGGAAGGGAGAATCATTGCTTAGAAAGCACTGAGTTTCTGTTTACAGTGATGGAAAATTTGGCAATGGATATTGGTGACGGCTGCACAACGTGACTGATGTAATTGGTCTTACTGAATTGCACATTTAAAAAATGAATTGACAAATAATGTGTTATCCAGATATTTTACAACAATTAAAAAAATGCTGGTTGATTAAAAAAAAAAAGTCAATTAGGCCATCTACTGAACTTCTAGATGAGAGATGAACAATTTACTTTGACAAGCCTGGTAGGTGGTCTGGAACTGAACCTGCAATATCTCCAAGGTATGCCTGCATTAGAAGATAACAAGATGCCTCCTCTTATAGCGAATGAGGGAAAGGACAGAAGCACTAGTCCAAAATATATGAATCTTGGTTTTTCAGTTTCCTTAAATTTATTTCTTCTTGTGCCTCTGGGTGAACCTATTCTTGCCTCAATACTTTGATCTTAGGTAATAACCTCCTCAGAGTTGAATCCCTTGACAATCTAGTAGGATCAATTAAGACACAGCTTGATTAACTGCCACTTCTCTGACTACTCATCAGCTGAATTTCCCAGAATATTAAGGCTCCTGGTTCCTATATGCTACAAACATGGACTCAGATTAGGATTTTGTTCTTTTTTGGTAAAACACAAGGCCCCGGTCCTCTTATGTTTATAAATTGTAAGATGTCTTCCTCATCCCTTACCTGTTCTTATATGTTTCTTCCCTATTTGTTTTTACTGAAGTTTTCCTCTCTAATACATACATCACAAAGAATGCCATAAGTGAGAAAAAAGAAGCCACCTTAGTGTTTCTTAACGCTTGTTAGTGTGAAAACTCAATACCCTTGATACTTCTGAGCAGAAGTACTATGTGAGCTAGTTTAGTGATTAAGTCAGTATTTTTCAAACTCTAAGTCATTACCATTAATGGGTTATGACATCAATTTAGTAAGTTATGAAGAGTTTTTTATAATGATATAGATTGGAAATTAAAATATCAGGGGACATCACACACAGAAAACTAAGAGTTTTTATTTAACCTGTCACTTATTTCAGTTACTTATATCTGTGTGTGGAGGGGGTATACACACACATACCCCACACATATAGACACATATATACTGGGTTTTTTCTATAAATCCTATTTCCCTTTCTTACTATAGGTTGCAGTTTCAAAAAAAGTTTAAAAAGCCACTAATTGAAACCAAATGAGCAAGTTAACATAGGAATGTTAACTTATTTAACTCTCAGCTCTTCTGTTGTTTCTAATCAAGATAAAGCAGGCACAGTAACTGTGACAGGGAAAAAGTAAAGAGGTACAAACGAGCACTGTGCGTATAGTGCACCACCAAAACCAAAACCAAACCCGCTGTCATCAAGTTGATTCAGACTCTTATCTACCCTAAGGCACAGAGCAAAACTGCCCTATAGGGTTTCCAATGCTGTAAACTTTAGGAAAGCAGACTGTCACATCTTTCTCCCACTGAAAGCTAGTGGGTTTGAATCGTCGCCCTTTCAGTTAGCAGCTAAGCGTTTAACCACTGTGCCACTAGGGCTTCTTTGGTGTACCACAGACAGGTAAAATGAAAGCAACAAAACAAAAATGAATAAAACTAACAACAAAATGAAAGATGTTTGTTCCTGTCATGTATATATCATCACTCAAAACAAAAGGACGCAGTAGGACAACGAAAATAAATACTATTTGCTATTTTATGTTCTCTTGAGGGCTATTTATATCATTATTAATACTCAATGATTACCTTCAAGTCTCTACACCTTCCCTTACAATACCTGACATAAACTGAAAATCATCATCCTCTAGTTTAAATGCCATAAATTAGTATTAGAGGAAATGAGAAATAAGTAAGTTAAATACAATCACCTAGAAGAATTTATAATGATACAGCATTCACTCTCAAGCACAAATTCAAAAAACAATGCTCCACTCTTAAACCTCCTGCCAGCCCACCAAACTCCACATTCCCATTTTTAATTCAAACTAATCCCATGCAAACTTTTCCAATTTAGGACCTCCTTGTTGGTACAGAGATTCTATAAGCTAAACTAGTAACTTGTCAAACCCTGAGACCATTTATGTTACAGAACATTATACAGGAGAAGCCCAAGATGGTGACTTTGACTGAAGACCAGAACATCCTGCTACATCAAACACCTGAGAAACCAAGTGAAACAGATACAGATGACAACCTTGGAACCCTGTGTATCAAATAGAAGGATACAGAATTAGACTGAGCTCTGAGTGCAAAGAGAGACAGAAAGAAAACAGCGGACGTAGAGACATACAGACCATAGATGCCTTGCCACCCGGCCCGACACAGCATGGTCATCTTGGGACAAAGCAGGCAGTGTTCCTGGGTGAGAAGCACAGGAAGGCAACTATACACAACACACAACAGGAAAAAGACAGACTGTATGAACAAACTTGGAATGAAGCAAGTGAGCAGGACACAAGCTGGGGCTAAAAAGGGAAGTGCAGTAGGACGGGGCAGGAGCTCCAGTGATCCTGGTGTCCACAGAGAAGGGATGAAGCTGGGAACTGGGGAAAGGTCTACTCACCAGTGGCACAGCCTGACCATTTGGCTGGGAAACACCCACTTAATAGTAAAACTGCAGAGTAGCAATTAGAGGCCCACTACCCAGCCAGCTTTTATGCACACACTCCCCCACCACATTTAAACAGGCCAGACCCCAGTCGCCTGGGACAGCCAGGCAGGAGAGCCTCCCATACTTGAGACCAGCCAGGGAGAGCCCACACCTGCTCTCTGGAGACTGGTGGGAGTGCGTCTACAATTAGGTGACCGGTGGGAGCATGCCTGCAATCTGGTGACCTCCAGGAGAGTGCCTGCTGCCCAGTGACTAGTGGGAGCACACGTGCAATCCAGCAACTGGCGGGGGAGCACCTGCTGCCCAGCGACCAGCAGGAATTGCCCACTTCCCAATGACTGGTGGGAGCACACCTGCAATCCAGCAATCGGCAGGAACATGCCTGCTGCCCGGTGACTGGCAGGAGCATGACTGCACCCCAGTGACTGGAGGAAGCCCGCTTGCAATATGGCAACTGGCAGGAGCACATCTGCTTCCCAGCAACTGACAGGAGCACACCTACAATCTGGCAACCAGCCAGAGACAGCCTGCTATCCAGCAACCAGTGGGAGTTCGCCTGCTTCCTGGTGACCACTGCAAACGCAGCTGCAGCCTGGCAACCAGTGAGAATGCACCTGCCACCTGGCAACTAGCAGGAATGCCATTGCTTCTTCTGCCCAGTAGCCAGCCAGATCCCCCCCAAGCCCACCAAGTAACCAGAAATACACCTAATGCCATTGCCCAGCAACCAACAAGTGTGTCCCACAACTAGCACAGTGACTAGCAGATGCACCTCTGTGCACTCTTCCAACGACTACCCAGCACAGCTCAGCAGGCATATCCCATTACAAATGATGGCCAGATGCATCCCAACAGACTCCAACAACAAGCAGGCACTCCCTCTGTCAACTCCCAGTGACCATCTGGCTACAGCAACACCCATCCTACACACAGACAGTACCCACAGGCTGACCCCACATGCATTGAGGCTCCTTGATCTCCCACCACCTACTGAGACACCAATTCGTGCCTGCACAAAGGGCCTACCCCATCCATTTAGGTAGCATTGCTAACCTATGGCTACAAAGACGATCTGTCATGTTCTCACAGATGCACTAAGTACTAGCACCAACCCAGAAGGACCCCATGGTCCCACAAAAGCTGTGAAGGGACCCTGACCACCCAAAACTTGTCACCACACACAAAACAAAAAAACTAGACAACAAACATACAATCAATCAATCAATAAAATAACACTTTAATGCCTCGGAGACAGCAGATAATATCAAATCATATAAAGATACAGGATAAGATGGCTCAAGCAAGTGACCAAAATAAAGGGACAGAAAATTTTCATGAGGAAGAAACGGCAATAGAACTACCTGATAAGGAGTTCAAAAGACTTACATATAGGATCCTCAAAGAGATAAAGGAAAACACAGACAAAACTCTGGAAGAATTCAGAAAAACAATAAAAGAACAAAAAGACAAAGTAAACAGACAATTAGAAACCATACAAAAACAGGAACTAGAAATCCAGAAGCTTAACCATAACATATCAGAAATAGATAACTGAATGCAAGGACATAGAAGCAGAAATGAAGCGGTGGAAGAAAGGATCAGCAAAATAGAGGCTAAATCCCTTCATAGTAATTTATTTGATTAACAGTCAGAAAAAGGAATAAAGAAAGAAGAAGAAAACCTAAGAGTTATGTGGGACACTATCAAGAGGAACAGTCTACTCGTGAATGAAATTCCAGAACAGGAGGAGACAATAAAAGCATTGAGAAAGTTTTTGAAGAATTGCTGGCAGAAAACTTCCCTGATACCATGAAAAATGAGAAGGTTTCCATCCGAGAAGCTCAACAAACCCCATGCAGGACAGACACCAAAAGGAAGTCACCAATCATATCATAATCAAACTTTCCAAAACCAAAGACAAAGAAAGAATTCTAAGAGTAGCTCATGAAAAATGAAGTATCACATACAAAGGGACACCAAGAAGATTAAATTCTAACTTCTCGGCAGAAACCATGCAGGCAAGGAGGCAATGGGATGACATACATAAAACCTTGAAAGAAAAGAACTGCCAACCAAGAATCATATATCCAGCAAAACTGTCTCTTAAATACAATGGTGAAATTAGGACATTCCGAGATAAACAGAAATTAAGGTTATTTGTAAAAATCAGACCAACTTTCTAAAAAATACTAAAGGGAGTCCTTCAGACAGAGAACCAATTACATCAGATAATAACCTGAGACCAAGACACATGACAACATCACCCAAGATACCAACCTAGGGAAAGAACTCTCAAAATTAAAGCCACAAAGGGAAAACAGAACCAGAGATGTCAATCTGAAATTGATGACAATTTCAAAACAAAAAAGGGGAACAAATGGTGTAGTTATAGAACCTCCATATGGAGGGGAAGTCAGGGTGAAATAAAAAAATAACAAACTGTTTTAAACATAGGACAATAAAGACAAACCTCACTGTAACCTCAAAGAAAATTAATAAATCTATCACAAAAAATAAGGAAAATCAAAAAGACCCAGTAAACACAAAATCAACAAAAACAAAGGAAATGAAAAGACAATCCATGAACAAAAAGAACTCAGCACAGAAAATTAAGCAAAACAAAGAAACTGTCAACACAACCAAAAAAAGGCATAACAAAATAACAGCAGTAAATTCATATCTATTGATAATCACACTGAATGTAAACAGTTCAAAGGCACCAGTCAAGAGACAGAGTGGCACAGTGGATTAAAAAAACATGAGCCATCAATATGCTGCCTACAAGAGACACACCTTAGACATAAAGACATAAATAGATTAAAAATTAAAGATGGAAAAAATTATATCAAGCAAAGTAACCAAAAAGGAGCAGGAGTTGCAGTATTAATCTCTGATAAAATAAACTTTAGATCAAACTCCATCATAAGAGACAAGGAAGGATATTATATAATGATTAAGGGATCAATCCACCAAGAGGACATAACCATAATAAATATTACACACCCAATGACACAGCTCCAAAATACACAAAACAAACCCTAACAGAAATGAAAGGAGAAATAAACAATTCTACAATAATAGTAGGAAACTTTAACATACCATTTTCAACAATGGACAGAACTAGAAAGAAACCCAACAAAGACAAAGAAGATTTAATAACACAATCAAACAACTTGATTTCATATACATAAACGGAGCACTCCATCCAATAGCAGCACAATACACATCCCAGCATGCATGGATCATTCTCTAGAATAGGCCATATTCTAGGCCACAGAGCAAGCCTCAACAAATTCAAAATACCAAAATAATACAAAGTATCTTTTCAGATCACAATGCTGTAAAATCAGAAATCAATAACAGGAAGAACAAGGAAAAAATTAGATACTTGGAAACTGAACAATACCATGCTTAAATACTACTGGGTAATAGAAGAAATTAAAAAAATTTCTAGAATCAAACAAGAATGAACACACAACATACCAAAATCTTTGAGACACAGTAAAAGCAGTGCTCAGAGGTCAATTTATAGCAATAAATACAAACATTAAAAAGGAAGGGCCAAAATCAATACCTTAACCTTACAACTCAAACAAATAGAGAGCAGCAAAAGAAGCCTACAGCCACCAGGAGAAAGGAAATAATAAAGATTAGAACAGAAATAAATGAAACAGAAAAACAATCAAAAAACTCAAGACCAGAAGCTAGCTCTTTGAAAGGGTCAATAAAATCTATAAACCACTGGCCAAATTGACAAAAGAAAAAGAAAAACAGGAGAAGATGCATATAACCCAAATAAGAAATGAGACGGATGACATTACAACAGAACCAACTGAAATACTAAGGATCATAACAGCAATACTATGAAAAATTATACTCCAACAAATTTTAAAACTTAGAGGAAATGGACAAATTCCTAGAATCACACTACTAACACAAACTGAGGTAGAAAATTTGAACAGACCCATAACAGAAGAAGAAATTGAAGAGATCATTAAAAAAATTATCAACAACAACAACAAAAAAGCCCTGGCATAGTCAGTTTCACTGGAGAATTCTACCAAACATTCAGGGAAGAGTTGACACCAATAATACTCGAACTATTCCGGAACACAGAAAAAGAAGGAATTCTCCCAAATTCATTCTATGAAGCCAGCATAACCCTGATACCAAAGCCAGGCAAAGACATCACTGAAAAAGAAAATTATAGGCCAACATCCATTATGAACACGGACACAAAAATTCTCAACAAAATTCTAGCCAATAGAATCCAACAACATATAAAAAAAAAATAATATATCATGACGAAGTGGTATTCATACCAGGTATGGAAGGATGGTTCAACATTAGAAAATCAATCAATGTAATCCATCACATAAATAAAACAAAGGCAAAGAATCACATGATCATCTCAATCAGTGCAGAAAAGGCATCTGATAAAGTCCAACACCCATTCCTGATAAAAAGTCTCACCAAAATAATGAATTAGAAAGAAAATACCTCAACATAATTAAGGGTATATGCACAAAACCAACTGCCAACATTATTCTCAATGGAGAGAGACTGGAAGCATTCTCCCTGAGAACAGGAACCTGACAGGGATGCTCCTTATCACCAGTCTTATTCAACATTGTACTGGAAGTCCCAGTGAGAGCAATAAGACAAGAAAGGGAAATAAAGGGCATCCAAACTGGTAAGAAAGAAGTAACACTACTCTTATTGGCAGATGATATGATTCTATACATAGAAAATCCCCAAGAGTCCATAAGAAAGCTACTGGAACTAATAGAAGGATTCAGCAAAGTCGCAGGGACCAAGATAAACATACAAAAATCATTCGGATTCCTCTACACTAACAAAGAGAACTCCAAAAAGGAAATCAGGAAATCAATACCATTTATAATAGCCTACCCCCCAAAGATAAAATACTTAGGAATAAATCTAACTAGGGACATAAAAGACTTATACAAAGAAAACTACAAAACGCTACTGCAAGAAACCAAAAGAGACCTTCATGTCATGGATTGAATTGTGTCCCCCAAAATATGTGTATATCAATTTGGCTAGGCCATGATTCCCAGTGTTGTGTGGTTGTCCTCCATTTTGTGATCGTAATTTTACATTAAAGAGGATTAGGGTGGGATTGTAACACCACCCTACCCAGGTCACATCCCTGATCCAATATAAAGGGAGCTTCCCTGGGGTGTGGCTTGCACCACCTTTTATCTCTTGTAAAGTGGGGAGCAGAATGCATCCTTTGGACCTGAGGTTCCTGCGCTGAGATACTCCCAAGACTGATGCGAAGACTGATGACAAGGACCTTCCTCCAGAGCCAAAAGAGAGAGAAAGGCTCCTCCTGGAGTTGATGTCCTGAATGTGGACTTGTAACCTACTGAACTGTGAGAGAATAAATTTCTTTGTAAAGTCATCCAGTTGTAGTATTTCTGTTAGAGCAGCACTGGATGACTAAGACACTTCATAAATGGAAAAACATACCATGCTCATGGATAGGAAGACTTAACACTGTGAAAATGTCAATGCCACCCAAAACAATCTATAGATGGAATGCAATCACGATCTAAATTCCAACATTCTTTAACAAGATGGAAAAACTAATCGCCAACATTATATGGAAAGGAAAAAACATGGGAAAGAGAGAGTCTCTTCAACAAATGGTGCTGGCAAAACTGGATATCTATTTGCAGAAAAATGAAATAGGATCCATACCTCACACCATACACAAAAAGTAACTCAAAATGGATCAAGACTTAAATGTAAAAAATAAAACTATAAAGATCATTGAAGAAATACAGGGACAATGCTAGGTACCCTAATTTATGGCATAAATAGAATATCAAGTGTAACTAAAGATGCACAAACTCCAGAAGATAAACTAGTTGACTGGGACCTCCTAAAAATTAAATACTTAGGTTCATCAAAAGACTTTATCAAGAGAGTAAAAAGAGAACCTAATCAAGAGAGAAAAAAGAGAACCTACTCAAGAGAGTAAAAAGAGAACCTACAGACTAGGAAAAAATCTTTGGCAATGACACATCTAATAAAGTTTTAATCCCTAAAATACACAGAAAACTTCAACAACTCAACAACAAAAAAGACAAACAACCCATTCAAAAAATGGTCAAAGGTCATGAATAGACACATCACCAACGAGGACATTCAGGCAACCAACAAATACATGATGCTCACAATCAACAGCCATTGATAGATGCAAATCAAAAGCACAATGAGATACCATCTCACGCCTGCGAGAATGGCACTAATCAAAGAAACAGAAAACAATAAATGCCAGCGAGGTTGTGGGGAGACTGGACCTCACATACACCGCTGGTGGGAATGTAAAATGGTACAACTACTATGGAAAACAGTACGGTGCTTCCTTTAAAGCTAGAAATTGAAATACAATATGATCCAGCAATCCCACTCCTAGGAATAGATCCTGGAGAAATAAGAGCCGTCACACGAATAGACATATGCACACCCATGTTCACTGCAGCATTATTCACAATAGCAAAAAGATGGAAACAACCTAAGTGCCCATCAACAGATGAATGGATAAACAAAAATTATGGTACATATATACAATGGAATACTATGCAACGATAAAGAACAACAATGAATCCATGAAACATCTCACAGCATGGATGAACCTGGAGGGCATTATGCTAAGTGAATCAATCACAAAAGGACAAATATTGTATGACAGCGCTATTACAAAAACTCAAGAAAAGGTTTACACACAGAAAGAAACAATCTTTGAGGGTTTTTATGTAGGGGAGGGGTGGTGAGGGGAATCCACTAACTAAATAGCAGACATGTTAACTTTGGTAGAGGGAAAGGCACTGCACAATATAGGGAACGTCACCACAGCTTGACTAAGGCAAGGGAAGCCACTGAGAGACAGGAAAACCAGACGAATGAAAACAAGGAACTGGGGCAAGTGCGGGGGAGGGGAGTGCTGACACACTGCAAGGATTGCAACCAATGTTACAAAACAATTTGTGTATAAATTTTTTTAATAGGAAAATAATATTCACCTAAAGCACAATAAAATGTTCTATATATATCTATAAAATTGTAAAAAAAAAAAAAAAAAAGAGCATTATATAAAGTGATATAAAAAATTCTTCAAATCAACCCTGATAAAAAGGAATATCATACTATGGACTGTGTTACTGTTACCATCATGATTTTGTGTTAAGTTTTTTAAACCCAATATTCAAGATGTTCATTATTTCCTCTTGGGTAATTTGCTTGCAATAACACTGCACCTGTGCCCTTCACTTGGAGCACACATTCCCTCCTAGAATGTGGTAGTAAGCTAGAGGTTCTCGAAACCAAAAGCCAAACATGAAGTTTACTCGAAGTTTTTTTTTTTTCTTTTGGGAAGGGTGGTGGGTATTTTAATATAAAAAGCAACACAGATATTATGAAACAGAATGTAAAAGCAGTGAGGTTTTTTAATAGAGCATGAACTGATGTGATATTATGCTTGAGAATGGCCGTGTTGGTATTGCCCCAAGACCCTTAAGGGAATGCTTTTTCTCTTCTCTGTTATTTGGGTTTATTAGAACACTTGGGAAAACACTGCTAAAACACCACTTCACTAGGACTAGTAGTGGTGCGCTGATTACACTATCAGATAACAAGGGAAATGCTTTTAAACAGAGATCTCCATTCAACAAATATTTACTGAGTGCCTAAGTGCTAAGCATCATGCTAGATTATGGGGATGCATCATAAACCTAGAAGATACAGGATCTCTGCCCTGAAGTGGTTAATATTCTAGCTCAAAACTGTGAGTGTATTTCATTTCACTTTTAAAATACTCTCTACTTCAAAAGCTAAATGCAATGCATGAAACTGTATTATCACTAGTTTTAAAAGATGTTACCTCCATAAAATTGAGGGTAATGAAAAATTTATAATATCTTGCAGGCTCCCTAATCCACATCTGCTTTATCCTGGGGCTTCTTTATAATTTAACCTGAATTATTTTCTTGAAAAAGTACCTCTTTATAAACTCTGAGACTTTTAAGTCCACTTGGTATCAAAAGCCCTTCATAGCTTCTCACAGTTAATAGCCATTAGTTCTCTAGAATGCTCTTCTGACAGCTAGGGGCTTTCATACTCAACCAATAAAGAGCTGAGTTCTAGTCTAAACCTCACATTTTACAGAAGACTATCACTATAAAAAGATAAGCATCTCTTCTCCACTGCCCCTCAGTTGTGACTATTATTTTAACTGTCCCACAGCTGCACAAACAATGAAGACACTATAGACCACATAAGGCATATTTCCATAATAAAAAAGAACTACCTAACAGGAATTCTCTAAATGTGGAATATTTATCTTGACATGCTTTCATGATTTTCCAGATTTCTGTTGTTTCTTAGGAAACTTGTTCTAGCTAGCAAGTGGCTAGCTAGGCTTTTAATCAAGACTCACAACTGCTTCCGTTCTAACTGGCCTGCCAGAGCAATTAGGAATAGGGTGAGAGGTGGGAAGTTGGTGTAGAAAAAGAATTAATTAGAGTTACTGTAGGAACAGGATCATCCTCAGGAGTCAGCTGTGAATTCCAAAAGCATTCTCTGTGAATTCCAAAAGCATTTTTGTCCATTGTTTGTTTATATGTTCTTAACTTTCTGAGATGGGAACATCTCAACTTGAAATGCCTGTATACCCCACTTTGGTCCATCAGTCACTTCCCTTAAGAATTTCTTTAAATGCTTTTGTGAATAAGAGGAAGAAAGAATTCTGATATTATTTCCATCTGCACTTTATAGTTGACATTAAAATTCTTGTGAAATTTTTAAATAAAAAAATGATCATTTTTAAGATTCAGTTTGAATACTATTCTAAGTGGGGAAAAATACCATTGTTTTCTAGACATTGTATAGTATTTGAAGATATGAACTATATTATCATATTTTTTATTCTTGATCCGTGTGTGTGTGTGTATTTTTTTCTTTTTTTAAACAGCAACTCCTCACTTCTACCTCCCCTCAGACCCTGGTAACCACTAATAAACTTTGGTCTCTATGCATTTGCCTATTCTAGATATTTCATGTAAGTGGGGGATTATACAATATTTGTCCTTTTGCCTCTGGCTTATTTCACTTAGCATAATGTTTTCAAGGTTCATCCATATCATAGAATGTATCAGAAATTCATTTCTCTTTACGGTTGAGTATTATTCCACTGTAGGTACAGACAAGGAGCCCTGGTGGCTCAGTGGTTAAGCACTTGGCTGATAATCGAAAGGTCGGCAGTTCAAACCCATCAGCTGCTCCATGGGAGAAAGATGTGGCAGTCTACTTCCATAAAGATTTACAGCCTTGGAAACCCATGGGGCACTTTTATTCTGTCCTATAGGGTCGCTATGAATCGGAATTGACTCAATGGCAAGGGGTTTGGTATGTATAGATCACATTTCGTTTATCCATTTATCTGTTGATGGATAGGTTTCCACCTTTTAGCTGTTGTGAAATGCTACAATGAATATTGGTGTTTAAGTATCGCTTTCAAGTCTCTTGGCAAGTCTCAAGTCCTCCACCTAGGAGTGGAATTGCTGATTCACATCGTAGTTACATGTTTAATTTTTTCAGGAAGTGCCAAACTGTTTTCCACCATCACTGTACCATTTTACATTCCTTTATAAGCTTCTATTCCATGTTATAAACTACTATACTATTTATAAAAAAGATAAGCACAACGCATGCATATGCTTTATGCAACCTAGAAACTATTCTAGGAACATTCCCTTTGTCATAAATGGCTTTCTACACACATTTGTTCTAAAGACATTTTTTACCCCAATAATGGCCCAGGATTCAAATCACTAATGAATAGTAAACAAACTTTCTTCAGGAAGCCAGTCAGAAGATAAAATTTGTTGTTGTTGTTGGTATTCACTAATCTGGTGAGACACTTAAGGTTACACAGACTTCTACCTAAGCAGCTAAAGGAACAGAATGTCGTTAGTTAATCAGCAGTTTAGCATTTATTCTGTTCCATTTGTCAAAACTAAGGAGTTCCTTTCCATTTTACAAGTAAGGCAGGAAGTATGCACGGTAATCACTGCCAATATCTTTTTAAAATTTCCAAAGACCAACCTCTGAAAAAAAGGAAAAATATTGTTTCACTTGGTAGAATATGGTTCTAACAGTCAAGAGAACATTAAGATGCACCATTTCACCTTATTTATTTATAATGTGTCCCATCTGTGTTCTGAGAGAACTTGGTGTACATATTTTGCTTACCAATAAAATAATGAGGATCATAAACCATAGGATATATTATTTTATCAGGAACACAGTGTGTTGGATTTTTTTGTCAAGTATTAATTTTTTTTATTTTTTATTAAAGTACATTCATATTAAAAGAGTCCAAGTTTTAATCTTACACTTGACTTAAATTTAGGATGCACTACAATTTTTAATGTGTCTTTTAAAAAATCCCACAAGGATCTGTAAAATTCAGAGATGGTCTCTGAAGATTATGTAAAATTCTAGATAACAAAAATAAAGAAATTACAGTAAAAAAATTAAACATTTAAACCACAAATCTAAGAATACATCTTTATCATCAAATATTGGTAAAACACATCTATAAAAACATAAACTACGAATAACAAACTCATATTCACCTACCACACATCTCGGGGAAGATTTAAAGTTATGCTGCCTTTGATTTCATCACGGAAACACATATATCCTAAGGTAGCTAATGTTACATACAAAGCTGTAACAATTCCCATGCCAATATTCAATGCTTGGGGGAAGCGTTTTGATTCTTTCATTCGGTTTTCCAGTGGAAGGACCTAAGAAGAGAATGCAATTCTTTTTTAAAGGGAACACGATACTATAAATACCTGAAGTAAATCAAAACAAACTAGAGTTCTGAATTATATAAGAAAACTAGCCTTTCTGTAGTTTATATATAAATCTTTTTTCCTTTAAAACAACAACACATATAATTGTTGAAGTGTTTTTCTATGTGTTATATACCTTTTTACACTACTTATTTTTAAATTCTTAAAGTAAAAAGACTTGAAATAGTTCTTAGCGAGTAAACAGAAATTTTCTGTCAGTTCCTTTTAAATAAACTTTTCATTTAGAATAATTTTAGATTTAGAGAAAAGCTGGAACAATAGCACAAAGTTCTCATGTACCACTGACCCCGTTTCTCCTACTGTTAATATATTACCTTGGTACATCTGTTACAACTAAGAACTAACATTGGTACATTACTATCACATAACTTCAAATTTATTTGGATTTCAGTAGTTTTTCTACTGATGTCCTTTTTCTGTTCCAAAAATCCAACCAGGATACCACATTACATTTGGTCCCCATGTCTCCTAAGTCTTCTCTGGTCTGTGACAGTTTCTCAGTCTTTCCTTGTTGTTCATTACCTTGACAGTTTTGAAGAGTACTGGTTAGGTATTTTACAGAATATCCCTCTGTTTGGTTTTGTCTGATGTTTTCCTCATGACTAGACTGGGATTATGGGTTTTAGGGAAGAACATCACTGAGATGAAGTGCCTTTCTCATCACATATGCTATCAAGATGATTTATCATTAATGATGTTAATTTGATTGCTTAGTTAATGTTTCTCACTGCAAAGTTACTTTTCTTCCCCCTCACCATACTCTATTCTTGGGAAGCAAGTCACTAAATCGAACCCACTCAGATGACTAGAAGGGATTAAGCTACACCTCCTGGAGGGTGGGAGTATCTACATTAATTATTTGGAATTCTCACCCATTTATTTATTCAATCACTTATTTATATTAGCATGGACTCAAGTATATTTGTTTTATACCTTGGGTTATAATCAAGTACTATGTTTTGTGCTTATTTGGTTCCAGCTTTGGCCACTGTGAATTCTATCAGGTTGGCTCCTGTGTCCCTTTGACGTGTCTCCATCCTTTTGGTTTTTGAGCACTTCCTTACTTTCTGGCACTATAAGACGCTCCAGGCTCATCCTGAATTTCCTTGCTTCAACCCTAGAATTAGACATTTCTCCCAAGAACCTTGGTACCTTTTATTGGAGAATGGTATTTAGAAACCAAGATCAGGGCACTGGGTATGCTTATTGCTACTGGGCTATCACTGCTTGTATGTCCTCTCAGCAAACAGAGCTAGGAATGATATGTATATATTAATCCATCCATACACACATATCTACAGTTATTTCTGTATCTATGTATCTGTATCTATTGTCTGTCAACTTTAGTGAGATTAATAAATGATTTTCACTATGTAAAAAAAATCATTAACAAAAGAAGAAAAGGCTAATTAAAAAGTTAAGTTATTGAAGCAATACATCATCAGAGGTTTTGGCCATACAGTTTTATTTACCATAAAGTGAAAAATACTAATAATAATAGCAAATATTCACTAAGTGCTTACAATGTTCCAGGCATTATCTAAAAGCTTTGCAGGCAGCCTCTTAGACAGTCTTCACAATAAACCTATGAGATAATAACTCTAATATTTTCCCCACTTTTCAGGTAAGTCAGCTCAATATGGAAGCATTAATGGTTAGCAGGAGAAGAGAGAGCAGAGAACAATCTGGGTGTTAAGGATATAATCCAGACCTGAAATAGCAGGCAGTGGTCTAGACTAGTGCCAGTGCAGCTAGAAAATGGGAAAGGGAAGTGTCATAGACTGAATTATGTCCCCCAAAAAATGTATGTGTCAGTTTGGCTGGGCCATGATCCCTGGTACTGTGTGATTTTCCCATGTGTTGTAAATCCTGCCTCTATGATGTTAATGAGGGAGGATGGGTGGCAGTTGTGTTAGTTAAGGCAGGACTAAATCTACAAGACTGGATTGTGTCCTGAGGCAATCTCTTCAGATATAAAAGACAGAAGTGAGCAGAGAGACAGGGGGACCTCATACCATCAAGAAAGCAGTGCCAGGAGCAGAGTGAGTCCTTTGGACCCGGGGTCCCTGCACCGAGAAGCTCCTAGTCTTGGGGAACACTGATGAGAAGGCCGAGAGAGAGAGAAAGCCTTCCCCTGGAGCCGACACCCTGAATTTGGACTTTTAGCCTACTTTAATGTAAGGGAATAAACTTCACTTTGTTAAAACCATCCGCTTGTGGTATTTCTGTTATAGCAGCACTAGATGACTAAGACAGGAAGGAAATGAACATTTACTGAGCTTTTCTCTGTGTCAGGCAGCACTGTAGCAGCATTGTAGCAGCACAGTAGGTATTTTTCATATAATTTCATTTATAGAACAGATTTTGGAAATATGAAAGAAGAATCAACATGCCTTAATTACTGACTGGAACACAGAACCAAGGACAGAGTAAAAAGAATTACTCCTAGTTTCAAGCTTGAGTGACTGAAAATAAAACCAAAAGAAACAGAGAAATGAGACAACACAGCTGGTTTTGGATGGGAAAGGATGTGTCAGACTTTGGGGTTGTTAAATTTGAGACATCAAAGGAACAATATCTAATTGGAAATGTCCAATAATGAACCAGAGCTCACTAGTTAAAGGCAGAGGTGAAAATCTGCAGTCATCTCTGCCACAGTGGTAACGAGAACCGTGAGAATTTGTAAGCCATCTAAAGCAGAATGCAGAGAGAACAGAAACCCGAGTAAAGGGGTATAAAATTATCCTTGAGACCTATTCTGTCTGAGGTTCGTACAAATAAATGTTTACATGTGGTTCTGTTCCCATACCAAATCATCAGACTATGAAACACAAGCTACGGAGCAGAGCAGACGGCAATATTATATTTCCCCAAATCTACAAATTGTAGGCTTGAAATAAACTGGAAGGATCTTGAACGGAGATATTTAAGATCTCAGAATGCTCAGGATACTTGTATCTCTTGGTATGAGCTTTATGATAACACTGTTCATCAAAACAAACATGAGACACAAAAATCTAAAGGGAGAATAATTGATTCTTGGGTAACAGTGACTTTGTAACAACTTCAGTACACTTCAAATGATCTAGTGTGTAAAATATGATGTTTGGGATTTGCTTGAATATAATCTGGGGTTGTGAAAGTAGACTGGCTATAAGTAAAACATAACTGGCTATCAGTTGATTATGTTTGAAGCAGGGTGATGTATATACACAAGTTCAAAATACTATTCTCTGTACTTTTGTGTATGTTTGAAATTTTCCACAGCAAATGTTTAAAATCAACGAGTCTAATTTCCTCCTTTTGCAGACTAAGAAAATGAGAATTAGGGCATTTAAGTGATATGTTTAAGATTAAACTTTTGGTTAGTGGAAGAAATAAACTATAATTCAAGTCTATCATACTAAACTGCAAATCATGCTCTAGGAATAAAATGGAAACAAAAGAGAAAAAGAAAAACATGCTATTGAAAGAGCTTGACTACATAAATCTTTGTACTGATTTAAGACTAAAAAATAATAAAGACTCAATCCTTACCACTCCTATGCCTTCAAAAGCAAACACAGCAGTACCAAAAAAGAGTGGGTATTTCTTCCAACCAGCCACTATTGGAAGGTTGTGGGGATCTGGCATATTCTGGAGAAAGAAGGGAAAAAATAAGGTTACGCTTTTGCTTATTTTAAAGAATTCAGAATTAAAGAGCAAAATCATATACTTCTGAGCTTCCTAACAGCAAACGTGTTGTAAAAGTGAACAATTCTCTTAATACATACTGTAAGCATCCTACGTTAAAAGAAACTAAAAAAACAGTTGCTATCAAGTCCAACACATAGCGACCCTATAGAACAGAGTAGAGCTGCCCCATAGGGTTTCCAAGGAGCAGCTGATGGATTTGAACTGCTGACCTTTTGGTTAACAGCTGAGATCTTAACCACTAGGCCACCACACGGCTACAAATGTAGCCAAGCTGTCAGGATTTCACTGCCAAAAGCATTTATTTCCCTCAACTGTTGCTAAATACATTCCATCTGAGCCAAATGCTCCTGATACCTGCTTTCACCTTCTAAAGGCCCCAGCTATTCACACTAGGTACGGTTCCTGCCACAACAGGAAATACATAAGCATACTCAAGGTCTAAGCTGAGAGCCATGTAGTTGGTTATCAAGACTTACACTGCTGTTCGTGCCCAACAGGAATTAATTCTCCACTCTATCTGTATTGCTCTTTCAGTCCTTTAAGATACCTGGTTCCTCACTTTGGCTTTCTACCTCACAACTCTGTGCTGCTCCCCACTACATGTGTCATCCTGGTTTCAGTGTTTTACTCTTTGACCTAACAGTTGTCGTTATCCTTATTTGTGTATATATGCCTTGGCTCTGGCTTTGATTACTTGGTCCTGACTCACAGCCTTGTTCCCTCTCTTACTATCTGGACAAACTCACAACACTGCACATTTAATTCAAGATCTCCGGCTCCACGATGGCCACTTTTTCCAGCTACCCCAAGTCTGGTCCCTACTCTTCTCACTATCCTGCATTCTTTGCCTCTTCTGATTGAGAGTGGAATTCATGGCAAAATAAAGAGCATAAACGAAGCAAATGAAGTATAAAAGAACATGGATAATCTGGGGTGTAGAGAGGTCTAGAACATCTGAAGCACAGGTAAACTAGTAGGATATTAATGGTGACACATGGCTGAAAACATAAGCTAGGGTTGGAATGCAAAGGGTATTAAAGTGGATCACTCAATAATGTTGTTGTTAGGTGCCATCACGTCAATTCTGACTCATAGCAACCCAATGTGACACAGCAGAACTGCCCCATAGGATTTTCTAGGCTGTAATTTTTATGGAAGCAGATCGCCAGGTCTTTTCTCCCACAGAGCCGCTGCATGAGTTCGAACTGCCAACCTTTCAGTTAACAGCTGAGTGCTTAACCACTGCGCCACCAGGGATCCTTCATTCAATAATAAACCCAAAACCAAACTCACTATCGTTGAGTCAATTCCAACTCCCTGTGACCCTACAGGACAGAGCAGAACTGCCCCATAGTTTCCAAGATGCACCTGGTGGACTCAAACTGTCAACCTTTTGGTTAGCAGCTATTGCACTTAACCACTATGCCACCAGGGTTTATTCAAAAATACTCAACTGTTATTCAAGGCAAGCAGCAGGATGGTATTTCACTTCATGCTTCAGCTCATCCTGTTTCCTTTACCTGGGAACTTCTTTTTCTGCTCCACTAACTCCTACCTGTTCAGCTAAGGTGTCATGAACTCCAGAAAAGCCTTATCTGATCATCCTGCCCAATCCCTCTCCACTCAGATTAGCTAAGTGTCTCTTCTGCCTATGTTTCCAGAGCCACTCCTCCCCTCTATCACTACATCTTTGCGATGCATTGTAAGTTAACCGTGTCCATGTCCATCTCTCTCGCTCCTTCCTCAAATGTAAGGACCAATGCATTATTCACCTTTCTATCTCTGACACATAGTAGGCACTCAATAACTATTCTCTGAACTGTTGACATCATCCCATAATTGGTGTCAATGGGCTCAGCAGAGAATGAAGTCAGAGTCACCGGTCAAAGGCTACTATGGTAGAGATTCAGGGGCCTAAACTAGAAAACCAAACCAACAAAGCCAAATCCACTGCCACTGAGTCAATTCTAACTCACAGTGACATCACAGGGTTTCCAAAGCTGTAAATCTTTAAGGGAGCAGACTGCCACATCTTTCTCCCACGAAGTAGCTAATGGGTTTGAACTGCTGACCGTTAGGTTAGCAGCCAAGTGCTTTAACCACTGTGTCACCAAAACAGAAAACCAAGCCCATTGCACTGAGTTGATTCTGACTCATAGCAACCCTACAGGACAGAGAACTGCCCTACAGGGTTTCCAAGGAGCTCTGGTGGATTTGAATTGCCACCCTCTTGGTTAGCAGCCAAGCTCTTAACCACCACGCCACTAGGGCTCCTAAACTAGAAAAAGGGGTGGCGAAACTTGAAGAGGAAGATAAAAATTATAATAAAGTTACAATTAATAGGACTTGGAATCTCAGAATTTCTAAAAAATATGAAAACTTCATTAAAGTTGGCTAACTTCAAAAAATTGATATAACCAACTTAAAGGAACTCCCAGTAACTAAAGCTGGGACAGTTTGAGCAAAAAAAATGAATAATGATAGTGGATTATAATTCACAGAATAAAACAAATATCCCTTAATCATACTGATATAAACAAATCACTAAGTAAATTAATACATGGGGAGGAACAACAGGAAAAAAATCTACATAAAAACAATTACTAGATATACTAAGTAGCCCTAGTGGCACAGTGGTTAAGAGTTATGGCTGCTAACCAAAAGGTAGGCAATTTGAATCCACCAGCCGCTCCTTGGAAACCCTGTGGAGGAAGTTCTACTCTGTCCTACAGGGTGACTATGAGTTGGAATCGACCCGACAGCAATGGGTTTGTTTTTTTTTTTTTTTTTTTTTGGTAGATATTCTAAAGAACAGATCCTTAATTCCAAGAGGATCTCTGTTATTTAAATTTGTTTTATTAGTTAACAATGAGTTGATGAGGTTGAATGTAAAAAAAATCTAATACTGAATGTTTACTATAACAACCAATTCACTATTAATCATAAATGAAAAAAAAAAGCATCCTTTGAAATTATGCAATTAATGGAAATATTGGATTGAGTTTTAAAAAAAACAAACTTTAAGGGTCGTTTACATTTAAACGTTATCATCATTTTTATTGCTAAATTAAAAATAAGTCTCCTTAGTAACTTTTTTTATAATAACAAAGCACATCCTAAGAAATTTACTCAAAACAATAATGATAATCTAGTGGAATATAATAATGAAGGTTACCAGATTATTTCACTTAACCTTCTAACACTTACCCTGCCAAAGCAGGTTATTTTACTACACTTATTAAGATGCTCAGCTATTATATGTAATGTACTTTGTATAATTTATATATGTAATTTAAGTGAATTAAAATGTTTCATTTCATATTTTAATAGTATTAAGTTCAAATGTCATTCTGTTTTGACTCCAAAGCAACAAGTGTACCTAAAATGAATCATACTAAAAATATCATGATTATAGCCAAATACTGAATCTCTACTACATGTAAAGCACCAAAAAGAGATACTACCTCTATCAAAGAAGTTATAATTCAATAGAGAAGATGATGATTATAACAATATAATAGCTGCAGCAGTAGTAATAGTAGTGGTTAACATTTTTGAGAATTAAAGGTGCACTGATTTATTCACATACTGTGTGCAAATCAGGTCCTAGAATAAGGGAGAGCTAGAGGCAGAGCTATTATTCAGAGATACCTGGACATTCTCCACAATAGGAATGTGACCTTGCTGATGCTGAGCTTGTTTAAAGAGACAGAAGGGCCAATGTTTACAAATAGAAGTGTGGATAATGTAACAGAGATTCTTCCAGAATGGTGAACCCCAAGGACAATAAAGAGCAGTGGTAAAAATTCAACTGTTTGTCAACTCTGGCAAGACCCTCTCTGTTTAAAGACTGTCACTGGTGCTACAGGACCCACTGGGGAAAGCCACAGTTATTCCTCTTCTGTTTTACCATCCTACTTCCCTGAAGATTCTGTATTTTGTCTTAAAGAAAATATCAAGATATTATAATTCATGCTGCACAGAACATTTTTCCCACAATTCACAACCCACTGGAAACATTATACACCCTTTTTATTTAACCCTAATGACAACCTTGTGAGTTAGGTATTAATAATGAGCCTGGTGGTGCAGTGGGTAAGCATTCGCTGCTAACTGAAACGGTCAGCATTTCTAATCCACCAGCCACGCCCTGAAAATCCTATGGGGCAGTTCTACTCTGTCCTATAGGGTCACAATGAGTCAGAAACAACTCGACAGCAACAGGTTTGGTTTCGGTTTTTTTTATTATTCTCATTTTATAGATGAGTAAACTGAACTTTAGAGAGGTTATATAATATGCTCAAAGTAAAAAGCTAATAAGTGATGGAGCTGGGTATTCAAATCTAAGTACCTGTGACTTCAAAGCTACCAACTCTTCTTAATAAAAAACAAAAACTACGTGCCATAAGAGAAAGACTATATGCTTTGGAATTCGGGGGGGTAGGCAGGGGAATGAACCAAAGGTCCACCATAAGAAAGTTTGTAATGAACTGCTAATGGAGATTTGAGAACAATTACTTTGGCAGCTGTATATAAGATGGATTGGATCATGAGAGAACAGAACAGGGATTCTCAACCTTTTTTGGGTCATTGGCCCCTTAAAAGGATGAAAGCTATACTGCTGCTCAGCAGAAAAAAAATACAATATACATATAGAAACATTAAAACTTGCAAACGATTTTAAGGGATCTGCACATCCCCTGAAGCCCATCAGCAGATTCTTCTAAGGAAACTGGAGTGAGAACCCCAAGACTATGAACAATGAAATCAGGTGAGGTTACTACATACTTCAGATAAAGAGGTTACAAACTGTGTAGTGGCAGTGGATCGAAGTGGCGGCAGCAAATAAAGCATACAGAAGTGAAAGAAAAGTATGGAATAATACCTATTACACCCATCTCTTATGAATGGTTCAAATCTTAAAGAAATAAAACATTTAATGAATTCATTATTTCATGTTAGTCATTGTACTAAAAGCCCAATCCTAAATCTCACAACTCTAACAGGAGAGGAATTACTATTTTCTGAAGCACTGTCAGAGAGCCCAGAAGCATACTTACCAACATTCAAAACCAGATCTAACTACAAAGCCTGTGCTTTTAATCGCTGTCATACATTCTTCCATTTAACCAGTATCCCCAAAAAGGAAACCAACAGTTACTGATTCATCTACTATGTGCCACATATCTAGAAGAGGTCTTTACATATCATCACTTTTACCTCCAAACAAAAAAATTTTACTAATATAAAAATATATGATTCTCAGTTCAAAACATGTTATACTCACCCTAATGACGTATTGGTAAATTATCACAAGACTGACAGCCATGGAAACGTTGGCAAGGAATGAAAGCACAAACAGATTCTTTAGGTCACGAATGAAGACCAAAAGAATTATAAATGGAAGAAAGCAAAGCATATATATCCTTAGATCAACACTTCTTCTCTCACATGAATTTGATGCACTGGTACTATTTGAAACAAACACATTACTCTCCAGAAATCCTTCATGAACCTATACAGGAATATTGGGAGAATAAGGAAGAAGGAAAAAACTTCCATCAAGTTACAAAGAATATTATGATCTATACACCATATGAAAAATTACTATGATACATTTTGCAATCAAAATAAAATATTTATATTTTTCCAAAATTCTCTGGCTTTCTAGAAACATAATTAAAACACAATAATCTTTGCAAAATAACTTTGAAAATGAAGTTCATTAGAAAAATATGAGGAAGGATTTATTAATTTATTTTTAAGTTTTATGACTATCCATCATGCTCATGATCCCTGCAAAGAATCTGCTTTTGAAAGCATTAAAATTGGGAGCATACTTATGCAGAGTGGCAACTGGGTATTTTAATTACTTTCTTCAGAGTAAGAAACAAGCTCTAAGTACCTCTTAGACATGTACAGTATTCAAAATAAAATTTAAAAATCATAACCTTACTTTAAATGTGTTTTATAGAGCAATTTTTTAATAAATTATCATCATGAGCAATAAATATTTATTAAGAATCCACTAAGTTCATGCATGGTTACATGCTAGACAGTAGAGAAATTTTTGCTAGAGCAAAAATCTCCTACAAGATAAATCAATTTTACCTTAAGACTGACTTAGCTACTTCTCTAACACAATTTTCAATTTTCAAAAGACATACTGACTCAAAGGCATCATATAATTTAAAATATCTCTGACTTAATTAGTCATATAATCCAGTTTAGTCAGATAGAAATGAAATTATAGAGGACATCAGAAACAATCTTAAAAATGTGCAACAGAGATAAATCATGCTATAATTTAAATATCAGTGAAAATCTATTTTCCCACAAACACTGTAGCATCTTTTGAATACACTAACATTATCAAATTTCTGGACACATAAATTCCTCAGAACCAGACCCCATAATAATAATAGCTAGTATTTTTTGAGCATTTTCTATGTGCCAGATACTGCACTTAATGCCTTATATACGACATCTCATCTAATCCTAAAAACAACTCTCTGAGGTGGGTGATAGTATCAATTTCAGTTTATAATTGAGGAAACTGAGGGTTGCAAAGGGTAAATAACTTGCATAATATCAAGCCAGTAAGTGGTAGTTCTAGGATTCAAACCCAAGTCTGAAACTATAGAATCTAGCTTGTAACAGTTATATATCAACCCTGAAAGGGGGACCTTGTCCATGTAGCCACCTGGCCTCCTCTTTGACATCTGTCTAAATGTATTAAGTATCAAGAGGCCAACAAATGGGAAGTTTAAAACAAAATTCTGATTGATAATTCAAGTTGTTTCTTCTACTTTGATTTTACTCTTAAAATTAAGTGTAAGCAATATTAGCACCACTACAAATGTACACAGCATCTCAGGCAGCACAGAATATATCCGCAAGTTTGAAGGTATATAGGCAATTTATAACTCATACTGGACTCACAAACTCTCAAGCTATACCATGTATCATTTAAAAAACACACAGCCCACATTTAAATCTTGTAACTGGCCATCAAAATTTTAAATTTTATTTTCTGTATTTTGAAACAGAAACAAAATTATAATTCACATTTCTTGGCTTTTAAGAACACATTTTATTTGTTCACTCAATTTTTCAGTAACCAGATTATTCAGAGCCAAGAATTTCTGATCAAAGCAGTACCTACAAATAATTAAATTAGACAATGATCAACAAGGATACCTGGCAAGAAGAGAAGCAGTTACATAATCAATTTAAAAAACAGCCAAACTGCCAAGTGCTTGGGAATTTAATATTAATTCTATCACAAATATCTCATAATATTTTAGCATTCCTTGACAGAACGATGTTTATAAAAATTCTCAGGATTCAAAAGTAAAATAAAATAAAGATGTAGATACATACCTAGAGCAAGATTCAGGTAAACATTTGAGTCCTTTGGTGCCCTCTAGAGACAGAGATTGGCTATCTAATAGGACTTCCTATGATCTCACATGTTTACCAAAATGTAAAACACTGAAATAAATATTATAAAATAGAATTACTAAATTCAGTTGTTTCCACCTAGAGCTCAAACTTACTAAAAGCCACTACTTTACTTTTCAATGATTCAGTAATTTGTTATAATTCCAAAGGCAGATTATGTTCTTTAGCAAAGCTAAATGCAAAATGAAAATTAAATTCATAGTACCCTACATTTGTATACTGTTTTACATTTTACAAAGGCTTTCACAAGCCTTTGGTCAGCTGAACCTTACAATACGTTTATGAGGAATTAGGGGAGATTCTGTTATTATTCCCATTTTACAAATAAGGAAACTGAGGCTTGACCGAGGTTAAGGGGGTCTTGCCCAATGTTTAAGTTAAAACTGACAGAGCAGGGATTTAAACTCAGATCTTCTGACTTAAAGTTCATGGTCTTTGATGTCACTGCATTTTTCTTTTCCTTTTAATTTAATATTCCTTCTCCATACCCATATACACTATTTTATCTAGCTGGAATTTTCTAGAGTATCTTAGATAAGAACAAAGAGAGGAAATACTAGAATCAAGATGGACTAGAAACGAAGGAAAATACTAGCTTCTATTTCCCCTAGCACTCACCCATAATGGCATAATGAGACCAAGAAAAACCATGTAGAAGTTATAAAGCAGAAGGTTTCCACATCTGCATGGCAACTAGACCCTTAATTCTTTGGGCTGATGAAATACTGAACCTTCAGTTTCATGCAGATTAAGGTGGTAACATTTTCCAATGTAACAATAGTAGTAATTGGTATAGTTTGATCAACCAGTGTGTCTACTATTATACACTGCTATCAAAGGTAAAAGAACACCTCTATAGAAAGGGTGAAAATCTCTGATCTCACGTAGCTTCAGTGACCATCATCTGTCTTCTATGCCCAGTGATGTATTCACCCTTGTTTTCAACTATTTTCTTAAGCCTGAACGGCATGTCTTTTTTCCATGCTGCTTTTTATGCCACAAAAGGACTTTCATCCTTCTATCTCCAGCAGGCATTCTCTTTGCCTCCCAGAGAGTCACTTTTTCTACCTGATTGTCTCAGGATATGTGCACATGAGTTAAATTTTCCTTTTAACTTTGGAAGCAATTGATAGTATTTCATAGGAAAAATCACCAAACCTAAGCTCACAGATATTTCTTTTATCCACTTTATCTACTCTGTATGTGTTACACAGACATACAACTAAGACAATACCCTGTCTAGAGATGAACAATTAACACACTGGGTGACAGCTGTGTCAGAGACTTAAATGTCAGCTCAATTCTACTAACTTAGGACAACACATAACTCGTGCTTTATAAGACTCAGTTTCCTCATTCATAAAATGAGCATAGTACTTACTTCACAGAGTAGTTGTAAACATTAAATCACACATGTCATAGCTATATAAATACAAGATTGTAAGGCATCATTGGTATCATTCACAAATTCAGAGGCTTATTAGTAGTTCTCTTAGGAAATAATAAAAAAGATACATCATTATCAGGTTGTACAACTCCCGAAAGGCATCGTTCCCATTGTATTCTATATAAATGACTTACAAGATGCTAGGTCTTGTCTCTTGCCTCTTAAATGAGGTAGGAGTCCTAGGAACATGCTACTCGTGGGATTAAACACATTTGTACTATCAAAAGCACATCATCTATAATGGGTAATGCTAATGAAAGCACTGAAGCTTTATTTTGATAAACAAAAAAGCATAAACAGGACTCTAATTAACTTTAATTGTTAATTGTTCCCCCTTTTCTATCTCTTCTGCTTCTCTCATCTCCCTTTACTCTCACTAAAGTCTTCTGCTCTATTCTATAGTAACATTACGTTTGAGGAAACACCTGTAACTAAAGGAATGGCAATGGTTTAAAGATTTTTTCCTTCAGAAAAGCTTGTGTAAGAATTTGTTTGCAAATACCTAGGGAAACAGAAATAGTCTGGAAGTAGGATATTTGGAAAAAGAAATAAAATCAGGCTGGAAGGAGAAACTACTTAACTTACTGAGGCTTTCAGACCTAGGAAGCATCTAAGAATGCCCTGGCTAGAACAGCCAGCAGTCATAAAACTAATCTCCTGATGCCGTACCTTTTATAGAAGCAAGGAGAAACAGCTATGGGTGTGAGAAACCAAGCTAAAACAATCATGCAGGGGCTGACAGACAAGGGTCAAGAGAGCAAGTAGGAGAATGAGTGTTTGAACAAGGATGCGAGCAACAAGGAAAGTGGCAGGGGGGAAATCAAGCAGAAGGGTTAAACCCATTCAGACAACAAAATTTACTGAGCACTTGCTCAATAAACCAGGTACAGTACTAGGTCCAAGAACTAAAGAGATTAAAAAGAAATAATCCCTCCCTGTCTAGGGAATTCATTTCCCTTCCAATTTAATAACTGTCATGGATTGAATTGTGTCCCCCAAAAAATGTGTGTAGCACCTTGGCTAGGTCATGATTCTCAGTATTGTATGACCGTGTTATCTGATGTGATTTCCTTATGTGTTGTAAACTCTACCACTATGATGAGATTATAGGTGATCTCCTCATGTGTTGTAAATTCAATCACTGTGATGAGGTTATACTGATGAGGTTGACAAGATCAGTGTCTTAACGCAATCTCTTTCGAGATATAAAAGAGAGAAGCAAGCAGAGATACATGGGAACCTCATACCACCAAGAAAGCAGCGCCAGGAGCAGAGCGTGTCCTTTGGACCTGAGGTTCCTGCGCAGAGAAGCTCCCAGATCAAAGGAAGACTGATGACATGGACTTTCCTCCAGAGCCGATGGAGAAAGCGTTCCCCTGGAGCTGATGCCCTGAATTTGGACTTGTAGCCTACTGGACTGTGAGAGAATAAATTTCTCTTTGTAAAGCCATCCACTTGTGGTATTTCTGTTGGAGCAGCACTAGATGACTAAGACAATAACCATCTGAATACTTATAATATGCCAGGCACTCTTAGATGCTAAGTGAACACAACAGATATGGCTGTCACTTCCCTCATGGGGCTTGCAGTCCGGTGGAGAAAATTAACTTGTAGATTAATGCTAATCAAGTATGATTGAGGCTATTTTAAAAAGTGCTACAGAAGAAGAATCAATAGGTTCTGGCAAGAGACGAAGAAAGGGAAGGGGCGGAAGGGAAAGTTGAGGAAGGTTTCACAGAGCAGATGACATTTAAGCTGGGTGCTGAACTTTTCCACATACAAAGAAAACTTCTCCAGATGATGTTGCTAAGGGAATAGACACAGCATGTTAGAAAGAACACTAATTGGAAATCCAAGCTCTGATTACTAACTAGCTATGACCCTTTAAGATATGTCTATAATTTATAAAAGAGAGTTTGACTAGATGAGCTCTTCAAACATTAAAAATCTAAGCTAGTTACCTCCGAGGTTCACTGTTCAGCCTGGGAGTGGACAGCCCCGTAAAACCAAATGAGACTAACGAGGTACAGGAGTCCAGTGACAAGGGCCAGAAGGCAGAAGGGGACAAGGAAGCTGGTGATAGGGAACCCAAGGTTGAGTAAGGATATTGTTGATGTGTTGTGAGATTGTTAACCATTGTCATAGGGCAACATTTGTAGTAACTGTTAAATGAGAAACTATTTTGTTCTGTAAGCCTTCAATCTTAAGTGAGAATAACAGCACAATTGGAAGAGCGTAGTCAATGTCACTGAACTGTGCGTGTAGAAATTTTTGAAACGGTGTATCTTTGGCTATGTGTATCTTCACCAAAAAAAAAAAGGTTGAGAAGTTAGAGGGTTAATATGTTGTGGGGTTGTTAACCAATGTTATAAAACAACATGTGTACTACTGTTTCATGAGAAACTATTTGCTCTGTAAGCCTTCACCTAAAGTACAATAAAATATAAAAAAAAAAAAATCTAAGCTGGTGGCTCAAATACAGCATTCAGGGATAGTCTAAACTATAGCCCACAAACCACATTCAGCCTACCACTTATTTTTGCAAGTAAGATTTTACTGGAATACAGCCATGCCTATTCATTTAGGTATTGTCTATGGCTGAGTCGAGTAGATGCATCAGAGACTACACGGCCTGCAAAGCTGAAAATAATTGTCTGACATTTATAGAAAAAGTCTGTCAACCCTTGGTTTAAATATAAAGTGATTCACACTTTATACTTAGAAAAGAAAAGAAAGCCAAACATACAACTATAATATAGATTCTTTAGAAAACGTATTCACATCACCATTTTGCATGGAAACACCCACAAGTACTATATTTTACTATATATACTGCTTACTATTGTACCATGCACATGTGGATAATTAATAAATGTTATTGCTGAAAATAATCATTAAAGAAAGTAAGGGGTAACTTAGGAATAATAAAAACAATCTACTAGTTACCAAAAAAAAAAAAAATGTGCTTTGGCATTATTTTGATAGGAGGAGCTTTGATTTCAGTGCTTTGCCTGTTTGTTCAAACAGGCTATCAGTCTCTACCAAAGCTGCAAACCACTTCCTCTTAAAGCAAACTGCCATAATATAGAGAATCACAGATAACTGTACAATTTTGGACATAGTATCTTTTTAGACAATGGCAGTAATTATTAGATTTTAGTGATGCCCTCTTTTTTACTTCACTTTTTAGGCAGCTGACTGAAGCCGTATGTATATTTCTTTATAGGACACTGATGTAAAGAATATACTCCCAAAATTTCTGTGTATATGCTTTTGAGACCTGGTAGTGCAGTGGTTAAGAGCTTGGCTGCTCACTTAAAGGTCGGCGGTTCCAATCCACCAGCCACTCCTTGGAAACCCTATGGAGCAGTTCTACTCTGTCCTATAGGGTCACTAAGAGTTGGAATGGACTCCACAGCAATGGGTTTTTTTTTTTGTTTTTTTTTTTGTTAGGAATCAGTAAATTATGTCCTGTTCTGATCTAAATGAACAAGAGCTATTGATACTATGGCAAGCACAGTAAAATCAACAATAGCAGTAGAAATCCAACTTACAAAAAAGAAGATGAAAGGAAAATCTACAAAGGAACATCATTTATGAAAAGAGCATATTTTCATACTGAAACATGGCTTCCACAGAGGAAAAATGATGCCACAGCTAGGACATGAGAAGAAAAGAATTTCAATAACTGGGGGAAAATACTCACTTGTTTCACATTTTCAGCTAAGAAGACAATATAAACACTACAGAATCCCAGCTGTGTTATCACCAGAAAAAAGTCAACCACACTCCTGAAAAGAGATATCCACAATATGTATCAATAACGGCTGCTGAAATGTCAATGTATTTTATTTCTCTTGTTAAATGTTTAAAAAACATTTTACAATAGTGTATATCCTTTATTTCCTTAAAATAAGAAACATTTAAAATATTTATTTTCTACAAAGATCTACATTTATAAGCCGTATATCACTAGAATTATTACAGAGCAAAAGGATGGTCGGTTAAATTAAAAGGCCAAGATTTTTCCATCATTATCTGTTTTTGAAATTCAATAACTGAGCCATAAATGGGTATATGCTTATAAAATGGTTTCATAAAAACATTTCGCCTTTTAGATTAAGCCCATTTCTCCCACTTCTCAAGATTTCTTTCAGATTAACTCAGCGTACTTCCCATCCCTCAAGCTTCATGTCATTTGCAAATATGAGCACGCTCTCTACTACCCAAATTACTACCAAAAATTTGGAATGGGAGAGAACTAGGGGCATGGTCCTAAGCATACCACCAAAGACTTCTTCGGTAACTTTTTTTTTCTGTTGTTTTTTAATGAGATACTCAAGAAAACTCAAGCTACATAAAATAATATAGGGGACTAGAACAAGATATAACCACAGACATCAGTCAGATGGGCATTATCTAGGTATGGTAGTTAAACAAGTTACAAATTTGCCTACATGTTAGTAATATATAACCCAGACGTCTCCATTTTGTCCTGAGAACAATGAGTGACTACAATAGCAAGCACATACTAATTTATTCTAGTCTCTTGTCTGACCATTAATGTCAAGCTGTCAAACAACCTAATCTACAAAAATCTATAGATTCTCCTTCTCCTATCTGAAACTGGAAGGGCCTTGCTTTGTTTTCATTCTTGCCATAACTCCACTGTTCTCCATAATTTTTCAGGGATCTCATTAGAAAGTTGGTACCCTGAAATGAATTCAAGTCTTTTCTCTCTGATAAATGACATTTAAGGATTCTCTTACTATTTCTTCATCCACCTTTGAATTTAGCGTCCTACCAACAATCTTTCCAGCCACTTCTATGTGAAAGTCATTCTTCATGATAGAAAAAACAGACAAGCTGTCTTTAGACCGGGGCAGAGAAAGGGGTATGATGGGGTTCTAGGTTCTGGTGGTAAGTCTCTAAGCCATTAGGTTCTGTTTCCTTCTTTCTCATACTCAGCTTATCAGGTACTCTGAGACAGTTCATAAACAAATCTAACTCCCTGAAATACCCTAGAAAGGCCATATTTAACCATATGTACTCACGCTGTTCCTTTTCTTCTTTTAATTCCCAAAGCACATATGATTTGAACCACAGTTAGCATTTTGCTAACTGCCTATGCTTCCTTATTTTTCCAATCCTGTGTTCACCTGAGATGAGCCCTGGCGGTACAGTGGTTTAAGCGCTCAGCTTTATTCTAAAGTGTTCAGCTGCTAACTGAAAGGTTGGTAGTTCAAACCCAGCAGCTGCTCCATGAGAGAAAGATGTAGAAATCTGTTTCTGTAAAGATTTACAGCCTAGGAAACCCTATGTGGCAGTTCTACTCTGTCCTTCAGGGTCGCTATAAGTTGGAATCAACTCAATGGCAATGGGTTTGGTAACCGGTTTGGGTGTTCACTTGACTTTCATTAGCCCTGTCCACCAATGATAGTTATAGTTAAACAATAATATGCAAAAATACAGCTATACCTCAGATGTCCTATAAACATGCAGCTAAACACCATAACTTTATCTGAAATAATGAGGTCACAGTATCTTTCTTGCTTTTTTCCTCTTTATTTACAAAAAAAAATATTGAACCTTATTATGTCATAAGCTGACCAGGTGCTTTATAAACAGCATTTAATCTACCATAATAATCCTGTGACATGAGTATTATTATAACTCATTTCCTGACTTTTTTCATTAACATATAAAACCAAAACAAAATGATAAATAATTTGACCTAGGTCATAAAACTGGAAATTGCTAGAGTTGGTATTTTAACCCGTCTGTCTAACTGTAAAGGTTCTTTGTGTTTATTCCCCCAACTCTATGGTACTTCTATCCTTGTCAGATTAAAATACTTGAAAATTAATACAATCTCGACAACCAGATAGATATTCATAGCATAGCAGGTACTCACCGTCCCCATGCAGCTTGCTTCTGAAGACAACCCCATGGGCTCACTTCCATAGCAAAACTCACAGTGTCACTATAACCTAATGTTGATTTTTTAAACCTGTAATTTAATGCCATACATATTAAAGAAAAATTTTAATTTAGTCCATCAAACCATTCCTTGAAAAGAACATTAAACAAATGAGAATTAATTAATGCAGGGGTATATAATGACACAGGAGTTTTTGAAATTTCAAGATTTACATGAATTCTCTCTCCCAAAGCATGTCTCATGAAATTTTTTAATTGTATATCTGTTCTTTTTACAAACATATTAGTTTTTACTGTTAAAGTTTATACATCTGTAGACTTCATGTAATTAATATTTGTGGTTCACTGATTTAAATATTTCAATTATATAAAAGCATCAACTACACTGTTCATGTTTAAATTATTAAATTTTTAGAAGAGCATAATTTAATAATATATCTGTAGAGAGCTTTACAATATACTTTCACATAAACTATCTCATCTAATCCTCAAAATATCCATGAGATAGGTATTACTTCCCCATTCTCTATTTTTATTTTTTTCAAGTACATACTGTTATTTAAAGATCATAAATGACTCGCCCAAAGTTTTGAGAGCAGTAAAAAAAAAAAAAAGTCAAGGTCAGAATACTGGTCTAGTATAACAGTCAATACTTAACATGTACACACACACACTAAGTTGGTCCATTGTCCAGTAGAGGTAAGTCATGATATATATGAAGAAACAAGAATATTATTTTATTGACTATCTACCAACACATACATCAAAGAGCATCAGAGGCATTATGTACAGGGTAGCTCAAAACTGAGTTATCGACAAATTAAAAGTCATACTGCTGCATTCATTTCTTGTACATATCTTTCCTGACTTTTTTCATTTACACTAAATAAACTATTCCATTTCACTAACAAGGCTATATTTTAAAAGAAGTGGATAGATTTAAATCATGCGAAGTACTGTTCTCTCCCATATGTATTATCTTAGACTTGTCTATATAACAGATTATAGGAAATACAACTTCCATTTGTAAAGCAAAGTAGAAATATAAGACTATCTGATGCTTTCAAATAAATAAATAGTTTTAAATAAATTAAGTAGACTTAACAAATCCACATTTACCTCTGACATAGAAAGTGACTGCAACGTACCAATATGTGCATACAGTGAACAGAAATAATTCCTATAAACACAAGGCTAATTGGTCCAAGCTGTGGGGAAGAAAATTTACAATATAAGGGTCAAATATTTAAGTTTTACAAAAACTCAGCTGCTTTATAAGCAATGAGACAATGAGCTACTCATGTGCAGTGGATTAATATTTGCTGAACAAAATGTTTATATTTGCATAAAATAGGATTAATAAATTCAAATACAGGAAGAATTTCATGTAATATTTGAGAAAACCACATAGGATTCTCTATAATCAAACTGGCTACCCAAACCTATAGAATATAGACTAATGATATGCAACAAAGTAGGGCAGAAACAACATTTTATTTAACATCAGACGTCAAGCCTATGACTACCAGTATCCCATCATTATAATTATATGCAACCATAAATCATTATTCTAAATTACTAAAAAGCACTATAACAAACCGGGATTGTGGGCAATCTACTCTACTACAGGTTGTTAAAAAAAAAAAAAAAAAAAAAACCCATTGCCGTCAAGTCGATTCCAACTCATAGCGACCCTATAGGACAGAGCAGAACTTCCCCACAGAGTTTCCAAGGAGCACCTCGTAGATTCGAACTGCGACCTTTTTGGTTAGTAGCCGTAACTATTAATCACTATGCTACCTGGGTTTCCAGATACAGTATACATATGCAACAAAGTAGGACAGAAATAACATTTTATTTAACATCAGATGGCAAGTCTACGACTACCAGTACCCCATTATAATTATATGCAACCATAAATCATGACTCTAAATTACTAAAAAGCACTGTATCAAACTGGGATTGCAGGCAATCCACTCTTATACAGGTTGTTCGTTAGGCACTTACTATGTGCAAGGAACTGTGCTTGGAAGTAAACATGAGAGGTAAACAAGGCAAGCACAGTTTCTGATCTCATTAAGTTTAAATATATGCTCATGTTTTATATTTAAAAAGTACTTGAAAAAGTGATACATAAAAAATTTCAAATATTTATTTACTAAAAATTTCAAGTACTTACTAAAATTGAAGTAATGACTGGATTATCAAGATACATCCAAAAAACTGCCAAAGTTTATTTTTATAATCAGAAAATTTTAAGTTGTTCTAAATTAGGGTGGACACAATAGTGAAAGGCAGAGAAAGATAAGTTAAAATTGTTTAGTTAGAAAACTTTTCAATTAAGAAAAGGTCAAATATAATTTCATTATTTTGTAAGTGAATTCTTTCACATATCAAGCATCTCTGTGATTACAATAATTGGTTTTAATTATGCTTTAAATATTTGTCTTTGAAAGATACTATTAGTCTTTTTAAAACTACTATTCTTTCAATCTTAAAACTACATATTTTATTGAGTCTAAAAACTATAACATTTCCCAATATGAATAATGTTTTCTCTAAGTGTACTTAAAGCCCCTAGGTGCTACAAACAGTTTGCACTAGACAATGATCCTAAAGGTTGACAGCTTAAGCCAACCCAATGGTTGCTTTGAGTCAGAATCAACTCAAATGCCATGGGTTTTGGGGTTTAACAGTACCTTGGAAGAAAGGTCTGGCGATCTGCTTCCATTAAGATCATAGCCAAAACAGCCCTATGGAGTAGTTCTACTCTCTAATGCAAGGGGTCACCATGAGTTGGAATTGACTAGATGGCAACGAGTTTGGTTTGGTTTTCGTTGTAACTGTGTTTGTTGAAATGAATCCATTGTTTAACATCCTGAAAATCTAAAATAATAATAAGATATAACTATACCTAAGAAAATCAAACATTGTTTTAGATCTTTTTTTTTTTTTGTGAAACACTACAAGTTAGTATTTAATTAAGTAGAAATGAAGAACAAACATAATTGATTCTCATTTTTTGTTGGACATCATCATCATAGTTCACATAATTTTAAAATACAACAGCAAAATGATTACTTAGTTATCACCTGACCAAGTTTTATTTGACTAAATAGCTAAAGTTAGGACAGATGTTAGCTTAAGTCAGACTGCTTGCTGTAAATTAGACTGGTTACTGTATATTAACTTGAGATTACAAAAATAAGTCTTACCACTATGCCTGCATTTTTTATTGCCAATGGAAGTCCTAAAAGGCCAGTTCCAATATTTCCTTTAAGAAGATGCATAAGAGTTTGTATAAACCTGCAAAGTAAAAGTTTTAAGATTTAAATACTTTAGAACAAAATCTGTTAAAATCACATGACAATGGTCTTAGCGTTAGAGGGGAACTAGCAATTCATCTAGGCAAGCAACCAAGTAACATTTCCATTCAACCACTAGTTTAGAAGTCATACTTGGTTCAAGTTCTATCTTCGCCACTTAATAGTAGGATACAGACGGTTACTGCAAAGATTACTGAGATATTTTAGTAAAAGTGTTTTGTACATAGTAAATTAATAAAGATAAAGCAATTTTCTCATACTTTGTGATAAATTTATGTACATTACAGCTTCAATTCAGAACAATGCTGAATGATTATATACAGTTAGGCTGCCAAGAGAGTTATTTAATGACAATGTCTATGTAATCAAAGTACTAAACACATTGGATCTATCATTATCAACCTCAGATGAAATTAATTAAAAGAAAAAATACAAGTTTGAAAACTATTTGTATCATTAGATAGCATAAACACTAATTAATTTTTTGACATCATGAACTTCCTAAGACAGCTGACCTAAGAAAAGTTTCCAGGAGGCATTTGAAGGAGGTTTCTTGACCAAGAAGAATACCACAACATTTAAACATATGAAACAAAAATATTGGCCTAAAATTTGTTTTCAATATATACAATTCTAATCAATTAAACTTAGCATTACTTTGCTTAATCATTAGTTTACTATTAGATTAAGGACTCATTCAAACCTATTAATGATGACAAAAATGTCAAAAAAGGGGGTTAAGAAAAAAGTCCCACTGCTTTCCTACCTCCATGACTTAGTTTCACAACATTCTCTCAGCACAAAGAAGTATTTAGCACCTCTTACTGTCTAAATTCTAACCATTTCAAAAGCCACGTCTCTCTATATACCAGTTCCTCAATCAGATCTCCCTCCTTTCAAGACTCATAGCACTTGATTTGTATGACCGTTGTAATAATTCCTACATCTGCTCTATTATTTAGACGTTTTATATATTCGTTCTTTATTCCTGAATAGACAATCAACTCCTTGAGGGGAGAGACTAGGTCTTATTCATCTTTGCGACTTCTATAGGACCTAGTAAAGTGCCTTCTTTGCCTATAGAGATCATAAAAAAGCGTATGCTGAATCAAAAGAAAAGGAGACTTACAAACTGTAACACTTACGAAATGCCCTCTTGATCATCAAGTTGGTAATGCTTCTGAACAGGTAGGAGTTCTTGTTCATGTTCTTCATCTGATGTGCCATCAAAACTCGGCTCATTTATCAAGGGTGTCATTACATCCATATCTGTAAAAAGAAAAATAAAGAACTTACTATCATTTATAAAAATTGGGGACAAGCTGGTAAAAATGAATTCAGAAGCATTATGAAATTATCACTTGTCTTTACTACCTCCATCCTAAATTAATCCACATTAATATCCTCAGTTTCAGTATATTTAAAAAAAGAACTAAGCAGGCTTATCTGGTGGATACTCTGTGTGGACTAACCAGTGCAGAGTAAAAAGCATAAGTAGTCAATGCAAATTTTTCTCCTTTATTTTATTTCTAGGCATCTCATGAAGTCTGAAGTTTGTGGTAGTCTCGTCTACTAGTAATGCTAAAACAGAAACTGAAGAGTGGTTTTACTAGGAGCCCTAATACCTGGCATAAAAAGAATACGAACCATAAGTAACAATGCACAAACACCACAAGAAAAACTAGATAACTGGGAGCTCCTAAAAATCAAATACTTATGCTCATCAAAAGGCTTCACCAAAAGAGTCAAAAGACAACCTACAAACTGGGAAAAAGTGTTTGGCAATGACAAATCCGATCAGTGTCTAATCTCTAAAATCTACAAGATATGCAACACTTCAACAATAAAAAGACAAATAACCCAATTAAAAAATGGACAAAGGATATGAACAGGCACTTTGCCAAAGAAGACATTCAGGCAGCTAAAAGACACATGAGGAAATGCTCACAATCATTAGCCATTAGAGAAATGCATATCAAAACTACATCTCACCCCAGCAAGGCTAGCATTAATCCAAAAAACACAAAATAATAAATGTTAGAGAGGTTGTGGAGAGATTGGAACACTTATACACTGTTGGTGGGAATGTAAAATGGTACAACCACTTTGGAAATTGATTTGGCGCGTCCTTAAAAAGCTAGAAATAGAAGTACCATACGATCTAGCAATCCCACTCCTTGGACTATATCCTAGAGAAATAAGAGTCATCACATGAATAGATATATGTACACCCATGTTCACTGCAGCACTGTTCACAATAGCCAAAAGATGGAAACAACCTAGGTGACCATTAATGGATGAATGGATAAACAATTATGGTATATCCACACAATGGAATACTATGCAACAGTGATAAAGAACAACGATGAATCCGTGAAATGTCTTATAACATGGAGGAATCTGGAAGGCATTATGCTGAGTGAATTTAGTCAGTCACAAAAGGACAAATATTGTATAAGAGCACTATTATAAGAACTCAAGAAAAGGTTTAAACACAGAAGAAAACATTCTTTGTTGGTTACGAGGAGGGGGAGGGAGGGAGAGGGGTATTCACTAACTAGATAGTAGACAAGAATTATCTTAGGTAAAGGGAAGGACAGCACACACTACAGAGGAAGTCAGCACAATGGACTAAACCAAAGCTAAGGAGTTTCCTGAATACAACCAAAACACTTCAAGGACAGGGTAGTAGGGGCAGGGGTCTGAGGACCATGGTTTCAGGGGACATCTAGGTCAACTGGCATAACAAAGTTTATTAAGAAAATGTTCTGCATCCCACTTTGGTGAGTGGCATCTGGTGTCTTAAAAGCTAGCAAGCAGCCATCTAAGATGCATCAACTGGTCCCAACCCACCTGGAATAAAGGAGAATGAAGACTACCATAGACACAAGGAAAGTATTACCCCAAGAGACAGAAAGGGCTACACAAACCAGAGACTTCATCAGCCTGAGACCAGAAGAACTAGATGGTGCCTGGCTACCACCAATGACCACCCTGAGAGGGAACAACACAACAGAGAGTCCCTGACGGAGCAGGAGAAAAGTGCAGAACTCTAATTCTAGTAAAAAGACCAGACTTAAGGGCTTGATTGAGACTGGAGGGACTCTGGAAGACATGGCCCCCAGACTATTTGTTAGCCCAAAACTGAAAATATTCCCCCAGCTGGCTCTTCAGATAAAGATCAGAATGGACTATGGGACATAAAATGATACTCGTGAGGAGTGTGCTTCTTAGCTCTAGTAGATACATGAGACTAAATGGGCAGCTCCTGTCCACAGGCAAGATGAAAAGACAGGGAGTGTCAGGAGCTGGTTGAATGGGCACAGTAAATCCAGGGTGGAAAGGAGGAGTGTGCTGTCACAGTATAGGGAGAGCAACAAGGGTCACATAACAATGTATGTATAAATTTTCGTATGAGAGACTAACTTGAATTGTAAACTTTCACTTAAAGCACAACAATGGAAAAAAAAAAAAAAGAGTGGTTTTATTTGTGCCCCTTACCAAAAGGTCAGCAGTATGAATCCACCAGCTACTCACTGGAAACCCCATGGGGCAGTTCTACCCTGTCCTATAGGGTCGCTATGATGGAGAACTGACCTGATAGCAAAGGGCTAGGTTTTGGTTTTGATATTGAATTTACTGGTTTTTGGAGAGCTATGTTGAGAGATTAGGATGTAGGCAACTGCCTTTACCCCAGTGCCAACACAAACTCAGCACATCAGTTTTTCATAAAATTAAAGTGATGTTTTAAGATATTGGAGGATTCTTGAAAATAGTCTATTCTGAAGTCATTTAAATATTCTTCCTCAAATAATGTAACTAATGTGTAACATAACATTTGAGATCCACTGAATTATGATAAATTCTAAATTCCTGGAACCCAAATTAATGGGGATTTTCTATAAGTAAAATTCCCCAACTTTTATTTTTTTTCCTAACCGTTTAGTCATCACGATATTCTCCAGGTTATTTTTTAGTATCATTTCCTTGTTTCCTGTTCTCCAGCATCAAAGGTGGCAGAACCCAGACCTGTGCAGAGTGAAAAGTCAGTGTCTGTCCAGTATATGGCCTACTGGGATGTCTACTGTCTCACATGGACTCTAGAAATCTATTTATATTATAAATTACTTTCTTTTGTTTGAACAGACACTATATCCTTTTCTGTTACAGTCTGTTAAAAAATCTTGTAAAACTATCATTATTAGTTGTACCAACTTTAGTTTTAAACAGAAACATTAATATTTTCATTCTAATGTATTGCATTGCCCTTGATCACGCCTGAATTCTTTTTTCTGGTCAGCAGATCCAAATTGTCAGTTATTTGAACTTTCTAATATCATTCTGCCGGGGACTGAGCAGTATGTTCTGTGCAGTACTAAGTACACAAACTGATCTCCGTAAAGATAGCCAATATTGCCAGCATTTCACTAACTGAACAATCTGTTACTTGGAGCACACTGCCCAAGAGATCGTATCAGCAATGGAAGTTATCAGGAAAAGGGTAAGTTTTCTCATAACATTAGAAAATATGAAATCTAAATGATAAGTTTACTTTTAACGGCATCATAGGATAACTTATTTTTAATATATTTTCCGGTAAGCCTGAAAATCTGAAACTGTTAAAATTATCTCTAAATATTGGTTCTGTAATTCATAGAATCAAGCTTTTAAAATAGAATTACAGTTTGCACTCAAATTCACAAGTAAAATTTGTTTGGGACCAATCACTCTTAACAAATTTATATTTAGTAAAAGTGTTATCTATTTAATTTTGTTCAACAGTGTAATCTCCTATGGTTACACTTTTCCCTAGTTCTTAAATTCATTATTTCTCAATACACGTTGTCTTGGAAAGATTAAAAAGATTAAAAGCTGTAAAAACAGCTTTTCTTTGCTTTGGCTTGTCTCATTCCTCACATTTAAAACCTTGAAAAAAATTAATTATTCCAGGAAGCTTCTCTAATTAACCCTCTCCCAATGAGGAAGGAGAGTTAATTTTAAAAAGTTAAAACTTTTTATGAGAAAAATACTTCTTAACAGTGTTAGGAATTTAAGAAGCACATATTTATATAATATTTTGATTCTACCAAAGCAAAAGTATGCAATGTAACACATTAGCTAAGTTCTAACTACGTGTGAATTTATATACATGAAGTTTATAAAATAAACTTCACTTACAAAAAAGAAATTTCCAGTTAAAACTTCCCACTAGTTTATCTACATAAGTGAGTTGTCATTACACAAGATACATATATTTGTGAAACTAAGTAAACCAAGAATAGGTGAAGCAATCAGGTTTTAGGACTTGTATGCAATCAGGTTTTGGCTTGAATGATATAAAATAGCTCTTGAATCTAAATTAAAAAGACACCTAAACTACAAACATTTGGGGAAGTGATATACTCACACACCCAAAAAGTTGCTTCTTTAAATACTGATAGCCTAATTAGAAGATCCAGGTAAGTGTGATCATCTGCGGACGAGATTTATTAATAGAGTCAACCAGTCACTTATAACTTTTAGAAGCTCCAGGTAATACTAAATATAAAACGCTAAGTTATATTTTTCTTCCAAAGTTAAGTATACAGTATAGGAAAACGCAGTTATGTTGTTTATATATTTTTTCTTATATTTGACTTTTTAATTTTTTAGGGGAGGTATCAGTACTGGCATTGGCCATGAGACTGAGTAGGAGGGCATTCCAGGCTTGAGAACATACTGCCTGTTTGAGAAACTTTAGGTTGTTTTAATATGGCTGAAACAGAAGTGCAGGTATATGGCAGAAGATTAACCTGGAAAGCTTGAAAAGATTTTGTGAACTGTGCTTAGGAATCGGGACTTAATCTTACAGGCTTGAAAAGCCAAAGAAAGCTTTAAGGTTTAAATGATCAGATTTGCATTTGAGCAGTATCACCCTGGCAGCAATGTAAAGAATCAATTAGAAGAGTAAGTAACAGCACTAGAACCACAGAGACCAATTAGAAAACAGTCAAAGCAAGTGATGGCCAGGGCTTGAATTAAGTCAGCTGAACAGAAGAGTGGTTAGTTAGGTGACAGAAACAAGACTACTTGACCAAATAAATATGAAGGTTAAAGGAGTCAAGGACGCCTCCTAGGTTACAGGCATGGAGAAAAGTGAATAGATGGTATTGTCATTGAGAAAGAAAACACAGGGAAGCAGGTAGTACGTCAATAGACCATACCACATATCTGAAGGCTTGGGTTAAATCCCGGGCCTACCATTCAGTAGTTCTGTGAACCTGAGCTAGTCTCTTGACCTCAGTTCAGCCATAGTAAATTATTTCTCTTCCCTAAGGGACCTCTTTTCTCCTGCTTCTGGCCTTCACACATGCTGTTGCCTCCTGAATCACACTGTCTTCCCATTCTTGCTTCTTTCCTCCCAATTACATCTAACCACTGTATTTCTTACTCATCCTTCAAGTCTTAGTTTAGTTACCACTTTCTCCTGGTACCTTCCTTAAGCCCCAAGTCTGAATTAGGTGTTTCTACTAGGTGTTCTCATAAAACCCAAGTTGACCCCAACTCACGGTTACCCTATGTGTGTCAAAGCAGAACTGTGGAACCCACAGAGTTTTCAACGGCTGATTTTTCGGAAGCACATCACCAGGCCTTTCCTCCTAGATGGACTCAAACCTCCAACCTTTTGGTTAGCAGCTGAGCATGTTAACCGTTTGCCCATTCAGGGACAGAGCATCCTATAATCCCATTATACTGTTTATAACACTTTATTATAATAGCCTATTTTACTTCTCTGTAGTCTCTGCTAGGCGACAGGGACAATGTTTGATTTGTCAACGACTGCATCCCCAAGTATTTGGAACATAGTAGATGCTCAATAAATGAATGAATAAATGTATGTAAGAAAAAGCAGCAGGTTAAGGAGAAAATATGAGCTCAAATTACATATACATATTAATGAAGCCCCATTATATGCCAAGCATCTAATGATGCTAGGAATACAGCAATTAGTGAAACTGACAAAAATTCCTGCTTTCAGGAAGCTCACATTCTAGTAGGGGAAATACACTATAAATAAAATAAATAAGTAAAATAGAGGATATACTAGATAGTGTGAAGCGTTAAGGAGGACAACCAGGATTAGCGGGGAGAGCCTGTAATCTTAACAGGGGCAGTGAGATTAGGCCTGACTGAGAAAGTAACATTGTAACGAAACCTGAAGGACAAGCAAGAATGGGCAATGTGGATATCTGGGGACAGAGCAATCCAGGCAGCAGGAACAACAAACGCAAAGACTGTGAAGACAGAATCTTGTGTGTTTGGGGTGTACTGAGGAGGCCAGAGTAGCTAGAGAGGAGTAGTAGGAAGAGGGAGAGTAGTAAGAGATGAGGTCGGAGAGGTAACAGGACAGATTACATACAACCTTGTAGGCCATTCTGAGTGATATGGAAATCCACCAGAACAGTTTTGTCCAATAGAAGAAATGCAATTTAAAATTGTCTAGTAGCAACATTTAAAAAAAAGAAGAAAAAGGAACAGGAGAAATTGTATTTACTAATTATTTTATTTAACCCAAGAGAACAAAAATATTATCATTTCAACATGTAGTCAACACAAAAAATCATTAATGAGATCTTTTACACTGTATTTTTCATACTAAGTCTTCGAAATCCGGTGTGTATTTTACACTGACAGCATATCTCAATTCAGACAAATCACATTTCAAGTGCTCGATACAACATATGGCTAACGACCACCATACTGGACAGCACAGCACTATCGAGTTTTGAGCAGAGGAGTGACATGGTCTGATTTATATTTTAAACAGATTCCTCTAAGCCTATTTTCTCATGTGTAATATGAGAATAATAACTTCTACCACATAGGGGTTTTGTGATGATGAAATGAAATAATGTACGTGAAGCACAGAGCCCAGTCCCTGGCACATAAATAATCAATAAATACTAGTTTTCTTCCATTTCTACATAATGATTTACTAGAAGCAAATTGCACTGTATAGGATTTAAAATGCCAAACACTGACAAGAAATTACATTTAATTTATTTGATAAAGCATTTTTGAGCATGTATGAGCTAAAAAACATGCTATATTACTGAGTATACAAAGATGAACAGAACATGTTATACCAGCCAGAAGAAAACAGAGACTACTAGAGGAGATAAATACTTACAGAGTAAAAGCTTTAACAGAGTTAAGGACAAATGAAATAAAATCTGAACACTCATCCCAAAATAATGAAAAATTACACAATATAATTTATATTACACATGAACTCTATTATTTGCTAATGTCTTGCTACAATTTTGGGGCAAGTACTATGATTATTATTGTTGTTAGGTGCCGTTGAGTTGATGTCGACTCATGGCAAGCCCATATGACACAGCAGAACTGCCCCATGGGATCTTCTAGGCTGTAATCGTTGCAGGAGTAAATACCAAAATGACTGTCCACAAAATTTTTGTGCAGTGTTTCAGCTGAAGTTTATTACTTTGTATAAAAATACCCCTGCAGTTGGTTATAACAACAAAAACTTTTTTGAAAGTATTAGCCCAAGAGACAGAAAAGGCCACATAAACCACAGACTTCATCAGCCTGAGACCAGAAGAACTAGACTGTGCCCAGCTAACACCAATGACTGCCCTGACAGGGAACACAACAGAGAGTCCCGGATGGAGCAAGAAAAAGGTGGGGTGCAGAACTCAAATTCTAGTAAGAAGACCAGACTTAATGGTCTGACTGAGACTGGAGGAACCCCGGATTCCAGAACTCAAACAATTTCCGAGGCCAACTCTTCAGACAGGGATTGGACTGGACTGTGGGACATAAAAGTGATACCCGTGAGGAATGTGCCTCTTAGCCCAAGTAGATACAAGAGACTAAACGGGCAGCTTCTGTCTGGAGTTGAGATGGAAAGGCAGAGAGGGTTAGGAGCTGGCTGAATGGACATGCAAAATCAGGAATGGAAAGGAGGAGTTTGCTGTCACAGTATGGGGAGAGCAATCAGGGTCACATAACAAGGTATGCATAGATTTTTGTATGGGAGACTAACTTGAAATGTAAACTTCATCTAAACTACAACAATAAAAAAAATAAACATTTTTTATAAGCCTACCTTACATGTATCAATATACCTACAAGGATAAAACTCTATGCTAATTTACTGTCTGAACCTTCAAATATGCTCAGGTCAGAGCTGTCATTATTACTCAATTATAATGAAGCTTCAAATCACATGGTTTCATCTGCACGTGCTGAAACACACGCTGTTGTTTTCGTCACTGCCAGTGTTTTTATAGTCACTGATTCTGTCCAATTTTCTCACGTTTTAGCTACAATATTGCAGTAGTTTTTGTGAACCTGTATCAATGATTTTTTTTAGTATGAAGTAGTAACTAAAGAAAAAGAAGAAGTGATGTACAGGAATTACAATTTATGAGTAACATTAGCACAAAAAACATTACTAAAGATTCTGTATGGTCTGATACTGGAGGAGACCGATGGGGGGAGGGGTGACACCATGAGTTATGGCACTGGGTGATATCAACCCTAGTGATGCCACTGCAGACCAGACCTCTCACTAATTCCAGATTCATAAATCTTATGGCCTACTTGACATCCACTCTTGGATGTCTACTAAATATCTCAAACTTGACAACCCTGAAATGAACTCTGATCTTGAACTCTGATCCTCACTCTCAAATCTGCTGGTCCTGTAGCTTCACACATCTGTACTAGTTCCCTGTGGCTGCGTAACAATCTATGGCTATTGTTAGGAGGTCTCAGCTCCTTGTTACATGGGGCTCTCCTTAGGACTGCTTGAGTGTCCTCACAACATGGCAGCTGGCTTCCCCCAAAGTGAGTGATCCAAGAGAAAGAGAGCAAGGAATGAGAAGGCTCAATCCCTTTTATGACCTAACTTTGGAAGTTACACACTGTCACTTCCACCATAATCTGCTCATTAGAAGCAAGTCACTAAATCCAGCCCACACTTAAGGAGAAAGGAATATTAAGTTCCTCTTCTTGAAGGGAGAAACATAAAAGAATCTGTGGACATATTATAAAACCAGCATAATATCTCAGTTGATAGCAATTCCATTCCTGTAGTTGCTCGGGTTGACCCCTGGAGTCATTCTTGTCTCTTCTGTTTCACTTTCACCCCTCATCTGATCTGTCGGGAAATCATGCTGGTTCTACTTCCAAAATACGTTCAGTCTAACCATTTCTCTTCACCTCTACTGCTGCTACCCTACTGCTCTGAAGAACACGTATATAACTTTTTTGGATTACTGAAATATCCTTTAACAGGTCTCCCTGCTTCTACTTCTCCTCCTTTATAATCTATTCATGCAATAGTCAGTGTAATAGTTTTAAAACTTAAGTCAGATCATGTCACTCCTGTGCTCAAACCCTGCACTGGCTCCCCAAATCTCTCAGAGTAAAAGCCAAAGTCTTTACATGGCCTATACACAACTAAACCAAACCAGCTGCCATCGAGTCCATTCTGATTCATGGATACCCCACGTGTGCAGAGTAGAAGGTTTTCATGTAAGTTTTTCAAGGCTGTGACTTTAAGGAAGCAGATCGCCAGACTGAGGTGCCTCTGGGTGGGTTCAAACCACCAACCTTTAGGTTAGTAGTTGAGCACAAACGTCACTCAGGAACCTACATGGCCTATATAAAACCAAACCCAAGTCAATTCCAACTCAAAGTGACCCTATAAGACAGAGAAGAACTGCCCCATAGGGTTTCCAAGGCTGTAAATCTTTGCAGAAGCAGACTGCCACATCTTTCTCCTGAGGAGTGGCTGGTGGATTTGAACTGCTGACATTCCAGTTAGCAGCTAAGCACTTAACCACTATGTATATAAGGCTTGTTGTTAACACTCTAACCTCACCACTGCCTTGATCACGTCAGTCCCCTTGGCCACCTTACTATTCCTGTCTTTACTCCGTTCATTCTGCTTGTAATGGTCCTTCCTCACGTAACTGCTTGGCTAATTCCCCTACCTCTTCCAAGTCTTTGCTCAAATCTCACCTTTTCCATAAGGCCTATCCTGACCACCTATATACTACCATAAACTGTCCAGCAATCACTCCTGATTTTCCTTACCCTGCTGGTTTTTTTTCCAGAGCACTTTTCACCTAATATACTAGATAATTCACTGATTACTGTGTTTACTGTTCATTGTCTGCTTACCCTTACTAGAATATAAGATCCATGAGAGCAGGAATCTTGATCTCTTTTATTCAGGGATGTGTCCCACATGACTAACAGAGTGCTCAATGGGAGAAACTCAATGAATACATGTTGAATTAATGAACACACACAAAATTTTTTAAAAAACATTAAAATCACTTTGAAATCCTTTTTGCAGTTAATAAAATGTATATGGTGAACATCCTTCCATATCGCATTCAATGGCTATGCAGCATACTGGACATATAACATTTACCTAATCAATTTCCTTTAAATGGACATTTAGAGAGTTATCAGCTTTTTCTCTAGTATAAATACTGTAATGATCATGTCTTGATATAAATACTGGTTTACATGTCTTATTTCCTTAGGAAATATTTCTAGAAGTAGAATTGCTGGGTCAAAGGATATATTTTTTTTTTTTTTTTAAGAACAGATGTATTATCCTGCTCCTACCAGCAATGCATGAAAATGCTCATCTTCCTACGTCCTCACTGAGAGAGGGTAGTAATGAACTTAAAACTGAGTCAGATAAACCTGGGCTCATATTTGGGCTCTGCCATTAGTAAGCTTAAAATTACCAGATCTATAAAATGGGGATAATAACAGCACCTAACTCACAGGATCGTTGTGAAGATTAAACTAGACAATACATATGTAAAGCATTCAGTACACTGCTCAACACACAGTAATCCTTTAATACAATGTTAAGTTTTATTATTTCCATCATTACTATGACTTGAAAAAAATCAACTGCCAAGTGCCCTGCACCTTATTACAGAAATACCAATCTATTAGTTACTTACAATAAAGTATTTTTTTAAAAAAAGCTCAACTTCTTTCTTGAAGATTACATTTAATCATTCAGCATGGAATGAAAATAATTCCTAAGCACAGTAACTGGGAGATAAACATTTCACTGCCCTGATCCTTACTTTTGTTTTCCTCTTGACAGCGGGAAGCCATATACAAACATTCCCTGTTGCCAAGAAGACACCAGAGGAAAGCAGGAAAACAAACTCTGCCAAGAGAGCTAGCTACAGGTATCTCTTGTTCAGTCTGGTCGGGACGTCCTGTTCGTCATTCGCTGGGTGGCAGGCGATAAATTCAGGATTCACCTGGGCACTCAATGGGGCTGCTGCGTTTGAAAAGCAAAACAATGGCAACTTCCTCATATCATCATTGGGAAAATGGTGAGTCAAGGCGCAGACTCTCGCTTGCCTTTGACATGTACACACACCGCACATGCCCACAGGCACATTTTGATGCCCTTTGTAGCCTCCGCCTTTTCGCCACAGCCTGGCTCTCTGGCCAAACAATCCGTTACTGCGCAGGTGCTGACCCCGGGGTCAGCGCCTAAGCCTCAGCTCTTCCCAAACGTCCCTAAGTAAGTTGGCTTGCTGGGCTTCAAATTCAAGTCCGTGCCAGACCCACAATCGCAAGAGTCTTGACAAGAAAAAAAGAAAGAAAATCACCCCCCCGTCCCTCGCTGTCTAAGGAGAAGCAACTTGAACCCGGATGCGGACGGAGTCACCAGCGTGCGGCAGGCACCGCCTCGCCGCCCCGCTCGGGCCCTGGGCGGCTGCATCCGCCTCCCCGGCTGTTGCTCAGCGCCGAGCGGCCGGAGGCCTCGGCACATCCCGCGGACGATCAGTCCCGCGCCAACGTGGGCCTCGCGCCCTTACCCACACGCAACACCAACCTAGCTCCTCGCGCCCCGCCGACTCGGCCGCCGTCGGCGACGCCGCTTCCATCTCTCCGGAGTCTCCAGGACGCTGCCGCCCTGGTACTGGCTCTCCCGCCTTGGCCTGGCTGGCAACGCCGAGGCCTAAAGGGCCGTGCAGAACTAGCGCGCGGCAACTGCCTCCGGGCTCCGGCGCACCCCACCCGCACAACGCAGAGCATGCGCACTGGGGTGGCCCGCCCCCCCGGGCGCGAGGGCCTCATCCTTGGATTTGGAGACTGCGGTCAGTGAGGGGCGGGAGGGATCGAAGACCAGAGGAGGCTGGGCTGGAGGCGTCGACTTTGAGAAGGGATGGATAATGAGAGAGGAGACACGTTTTGGATGTAACTGGGAATAGGAGCTTAGAGCTGGCAGAGGCCCAGGCCATAGCTTGGTGTCATGGTTTGAATTATGTCCCTCCGAAAATATATCAATTTGGCTGGGCCATGATTCCCAGAATTGTGTGGTTGGCCTTCATTTTGTGATTGTAATTTTATGTTAAAGAGGATTAGGGTGGGACTGTAACACCACCGTTACCCAGGTCACATCCCTGATCCAGTGTAAAGGGAGTTTCCCTGTGGTGTGGCCTGCACCTCTTTTTATCTCTCAAGAGATAAAAAGAAACAGAAGCAAGCAGAGAGTGGGGGACCTCATACCACCAAGAAAGCAGTGCCAGGAGCAGAGCACTTCCTTTGGACCCGGGGTCCCTGCGCCAAGAAGCTTCTAGTCTGGGAAAACACTGATGGGAAGGCTGAGAGAGAGAGACCCTTCCCCTGGAGCTGACTCCCTGAATTTGGACTTTTAGCCTACTTTACTCTGAGGAAATGTCTCTTTGTTAAAGCCATCCATTTGTGGTATTTCTGTTAGAGCAGCACTAGAAGACTAAGACACTTGGGGTCGGGGGATTTGAGGGGGCCTTAAAAAATGACTACAAACTTGATTTTGAGGCGCCCATCTATTATGCGTGGTAAAGTAGAACCAAAAAAAAAAAAAAAATTGCAATCCAGTCAATTCTGACTAGGGAAACCATCGATGAAATGGATTAACAGAATAGCCACAACAATGAACTCAAACATACCAAGATAATGAAAATGGCATAGATTGGCCAACGTTTGGTTCTGTTATACATAATGTCACCTTGGGTTGGAGCCTACTGGAAGGCAGCTAACAACTATCTATTTGCAAGACTTAACATTCTGTAAGACACTTTGGGGAACACAGTAGTGAGGGGTTTGTACCCTTTGGAGTTCTGAAAATCCTGTGTTATCAGTCTCCGTATTCCCCTATGAGTTGGAATCTACGGCAATGTTGTTTTTTTTTTTTTTTTTAATGCCCCTATTTAGAAAAATAGGATGCACTCAAATATAATTTAATTTAGTCAAATATAGTTCTATTTTAATGATTTTCTATGCTCTTAAGAGATATTTGAACTTAACTGCAATGTTGAAAGAGCAGTGTCAAATACTCTAAAGCACAATACTTACGCACTTTAAGCATAGTATCTTACTTAATTATAATGACAATCCTGTGAGACAATTCCAATTTTTATATCCATTTTGTAGATGAGGAAACCAAAACTCACAGAGTTAAGCAACTTATCCAAGGACATGAAGCCAGTAAGAAGCAGAGAAGGAATTCTATCTGCCACCAGAGCTTTGACTCGAAACCGGTATGCAAAACTGGCCTCTCAAGTGGGTTCCAATAAATGTTTGATTAATGAGTGACACCAGCTTTTAGTTTGAAAGGAAAATATCTATTTAAACTTTGATATTGCCTTTTTTCTTTTTCATAGTTCTTTCAAGTCAGGATAGCAGGGAACACGTTTTACCGCTCCATTTCAGTAGGGTGTTTTTAGGAAGAGTTTGTTGGGGGTTGCCAGGACCACTGATGTAACTACAAGATAATGGTGTTAAATATTTAAAATTCTGAGTTTATAAAGGTACACAGCTACATAATATCTATATCTGTCCTCCTGTTGCATCCTTTGTAGGTTTTCACTAAATAGTTGGTGATCGTGATGGTTTTGCCAATACTCTTTTTTTCCTTTAGGACAACCTCAACGACTCACACATACACACGCATCCTCCAAAAGGAGGTTTTATTTGAAATGTTCCTGACAAGGAACAAAGATGTAGGGGAAGTAGAGGAAGAAGAGATCTATCCTGGAACATAACTAAAGCAATGGCCCCTGTGTTGGCAGGGAGGACCTGCTAAGAGATCAGTGGGAGATAAGACAGGGATCAGAGGGCAGTCATGGCACTCAGGTAATTGCCCATAAAGTCATCCATCATGATGAGAACCTTGGGACAGTGTCTAAAAGAGAAACATTACCCTTCTAGTGTTAAAAGGGATCAAAAGCCATTGTCTTCTAATCTCAGCAGCAGGGAAAGCAGATTGGGCAGTAAGGAAAGGGAAAAGACCTGACCTGTAGTGTAACCCTAGGCCTTTTTTGGGTATCTTTTCAGAGTGATATGAAAATAAGCGAAGTAATAGGGACGATCATAAGATTCAAGAGAATTATGTTTTTCCTGCTTTACTACTTGAGGAGATATTTACTGCAACTTCCGCTACAGGTCTTGTAAATTGCAAGGGGTATAGGAAAGAGCTGTTGCTGCACATCCTCGCCACCATTTGGTGTTGTCGATGTTTTGGATAGTAGACATTCCAATAAGTGTGTAGTGGTATCTTATTATTTTAATTTGCAATTCCCTAATGACGTAATGTTGAGCGTCTTTTCATATGCTTATTTTTCATCTGTATATCTTTTTTGGAGTCCCTGGTTGTGCAAAAGTTTAAGCACTCGACTACTAACTAAAAAGTTGGCAGTTTGAACCACCCAGAGCCCAGAGGCACCTCTGCTTCTGAAAGGTCACTACCTTGAAAACCCTGGGGAGCACACTTCTACTCTGACACACATGGGGGAATCGACTCAACAGCAACTAACAAGAAGAAGATATCTTTTTTGGTGAGGTGTCTGTCCAGATCTTTTGCCCATTTTGTAATTGGGTTGTTTGTTTTCTTATTTTTGAGTTTTTAGAGTTCTCTAAATTTTGGATACAAGTCCTTTCTATGTGTCTTGAAATTATTTTCTCCCAGTCCTTGACTTGTCTTTTCATTCTCTTAACAGTGTTTTTCACAGAGCAGAAGTTTTTAATTTTAATGAAGTCCAGCTTATCTTTTTTTTCTTTCATGGATTGTGCTTTTGAAAAGCTGTATCAGAAAAAGACATTATAAGGAATCTGAAAATTTCCTTTCTTTCCTTTCCTGACTTTAACTTCCTGAATCATATCTTAATTCCTTCCTTCTTCTTTGTGACTGTGGCACTTTATTCCTATCTCTGTTATAACACTTCTCTCCTTGTATTATAATTGTTTCCCTGCCTGGGGAAAAGCCAGTATTGACTTACCTTTAGTGTAAAGTAGTTGGATGTTGGGTTAGTTTTGTATGTGTGTGTGTGTGTGTGTGTGTATGTGTGTCTGTGTTTTAATGTAATTTCATCTCTGTGAGCTACACAGTAAAAGGCCTTCTAGCCTAACAAGGAACAAACTTTTTAAAAAGGAAGTGGGTTTTCTGAAAATTTCTCCTTTCTTTAACAGCATGGGGAGAACGCTTTTTTGAGGAGCCCCTGATCTTCAGGGGAAAAAAATCATCCAGGAAAATAACAAGTAAGGTTCAATAAATGTAATAATGCACGGTAGGAAGTAGTGACAGAGAAAAATATAATGATTTGGCTCATTTACCTTAGAAATGAAGACCAAGTAACATAAAATTTTCATATATAAAATAATTTTAAAAGAAATTTAATTTATATTAAGAGAGATAGAGAGCCATCCCAGGGAAAAAGGAAGATAGATGTATCCAGCTAAAAAATATCTATTGATCACTTACTATTTGCCAAGCACTGAACTTGCTACTGAGGATGCACAAAACAGACATAGTCCCTATCCTCAAATGGTCTAAAGGGAAAGTCAAGGAGAGAGAACTACCAAAGGCCCAAACGTGTGGAGCAAAGAGAAGAGGGAATGGGAGATATAAGAAGGAAAAAAAGGATTAAAAACACCAGATAGAAATAGAGACCAAGGAAGAAGAAAAAGTCCACCTAGACACTGTTTCCATAATTCCTTACTACTCAGACCTCCACTTAAATTCTTTGTCCTTGGTATAATCTCTCACCTAAAAATTTTCCAGAAATGGACTCCAGCTTCTCAACAGCAGCACAGCTTTGTAACCCTTAAGAGGTAGCCTCTGCTTCCCTGTCAGGCTGCTGGCAGTCTCCTACCTGCCTTTCAGGCCCCTAATCCCAGTCCTTCACAGAGTCAGAGAACTTTAGAAGTGGAAAGGATCATAGGGTTCATTTACTCTAACATCCTCACTTTACAGAGAAGACCCTAAAAAGGTAAGCATTTTACATTGTGCTAAAGCATAATAAATCAACTAAGCCAGGGACCAAACTAAAATAATTAACAATGACAATGCTTTGTTTATACTTTATGTATGTGTAAAGCATGTTTGAATTACGTTTATAACACATTCCACACAATTCACGTGTAAAATAGTGGAGTGAACTCATGCCCTCATTTCTTATATCTCCCAAAACAATAAAAATGACAGTAAAGGAATAAAACAGGCAAAAACACAAAAGGACCAAGAGCAAGAGCATGAAAAAGAAGAAGCCAGCAGAAAAGAGATGTCAACAAAATTTGTGAAGTTGGAAAACAAACACTTATAGAGCAAAGTGGTAAATGATTTAACAGATTAAAAAAAAAAAAACTTGAAAACTGTGAGTGCCTGGAGGAAAGAGAAATAATTTAAGCAAAAGTTAAAAAGACTCTTTAATATTCTCAAAGAAATTTTTAAGAAAGATTAAATTCATAAAACAAGAATAGATTGCCACAGAAAAAGGAACATTCAGGGAGCAGAAAGAACAAAAAGACAAAAAAAAAAGGAAAAATAGAAAATATAAAAAAATTAAAGGATCCATCTAGCAGGTCCAATATCTTAATTCAGAAAGATAAAAAAAAGTAAGGAAAATATCAAATTAATATTACAACAGAATTTCCCAGAACTGAAGGACATTCATTTCCAGATTGGAAGGTTCTATTGAGTGTCCAATACAACAAATGCAAACACGCTTAACTCAAGGCAAATAATAGTAGAATATCAGAATAATGAGGATAATAAAATGATCCTATAAGCTTTCCCAGATGGAAAAAAAAAAAAAAAGGTCACCATATTCCATTAGAATTGCATCTGACTACTCAGTAGCAACATCAAAAGTTAGATGACAATGGAACATTGCATTTGAACTTCTGAAGGAAAATAATGTCCAACCTAGAATTCTAGACCTAGCCAAACTATCAGTCAAATGAACGGGTAGAATAAATACATTTCAAGACAATAAAAGTTCAAAATGTATACTTCCCATGTAATGTTTCTTAGAAAGCTACTGGAGGAATGCTGCACCAAAACTAAGGAGTAAACTTAGAAAGAAATGGATATGGGATCCAAGAAACCAGGGACCCAACAAAGGAGAGAGGAATTCCCAAGAGGATGACAAAGGTAAGTTCCAGGATCACAGTTGTGCAGAAGGCCTAGAGAGAAACCAGTCCAGATTGGGGCAGGAGTACAGAAGGCAATAGGAAGGGATAACTGCAGGAACAAAACAAAAAGGAAAACTGATTTATAATCTGAAAACTGTACAATTGGATGAAGAGGAACTAAAACTATCTAAAACTAAAAAAATTAATAGTGCTATAAATATAAATTGGTTATTCAGAAGTACAGAAGTAAGTACCAAGAGGAACCACCAAAAGAGTTCAAAGTGGTTGCCTCTTGAGAGAGAGAATTGTAGGGCTATATGGGGCAAGAACTGCTGTTTTTTTTTTTATTATAATTCTTTAAGCTAGGTACATGATAAAAATAAACACTAAATTTATAGAAAGAAGATATGGGATCCAAAACACCAGTGATCCAACAAAGGGTAACCTTCTGCCCCTCAAAGCTATCCTGTAGAGAAAGCTTCAATGGGCTCCCTTGAGCTGTGCCTTCGCATTAGGTTCAACCAATGGAGGCACTGGAAGGAGATCATAGGGCAGAGAAGAAAAAGGTCAGGAATTTATTCTTCCAGTGCTCTCCTTACTGACTCACTACAGGTTGGCTGCATCCCTCTATGAAAGCAACAGCTTTTGGTCTCTGGCAATTTCTTGTTTCCGTTAAGACAAATGGACGAGGAAATCACCTAAAACGCCAAGTTTATTATTTTTAAAAGCCATATGTTTTCCTGTTCTAAAGTGGTTTTTTGCTTAGAAAACCTTTGTTTTGAAGTCAGTCATCTCTCTGACTGGGGAGAGAACACTTTCAGAACCTAAATTTTTATTGATGGAATAGACTGTGAAAAAAGTGGATTTCCTAAGAAGTTCTTTGAAATTTTACCATCAAAATGAAAGGAAATCTTCTTGTTAAAGACTACTGACACACAAGAAATAGGTTTCAAAAAATATTAATTTACCCAAGTGAAACTATATCCCCCCTTAAAAATATTTACATGCAAAATTTTATCACCAATAATAAATTATAAATCTTTTTTTTCATTTGGAATGTGCAAAAGTAAATCTTCACGCAATATGTCATTTATTGAAAGCATTGAATCAAAATACTAGTTGTCTCACTAACCAACCTAAAGAGGATTTCCTTAAAAAGAGTCATATTACAGAGGAGAAAAAAAAAACCCTTTGCGGTAGAGTCGATTCTGACTCATAGGGACCCTATAGAACAGAATAGAACTGCCCCATTGGGTTTCCAGGGAGCAGCTGGTGGATTCAAAATGCCAACCTTTTGGTTAGCAGCTGGACATTTAACCATTGCACTACCAGGGCTCCTACTGATATTTGAAATACCGGTGACATAGCTTCCAACAATACACAAACCACCATATTACAACAAACTGACAGATGAGTAGTGGATGTGTGGTAGATCTGGGGGTAAATGTTAATTCTATTGTTACCTGGTTCTTCAGTTTGGACTTCCTTTTTCTCTGTGATCAATTACACCTAACACATCCACCACTTATCTGTCAGTTTGTCACACCCTGATGGCTTGTGTGTTGCTTTGATGCTGGAAGCTATGCCACCAGTATTTCAAATATCAACAGGGTCACCCATGGTGGACAGGTTTCAGCAGAGCTTCCAGACTAAGACTAGGAAGAAGGACTGGTGATTACTTCTAAAAATGCTGGACAATGAATAAGAAGACCAAAGAAGAAATGACGCCTTTGAATTATGGTGTTAGTGAAGAATATTGAATATACCATAGACTGCCAGAAGAATGAACAAATCTGTCTTGGAAGAAGTACAGCCAGAATGCTCCTTAGAAGCAAGGATGGCAAGACTTTGTCTTACATATTGTCATGGTTTGAATTATGTCCCCCAAAAAATGAGTGTATCAGTTTGGCTGGGCCATGATTCCTGGTACTGTGTGATTTTCCTATATGTTGTAAATCCTGCCTCTATGATGTTAATGAGGGAGGATGGGTGGCAGTCGTGTTGGTAAGGCAGGGCTGGATCTGCAAGACTGGATTGTGTCCTGAGGCAATCTCTTGAGATATAAAAGACAGAGGTGAGCAGTGAGACAGGGGGACCTCATACCATCAAGAAAGCAGTGCCGGGAGCAGAGCACGTCCTTTGGACCGGGGTCCCTGGGCCGAGAAGCTCCTGGTCTGGGGAAACACTGATGAGAAAGCCGAGAGAGAGAAAGCCTTCTCCTGGAGCTGATGCCCTGAATTTGGACTTTTAGCCTACTTTACTGTAAAGAAATAAATTTCTCTTTGTTAAAGCCATCCACGTGTGGTATTTCTGTTGTAGGGGCACTAGATGACTAAGACACGTATTTTGGACATGTTATCAGGAGGGACCAGTCCCTGGAGAGGAACATCATGCTTGTAAAGTAGACTGTTAGCAAAAAAATAGGAAGACCCTCAACAAGATGGATTGACACAGTGACTGCAACAATGGGCTAAACACAGAACAATTGTGATGATGGCACCGGACCAGGCAGTGTTTCGTTCTGTCGTACATGGTGTTGCTATGAGTGAGAGCTGACTATGGTGCCTAACAATAACAACAACTAACACACATAATATCTTTTCACAGAATTTTGGAACAATACTGTTGAACCTGTAACCACAACATGTACAACTAAGCATACAAGACAATGTTACTGGAAAAATCCTCTTGACAATAAGTAGATTGAAACGTATTTCTGAAACGTTCAGAAAGGTTACGTTTATAAAGCTCTGAACATTTCTGAACACCTTTTGAGTACTTCGATTATCTACCACCCACCCCCAATGATTGGAAACCAAACCTCAGTATTGTTCTCTTTATTGTAATAATTATAACAACTACCAATGTGCCAAGCAACATACCAAGTTCCTTATAAGCTTTGCTAGTTACCTTCCATTTTTCCATCCAGATCCATTCTCCCCTCTTTTCCACCTTGCTGTGTGCTCCTGAAGGCTATCCTGTATAGAATGCTTCAGGGGGCTCCCTTGAGCTCTGGCTTCCCATTAGATTCAACCAATGGAGGCACTGGAAAGAGATGTGATCATAGGACAGAGAACATATTTGATCATAGGACAGTGTTATAGATTGAATTGTGTCCCCCAAAAATGTGTGTCAGGTGGCTAGGCCATGATTCCCACTATTGTGTGGTTGTCCTCCATTTTGTGATCTGATGTATTTATCCTATGTGTTGTAAATTCTAACCTCTATGACGTTAATGAGGCAAAATTAGAGGCAGTTATGTTAATGAGGCAGGACACAATCTATACAATTAAGTTGTATCTTGAGTCAATCTCTTTTGAGATATAAAAGAGAGAGGCATGCGGAGAGGAGAAGGACTTCCTAACACCAAGAATGTAGAACAAGGAGGGGAGTGTGTCCTTTGGACCTGGGGTCCCTGTGCTGAGAAGCTCCAAGACCAGGGGAAGATCAATGACAAGGACCTTCCCCTAGAGCCCACAGAGAGAGAAAGCCTTGCCCTGGAGCTAGAGCCCTGAATTCAGACTTTTAGCTTCCTAGACTGTGAGAGAATAAATTTCTCTTTGTTAAAGCCATCTACTTGTAGTATTTCTATTGCAGCAGCACTAGATAGCTAAGACAGACAGAGAACAAAAAGATCAGGAATTTATTCTTCTGATGCCTTCCTTACTGAGTCACTACAGGTTGGCTTCATACTTCTATGAAGGTGACAGCCTCCGTCAGGCAGTCCTCTCCAGGGTTCCCATAACCACTCCTTCCCATTGCCTGTTCAGGCTGAGGGGTGAGGTGCCCCTCTCCCCATTGCCTACTGTAGAGCATTATATCATCCATCCCATGTTGATTTTCCTAAATACCTGTTCATACCATTGAAAATAGTTTATTACTCTTCTCAATTAGCAATCCGTATGTGTACATATGCCGTCTGTGTCCTAGCAAGACCTTGATTAATGCACATATGTAATCTCATTTATTTTTTCAGAGAAATAAAGTTTTCAAGTATTAACTCCATTTTACAAATGAAGAAACTGAAGTTCAGAGAAGTTAAGCAATTTGCTCAAAATCAAATAGTAGAGCCAAGATTCCAGCCTAGGCCTGAATAACTGTAGTCCGTTCTACTTCACTGTCTCCAGAAGTATTTGCTCAGACAATGGAAAATCACATCCCCATTCCAGAAAAGTCTCAGTTTTTAAAATCCTATGTTCTTTCATTACCACCTCAATAATATTGTTAGGAGTGGTGACTTATATAAGACCAATAATTGTCAGGGAGGACGACGGCAGTTACCAAAACAGCTGTTGTCTTAATTTTGGCCAAACACTCAGGCCTCTGACCAAAAAATTAAAAGCTGGATAGAGTGGTATATGAGGGCCCCATCTCATATGTCACTTGTCTCCAATTCACTCTGCCTGTCTATCTTTAATCTCCAGCCTGTAGCCCTTTCTTCGGGGCTAAGTTGAGAATAATTTTCTACAATCCTCTCCTCTCATTTTTCCTTTCTCCTGTCTAGCTCCAGGAAGGCCCTGTTGAGGATATAATGTACACTGGAGGTGGACCATCAGACTGTAAATTACCCTGGAAAAACTGTCCGTGGAGCCTCCATTTTTCTGCTATTTGGCAATGAGGCAGAGATGGGGGTTAAAAATGGAGTGAGAGTGAGATTTGGTTCAATTTGGTCTCTTCAACTCGATTATTGCTCTCCACCTTTTCTTCTGTTCATCATATCTAAAAGGTAAGGAAAAGTGGGAATCTTCACATCATGAGGTTCCAGTTAATTTTGTAAAAAGTAATAGTAATGAGGTCCCTTTGAGTTTTTGATTGGCTGCAATCTAAAGGTTGGCAGTTCAAACCCACATAGTGGCACTTCCGAAGAAAGGCCTGGAGATCTGCTTCTATAAAGATTACAGCAGTTCTACTCTGTAATGCATGGGGTTGCCATGAGTTGGAATCATTTTTTAGTAATAGTAATAAATATAATTACGAGATAATCTGTCATTGAGCTAGGCCTCATGCTAAGTGCTTTTCAGCATTACCTCATTTATCCTCCACAACAACCCTAGGAGGTAGATGTTTTATTGGCCCCATTATTTAGTCAAAAATACTGAGGCTTAGACTATTTGGCAATTCTCCCAAAGTTCCACAGCTAGAGATCCAGTCCAATTATGACTCAAAGACATGAGCTCTAAACCACTCCGCCTCAAGGCCTCTTAAGGGACTGAAGCTCCCCAGCTGGCAGGTTATGAGTACCTTCCTTGACTGCTGAGTTCTGGGTCAGTGGTGTGATTTAGTCATTAAAGCATTGTATGTTTCTGTCTATCCATTCTCATATAGCTAATGAAAGAGTAGAAAGATCACCATGGAATTAGGTAATTGAGCTTCACTGTTGGGGCTTAACTTTCTGACATAAATGTCACTACTAACAAATTAAACATTGTCCTCTGAAATTATTACTGTTTGAGGGGCAAAATGAAAGTGACTTATACCAATTGCTCAAAAGCACACACTTATTTTCCCACATTAATATTCCTTTTGGTGTTTAACATAAATGGTAAAGAGGCTTTAAAACTCGTACTTCAATAAATCTCAAGTGTACCTCCTAAGACTCAAAAGAAAAAGAGTACTTTCAGAATGTATATCTTCCCATTTTAAGCCTTACATATTAGTTAAACATTAATCTATAAGGAAATTGTACTTTTGCTTTTGACTAATTAAACTATTGTCATGCCAAGTACAGAAGTCTGGGTTTTCTCTGGACACTAAGAACTCATGATCCTCATGTGTAAATTTAACTTGAGAAGTCCTCTCTGTTTCAGGATTTTAGCATCAAGGTCTGATTTGGGATTTAATTTGACAGGCTGTACCTATCAACTTTTGTGTAGCCTGTTTTTCATCATAGTTCAAACAGAGTGTGAAAGACTTACTTATGGTAAGTAGGTCACCCAAGAGACATGTTACACATGAGGAATCCTGGAGGTCCTGACACCTACAACACTCTCCACGGTGATTTAAGGAGCTTGCTCACAACCTGATAACATTGTTGAGTAATACTAACAGCACTGGGAGAAATAGAACCATACCTCCGTAGAGAAGTCTGCCAAAGAGATGAAGATCCCCAGAGGACTTCATTAGAGAAAATAAACACCAACATACATCCAGCTTTTGTGTGTGTGTGTTTATACCATTTTTTAAAATTGTGGTTTAAGTATATATATATATATATATATATATATATATAAAACAAAAGATTTGCCATTTCAACATTTTTTACATGTACAATTCAATGACATTAATTATGTTCATCATGTACAACTAGCTTTTTGGTAGTAAAAGGAGAAGTGTAGTGAAAGGTTACGAAAGGTAAAAACCTTTCCCTCAGTAACAAGAAGTTCCAGCTAGAGAGTCACATTCCAGCCCATGCCCTCAAAAGTTTTTAAAATAAGAGGTTCCCAGAAAGAGGTACTAGTTAAAAAGAAAACATTATGCATGAGGAAACCCGGAATTCCTGTTTTCTTTAAGGCCAGGCTAGTAGTCAATTACATTATGCTCCATTTATATGATATTGTTCCTGTCAATTTTGGTTTTTAATCATAATAACACATAATTGTTCATTGTCTGATTTTTCGCCTGTGAAAACAGCTAAGCATTTTGACCTGATTTTCTCATTAGACTGGATCCATTTTATAACTGAATTTGATCAATGATTGATTACTTAAAGATAAGTGATTGTACTAAATCTTGAATTAAGTCAAAGAAGTGAGACAGTGACCAAGGAACAGTTTATTTTGCATAATGTAAATGTTACCTAATTCATCCTCCAGTTAGCTCTTTGGACTTCCATTAGTTGTGTCAAGAGACTCTTTACCATCTAACAAGTTTGACCTTATCTTCATTTGTGATCATTCAAAATGTGACTCATTAAGGAAGCCAAAGTATCAAAGCTATTTATATCACGAAATTTAGGTTTTAAAAAATAAAGCTCTTATTTATATCTTTATTTTCATTTCAACTCCCAAAACCAAATTCGGAAATATAGAGCTCTTTTGGGTAAAACTTACTCACCCTCATATCTCCTAGACTAGAATGAATATAGTAGAGATAGGGACAGAGTGAACTTTCCATGCATGGGGAAACAGATTTCCCATGCGTTAGAGGATGCTTTATGGAGCTGACCATAAGTTACAGCCTCATACTGTACTAAATGCCACTTACTGTCTAGAAGATTCTGACTTATGGCAACCCCATGTGTGTCAGAGTAGAGCTGTGCTTCATGGGATTTTTAGTAGCTATTTTTTTCAGAAGTATGTAGCAAGGCCTTTCTTTCCAGGAGCCTCTGGGTGGAGTGGAGCTGCTAATATTTCAATTAGCAGTGAGCAAGTTAACCTTTTGCACCACCCAGGGATTCCTTGTACTAAATAATGCCTCTCAATTGCTATGCATGTTCCACGGCTTGATTTCCTTAGGTGTGTTCTGGCATACGTGAAACTCTACCCCAAACCGGGCTGAATTCCAGGTTGTTACAACTGAGTGGTCAAAGAATTCCAGAAAAGGCTGCTCTTCTGTATACTGTAGTCCAAACCAGCAGAAGAGCATGTCGTTCACTGCTGCTGTTCCCAGGGATTGGGTCCTTGAAGGAATCTTTTGAAGCACTTTTAACTGTATTTGTAAATAATTTATTACTGGACTATTTATACTCTTTCGTAGCTATCTTCTTTTACTGCTGAGAAAAATATAAGCTCGGAAACATTTAGATGACGTGCTCTACAACAGAACTTTCCACCAAGTCTATAGTAACATAAGCCCATCTTAATGCCTTAATTGATTGTTCCTCCAGCAAGTTACCATTTTCTCTCTCTTTCCAGCAATTTATGTTATTAGCATTGCTGCTATGACAGAACATTCATTGTCCCTTTCTCTTTTCCATTGAAATATTACTTTTAGCTGTGCACGTGGCAGCCTAGCTATCTCTGCTATGTGACTAGGCTCTGGCCCATGCAATATGAGCAAAAGAAATCTGTGCAACATCTGAGTCTTGCCCAGATGAGTCACACCCTCCCCTTACCCTTTCTTTTTAGTAGTATGCAGATAAGGACAACACTCCAGGGATGGTGAATCAGCTCGAAGCAGTCTGGGCCCTTGATGATTTCCTAGAGTAGGTCTGGTCATATCACCTTGGCCTTTTATGTGAGAGAGATATATAACCTATCTTATTTAAGCCATTGTTATTTTGGTATTTTATCACACATGGCAATGAATAACAAGCCTTCCCCTTCATTCAGAGACTATAAGAGTTAGGGCAAATCATATGAAGAAAAGATTAGAGAGTTTTATTCTAAAATCTATGTTAACCTAATAGATAATATCAGCAGAAATCCTGTGTGGAATTTTGTATGTCCTTATCCATACCTACAAAGGAAATCAGTTTACTTTGCTACTAAACTCAGAATTTACAGAGATACTTACCAAAAGATTTTCTAGAAGAATGCCTCATTACTTGGAGAGTAATGGGTAGTGTTACAGTCTATGGACTTACTTCTGAAAGTCAGGTCCACAGACCAGAGCATCTGCATAATTTCAAAATGCAGAATCTCAGGTCCCACCCCAAGCCTACTGAATCAGAATCTCCATTTTAAAACAACACCAGCGAAATTCAATACCCTTTCATAATAAAATAGTCAGCAAGATAGGAATAGAAGGGAAATTCCTCAATGTAGTAAAGAGCATTTATAAAAAACCCACAGCTGACATCATACTCAATGGAGAAAGAGTGAGAGCTTTCCTGTTGAGATCAGGAACAAGACAGGGATGCCCACTCTCACCACTACTATTCCACATTGTTCTGGAAGTCCTAGCCAGAGTAATTAGGCTAGAAAAAAATAAAAGGTATTCAAATTGGGAAGGAGGAAGTAAAACTATCCCTTTTTGTAAATGACATGCTCTATACATAGAAAATCCCAAAGAATCCACAAGAAAGCTTTTAGAACTAATAATAAATTCAGCAAAGTGACAAGGTACAAGGTCAATACATGAAAATCAGTTGGGTTTTTATACATCAGCAATAAACAAGAGGAAAAGGAAATTAAGGAACCATTACCATTAACAATAACATCTAAAGGAAGAAAATACCTAGGAATAAATTTAACCAGGAAATAAATTTGTACACAAAAAACTATAAAACATTACTAAAAGAAATTAAAGAAGACCTAAATAAATGGAAGGACATTTCGTATTTATGGGTTGGAAAGCTTGATATAGTTAAGATATCAATACTACCGAAAGCAATCTATAAATTTTATGCCACCCCCATCAAAAGTCCAACAGTCTTCTTTGCATAAATGGAAAAGCCAATCTTCAATTTATACGGAAGGGCAAGGGACCCCAAACAGCTAAAGTAATTCTGCAGAAGTAGAATAAAGTAGGAGGACTCACACTTCCTGATTTCAAAACATACTATAAAGCCACAGTAATTAAAACAACTTGGTATAGGTATAATAATAGACATATACACCAATGGAATAGCTTTGAGAGTCCAGAAATAAATCAATACATCTACCATCAACTCATTTTCGACGAGGGTGCTAAATCAATGGGGAAGGAATAGTCTGTTCAATAAATGGTGCTGGGAAAATTGGATTTTCACATGCAGAAGAATGAATCAAGATCCATGCCTCACACCATACACAAAAACAAGTTCAAAATGGGTCAAGGACCTAAATGTAAAAGCTAAAACTATAAAATTCTTCTTTTTTTTTTTTAGTTGTATTTAGATGAAGGTTTACAGAACAAACCAGCTTCTCATTAAACAGTTAGTACACATATTGTTTTGTAACATTGGTTGCCAACCCCACAACATGTCAACACTCTCCCCTTCTTAACCTTGGGTTCCCTATTACCAGTTTTCCTGTTTCTGCCTGCTTTCTAGTCCTTGCCCCTGAGCTGGTGTGCCCATTTAGTCTCATTTTGCTTCACGGGCCTGTCTAATCTTTGGCTGAAGGGTGGACCTCAGGAGTGACTTGATTACTGAGCCTTTAAAAGGGTGTCCGGGGGCCACACTCTTGGGGTTTCTCCAGTCTCTGTCAGGTCAGTAAGTCTGGTCTTTTTTTTTCAGTTAGAATTTTGTTCTCCATTTTTCTTCAGCTCTGTGTGGAACCCTCTGTTGTGATCCCTGTCAGAGTACTTGGTGGCGGTAGACAGATACCATCTAGTTGTGCTGGACTCAGTCTGGTGGAGGCTGTAGTAGTTGTGGTCCATTAGTCCTTTAGACTAATCTTTCCCTTGTGTCTTTGGTTTTCTTCATTCTCCCTTGCTTCAGACGGGGTGAGACCAGTGGAGTAACTTAGATGACCGCTCACAAGATTTTAAGACCCCAGATACTACTCACCAAAGTAGAATGTAGAACATTTTCTTTATAAACTATGTTATGCCAGTTGAGATAGATGTTCCCCGAGACCATGGTCCCCACAGCCCTCAGCCCAGTAATTTGCTCCCTCAGGGAGTTTGGATGTGCCAATGGAGCTTCCATGACCTTGCCTTGGACAAGTTGTGCTGGCTTCCCCAGTGTTGTGTACGGTCTTACTCTTCATCAAAGTTACCACTTATCTACTGTCTATTTAGTGTTTTTCCATCCCCACACCTCCCCTCCCTCATAACCATCAAAGATTGTTTCTTTTTGTGTGTAAACCTTTTCATGAGTTTTTTTAGTAATGGTCTCATATAATATTTTCCTTTTGTGATTAACTTATCTCACTCAGCATAATGCCCGCCAGATTCATCCATGTTCTGAGATGCTTCACAGATTCATCATTGTTCTTTATCATTGTGTAGTACTCCATTGTGTGCATGTACCATAGTTTATCCATTATCTGTTGATGGTCATCTAGGTTGTTTCCATCTTTTTGCTATTGTGAACAGTGCTGCAATGAACGTGGGTGTGCATATGTCTATTCGTGTGATGGCTCTTATTTCTCTAGGATATATTCCTAGGAGTGGGATTGCTGGATCATATGGTATTTCTGTTTCTAGTTTTCTAAAGAAGCACCATTTCATTTTCCAAAATGGTTGTATCATTTTGAATTCCCACCAGCAGTGCATAAGACTTCCAATCTTCCCATAGCTTCTCCAGCATTTTTGTTTTTTTGATTCATGCTGGTAATGCCGAGGTGAGATGGTACCATGAATTGAACTGTGTCCCCAAAAAATACGTGTATCAATTTGGCTAGGCCATGATTCCCCGTGTTGTGTGATTGCCCACCATTTTGTCATCTGATGTGATTTTCCTACGTGTTATAAATCCTACCTCTATTATGTTAATGAGGTGGGATAGGTGGCAGTTGTTTTAGTGAGGCAGGACTCAATCTACAAGACTGGATTGTGTTTTGAGGCAATCTCTTTTGAGATATAAAAGACAGAAGTGAGCAGAGAGACAGGGGGACTTCATACCACCAAGAAAGCAGTGCCGGGAGCAGAGCTTGTCCTTTGGACCCAGGGTTCCTGTGTGCAGAAGCTCCTAGTCCAGGGGAAGATTGAGAAGAAGGACCATCCTCCAGAGCCAACAGAGAGAGAAAGCCTTCCCTTGCAGCTGACTTTGGACTTCTAGCCTACTTTACTGTGAGGAAATAAATTTCTCTTTGTTAAAGACCTCCACTTGTGGTGTTTCTGTTATAGCAGCACTAGATAACTAAGACAGATGGTATCTCATTGTGTTTTTGATTTGCATTTCTCTAATGGCTAGTGATCACTAGCATTTCCTCAGGTGTCTGTTAGCCACTTGAATGTCTTCTTTGGTGAAGTGTCTATTCATTTCCTTTGCCTGTTTTTTAATTGGATTATTTGTCTTTTTGTTGTAGAGGTGTTGGATTTTCCTATAGATTTTAGAGATTAGACCTTTGTCAGATCTGTCATAGAGAAAAATTTTTTCTCAGTCTGTAGGTCTTCTTTTTACTCTTTTGGTGAAGTCTTTCGATGAGCGTAAGTTTTTAATTTTTAGAAGATCCCAGTTATCTAGCTTATCTTTGGAGTTTGAGTGTTAGTTGTTGTTAGTTATGGTTTGTATCCTGTTAATGCTGTGTATTAGGGCCTCTAGTGTTGATTCTATTTTTTCTTCTATGATCTTTAGAGTTTTTGGTTTTACATTTAGGTCTTCGATACATTTTGAATTAGTTTTTGTGTACAGTGTGAGGTATGGATCCTGTTTCATTTTTTTACAGATGGGCATCCAGTTTTGCCAGCACCATTTGTTAAAAAGACTGTCTAAAACTGTGAAATTCTTAAAATATAAGCGTGTGGCTGCAGGGCCTAATTTTTAATGATGAACTATGAGATATGATAACAAAAGCATGAGCAGCAGAAGACAAGATAGATAAACAGAGCCTCATAAAAATTAAATTTTTGTTCATTAAATAACTTTATGAAAAAAGTGAAAATACAACCTACAGATTGGGAGAAAATTTGGGGGAACTGTATATCCAATAAAGGTCTAATATTCAAAATATATAAAATATTTCTACAACTTAACAACAAAAAGACAAACAACCCAATCAAAAAATGGGCGAACAACTTGAACAGACATTTCACTAAAGAGGATATTCAAATGGCCGACAAGCACATGAAAAGATTCTCAACATCATTAGCCATTAAGGAGATGCAAATCAAAAACATGAGATACCACCTCACTCCCATTAGAATGGCAATGATTTAAAAAAAAAAAAAAACAATATAATAGGTGTTGGCGAGGTTGCAGAGAAACTGGAACACTCATCTGCTGCTGGTGGGAATGTAACATGGTGCAGCCACTGTGGAAAACAGTTTGGCGGATCCTCAAAAATTTGAACATAGAGTTACCATGTTGTTGTTTTGTTAGGTGCTTTCAAGTTGATTTCAACTCATAGCGACCCCATGTGACAGAGTAGAACTTCCCTATAAGGTTTCCTACGCTGTTATCTTTACAGGGCTGTAACCTTTACAGGAGCAGATCTCCAGGTCTTTCTCTCGAGCGGTGGGTTTAAACTGCCAGCCTTTTGGTTAGAACTACCGTATATCCCAGCAATCTCAATCCTAGGTATATACCCAGAAAAAGTGAAAGCAGGAACGCAAACAGAAACCTGTACACCAATGTTCTTTGCAGCACTTTTCATGGTAGCCAAAATATGGAAACAACCAAAATGTTCATCAACAGATGAATGGATAAAAAAAATGTGGTATATACATATAATGGAGTATGACTTAACCATAAAAAGAAATGAAGTCCTGATGCATGCCACAACATGGATGAACCTTGAGAACATCGTGTGCAATGAAATCAATAGCAAAATGACAAATACTGTATGATCTCATTTATATGAAATGAGCAAATATATGGAAACCAAAGACTATTAGTTACCAGGATGGGAGGGAGGAGTAGAGTTTTTGCTTAGGGAGCATTGAGTTTATGTTAATAGTGGTAGAGTAATTCGGCAAATGATAGTGAGAATGGTTTCACAACTTGAAGAACACAATATCACTGAATTATACATGTAGAAATTGTTGAATCGGCTTATTTTTATTGTGTATATTGTGACCACAATAAAAGAACACCAAGCAATCGGTGTGCACATCAAAGTTTGAAAAGCATTGTTCTAGGAGGTAATGTGAAAGGGCAAACTGAAATTTCTATATTCTGTAACAGTATTCTTAAATTGTAGCCCCCACACTGGCAGTATCAGCATCACCTGGAAACATATTAGAAATGCAAATTCTTGGTCCCCACCCTAGATGTACTGACTCAGAAACTCTGGAGGTGAGTCCTAGAAATTTGTATTTTAATAAATCCTCCAGGCAATTCTGATGCTTGCTGAAGTTTGAGAACCCACTGTTTTAAAGCAATATTTCCTGAAATTTATTTTTCGGAACAGTACTTTTTATGTCTGTAAATAGAAGTTACGTGAAAAGGGTTACATGGTCAAATAAGTTTGGAAGACATTGGGTTAAACAAAATTAAGTAGTTTTTTTTTTTAATGCAGAGTTTCTTACTGTCTTTAATATGCTAATATCAGTAGTCCCCCCTTATCTGAGGTTTCTTTGCTTTCCATGCTTTCAGTTACCCGAGGTCAACTTTAGTTCAAAAATGTTAAATGAGTATGTAATATGATGAAATCTCACGCTGTCCCATGCCATCATTCACTTAACTTTTATTGCAGTATATTGTTACAATTGTACTATTTTATTATTAGTTGTTGTTAATCTCTCACTGTGCCTAATTTATAAATTAAACTTTATCATAGGTAGGTATGTATAGGACAACACATAGTATATACAGGGTTTGGTACTATCTGTGGTTTCAGGCATCCACGGAGGGTAAGGGGGAACTACTTGTATGTATGACTGTATCCAAGAGTGTGATACAGAATGCAGTATTTAACTACTCAGTTGACATCAGAACCATTTTTTATGAGCTAACTCTTAGGACTTCTGTTACGTGGACCATACTTTAGGAAATACTCTTCTGTAGTTTTCTGAATTCACTGAACTATTTTCAGGCTAAGGATATAGTATAGGATTGGTTACATTTAACATGAAAGACTACAGAGAAGCCAATTCCAACTTCAGGATTATCATTTCTTTACCACACCCCTTCCTAGGCATATGGCATTGTGTACAATCTTTACACGATTCTTTATTCCCCTTTTTCTCATAGCCACCTCATGCTCCTATCCTGGAATTATAGAATTCAGCATCTCCTAAAACTCGAGCATCAGTGGCTCACTCAGGCTGAGAAATAGCCAACATTTATTGAGCACTTACTGTATTTTAGGCATCATGCTATGTGCATCCCTGTATATTATCTCATTTAATCCTCAAAACAGCCCTGCTAGATAGATCTTGTTATCAGTATTTGATAAGTGAACAAACTGAGGCTCAGAGTCGAAGTGAACCCCAAAGGTCCATAGTCCATAAAAACCAGACCCAGGACCTCAACCCTGATGTGATGGATTTCAAAGCTTTCTATTCATTCCGTTACTCCCTCTGCATATTGACTTCTGCCATCACTCCTGGAGCTAAAATATTGACCTCGCCCCCCATTCCTTCAAGAAGCCTGATGTGAGTTCCAGGTTAGGATGGATTTTCTTGGTGACACGTTCAGAAATGAAGGGAAAGGACAGGTAGATTGGGCTTCAGTAAATAGCTCTTCCATTCAGAGCAAAACCAGTAAGATTGTACATGTCACAACAGCAACGGTTGTCGGGGCGGAGAAGACAATAACCAACGCCACAACTCTTACAGAGAAGTGGGGCCAGGAGGGTCACTCTGAGGAGTCGAACCCCGGCTTCAGTCCCAGGAGTTTATTTTATAGTCAATACAGCAAGCAGTAAAGCAAATAACAGAACAATGGGCTTTGGGTGAGTAACAATAAGTTTCAGGCAAGGGAGAAGGAATTCAGGTAAACAAGCCAATCGGTAACAGGACAATAGGTTTGGGAAAATAAGTCATGCCTAATCTTTTTCTCATCGCTGACAAGTCTCCAACATGTCCTATACAGCACAGAGGCCTGTGGGGGCTGCAGTTATCAATAGTGCAACCATGTTTGAATGGCATATATCCCCACATCTACATATAAAGTAAGCTTTTCAAAATCAATCAACAAGTATTCACTGATACTTGAGTAAATGTAGATGGAGGAGGGACAAGAATATATGACTCATATGCCCAATCAAGTTGGGAAGACAAAACAGTCCATGTAAAAGAACAACTAACAACACAAGTTCAAGGACCAAGTGAACTGAACAACTTCTCAATGCTACAAGGATTCAGAATAAGTAGAAATCCCTTCTAGTTAGGCTGGCAATGAATTTCAGCAGGGGTGTATAAACTTAAGTCTCAAATTCTGTAGTAAACAAGGTTGTAGCAGTTCTAAAGAAGAAGAAAGCCATGTGCTCTGGAGAACAGTGAGAATGCTTCACGGAGGAAATAGCCTTTTGGTGAACCTTGAAGTCAAGGTAGGATTTGGAGAAGCCCTGGGATGACCACTCGGCTGGACCATCCAGAAAACCTTGCATGTGATGAGCATGACTCCCAAGTTCAGGTATCAGCCTTGGTGTTCAGGCAGAGTCCACACCTACCCATCGTGGCAGTGTGGCATTTTATAGGAGAGGCCTAACTTTCCTCAATGAAGCCGAAGCACAATTTGCTCTTTTAACTGAGAACCAGCTCTTATGTGAGGTCACAGTGCTGGGATTTATTGAATCAGTCCCTTTGCTCTGTTCAGTCACTTCAGGATGAATGAGTGTCTTTGTACCTGCTCTCAGGACTAACATCTTCTTTTGGCACTTTCCCCGGAGTTGAAAGAAATGACTGTCACTGACTCCTTTTCCGATGGGATGAGACATGCTCTGATAGCTAAGGTAACCGTATGTCCCAGTTTGTCTGGGACGGTACCAGTTTACTCTGTTTTTCTGGGTGTTCTAGTTGAACAGTACGTTATATGGCTATCTTACTCATGTGGGAGCACATGCTCAGAGAGTGACTTTTGTCCCTTATCTCAGCCAGGTAGATCTGTGTTTCAGGTACTATTTGCAGGGACATAATGCTATGGGTCAATACCCTCACCTCTCAGGATTGTGGATTTGGGGAAGGCCACTGCTCTCTGAAACTCATTCTCCTCCTAAAGCCATTTAAACAGCCACCTAGCTGATAATAAAAGCAAAGTATATTCTGACTTTTTAAAGTACATTATACTTATCAAAGAGCACTGATGACATATCAGTCACAAATTCTGCCCTGCACAACTTCTCTGATCCTGAATACTGCGAGGAAAATTTGAGCGCTTAGTGTTGCCACCCAGTGAGGGAGCTGTTTTCTGTTTACAATGCCCAGAAAGAACCCGAGAGGATAGCTAAGCAAATATCAGACATAAATGTTACATTAAGCAAACAATAGGAGCAAAGACTACAGAATAGGTCAGAAGTAGCACCATGCTACACAGCTTTTCCAAGGGCAAACAGAACACAGTGTCCTGGCATACAGTGTGTACCCAGCAAATGTTAATGTCTTTTTGCCGTAATTCTCTTGCCACATAAATGCATTTTTAATTTAAAGGGCCCTTAGTCAGGCTTTTCCCCTGCTTAGATCTGAGGTCAGACCTTCTGGGCAGGAAGGCAGGAAGTGCCTCTGAACAGCTGGTCTGGCAGGGGTGGCAGTTCACACAGATCATTTCGAACTCAATTTAAAAGAGTGAAAATTTGTTGGGCATCCACTGTGTGCAAGACTGAGTGGGGACTGTTGGGTTTTGAATAAGTTATGTTCCCTGACCAAGAGAGGGTTTGCCAAGAAGGAGGTTGCCCTTTACAGGAGAGGTAAGACAGGTGCAAAATAACTTTAACACAAAGCAGAATCTGAGTAGAAACAAAGCACAGTGGAAACCCGGAGGAAGGACAGAATGGTTCTGACAAAGGGGATGTTAAGGATTTCATGGAGGGGAATTTATTTCTCGTAATAATAATGACAACATTAACAATAGTTAGGGGCTTATGGTGCGAGAACCATTCCAGATGCTTTATATGCATTTTTATCTAAATTTGTCTCATTTCAGTTCAACTTTATAGAAAACATACAATTGAGAGCAATAGAAATGGGGAAGAAATGCAGTTCCAGGTGGCAAGAACAGCCTAATAGAAGGTGTGATGCATTCAGGAAACAGGAATCATTGTAATCACTTTTGGCCAGACTTTGGGTATGTAAGGAATGAAGAAAGATTGTGAAATTGGTGCCTTAAATAGCACAGTGAGAAATCTGAGGTATTGTCTTAGTCAAGTAGTGCTGCTGTAACAGAAATACCACAAGTGGATGGCTTTAACAAAGAGAAAGACATTCTCTCACAGCCTAGTAGGTTACAAGTCCAAATTCAGGGTGTCAGCTCCAGGCGAAGGCTTTCTCTGTTGGCTCTGGAGGAAGGTCCTTGTCATCAGTCTTCCCATCAGTCTGGGGAGCATCTCAGGGCAGGAACCTCAGGTCCAAAGGATACACTCTGCTCCCCACTGCTTTCTTGGTGGTATGAGGTTCCCCATTCTCAGCTTGCTTCCCTTTCCTTTTATCTTTTGTGAGATAAAATGTGGTGCAGGCCACACCCTAGGGAAACTCCCTTTACATTGGGTCAGGGATGTGACCTTTGTAAGAGTGCTATACAATCCCACCCTAATCCTCTTTAACATAAAATTACAATCACAGAATGGAGGACAACCACACAACACTGGGAATCATGGCCCAGCCAAATTGATACACATGTTTTTTGGGGACATAATTCAACCCATGACAGGTATATTCAATAGGCATGGAAGCTCCATAAAGTGATGACTCTTAACTGCAGTGAACATCAGAATCCCCCAAGGAGCTTTCTCAAGATACATTTTCTCGTGCCCCACTCCTGAAGACTAATTTTAAAAACCCTTTGCTGTCGAGTCAATTCCGACTCATAGCGACCCTGTAGGACAGGGTAGAACTGCCCCAAAGGGATTCCCAGGAGTAGCTGGTGGATTTGAATTCCCGACCTTTGGTTAGCAGCAGAGCTCTTAAACACTGCACCACAAGTGCTCCAAAGACTGATTTAGTAAGTCTTTTTTGCAGCCTAGTAGTCTGTGCTTTTTCGTAACTCCTGGGAAAGTTTGGGGGCCATCCCATTTGAGAATCACCAGATTAAGCATTTGGCTGCTAACCAAAAGGTCGGCAGTTCATACCCACCAGCCACTCCTTGGAAACCCTATGGGGCAGTTCTACTCTGTCCCATAGAGTCGCTATGAGTCGACAGCAACAGGTTTGGATTTCTTTGTTTTTTGGGGTTTTTTTGTTGTTTGTTTTTCTTCTAGAATTGTCATGATTAGATCTGAGAATAGGAATACTGCTTAGGCAGTGGTGTGAAGGAAGATCAGATGTGGGGGCAGCTTGATTGCTAGTCACCAAGTTAAGTAAATCCCTGCAACAGCTAGTGAAATACAAAAGGAGGCCCAATGGGAAGTGACAGTGGGCATGTTCTGCTGCGGTGAACATGTGACAGGATGAGAATCGGCAGGGCTTATGCATTGATCAGATGAGAGGGACAAGGAGAGGCAGAATTAGAGATGACTGTGATATTTAAGCCCATGCTGGGGCTTAATACATATAGAAATTGTTGAATTGGTAAATACTCTGCTGTGTATATTTTCAGCAACAAAAAATAAAGAAAAATGAATTATTAAAAAACAGAAGAAGGGGAAATATGATAGTTTCTGTCTATATAGAGGGGCAACAGTGAAGTGGTCCCAAAGAATTTGAAGTGATTTCACAGGGAGGAACTGTGAAATGAACAGGCTGTGAATCAAAGCAGAGATATGCAAAAACTCTTTAAAGAGGAAAAACTGGCCTATGGATCTCCAAGATTTGGCTGTAATAGAAACAAAGATATGAACTTGGCTAAACAAAAAAATGCATCAATAGGAAAGGGATTTTGTGAGCCAGGCATGCGTAGAAAAAAACAAAAACAGGGAGAGTCACTGAGGCAAATGTTAGTAACACTCATCTCTGCATTGTCCAAGAGAGGCAGTGACCTGGCCGGTATTTCTGGTCCCGTGGGTAAAAGACTCTCAGCCTCATGCCATTATATATTCAACTTTTCTCTTAGTCCCTGTGTTGCATGCAGAACAAGCTTCTGATTATGGTTAAGCTTCTCTCCTCAGGAAGACTGTATCTGTCAAATACACATCTGTATTCTGGTTCCTATACAGCAATGTCTTCTTGTAAATGAATTAACTGGCTTCCAGTTTATGATTTGGCTTTCCGTCTAATTTGGCACTGATCATAAGGGCTCAAGTATTCTGATAGTAATTTCTCGTTGAAAATTAATGAATTGGTGCCCAGGTTAGGGCAGACACTGCTAATTTCCTATCCAATATCTTGTTCAGTGGTCCATGCATGGCCCTCTTTTATTTTATTGATTCATTTTATTATACCATTAACAAATAAAAACAATAAAAATTTAAAGCTACAAATAAAAAGATACACTAATTTCCTATATGACTCTGACCCCTAGGGATGAGGGCTCTTGACCTGCATGGGTAAATTCAGGTCCTGATTCTACCCTGGGAGGCCTGTAAGTGATCATTAGCGGCCTTCTCCTGGCAGGTGCGCTGTTGACATCACTGCTCATTCTCTCCAATAGCCTCTGATAGACACAATTGTTCATCCCTCCATACTGCCCATTTGGATCAATGAAAAATGTTGATGGAACAAATACAACTTCCACAACTTTTAGTCACAGTAAAGAAATCCATTTCTTGACTTATTCTCTTAATTCTATACCAGGGAAAATAAGTTGATTCTTTTTCAGATGTGCAAAAAATAAAAATAGCTAAGGTATATTAAGATTTTGCTATGTGTCATACACAGTGCTAAGCATGTTATATAGATTCTCTCATTGAATCCCACCATAACCTGCCCAGCACCCAGTAGGAATGAGCTCCTGGTTTTCGGCCATGTCCAGAGCCTATGTGTTAAACCCTTTGAGTTCACCCAGCTATGATCTGTTTCCCTCTATGCTCCTGCTCTTGACTCCTCACCTTTTGCTTCACCCTATGTCCGTAGCAGTGCTGCAGCCCAGAGAACCCAGGCTTGACCCTGATCCTTCTGTGTCCATATCAGCCACTGTTACTCCTACCCATTAGAGAGCTCTGGGCAATGAATGACTCAGTTGGGTCCAGACTGGGTTACAGCTGTCCTGAGCCATGAGGCTAGCATCTCCTCCAAGCTTGCCCTAACCCCTCTAGAAGGGAATCAGACACTACCTCACTTCTGTATGTTTTCCTGTTACTCTCACACCTAACTTGGGGGTAGGAACCTCTACATTGTCTTCTGGGAATCAGGAGTGCCAGGTTTGTACTATCTGAAGTATGTCAATTACTCCAGCTTCTCTTTTCTTCTCTTTCTCCATTGGAATAACCAATTTCTTAGTACTCTATCACCACCCAAAAAGGAAATTCTCTGTTAACATCATCCGAAGGAGCCCTGGTGGCACAGTAGTTAAAGCGCTCAGCTGCTAACCAAAAGGTTGGATGTTCAAACTCACCAGCTGCTCCATGGGAGAAAAACGTAGCAGTCTGCTTCTGAAAAGATTACAGCCTTAAAAACCTTATGGGGCAGTTCTACTCTGTCCTATAGGGTCGCTATGAGTCTGAGTTGACTCAACGGCAATGAATTTGATTTGGTTTAACATCAGCCCAGTTACATTTTTCTTGATTTACTAGAAAATTATTTAGAAAGGGAGATTCAGCTCTCTTCTAAATATGGTTTGTTATTATTAAGATGATGATGATATCTGTTCAATCACCAAGTGTTTAATGATTTTCTTTGAATGCTATTTTTGTCTTCTGGAGAAGCCAGAATATATAAATGAATAAAGAAAATGGACCAAATAGCTCCACCATCTAGGGTAACAAAATCATTCTGGTTTGCCCAGTATTTTCCTCACTTTAGCATTGGAAGTCCCTTGTCCTGGGAAACTCCTCAATCCCAGGCAACCTGGGACAGTTGATCACCCTACCACCTCTAAGAAAACACCATTAAAAAAAAAAACCCATTGCCATCACGTTGATCCTGATTCATAATGACCCTATAGGACAGAAAAGAACAGCCCCATAGAGTTTCCAAGCAGCGGCTGGTGAATTCAAACTGCCAACCTTTTGGTTAGCAGCTGAGCTCTTAACCACTGAGCCACCAGGGCTCCAGAAAACACCATAGTGGCCTTAACATAGCCTTAGAATTACCACTTTTTATTAACTCAAAAGTATTCTCTAAGGAGGTACATTTATATATGCTAATAATAATAATAACAACAACAGCTATAATAACACAGTTATTCAATGATCTTCTAGGCACTGTGATCAGAAGAAATTCCTGGTGATCTATTTCTGAAAAATCAGTCATTGAAAACTTTATGGAGTACAGTTCTACTCTGACACACATGGGGTCACCATGAGTCAGAATCAACTTGACAGCAACCGGTTTTAGGCACTGTGATAAATTAATGCAGCAACCTTATGAAATCAGTATTATTATTATCATTTTCAGATGAGGAAACTGATATTTAGAACAGTTAGCAAGGTCCTACACTTCGACTTGAACCCTGGTGTCTTTGATACCAAAGCCCATGCTTTTAATGATCTTTGGAGTTAATATTTCATATTAGATGAAAGGAGAATGGGATGAAAGTATTGGCTTTCTGAATAAAGCAAGGGCCTAGTCCCAGGGCCAATTTATCTTTTATTGACAAAAGCAAAGATGACAAATTGTTCCATAAATTACAACCAAGATGAATATTTCGGTAAACTTAGAATAGGAGGATACTTCCTTCACGCAAATTTCCATCCAAAATCAACAACAAACATCATTTTTAATGGTATAATACTAGAGGCCATCTATTAAAATCAGGAACAGGACCAGCCTGCTATCATTGTTATTATGCAATAATATTCTAGAAGTTTTAGCTTCCAAAATAAAAATTTTAAAAATAAATAAATAAATATTGGAAAGGTGTTGATGTGATTATTAGTTGCATATCATTATTGTCTACTTGGAAAAGCTGAGAAAATCAAACAAAAAGCAGCTAGAACTGATAAAAGATTTTACATATATATCCAGAAGAATATGCTTCCAAAATATTAACCACTGGACATACCTGGTTGGAGATTATAAGAGAGTTTTATTTTTTATTTTTTCCTAGTGTTGCAGATGACATGCTAGGATTAGACAGAGGCCAAAAGAATTACCTTGAGAAGGTATCTCCTTAAGAGGGTAAATTTACTTTGAGCTACTGAGTGTAGGTCTCATTTGAAGAAAAGGGCAGGCAATCTTAGAATGGAGGTCAAAGTGGCCCTTTTTTGTTGAGGGCCCCAGAATCAGGAGTCTGCTAGATCTGGGAGAGGGCCAGGAGAGAGAAAGTGGATACACTTTGGAACTGTAAAATGGTAGTCACCTGAGCCAACCCTAGCCTGGAGTTCCATAATTATTCCAACTCCTTGAAGGCACTGCACTGGTGGAGATGAAGCACAGAGGAGCTGTATTTAGGGTGATCATATAATTTATTGACAAACTTGGGACCTTTTTAATAATTATGTCAGCTGTAAACTGAGACCGTCCTGAGTCAACCAGAACACGTGCTCACTCTGTGAACGGGCATTGAGCCAGTGCCAGGATCTGGGGTATGGCTTGCCTAGACTGCTGCCCATCTGTAATGGTTGATCCTTCTCATGGTTCCACCTAACATTGGGGAATAAGATTAACTGGTGACCTGAGTCTGGGGGACCTGGTGGTGTAGTGGTTTAAGAGCTCAGCTGCTAACCAAAATGTCAGCAGTTCAAATCCCCCAGCTGCTCCTTGGAAACCCTATGGGACAGTACTACTCTGTCCTATAGGGTCACTATGAGTTGGAATCGACTCCATGGCAACAGTTTAGGAGTCTCAGCTTCTCTATCATGGGGACATTGTTTGCTAAATTCTTGGGTTGCTGCTTGACTTGGAGTCTGGGGCTTGGGCTTCACATTGCAGGGAAGAACTACATGTATATATCTACATGGCAGTGTCTTTTAGTTACCTGGCTGCTGTAACACAAACACCACAAATGGGTGGCTTTAAAGAACAGAAATTTATTTTCTCACATTCTGGAAACTCAAAGTACAAATTAGGATCTCAGCTATGTGGACTTGCAGTGCGATGGATTGCTTTTGTGTGGCCTTTCTTGCCATGCTCTTGTAACTCCCACCCAATCACTTGGTGGGACTGTGCAGATAAGGTAATTGTGGCCCACCGAGGAGATTGGTCAGTTTTGCCATTCTGCTAGGCTTAAAATGAGCCATCCCAGAGGCAGGAAGGAGAGGATCTCACCACCACCAAGGAAGAAGAGCCAGGATGGGAGTGCATCATTTGGACCTGGGATCCCTGCACTGAGACCCTCCTAGACCCAGGAGACAGAGAGAGGTATAACACCAGAGACAGCAAGAAAGTGAGAAGCAGTGGCAGAGAAATGGCAGCAGCAGAGGCAGCAGAACCAGGAGGCTGGCAGGAGACCAGCAAGAGACAGTGTGGTGGGCTGGGAAAGCCGGCCACCACAGAGCCAGAAAGCTGAGTGCCTTTGAGCAGAAGGCTTGCTGGCAGAGTAGCGTGCTTCTGGGCACTTGGTGGAGCTAGGTTTGCCCACCCATGGAACTAGAGCTGGGAGCCTTCAGGCAGAGGCTTGCTGGCAGAGTGAGGTGCCTCTGGGCACTTAACAGCAGAGCTAAAAGAGCTTTGTAACACTTGCCAGAGCAGGGCAGAGGCTGAGGGGCGAGAGGGAGGTATGCCTGCAGGCACAGCTGAGACTGTCTTGTTGGAAGAACTGTATCCTGAGTGTTCCTAAACCTGTTACTTCCCTAATAAACCTCATAATTGTGAGTATTGTCTGTGAGTTCTGTGTGGCCATTGCAGTGAATTATCGAACCCAGCAGAGAAGTAGAGAGTGCCATGGGAGGGACATTTGGTGTCAGAATTGGTTAAGACGGCAGAGAGAGGAGGCATGTCTGACCTCCGTCTCACGGAAATCAGCCTTGGGCTGTTGATCTTGATTCTCCTTCCTCTTGTGAAGTTAGAGGAGGCCAGACTCTGCTCCCACACCATTCTTACAGGACTCCTTTCTTGTCGGTAGTCCCAGGCATTCCTTGGTTCTTTAGCAGTTCTCACATGATATCTATCTCCCCACTTGTGTTTGTATCTGTGTCTAATCTGCTCTTTCTATAGCTCAGAAGTGAATTAGAACCCACTCTAGGAGTATGATCTAATTAACACAACAAAGAAAAATCTATTTCCAAACAGTATTACATTCATATGTATTTAGGATTCCAACATATATTTTGAGGCGATACAACTCAGTCCATAACAAAGAGATATACTTACCTGTATTTCTAAACTTTTGTTTGAGAATATATATGATTTCCATAATAATAATTTTGAAAATTGCTGTTGAGTCAATTCTGACTCATGAAGACCCCATGTGTTGCAAAGTAGAACTGCTCTATAGGGTTTTCAAGGCTGTGACCTTTTGGAAGCAGATCACCAGGCCTTTCTTCTGAGGCACCTCTGGGTGGATTTGAACTGCCAACCTTCTGATTAGTAGTTGAGTGTTTAACCATTTGTGCCACCCAGGGACTCCTCTGTAAAAATAGTACCATGATAATAGTAACACGGAATTTCCCCAGACTGCACCAGCCTGTGGGTACAAATCAGGTCACCTCGTCATGAATTCCCAAATTTTACTGGCTGGTTTTCCCCATGTGTATGATCTCCTAGCCCCTGAAAATCGTCAGGAGGGGTCATATGTGCTTAACTCACTCCAGTATCAGAGCTGGTCCTAGCTGCTCCATCAGGAGCCACATCTCTGCTGCTGCCCTGCCAAGCTCAGCGGTTCTCTCAGGGTGCCAAAGCTGAGCAGCACCGGAAGCTGGTAACCATGGTGACCAGTGGTTTCCTGTGGGGAACAGATGCGGGAGGGAAAACTTGCCTTTCATCTATATGTCCTGTTGTGCCTTTTGAATTTTTGTCTTACATACTTACTGCATTCTTTCAAAGATAGAAATAATTCAAAAGGAAAAAAACTGTGTAGGTAGCTGTGTAGGAGCCGGCTAGAACAGCTCCCTAATTTTTGTTATATTCTGACAGAAAACAACAAAGCAGGGCTGCTTGTGCATCAGTGTGTTCTGGAAATGTCCTGTCATTTTACTTCACAGCCTTGCTCTGCCTAGGACCAGGACAAGCATTCAGGGACAGGGGAACAGAGTCAAATACCAGCCACTCACTGTAGTTCCCACTTCCTTCCAATGATGAGGAGTTTCTGAGTGGTGCACACAGTTAATATGCTTGGCTGCTAACTGAAAGGTTGCTGGTTTAAGTCCACACAGAGGCTTCTTGGAAGAAAGGCCTGGCAATCCACTTTCAAAAAAATCAGCCATTGAAAACCCTGTGGAACATAATTCTACTCTGACACCATGGGGTCAGCCATGAGTCAGAATCCATTTGACTAGTCCAATGACTAAGTCTTTGATCCATAGTGAGTCAAACTCATTTTGCCTGGCTTCTCGGCCTCAGCCACTGAAAAAGACTCCATTAGGTCCCCCTAGCAGCTCACCAGACAAACCCAAGATGAAAGAACCACCCACAAGGGACCCAATCAAGTATCAAAATGAGTCTAAGGAAAAAAAGTTATTAAAAAAGATGAAAGCTCTGAGAAATACCAATTATAACTGAAAATTATTTATAAAACTGTAAAGGACTCTTGACTAAACTAGTAATGTGCTTAACCAAACTCCTTCAGGAGCCCTGGTAGCACGATGGTTAAGAGCTCCGCTGCTAACCAAAAGATCAGTGTTTGGAACCCACCAGTGGTTCTGCTAGAGAAAAGACCTGGAGATCTGCTCCCATAAAGATTACAGCCTTGGGAACCCAATGGGGCAGTTCTGCTTAGTCCTGTAGGGTTGCTATCAGTCAAATTTGGCTCCATGGCACACAAGAACAAACTCTTGCTCTGCTAGGCAGTGTAGTTAAGCATGTATTCAAGTAGTTAGTGTTATGGTACCAGAAGTGGGCCTGGGGAAGGCTTAGTTCTTCATTAAAGAAAGGGGTTTGGAGTACCTGCAAAACCTCTAAGAAATAGTGTAGGATTAGGAGCCCTGCACATTTGTAACATCACCTGGCCCATAGCAAATGCTTAATAAATGTTAATTTTTTTATTATTGTTGTAGTTGTTCATATAAGTTCAAGTGACTTCGAATGTGAAAAACTAAAATCGATTTTAAAAATCAAGAGATTAGTTATCTTAGGAGAATAACAATGACATATCAGGACTGTATATCATACTTTTTAGCAATAATTACTCTCCACAGAATAGCAGGACCCACTGCTCTCTAAACCTGAACACTTGGTTCAAGCAGGATGATTAACACTCTGGGCTCTGCTGCCATCTAATGGAAAATAGGATTATTACAAGCTGTTCTCAACAATTTCATCGTGCACTCTCTAACCATAGTCATGCTTCTGCAATTACCAACTGGTTTTCATCGGCTTGTATTACACAGTTTATCACAATTCCAAACCTTTGGTGACAGATTCCATGTTTTTTTTGATGCACTTTATTTTTTTTTCCGAAAAGGCAAAGAGCTTGTGATCCTGTGTGAGGCTCCCGGTAGAGACCTGTGGCTGCAGAGGACATCCTTGGCCATTGCCAAGGCTCCTCGTAGCTGGAACATTGTCAGATCCTAAAGCAGAGGGTCTGGCACATAGTAAGCTCTCAACAAATAACTGTTGAATGAATATTTGCCACAATAATTAAAAACAACAACAACAAAGCACACACACAAACACACACAACAAAAAACCAAAAACCAGCTAAACACTTTTCCTTTTAGCGTTTTAAAAATTATTTCACATACTGTCTTACTCTAGTCTCTGAAAAACCTGTGAGAAAGAGTACATTTCCCATTTTAAAGAGAAGTGAATTGCCTCTCAGAAAGGATGACACAGTTAGGAAGTGAAGCAAAAAAAAAAATCAGATCAATGTTTTCTGACTCCAATTCTGAGTACTCTGCTTTCCAGGACAGAAGCTCATCAAGAGAGATATTAGGAAAGAGGAGAACATTTTGGCTTATTTTTGAGAGGAGAAGAGAGCCCTATAGGTGAGGGAGGAGTACCCAAGACAGAAGGCAAGGCCCTGGGACTCACAGGCCACTGGGTAGGCCTTTGGGGCCTGTCCTTCGGGAGAGGGGCTCTTCCCCCTGTTCAGGGCTGGTCCCAGCACTGTGCTCCAAATTTCCTGCCCTCTGTTTCCTCTGGACTCTCACTAATTTAAGCATCGCTCTTTTCAGCTTCTCCAACCTCTCCCATTCCACAGACAAAGACTTTCCCGTTTTAAGAACCAAAAATAAAAATCTGCCTCTACTCAACTGTCTCTATGTTGTTGCTGTTGTTAGGCACCATCAAGTCGGTTCCAACTCATAGTGACCCTCTGCACCACAGAACGAAACACTGGCCGGTCCTGCTCCACGCTCACAATCATTGTTATGCTTGAGCCCATTGTTCTAGCCACCGTGTCAATCCATCTTCTTGAGGGTCGTCCTCTTTTTTAATGACCCAGTACTTAACTAAGCATGATGTCCTTCTCCAGGGACTGATCCCTCCTGATAACATGTCCAAAGTATGTAAGATGTAGTCTTGCCATCCTTCCTTCTAAGGAGCATTCTGGTTGTACTTCTTCCAAAACAGATTTGTTCATTCTTCTGGCAGTCCATGGTATGTTCAATATTCTTTGCCAACACCACAATTCAAAGGCATCAGTTCTTTTTCGGTCTTCCTTATTCATTGTCCAGCTTTCACATGCATATGATGTGATTGAAAATACCATGGCTTGGGTCAGGGACACCTTAGTCTTCAAGGTGACATCAACTGTTTCTATAGATTCTATCACATTGCTCTCCTACCTTTCAAAATAAGGAGCCCTGGTGGCACAAACAGTTAAGCTCTCAGCTGCTAGTCAAAAGGTCGTTGGTTCAAATCCACCTAGTAGCCCCACAGGAGAAAGACCCGGCGGTCTGCTTCCATAAAGATTACAGCCGAGAAAACTCTATGTGGCATGGAAAAGATGATCTAGCCCTGTGGTTCTCAACTTATGATCCTTGGATCAGCTTCATCACAGCACCTGGGAACTTGTTAGAAATGCGAATTCTCAGATCCCACTCCAAACTTACCAAGTCAGAAACTCGGGGCTCCCAGCAATCTGTTGTTTAACAAGCTCTCCAGGTGATTCTGAGGCACGCTAAAATTTAAGAACCACTGGTCTTGGCTAGTCTAAAAAGAAGGAAGTTGAGAGAATAATGGTTATGTTTCACTGAGTGCTAACTTTGTACCAGGCACAGAGTATAAGCATCTTACATATATGTATTCCTCATAATACCCTCACAGTAACTTTAGCCTAGTAGAGGTTGTGATTGTCCCAAGTTCACAGATGGGAAACTGTGGTATAGAAAAGATAATTAACGTCTTAAAATCACACAGCTAGTAAACTGTGAAGACCATATTCTAATTCAGGCAGACTGGCTTTTAAGCCCATGAGCTTAATCATTATTCCATGCTACTTCACAGTTTAGCGTCAAATAAAACCAAACCCATCACTGTCAATTGGATTTTGACTCACAGCGACCCTATAGGACTAAGTAGAAGTGCCCCATAGAGTTTCCAAGGAACAGCTGGTAGATTCGAACTGCCGACATTTTGGTTAGCAGCCATAGCTCTTAACCACTGTGCCACCAGGGCTCTGCATCAGATAAAGTGAGAGATAAATTTCCTCCCCATAATAAAGTAATAGGTTGGCTGCCTGGGGACAGGAGATGAGTGTCTCTAGTACTGGGAAGAGATAGGAGAAATGTTTGCCTAGAAGGGGGTGAAACAAGCCCCAAGAAAGGATGGCAGGCCAAGCCTTTAAGAAAAAGTTAAGAATGTTAGGAGTGAGATAGTCACTGTGGTGGGGACACCAGAGGGCCTTTAAGGCCAGCGCCTTCTACTATTTGATTTCAAATTGTGTTTTGCTGCAGCCCCTCACCATTTTCCCAAACATTCTGGAAGAGTCTATTACACACAACAGCCAAGTGTTAATGGTGCTTTGAGACTTGAAGGCAGAAGGCCAGGACCAGGCATGTGGAAAGCAGTGTGGAGAGGGTTAGAAGCAGCAGGAGACCAAGCAAGGATAGAGAATTCTGTGGGAACAGGAACCTAGTTAGCATCCAGATTCTCCTGAAAGGTGTTTAGTAGAGCTTGCCTATCTTAATCTTTGTGATATCTCCAGCACTTAGAATAGTTCCTCACATATGGTAGGCACTAAACAAATATTTTGATGTTAAACGTTGCTCGTAACCGGTTGTTGGATGAATTAGTCAATGGCAGAAATGAAAGCATCAGATGAAAGGGACGCTAGTCAGTGGTTTCCCTGGCTATGTGGTTCAATGAGGATTGCACAACATAAACGTGCATTTCTATGAAATCATTATTTCAAATAATGTTTTTAGTCATATATGGCTGAATAAGAATAATACTTTGTAAGTGTAGAGTAATTTAAAGTTTCCAAAGAACATTCAATATATTATACAATTTGATTCTTTTAACAGACAGAAGAGGTATTTTAATATTCATTTTATAGATAAGCTAACTGAGGTTCAAAGAGATTAACCAATTAAACCCAAGGCCTAATGCACAGAAATCATCTGAGTTGAGGTTAGAATACAGGTTTTCTGGCTCCCAGTGTACACCGTAATGGCCAGGACAGACATTTGGGGGATATGCCAGGAGGCTGGTCAGTGGGAAGGTGCCCTAGGTGCTAGGGCATTGTTCCCTTCCAGGGGTGCTGATCAGAGCTTGCCAGCATTTAAATGCCACTGGAGGGGAAAGAGAAGTAGTACAATTGGTTAATGCCTCAGCTGCTAACCAAAAGATTGGAGGTTTGAGTCCACCCAGAGGTGCCTCAGAAGAAAAGTCTAGTGATCTACTTAAAAAAAAGTCAGCCACTGAAAACCCTGTGTAGCACAGTTCTACTCTGATTTACATACATGAGGTTGCTGTGAGACGGAATCGACTCCATGACAACTGGTGGTATTTGGAGGGAGAAGTAGTGGGGCCAATGAGGAGAATGTTTCAGTTAAAGCACCCTGCCTCCTGTGATAAGGTGGGTGTATCAGCATCATACTTATCCGATGTGATCGACACGGGGCTCTTCCAGAGAAATGGGAGGGCTGGGCTGGGGCAGGAAACCTCCTCTGCAGCCTGTCCAGGACAAAAAGGACATGATGCAGTGTCTCTGAGTCCCCAAAATTGTGCCATGAAAGTGTGGTTCAGTTTTCTTATCTGACCTGCACATTCGAGAAAAGATTTCATGCATTTGCTTTGCAGTAGAGCTGCTGGCTGCCTAGGTGAGGAGAGTTATGGAGGATTAGGGGAGCTTTCCCCTTCTTCCTCAAGGAGCCTGCATTGCTAGTGCTGCCACCAGCCTGAAGCTGAGAATGGAAGCAGACATCGGTGTCCCTGTCGAATCCTGGCACTTCCCAGGCTGGCCTCAGTGTGGCAGTGCAGCCTTAATTAGTGGATGCTTATCAACTGGCTGTGTGGAGAAGGGCATAGCAGTGACACTCCTTAACAAGAACACACTGTCCAGCCGAGTCCCTTTGTAGATGAACGATAGCATTTCTACCATACAATGCAATTATGACTCTCATCATTCATTTTTTCATTCCATTTTTGTTTCACTTAGCAACCGGGCACTAAAAGCCTATTATGTGTAGGTAGCTGCTCAACGAGAGGTGCTGGGAATACAAAGATTTTTTATTAAAAAATTAAATCACATCATGCTCTAAGACCTCCAGGAGCTCAATGCTGAGTGAGAGAGAGAGATGAAAATAGTGAATATCGTGTTATTGTGGCAAGTGCTTAGCATAGCAGCGTTGAGAACGAAGTGTTGTATGATGTCAGACAGAATCCTTCAGGTTTCAGCTTAAACATCACTTCCATGGCAATGCCTTCCCTGTAACACTCAGCATACTGCATTGTTAGTCCTTGTTTAATTGTCTGTCTTTTCTGTAACAAGCTACTCAAAGACAGGGACCATTTCTGTCCTATTCATCACTATATCCTCAACACTTATGGTAAAGTCTGGCCCACGCTATAATACGTGTAAAAAAAATGCTCCATGACACCTCAAGTGCAATAAATGTTATATTTATTTTTCTAAACCAAATCTAATCTTAATTTAGCAAGATTAGCAAGAAGTTCAATAGCACCTTTTTTAAAAAAAAGTATATATGTGTACATACATTCAAAACCAGTTGCCATTGAGTTGATTCCAATTCACAGTGACCCTAGAGGACCAGTAGAACTGCCCCACCTGGTGGATTTGAACTGCTGACCTTTTGGTTAGCAGCCATAGCTCTTAACCGCTGCGCCACCAGGGCTCCATGTTTCCTTCCACTTCCTATGGGTTGTCCCAGAATTTCAGGGCATATGCAGTTGAGGAAAACCGAAGTGAAAGGCTACTGGCCCTCATAGCTGCCTCTTGTGTGCTCCAGTGCACTGGTAGGCTCTAGTCTTTTGCTACCAGTTGGGCTTGCTGCTCCAGGTGGGTTATAGCTATACCTCTAAAAGCAATCTCTCCAACCCCTGTGCAGCAGCTAGTAACTAATGCGGTGCCAAAGCCCTGAACCTTGTGGAACACTGCTTGAAGAGGTGGCCAAGTGCAAGGTGAGCCCCAGCACAAACAGACCCCAAGACACATGACATCTCACCCTTCCCAGTCCTTAGTAAGTCGCCTCCAGGATGGGTCACTCCCCACTTTCCCTCCAAGCACCGGCTCCATCCTTTCCCCCTTGAATAATCGTTGAAGCACCTTTGTGGCACTTATGTGCCTCCACTTCTATATCAATGTCTTGACTGTTACATAGCTTACTGTGTTTATGTTGGTTGTTGGAGGAGAACATTCAGAAACGCTGAGATGAAACAGTGAGAAACAGAGCTTTGAGATAAAAGCAACAGAATGAAAACACAGAGACGTAAAATAAAAATGTTGATCTCATGAGGTGTGACCTGTTTTTCCTCTAGCTGAAGAAATATCAGTTTCAACCTAGCTAAGCACAGAGTTAAATCAGGGTAAAATAGCTTTAATGTACACTTTGACATTGTGTGTGTAGAGGAACTGTTTAATTTTGAATAAAAGTGGGTGACCAGTGTGCTATTTATACTGGACTCCTCTTGAGGTATCTCCCAAGCCATCTCCACTTCTGTTTTTCTGGAAACTTCCCTGCCCTCTCCTTTCTTGAACTTTGTTTTGTTTTTAGGTGCCATGAATTGACTCTGACTCGTGGCAACCCAGAGTCAGAGTCAATTTACGGCGACTAAAAAACAGCGTTAAAAAGTAAAGATGTTACTTTAAGGATTAAGGTGTGCCTGATGTTTTCAATTACCTCACATGCATGCAAAAGCTGGACAATGAATAGGAAGACCAAAGAAGAACTGATGTCTTTGAATTATGGTGTTGGCAAAGAATATTGAACATACCATGGAATGCTAAAAGAATGAACAAATCTGTCTTGGAAGAAGTACAGCCAGAATGCTCCTCAGAAGCGATAATGGTGAGGCTTTGTTTCACTTACCTTGGACATATTATCAGGAGGGAACAGTCCCTGGAGGAGGACATCATGCTTGGTAGAGGGTCAGTGAAAAAGAGGAAGACCCTCAACAAGATGGATTGACACAGTGGCTGCAACAGTGGGCTCAAGCATAATAACCATTATGTGAAGGGCGCAGGACCGGGCAGTGTTTCCTTCTGTTGTACATGGGGTTGCTGTGAGTCTGAACGAATTAGACAGCACCTAACAACAACATGGCAACTTCATGCATAACAGAACAAACTGTTGCCTGGTCTTACACCATCTTCATGATCGTTGGTATGTTTGAGTCTGTTGTTTTGACTATTGTCTAGTGCCTTCCAACCTGGGGAGCTCATGTTCCAGCACTATATTGGACAATATTCTGCTGTGATCCATAAGGTTTTCTTTGGCTAATTTTTGGAAGTAGATTGCCAGGCCTTTCTTGCTAGTCTGTCTTAATATGGAAGCTCTGCTGAAACCTGCCCACCATGGATGACCCTGCTGGTATTTGAAATACTCATGGCAAGCTTCCAGCATCATAGCAACACACAAGTCACCACAGTACAACAAACTGACAGATGAGTGGTGGTTGTTTTAATTAGTAAATTAGTAATGGGATTGTATCCAGCTATTTGACATCCCCAAACCCTCATTCTTCAGGCTGCATCTTGCCCTTTTGGGTGTTCTCCCCTTTGGGCTTTCCCCCCTTAAGAGCTAAACTTCAGAGTTCCTTTAATCCAGATTTCAATGGTAAGAAAATGTTGGCTGTCAGAAGCCCACATACTGTGGCTCACCCTGAGGCCTGCACCTTCTAGAGATAGCCTCATTGTCTTTTTCGTGAATTCTCAGGGACTTATATTATCTTTTGCACAGGGAAAGAGAGCTACATGTGTCTGGTGGGCACATTCCAGAAATAAAGGAAACCGAGCAAGTAATTTTTTAACTTTGGTGTCTACTTCATGTGATCTTTATTTAGACCATTATACAGCTCAGGTAATTTTGTGAAAAGAATCTGACTTTGACCCCCTGCTTTTTCCTTGACCACTGATGAATCAGAGGAAAGGGGTTCAGCTTTGTGTCACTATTCTAGAATTAAGAAAAATTTATTATGCCTCCTCCTGACATAGTGCTGGGCAAGATAGTACAATCACCATAAAACAGTCCCCTGGCCTGTGGCTTTGAAATTGTGTTCAGGATGCTGCAGAATAAGGAAGCAACTGTTTCTTTCTCTGCATTTATATACTCAGTTTGAGTCACATTATTATAGTCTCTTTAAGTGCATGATTTGGTTGAGCTATTATTTGTTAATTAATTCAGTTTCACCTGCGAGTATTTCATCTCCCTCCTGTGGCTAGTGGCTCCATATCAGAGAGCGCAGTTCTAGACCATTGACTTTGCTCAGGTCTGCATGAAAGACTGAAGGGGAGAGAAACTCGATGCAGGTCACTGTGTAGGAGGCCATTGAAATAATCTAGGGTTGAGAGGTCATAAAGACTTAGGCCAAGCTTATAGCTGTGGGAATGCAAAGAAAGACATACATTCATTACCTGACTAAAGAACGATCAGTTAGAAAGATGCTCGAAAGCTGGAAGCCAAGAGGAATTTTTTTAAGCATAGAAAGAGTTTCAGCCAAAGCTTTTTCCCTAGAATTCTAGTTTCATTGACTTTTAAAGTAAGAAGTTTCGGAAATACTGATGTTAGGGAACAGCTTGTACTATAAGTCTTCTCAAGATTTTACTCCGTTAATGTTCTTTGTGAGCCTGCCAGAATTAGATAAATTAGGCCACATTTCCCAAACTTGTTTGACTGTGGAATTTTTTTTCTTTTTGGTGGAACATCTCTTAGTGTTCTATGGAACACATTTTGAGAAAAAAGGAAATAGTCAAGACACTGAGGACCTGCTAATGAGATGCTAGCCTGGACTCAGAGGAAGAGATGATTTTCAGATAGTACATGAGTGGCTCCAGAGAAGGCACTTTTGATATCATAGTGGGTGTTGTGAAATACCACCCAGGCATCCTCTTCAGTGTCAAGCATCTTCACATGGCTATCCTTCCCTATCTCGCTCTGTGTCTCTTCTCTTTTAAAGGACCCTATTCAAATTGGATTAGGACCTGCCTTACTCTAGTATAACTTCATGTTAACTGATAACATCTTCAAAGACCCTATTTCCAAACAAGGTCATGTTCACAGGCAGCAGGAGTTAGGACTTCAACATAAATTCTGGGGGAACACAATTTAATCCATAACAACCACCAAGTAGACAGAATGACTTGGCAGCCCAGTGCTGGCACAACAGGTTCATGAAGAGAGGAGCCATGGTTTCAGGGATGGAGGCTAGGTGTGGGCCCACAGCTTGGGCTCCCACTCTCCAAGGCTGTGATATCTCTAACCTGCCAGCAACAGAAACCAGGGCCAAGCTCCCAATGTGGCATCATTCCTGGAGGATACCAACCAGCTGTTTGATGGCAAGATGATTACATGGGACTACTTCGACCGTGGCAATTCATCTTGACTAGAATTGATGTATAGTCTGGTATTCGCCTGTCCTGCCTGCATGGGCTCAGCCAGCACCACTATCTGAGGACTCACTAAGTGACTAATGTATTGACATGGGATGCCACATAACGTTGCAATTGACCAAGGGACCCACTTTATAACAAAAAGGCCCATAACCATGGAATTCCATGGTCTTCTTTCATATTGCACTATCCAGAAAATGTTTGCCTGATAGAGCAATGGAACAGCTCTTTGAAGGCACAGTTAGGGCACCAGATTGGAGATAATACCTTGTGAGTATGGAATACCATTATTTAGCTCCCAGTATATACTTTAAATCAATGGCCATTTTATGGTGCTATGTCCCAATATGTAGACTATATGGGTCCAGGAACTAAGGAGTGGGAGTAGAAGTAGTCTCACTTACCATCACCCCAGTAACTCACTTGGGTAATTTGTACTTCCATCTCCACAACTCTAGGCTCTGCATGTCTAGAAGTTCTGATTTCTAGATGGGGAATGCTTCCACAAGGGACAAGCAAGGATCCCATTTAACTTTAAGCTATGTCCATCACCCAGTCTGTTCAGGTTACTTTAGCCAGAGTCAGTGAACAACAAAAGGATTCATGACAGGGGTAATTGACCCTTAACATCAGGAGGAGGTGGGGCTGCTGTTACACGACAGGAGCAAGAATGAGTATGTTTATCACTCAAGTGAACTTGGGTGTCTCTTGTTACTCTTCTGTCTAATTTTACCAGTAGTCATGGCCTAAGAAGTGCATGTTGACCGGGGGCTTAGCCACCACAGGAATGAGAGCCTGAATCACTCCAGCAGGTCAGCCTAGACTAGCAGAGGTGTGAGCTGAGAGAGTGGGGAATCTAGAATGGGCAGCAGAGGAGGAAGTATCACTTGCAGCCGACCATTTGTAGCAGCAGGGGCTATAGTTTATCCCACTAACTTTCCTCTTGTGAGTTTCCCCAGGAAAATATAGACCAACCAGAATCCTGAAAGAGCTGTTCCAAGATGAGGTGAATTTATTAGAAGCAAGGGGATGCAAATAGCACAAGGGATGGACTTGTGTGGGTGCGCTAGCATGCTACCAGATCCCCTCTCCAGGACTGAGCAATCCTCTCCCCAGCTGCCACGAGTTATCGCTCACTGATGATGCACAGCTGAGGCTCTCCCCAGGCACTGTCCTCAGTCAAAAGGTGTCTCACTCAAGATTGTCCCCTTCCCGGGGGCATCCCAGACCCTATTACTGTCCTATATCGAGTGCAGGATTGGGCCCCCTTGCTCAATTCAGGACATCTCTGAAGGGCCATATCAGAATCACAGCTTCTACGTGATCAGCTGAGGCCTCTGTTGCAACTGTATTGCAGTTCAGCTTTTCCTTTTGTCTACTCCTGCTGTCCTTACTCTTTACAGGTGTTGTGACGGAGAGCATTCCCAATGAACCACCTACACATAAATCTTCACTTCAGGGTCTCTTTCCAAGGGAACCTGTCCTCTGACAGATAGGAAATTTAGGGGTTCTCTCTATATCTTATGCAGCCTGATCATTATGTTACACTATATCAAGCTGGATTTAATAGAGACTCTATGTCCTTATCAATTTCCTATTAATATGGTTGGAACACTGAGATTTCTCTACAGTGTGGTAGAATAGCTTTGTGCTTCATTAGCTAAGGGAGTGTAGCATGAACAGGAAAGGGTTTTGGAGAAATGACAGAGAGACAGGGCATAGCCCCACGGCTGTGGTCTAAGAAGGATGATTCTTTGATGTATAGTGAAACCTATGAGAGCCGGAACTCCTCGGGACTGCCTTGTTTTTCCGGGTGTTGCAAGTTTTCTGCCTTTGACAGGGTGCAGTCTTACCACTTTTCTAGCACTCTCTATTAGTGGAAAATATTTGAGTTTTCCTTCTCTGATAAGTGTCCGCCTTACAAAGGTTCTGACTTTCGCAGGTTTTACTGTATACCAAGGAATTTTCTATTAGCTGGCCACTCTCTGTTGAGAGTTGGAAGGATGTCTTTGGTCCTTGGGGTAACAGGTATGTCAGAAAAAGAGTAGGTACAAAAATGAGAATGACAGTCTTCCAAAAATAAACTCTGACTTGTTTCTCCAAATGGAATACAGGCTCATTGAGGGAAAACTCTTAAGTCTTATATTTCACATTCTTTTGCTGATTATGTTAGTTTACTTCTTTTAAACCAGAGTCAGCTGAAAGTATATATATTTGATGACTTTAAATGTATCACAGTACTCCAATCCAAACTAAAAATTTTCATGAACCAACAACTCCATCTTTGGTAACTACCCCCAAAGAATCTCTTGTACATATGCAAGAATGGTCAGCATCACTGTTCCCAGTAGCAAAATTTTGAAGCAATCCAAATGCCCATTAAGAGAAACATGGATGAATATTCACTGAGTGGAATATGGTCATATTCAGCAGTAGAATACAGCAGTGGAAATGAATGAACTATAACGAAATGCAAAAATATGGACAAATCTAGCAATATAATGTTAAATGATAAAAGTATAATCCAAAAGATTACATACTGTATGATTCCATTTTTATAATATTGTAGAAACAACTAAATAAAAAATACACTTTTAAAAAATACCTATCAGTGTAAGAAAACATGAAATTCAGGGTGACGGTTTCCTAGGGCAGGGGAATGCACGGAGGGTATTTGATTAGATGTAGGTAATTAGACAGTAGGACCTAGCTTTTATTTTGCTAGTGGGTGGATTCATGATGTTTATTACATTATTATAAATGAAGGAATGAATAATTTGGGACCATACATAGGTCAATGATGAGAATGAGTCATAAACCAAAGATTATGATTAATTTTGATTAAAAGATGACCATATTTAATTTGAACCTTTAAAGTTACTTGAGCTTTCAGTATTTCTCAATTACTTATCTATGGTAAGTACTCTAAACTGGTTCACTCATCCCCCATTCTAACCCCTTTTTAGCATGCAGAGGCAAAAAGCTAAAAACTACACTTCTCAGACTTCCTTGCAGTCAGAATTTCACCAACTGAATGTACCCAAAGGAGACTTTGATTTAGAACTAACCCATGTGGGAAAAGAGCCAGGATTCACACTGTTTTGCTGGTATGGATAGAGGCAGAGAGGCAGTGTGGCTCAGGAGCAGGCAGCAGGGATACCAGCTTCCTGGATCTGTGGCCTCCAGACCATCAATTACAGAGGCAACTGTTCCCTTGACCCAGTTCACCAACAGGTTTAGAAGTTGTTCTTGGAAGTTCAGCCTAGAGGGCAATTCTTGGACCCTCCCAAATGGTACAGTAAAGCATAAAATAATTTTTTATTTAATGAAATTTAATAAATTTTATTTAATAAATTCCCTTCTCCTAAGCTTCCTGAGTAGATTCTGTTCTTCACAACCTAACCCTGGCTAATACAAAATTCCTAACAGAATTTTTCCTATTTCTTTGTTAGTAAGATAATATTAAAAGAAAAAACTGTCATTGATTAGTCTCTTTTTGCTCAAAAGCTTTCATCTTATCAAGAAAGACCTTAAGCTTTTCTGTTCTTCAATTTAAACAGAAGTGACACATATAAATTGAAAATACAACAGATAAGTTTTTTGTGTCTCAGAACCCATAAATCCGTTGCCATCAAGTAGATTCTGACTCATAGCAACCCTAGAGGACAGAGCAAAACAGCCTCACAAGGTTTCCAAGGAGCAGCTGGTGGATTCAAACTGCTGACCTTTTGGTTAGCAGCCCAGCTCTTAACAACTGTGCCACCAGGGCTCCTTATATCTCAGAGCTCATCTCATTTGAGATAGACAATATATGTCTTAGTAGTAACTAATTGCTATGCACTAACCCTATCTCTTTATAGTGAAACAATATTGCACTTATTTATTGAGTATTAATATTCTACAAAGGTAGAAAGGTATGTGGCAGTGTGATAATTAAAGTTCAGCTTGCTATCAAAGTCACATCTACTCAGATATTCCTAATTGTTTTAGTCATCTAGTGCTGCTACAACAGCAATACCACAAGTGGATGGCTTTAACAAAGAGAAATTTATTTCCTCACAGTAAAGTAAGCTAAAAGTCCAAATTCAGGGCGTCAGCTCCAGGGGAAGGCTTTCTGTCTCTGCCGGCCTTCTTTTCATCAGTGTTCCCCGGACTAGGAGCTTCTCCGCACACGGACCCCAGGTCCAAAGGACACACTCTGCTCCTGGCACTGCTTTCTTGGTGGTATGAGGTCCCCCGGTCTCTCTGTTCGCTTCTCTCTTTTGTATATCAAGAGATTCCCTCAGGTTACAACCCAATCTTGTAGATTGAGTCCTGTCTCACTAACACGTCTGCTGCCCATCCTCCCTCATTAACATCGTAAAGGCAGGATTTACAACATATAAGAAAATCTCACAATACCAGGAATCGTGGCCTAACCAAACTGACACGCATTTTTTGGGGGGGACATAATTCAATCCATAGAACTAATATATAACCATTAATGAAGACGCTTACTATAGTCCTAAAGTTACAGGAAATGTATATGATGTGGATACTTACTCAGATAGGTCACTCAGCAAGCAAAAAAGACTCAGGGTGTCTGTTCATCTTCAGACAATGGCTTAGTCTCGAGGCAGGAGTCCTGCCTGATTATACAATGTGGCTCCTAACTAAGAGACATCTAAACTGAACATAGTATCTGCAAATGACATTTCCTGGGAAGGAGCCTTCTGTTTCCCACATGTTGAATATGTGGCAAAATGGCAACCAGGGCATGACAAATTTTAATAGTGTAAATATAGTAAGACCACTACTTATTAATAGGTTCATTCTTCCTATGATTGTCTTCTGCTGTGAGTATAATCAACTCATATTAAAGCATTTCTTTAGCAGCCCCAACACAGCTTGCAGAAGGGCTAGTGGTAAATACTATGGGAGTTGAAGGGCACACAGGAGTGTGTGTGTGTGTTTATATGTGTGTGACTGGGAGTTTAGCCACAGCTAATTGGATCTATGGTGAACAGCTGACTAGGGGACACTCCAGCAGGTCCTCTCAAGAGAGAGTGTGACCTCTACTCCACAGAGAGTAACAGTAAGTGGTGGATCTGATGCCAGGAGTTGGGGCTGGGGACTCTTGAAACATGTACAACAGATGAGCACATAAAAGAAGTTCATGGAGAGTGTTAAGGATTGAACTGTATCCCCAAAAAAGTTATGTTAAAGTCCTAACACCTGTACCTGTCATTATGACCCAGTTTGGAAATCGGGGCTTTCTTTCATTGTGTTAATGAGCTCATACTGGAGTAGGGTGAGTCCTAAACCTAATCTCTTCTGGGTAGTATCTTCTAAAAAGGGCAGAATAGACACAGACACACACACTGGGAAGATGCCATGTCAAGATAGAGGCAGATGAATCTATAAGCATAGGAACACCAAGGATTGCTGGCAGCTATTAGAAGCTGAAAGAGATAAAGAAGGACCTTCCCCTAGAGATGACACCTTGTGTAACTCAGACTTCTAGCCTTCAGAACTGTGAGAAAATAAAGGTCTGCTCTTTAAAGCCCCCCACTTTGTGGTGTTTTGTTATCACAGCCCTAGGAAACTAAGACAGAGAGAAAGTGCCAGACTAGAGCAAACAGGCAGAAGAGGCAAAGACATGAAGAGGCTATGCAGATGTGGCTTCCATTCTTCTAGGCGAATATAATTTTTTCTAAATAATACCTGAAAACCATGCATAAAAAACTCTCACAAGGTTTCTGCTTAGATACTGACCAATGGTCACTATGAGTCGGACTCAACTAGAAGGCAGAGGGTGATCACCATGGTGAACAGATAATTATTTCCAGGACCCCATGAGGACTTTCATGGGTCCTAGGCACTTTTAACTTCGAGGGCCACTTCTTCCGTTAAAAAAATGGTAAAAATTATGAATTATATTTTATCACTGCATGGGTATAAAGACAAATATAATCTATGCTGGATTCATTACTAATTATTCATCATTATTTTAGTTATTTTTCTTCTGATTTAAAAAAACTAAAATATTTTCATGGGCCCTGAAAGCATCGTGGGTCATAGACACCGTGACTAATGGATAAATCAGCCGAGAATTTCTAACACCTCTGAGGGTTACACACAAGAGACTTTTCTAGAGTGTAAGTTATAATTTCAAGCCTCGTCACTTCATATAAGACCTCTTCAAGTTTTTTTTTAAGGTGGACTTTATTTTCTTCATGTACGTCATTTAAAAATGCATAACTTTTTGTCAGCAGATGCTTCCTTTGCTAAGTGCATCTTTAATTTGGCTGTCAGTGGTTGTCGTTTCTATCCTGGAAGTTGATGCATTTACTTTTCTACTTCACTTAGGGAAGTATTTGACTTTGAACTAATTCACCTTAAGGACATGATTAGCTTTCCAAAATGGGACTGTCTCCTCAGAGCTTCAGCTGAGAAGAAGTATTCAGAGAAGAGATGAAGAATTCATTAGAGGAGATTGCAAAGGACCCAGTGAAAAACTCACAGGGGAAACTGAACGGAGGTGACCAGCTTGTTGTAGATTGGATAATTTTGATGAAGTGACATGACCCTTTTCCTGCCATCCTACAGAAGCCCAGTCTTCCTACGAGTCCCATTCCAAGGGCTGGTATGAAATAAGCAAAGCCCATTTAGCATTATTTACAAGATGGATAAATAGTAAATATCAATATAACTGTTTCTCGGGAATCCCGAACATTGGTAAAATGATTATAATTTTTATTTGTTTGAGAAATAGTTTTTAATGTTGATTTAAGTTATGTTTAATAATTAAACTTCCCTTTTTTAGTCCCAGACAGATCAAGTAAGACATGGTACAGAGGTTCTTAATATTTTGGGGGTCACAGATTCTTTTGAGAACTTGAAAAAAAAACAAAAAACTATGAACCCTGGAAGGGATAACCCAGGGAGGTATGAGAGCTCAATTTTAAAAATCTTAATACAAAGAATATGAATAATTTAATCAATGACATAATATAATAAACATATATGTAGAGTTCTATGCCTAAAAAAAATTAGAATATAGCACTCTGCCTTTTTGTGTGCCTGTAGGAATATTTACAGAAGTTGATCATATATTAAGCCACAAAGAAAATCTCAAAAAGTTCCCATAATTAAAAAAGTAGAAAATTTATTATTAATATTATCTAGTCATCATACAATAGAGGTTAAAATTATCAACAGAAGTACAAATAAAAATTCCAACTTCTGAAAATGTTAAAACTCGCTCTTAAGTAACTTTGGTCAAAGAAGAAATCAAACTGTAATTACAAACCACATAGAAAGTAGCAATAATAATGCTACATATCAAATTTTGAGATATAGCCAAAGTTGTACTCACGTAAATTTGTGATTTTCATTTTTAAATAAGAATGAATGTAAATAGATGAATTAAACACTCAACTTTCACTTAGTACTTATTTTTTTTTAATTTGTTTGTACTCTTCTGGGCCCCCCAAAAAATATGTTGAAGTCCTAATCCCTGTACCTATGAATGTGACTCTGTTTGGAAATAGGGCCTTTGAAGATGTTATTAGTTAGGTTAACATGAGGTCATACTGCAGTAAGGTGAGTTCTAATCCTATATGGCTGGTGTCATAAAAGAGGAGAGCACACATAGCAAGAGGGAGACAGAGGAAGGACACCACGTGATGCTGTAGCTATAAGCCAAGGAATGCCTGGAGCTACCAGGAGCTAGGAGAGAGGCTTGGGACAGATTCTCCCTCAGTGCCTCAGAATCACCATGATCGACACCCTGATCTCTGACTCCCAGCCTCCTGAACTATGAGATAATAAATTTTTGTTGTAATTGTTGTTGTTAGCTGCTGTTGAGTTGACTCTGACTAAACATTGCCCAGTCCGGTGTCATGTTCTCAATCTCTAATATGTTCATGTCCTTCACGTGCCCATCCATCTCACCTGGAGTCTCCCTTACCCTTGCTGGTCCTTTACTTCACCAAACATGATGTCCTCCTCTAGCAACTGATCCCTCCTGATGACATGTCCAAAGCAAGCAGGCCTGATAACGTTCTGTTGTGATCCATAAGGTTTTCATTGACTAATTTTTGGAAGTAGATCACCAGGCCTTTCTTCCTAGTCTGTCTTAGTCTAGAAGCTCCTCTGAAACCTGTCCACCATGGGTGACCCTGCTGGTATTTGAAACACTGGTGGCAAAGATTCCAGCATCATAGCAACATGCAAGCCACCACAGTATGACAAACTGACAGATGGGTGGTGATCAGTTTTAAGGAACCACACAATTTGTGGTATTTTGTTTTAGCAGCCCTAGGAAACCAATACACAGAGCATTGTTTTTATAGACAAGATACATTTGGTTCAAGTGTCCTCAGTTAGGAAATAGAATGTGTTCTCTTGCACAGGCAGGACCGACAAGCTGCCACAGGTCCTGCTCTGTCTCTGACCGGCAGGGGAGAATCACAACCCAGTGATGCAGCCTGCACAAGCCCTGCCACAGTGCGCCATTGGAAAGGAAAATCATCATAATTATATTAACACATGCTGTCTCTGAAATGACACACCTCAGCTTCATTGGAGGGTACCCTGCAAAGATACCCTTACTTGTGGGAGACGCTTTCTGGGGTGATTTGGATCTTTGGTTTCTTCTTTCCAAAAATCTCCTCCACTGACCCACCAGGGAACTTGATCTCTACCCAATAACCACACGTTACAGCAAAGTTTGTAGGTGTGGTTCATGGATCACTTAAATCAGAAAGTTTGAGGTGATTGTTCAAAATGTAGCTTCATAGGCCCAAACCTAAACACTTCATCTCTGAATCTCTGGGATAGGGAAATCTTCACTTTAACAAACACCCAAGTGATTCTTAAATTCACTGAGATCTGAAATCCATAGCTTTAAAGTTTTCCAAATGCTTTCATATGTGTTATCCGGTTTAATCGTCGCATCAGTGCTATAACCTTGCCATTATTAGCCTCACTTTACAGATTAAGAAACAGGAGCATAATGTTAGTTTCCTAACGCTGCTGTAACATATTACCACAAATTTAGTGGCTTAAAACAACACAATTTATTCTGTTACCATTCTGGAGGTTATAGTCTAAAATCGGTCTTGAAGGGCTAAAATCAAAGTGTCAGCAGGGCTGGTTCCTTCTGGAGGTTCCAGGGGAGAACCCGTTCCTTGCCTCTTCCAGCTTCTAGAGGCTTTCTTGGCGTTCCTTGGTTTGTGGCTGCATCATTCCAATCTCTGCTTCTGTCCTCACGTCACCTTTCCCACTCCGATTTCCTGCCTCCTCCTTATAAGGACCCTTGAGGGTTTACCGCATAAACTGGGATAATCTCCCCATCTCAAGATCCTTCACTTAATCACATCTGCAAAGTCCCTTTTGCCATATAAACTAACATTCACAGGTTCCAGGGATTAGAATGTGGACAATCTTTGGAGAGCGTTATTCAGAGTCCCACGGACATTAAATGACTTGCCAAGAGCCATAGCTGGTGAACGGCATAGCAAGGATGCAAATCAAGAACTACTGATTTCAAACTGAAATTAACTCATTAAACTGTATTGTCCATTGACACATAATTGAACATTGGTTCCACAAATTAGCTTCTGTCAGCTAGCAGAACTCTGAGTTGATTGGATATATGAGAGAACAACTGGGAGCATAGGGAAAGACTATGCCCAGGTGGAATGCCACAGTGAGAAGCCTGGGTTTCCATGAGGAACCTTGCAGAGGGCATCCAGAATGATGAAGGGGAATGGAGAATAACTGAAAACTTTAACCAGATGCAATGCTGTAAGTCCATAGAACTTTTGCGTTTACTATAGATAAGTCCTCTTCAGACTCCAAATTGGAGCACTTAAGGATACCCAGCGCTGCTCAGACTGTGGGCCCCAGACCAGCAGCCCTGGCATCGCCTGGGCTGTTGTTAGAATACAGAAACTCAGGCCCTACCTCAGATCAACTGAATCAGAATCTGCATTTTAACAAGATCCCCAGGTGATCTGTAAGCACATTAAATTTTGAGAAGCACTGGCTTTATTCACAGCCTATTGTCTCCGGTATGTGGAGGAGTGAAGATGTTTATGCATTTCAGGCCCAGGGACTGGTCATTCTTTAAGGAATGCTGTGAACCCTGAACAGCCTGACTGGTATAAAACACAGAAGAAAGCTCTGAGTCAAAATAACCTTGATGTTATCTACTGTGGAATTGGGACAGATACTGGGTTCATTAAAAAAAAAAAAAAAAAAAGCAATTCCAAGCAAGAGAGGACAAGAGTCAAGAACATCCTTTGAACATAGCCTCCATTCAATTTAAGAAATCTGGAAGACATCCAAGTTTGATCTTAGGGCTGTAGTTATGCAATGCTAAAAGCCACTTCTGGGTCAGAATAAAAGGAAAATAAATGTGTCACCTGAATATAAGAATGTATGTCATCCAAAGGTTAGTATATTAATAGAGGAGAAGATGTAAAATATGAGGAGTCATTATGAAGTTTTATTCAATTATTTTCAGAAAGATCAGTTACTAGAGCAAAGGCAGAAAATGTTATACATGAATTGTGTTCTTATTTAGTTACCTAAGCTTTTGATATATTTTTCATTCAACTTGGAAAATATTTATTGAATCCCTCCTGTGTGCCAGGTACAGTGGGTATAAAGACACAGCATTTGCTCTCAAGAAATTCAGCCTAGTCAAAGACATACGTAAGTTTTTTAAAAGTGCAAGACAGGATAATAAGTACTTTTAGGCACAATCTGTGACAGAGCAAAAGAGGAAGAAGCAACCAAATTGGTGAATCAAGTACTCAACTGAAAATTTAGAAAATACAAAAAAGCAGGAAGAAGAAAATAGAAAGCATATACAGTCCCATCTCAGGCTTTCACAGCTAAAATTTTGTCATATGTTCTTTGGGACTTTTTCCCATGCACTTATATCTGTCTTGTATTTATTTCTGATTTATGGGCTGAACCATCTGGAACTGCTCCTTTCGTAGGCTAAATATGATAAACTATTGGCAATTTCAGATAGTTCAATTTAACACAAAAATGTCTGGGGATAGTTGGTGCCTAGTACCACTTATATATCTGCCTTTTTTTTTTTTTTTTTTTTCCTCAAGTACTTTTTTTTCTTTTATCAAAAATTACTTGGGGAAAAAGAAAGCAGATATACACATGGTACCAGCCAACTGAGATCCATTAGTTACTGCTGTTGCGTTTTGTACTGTGCCTGTGAGTCTCCTGGCAGCTAAGAAAAAGTGGAACCTATTTAGTTGTTAAAATTCTTTTTGTAATTAAAGGAAACATATGTTGTTCATTTGAAGAAATGAACTTTTCTTCCCAGTGAAACAACAGGAATTTATTTCAAATGATTTTTTTAAAATGACTCTCCATTAGAGCAAAAACTGTAATACTAAATCTTTACTCAGTGATGACCTAACTTAATGCTGGGAGAGGATTTCAAGAACCTGAAGGGCTGGAAAACTAACAAGTCTCTCAGACTCGCTTTGAGATATGATGTTTCAAGTAAGGTTTTAGCAAGCGCCAATTCGTGGTCAAATTATCTCTTAAATTCTCTTGAAGTCTTGATAACCTCTGATTAAAGAGTACTCTATATATTTTATGGAGCCCTGGTGGCTTGTGGTTAAGTGCTTGGCTGCTAACCTAAAGGTCAGTGGTTTGAACCCACCAGCCACTCCGAGGGAGAAAGATGTGATAGTCCGCTTCTGTAAAGATAACAGCCTAGAAAACGCTGTCAGGCAGTTCCACTCTATCCTATAGGGTCGATATGAGTCGGAATCGACTCGACAGCAACAGGTTAGTTTAGTCCATACGTTTTAGGTGTCAGGAATGTTGTCTGAGTTAACTTCCGGCTATGGCAATTTAGGAACCTGATTCTTAGCCAACCGAAAGATCATTTCTGTGCGGGTTAGGTTTGCTCAGGGAACAAGGCTAAAGATGTGCTCAGGTGACTTCTATGAGGAAATATCATAAGGTCAAGCCTAATGAGAGCTGGAATTTTGAATATCTTTCATGGACATTTAGTGTATCCCACAATTTCTGTGACTTCGCTTTAGCTCTGGTGATACAGCCATCTTCCCACCCTTCCTGGTTCTTGCTAACTCTCATTCTCCTAAACTTTTTTCCTCTGTCTTTACTTCTTTTATATTCAGGCTTCTGGCATTTTCCCTCATTGTAAGTCTCACATTCAAGATACTCTCTAGAGGGAGAGGATTTGATTGAATCACTAGTCATTCAACATGGAGCACCCCTATTGAGTAGAAGGAGGCTACACACAGGCTATGGGTAAGGGCTCCAAAGTCAGGCACGCAGAAAGACTTGGGTTCAAGCCCCAGCTACACCACTTACGAGCTTTGTGACGTTGGGCCAGTTACTAAACGCATGATATGGTCTGGTGATGATACAGATGTGTGGAAAGTTGGATAATTATTAACAAGTTCTCAAATCCTATCAGTAAGAGCCTCAGCATATGACTCACAGTAAGTGCCCATTAAATATTCAGTATTATACTATGTTCAGCTGTTGATAATTACATCTGGCCCAAATTCCTGGCTTAATTATCTCTGGCCAGGGAACAGGGTCACATGACACAAAGCCTGGCAACTTTTGGGGCAAGGGACCATCTTTTATCCTAAAGGGACTATGAATATGACATGCATTTGGTGGTTTACACATTGTTCAGGATAATTCCATTTCTGTGTGAAGGTGGGCTGCAGGCAGGCTTGTGGATAGTAGCTAAATATTCTACAAAGGGAGCCTTGAGTTAACCTAGGTACTTAAACAAGCAGTCAACAAGAGACAAGCATTTAGCATTATAAGGCCTGCAAGATATGATTTGACTTTTAAAAATTAACACACTTTACAAGCTGTCCCTTTGATCATGAAAAGAAAGAACCAGTAGAACAGTATCCTAAGAGATCCTCCAGGATGTATCTACTATTGCTTCCTAGTCATTTCTTAGACATGAATCTTGATGCCACAGCTGGACTGAGAGTTTTATTTCTCTAAATTTTTAGGCAGATGGTTGATTCTCAAATAGCACTTTGACATGTGTTGTTGAAGACAATTAAACATTTGCTCCTAGTGAAACAATGGTTAAGCGATTGTCTGCTAACTGAAAGGTTAGCGGTTCGAACCCCATCAGCAGCTCTGCAGAAGAAAAGACCTGTCGATCTGCTCCTGTAAAGATTATAGCCTAGGAAACCCTATGGGACAATTCTACTCTGTACTATAGGGTCTCCATGAGTCAGAATTGACTTGATGGTACACAACAACAAATGGGAATAGCCTGTAATTTACTTTCTCTTTGGTTGTAATCTTCTAGGTATAATTGAAGCAGGAATCATCTTGGGGGCCCCTTGAAAATACTGTGGCCTCATTGCCCTGCATGCCCTTCTCCACTGCATTCATTACATTGGCTTACCAGATTTCCACAATCACTTAGAGGACAAGACAGGCCCAGCTCACTTCCATTTTTATGGCTTCTGCATTAAAAAGTGAAAAAAAAAGTCAAAAGAAGGTTAAAAAACACAGGAAAAAAAAAAAAAGCTGTATAACTCCACTATTTATATGACAATTAAAAGATTTATACAAATATGAATGAATAAAGGAATAACAAAATAATCGTCATGATCAATTTACAATACTTTTCTATAGTTTAAAACTTTATGAAAATTATATAAGGAGACAGAAAAATTAATATATTAATTAACCATGTATGGCAGATGGTGTGATCTGGCAATGAGATACACATGTTTAAGTTGTATTATCATTGACAACTATTTTGAATCCTGTCAGGTATCTCTGTGACTATATGTATATTATTACTTGTGAATAATATCTCCAGGACCAGGCCAAATGGCCTTCCTCCAGCCCCTGCTCCTAGCCAAGTATAATAATATCATGTTTGTTTTGTGGGTATTGTCTACTTGTAGATGCTCAGAATTTGAAGGTCCCTTAGAAGTCTTCTTATCCAACCCAATTATCCCAGTCAACTTTTTTCTTCCTCCTCTTCCTTTCCCCACTCTGCCAACATCTGCTTTTAACATTCAAATGGAAATGAGTCAAAAATTTTGATAACAAGCAAAGTGATCTAAATTTACAAAACTTTTACAATTAAATCTATAATCTGATGCCTTGCATTCTCAAAATTGTGCCACACAGAGGAGCTATAGTTTGTCCTTCATACTCCTATGTTGTTGTTGTTCTTAGGTGCCATCAAGTCAGTTGCAACTCATAGCGACCCCATGTACAACAGAAGGAAACACTACTCGATCCTGCACCATCCTCAAAATCATTGCTGTGCTTGAGACCATTGTTGAAGCCACTGTGTCAATCCATCTTGTTGAGGGTCTTCCTCTTTTTTGCTGACCCTTTATTTTACCAAGTGTGACATCCTTCTCCAGGGACGGGTCCCTCCTAATAACACGCCCAAAGTACGTGAGACAAAGTCTTGTCATCCTCGCCTTCTAAGGAGCATTCTGGCTGTACCTCTTCCAAGACAGATTTGTTCCTCCTGCCAGTCCATGGTATACTCAATGTCCTTCACCAACACCATAATTCAAAGGCATCAATTCTTCTTCAGTCTTCCTTATTTCATTACCCAGCTTTTTGCATACATATGAGGCGATTGAAAATACCATGGCTTGGGTCAGGCATACTTTAATCCTCAGACTGACATCTTTGCTTTTTAACACTTTAAAAAGATCTTTTGCAGCAGATTTGCCCAATGCAATATGCCGTTGGATTTCTTGACTGCTACTTCCATGGGTTTTGATTATGGATCCAAGTAAAATGAAATCCTTGACAATTTCAATCTTTTCTCCATTTATGTTGCTACTGCTTATTAGTACAGTTGTGAGGATTTTTGTTTTGTTTATGTTAAGGTGTAATCCATACTGAAGGTTCTGGCTTTTGATTTTCATTAGTAAGTGCTTCAAATCCTCTTCACTTTCAGCAAGCAAGGTTGTGTCATCTGCATATCGCAGGTTGTTAATGAGTCTTCCTCCAAACCTGATGCCATGTTTTTCATCATATGGTACAGCTTCTCAGATTATTTGCTGAGCATACAGATTGAATAAGTATGGTGAAAGGATACAACCCTGACACACCTTTCCAGATTTTAAACCACGCAGTATCTCCTTGTTCTGTTTAACTGCCTCTTGGTCTAAGTATAGGTTCCTCATGACCATGATTAAGTACTCTGGAATTCCCATTCTTCCCAATGTTATCCATAATCTGTTATGATCCACAGTCAAATGCCTTTGCATAGTCCATAAAACACAGGTAAATGTCTTTCTGGTATTCTCTGCTTTCATAAAACACAGGTAAATGTCTTTCTGGTATTCTCTGCTTTCAGCCAAGATCTATCTGACATCAGCAATGATATCCCTGGTTCCACATTCTCTTCTGAATCCAGCTCGAATTTCTGGCAGTTCCCTGTTGATGTACAGCTGCAACTGTTTTTGCATTATCTTCAGCAAAATTTTACTTGCATGTGATATTAATGATATTGTTTGATAATTTTCACATCCTGTTGGATCGCCTTTCTTTGGAATGGGCACAAATATGGATCTCTTCCAGTCGGGTAGCCAGGCAGCTGTCTTCCAATTTTCTTGGCATAGATTAGTATTTCCAGCATTGCATCCATTTGTTGAAACATCTCAGTTGGTATTCTGTCAATCCCTGGAACCTTGCTTTTCACCAGTGCTTTCAGTGCAGCTTGGACTTCTTCCTTCAATACCACTGGTTCTTGATCATATGCAACCTCCTGAAATGGTTGAACGTCAACCTATTCTTTTTGATACAGTGACTCTTTGTATTCCTTCCATCTTCTTTTAATGTTTCCTGTGTCGTTCAATATTTTGTCCATTGTTGTTGTTGGGTGCCGTCGAGTCAGTTCCGACTCATAGAGACCCTACGTACAACACAACGAAACACTGCCCGGTCTTATCTCATCCTCACAATCGTTGTTATGCTTGAGACCACCATTGCAGCCACTGTGTCAATCCATCTTGTTGAGCGTCTTCCTCTTTTTTGCTGACCCTCTACTTTACCAAGCATGATGTCCTTCTCCAGGGACTGGTCCCTCCTGATAACATGTCCAAAATATGTGAGACAAAGTCTTGTCATCCTTGCTTCTAAGGAGCATTCTGGCTGTACTTCTTCCCAGACAGATTTGTTCATTCTTCTGGCTGTCCATGGTATATTAAAATTCTTCACCAGTACCGTAATTCAAAGGTGTCAATTCTTCTTTGGTCTTCCTTATTCACTGTCCATCTTTCCCATGCATATGAGGTGATTGAAAATACCATGGCTCGGGTCAAGTACACTTTACTTCTCAAAGTGATTCTTTCTTCAGTACTTTCAGCTTAAGAAATGCTAAGCATTTTCTTCCCTTTTGGTTTTCTAACTCCAGGTCTTTGCACATTTCATTATAATACTTTACTTTTTCTTCTTGAGCCACACTTTGCAATCTTCTGTTCAGCTCTTTTACTTCATTTCTTCCATTCGCTTTAGCTACTCTACATTCAAGAGCAAATTTCAGAGTCTCTTCTGACATCTATTTTGGTCTTTTCTTTCTTTCCTGTCTTTTTAATGATCTTTTGCTTTCTTCGTGTATGATGTCTTTGATGTCAGGGTACAACTTGTCTGGTCTTTGGTCATTAATATTCAATGTGTCAAATCTATTCTTGATATGGTCTCTAAATTCAGGTGGGATATACTTAAGGTCATACTTTGGCTCTTGTGAACTTGTTTTAATTTTGTTAAACTTTAACTTGAACGGCATATGAGCAATTGATGGTGTGTTCTGCAGTTATGTCCTGGCTTTGTTCTGACTCATGATATAGAGCTTCTCAGTCGTCTCTTTCCATAGATGTAGTCGACTTGATTCCTGTACATTCCATCAGGCCAAGTCCATGTGTATGGTAGCCGTTGATGTTATTGAAAAAAAGATATTTGCAGTGAATAAGTCATTGGTCTTGCAAAATTCTATCATACGATCTCTGGAGTAGTTTCTTTCACCAAGGCCATATTTCCCAACTACCAATGCTTTTTCTGTGTTTCCAACTTCCTCATTCCAATCACATGTAATTGTCAATGCATCCTGATTGCATGTTCGAGCAATGTCAGACTGCAGAAGTTGGTAAAAATTTTCAGTTTCTTCATCTTTGGCCTTTGTGTTTGGTGCGTAAATTTGAGTAACAATTGTATTAACTGGTCTTCCTTGTAGGTGTGTGGATATTGTCCTATCACCAACAGTGCTGTACTTCAGGATAGATCTTGAAATGTTTTTTTGACAATAAATGTAATGCCATTCCTCTTCAAGTTGTCATTGCCAGCACAGTAGACCATATGATTGTCCGATTCAAAAATGGCCAATACCAGTCCCTTTCAGTTCACTAATGCCTAGGATATCGATTTATATGCATTCCATTTCCTTTTTTGATAATTTCCAGTTTTCCTAGATTCATACTCCATACATTCAATGTTCCAGTTATTAATGGATGTTTGCAGCTGTTTCTTCTCATTTTGAGTCATGCCACACCAACAAATGAAGGTCCCAAAAGCTTTACTCCATCCATGCCATTAAGGTCATTAAGGTCCCCTACTGACATGCTCCTATAGTAATTCTTAACCCTCTTTATCTTCTATGGCAAAACCTGGAGTCCTTTTTTTCTACTGTCTCCTTTTATGAAAGTATTAATTTTTTTTTGATAATAGATCCCAATAGAATAAAATCTATTGGGTGATTACTTTGTGATATGTACTTTACATTATTGTTGTTGTTGTTTCATTATTATCATTATCACAAGAAGGTTAAGTGACTTGTCTAAGGTCTCATAGCTAGTAAGTGATAGAGATGGGATTTTAGACTAGATTTTCTAACTCCAAAGTCAATGATTTTAAAATACTATTCTATATTTCTCCCTCAGAGAGGTTTGTAAAACTTGATGTGCATAGAAATATATACATATTGACTACACATAAAGTCTAAATTTTAAAGTTCACAAATCCTGAAGTTTATCCTTGTACCCCCTAAAAGGTCCACAGATCAGAGATTGAGAAAATTTGTTTTAAACTATTTCTTCATTTCATTTTTTTCCCTCTATTCCCATTGTCACCACCCATGTCCGGATCCCCCATAAAATATTTTTTCAGCTTGCATCTTTCCTTTTAAATCATTCTTCTGCCAACTTAATTGTTCTAAACACTGCTTTTGTCATATCATGAATCTATTCAAAATACCCATTACAATGGTGTGGATAATCTTTGCACATTTTAATCATTTACTTAATCTTTTTTTTTTCTGCTTTAAGTGAAAGTTTATAGTTTAAGTCATTCTCTCATACAAAAATTTATACACACATTGTTATGTGACCCTAGCTGTTCTCCCTATAATGTGACAGCACGCTCCTCCTTTCCGCTCGGATTTCCCATGTCCATTCAACCAGCTCCTGTCCCTTTTTGCCTTCTCATCTCGCGTCCAGACAGGAGCTGCCCATTTAGTCTCATGTATCTACTTGAGCTAAGAAGCATTCTCTTCACAAGTATCATTTTATGTCCCATAGTCCAGTCTAATCTTTGTCTGAAGAGTTGACTTCGGGAATGGTTTCAGTTCTAGGCTAACAGAGAGTCTGAGGACCATGTCTTCTGGAGTCCCTCCAGTCTCAGTCAGACCATTAAGTCTGGTCTTTTGACTAGAATTTAAGTTCTGTACCCCACTTTTCTTCTGCTCTCTCAGGGACTCTCTGTTGTGTTCCCTGTAAGGGCTGTCATTGGTGGTAGCCAGGCACCATCTAGTTCTTCTGGTCTCAGGCTGATGGAGTCTCTGGTTTATGTGGCCCTTTCTGTCTCTTGGGCTAATATTTTCTTTGTGTCTTTGATGTTCTTCATTCTCCTTTGCTCCAGGTGGGTTGGAACGAATTGATGTATCTTAGATGGCTGCTCGCTGGCTTTTAAGACCCCAGATGCCACTCACTAAAGTGGGATGTAGAACATTTTCTTAATAAGCTTTGTTATGCCAATTGACCTAGATATCTCCTGAAACCATGGTCCCCAGACCCCCACCCCTGCTACTCTATCCCTTGAAGTGTTTGGTTGTATTCAGGAAACCTCTTAGCTTTTGGTTTAGTCCAGTTGTGCTGACTTCCTCTCTAGTGTGTGTTGTCCTTCCCTTTACCTAAAGATAATTCTTATCTACTATCTAATTAGTGGATACCCCTCTCCCTCCCTCCCCACCCTCATAACCATCAGAGAATGTTTTCTTCTGTGTTTAAATCATTTCTTGGGTTCTTATAATAGTGGTCTCATATAATATGTGTCCTTTTGCGACTGACTAATTTCACTCAGCATAATGCCTTCCAGATTCATCCATGTTATGAGATGTTTCACAGATCCATCATTGTTCTTTATCATTGTGTAGTATTCCATTGTGTGAATATACCATAATTGGTTTATCCATTTGTCTGCTGATGGGCACCTTGGTTGTTTCCATCTTTCTGCTATTGTGAACAGTGCTGCAATGAACATGGGTATGCATATATCTATTTGTGTGACAGCTCTTATTTCTCTAGGATATATTCCAAGGAGTGGGATTGCTGGACTGTATGGTACTTCCATTTCTAGCTTTTTAAGGAAGCGCCAAATTGATTTCCAAAGTGGTTGTACCATTTTACATTCCCACCAGCAGTGTATAAGTGACCCAGTCTCTCCACAACCTCTTCAACATTTATTATTTTGTGTTTTTTGAATTAATGCTAGCCCTTGCTGGGGTGAGATGGTATGTCATTGTCATTTTGATTTGCATCTCTCTTAATCATTTATATTTTTTAAGATACTGATTTATTCACTATTATAGAGCAATTCCTAGGTACACAATAAATATTTGTTGTCTGATGAGCTTTTTTGGCACTCTTCTACATTAATGGTGGGAATATAAGTTGCAGAGAAATTTTCCAATATACTTATATGCATAGAAAAATTGCTAAAGAAACACAAATATGTTAACAGTAGATATCACTGAGAAGTGGGGTTATAGAGGGCTTTTATTTTCTGAGCAATTAGGAGAAAAAAAGCTTAAATGTTTTCCCTTAACCTACTTAAACATATCTGTTTCTCTCTCTCTCTCCTTTCCTTCCTTCAGCCTGTCTTTTAAAAGGTCTTTCTAAGCCTAGACCCATCTTGCTAGATCTCCCACTGGTCTGTAATTAGAAAGCTCTCCTCCAGCTAAGTAATTTATTCACCCATCCATATAAAACATATTTATTGAGAATTCATGACTTGCCAGGCACCACAGGGTGGAGAAAACAGACCCAGGAACAATTAATTACAATACAATGTGGTTAAGTGCTGCATTAGAGACACATACAAAGGGTTGTGGGAGCACAGAGAAGGTGATTGACTTTTGCCCAGGTTCCAAAGGAGGTAGGAAAAGGCTCTGGAAAAGCAAACCATATTTGATCTGGACCTTGAAGAGGGATTTTGCCAGGCAGAAGAGTAGAAGAAAATTATACCAGGCAGAATGAGCAGCCCAGGAATAATTCCATGAGGCCTATTCTGGAAATGACATGGAGTAAAATCCTGTGTGCCTGGATCATAGGAGTTCACAGGCAGGAATGACTATCTAAACCCAAACATCTCCAGTCCTGCTTCCTCTAGTAAGTCTTCCTGGATACTCTCAGCCCCTGTGGCCTCTCCCTTCTTATAGTCCTCTTGCCCAGTTATTTGGCATTTAATTAAAGATTGCCTTTTATTATTCCTTGGTATCTCCCCATCTGGTTTGAGTCCATCTTAAGAGCAAAGACTATGTTTTATGATTGTTTCTCTTGTATCTACTTCAGTGACAGATTAGTGCACTCTTTGGTGCATAGTAAGTGCTTGCAACTCATTGCTGACTGATAGACTGGTGACTCTTTAGCTTCTATGTTTTCAGATACAAGGTTGTCTGAATAGCCATACACAAAATAGTTAATCCTGAAGGTGACTGGCTGTAGCATTTTGATATACCATTGGGCTAAGTTCTGGTGTACAATCACCCCAAACCATCTTTTGAATCTTCTCTCAAAGTAAAAAGGGCAGAGCCACCACTGATGCAGAACCAAAGTTTCTATAAATAAGGCCTGCTGTGGCCCCATCAGACATTTCAATACTGACTGAAATGCTTGCAGTGTTTACTAAACTCCTGAGATCACTAAAGTCTGAAGTAATCTCTCATGCCTCATTAATCTCCAACGTTTGAAATAAACCATAATGTGTAACAGATCTCTAGTCTCTGAAGGTTTAAGCCACACAGATATGTTGTTCCAGATGAATAATGACAGGCACGATTTTACCATTCAGTCATTCAACCCACACTTAGGGAATGCCTACCATGTTCAAGACACTTGGTTAGGTTCTTACTCTGTGACCCACACTTCTGTGCCCTAACTACTCTATGTCATAATTAAAAATAGACTATTGCACTCAAAAAAAAAAGTATAGTGGGCTGGAAGTTCTATGAATGAAAATTAAAGGTTTATTTTAGTGTTCAAATACACCAGGGGAACTTTTCCCATGAACTTCCAGAAGAACAAACAAATCTGTCTTGGAAAAAGTACAGCCAGAATGCTCCTTAGAAGGAAGGATGTCAAGACTTCGTCTCATGTATTTTGGACATGTTATCAGGAAGGATCACTCCCTGAAGAAGGACATCATGATTGGTAAAGTAGAGGGTCAGTGAAAAAGAGGAAGACCCTCAAGGAGACGGATTGACATAGTGGCTAGAACAATGGACTCAAATAGAAGAATGATTTTGAGGATGAAGCAAGACCGGGCAGTGTTTCTGTTGTACATAGGGTCACTGTGGGTTGGAACCGACTTGACAGCACCTAACAACAACAAAAACACCTTTGAAAATCCAGTTTATTCAAGTATCTCCTCAACCTAGGAAGTCTTCTCTTTCTATTCCTAATGGTACTGGGCACGCCTTTCTCTAGGCCACTGTTGTCCCTATCCAGGCTTTTATATTGCAATTACCACCTAATATCATCATGCAAAGGGTAAACCCTAGGTCTTATTCTGTACCTAGCACGGTGCCTGGCCTATAGCCAGTACTTCAAAATTTTTGCTAAATAAATACATGAAAAATATGTTGAGGAAATGCTCCATAAACTCTAAAGTATTAAGCAAAAGTAATATTATCATCACTATGCCTCCCAAGTAGGACTCAATTCATTTTTATAAAACATAAATTTTGTTTTGTCCTAGTCCTGCCATGTAGCTAGGATGGACATTATGCTGCCTACTAATATATCTGGTTCTCTTCTCCAACTGGGCACAGAGGAGGATTGCACTTTCCCACCCCCTTGAAGGTAGCATAAACATAAACATTTTAGCCAATGAAATGTGTGGCATGGGTCACTTCCATGTGGAAGCATTTAATTGGCGCTACATAATTGTCCAGCTCTCTTTTCCCCACCTTGGTTATTGTGGAAGTGCATTTTAATACAGAGGTGTCATAATATTGAAGCAGCCTGGAATGGTAACTTTGTACCAGATGGAGAAAAAGCTACCCTCAGAGGCACCTAGACCCACAGGGGACTTGGCATGACTAAGAAATGAATGTGTCTTCTACTAATCCTCAGAGATTTTGGCAGTAGTTATTACCACAGCATAACCTAACTTATCCCGACTGATACATTTACCAACTCACTTCTAGAAAAATTATGACAATTTTCTGGGCATATTAACATGGTCATAATTAAAATCAAAAGCATAAAGGAAAAACTTGTCTAAGATTATGCATCTGAGAGTTTAACCATAATACAAAAAATCTAGATTACTTTATGGAGTTGCTAAAAAAAAATCTCTTAAGAAGACCTGGTGGTACAATGGTTAAGCACTCAGCTGCTTACCAAAAAGTTGGCAGTTTGCACCCACCCAAGGGCTCCACAGGAGAAAGACCTGCAATCTGCTTCCATAAAGACTACAATCTAAAAAATAATAATAATAAAATAAAAATAAATAAATAATTGTAAAAATTACAGCCTAGAAAATCCTACGGGGCAGTTCTATTCTGTCACATGGGGTCACTATGCATTGGAATTGATTCTACAGCACCCAGCAACAACAAATCTCTCTTGAGTCTCCTTGCCAAGATCTAGCAAAGTTTCTCTTGTAGTCAGCGCTGAAAAAAATAAAAAAGAAGACCCAGATACAGTCAAGCTGATTCCAACTCATGGTGACCCCATGTGTGTCAGAGTAGAATTATGCTCCATAGGGTTTTCAATGGCTGAATTTTCAGAGGTAGATTGCCAGGCTTTTTTTTACAAGGTGCCTCTGGCCATGAGTCAGCACTAACCAAAAACCAAACCCATTGCCGCTGAGTCGATTCTGACTCATAGCGACCTGTTAGGTCAGAGCAGAACTGCCCCACAGAGTTTCCAAGGAGCACCTGGTGGATTCAAACTGCCAACCTTTTGGTTAGCAGCTGTAGCACTTAACTACTACACCACCAGGGTTTCCAGTCAGCACTAAAACAGGGACCAAATCTCATACTTTTACCAGAAGGAGATTTTATGAAACAAAAAGAGTTTTTGAAACAAGGCATTTGGCATAGCTTGTTTTAAAGAAACATGTGTAGGACCTTCCACCAACATGATCACTACTGACATGGTCTGTCCACTGCATCCCTTCCCTAACCATCATCAGTACTGAGGAGCTTCTCATGATTTTCCATTCCATGTGTGAAAAAGAGGGAAACATTAATTCATGTATTTAGTTATGTTTTCACTTCTTTGTTTTATTATGAAATATGTATACATATGCATATGTACATATATATGCAAAATGTGCATTAAACATATATTTACAGTTTAACAAAACAAATTTAAAGTAAAACTGATATATCTCTACTTAGGTCAAGAAATAAAACATTGCCAAGACTCCAGAAGACCCCTATGTATTCCTCTCCCAGGAGATCACCAATGGCCTGGCTTTTCTGACAAGCATTGTCTTACTTTTCCTTATGGTTTTACTATTGTGCCTATTTTATTTATTGATGCAGTTTAAATGAAGTTTACATTTGAGGTTAGTCTCCCATACAAAAATTTATAAATAAAAATTTATAAATGCATTATTATGTGACCCTAGTTGCTCTCCCCATACTGTGACAGCACACTCCTCCTTTCCACCCATTTCCCCATGTCCATTCAACCAGCTCCTAACCCTCTCTGCCTTCCCATCTCACCTCCAGACAGAAGCTGTCCGTTTAGTCTCCTGTACCTACTTGAGCTAAGAGGCACACTACTCACGAGTATAACATTGTGTCCCACAGTCCAGTCCAATCCCTCTCTGAAGAGTTGGCCTCGGAAATTATTTTAGTTCTGAGCTGATAGAGAATCCAGGGGCCATGCTTTCCTGGGTTCCTCCAGTCTCAGTCAGACCATAAAGTCTGGGCTTCTTTTGCTGCTCTCTTTCTACTTGTTCCAGCTGTATGGTTAATGTTTTGATTATGGCCCTTTCTTCTTTCTGGATGTGTGCATTTATTGCTATAAACAGACCTCTGAGCACTGCTTTTGCTGAGTCCCAAAGGTTCTGGTAGGATGTGTTTTCACTCGTTTGATTCTATGAATTTCTTTATTCCATTCTTAATTTCTTCTGTAACCCACTATTTTTTGAGCAAGGTGTTGTTCAGTTTCCATGTGTTTGATTTTTTTTTTTCTTTGCTTTTTCTGTTATTGATTTCTACTTTCATGGCTTTATGGTCAGAAAAGATGCTTTGTAATATTTCGATGCTTTGGATTCTGTTAAGGCTTGCTGTATGGCCTAGTATGTGGTCTATTCTGGAGAATGTTTCATGTGTGTTGGAAAATAAAGTATACTTGGCTGCTGTTGGGTGGAGTGTTTGGTATATGTCTATGAGATCAAGTTGGTTGATTGTAGCATTTAGATCTTCCGTGTCTTTGTTGTGCTTCTTTCTTTTGTATTCTTTTGTATTCTGCCTCAAGTAATTCCAAGACATTTTCCTCCTCTGGAAAATTTCTAGATTCTTTATTTTGGGAGCTTACTGAAGCCATCATGGACTGCCTCTTTATGTGATTTGATATCAACTGTTGTCTGCAAGCCATCAATAAGTTATTATAGTTATTCATTTTATGTTTGTTCACTGTGTCCTAGCTTCTTGTTTGTTTTGATGTGCCCAAATAGGCTGCTCCTGTGAGCTAGTTTGATTATTGGCACCTTTGAAGCTCTAATGTCTGTCACTGGGTGGTTAGATCTGTTACTAGGTATGTGAGCTCAGGAGTCCACCCACTCCTCTGTATGGATTCAGCTCAGGTGCCCAGGTAGATAGCCACCAAGTGTGTGATGCAGGCTCTCACTTACAGTCCTAGACATGCATGGGTGATTGGTGTAGGCACAGGCATCTGGCTGCAGCAGGGGGACACCCTCTGAGCAAGGTAGGGGGCTGACGGCCACCCCCGAGTGTCCAGGAAGACATGTCCCTGTCCCCTAGAGTGTGTAGGTGGGTGGGTTTTGCAGCTGGACTAGGAGCACCCAATGCTGTTGGCTGTAAGGACGGGGGGGCACTTCTTATTCTTGGGCTCCTATCGCAGGTGGCTAGGTGGCACAGGTGGAGCCACCAATCCTCAAGCTCCTGATGTGGGTAGGTGAAGACCCTGCTTAATGGGCAGAGCAGTGTCAAATGTCACAAACCTGCCACTTCATAGCTGAAACAGTTGAAGTTAGACTTCAGGTATACACACTGTCGTACTGCAGTAATGAGGGCCCATGCTGTTGAGATGGGCCCACACAAGTCTATGCAGGGGGAAAGGCACTCAAAGCCCATGGATCCCTTATACCTGTGTCTAGGCAAAGGAGCTGTGCCTACCCTGAGTTCCTGGATTAGGGGAGCCAGTAGTTTTTTTCTTTTCCCCGTTTGTTAATTTGTTCATGCTCCAAGGCCAGGAGAATGGCTCAAGGCATGTGACAGATCCTACTTCTGGCCCAGGGGACTCAGCAATTGCTGAAGCTGGTCTGGGACCCAGTGCAGAGCAAGGAGTGGGGAGGTAAATGGGAGAGAAGTTTTTCCCTAAGAGGGGTGTTTTTCATCCGCGTGGCAGGAGGAAGCAATTACCTATCTTTCGCTGGTTGAGGGCTGCTTCTCACTGGTTCTGGGTGGCCAAGTAGACTCTCTGCCTCTGAGCCTCTCCCGGTGCAGAATACGCCTCCTGAGCATGGCTGCTTGTCTGCCTCACCGCTCACCCCTGAGCTGATCAGGCCTGAAGGGCTCAGGCTCTCACCGGTTCAGGTCTGGCAACTCCTCACTGCTTCTGAACCATCTCTCCTTCCCCCTCCACTCCGACTGGTTCCTCAACTTTGCCTTAGATGTTCAGGGCTCCTAAATTGTCATATATAATCAATTCACTTGTTTTTTTGGGTCTTTGTTGTAAGTGGGACCACTGGAAGCGTCTGACTACTCCACCATCTTGGCCCCGCCTCCCACTGTGCCTATTTTTTAAAAATTTTTTAATCATATTTATTGAAGCATAATTTATATACAATAAAATGCATCCACTTTAGAGGACAGTTTGGTGAGCTTTACAAATGTATACACCTGTGTTACCACCTCACCAATAAGGATAGAATTTCCATTGCCCCCCAAATTTCCCTCATGTCCTTTTGCAGTAAACCCTCCCATCCCCAACCCTAGGCAGGCTCTAATCTGGTTTTTGTCACTAAAGGTTAGTTTTGCCTGCTATAGAATTTTATATAAATGGAACCATACAGTATGTATTCTTCTATGCCTGGCTTCTCTCACTTAGTATAATCTATGTCTGATTTTGAACTGTATATAAACAGAATCATAATGTATGTTATGATTCTTTTGTGTCTTGCTTTTTTTTGTCCAACATTATGTTTGTAAAATTCCTTCACAGACTTGCATGTACCTATAATTCATTCGTGTTGCATATAAGCTATTGTATGACTGTAGCATAATTTATTTCTCTATCCTGCTGTTAATAGACAGTTGGGTTGTTCTATAGTTTCACTGCTGTCATATATTGATTTTGTAGTTTGATTTTATAGTCATCTAACTTACTAACACCTCTTATTAATAATAACAACTTATCTGTAGATTCTTTTGGATTTTCAGGGCATATATTCATATTATCTGTCAAAAGTGACAATTTTATTTCTTCCCTTACAATCCTTATTACTTTTATTTCTTTTTCTTGTTTAACTGCTCTCACTAGAACTTTCAGTACAAAGTTAAATAGAAGTGTCAATAGTGGCATTCTTGTATTATTTCAATTTCAAAAGAAAAGCTTTCTAATGTTTTATTATTAGATATAATTACTGAAGGTTTCTGTGACTATTCTTTATTAGAATATTCTTTATCAGGATGAAGTTCTCTTTTTTTCTAAGAAGTCTTTGGGGGAAAAATAATGAATGGATGTTAGTTCGCTAAGAGATTTAACACAACTAGAAAATGACTTTTACTGAATGCTTTTTCTGCATCTATTGAGATTATCATGTGATTGCCTCCTTTCAACTGTTAATGAGGTGAACTACTTTAATTGATATTCCATTATTAAACCAATCTTCCATCCCTAGATAAACCCACTTGGTCATAATATATTATCCATTATATATTTTGTTTAATAAGTTCATGAGTAAAATTGGCCTGTAATTTTCTTTTCTCATACCCTCCTTGTCAGGTTTTGTTCTAAGGTTTTATTAATCTCATAAAAATGTAGAGCGTGTACCCTCTTTTTCTATTCCAATCTTGTGTAAGATTGGACTTATTTTTCCCATGATTGTTTAGTAGAACTCACCAGTGATGTCATCTGGGTCAGTAATTTCCTTTGTAGAAAATTCTAATCACACATTTAAATTGAAATTTTTAATCTTTGTTCCTTTTTAAGTAAGTTTGGTAACATATTTTTTCTATGTTTTCCAATTTTTTTATTAATTAGTATGAAGTTCTTTATAAAAACCCCTACATTAACATTTAGTATCTATAGCAAAGATATTCTGCAGCATTCTATATACTTTGATTAGGTTGAGTTTGTTAATTGTATTATACAAATATTGTGTATTCTAGATTTTTCTGTGGGTTGGTTGGTTGATTTACTTATTCATTAAGAGAAGCAGGTTAAAATTGCCCACTACAGTTGTGATTTTGTGTATTTCTCTTTTGTAGTGCTACAATTTTAGCTTTATATATTTAGAGGCTGTGTTCCAATGTGCCCTGGGTGGGTTCAAACCGTCAACCTTTTGGTGAGTAGTTGAGCACTTAACTATTCGTACTACCAGGGTCTCTTTTATAAAGTGCATATATTTATAATGTTATATGTTCTGGAGAATTGAGTATTTTTACGACTATCTGTACCTTTAGTAGTTGTTTTGCCATAAGCTTTTTTTTTTTTCCTGATATTAATGTTAAGCATGATTGCTCTTTTTTGCCTTTAGGAAGATTATTTTTAATTCCGCTCTTAAAATTTAAGGCAGAGGGTTGGCCAAATAACCTAGTTGCCTACCACTAAAAATGGAAGTTGGGCACTTGTATTTATATTGAATACCTACTCTGTGCCAAGGATGGTGCCATGTGTTACATTATTATAGCATATTGTTGTTTTTGTTAGATGAAGTCGAGCCAGTTCTGATTCATAGGGACCCCATGTGACAGAACAGAACTGTCCCGTAGGGTTTTCTAGGCTGTAACCTTTATGGAAGCAGATTGCCAGGTCTTTCTTCTGCAGAGCTGCTGGGTGGGTTTGAACTGCCAATCTTTTGGTTAGCAGCCAAGGTCTTAACCATTGCACTACCAGGGCTCGTTATTATTGCATATAACTAATCAGAATTTAAGTAAGGGATGTTTGTTTACTAGGCAATCACTGAGCATTTATTATGTCCTTGTTATGTAGGCATTGGGTGAGGTACTGGTGATTCAACAGTAAACAATATTAGCTCAGTTCATGCCTTTAAAAGGCTAACAGTCTAGTGTGAGATGCAGACACCATTGCAGAATAGGATAGTACAAATGGAAGAGGAGCACCTACCCCTGGTTTCTATGTTCTAGGCTTCCTGCTAAGCATTTACATACAATATCTCATTTAAATTCCTACAGCACCCCTAAGAGTTAGGAATTAGTATTCTTATTTTACAGAGGGTGACCTTAAATCTCAGATTTAACTGGTTGGTACAACTGGTAAGTAAGTGGCAGAGCTAAAATGCAAAAACCAGGTCTGCTGCTCCAAAGCATACCCACCTGGGTTCTCAAAACAGTTCAGTGAATCAAGTTGACTCAAGGCAAAGTTTTCATCATGAATAAAGAAAACAAGACAACAGTGAGTTTTCTATTTTTTTTTTTTTAATGTATTCCATTAATAAAGAAAATCAAACCAGGTATCATTGAGTTGATTCCAACTCATGGCCACCTCATGTGTATCAGAGGAAAACTGTGCTCCATCAGGTTTTCAACGGCTGATTTTTCAAAAGTAGATCACCAGGCTTTTTTCCAAGGCACTTTTGTGGACTTGAACCACCAACCTTTCAGTTAGCAGCCAACCACTTAACTGTTTGCACTACCCAGGAACTTCATTTCATTAATAGACTGTTCTGTATACCGCAGTTTGCCCCCATTTACAGGCTGCTAACCAAAAGGTCAGCAGTTGAAATCCACCAGCCACTCCTTGGAAACTCTATAGTGAAGTTCTACTCTGTCTTATAGGGTCACTATAAGTCGGAATCGATTCAATGGCAACGGGTTTTGTTTTGTTTTTGGTACAGTTTGGTACTAATTATTTTTTTCCTCTTATGAACTGATTGAGATAATAGGTGGTAGCTGTCACTTTTTTTTTTTTTTTTTTTTTTAAGGATCCCAGCATCTAAACCCTATTCCTGTGTTTGGGAAATTCTGCACTTTATAAATCTCAGAGATGCACAGCCTGCCTCCAATCATGGAAACTCACTTTCCCACCTTTCTCGCAGCTAGGACATGAGCCGCTGAGCTAAGCTCCACTAATGATAAGGTCCCCTTCCAAACTCTGAATCAGAAGTTGGCACTATGAAGAAGTCAGGGCTGTCTAGAATCCATTCTGGGGATGCATGGCGGCAGCTGTAATAGCTATATCCAGGTTCCACGGGCCATGTGTCAGATAGTGGCGCCATCCAGCAGGCAGCGTTGGTGATGTTAGCAGTGTGACCTGTGGCATCTACTGTTAAGTGGCACTGACAGTTGCAGGGCTGTCTTCATCACATCAGAAATTTTGGGCAGTGTTCTTGGTAGCTTGGCCCTAAGTGTCCAGCCCTCCTGGTGATTCTGTGAATGACACAAAACCCTCATCATAAATTCCTTCCTCAAGTCAGCCAGAATTAGCTTCTGTTGCTTATAGCCAAGAACCCTGCCTGAGACAGTGGTGGTTGTTTGGTTGTTTGTTTTGATGCTCTTTCTTGACAATACAAAAGCTGGCAACATTAAATAATCCCCCAGTTTAAAAAAAAAAAAAAGCTATGAAATAAAATGTCTAGGAATCATGGCTGTATGCACTATAATGCCTTAGGTTGTACATTCAAGACTCAGTGAATAACTAAACTGACCTAAACAGAATTGATCTTCTCTTGAGTTAATATAATTACTAAACATAACTCTGGATACCCATGTGGTCTGTATTAGTTAGTTGTTAATACGGCCAAAGTAACCAAACTTGATCTTGCAGCAAGCCTGCCTTCTTAGCAAATGAAACAGATTTACTATGTGTCTATATAATTGCATTCTCAGCGGTTGTTGTGAGATGCTTGATCCAGTTAACAATATAGATCAGCTCTTCTTTTTAAGAAATTAAAACAGCATGTAATTAATTAACTAATTAATGCATTGATTCATTATATTTACTGAGTATCACTATAGGTTTTCACCAAACAAGATGCCTTGCACGCACAAAAGACACAGTTATAAACCAGTCTTTGCAACCCACCTGCCACCAACATAGTGGCCAACCCACTATGACCTCTTGTCTAGACATTTGTATTTATTCCCTGGCTAGTCTCCTTTCACTCTTGCCCCCTGCAATCCATTTTCCACTGAGAAACTAGGCCATTCTTTAAAAGCATGCATTGGGTCATAGTATTGCTCTGCTCTAACTCTTCAATAGCTTCCCAATATGCTTAGCTTTAAATCCAAACTTCTTAACATGGCCTGCAGACCACCATGATTTGCCTGTATTTCTAATCTTATCTCATGCCTCCTGCCCATCACCTACCACAATGCGCCAACCATATTGTTTTTCTTTCAGATCCTAAAATGGTTGTCTCTTTCTTGAACTCAAGGCCTTTACACATATTATTTCTTCTGCCTGGAATATTTTTCCTTCTACTGATCACCTGACTAACCTCTTCTTCTACTTCCCAAGGGACACCTTCTCTGTCCACCCAGCTTAAGATAGACCCCTGATTTACTCACTGCAAGCATCTGAGAGTTTTCTTTCAGAGGTCTTATCACAAACTATAATTATATATGAACATGTTTACTCGTCTAAAATCTGTGTCCTGCACACTAGTCTATAAGCTTCAAGAAGACAGAGACCATGCCTGTTTTGTTCACCACTTAGCACCCAGTACCTAGGGAAGTACCTTGTATGGGCTCCTTAAAGATTTGTTGAATGAATAATGAAAAAATTAAGCCAGAGTTTATACAATTCCAGGTAAAAAATAGCATTCTAGGCAGGAAGTGCTGTGAAAGCAGAGACAAGAGGGAATTTTGAGGAACCTGGAAAGGTAAGGAAATACTCCTGGGGAAGGTGGCACTTCAGCGACACCCTGGAGGATGGGTAGGATGTGAACAAGCTCTGTTGAGACCTGCGGGGAGGAACTTCATTGCTCAAGGAAAGGTTGGGACCAAGGGAAAGGTGGCTACTTAGCAGGAGACAGTCTGAGGGGGCCACACCTTGATGTCGGTAATAGCCAGCTTCCAAGTAGACAGTGAGGCCATGAGGGGGACACGGCCTTATTAATTTTATTTTTTTTAGTAAACACATTTATGCAGTGAAACTACCCAGGACATGGACCACCGAGTGTGTTGGTGGACACTGTGGCAGTTACTGCAGGCTGGCTCGCTTGATTCTGTGCCAAACCCCTGCAAGGGTGTGCTTGCTGCATGTTGAGGCTGGAAGTTCAGACTACAACCCTAGACCCCCTTCAGCTCAAGTTTTTCACCTGATATGGATTCTGTCAGGTAGATACTTCCATGCCAGATTTGGGAAGAAATGAACATTGGGAACAAGAGACTACACATGCCTGTTGCTTCTATTAGCAAGCACAGTAGTCAAGTCATTGTTTTCCTGAGACAGTTGTAGCAGAGATCCCAGGTCTAGTCACTAGCTTTCTGGTTATTGAAGGCATGGCACTGAGGATCCCTTTTGCTCATGCAGATCATGGCCAAGGTAAAGTGGTCCCAGGATGAAAACTCCTGGAGAGCTCATGATTTGTGGGTCTCTCTTCACTAATAAAAAGTTCAAAAGTCACTTTAGAATGCAACCAAAAACCCGTTGCCATCAAGTCAATTCTGACTCATAGCGACCCTACAGGACAAAGTAGAACTGCCCCGTAGGGTTTCCAAGGAATGGCTGGTGGATTCAAACTGCTGACCTTTTGGCTAACAGCTGAGCTCTTAACAATCGTGCCACCCAGGGCTCCTTAGAATGCAAACATGGTGTCAATTCAATAATTTAAAATGTTCAGCCTTGGATAATCATGAAAACTTCAGACTTAAAACACAAAGTCTTCTCTCCTCTCACAACTAAACTAGGGCTGGCTATTTGTAAGGGGACTGTGGGGAATGGTCTTTCTTTCTTTCCCTGCTCTTCTTTTCCTAGCTTTCTTTCCAGTTTTTTACCCACCTGACGAGAATTAACAAGAAAGGGGTACAGAAGAGTGTCTCATTTGACTAGTACACTTTCTGGATGCAGCAGTTGTTTAAAGTTTACTCACTTTTAGGGGTTACTTGTTGTTAGCTGCCATTGAGTTGGCCCCCAACTCATGGTGATCCCATGTACAATGGAACTAAATGCTGCCTGTTCCTGTGCCATCCCTGTGATTGGTTGTGGATAAGACCATTGTGATCCCTAGGGTTTTCACTGACTGATTTTTGGAAGTAGATCGCCAGGCCTTTCTTCCTAGTCTTAGTCTGGAAGCTTCACTGAAGCCTGTTCAGCATCACAAGCCTCTAGTGATAGACAGGTGGTGGCTGTGCACAAAGTGTGTTGACTGGGAATTGAACCTGGGTCTTCCTCATGGAAGGCAAGAATTCTACCACTGCACCACGACTGCCCTCTGCTCTACCTTTAGACTTCCTGTTAGAAGAGAAAATAAACATCCCTATTATTTAGCCAATGTAAGTCAGAGTTTCTGTTATTGACAGCCAAATGCTAACAATCTGCTATAGATTCCCTGTAGCTGGTCATGTGCCCACTCCTAAACCATTCATGATGGAAAACATTAGTTGGTGTAACATTGGTCACTTGTTTCTTCCCTGGAACTAGGGTTAGAAGTGACTTTCTAGGAACCAAAGGACGCCCCCTATTTTGAGAAAGGGAAAGAGGTAAAGCTTTACTGGCGAGGCAAACACCCTACAGAGACTATAGACAAAAACCTTTTAAAGTAACTTCTGAAACCATTATGTCTTGTGGGAAGGAGTTAGGCTACAATTTTAAGGTTCCAAGTGCCTGGGTGCTGATTAACAGTACCTGGGAAATTAATGTTATTACAGATAATTGCTTTATATGCATTGCAGAAGTCCACTCATGCTTGATTATTTCCTTCACAGCTAAATTTTTAACCTGAATTTTATTAATTTATTAAGCTAGTAAGTATTTTTTGGGGGAAAAAAAAAACAACCTGCAAATGTACTTTATAGGAAGATACCAAATCAACACATGAACTTCTGAACTTCATTTTTAATTAAATAAATGTCTTTATGGGAAGCTGCTATTTCCAGCCAACAAGGCTCTTTAGTTAACTATTTTGTTTTTATTCTATTAGAGTACTTAATTCTATTGGTTTTGTGAATTACCTGTGCACTCTGTATATTTCTGGGAAGCTCAGAATCTCTTTGTGAGTATTTTCATGCATTCCAATGCACATAAATATGACCATGCTATAAGCAATGCCACTTTGCTTCTACCTACCGGTAGCTTCAGTGATAAAAATAGACAGGAATGAGATGCTTAGGATGGCATCATCTGTGTTATGGTTTGAGAAATGATCAATAACTTGTGAATGTCCCTTGCATCTCCCCCATCCTTTATATTTCCCCTCCACCACTTTACTTCAGACTTTCATTATCTCCCTGCATTACTGAAAAAACGCTGAAGTGGTATCCTTTTAATCTCCTTTCCCCTCTTCTGTCCAGCCTTCACACTGTTTCTAGATAAATCTGAAAGAAGCACAGCTCCCATCATATCACCGTCTTGCTCAAATGCCTTCAGGAACCCTTCACTGCTGGCCAAAATCAATGGCATTCTGAGTGATCTGGTGCTCAAGGGCCTTAACGATGTGACCTAAACTACTTTTCAAATTTTTTCTCCCAATCTTTCCCTTCATATATGCTGTGATTCAATCAACTGGACTGTTAACTATTCCCCTAATGCTCCTCATGCTCCTACTCCTCTGAGCCTTGGCTATGATCTTCCTCCATGATGGCTGTCCCCCAAGCCTGCCACTCTACTCCCGTCTTGCCTACTCTCCCTCATGGTCCGTCTTAAGGTAAATCATTCATTCCACACACACTTATCAAGCACTCACTCTATGCTATGCACAGAGGATAGAAAGATCAGTGAGACCCCTGTCTGTCTTCAAGGGGTGCATCATCTAATAGAGCATTTCCCAAACTTCACTAACCACAAGGATCACTTAAGGAGGTTGCAAAAAGATACAGATGCCTGGGCATCACGTCACACTTTGCAAATTTGAATCTTCAGAGGAAGCTTCGGAATTGGCATTTTTAACAAGCACCTTATGTACTTCCTGTGATTAGATGAGTTTCTAGGATGCTATAATTGGTAACATAATATGTAAGGATATTACATATTAGGAAACCTTAGTGGTGTAGTGGTTAAGTGCTATGGCTCCTAACCAAAAGTTTGGCAGTTTGAATGCACCAGGCACTCCTTGGAAACTGTATGGGGCAGTTCTACTCTGTCCTGTAGGGTTGCTGTGAGTCGGAATCGACTCGACGGCAATGGGTTTGGTTTCTGTTTTGAATATGTGAGGAAATGATTGCAACACAGTGAGTTAAGTGCCATGAAAGACATATGGTAAAGGGATGGTGGTGGTCAATGAAGGGTTCACAGGAAGAAATGCTTAAGTTGCTTTCCTGGCAAAGAGGGAAGAAAGGGAATCCCAGATAGAGGGAAGAATGTGTGAACAAAATTTTTAAAATTTAAAAAGAGCCAACATACATCAAACAGTTCATGCACTGGGCACTGCACTAAGAACTCTTTATACATTATTTCACTTAATTCTTGTAACTCTATAAAGGAAGTTCCAATTATTATTATCCCCATTTCACAGTTGTGGAAACTGAGTATAGTAGGGAAGAGCATGGAGTTTGGAGTCAGAAAGACTTGTGCATTAGTCTTACCTTCTCAACTTAGTACCCGAGTGACCACATTTGCGGGTAGTTTATGCTATTATTATTGTCAGTTTTTCCTGTAGTATTTTTCCCCTTTGCCTCACTCACACAGGATCTCTTCACTTTCCTCCTTAACTTTTCCTGTTGCCTAACCAAAAAAAAAAAAAAAACAACAACAACCCAAACCCATTGCCGTCCAGTCAATTCCAACTCACAGTGACCTATATGACAGAGTAGAACCACCCCATAGAGTTTCCAAGAAGCACCTTGTGGATTTGAACTGCCAACCTTTTGGTTAGCAGCTGTAGCACTTAACCACTACACCACCAGAGTTTCCTCCTTTTGCCTAGTGCTAATTATTTACCACTGATATAAGTTTACTATAATCCAATGATAGATGTTTGTTTTCAGGTTAGCTGCAAGTATTGGGGATCTAAAACAACAGTTGTTTAAACAAAATAGAAGTTAATATCTCTCTTACAGAAAAGTCTAGAGGTAAACAGTACATGTCTAATATGACAGACCTGCTCCAAAAAAAATTCCTCAGGGAACCAGTCTTCTATGTTCATCTGTGCATGGCCTGCATTCCCAAGATCATTTTATATTCCAATGCGGCTGCTTCAGTTCCGGCCATCTTTTCTGCATTCCAACTAGCAGAAGGGAGGAAAAGACAAAGGGACAAGGAGAAGGGACAAAGGATGAATGGAAACAGTCTTTTAAAGAAGGTTCCAAGAAGCTGCTGCAAGATACTTCTGCTTATCTCCCCATTGTCCAGAACTTAATCACAGACCAAACTAACTGCCAAGTGTAGGTAGGAGTGTTTTCTTTATTCAGAACAACCATGTGTCAAACTAAATGCAAGGATTTTATTCCTATGACAGTAGGAGATAATGATGTTGGAAAATAACAGTCAGTTCCATAGCAACCATTTATAAGTTGAATTAAGTATTAAACATTTGCAATTTAGGAGGTACTCCACCAAATGACAGGACTTATTCATTAGAATTATAAACTAGAAAAGAGCAAAACCAATTTGATTGGTGATGGCAGTACTTGGGAATAGAGTGTGGAGAAGCAATTGTGGCTCAAACAGAGACATGAAAAGTCAGTCTACTGTGTTTTTAGAAGAGCTCAGCTGCTAACCAGAAGGTTGGAAGTTCAAATCCACCAGCCGCTCCTGGGAAACCCTATGAGGGCAGTTCTACTCTGTGCTATAGTGTCGCTATACAATCAACTATAGAATCAACTTGACGGCAACAGATTTGGTTTAGAGGCAAAATCATCACTCTTTCCCTTCTCTCCCAAATAAATCCGTGGGAACAGTAGCATTCCAGGTGTCACTCTAATCAATATTCAACACAAGATGCCCTAAACCCAAACCCAGCGGTTAAGCTGTATGATGAACCACACGAATAGCGCCACCTAATGGCTACTGTGTACATTGTTTCCATGAAAGGACTTCCCTTCAGAATGGAAGAGATGAAAGTGATTGGACCAACTGTACTCTTCTGCTGTAGGGTGGTGTACCATTAGAATTGTTTATGTAATCACAATTTTAAATGTCCCATCATTTACATTATTCTCCACAGACTGTATCATCTTTATTTTAATATAGGAAGTTCCTACAATTTGGAACTCATTTTCTACAGTTTATGTCCAGAGTTGATAAATACCCCAATTATTTACTTGCACATAAATCTAGAAGCACAAACAGTGATTGTAAAACGAAAATTTTATCATATTAGAAACTCACAAGTCCCTTAATATATTTCTGGGATCACAAAGAAAAACCCACTGCCATCAAGTCAATTCTGACTCATAGTGACCCTATAGGTAAGAGTAGAACTGCCCCATAGGGTTTCCAAGGATCGACTGGTGGATTCAAACTGCCAACCTTTTGGTTAGCAGCCAAGCTCTTAACCACTGCGCCACCAGGGCTCCATGGGTCACAATATAAGATTTTAATAATGACTTATACTCTCTACACTGTTTCCTAATTTGAAGAGAGAATTTTAATAGTCTGATGCTTGATTTCTAATTTTTTTGGTTCAACAAGTATTTGTTGAACACCTTCTATGTGCCAGAAGATGGGGATATGACAGTGAACTAGTCTGATGTGATTGATGCCTTAATGGAGCAGGAAGTGATGGGGTTAAAAATCTACCTGAAACATTTGCCCCCAAATGGAAGATTCTGAAAAGGTAAGGCAGAAAGGGTAGTTTTGTTGTTTTATTTTCTTCTGGTCTGGGCTCCCCTGAGATCAGAACTAATTGACTCCTGTTGGAAATCCAGCTGGAGAGAATGTGCTTTTTTGAGGAAATTGATAGCTGTGTAAGTATGTCACTGGTCTGAGGACTTAAACTTAAGCCCCAGTTTGCTTCACCAATGTCCCTGATTGGCCTCACGGAGGACAGTCCATGGACTCACACATCCTGACTTATCAAAATATTCATTTGACCTTGAAAACATTCTTGTTGATGCCATGTGGGTAGAAGACAAATAGAGTATTTGAACAAATTGTTTGCATCAGTGACTCCAAATTGATGTAAACTCTGTAGTTATTTAGTGCCTGCAGGGTTCTGCTATTTTCTGCGTTAAAGGATGACAAGCAGTATGTTAATTAAAGAGCTGACATCCTTCAATTTACTCTTTTCTCACCACTTGCAGTATTCCTCTCCCCTCCCCGCCCCACTCCCGTCCCCATTCCTTCCATTCCCTGAGAAGCGTAAATGAAAGGTTTCACAGTTTTTACATGGATCGTTTTGAAGCAGTTACTGTTATTCTCGTCAACCGCTTTACAGCAAAGTCAAATTGTGTGGCCTGTTATGTTAAATTTTGATCTTTTTAGCACAAGAAAAAATCATTTTGATAAAGGTTAATGCCTTGTTAATATTTATACACTTGAATCGTATCGAGAATGCATTTTTAAATTCTGAAATCCTGAACTAATATGACAACGTGCCAAGACTGTGTCGCACCATTTGTAATTCATTAGCACATACCTTACAATATATTAGCATCAAACATGAACTACTCTGTCACGGTTCTGGCAAGTCTTTGAGTTTCATCCTAGCCTATTCTCTAGCACTTTAAGGTTTTGACATGGATGTCCAGAGACAATTCCAAATAATACTTGCAGATCAAGAATATATTAATTTATCCAGCAACTTGCTAGGTATAATGCATTACCCTGAGAAACATGCTTAGCAAGCAGCCCCCCCAGCATATGTTTGTCTAGTTTCAAGCAGATTTTGAGCACCAGACTGCCATAATGTGAATGAACTGTGACATGATCCTAGCAGATTGGAGACTCTGCATCTGCTGGAGTGCACCTGGCACTGGGGCTGCTCGCATAGTGAGTCTGCAGATGATTAACGGTTCATACAATTCCCATCATCTTGAAATAGCGCCTAGATAACCCCACATGCATTCTCAACGGCTCCTGGAACAGATGGGAATCTAACCATGTCATAGATTTCATAAGTTTGTTCTTCACTGATGCCAACACCCTCTGGAGTATTTATTTTAATGACCAATTTGCCTGGGAATCAGAAAATCAGTCTCTGACTGACAGAAACACACCGTGTCCAAAACAGTAATTTAATGGCTCTACTTAGGTTGACTGTAATCTCTAATATTTAAATCTCCAAAATACCCTTTGACATCATAAAAAAAATTCAGAGCTCTCCTGAGCTTGAAAATGTTTGTAAGGAGCATAGTAAGAGAGTTTAATAAATAAAAATATTTATAAGAACGTTTATGCTTTTAGTATTTAAGAGAAACCTGAATCATCTGAATTTTAGAAATGACAGAGTTGCTCCATGCTTTTATTAATTCCTGTGACCAAACTGTTTAAAACTGCTCTATACCTTGGACCCATTGTTTGGTGTGCACGGAGTCCCTGGGTGTTACAAATGGTTAACGTGCTTGGTTGCTAACAGAAAGGTTGGAGGTTCTAGAGTCCACCCAGAGGCTCCTCAGAGAAAGGCCTGGTGATCTAATTCCAAAAAATCAGCCATTAAAAAGGAATGCAGTTCTAGTCTGAAACACATGGGGTTGCTATAAGCCAAAATCAACTCAACGGTTGGTTGGTTTGCTGGTGGTGTGTGCACTTAAGTGTATGTATGTGTGTGTGTGCGTATGTGTACAGATCTTTACAGAACAAACCAAGTGAACTAGTGAGTACATGAGCATGATCCTATTGTCATAACTGTTGTTGCTTCCTCCCTTTGAGCAATAACAGATTCACTCTCAGCTCATCCCTGCTTGCTGCTTCATCTCTCCAGTACTGTGTTAGGGACTGCTAATTCCTTCCTAAAATCTCTTTTATCCTCCTCTATGGTAATAAACCACAACCCTATCTACCAATTTGTCCTATTGTGGTGGCCTGCATGTTGCTTTGATGCTGGAAGCTTTGCCACCAGTATTTCAAATACCAGCAGGGTCACCCATGGTTGGCAGGTTTCAGTGGAGCTTCCAGACCAAGACAGACTAGGAAGAAAGGGCTGGCAATTTACTTTCAAAACTTAGCCAGTGAAAACCTATGGATCACAACAGAACATTGTCTGCCTAGCTTGCTTTGGACATGTCATCAGAAGAGATTAATCATTAGAGAAGGACATCATATTTGGTGAAGTCCATCAAGGGCGAGAGAGAGCCTACATGAGATGAATTGACACAATGGCCACAACAATGGGCTCAAGCATGCCACTGATCATGAGGATGATGCAGGACAGGGCAGCATTTTGTTCTATTGTATATATAAGGTCACCACAAGTCTGAGTCGACGCGACGGCAGCTCTCTATTTCTCTCTATCTATGGTAATAAAACCTTAAGGTTTAACTGGATACATTGCTGCCCACCCAAAAAACTACATTTTCCAGTCTTCCTTGCACCTAGGTGTGGTCAAATGACCTCTATTTCAACCATAAAACATAAATGGAATTCTGTGTAGTGTATACATTACCCTTCTTTGCCCCCTTCCATCAACCTGCTGCCTGGAACACCAACTCGATGACTTGAGCTCCTGCAGCCATCTTGTACAAATATCAGTTGAGGTCCACACAGTTGAGCTGGAAGGAGCCTTGTTCTCTGTTAAATGGGGATCTCACCAGCCTTGGGCTGCCTATCTTCATGTTAGTTTATGGAAGAGAGAAATAAACTTCTATCTTTAGGCATTGTTTTTCCTGTTGTTGTGTGCAGAGGAACCTCCTCTTAACTGATACACATGCCCTGGCCAGTTCTTCCTCACCTGCTCTTGATATTGTCTGTTCCGTCCTCTGAGCCTTTCCATTCATATCCTCTTCTGTGCTCCCCGGAACCACTTCCTGCCTATCTAATGTCCTTGACCAATCATATAAGACCTGCAAAGATTTGATGACTGCCTCATTGTCCAGCCTCACATCTGCCATTGCTCCCAACCTTCAAATTCCGTATTTCAGCAATACTGCCACACATCCTCACATGTGAGGTTTGTGTTTGTTCTTTTTATCTGGAATGTCTCCTGGTGCTCAACATCCTGGGGAACTCAAATCTTAGCTGAAATGCTCACCCCTTTTTCAAATTTTCCACAATTCCCCCAGAGTAGATTTTTGTATACTTTCTCTTATGTGCCCCCTGCACTGAGCATATGCGCCATTTACAGCAACTAGCTAATTGCGTGGAAGTCCTTTGTATGTCTGTCTCCATGTTAAACTATAAGCTTCTAGAACCAGTACCTCTTGCCATCAAGTCGATGCCGACTCATGACAACCCCTATGTGTCAGAGTAAAACTGTGCTCCATAGGGTTTTCAATAGCTGATTTTTTGGAAGTAGATCATCAGACTTTTCTTCCCAGGCACCTCTGAGTAGACTCAAACTTCAGCTGGGCTTGTTAACAATTTGTACCACCCAGGGACTCCACCTTCTAGAAAGCAAGCATGCAATTATTTATTCCTTGTTTTATCTTGTAACAAGCACATTATGGCCACTCAATCTACGTGTGTTGAGTGAAAAAAATGAATGAATGAATGATTCTTCTAGGTTTAGTGGATGGGTCCCCCACCAACCCTTTAAATAATCTAATTTCAAAGCCTTAGTTGCCTATGTGACAAAGGGCCTGAATTATTTTTGTTAACTGTACTAGAATCTTATACATACTGTCTTATTTTTTTTTCTTATGTTTTGTGTTCTTCATCTTAAATCTTTTTAAGGTAAGAAATATGGCATAAAAATGTAAATACATGCATTTTATATGTAATTATTTTAATAATAGCTACTGTGTATTTATCATCTTACTATGCCACCTTGGTACTGCCAAGCACTGTGCTAAATGCTTTACATGCTTAATTTTCTTTAATTTTTGCCACAACTCTATGAGGTAAATATTGTGTTAGTTGAGACTCTCAGTTGTAAATGCTAGGAACCCAAATCAGCCTAGCTTAAGCAAAAGGGCAATTTATTGGCTCCTGTACCTAAAAGATCTGAGAGTAGTGGTTCAACTGGATCCAGAGCTCAGACAAGATTATTAAGGTGCTATCCCTATCCTTGTCTCTAACACTATGCCTATCCCTATCTTTAACTCTATCTCTATCCCAATCTCTAACTCTATTCCTCTCCACATCTCTGTTTCTATTCAACTTATGTTATGTCTCAGTCTCTATCTCTAGCCTTATCCCTATCTCTCCAAAAGCCCCTCTTCTCGTAGCAATTACAGTGGCCAGGATTAGACTCGACCTTATAGTCTACCAGCTTAGCAATCCAAGCATCTTCCCCATAGCTGTGGGAGAAAAATCCCAGAGAATTTTCCTATCGGCTGCCTTGAGTCATCTGCTTATTTATGAACTCAGACCGATTAAAGAGAAGAGTAATGTGGTTGGCCAGGCCCAGGTTATAGGATGTGACTAGGATGAAGTGGGTTCTGCCCCTACCTGAACTAACCACATGGAATGAATGTCCCTACCAGAAAGAGGGATTCTGTGATTAAAAGGTGAAAAGATGCTGGGCAGGTGAAAAATGAAAGATTTCTACTAAGATATGATCTCTCCTTACAGATGAGGAAAATGAGCTCAGATAGATTATTTCATTTTCTCAAAAACATACAGGAGATAAGTGATGGACCTCGGATTCAAATCCAGCTGTGACTCTAGAGCCTTTGCTCCTTTCCACTCTGCTGAATTATATTCCTTTATACAGTTCTAAAAAATAAACCTTAAACCCTCAGAATTTAACTGAGGATGAACCCAAAATAAAGAAGAAGAATCAATTTTCCCAAATTTGTGAGATAGGTCTATGGCTGTGGTCTATATTGCTGCCCTGTATGCTACCCAAACAAGTTAAATATCCTTTCCAAAAGAGATTGTCATTGTTGTTTGCTGTAAGTTGATTCTTACTCATAGTGACCCTATAAGACAGAGTAGAACTGCCCCATAGGTATTCCTAGGCTGTAATCTTACAGAATTGGATCACCAGATCTTTTCTCCCACAGAGTGGCTGGTTGGTTTGACTCGCCAACCTTTTGGTTAGCAGCCAAGTGCATAACCATTGCACCACCAGGGCTCCTTCAAAAGAATATACTTTCCCCTTTTAATACCTTTTCTATAAAAAACAAATAAATAACATGTGAATCACTTCATGCCTTTAGCAAGTCGATTGTTTAATTTTTCTTGAAGTTTTATTCTTTACACAGATAGCCTCTTCAGAGATGTTTTCTAAATGGTACTCAGTTCTTAATATCTTTTTCTGACTAGACATAATTACCCGAGTGGATTCCTACGTACTTTGTACCTATCTGGTCATTGCTCATAACACTTGTCATGCTTTTTGGTTTCCCTAAGAAAATACAAGCTACCCCTACCCGCACATTTTCTTTGTTTAAACATTTGTCCGTAAGAAGCCTAAAAGATGTAAGACATGCCATGTCAATATTAAGGAAAGGATCCTGGAAATCTCTGACACCAACCCAACTATCTCTTTTTAACAGATGAGTTAAGTGATTTGCCCAAAATAACATCACTAGTCTGGCAGAATTTGGGACCTCAAGCTTTCTGAGGTTCTGTCTAGCATTTGTACTGCTCCCTATACTGCTTTATATTTCACTTGTCATGCACAGTCTAGGTCTGCCTCTCCAGGACCTGGAATACAACCTCCTCTGAGACTTCATGGGCCTGAAAATTCATGCTATAAACTTTTGACCTTGCACACTAGACATGTGATTAATATAAAGATGAGGCAGACACAGTCAAATTCCAGGAAATTTAAAAGTGCCATTGAAAAATGTCAGGAGATTTTAACAGACAGTGTGCTTGATGGATTTAAGCATGCTTCTTGAATCTTGTACAGAAACTCATTTTCATCATAGAACAAATAAAACCACCACTGTAGTAGTAGAAATAAATAAATAAAAGAATAGAAAAGGAAAAAAAATGATAAAAGATGAAAATAAGTTCTTGAAAATGGCTGTTAAAAATTGTGCAGATAATTCTGGTATTCTCTTTTTCTATTCCAAAGCATTTATTTTCTCTTCCTTTTAATAATCCCTTTTCTGAAGCAGTTCAAACCTCATTAAATTGTCATGTTGTCACGGTAGCCTCCTCTCCAAATGTGAATTAACTATACGTAGACTTGAAGGAGCACGATTTTCTTATGAAGTATTACGTCAATATCGCTAGTGAAGAGATTCGTGCAATGTTGAAAACTCTCAAGTAATAAAATTTTGTTAATCATAGTGCTGTAAAGCTTCAAAGCATATCTTCCTGTTAATGTTCAGACAATCAAAGAATATCCTAAATTTCTTTTTCAGCTGTAAGAATTTCACCGGAATAATAGAATTCTACAGTAACAACTAACATCCTTTAATTTTTAAAAATGCTTGCTTTCACAGAGGAGGAAGGAGAGTTGGGAATAGGAGAAATATATGGAATGTGTGGCTAATTGCCTCCATGAACAACTGCCTCCTTTTCCATGAGACCATAAGAACTGGATGGTGTCCAGCTACCATTACTGAACATTTTAATCAAATTTTCCATAGAAGAATCTTTGATCAAAAGGTGTAAAATGCAGAACAGAATTTCACATTCTCATGGACTGTAGACTTTCTGGAGTCATGGAGGGTGGGTGAACCCCTGAAACTATTACCCTGAGATAATATTTAAACCTTAAATCAAAAATATTCCCTGAAGTCTTCTTAAAAGCAAACAATAGTTTAGCAAAACCAGTAAAAAAAAAAAAGTCTGTCTTAAGCATTATGCTCTTTTAAGAACTATCTATATGGGACCAAAGTGATAACAACATCCATCCATCTATAGACAGCTGATCTTTAACAAAGGGTGGAAGTTCATTAAATGGGGAAGAGAAAGTCTCTATAACAAATGGTGCTGGCAAAACTGAATATCCATTTGCAGAAAAATGAAACAAGATCCATACTTCATACAATACACAAAAACTAACTGAAAATGTAAAACCTAAAACTATAAAGATTATGGAACCAAAAACAGGAACAAAGCTAGGGGCCCTAATATATGTCATAAATAGAATACCAAACTAAACTAAAAATGCACAAACAGCAGAAGATGAATTAGATAACTGGAATCTCCTAAAAATTAAACGCATGTTCATTGAAAGACTTCACCAAAATAGTAAAAATTTTTTAGCTACGACATATCCAACAAGGGTCCAATCTCTAAAATATATAGAAAACTTCAACACCTCAACAACAAAGAGACAAACAACTCAATTAAAAAATGGGCAAAGGACATGAACAGACACTTCACCAAAGAAGACATTCAGGCAGCTAAAAAAACACATGAAGAAGTGCTCATGATCATTGGCCATTAGAGGGATGCAAATCAAAACTACAATGAGATACCATCTCACCCTACTAACAATGGCACGGATAAAAAAAAACAGAAAGCTACAAATGCTGGCAAGGTTGTGAGGAGATTGGAACTCTTATACACTGCTGTTGGAAATATAAAATGGAACAACCACCATGGATAATGGTATGGCACTTCCTTTAAAGTTAGAAATAGAAATACCATATTATCCAGCAATTCTACTCCTAGGTGTATATCCTAGGGAAATAAGAGCTGTGATAAGAATAGACATATGCATACCCATGTTCATTGAAGCACTATTCACAATAGCAAAAAGATGGAAACAAACTAAGTGCCCATCAACAGATGAATGGATAAACAAACCATGGTACATACACACAATGGAATACTACGCAACCATAAAGAATAATGATGAATTCATGAAACATCTCACAACATGGGTGAATCTCGAGGATACTATGCTGAGTGAAATAACTCAATAACAAAAGGACAAATATTGTGCTGGACTCTGTCTGGTAGAGGCTGTGGTAGTTGTGGTCCATTAGTCCTTTGGACTAATCTTTCCCTTGTGTCTTCAGTTTTCTTCATTCTCCCTTGGTGCAGACAGGGTAACACCAGTGGAGTATCTTAGATGGCCACTCACAAGCTTTTAAGACCCCAGATGCTACACTCTGACAGGGATCACAATACAGGGTCCTGGACAGAGCTGGAGAAAAATGTAGCACAAAATTCTAACTAAAAAAAAAAAAAAAGAAAGAGAGAGACTAGACTTTCTGGTCTGACAGAGACTGAAGAAGCCCAGAGAGTGTGGCCCCTGGGTGCCTTTTTAGCTCAGTAATGAAGACATTCTTGAGGTTCACCTTTCAGCCAAAGATTAGACAGGCCTATAAAACAAAATGAGACTAAATGAGCACATCAGCCCAAGGGCAAGGATGAGAAGGCAGGAGGTTCAGGAAAGCTGGTAATGGGGAACCCAAGGTCGAGAAAGGGAGAGTGCTGACATGTGGAGTTGGCAACCAATGTCACAAAACAATATGTGTATTAATTGTTTAATGAGAAGCTAGTTTTCTCTGTAAGCCTTCATCTAAATTACAATAAAAAATAAATAAAAATACAAAAAGCATTCTTGGCTCACAGGCCATATAAAAAGAGATTTAAAGAAAAGACAAATATTGTATAAGACCACCATTATGAATAGTCAAGAAAAGGTTTACACATAGAAAGAAACATTTTTGATGGTTACGAGGATGGGAGAGGGAGGGAGGTAAAACCATTAACTAGAGTACACACGGTTAACTTTGGTGAAAGGAAAGGCAGTACATAATATGGGGGAAGTCAGCACAACATGACCAAGGCAAGGGAAGAAACGGAGGTACGCAAGAATAAAAGACAGCAGTAAATACTATAACATATACAACTCTGCAACAACAATAACGACAATTTATGAATGGATACACAGGTAGATATGTATACTGATAGATGTGGGAGGTGCATGGGAGTATACCCACGTGCATATATAGGTTTGGCTGTGGATATTTCTACATACAGATTTGTGTGTGCACCATGTATATTCATATATGTAACACAGCACACTGAGGGCACAGTCGCAGAGACATCCTGGACATAACCAAAAACCTCGCTGGACTGACTTACTGGGCTTGAAGGCTAAGGGCCATAGTCTTAAGTGACGTCTAGGTCAACTGGCATAACACAGTTCATAAAGACATCCTTTTTTGGTGAGTAGCATCTGGGGTCTTAAAAGTTTGCAAGCGGCCATCTAAGATACAACTATTGGTCTCTTTCTGTCCCAAGCAAAGGAGAGTGAAGAAAACCAAAGACTTGAGGAAACAATTAGTCCAAAGGACTGATGGACCACAGAAACCACAGCCTCCACTAGCCTGAGACCAGAAAAACTAAATGGTGCCCAGCTACTACTACCAACCCCTCTGACCAGGATCATAATAGAAGGTCCTGATTAGAGTCGGAAAAAAATATATAGAACAAAATTCATATTCATAAAAAAGACCAAATTTACTGGTCTGAGAGAGACCGAAGGAACCCCCAACTCTATGGCCCTTAGACACCCTTCTAACTTGGAACTAAAGTCATTCCAAGAGATCACCTTTCAGCCAAATAATAGACTACCCATTGCCCATTATCATCATGTGGATTCTGACTCATAGTGACCCTATACAACAGAGTAGAACTGCCCCATAGGGTTTCCAAGGAGCAGCTGGTGGATTTGAACTGCCGACCTTTGGTTAGCGGGTGATCTATAAAATAATAACACCCGTAAGGAAAGTGCTCCTTAGGACAATCACGTATATGAGACCAAAAGGGCAACATCTGCCCAAAAGCAAAGATGAGAAGGCAGGAAGGGGCAAGAAAACCAGAAGAAAAGAAATGGGAAATTCAGGGTGGTAATAGGGAGACTGCTGACACATTGTGGGATTGCAACCAACTTCACAGAACAATTTGTGTATAAACTATTGAATGGGAAACTAATTTGCTCTGTAAAACCTTCACCTAACCACAATCTTAAAAAAAAAAAAAAAAAGATTAGATAGGAACCTTAGGGGGAAGCGAGTTTATGTTAACGGGGAGGAACAACTCAGAAAAAGAGCATGAAAATGGTTTCATAACTCAAAGAATATAATCCATGTCATTGAATTGTACATGTCAAAATGGTTGAAATGGTGAATTGGTGTATGTTTTGTTATGTTTGTGTATAGTCTCAACAACAAAACAAAAATTTATAAAATGCTTGCTTTCACTCAAGTTCAGAAATGCAAGGCCAGGCCTAGAAAAGCTTGAGGATTTCTTTTTTAAGACAAGAATGGCAAATGGTTTTCATCTGAAGACTCAACTCTGATATGCCCAGAAATAAATATTGGGAATCATTATGAGTCTGTTTCCAGGCTCTGGAGGGAAAGAGCTGTTATTAATTAGTGATGTCTCCCATAGTCAAAGAAAGGAGAGAGGGCTCGAGTGCAGTGTATTTGTACTCTGGTCGCGGACCCTGCAAGCTCTCAGAGAGCAGCTGTCAGATGAATGGTTTTGCCCTTGAACAGGCTGCTTAAGTCAGAGCTCAATCAGAAAAGCAGAACCACAGCGAGTATTACAGAACAAAGAATTTAGAGTAGGAAACAGACTTCACACGATTGTAAGAAGAACTAATGATGTAAAGTTCAACAAGGCGAGTTTGAGAATCAGAGAAAAGTCAATAACCAGCCCTCCTGAAGCACTAGCACAGGTGGATAAGTCGCAGTTCTCAGCCTAACATCTGGTGGTAAGTCTACAGTTGCTGTTGGCACAGTTGGACACTTAGGAAGAAAGGCTGGACAACAGGACATGGAGTAGGGAAGAACAGCAAGGATAAATTGGAACCCTTCAGCATCTCTCTGGAGTCTCTGGGTGGTGCAAACCGTTAATGTGCTCAGCTGCTAGCCCAAAGGTTTGGCATTTGAGTCCATCCAGAGATGCCTAGGAAAAAAAACTGTCAAGCTACTTCTGAAAAATTAGCCATTGAAATCTGTGCCCATTCCAAAGAAAGGTGACCCAACAGAATGTGCAAATTATCAAACAATATCATTAATATCACACACAAGTAATTTTGCTGAAGATCATTCAAACGCGGTTTCAGCAGTACATTGACAGGGAACTGCCAGAAATTCAAGCTAGATTCAGAAGAGGATGTAGAATGAGGGATACCATTGCTGATGTCAGATGGATCCTGGCTGAAAGCAGAGAATATCAGAAAGATGTTTACCTGTGTTTTATTGATTATGCAAAGGCATCTGACTGTGTGGATCATAACCAATTATGGGTAACATTGTGAAGAATGGGAATTCCAGAAAACTTAAATGTGCTCATGAAGAACCTGTACATAGACCAAGAGGCAGTCGTTCAAACAGAACAAAGGGATACTTTAAAATTAAGAAGGGCGTGCGTCAGGGTTGTAGCCTTTCACCATGCTTATTCAATCTGTATGCTGCACAAATAATCCAAGAGAGAAGCTGGACTGTATGAAGAAGAATGTGGCATCAGGATTGGTGGAAGACTCATTAACAACCTGCATTATGCAGATGACACAACCTTGCTTGCTGAAAGTGAAGAGGATTTGAAACATTTACTGATGAAGATCAAAGACTACAGCCTTCTGTATGGATTATACCTCACCATAAAGAAAACAAAAAATCCTCACAACTGGACCAGTAAGCAACATCATGATAAATGGAGACAAGATTGACGTTGTCAAGGATTTCATTTTACTTGAATTCACAATCAATGCCCATGGAAGCAGCAGTCAGGAAATCAAACTTTGCATTGGGCAAATCTGCAAAATACCTCTTTAATGTTATAAAAAGCAAAGATGTCACTTTGAGGGCTAAGGTGTGCCTGGCCCAAGCCATAGTATTTTTAATCACCTCATATGCAGGGGAAAGCTGGATAATGAATAAAGAAGATGGAAGAATTGATGCCTTTGAATTACGGTGTTTGTGAAGAATATTGAATATGCCATGGACTGCCAGAAGAACAAACAAGTCTGTCTTGGAAGAAATACAGCCAGAGTTCTTAAAAGCGAGGATGGTGAGACTTCGTCTCACTTACTTCGGACATGTTATCAGGAGGTACCAGTTCCTGAAGAAGGACATCATGCTTGGTAGAGGCTCAGCGAATAAGAGGAAGATCCTTGATGAAATGGATGGACACAGTGGCTGCAACAATGGACTCAAACATAACAATGGTTGTGATAATGGCCCAGGACAGAACAGTGCTTCTGTTGCACACGGGGTCGCTATGAGTCGGAATGGACTCAACAGCACCTAACCACAACAACATGCAGCACAGTTCTACTCTGACAAACATGGGCATGCCATGAGTTGGAGTCAACTCCATGACAACTAGTTTGGTTTTTGATTTGGCATCTCTCTTTCTCAGTACTTCTGATCATGAGCAGTAAGGACTGCTGCTTCACATTCACCTTCCAGATTTCACTGAAAGATAATTGAGTAGAACAAAGGTGTTTCGCTTGGGGACTCCAACTGTCTGCATTTTGTACCATTTTGGGTTTTATCATTTTTCTTTCAGGCTGACCACTTTCCCCAGAGAAGAATCCTCCAATATCCTGCCTGTATATGTGGCTGCCAACCTTGAGTCATGGAAGAGGTTGTTTAGAATAGAGACTTGCATTCAGTTCCTTTATTTTGATACCCCCATCCTCATCTCAGCCAATACCCTATGTCTAGAGCTCTGTTTGACATCTCAAGAGAGTAAACCTCTAGTTTTCTACTAGATTCAGAAGGAGACGTTGCCCAGCTGTGTGGGCCTGGGCAGAGGATCTGGAAAATAAACTGCATCCTATGTAGACTTTCGATCAGCCCTCTTCTTTTCTCCTCCGCCTGTGCCCCCTACATTCTGAAGTATCTAGTGGCTTCAGTTCCTGAGCTGTTTTTGGAGTTCCTTGTCATGAATTGACATGCTTCTGAACTTCCACCCTCTAGGCTTAGATTTCAGCTGTTTTTGATCTGTGGAGTCAGTTACCGTTCAACCATCAGTTTTCCAGCTGCCAAATCCCTGTTCATTTTCTCTCTCTCCCTTTCTCTCTTTGTGTGTGTATGTGCGTGTGCATGTGTGTGTGTGTGTGTGTGCGCGCGTGTGTGTGTATAATCCTCTACTGACACTGTAGTGAAATTTCAGGAGGGAAAATTAAGTAAAACCAAAAACCCCATTGCCGTCGATTCGATCCCAAGTCATAGCAACCCTACAGGACAGAGTAGAACTGCCCTGTAGGGTTTCCAAGGCTGTAATCTTTACAGAAGGAGATTGCTACATCTTTCTCCCATGGAGCGACCGGTGGGTTGGAACCTCCAACCTTTTCGGTTCGCAGGTGGGCACTTAACCATTTTGCCACCAGAGCTCCTTAAAAGTAAGTAAAACATTTCAATCTGCCATGTTTTAATCAGAAATCCTTTGTTTTAAATTTTGTCTTGAAATCTTGTCAATATTTAACCTGTAGTATAACAAATAGAAATGAAATTATGTTTAGATACAAGGGAAAAATTAGTCCAAAGGACTAATGGACCACAACTACCACGGCCTCCACCAGACTGAGTCCAGTACAATTAGATGGTACCCAGCTGCCACCACTGACTGCTCTGACAGAGATCACAACAGAGGGTCTCAGACAGAGCTGGAGAAAAATCCAGAACAATATTCTAATTCACAGAAAAAGACCAGACTTGATACAGGGGCAAGATGGCGCTCTAGGCAGAAACACCACGCCGTCCCTCCACAGCAAAGATCCGAAAAACTAAGCCTAACAGAGAATCAACAATCCTGAAACCCTAGAACACCAAATGAAGAGATAAAGAACTCAGCCAAACACCAAACGGAGTGAGAATACTAAAAGAGAACGGAGAGCGAGGAGAGACTCAGGCAGAGATTCCTTACCAGCTAACGCAGCGCGGATCCACCATCTTGGATTCCTATCAGAGACCAGCAAACGGGAGAACAGCCTTGCAGAGCATCTGGTCGGAGACAGAACGACCGGTAAACTGCGGTGCGCGCTCTCCCACCACCCACCCCTCTCCGCCTCAGCTGGGGATCCCCTGCTTTCCGTGGCCAGGGTCTCTGGGCTGGGGGGTGCTGGTGCTTGGATTCCGCGCGCCTGGGCTGGCGGCTTTCTGGGAGCCGTTTGCTGGCAGCTAGCGAACCTTTCTCTGCCGCCTCCCCCTCCTTTTGCCTGGGTGCCTGGTTCCGAGTGCCGTCTCTGCTCTCTCCTACGGGGCTGTAGGGCTGCGTGCGGGCGTGTGGCTGTTTCTGGGTCTGGGCTCCCGCGTGGGTGGGATCCCGGGGCCTTTGTTCGTTCGCCCCTCTGCTTTCCGTGGCCGGGGTCCCTGGGCGGGGGGGCGCCGGTGCTTGGGTTCCGCGCGCCCGGGCTGGGGGCTTTCTGGGAGCCGTTTGCTGGCACCTAGCGGACCTTTTTCTGCCGCCTCCCCCTCCTTTTGCCTGGGTGCCTGGGTCCGGGCGCTGTCTCTGCTCTCTCCTGCGGGGCTGTGGAGCTGCGTGCGGGTGTGTGGCTGTTTCTGGGTCTGGGCTCCCGCGTGGGGGGGATCCCGGGGCCTTTGTTCGTTCACCCCTCTGCTTTCCGTGGCCGGGGTCCCTGGGCGGGGGGGCGCCGGTGCTTGGGTTCCGCGCGCCCGGGCTGGGGGCTTTCTGGGAGCCGTTTGCTGGCACCTAGCGGACCTTTTCCTGCCGCCTCCCCCTCCTTTTGCCTGGGTGCCTGGTTCCGAGGGCCGTCTCTGCTCTCTCCTGCGGGGCTGTAGGGCTGCGTTCGGGCGTGTGGCTGTTTCCAGGTCTGGGCTCCCGCGCGGGTGGGATCCTGGGGCCTTTGTTCGTTGGCCCCTCTGCTTCCCGTGGCCACGGTCACTTAACCCCGAGACTATCGGCTTCCTGGAATTCGCGCCCCTGAGTGGGGGCTCTCTGGGTCCCATTTGTAGGCACTGACTGCTGGTGTTGCCCTTTTTTTTTTTTTTTTTTTTTCTCAATTTTATTTTTCTTCCTTTTTTGATTAGTTTTGTCATATTTTACCTCTTTTTCTCTTTTGTCTTTCTTCATTGCTTAATTTCTTGTCCCTCTATCTCTTCCTTCTCTTTCTGATCCCTGAATACCAGGCGATGTATGCCTCTGTACCTTCTGGCCAGGCTGAGCTGTGAAAATTGAGACCGACCCCCCCAGACCTCATAGCTGCATCGGTGCGATCCCTGGGAACTTTGCAGTTTTTTAACTTTTCTGATTTTCATTTGGTCATTCTTTCCTTTTCTTTCTCTTCCCCCTTCTGGTTTCCTCCATCCCATAGTCTCTCATCTGTACATTCCAACGACAAACTCCTCTAGCATTCTTTTATGTTTGTACGCTTTTTGCTCCTCCTCCTCTCTCCTCTCTCCCATATCCAGCTTAGCTTCACACATAACCATCTTCCCGCTGCACCCTACCTACCTGCACCGTGCACTAGACATCACATCACCAAGCGGTGCAGGCACGCCCTATTGGAACCTGCCCAGCACTGACTACCGACCGTCCTGGTGGCTGCGGTGAGTGCCACAAGCAACCCATCCCAGTGGCTCCTCCTCAACTAGATCTGCCCAGCTGTACCACAAGAACGAAAAAAAAAAAAAAAAAATCTACAATCAATAAACGAGAGAAATATTTACTGAATGCCCCGAAAACAGCAAACAATATCAAAACATTTACAAAAACAAGACAAGATGGCTCCAATAGGCGTCCAAATTAAAACACCAGATAACTCTCCTGTGGAAGAAAATGCACTAGAAGTACCTGATACGGAACTCAAATCACTAATACTCGGAATTTTCCAAGAACTGAGGCAAAAAGCTGACAAACATGAGGAAAAAATAGACAAATTTATGGAAAATACAGACAAAAAATTGGAAGAATTCAGGAAGATGATGCAAGAACAAAATGCCAAAATAAATTCACAACTCGAAATTATACAAAAACAACAATTAGAAATCCAAAAGATAAACAACAAGATTTCAGAAATGGACGGTGTCATAGAAGGGCTGAGAAGTAGATTTGAAACCATGGAAGACAGGATCAGTGGAACTGAAGACAAACACTTGGATACAACTCTGTTTCAGGAAAACTCAGAAAAAAGAACAAAGAAAAATGAAGAGACCCTGAGAGTTATGTGGGACACAATTAAAAGCAAAAACTTACGAGTGATTGGCATACCAGAACAGGGGAAGAAAACAGAAAACACAGAGAGGATCATTGAGGAACTGCTGACAGAAAACTTTCCCAATATCATGAAAGATGAAAAGCTGGTCATCCAAGAAGCTCAACGAACCCCATATAGAATAGACCCCAAAAGAAAATCACCAAGACATATCATATTCACACTCGCTAAAACTAAAGACAAACAAAGAATCCTGAGAGCAGCTCGGGAAAAACAAGAAGTCACATACAGAGGAGAAACAATAAGACTAAGCTCAGATTATTCAGCAGAAACCATGCAGGCAAGAAGGCAATGGGATGACATATATAAAATCTTGAAAGAAAAAAATTGTCAGCCAAGAATAATATATCCTGCAAAACTCTCATTCAGATTTGATGGTGAAATTAGGTCATTTCCAGATAAACAGAAACTAAAGGAATATGCAAAAGTCAAACCAAACTTACAAGAATTATTAAAGGGAGTTCTTCGATCTGAGGACAAACAGCTTAAGCCCTCAGGCAGGACCTAGGACCTAGGATGCAGTTTAACATGAACCAGATACCATTCTAGGAACTGAACTACAGACGACTTTCCAAAAACAAAAGATATACAACAGGGAATCAGAGAAATCAATCAAAGGATGACAACAACATCAAAACAATGAAAGAGGGAACAAACGGCATAGGTATAGAACCTTCTAAAGGAGAAGAAGGCAAGGCGATACCAAGTAACGGTAGACTGCTTCAAAATTATAAAGATAAGGGTAAAATTCATGGTAACCACAAAAAAAGTTAACAAACCAACTCATAAAAATAAAGACGAAAAACATAAAGTCTCAACAAAAACAAAACCTACAAAAACAAAAGAAATGAACACAAAATCCACAAACAAAAGGAACTCAGCACAAGAGAGTAAGAAGAACAAAGAAAACTTCAGCATCACAAAAAAAAGCACTACAAAATGACAGCAACAAACTCACATCTATCAATAATTACACTGAACGTAAATGGACTCAATGCACCCATAAAGCGACGGAGAGTGGCAGAATGGATAAGAAAACAGGATCCATCTATTTGCTGTCTACAAGAGACACATCTTAGAAACAAAGATGTGAATTTATTAAAAATCAAAGGTTGGAAAAAAATATATCAAGCTAACAACTATCAAAAAAGAGCAGGAGTGGCAATTCTAATCTCAGATAAAATAGACTTTAAAACAAAATCTACCATAAAAGACAAAGAAGGACACTATATAATGATTAAGGGGATGATCCATCATGAAGACATAACCATAATAAATATCTATGCACCCAATGACAGGGCTCCAAAATACATAAAAAAAACTCTAACAGCACTGAAAAGAGAAATTGACAGTTCCACAATAATAGTAGGAGACTTCAACACACCACTCTCAGTAAAGGACAGAACAACTAAAAAGAAACTTAGCAAAGATACAGAAGACCTAAAGGACACAATCAGCCAACTGGACCTCATAGACATATATAGAACACTCCATCCAACCGCTGCAAAGTACACATTCTTTTCCAATGCACATGGAACGTTCTCCAGAATAGACCACATCTTAGGCCACAGAGCAATCCTCAACAAGATCCAAAATGCTGAGATAATTCACAGTATCTTCTCTGACCACAATGCCATCAAGGTAGAAATTAACACTAGAAAGAGCAAGGAAAAAAAATCAAACACATGGAAACTGAATAATAATCTGCTTACACATCAATGGGTAATAGAAGAAATCAGAGATGGAATTAAAAAATTCCTAGAATCAAATGAAAATGAAAACACATCATACCAAAACCTTTGGGACACAGCAAAGGCAGTCCTCAGAGGACAATTTATAGCAATAGATGCACATATCAAAAAAGAAGAAAGGGACAAAATCAAAACATTAACTACAGAACTCAAACAAATAGAAAGAGAACAACAAAAAAAGCCTACAACCACCGGAAGAAAGGAAATAGTAAAGATCAGAGCAGAAATCAATGAAATAGAGAACAGAAAAACAATAGAAAGAATCAACAAAACCAAAAGTTGGTTCTTTGAAAGAATCAACAAAATCGACAAACCACTGGCCAGACTGACAAAAGAAAAACAGCAGAGGGCACAAATAACCCAAATAAGAAATGAAATGGGGGACATTACAACAGACCCAACTGAAATAAAAAGGATTATAACAGAATATTATGAAAAACTATATTCCAACAAATTTGAAAACCTAGAGGAAATGGATAAATTTCTAGAAACATACGGCCTACCCAAACTACAACAAAGTGATATTGAAAATCTGAACAGACCCATAACAAGAGAAGAGATTGAAAAGGTAATAAAAAAACTCCCAACCAAAAAAAGCCCTGGCCCAGATGGCTTCACTGGAGAATTCTACAAAACATTTACAGAAGAGCTCGTACCAGTTCTACTCAAGTTATTTCAGAGCATAGAAGAGGAAGCAACACTTCCAAATTCATTCTATGAAGCCAGCATAACGCTGATACCAAAACCAGGCAAAGACATCACAAAAAAAGAAAATTACAGACCAATATCTCTCATGAATATAGATGCAAAAATTCTGAACAAAATTTTAGCCAATAGAATTCAGTATCATATCAAAAAAATAATACACCACGACCAAGTAGGATTCATACCAGGTATGCAAGGATGGTTTAACATTAGAAAATCCATCAACGTAATCCACCACATAAATAAAAGGAAAGAAAAAAATCACATGATTATCTCAATTGATGCAGAAAAGGCATTTGACAAAGTCCAACACCCATTCCTGATAAAAGCTCTCAATAAAATAGGTATAGAAGGGAAATTTCTCAACATCATAAAGGGCATCTATGCAAAACCAACAGCCAACATCATTCTTAATGGAGAAAGGCTGAAAACATTCCCCCTGAAAACAGGAACAAGACAAGGATGCCCTTTATCACCACTCCTATTTAACATTGTGCTGGAAGTTCTCGCTAGAGCAGTAAGGCAAGAGAAAGAAATAAAGGGCATCCAAATTGGTAATGAAGAAGTTAAACTCTCCCTGTTTGCAGATGATATGATACTATACATAGAAAACCCTAAAGACTCCACGAGAAATTTACTGGAACTAATAGAAAGATTCAGTAGAGTAGCAGGATACAAGATAAACATTCAAAAATCAGTTGGATTCCTATACACCAGTAAAGAGAACGATGAAAAGGAGATCAGGAAATCAATACCATTTTCAATAGCCCCTAAAAAGATAAAATACTTGGGAATAAATCTGACCAGGAATATAAAAGACCTATACAAAGAAAACTACAAAACACTGCTGCATGAAACCCAAAGGGATCTACATAAATGGAAAAACATACCATGCTCATGGATAGGCAGACTCAACATTGTGAAAATGGCAATTCTACCTAAAGCAATTTACAAATACAATGCAATTCCGATACAAATACCAACAGCATTCTTCAAAGAGATGGAAAAACTAATTATTAACTTTATATGGAAAGGGAAGAAACCCCGAATAAGTAAAGCACTACTGAAGAAGAAGAATAAAGTTGGAGGACTCACACTACCTGACTTGAGAACCTACTATACAGCTACAGTACTCAAAACAGCCTGGTACTGGTACAACAACAGAGACATTGACCAATGGAACAGAATTGAGAACTCAGATGTAAATCCATCCACCTACGGTCACCTGATTTTTGACAAGGGCCCAAAATACATCAAATGGGGAAAAGACAGGCTTTTTAACAAATGGTGCTGGCAAAACTGGATATCCATTTGTAGAAAAATGAAACAGGACCCATACCTCACACCATATACAAAAACTACTTCAAAATGGATCAAAGACCTGAATATAAAGCCTCAAACTATAAAATTCATAGAAGAAAAAATAGGACCAACACTTCAGGCCTTAATACATGGCATTAACAGGATACAAACCATAAACATCAACACAAAAAACCCAACAGATAAACTAGATAATTGGGATCTTCTAAAAATCAAACATCTATGCTCTTCAAAAGATTTCACCAAAAGAGTTAAAAGAGAACCTACAGACTGGGAAAAAATTTTTGGACAGTACAAGTCAGACAAAGGTCTAATCTCCATAATCTACAAGAAAATCCAACACCTCTACAACAAAAAGACAACCAATCCTATCAAAAAATGGGCAAAGGAAATGAACAGACACTTCACCAAGGAAGACATTCAAATGGCCAACAGACACATGAGGAAATGCTCGCGATCACTAGCCATTAGAGAAATGCAAATTAAAACCACAATGAGATACCATCTCACCCCGGCATTACTGGCACGAATCAAAAACACTGGAAATAACAAATGTTGGAGGGGCTGCGGGGAGACGGGAACTCTTATACACTGCTGGTGGGAATGCAAAATGATACAGCCATTTTGGAAAATGATATGGCGTTTCCTCAGAAAGCTAGAAATAGACGTACCATTCGATCCAGCAATCCCACTCCTAGGAATATATCCTAGAGAAATAAGAGTCATCACTCGAATAGACATATGCACACCTATGTTCATGGCAGCATTATTCACAATAGCAAAACGATGGAAACAACCTCGATGTCCATCAACAGACGAATGGATACACAAACTATGGTACATACACACAATGGAGTACTATGCAACGAGAAAGAACAATGAATCGGTGAACCATCTCATAACATGGATGAAACTGGAGGACATCATGCTGAGTGAAATAAGTCAATCACAAAAGGACAAATATTGTATGAGACCTCTATTGTAAAAACCCATGAAAAAATTCACATGCAAAATGTAACAATCCTTGTTGGTTACCAGGGATGGGGGGGGGGGGATACTAAATAGGTAATAGGTAAGTGGTAACTTGGGTGAGAGATGAGATAGTACATAGTACAGGGGAAACTAATACAACCTGCACAAGGAAAGGTCATGGAGGCCGTATAGACACATCCAAACCCCCCGAGGGACTGAGTTGTTGGACGGAGGGCTCTGGGGACCATGATCTCGGGGAACATCTAGCTCAATTGGCATGACACTACTTATAAAGATAATGCTCTACATTCTACCTTGGTGAGTAGTGTCTGGGGTCTTAAAAGCCTATGAGCGGCCATCTAAGATACTCCACTGATCTCATCCCTTCGGGAACAAGGGAGAACGAAGAGAACAGGATACAAGGAAAAGATTAGTCCGAAGGACTAATGGTCCACAGCTACCAAGGCCTCCACGGGACTGAGCCCAGTACAGCTGGATGGTGCCCGGCTACCGCCAATGACTCCTCTGACCAGGATCACAACAGAGGGTTCTGGGCAGAGCTGGAGTAGGATGTAGAGTATAATTTTAACTCCCCCCAAAAAAAAAAAAAAAAAAAAGAAGACCAGATATACTGGCCTAAAGAATACTAGAGAAACCTCGAGAGTGTGGCCCCCAGACACCCTTTCAGCTCAGAGGGGAAGTTACCTTCAAGGTTCGATGTTAAGCCTGGGAATGGACACCCAGTAAAACTAAATGGGACTAACGATGTACAGGAGTCCGGTGACAAGGGCCAGAAGGCAGAGGGAGAGTAGGAAACTGATGATAAGGAACACAAATTGAATAAGGACACTGTCGATGTATTGTGAGATTGTTGACCACTGCTATAGGGCAACATTTGTAGTAACTATTAAATGGGAGGCTGTTTTGTCCTGTAAGCCTTCATCTTGGGCGAGAATGGCAGCACAATTGGAAGAGCATAGTCAATATCACTTAAATGTGTAAGTAAAAAGTTTTGAAATGGTGTTTAAATAAAATAAGAATAAATAAATAAATAAATAAATAAATAAATAAACAAATGAGACTAAAGAGGTACAATAGTCCACTGACAAGGTCCAGAAGACAGAAGGGGACAAGGAAGCCCCCTGGTGATAGGGAACACAAGGTGGAGTAAGGATATTCTTGATGTGCTGTGAGATTGTTAACCATTGTCATAGGGCAACATGTGTAGTAACTGTTAAATGAATAACTATTTTTTCTGTAAGCCTTCATCTTAAGTGAGAATAACAGCACAGTTGGAAGAGCGTAGTCAATGTCACTGAAATGTGAATGTAGAAATTTTTGAAACGGTGTATCTTTGGCCATCTGTAATTTTCATCAAAAAAAAAGGTTGAGAATTTAGAGGCTTAATACATTGTGGGGTTGTTAACCAATGTCAAAAAACAACATGTGTACTACTATTTCATGAGAAACTATTTGCTCTGTAAGCTTTCACCTGAAGTACAATAAAATATATATTAAAAAAAAAAAAAAAAAAAAAAAAAAAAGACCAGACTTACTGGCCTGACAGAGACTGGAGAAACCCCAAGAGTATGGCCCCCAGACACGTTTTTAGCTCAGTAATGAAGTCGCTCCCGAGGTTTACCCTTCAGCCAAAGATTAGACAGCCCCACAAAATGAGACTAATGGGGCACAACAGTCCAGGGATAAGGACTAGAAGGCAGGAAGGGACAGGAAAGCTGGTAATAGGGAACCCAAGGTCAAAAAGGGACAGTGTTGACATGTCGTGGGGTTAACCATTGTCATAAAACAAGATGTGTACTAACTGTTTAATGAGGAACTATTTGTTCTGTAAACCTTCATCTAAAGTACAGTAATTAAAAAAAGAAATGAAATTATGTTTTTCACAATTTACATGGCTGATTTTATCCACTTTTATAACTTAGATTTTCAGTAGTAACAAATTGATTTCCTCTTGGACATTTGGTCATTGTGTTGAGACATGGCGAAGGGGATAGCTTCATTTCCATTCTCTTCCTATGCCAATTCAATGTTTATAGCTACAAGTTAAGTCTCTTCCCTAATATGCTCAATTACTCCTTCTAATTATGTAAGAAGCACATGCTTATTTTAGAAAGTTTGGAAAATGCAGAAAAGCACAAAGACAAAGTAAAAAAATCACTCATAATTCTATCTTTTTTTCAAAGTAATATTAAAACTCACTCTTCTTCTCTTTGGTATCACTAAGTCCATTTCCAACCACCTACCATACCTCTGTAAGCACTATCAGCATTTTCTTCTTTGGGTTTCTAGAAATTGTTATGCTTATACCTGCATATAAAAGGTTAGATTTTTTTTTCTCACAGATACAGGATCATGCTATACATACAGTTTTAGTTGTTTTTTCACTTTATGATACATCAATAATATTTTTCTCAGTATTTATTGATATACCTCATTATTTTTGATGGGTGTTGTGGTGGTTTTAGAATATATCCATAAAATAAAATAAGATTCCTTGATCTCTTCCCTGTAAAAGGTAGAGCATAATGCCCCTCTCCCAGTGTAGGCTAGATATAGTGCCTCATTTCCAATGAATAGAATATGGCAGATGACAGTGTGTGATTTCCGAGATTAGATCATAAAAGGCATTGCAGCATCTCCCTTGCTATCTCTCAAATAACTCACTCTGAGAGAAATCAACTTTTATGTCATAAGGACACTCAGGCAACCCTACGGAAACGGCAAGGAACTAAGGCCTGTAGCCAAGAGCCAGTGAGGGACTGTGGCCCTCTGCCAATAGTCAGTGAGGAACTGTGGCCTTCTGCCAACAGCCAGTGAGGAACTGTGGCCCTCTGCAAACACACATGTGAATGAGCCACCTTGGAAGTGGATCCTCCAGCCCCAGTGAAGCTGTTGGATGACTGAAGTCCTAACTGACTGTAATCTCGCAAGAGACCACTGAGCCAGAACCACCCAGCTAAGCTGCTCCCTGAATCCTGAACTACAGAAACTATGGGATAATATATATTGGTTGTTATAAGCTGCTAAAGTTTTGGAGTAATGTGTTACACAGCAATGGATACATGATACAGACTTTGGTACCTGGAAGTGGGTGTTATCATAACAAAATACCTAAAAATATGGGAGTGACTTTGGAACAAGGCACTGGGCAGAAGCTAGAAGGGCTTTGAGGAGAGTGTTAGTAAAAGCCTAAAAAAAAAACTGTCAATAGAAACCTCATGAATGTAGGGAGGCTGTGAGTGAGGACTTACAGTGAGGGAAAGCTTTTTGGAGACTAGAGGAAGGAGAATCCTTGTTATGTAGTGGCAGAAAGTTTAGCGATACAGTCCCCCGTGTTAACATGGAAAGTAGAAAATATACCTAATGAACTGGGTGGTTAAGGAGATTTCTAGGCCAAAATGCTGAATGTGCCACCTGGTTTCTTCTTGCTACTTTTAATAAAATGTGACAGGAAAGGCATAAACTAAAGGAAAGATTGTTAAACACGGAAAATCAGAACTTGACGGTTTTGAAAATTTCCAGCCTCTCCAGAGGACAAATAAGGCTAAAACTAAGAAATGATTTCCCAGCAAAGATCAAATCCTGGGCACTATCACAAAAATATAATCCTGAGATGAAGCTGAAGGTGTGGCTATAAAATACGTTGTTAAGACCTCAGAAATATCGAAGGTAGTATGTTGGAGAATTGTTCAGTCAAACAATAGGCCTTCTAAAAGCTCAAGGGTGTGGTCTTTCCACAGTCTCAGCAGAAGCCCAAGATTCAGACAAAGATATCTTGACATGATTTGTGGGTGTGGATTTTGTCGAATGGTGTGAACTCCAATAAGATTTACAGAAGACACATAAAGTTTTTGTTTTTTTTTTAAATAGACTTTTTTTTATTTTGGAATAATTTTAGATTTACAGAAAAGTTGCAAAGATATTACAGAGAGTTCCTGTATACCCCTGCCCTGTTTCAGTTCCCCGTGTTATCATTTTGCATTATCATTATCATGTCAAAATTAAGAAGCCAACATTGGTACAATACTATAAACTCCAGACTTTGTTCAGATTTCCCCAGTTTTTACATTAATGTCCTCTTTCTTGTTTCAAGATCCAATCCAGAATACCACGTTGCATTTAGCTGTCATGTCTCCTTAGACTCCTCTGGTCTATGGTCTATGATAGTTTCTTATACTTTCCTTGTTTTTCATAATCTTGGCTTTTAAAAAAAAAAAATTATTGTGAGAAATATATATATAACAAATCATTTGCCATTTCAACATCCTTCACTTGCACAATTCAGTGACATTAGTTATGTTTATCATGTTCTTCAACCATTACCCATGAAGTTTTTAAAAATAATTATGTCGACAGAAATAACATCAATTTGGACTGAAGGGAACAGAGATAGTACAGAATAAAAAGATACCTTTGAACCCCCAAAATTCTACTGGCAGGAAGAAGGCTGCAAAATTTACATAGCTCCAAAATAGGCTACCTTTCAAGACAAATGGAAGGTTGAATCAAAGGAGGCAAGCAAGAGCCCAGACAGTGGAACCACCCAGCTAAGCCACTCTCAAGTTCCTGACCCATAATAACTGTGACATAATAATTGTTTGTTGTTTTGAGCTCCTAGTTCTTGGTATCATTTGTTGCACAGCAATACGTAACTAATACACCTACTCTTCACTTCATCCACTGTCTCGTTATCTGACATTTCACATTTATGACAGTAGTAAAAAAAATCTACTATCCGACTATTTTGCACATTAATGACCTATGTCTGACAGTAACAAACACTGAGGCGAGAGTAATGCTGACAGTGATGGTTAAGGTTATGTGTCAACTTGGCTGGGCCATGATTCTCAGTGACTGGCAGTTATGTAATGATGTAATATGGCAGTTATGTAATGATGTAGTCATTCTCCATTTTGTGGTCTGATTTGGTCATCCTCCATTTTCACATAATGAATGCTGATTTTCACATAATGACCTGGTCTTTGGAACCTAACCATGTTGATAAGTGAGGAGTGGATATAGTATAGTTACATAGTATTCTCTTTTCCCACCTCCTTCTTTTGATATTATAAACAATGCTGCAGCAAAACTCTTTGTATGCGCATCTTTATACTTTCATATTATTTCCGTATGATAAATTTCTAAAATTGGAATTGCTGGCTATGCACATTTTAAATTTAGATATATATTGTCAAATTAACTTCCAAAAATAATTGTCCCAAACAGTGGATGAGAGTGTCCCCATATCTTTGTCAATTTTAAATGTTATTAATATTTCTAATTTTTCTCAATCCAGTGAGAGAAAGTATCTAGTTATTGTACTAATTTATATTCTTTAATTGTTGGTTAGGGTGGGCATCTTTTTGAATGTTTATGGTTTGAAAAAAAGCACCTTGCTTATTTCATATGAAATTTTCTTTGCATCCTCCTATCCCTTCTTGATCTTTCCTCTTCTATGGTGCCTAGCATGTAATTCATATTATGTAAATGTGTAGTTTTGGAATAGAAGAATGATGGAATAAATAAAATTCACATGTGCAGAAAGTCTTCATTTAACCTTATAGGATGATTGACTTTTGATTGAGAAAAAAATTCCTTTAGCAAACAATTAATTTAATTACCTTTTCCTTTCCCCTTTATCAATATTCAATTACAGGTATCCTCTACTTTTTGAAAGTTCACTTTACACCACTGCACTTTTACAAAAGACCTACTTTAGTACCTGTTTTCACTAACTGAAAGAAATCTGAAGAGGATTTTAACTTTTATGAAAAAGGTGAAGAGCAGAAATAGTATTCAGCATTTGTTTTGCAGTGAGCCATTAAAGAGGCAGTGCGCACCCTGAGCGGTGAGAGTGGCATTGCCAAGCTCCTTCCTGGAAACTACACTCAACATCTCAGCATCAAGCCACCTTAGCTAGACTACCAGGGCTATCATTATCACCACTGCCACATCTCAGCCTTCCAGTATGCTCTGTATTCCCAATTTTGATAAGTGAAACTACCCTGTACAAGCATTATTTCTACTTTATATTGTTGTTGTTGTTAGGTATCATTGAGTCCGTTCCGACTCATAGTGACCCTACATACAACAGAACAAAACACTGCCCAGTCCTGCACCATCCTCATAATCCTTGTTAGGCTTGAGCCCATTGTTGAAACCAATGTGTCAGTCCATCTCATTGAGGGTCTTCCTCTTTTTCACTCACCCTCTATTTTACCAAGCATGATGTCCTTCTCCAGGGACTGGTCCCTCCTGATAACATATCCAAAGTACGTGAGACAGAAGTCTCGCCATCCTTGCTTCTAATGAGCATTCTGGCTATACTTCTTCCAAGACAGATTAGTTAGTTCTTTTGGCAGTCCGTGGTATATTCAATATTCTTCACCAACACCATAATTCAAAAGCATCAATTCTTCTTTGGTCTTCTTTATTCATTGTCCAACTTTCACATGCACATGAGGCACTAGAAAACACCATGACTTGGGTCAGGTGCACCTTAGTCTTTAAAGTGACATCTTTGCTTTTTAACAGTTTGAAGAGGTCTTTTGCAGCAGATTTGCCCAATGCAATACATCGTTTGATTTCCTGGCTGCCGTTTCCATGGCCGTTGCTTGTGAATCCAAATAAAATTAAATCCTTTACAACTTCAATATTTTCTCCATTTATTGTAATGTTGCTTTTTGTTACAGTTGTGAGGATTTTTGTTTTCTTTATGTTGACGTGTAATTCATACTGAAGGCTGTAGTCTTTGATCTTCATCAGTAAGTGCTTCAAGTCCTCTGCTTTCAGCAAGTAATGTTGTGTCATCTGCATATCACTGGTAGTTAATGAGTCTTCCACCAGTCCTGATGCCCCACTCTTCTTCATATAGCCCAGCTTCTTGGATTATTTGTGCAGCATACAGATTGAATAAGTATGGTGAAAGGAACAATTCTGACGCACACCTTTCTTCACTTTAAACCATGCATATCCCCTTGTTCTGTTTGAACAACTGCTTCTTGGTGTAAGTACAGATTCTTCATGAGCACAATTAAGTGTTCTGGAATTCCTATTCTTTGCAATGTTATCTGTAATTTGGTATTATCTACATAGTTGAATACCTTTGCATAGTCAATAAAACACAGGTAAACATCTTTCTGGTATTCTCTGCTTTCAGCCAAGATCTATCTGACATTAGCAATGATATCCCTTGTGAACAGACCATCAATTTCTCATATTCAAGTTCAAGCTGAAGTTGAAGAAAATTAGAACAAGTCCACAAAACCCAAAGTATGACCTTGAGTATATCCCACTTGAATTTAGAGACCATCTCAAGAATAGATTTAACACTTTGAACACTAATGACCGAAGACCAGATGAGCTGTGGAATGACATCAAGGACATCATATATGAAGAAAGAAAGAAGTCATTAAGAAGACAGGTAAGGAACAAAAAAAAAAAAACCCAAAATGGATGTCAGAAGAGACTCTGAAAGTTGCTCTTGAACGTAGAGTAGCTAAACCCGAAGGAAGAAATGATGACGTAAAAGAGCTGAACAGAAGATTTCAAAGGGTGGCTTGAGAAGAAAGAGTAAAGTATTATAATGAAACGTGCAAAGACCTGGAAATAGAAAACCCAAAGGAAAGAACACATTCGGCATTTCTCAAGCTGAAAGAACTGAAGAAAAAATTCAAGCTTCGAGTTGAAATATCGAAGGATTCTATGAGCAAAATATTGAATGATGCTGGAAGCATCAAAAGAAGATGGAAGGAATACACAGAGTCACTGTGCCATAAAGAATTGGTTGATATTCAACCATTTCAGGAGGTAGCATATGATCAAGAACCCATGGTACTGAAAGAAGAAGTCTAAGCTGCACTGAAGACATTGGGAAAAAACAAGTCCTCAGGAACTGACAGTATACCAATTGAGATGTTTCAACAAATGAATGCTGGAAGTACTCACTTGACTATGTCAGGAAATTTGGAAGACAGTTACCTGGCCAACCGACTGGAAGAGATCCATATTCGTACCCATTCCAAAGAAAGGTGATCCAGCAGAAAGTGGAAATTATCAAACAATATCATTAATATCACATGCAAGTAAAATTTTGCTGAACATCGTTCAAAAGTGATTGCAGCAGTACATCTACAGGGAACTGCCAGAAATTCAAGCAAGATTCAGAAGAGGACATGGACAAGGGATATCATTGCTGATGTCAGATGGATCATGGCTACTTTATATAGGCTGTGTATTTATCATATCATTCCTGCTTTTACTATATGTGTTATTTTAGGTTTTATGTGTTATTTAGTATGATTTGACAGGTATTTTTTGGGTCTGGGAACACTCAGAAAATTTCCCATATAAATTGGTGGTAATTGCTTTTTCACTTTACAGCATTTCGGCTTATGAAAGGTTTCATAGGAATACTCTTTTCAGACAGCAGGGAAAACCTGTACTAGTCAAGTGTTCTTTGTCTGACAGAGCTCCTTAGTTTTACAACTTTTTCAGGCTAATCGTTTTCTAAAAGTGGCCATATACTTTTTCATCTCTGGATATTTTAAACACAGCAGAATAGTTTTATAATAAATAATAATAATAATTACAAAAAGAATACTAGTAACAACAATAATAATGGTGATTGCATCGATTCTTGGGCTCCTACTATGTGACAAGTGCGTTAGATACATAACTGACCTCACTTAATCTTTCCTACAGCCCTATTAGTTAAGTATTGTTATTCATACTAGGGAGATGAGGAACTGATATTGAAAAAGATTAAATAAATTAGCCACAGCTAATAGCTATTAAATGGTAGAGTTGGATTCAAACCCTTGTGTGTGAATCAAAGCCCATATTCTTTTTACAATGCTCAGCTGACTTTCTTAGAAATAAATCATATGCATGGTGGTCTTCCCATATTGTACGTCTAAAGAAAAAGGAGAGTTCAGGGGAAAAAAAATTCCACAATTTTAAATGATGAACATTGGAATTCTATATCTTTTTTTTTCTGCCTGGGAGCCAACTGCTTACTGCTATTGATTTTCAATAACTACTAGAAAGAAAAGATGATTAAATACAAAAGAATGAACATTTTCCTTTCCTTCATGGTTTGCAAACCTAATTCAGCCATCTATGGGTAAATGACTCATACCCAGTTAAAAGGAGAAAATACAACTGAAGTTTAACCATGAAAACAGAAAGAAAAAAAAAAATAAAAGGAAATGTAGTTTCTTCCTACAATGATCATCAGTCTCTACCATCTGAGGATTTATGTCAAGCTGAGAAAATTCTCCCAGTCGGTTCGGAAATAGCACTGCATAATGAATTTTAACACAACACCATGATAATGAGATTGATGACTTCTTTACAAAGCAATTTACAAACTGTTAGAGATAATTTGGGCTTCTGGAAGTTGAAGTCACCACAGGCTGAAGGTGAGTATACTTTGCAGGTGACGTTCCAAAATGTTCCAATCAGAAGCATGTAAATTTATTTTTTAGAGACAATAACTCCCCTAAATCTTCAAAAATCGTTTTCTAACAAGCCTCGTGCAGATTCATAGCACTGTGCAATGGAAGCATGTGGGGAGTAAATGCACTGTATGTGAGGGCACTATGAACTAGATTTCTTGTTTAAGGATTTCGCAGCTTCCTTTTCTGAGAGATGTCTAAGAGTTTTCATAATGTTATTCCTGAAAAAAGAAAAGAGAGAAAATGTGTTTTTTTCTACCTATTGAATGTGACAAAGTCACATTCCCTCAATGCTGAACTCAGGTGCCTCCTGGAATAATGTTTTATTATAGGCATAACAACTCATATGCAGTAGCAACAGCAACAACAGTAACATGCTTTATACCAGGAACAAAAAAAAGGCATAACGGTGGCAACATGATGGGTAGCTTTGCGACACAAACCCAAGTAACAGGGGTACTGGGAGTCATTTTTCTTCAGCCTGCATATTGTTCCACATGATCATTGAAGGTTGACACTAAAATGGATAAAACACTGATATCTCTCTGAAATAGGTGCTGCAGGCTCTCCTGGTGATGACAGAATGTTTATTCATTAATATTTGTTTGAAGTGCTTGTTCATGTTTCCGTAACTCAGTATTAGTCAATCAATTGCACGTTAACCATTGTTTATAGAGTAACCAGAGGACAGGACACTCAGAGATACACAGAAAGTAATTCTCAATTCATGGAAGTCATTTCAAAAAACTTAAATAACAACAATAAAAATAACAAGAATTGAATTTCCTAATACAAAATTTTGTATTCTAAATATATTTTGAAGATATATTACCTTACTTTATAAATGGCTATATTATGTTCTTTAATTTTTCCCTAACCTTACTATTTGTAATAGATGGGATCCAATTTGAAGCATTATCTATTTAACCCACTCATAATTTTTACCCTTCCTGTTTCCAAAAAGAAATATCTGAGGGAACTTAACAAAAGACATATGTATGATGAAATTAAAAAAAAAAAAAATTAAAATGATGTAGAAGGACTTCCATTCCTGGCAGCAATTTTAACTATGTTATGGATTAAATTTGGTTCCCCTAAAATATGTGTTGGAATCCTAACCCCTGCACCTGTGGATGTAATCTTGTTTGGAAACAGTATTTTCTTTGTTATATTAATTAGACCATACGCAAGTAGGTTGAGTTCTAAATCTAATCACTTCCGTGCTATAAAAAATAAGCAGATCAGACACAGATACACACACAGGGGGCATACAGATGCCTTGTAAGGACTCCACAAGCCAAGGAGCCAAGGAATGCCTGAGATTACCTACAAGGAAGGAATCAACACTACCAAGACCCAGATTTGGACTATTAGCCTCCAGAACTATGAGAAAATACATTTATATTCTTTAAAGTCACCCATTTGTGGTATTTCTGTTACAGCAGCACTAGAAAACAAAGACAGATTCCCTGATCAACCCTCCTGATTCAAACAAATCAAATATTACCGTGAAAGCTGTAAACCCAGAACTTGACCAGACTGCCTTGTTTTTCCGGGTCTCAAGAGTTTTCCGCCTTTGACAGGGTGCAGTCTTACCATTTTTCTATCACTTTCTATTAGTGGAAAATATTTTAGCTTTCCTTCTCTGACAGGTTTCTGCCTTACACGGGTTCTGGCTTTTGCAGGTTTTACTATCTATTAAATTAAATACATCACTGAGTTGGAATGAAAGAAAGGATCCGCAGATTCCAAATCCTAAGTGAAAGCAAGAACCCTAACAAGGGAGTGCATGATAAAAGAAGTTTTTGCCCTGAGGGTTTCTGCTTACACTTGATGGCTAAATGTGGAAAGGCAACAGGATATGAAGTGCAGGACCAGTCCAGGTGAGGATTCCAACAAAGACTTTTGCATAAAACTAGGACCCAAAAATTAGGACTCCTGACTATAGAGGTAAATAAGGTACACATAACCCGTTGTTGTCGAGCTAATAGCAACCCTGTAGGACAGAGTAGAACCAACTGCCCCATGGGGTTTCCAAGGCTGTAAATCTTTACAGAAGCAGACTGCCACATCTTTCTCCTGCAGAGCGGCTAGTGGATTCAAACTGCCGACCTTTCAGTTAGCAGCCAAGTGCTTAACCACTTCGCCAGCAGGGCTCCGAAGGTACAAATACTGAACCTTAATATATGGAAATTTGTTTAAAAAATTATTTAGGAGGTCAGATGATCCCAGGATGGAATGTAGAATGTATGAAACAACCTCGCTTAAAGGCGGGGGGGGGGGGGGGGGGGGGGAGGGTACTGACCTAACTTTGGAAATGAGTAAGACTCATGGAATCTATAACTGTAAAGGCAAAAGTAACCATACACAAGTACTGTACTCTAGTTGATAAAGCTGTAGCACAGGGTACAGGTTAACAATTCTAATACATGTAGACTGGAATTGAAATATTAGATAAATGGATGGCGAATGGTGGGAGCCAGGTTTTGAACTGTTGGAGTGGGAGGTTACAGATATACAAGGAGAGGAGGATAGACTGACCCATGGGGTAATGGATTAGAGATGAACAACAGTATGCACTCATGTTTAGCTTCATAGAGATATGGATGAATACATGCAGAAATATTTACAGATATGTGTATGTACAAGGGTTGGTCTACATAGATGTACTTCCTTGCTCTGTCAGCTGATAGGGCCTAGAAGCAATGACTTCCTACAAGCAATGAGTACACCTAGCATCCAGATCTGATGCTCCTAATTCCCATCAGGGGGACTTCCTCTACTTGGGACCTAGGTTGCTAGTCAGACAAGGCTAAGAGAGACGGCCCTCCCATCTAGTCTGGATTCTCTTATAGAAGCAGCCTTCACCAGGAAAAGTTGATGGGATTGTGAAAGCCCTCACCCTGCCTAGCTAATTTACGCATTGCTTTGCAGATATCAAACCTCTCCCTTTTGTGCATCAAAGGACACAATCGACAGAGTAAAAAGATAACCCATAGATTGGGGGAAAATATTTACAAATCCTATGTCTGATAAGTGTTTACTATCTAGAATATACTAAGAGCTCCTACTACTCAACAACAAACAGACAAACAGCCCAATTTAAAAATGGGCAAAGAACTTGAATAGATATTTCTCCAAAGAAAACATACAAATGTTCAACAAGTACATGAAAAAATGCTGAAGGTCTTAGTCATTAGGGAAATGCAAATCAAAACCACAATGAGATCCAATTTCACATCCACTAGGATGGTTATGGAGGAGCCCTGGTGTCACAGTGGTTAAAGGCTTGGCTGCTAACCAGAAGGTCAGGGGTTCAAACTCATCAGCCAGTCTGCAGGAGAAAGATGTGACAGTCAGCTTCTGTAAAAATGTCCAGCCTTGAAAATCCTATAGGGCAGTTCTACTGTCCTATAAGGTTGCTATGAATCAGAATTGATGGCAGTTTGGTTTTAGGAAGATTATAATTAAAATAACAGAAAATAACAAGTGTTGGAGAGTACATGGAGAAATTAGAACCCTTATACATTCCTAGTGGGAATGTAAAACAGTGCAGCCACTATGGGAAACAGTTTGGCAATCCTTCATAAAGTTAAATAGAGAATTACCATATGACTCTTCAATTCCATTCCTAGGTATATACCCATGAGACTTGAAAGCAGGAACTCAAACAGATACATGTATGCCAATGGTCATTGCAGTATTATTGACAATAGCCAAAAGGCGGAAACAACCTAGGTGTCTATCCACAGATGAATGGATATACAAAATGTGGTATATACCTACAATGGAATATTATTCAGTCATAAAGAGAAATGAAGTTCTGATATATGCTGTGACATGAACGAACCTTGAAAACATTATGCTGAGTGACATCAGTCAGACACAAAAGGCCAAATATATGATCTGACTGAAATGAAATTTCTAGAATAGTCAAATGCATAGAGGAAAGTTTGTGTTTGCCTGGGTTGGGAAGAGAAAGGAATAGGAAGTTATTGCTGGTGGGGTACTGAGTATCTGAGGTGATGAAAGACTTGTGGAAATGGATAGTGATGATAGTAGCACAACATGGTGAATGTAATTAATGTTGTCATTGAATAGTATACTTAAAAATGGTTAAAATGGCAAACTTTGTTTTTTATATATATATTTTCACCACAATAAAATCAAAACAAACAAAAAGCGAGTTCACTGGAAAAGATCAAATAATAGGTATATTTCAGTGTGAATTCAAGTCTTTGCAGCTACTTCTTGGTGGCAGCAGGGTTGGGGGGCGGATCCCTTTGCATTTTAAGCTTTAACTATTGAAAGCCTTTATTCCTACTGAATGGGTGTTTCTATTCTGTATTTAAATTCTCCTAAAATTCATCACAGTATGTGTTCTCTCACACACTTGCATTTTGCAAGCCTTGCCCAGATCCATTCTTGTGAAAATGTGGCTTTAAATCTCACTTTGAGGCCTAAGTGGCCCTGACCTAAGCCATGGTATTTTCAATTGCCTCATACACATGTGAAAGCTGGACCATGAATACGGAAAACTAAAGAAGAATTGATACCTTTGAATTATGGTGTTGGCGAACAATATTGAATATACCCATGGACTGCCAGAAGAATGAACAAATCTGTCTTGGAAGAAATACAGCCAGAATGCTCCTTAGAAGTGGGGATGGAGAGACTCCGTCTCATGTACTTTGGACATGTTATCAGAAGAGACCAGTTTCTGGAGAAGGACATCATGCTTGGTAAAGTAGAGGATGAATGAAAGAGAGGAAGACCCTCAACCAGATGGATTGACACAGTGGCTGCAATGGTGAGCTCAAGTATAACAACGATTGTGAGGATGGCGCAGGACCGAGCAGTGTTTCATTCTATTGTACATAGGGTCACTATGAATCAGAAGTGACTCGACAGCACCTAACAACAACACAGATACTTCCACAAGTTTATGACTGCTAAAAGAAACGTATTCAACCTTATTTTTTATATATATGTTTTTTATTGTGCTTTCTCTGAAGGTTTAGTGAGCAAATTAGTTTCCCACTCAATAGTTTATACAAAAATTGCTTCATGATAGTAGTTGCAATCCCCACAATGTGTCAACACTCTCCCCATTACCATCTTGAGTTCCTCATTTCCATTCCTCCAGTTTTCCTGCCCCATCTTACCTTCTCATCTGTGCTTTTGGTCTTATGTAGATTACTGTTCTAAGGAGCACCTTCCTCATGTGTTATTATTTGCAGGCCTGTCTATTATTTGGTTGAAAGGTGATCTCTGGGAATGACATCATTTCCAAATTAGAAGGGTGTCTAAGGGATATAGTCTCAGGGGTTCCTCCAGTCTCTCTCAGACCAGTACAGCTGATCTTATGAATTTGAATTTTGTTCTACGCATTTTCCCCATACTCTAACTAAGACCTTCTATTGTGATCCTGGTAGCCAGGCACCATCTAGTTCTTCTGGTCTCAGGCTGGTGGAGGCTGTTGTTCTTATGGTCCATTAGTCCTTTAGACTTATTATTTCCTTGAGTCTTCGGTTTTCTTCACTATCTTTTGCTCTAGACAGAAAGAGACCAATATTTGTGTCTTAGATGGCCGCTAGCAAGCTTTTAAGACCCCAGACACTACTCATCAAAAAAGAAGTAGAACATTGTCTTTATGAACTGTGTTATGCCAGTTGACCTACATGTCCCCCGAGACTATGGTCCCTAACCTCCAAGTCCAGTTAACTCAGTCCCTCGAAACGTTTGGATATGTCTAGGATGTTTCCATGCCTGTGCCTTCTGTGTGCTCTATTATATACATGAATATACATGCAGCACATACAAATATATATGTAGAAATATCCAAGGCCAAACCTATATATGCATGTGGGTGTACTCCCATAAGCCATCCCACACCTATACAGAATACATATCTACCTATCTATGTACCCACTCATAAATTATTGTTTATTACTGTTGTTGCAGGATTGTGTATGTTATAGTATTTACCTTCATTGTCTTTTATTCTTGTTTACTTCTCAGTGTCTTACTTTGCCTTGGTTATGTTGTGCTGACTTCCCCCATATTGCGTACTGCCTTTCCTTTCACCAAAGTTAATACGTGTCTACTATCTAGCTAGTGATTTTCCCTCCCTCCCCCTCCCATCCCTGGTAACCATCAAAAATGTTTCTTTCTGTGTATAAATCTCTTCTTGACTATTCATAATAGTGGTCGCATACAATATTTGTCCTTTTGTGATTGACTTATTTCACTCAGCATAATGTCCTCAAGATTCACCCATGTTGTGTGATGTTTCACAGATTCATCATTATTTTTTATCATTGCATAGTATTCCATTGTGTGTACCATAGTTTGTTTATCCATTCATCCGCTGATAGGCACTTAGGTTGTTTCCATCTTTTTGCTATTATGAATAGTACTACAGTGAACATCCCTCATGTTTCTGTCAGTTTGTCGTACTGTGGGGTCTTGCGTGTTGCTGCAATGCTGGAAGATATGACACCGGTATACAGGTACCAGCAGGGTCACCCATGGTGGACAGGTTTCAGCTGAGCTTCCAGACTAAGACAGACTAGGAAGAAGGACCTAGCAGTCTACTTCTGAAAAGAACTAGTCAGTGAAAACCTTATGAATAGCAGTGGAACATTGTCCGATATAGTGCTGGAAAATGAGCCCCCCCTCAGGTTGGAAGGCACTCAAAAGACAACTGGGGAAGAGTGACCTCCTCAAAGTAGAGTCGACCTTAATGACGTGGATGGAGTCAAGTTTTCGAGACCTTCATTTGCTGATGTGGCATAACTCAAAATGAGAAGAAACAGCTGCAAACATCCACTAATAATTGGAACCTGGAATGTACAAAGTATGAAACTAGGAAAATTGGAAATCGTCAAAAATGAAATGGAATGCATAAACATCAGTATCCTAGGCATTAATGAGCTGAAATGGACTGGTATTGGCCATTTTGAATCGGACAACCATATAGTCTACTATGCCAGGAATGACAACTTGAAGAGGCATGGCATTGCATTTATTGTCAAAAAGAACATTTCCAGATCTATCCTGAAGTACAACGCTGCCAGTGATAGGCTAATATCTATACACCTACAAGGAAGACCAGTTAATATGACTGTTACTCAAATTTACACACCAACTGCTAAGACCAAAGATGAAGAAATTGAAGATTTTTACCAACTTCTTCAGTCTGAAATTGATAGAATGCAATCAGGATGCACTGGCAATTACTGGTGATTGGAATGCAAAAGTTGGAAACAAAAAGGAAGGATTGGTACTTGGAAAATATGGCCTTGGTGATAGAAATGATGCCGGAGATGGCATGATAGAATTTTGCCAAACCAATGACTTCTTCATTGCAAATACATTTTTTCACCAACATAAACGGTGACTATACACATGGACCTCACCAGATGGAATACACAGCAATCAAACTGACTACATCTGTGGAAAGAGACGATGGACAGGCTCAATATCATCAGTCAGGACAAGGCCAGGGGCTGACTGCAGATCGGACCATCAATTACTCCTATGCAAGTTCAAGTTAAAACTGAAGAAAATCTCAAGTCCATGAGAGCCAAACTACAACTTTGAGTATATCCCGCCCAAATTTACAGACCATCTCAAGAATAGATTTGACACACTGAACACTAATGACCAAAGACCAGATGAGTTGTGGAATGACATCAAGGACATCATACATGAAGAAAGCAAGAGGTCATTAAAAAGACAGGAGAGAAAGAAAATACCAAAATGGATGTCAGAAGAGACTCTGAAACTTGCTCTTGAACGTCAAGTAGCTAAAGCAAAAGGAAGAAATGATGAAGTAAAAGAATAGAACAGAAGATTTCAAAGGGCGGCTCGAGAAGACAAAGTAAAGTATTTTAATGACATGTGCAAAGAGCTGGAGCTAGAAAACCAAAAGGGAAGAACACACTCAGCATTCCTCAAGCTGAAAGAACTGAAGAAAAAACTTAAGCCTCAAGTTGCAACAGTTAAGGATTCTATGGGGAAAATATTAAACAATGCAGGAAGCATCAAAATAAGATGGAAGGAATACACAGAGTCATTATACGAAAAAGAATTGGTCGATGTTCAACCATTTCAACAGGTAGCATGTGATCAGGAACCAATGGTACTGAAGGAAGAAGTCCAAGCTGCACCAAAGGCATTGGCGAGAAACAAGGCTCCAGGAATTGACGGAATATCAATTGACATGTTTCAACAAATGGATGCAATGCTAGAAGCGCTCACTCATCTATGCCAAGAAATTTGGAAGACAGCTACGTGGCCAACCAACGGGAAGAGATCCATATTCAATGTCTATTCCCAAGAAAGTGATCCAACCGAGTGTGGAAATTATCAAACTGGATCATTAATACCTCACGCAAGTAAAATTCTGCTGAAGATCATTCAAAAGCAGCTGCAGCAGTATGTCGACAGGGAACTGCTAGAAATTCAGGCCGGATTCAGAAGAGGATGTGGAACCAGGGATATCATTGCTGATGTCAGATGGATCCTGGCTGAAAGCAGAGAATACCAGAAAGATGTCTACCTGTGTTTTATTGACTATACAAAGGCATTCGATTGGGTAGATCATAACAAATTATGGATAACATTGCGAAGAATGGGAATTCCAGAACACTTAACTGTGCTCATGAGGAACCTGTACACAGATCAAGGGGCAGTTATTCCGACAGAACAAGGGGATACGGCATGGTTTAAAGTCAGGAAGGGTGTGCATCAAGGTTGTATGCTTTCACCATATTTATTCAATCTGTATGCTGAGCAAATAATCTGAGAAGCTGGACTATATGAAGAAGAAAGGGGCATCAGGATTGGAGGTAGACTCATTAACAACCTGTGATATGCAGATGACACAACCTTGCTTGCTGAAAGTGAAGTGGACTTGAAGCACTTACTGGTGACGATCAAAGACTACAGCCTTCAGTATGGATAATACCTCAACATAAAGAAAACAAAAATCCTCACAACTGGACCAATAAGCAACATCATTATAAATGGAGAAAAGATTGAAGTTATCAAGGATTTCATTTTACTTGGATCCACAATCAACATCCATGGAAGCAGCAGTCAGGAAATCAAAAGACGCACTTCATTAGGCAAATCTGCAGCAAAAGACCTCTTTAAAGTGTTGAAAAGCAAAGATGTCACCTTGAAGACTAAGGTGCGCCTGACCCAAGCCACAGTATTTTCAATCACATGATATGCATGCGAAAGCTAGACAATGAATAACGAACACCAAAGAAGAATTGATGTCTTTGAATTGTGGTGTTGGTGAAGAATATTGAATGTACCATGGACTGCCAAAAGAATGAACAAATCTGTCTCGGAAGAGGTACAACCAGAACGTTCCTTAGAAAGAAAGATGGCAAGACTACGTCTTACATACTGTGGACATGTTGTCAGGCGGGATCAGTCCCGGGTGAAGGACGTTATGCTTGGTAAAGTACAGTGTCAGCAAAAAATAGGAAGACCCTCAACAAGATGGATTGACACAGTGGCTGCAATAATGGGCTCAAGCGTAGCAACGATTGTGAGCATGGCACAGGACCAGGCAGTGTTTCATTCTGTGGTGCATAGGGTCGCTATGAGTCGGAACCCACCTGACGGCACCTAACAACAACAACAATGAATGTTGGTGTGCATGTGTCTATTCTTGTCACAGCTCTTATTTCCCTAGGATATATACCTAGTAGTGGGATTGCTGGATCATCTGGTATTTCTATTTCTAGCTTTTTAAGGAAGTGCCATACTGTTCTCCACAGTGGTTATACTGTTTTACATTTCCACCAGCAGCAAACAAGAGTTCCAATCACCCCACAACCTCGCCAGCATTTGTAGTTTTATGTTTTTTTGATCAGTGCCATTATGGCCAGGGTGAGATGGTATCTCATTGTAATTTTGATTTGCATCTCTCTAATGGCTAATGATCATGAGCATGTCTTCATGTTTGTTATCTGCCTGAATGTCTTCTTTGGTGAAGTGTCTGCCCATGTCCTTCACCCATTTTTTAATTGGGTTGTTTGTCTTTTTGTTGTTGAGATGTTGAAGTTTTCTATACATTTTAGAGATTAGACCCTTGTCAATTATGTTGTAGCTAAAAATTGATTTCCAGTCTGTAGGTTCTCTTTTTACTCTTTTGGTGAAATCTTTTAATGAGCCTAAGTGTTTAATTTTTAGGGGATCCCAGTTATCCATCTTCTGCTGTTTGTGCAGGTTTAGTTGTTTAGTATTCTATTTATGCCATATTAGGGCCATTAGCATTGTTCCTATTTTTTCTTCCATGATCTTTATAGTTTTAGGTTTTACATTTAGGTTTTTGATCCATTTTCAGTTAGTTTTTGTGTATGGTACGAGGTATGGATCTTGTTTCATTTTTCTGCAAATGGATATTCAATTTTGCCCACATCATTTGTTATAGAGACTTTCTCTTCCCCATATAATGAACTTTGACCTTTTGTCAAAGATCAACTGTCCATAGGCGGATGGATTTACTTCTGGGTTCTCAATTCTCTTCCATTGGTCTATGTGTCTGTCATTGTACCAGTACCAGGCTGTTTTGACTACCGTGGCTGTATAGTAAGTTCTGAGATCAGGAAGTGTGAGGCCTCCTACTTTGTTCTTCTTCTTCAATAATGCTTTGCTTACCCCGGGCCTCTTTCCTTTCCACATAAAGTTGGTGATTAGTTTTTCCATCTCATTAAAGAATGATGTTGGAATTTGGATGAAGATTGCATTATATTTGTAGATCACTTTGGTAGATTTCTTTGTATAAGTCTTTGACATACCTGGTTAGATTTATTCCTAAATATTTTATCTTTGGGGGGACTACTGTAAATTGTATTATTTTCCTGATTTCCTTTTCAGAGTTCTCTTTGTTAGTGTAGAAGAATCCAACTGATTTTTGTATGTTGATCTTGTACCCTGTCACTTTGCTGAAACCTTCTATTAGTTCCAGTAGCTTTCTTGTGGAGTCTCTGGGATTGTCTATGTATATGATCATATCATCTTCGAATAGGGATAACTTTACTTCTTCCTTACCAATTTGTATGTCCTTTATTTCCCTTTATTGCCTTATTGCTCTAGCTAGGACTTACAGTACAGTATTGAATACGAGTGGTGATAAAGAGCATCCTTTCTGATTCCCTTTCTCAAGTGGAATGTTTTCAGTCTCTCTCCATTGAGAATAATGTTGGCTGTTGGTTTTGTATATATGCCCTTAATTATGTTTGGGAATTTCCCTTCTATTCCTATTTTGCTGAGAGTTTTTATTATGAATGGGTGTTGGACTTTATCAAATGCCATTTTTGCATCGATTGAGATAATCATGTGATTCTTATTTGTTTTATTTATGTGGTAGATTGCATTGATTTTCCAATGTTGAATCATCCTTGCATATTGACCTTATTTCTTTTTTAACTTTTTTTTTTTTTGTGCTTTGGATGAAGGTTTACAGAGCAAATTAGTTTCTCATTAAACAATTAATACACATACTGTTTTGTGAAATTGGTTGCTAACCACATAACATTTCGACACTTTGCCCTTCTTGACCTTGGGTTCCCTATTGCCAGCTTTTCTGTTCCCTCCTGCCTTCTCATCCTTGCCCCTGGGTTGGTGTCCCCATTTAGTCTCATTTTGTTTTATGGGCCTCTCTAATGTTTGGCTAAAGGGTGAACTTCAGGAGTGACTTCATTTCTGAGCTATAAGTGTGTCCGGGGTCCATACTCTTGGGGTTTCTCCAGTCTCTGTTAGACCAGTAAGTATGGTCTTTTTTTTTTTTTTTTTGGTGGGTTACATTTTTCTCCAGCTCTGTCCGGGACCCTCTATTGTGATCCCTGTCAAAGCAGTCAGTGGTGGTAGTTGGGCACCATCTAGTTGTGCTGGACTCAGTCTGGTGGAGGCCATAGTAGTTGTGGTCCATTAGTCCTTTGAACTAATCTTTCCCTTGTGTCTTTGGTTTTCTTCATTCTCCCTTGCTCCAGATAGAGTGGGACCAGTGGAGTATCTTAGATGGCCACTCACAAGCTTTTAAGACCTCAGACACTACTCACCAAAGTAGGATGGACAACATTTTCTTTATAAACTGTGTTATGCCAATTGAGCTAGATGTCCCCTGAGACTATAGTCCCCAGCCTTCAGCCCAGCAATTCAGCCCCTCAGGGAGTCTGAATATGTCTATGAAGCATCCATGACCTTGCCTTCATCAAGTTGTGCTGGCTTCCCTAATATTGTGTACTGCCTTACCCTTCACCAAAGTTACCACTTATCTGTAGTCTATTTAGTGCTTTTCCCTCGTCTTGCTTGTAACCATCAAAGATTGTTTCTTTCTGTGTGCAAACCTTTTCATGAACTTTTATGAGTGGTCTCATACAATGTTTGTCCTTTTGTGATTGACTTATTTCACTCCACATTCATCCATGTTGTGAGATATTTCACAGATTCATCATTATTCTTTATCGTTGCATAGTATTCCATTGTGTGTATGTACTATAGTTTGTTTATCCATTCATCTATTGATGGGCACTTAGGTTGTTTCCATCTTTTTGCTACTGTGAATAATGCTGCAACAAACATGGGTGTGCATATGTTTATTCGTGTGACAGCTCTTATTTCTCTAGGATACATTTCTAGGAGAGGGATTTCTGGATCATATGGTATTTCTATTTCTAGCTTTTTAAGGAAGTGCCACATCATTTTCCAAAATGGTTGTACCATTTTGCATTCCCACCAGCAGTGCATAAGAGTTCCAGTCTCCCCGCAGCCTCTCCTACATTTGTTATTTTCTGTTTTTTGGATTTGTGCCAGTAATGTTGGTGTGAGATGGTATCTCATTGTGGTTTTGATTTGTATTTCTGTAATGGCTAGTGATCTCGAGCATTTCCTCGTGTGTCTGTTAGCCGCCTGAATGTCTTTTTTGGTGAAGTGTCTGTTCAGATCCTTTGCCAATTTTTTAATTTGATTATTTCTCTTCTTGTTGTAGAGGTGTTGGATTTTCCTATAGATTTTAGAGATTAGACTTTTGTCGGATTTGTCATAGCCAAAATTTTTTCCCAGTCTATAGGTTCTCTATTTACTCTTCTGGTGAAGTCTTTTGATGAGCATAAGTTTTTAATTTTTAAAGATCCCAGTTATCTAGCTTATCTTCTGATGTTTGTGTATTCTTAGTTATGATTTATATCCTGTTTATGCTGTGTATTAGGGCTTCTAGCATTGGCCCTATTTTTTCCTCTATGATCTTTATAGTTTTTGGTTTTATATTTAGGTCTTTAATCCATTTTTAATTAGTTTTTGTGTGTGGTGTGAGGCATGGGTCCTGTTTTATTTTTTGCAGATGGACATCCAGTTTGCCAGCACCATTTGTTAAAAAGACTGTCTTTTCCCACCCTTTGTCGAAGATTAGGTGACTGTAGGTAGATGGATTTACATCTGGGTTCTCAATTCTGTTCCATTGGTCAATGTGTCTGTCGCTGTATCAGTACCAGGCTGTTCTGACTACTGTAGCTGTATAGTAAGCTCCGAGGTCAGGTAGTGTGAGCACTCCTACTTTCTTCTTCTTTTTCAATAGTGCTTTACTTATCTGGGGCATCTTCCCTTTCCATATAAAGTTAATGATTAGTTTTTTCATCTCATTAAAGAATGCTGTTGGTATTTAGGTGGGGATTGCATTGTATTTGTAGATTGCTTTGAGTAAAATTGACATTTTCACAGTATTGAGTCTACCTATCCATGAGCATGGTATGTTTTTCCATTTATGTAGGTCTCTTTTGGTTTCTTGCAGTAGTGGTTTGTAGTTTTCTGTGTGTAGGTCTTTCACGTCCCTGGTTAGATTTATTCCTAAGTATTTGATTTTTTTAGGGGCTATTATAAAGGGTATTGCTTTCTTGATTTCCTTTTCATAGTTCTCTTTATTGTCGACCTTATTTTTTAGACAGAGTTTGAAGAGCACTTGATTTGGAGTAAGGACTCCTGGTGGTACAGTGATTAAGTGCTTGGCTGCTAACCAAAAGGTTGGTGGTTCGAACCCACCAGCCGCTCCATGGGAAAAAGATGTGGCAGTCTATTTCCATAAAGATTGCAGTCTTGGAGACCCTCTGGGGCAGTGCTAATCTGTCCTATGGGGTTGTCATAACTGACTCGACAGCAGTGGGTTTGGTTTTGGTAGATTTGGAATTATATGACCTAGGTTCATATCTTAGCTGCACTTGAAGTAGATATATCATCTTGGACAAATCCTTTATTCTCATTAAGCCTTGGTTTCCTAATAACACCTGTTATGTTTGCTTCACAGAGTACTTCTGAGCACCTGAGGAAATAATGAATGTGAAAGTACTGACCAATGGTAAAGAGCTACACAAGCGTAAGTGACCTTGGGCATCCTGAAACTTCATTAACATTTCTTGCCAAGTTCCATTATCTCTTCCTCAGGTCAATAAAAATACATTGATCCATTTAGTTTACAAAAGAATAAAAGAGCATGACTAGGATTTTCAGAATAATATTAAGATGAAATGATAACACTTCAATCACAATATGAGTGCTATGAAACACTTATTAAAACTAATAACCTGAGTTACTTTATACAGTTCATCTGTAAAACTTGATTTGTCAAGAAGCAGCAGATGATTTTATGAAATTGAAATGGAACCTGGATGGAGGAATGTGGGAGGATACTAAATTGATAACCATGTTAAATAGCAAATTACTGTTAATGTTAGGAAAGTACAGCGCAAATAAAATATTTTAAGAATTAGAAGTTAATCAGCTGGGTGTATTGAGAAGGAATTCTGTTCCTAAAATAGATACAAGAATATTTTTCAAACAGAAAATCCAAGTGCTTAAGTCTTCTCTAAGCCAACAACAGTATAGCTTAATTAGTAGAGTGTCTGCCTTGAGCATTGTGCTCTTTTAAAGAACTATCTAAATGGATCAAATAGACAAAAATAACTGGAAAGGTTAGATTGGAAGCTTAAAGGACAGTGAGTTTATGTTAATGGGATAGGGACAATTCTGAAAAGGAGGGTGACAACAACTTGAATGTAATCAATGTCATTGAATTGTACATGTAGAAATTGTGTTGTGTATATTTTCAACAACAACAAAAAATTATTTTTAAAAAATCTCTCAAAGTAGCTGTAGGCTATAACATTCTTTCCTGTCCTTTCCTCTGTGACATGTGAAATCAAGACAGTGAGACAGCACTTCTATCATCAATTATTCTTGGAACTTGGTGGGAAAAGGAAAGAATTTGATATCAGTCACCCTGGGTTCCACCCCAGTCTCGCCCCCCCACCCCCCTTAGGAATTTCCTTCTCCCTGGATAGGAGACAATACTATCCGCTCCACCAACACGCAGAGTTGTTCTAAGGACCCAATGGGAAAGACAGGTACAAATGCTGCAGTTACCACGAACAGAGTACAGTGGACTAAGCTATATAGTTAAAGACGTTCAGCCCTTCCCAGGTGAAAGACATTTCGGTGAAAAGACAAAAATGCAGCTCTCTTAACTCCGTCTTTTATCCCGTTTCAGTTTGGGGTAGGAGAGAGGACGGCCAGGGAAATTTAAGGAACTTGGATGCGGAACCCCCAGCCGTTTACACTTTGTTCCTTCGTTATTTCGTTCATTCCGAGCCCTTGTTTATCGCCGGGCACTGGTTTAGGCACTGGAAGCCACGAAGAAGAAAGGACCCAGAATGTAGTGTCGGGGAGCTCTCTACTCTAGCGAGTTGACACTAGACGCATAGCAGCGGGCCAGCAAGGTCGTGCTCACCTGGGCTGAAGTTTCGCGCGGCCCGGAACCCCACGTGGCCGCCGCCTTCCGCCAGTCCGCCCGTGGCCTCTGCGGGGCTGTCCCTGCCACCCTCACCCCAACCCCCACCCCACCCCCACCCCACCCCACCCCACCCCACCCTGGCAGCCAAGAGTTCGGGCCGCGTCGCCATGGCAACCAGAGGCCAAGCGGCAGAACCGCGGGGAGCCGGGCGGGAGAGGCAATAACGGCCTAGGCGGCCGCGCGACAAGCAAGCCTGGGCGGCGGGAGCGCGGGGCCGACGGCGGGGCCCTCGGGGCGGGAGGCCCCGGCGTTCCTGCTCCCGGCGCCTCAGACCTCTCGGGCGGGCGCGGCGCAGCGCAGGTAACCTGGCCTGAGGCCTCCCCGGCGTAGACTCGCCCCGCGGGCGACCCTAGAGGGGTGGGCGGGCCCCCAACAGGCCAGCTGCTTAGGGGAGACTAGGCCTGAACTGTGTGTGGGTTGGGACGGGGGTCGCGCCGCGGGTGGAAAGACCGAGGGATATAAGAAGCGCCTTTGCAGAATCCAGAGCAGAGACTCTCCCTGAGTTAGAAAGTCTAGGTCTAGTTGTGTGGCCTTGGACAAGTCACTGAGTATGTCTGTGCCTCAGTTTCCCTGACATTAAAGTGAGGGATTTGAGAACCTACAAAATCATTTATTCATCCCTTAGTCCTAGTCAAGTTTTCCATTCAGTGCCTTGCTCCTTGCGCCGCCCCTCCAACACGATTCCAGGACTTCCCCTAAATTCCTTTGATTTGTTAGTGGCATGAGCCTGGAGCCTTCCTCATTATCCTACTACTTCGACTGCTACTTGACTGACTTTTATTCAGTGATTTGGAGGAGATGAAGTCCTTTTTCAATACTTTGTCCATTTATCCTCATAGATTATTTTTTACTAAAACTTTGTTGCTGGGAAAAAGTCTTTTGCTTTAGGCAAGTACTAATACTGCTGTTTTGTCAAGAGGATGAGCCAATGTCCATGGAACCATTGAGGAATTATAAGATTTCTATTTTTAGGCAATTCTTAACCTTTTTGTCCTAAAGTTCGTAGTATATTTATTCCAGCAAAACTCAGAAAGGGCCAAAGAAAGAATTTATTCAAAGGCAACCCATTTAGGGGATCCACATGAAAGACAAGTTTGAGAACATCCAACTGGAACTCCTCTTGAATAAGGATTCTATTTTACTCATCCTCATGTACTGAGCATAGTTACCTGGTGTTGAGCTATTGTTCAGTAAATAGTGAATGAGTGCTCATTTCAGTCAGTACCACATATTTCGACTCATCACTAAACCAATGTCATAAATGCATGGGGCAGCCCTCCAAAAAAAACCCCAAGTTAATCAACATTTTGTAGAATCATGAGCTAGTCCACTCAGAAAAACGAATACTAAATGGTTTGCCAATAGCAAAATTATCATGCTTTATAGATTAATAAATGTAAGCGTTTTAGGACTCTAGATAATTTTTTCCCTTAACAGATTAAAAATCAAGAACCATAAACCAGATTCAGGAGCTTCTCAACATGGAGAACCAGGCCCAAAACACAATGGGGTAAGTGCTGAGAAACTTCTGTTTAGTAAAGTCGATGCCAAAAACTCCCTGATGATACATGAGTTTTGAAATCTAGTATTAATAGAAGGATGTGCAAATTATTTTTGGTGAGGGTGGGGGGAAATTTCAAGTGATTATAATTAAGGATCTGTAGTGTGATTCCAGTTTTGAATCTGTGGATCTGTGCTTGAAAATCACAATTTTCCAACTTTTAGTGACTTTGTCCAATGTCCTGGGTGATGGGTACCTACGTGCAGGGGACTGACACTGCAGGCTTCCTGCACTCTTAGGTTCTCACAATGCAGCACTTCCTGGCCTGTTTACCCCTTTCTGCACCAAGTGTCCCAAACTTCCCTCTACTCTTGCCCTTAAGGCTGAACTCCGCACTTCAACGCAGCCCGAAAATAGATCCAACTCCACAAAACAGCAACAGGGATGGATATTAAACCAAAACTTTCATGGAGAGCTAAGGAAGAGAATTTGTATAGCATTCTCCATCATAGAAATGTAACCAAATTCCTTTTCATAAGTATCTGTCCCTACATCTTCCCTGCCACAAGCCTCATGAAGTTTCCTTTTTCTGTTGTTTAATTAGCCGGCTGGCCACTGGCTGACCCCAGAGCCAGGGGTGGAGGTGAGTGGGGGTGTTACTGTAGCGACTGACCTTGACACTAGTCAGTCACTCCAGGCCTCTTTCTTTCAGTTATTCTATTCAGACCTACTTTAACATCAGGCTGAAGGAAAGCTACACAAGTCTGGATAATAATAGCGTCATTTTTTAGCTCCTAGTGCATACTCCTCTTTATAACAGCCCTACTAGGTATTCTCATTTTACAACTTAAAAAAAAAACTGAGTATATTAGTTATAGAGGAGCACTGGTGGCACAGGAGTTAAGTGGTCAGCTGCCAACCAAAAGGTTGGTGGTTCAAATCCACCAGCTGTTCCATGGGAGAAAGATGTGACAGTCTGCTTCCATAAAGATTGCAGCCTTGGAAACCCTATGGGACGGTTCTACTCTGTCCTATAGGGTCACTGTGAGTCGGCATCGACTTTATGGTGAGGGTTTTTTTGGTTGTTTTTTTAATATTAGTTATAATCTAAGCTAATGTAATGAAGAAATACTAAAATACAGTGGCTTAAATAAGATTGAAGTTTATGTCTGTCTTACATAACAGAGTTAAGAACATTCCTTTTAGTATGACCTGTAAGTAGTACACATCATTTCTGCTCACTTTTCTTTGGCCACAACTGAGTCACAGAGCCACAGCTCACTTGCAAGGAAGACCGAGAATTGTGGTCTCTAACTGGGTGGCCATATGGCCAGCTAAAGGTTAGAAATTCTAAAGTAAATGAAGAAGAATGGATATTGATGGAAAACTAGCAGCCGCTGCCACATTGAGGCTCAGAAAGGTAGAAAGAAACCAAGCAGGAATTTACCCCAGAATACACAGCTGGTTAGTACAGGAGGTAGGATTGGAATTTAAATATGCCTGGCTTCAATCCCTGCATTCTTTCTTTCATTGGAAATGGATTGTGATGAGATGCAGGGAATAGCCTGCTGAATATCCATAGCAAGGTAAGGATTCTGGATTGAGCTTGTGTTGGATCTTTAGTGTAATAAGGGCACTAAAGGCTAAGATGCAGATTGAAGTTCTCAAACCTAAGACTGGATGCAGATATCACTTTACTTCTGCAAATAAGTGTCCAAGGCTGTGGAGACGGCTGTTTTCCTTCATTCGTTATTTTGAAAAAAAGAAAGTATTGAGTACTGACTATATACCAAGCACAACACTAAGCCCTGTGGTTCATACAGAGATCATTTAAGAAACAGACCTTGCCCTTAAAGAACTTAGAATTTAGTAGGCAACCATAGAGCTTGTTGGATACAACTTAATTACAAACAGGTTATTAAGAATGACTGGAGGTTTCCATGAGGAACCATTCCTCTCACCACAGCAGACACGGGACCACACATTGTCTACCATGGTCTGCAAAGCATGGGGAGCCCAGATCAGCTTTGACTCTGTCTCACATGCCATTAAGAAATATGTTAAAACCTAGATGATGAATACCATAAAACCTCATTCATAAGGGATTTGTTATGTAGCTTATCAAACCATGTCACTTACATACACAGAATGAAAGAGCGACCTTCATTCATCAGATATTTATTTAGGGTCTACTGTGTTCCACTCGGTGGTCTAGGCACTGGGAAGACAGCAGTGAACAAAATAGGAGTGTGTATGAGGTGGTCAAACAAGGATTTTCTGGTAAGATGTCATTTGAGCAGAGACTCGAAAGAAGTGAGGGATTGAGCTATGTGGCTGTCTGGGTAAAGAGAGTCCCAGACAGTGGGGACAGAAAGTCCACAGGGCTAAGATGGAGGCTTTTAGACACAGGACAATGGGAGTGAATCATTATTCTCTGACATCACTGTTATAACAGGGTTTGCTTTTAATTTATCCATAATTTCTCCCAGTTACAGGTATTTGTATTTGTGCTATAAGCCTAAACTCCTAATCAAAACAGTCATATTTATGTCATTTTGTCCTTTTTATTTGTTTTTAGAGTGTGTGCCCAGAACAAATAATTATAGAATGAATAAATGATGTATTTTATTGATCTTTTTACAGAGCCATCTAGATTTTGTTTGCTTTGTTTTGTTTTCTTATTCATGAATTTCTACTCTTTATTCGTTTGCCATATCATGGTTTATTTTATTTATCTTGTTCTGGTTTTTGAGTTGAATATTTTGGTTCAGTTATTTTCATGATTTCTTTAAATAAAAGCATAAAACTAAAATTTCTCCTGAGCATAGATTTGCAACTTGCCATTTTCTAAATAATCTCTTATTTGAAATTTGATTTCCTTTTTTACCTGAGATATTTAGAAGACACTATTTCTAGGGAATTTTAATTATATTTTTATTATTGTATTTTCATCCACTTACCATCATGGTTGTAGAATATGGCCTATATGGTTTGTACTCTTTCAATTTCAGTAAGATTATTCTTGCCATCTATTACACAATCAACTTTTCTAAATGTCCTTTAGGCATTTGAAAACAAGTGTATATCCTCTACTGGTTGACTAAAAAGGTTAAAAAAGTTATATAATTGAGCTTTTTAACTGTTGCAATTATTACTATGTTTAAATTATATTATTCAAATCCACTGTTATTTTTTGTCTGATTTGTCAAATTTTAAGAAAGATCTTCACTGTGATTGCGGTTTTCTCCCATTCTTCTTGGATTTCAAACTATTTTTGTTTTACGTATTTCTGTGTTCTTCTTCTCAGTGTGTCAAGGTTTATGGATATTATATCTTCTTAGTATATTACATGATATAGCATTATAAAATATCTCACAAGCATAACTTCATGTTTTTGTTTGAAATTTACTGTCTAATATTAATATTATCATCCTTGCTTTCTTTTTGTTCACTTTAGTCTATAATATCTTTGTTTATGCCCTATTTTCAACCTTTTTGTTTGTTTATCATATTAGCTGTGTCTCTTGCAAACGGCATATAGTTAAATTAAAAATATATATACTTCAGTTGGAAAGTCTTTGCCATTAAAAAGAGGATTTTATGGTCATTAATACATTATTGTTTGAACCTTTTTACCTTACCAACTTTCGTTAGTCTGATCTAGTTTTCTTCATCCTTTCTTGTGGAAGTTCTAGATCCTGTTTTACAAGTTGTTGGTTTACTTTTTTTACAAACATTGTTAATATGTATTTTTCTTTTGTTATCTTGAATTTTAACTGTGACTTTGACCTCTGTTGACCCTAATAAGACTTAACCTTTAATATCTTTGCCTCCCACTCTCTTATCCCATCTCCAAGGTTCTATTGAAATATTCTGTATTGCTAGTTTTGATTGTTATTAATTTTATGTTATTCCCTTTTTAAGACTCCTTTTTAAGAACTGTAAGTTTTACTGATTACATTGCTCATTATTGTTATTTTGTACAAAATCTTTCCCTTTCTTGATGAAAAAAAAGTCTGATTCATTTTTAATTTGACTGAAGTACTTCCTTAAGTAATCTTTTCATGAAAATGAACCTGGGTGGTATACTTCTTAACTTCTTGTTTGTCCAAAATGCGTTTATTTTCACTCTCGCACAGGAACTCTGTAATACTCCTCCATTGTCTTGAAGCATTGAGTCTTGCAAATTGGAAGTCCAATGCTAGCCACAGTGTCTGTCTCAGGCTCCCTTTTTTGTTTAAATATCTGGAGGCTTGTAGGATTTTCTTTTTTTTTCCCCTTGGAATTTATAAACTTACCAGGATAACTTTATTAGGTCTGGATCCTTTTTCAATAATCCTGCACAGCACTTAGTGAGTACTTTTATGCTAAAGATTCAGATCTCTTCATATTAGTGAAATTTTATTCTATTTCTTTGACTACTAATTCTCTACTATCATGCTTCATTCTTACTATGTCTTTTATTTTCTTTCATAATTTCCTTCATTATCTTTTTTGTTCTACATTCTGGAGGAATTTCTTGAGTTTTCTAATTTTTATTTCCGCAATGATTACATTTTGTTATTTATCGCCACTATTGAGAAATTTTAGTTTTGGCAATCATGTTTTTATTTCCAAGAATTTATTTTTTGTACATTTATTTCACTGCTGCTTTTACATAGTAAATGACTTTCATTTTATCAGTGCAATATACCTTTGACTCATTAAAAATATGAATTAGAATGTTTGAAGTTATATCTTGCTTCCTATATTAATGCCTTTACAATCAGTCATTCTGTGGGTATGGCTCTGGTGTATTTCCCTGCATCCTTCAATTTGTGCCTCACCACAAACCTCAGCAGCTACTCCTTAGCCCAACTTTTCTCCCAGCCTCTTCTACTCTAACAGAGAAATCTGTTCTATTTTCCAGAGAAATATATCCAACAGTCACAATGCAGCATCACCTCCCTGAGGAGTTGCCAACGTATTATGCAGTCTAATACACTCAAGATTATTAAAGTTCATGTTTAATGAACTTGTCTCTGAATGTCAGTTTCAAATAGGAGTTCGACAGATGCACTAAGCAATTCTAAGGCCAATGAAAAAAACTGCGTAGATTCCCAAAATGTATGAGTTCTGAGGTGTTGTTTTTAAAAATGTAATTATCCCCTTCTAAAAATTAAACACTTATGCTCATCAAAAGAGTAAAAAGAACCTACAGACTGGGAAAAAATTTTTGGCTATTACAAATCAGACAAAGCTCTAATCTTTAAAATCTATGGGAAAATCCAACACCTCTGCAACAAAAAGACAATCCAATTAAAAATGGCCAAAAGGAAATGAACAAACACTTCACCAAAGAAGACGTTCAAGTGGCTAACAGACACATGAGGAAATGCTCTAGATCACTAGCCATTAGAGAAATGCAAATCAAAACCACAATGTACCATCTCACCCCAACATTACTGGCACGAATTGTAAAAAAAAAAAAAAATAACAAAAAACCAGAAAATAACAAATGTTGGAGAGGCTGCAGCGAGCTTGGAACTCTGGTGGGAATGCAAAATGGTACAACCATTCTGGAAAACAATATGGCACTTCCTTAGAAATCTAGAGATAGAAATACCATATGATCCAGCAATCCCACTCTTAGGAATATATCCTAGAGAAATAAGAGCTGTCACATGAATAGATATATGCACACCTGTGTTCATTGCAACATTGTTCACAATAGCATAAAGATGGAAACAACATAGGTGCCCATCAACAGATGAATGGATAAAGTATGGTATATATACACAATGGAGTGTTACGCAGTGATAAAGGACAATGATGAATCTGGGAAGCATATTACAACATGGATGAATCTGGAGGGCATTATGCTGAGTGAAATAAGTCAATCACAAAAAGACAAATATTGTATGAGACCACTACTATAAAAAATCACGAAAAGGTTTACACACAAAAAGAAACAATCTGATGGTTACGAGGGAGGGGAGGGGTGGGGGTGGAAAAACACTAAATAGATAAGACATAACTTTGGTGAGGGGTAAGACAGTACACAATACTGCCTGTGAGCAGCCATCTAAGATACTCCACTGGTCTCACCCCTTCAGGAGCAAGGGAGAATGAAGAAAAGATACAAGGGAAAGATTAGTCCGAAGGACTAATGGACCACTACTACCTCCACCAGATTGAGTCCAGCATAACTAGATGATGCCCAGCAACCACCACTGATTGCCATGACGGGGATCACAATAGAAGATCCTGGACAGAGCTGGAGGAAAATGTAGAACAAAATTCTAATTCACAAAAAAAGATGAGTCTTACTGGCCTGAGAGAGACTGGAGAAACCACGAAGAGTATGGCCGCCGGACACCCTTTTAGCTTAGTAACGAAGTCACTCCTGAGGTTCACCCTTCAGCCAAAGATTAGACAGGACCATAAAACAAAACAAGAATAAAGGGGCACAGCAGCCCAGGGGCAAGGGCTAGAAGGCAGGAGGGGACAGGAAAGCTGGTGATTGGGAACCCAGGGTGCAGAAGGGAAAATGTTAACATGTCGTAGGGTTGGTAACCAATATCACAAAATAATATGCTTACTAATTAACAAGAAACTAGTTCTGTAAACCTTCATCTAAAAACCATTAAAAAAAAATCAAATAAATGTCACAATTAGTGCCACCATCAACTTACATTGCTTCAAAAGTATAACTTTCAAACATAAATTGAGATGTTCAGCAATTAGACTAAAAATTTGACTCTTTATATGTGTTAGATATAAAATTTAATGATGTATTTTTAAGGAGAATTGTAAACTTAAAACTGTGATTCTCACTCTTGTATTTCTTTTGAACTTGAGTGTTATAAAAAAAGAAAAGAAAAATGTCATCATCCCTGCATGAGTAGAGGCATACAGTATGAACTACTACTTTAAAGTATTTTTTCTAACTGGAAAATAACTTTTATCCAGATCTTTCTTGACTTAGTAACACATGCACATAGCTTAAAAAATCATCTGGTTCCTCAATATTCTTAACAAAAAAAAGAGCAATTTCTTGTTCCCAATTTTCCACTCCTGTGATGGCAACCACTTTCAGTTGTTTTGGCTGATTCTTTTGTGATTTACCTCATATCTCTAAATAACATGCTTATATCACTACTTCTTGATTTTTCAGTCTTAGACATTATTTATTGACTTCCACAATGAAAGTGAGAATATAGCTCTTTTTCATGCTCCCTATCACACCGTCTGCCCCCAGCCCATGCGTGCACACACACACGCTCTTCCCATTCCTCCATCCTCCCAATATACCATAATTTTGGTTGGATTAATATTCTGTTTGTTTTATTATGACTTTATACTGTTCACCTCTAAGCCAGATTGTATACTGATTACTTTTTTTTTTCCCTGCACAAAATTCTGTTTTTCTTGGAGTTAATAACTGTCTGGTATTTTTCATGTGCTTATCCTTCTTTGTACTTATCATCCTTTAGCTGCATAACCCCAAACCCTGCTTCACTGCCCAGTTGTATAACTCTCAATTCATTCTAACACATGCAGTATTCTTTGGATTTCAGTCTTCTTGAAGAAACCCTTGATCAGACATCTCACTAGCTCAGTTCATCCTGGTTACTTTCTAAGCCTAGTGCACAGCTCTTGTCTTGAGCTATCTATGTTTATATCCAAGGAATTTCTTTTGCTTCTCTCTCCTATGTTATATCCCATTTATTGGCCCCCATGTCTTACTGTTTCTTGATTTATTTCCTTGTATAGGTGGAGTACTTCTTCCACTGATGATATGAGAAAAGGTGCATAGGATGTAATTTTTTTGAAATTTTATATATTTAAAAATGACAGTTTAAGTCTATTTCCCTTATATTCAATTGATGGCTTAGTTGAGTGTTGAATTTCAGATTAAAAATAAAAATAATTTTTCCTCAGAATTTTGAGGATATCGCTCCATTACTTTCTAGCTTCTCTTGTTGGTGTTGAGAAGTCTGATGCCATCTGATTTATGATCCTTTTGTAGGTGACCTTTTTGTTTATGTTTTTTCTTTCTGGGAGCTTGTGAGATCTTTTTTATATATATATATTTTTTATTGTACTTCAGGTGAAAGCTTACAGAACAAATAGTTTCTCATGAAACAGTAGTGCACATTGTTTTATGACATTGGTTAACAACCCCACAACATATTAACCCTCTAAATTCTCAACCTTTTTTTTTTGGTGAAAATACACATAGCCAAAGATACACCTTTTCAAAAATTTCTACATACACCGTTCAGTGAAATTGACTACGCTCTTCCAATTGTGCTGTTCTTCTCACTTAAGATGAAGGCTTACAGAACAAAATAGTTTCTCATTTAACAGTTACTACAAATGTTGCCCTATGACAATGGTTAACAATCTCCCAACACATCAACAATATCCTTACTCAAACTTGTGTTCCCTATCACCAGCTTCCTTATCCCCTTCTGCCTTCTGGCCCTTGTCACTGGACTCCTGTACCTCGTTAGTCTCATTTGGTTTTACAGGGCTGTCCACTCCCAGGCTGAACAGTGAACCTCGGAGGTAAATTCACCACTGAGCTAAAAGGGTGTCTGGGGGCCATACTCTCGAGGTTTCTTCAGTCTCCTTTAGGCCAGTAAATCTGGTCTTTTTTTTGTGAGTTAGAATTATGCTCTGTGTCCTTCTCCAGCTCTGTCCAGAACCCTCTATTGTGATCCTTGTCAGAGCAGTCAGTGGTGGTAGCCGGGCACCATCTAGCTGTACTGGACTCAGTCTGGTGGAGGCCTTGGTAGCTGTGGACAATTAGTCCTTCGGACTAATCTTTTCCTTGTATCCTGTTCTCTTCATTCTCCCTTGCTCCCGAAGCGATGAGACCTGTGGAGTATCTCAGATGGCCGCTCACAGGCTTTTAAGACCCCAGACACTACTCACCAAGGTAGAATGTGGAGCATTGTCTTTATAAGCTGTGTCATGCCAGTTGAGCCAGATGTTCCCCGAGACCATGGTCCCCACAGCCCTCCGCCCAGCAATTCAGTCCTTCAGGGAGTTTGGATGTGTCTATGGGGCTTCCATGACCTTTCATTGTACAAGTTGTGCTAGTTTCCCCTATATTGTGTACTGTCTCACCCTTCACCCAAGACACCACTTATCTATTGCCTATTGAGTATTTTCCCCCACCCCTCCCATCCCTGGTAACCAACAAAGATTGTTACATTTTGTGTGTGAACTTTTTCATGGGTTTTTACAATAGAGGTCTCATACAATATTTGTCCTTTTGTGATTGACTTATTTCACTCAGCATAATGTCCTCCAGTTTCATCCATGTTATGAGATGGTTCACAGATTCATTGTTGTTCTTTCTCATTGCGTAGTACTCCATTGTGTGTATGTACCATAGTTTGTTTATCCATTCATCTGTTGATGGGCATCTAGGTTGTTTCCATCGTTTTGCTATTGTGAACAATGCTGCCATGAACGTAGGTGTGCATATGTCTATTCAAGTGACGACTCTTCTTTCTCTAGGATATATTCCTAGGAGTGGGATTGCTGGATCGAATGGTATGTCTATTTCTAGCTTTCTGAGGAAGCACCATATCATTTTCCAAAATGGTTGTCTCATTTTGTGTTCCCAAAAGCAGTGCATAAGAGTTCCCATCTCCCCGCAGCCTCTCCAACATTTGTTATTTCCAGTGTTTTTGATTCGTGCCAGTAATGCTGGTGTGAGATGGTATCTCACTGTGGTTTTAATTTGCATTTCTCTAATGGCTAGTGATCGCGAGCATTTCCTCATGTGTCTGTTGGCCATTTGAATGTCTTCTTTGGTGAAGAGTCTGTTCATTTCCTTTGCCCATTTTTTAATAGGATTATTTGTCTTTTTGTTGTAGAGGTGTTGGATTTTCTTGTAGATTATGGAGATTAGACCTTTGTCTGACTTGTGCTGTCCAAAAATTTTTTCCCAGTCTGTAGGTTCTCTTTTTACTCTTTTGGTGAAGTCTTTTGAAGAGCACAGGTGTTTGGTTTTTAGAAGATCCCAGTTATCTAGCTTATCTGTTGGGGTTTGTGCATTGATGGTTATGGTTTGTATCCTGTTAATGCCATGTATTAAGGCCTGAAGTGTTGGTCCTATTTTTTCTTCTATGAACTTTATAGTTTTAGGCTTTATATTCAGGTCTTTGATCCATTTTGAAGTAGTTTTTGTATACGGTGTGAGGTATGGGTCCTGTTTCATTTTTTTGCAAATGGATATCCAGTTTTGCCAGCACCATTTGTTAAAAAGACTGTCTTTTCCCTATTTGATGGACTTTGGGCCCTTGTCGAAGATCAGGTGACCTTAGGTGGATGGATTTACATCTGGGTTCTCAATTCTGTTCCATTGGTCAGTGCATCTGTCGTTATACCAGTACCAGGCTGTTTTGATTACTGTAGCTGTATAGTAGGTTCTGAAGTCAGGTAGTATGAGTCCTCCAACTTTATTTTTCTTCTTCAGTAGTGCTTTACTTATTCGGGGCTTCTTCCCTTTCCATATAAAGTGAATGGTTAGTTTTTCCATCTCTTTGAAGAATGTTGTTGGTATTTGGATCAGGATTGCATTGTATTTGTAAATTACTTTGGGTAGAATTGACATTTTCACAATGTTGAGCCTGCCTATCCATGAGCATGGTATGTTTTTCCATTTATGTAGATCCCTTTGGGTTTCATGCAGTAGTGTTTTGTGGTTTTCTTTGTATGGGTCTTTTACATCCCTTTTCAGATTTATTCCTAAGTATTTTATCTTTTAGGGGCTATTGAAAATGGTATTGTTTTCCTGATTTCCTTTTCATTGTTCTCCTTACTGGTGTATAGGAATCCAACTGATTGTTGAATGTTTATCTTGTATCCTGCTACTCTGCTGAATCTTTCTATTAGTTCCAGTAGATTTCTAGTGGAGTCTTTAGGGTTTTCTACGTATAGTATCATATCATCTGCAAACAGGGACAGTTTAACTTCTTCATTACCAATTTGGATGCCCTTTATTTCTTTTTCTTGCCGTATTGCTCTAGCTAGAACTTCCAGCACAACGGTAAATAGGAGTGGTGATAAAGGGCATCCTTGTCTTGTTCCTGTTTTTAAGGGGAATGTTTTCAGCCTCTTTCCATTAAGAATCATGTTGGCCGTTGGTTTTGCATAGATGCCCTTTATTATGTTAAGAAATTTCCCTTCTATACCTATTTGATTGAGAGTTTTTATCAGGAATGGGTGTTGGACTTTGTCAGATGCCTTTTCTGCATCAGTTGAGATGATGATGTGATTCTTTTCTTTCCTTTTATTTATGTGATGGATTATGTTGATTGATTTTCTAATGTTGAACCATCCTTGCATAACTGGTATGAATCCTTCTTGGTCGTGGTGTATTATTTTTTTGATATGATGCTGAATTCTATTGGCTATAATTTTGTTGAGAATTTTTGCATCTATATTCATGAGAGATATTGGTCTGTAATTTTCTTTTTTTGTGATGTCTTTGCCTGGTTTTGGTATCAGCGTTATGCTGGCTTCATAGAATGAATTTGGAAGTGTTGCTTCCTCTTCTATGCTCTGAAATAGCTTGAGTAGAACTGGTACAAGCTCTTCTGTAAATGTTTTGTAGAATTCTCCAGTGAAGCCATCTGGGCCAGGGCTTTTTTTGGTTGGGAGTTTTTTGATTACCTTTTCAATCTCTTCTCTTGTTATGGGTCTGTTCAGATTTTCAACATCACTTTGTTGTAGTTTGGGTAGGCCGTATGTTTCTAGAAATTTATCCATTTCCTCTAGGTTTTCAAATTTGTTGGAGTATAGTTTTTCATACTATTCTGTTATAATCCTTTTTATTTCAGTTGGGTCTGTTGTAATGTCCCCCATTTCATTTCTTATTTGGGTTATTTGTGTCCTCTGCTGTTTTTCTTTTGTCAGTCTGGCCAGTGGTTTGTCGATTTTGTTGATTCTTTCAAAGAACCAACTTTTGGTTTTGTTGATTCTTTCTATTGTTTTTTTGTTCTCTATTTCATTTAGTTCTGCTCTGATCTTTACTATTTCCTTTCTTCTGGTGGTTGTGGGCTTTTTTTGCTGTTCTCTTTCTATTTGTTTGAGTTCTGTAGTTAATGTTTTGATTTTGTCCCTTTCTTCTTTTTTGATATGTGCATCTATTGCTATGAAGTGTCTTCTGAGGACTGCCTTTGCAGTGTCCCAAAGGTTTTGGTATGATGTGTTTTCATTCTCATTTGATTCTAGGAATTTTTTTATTCCATCTCTGATTTCTTCTATTACCCACTGATGTGTAAGCAGGGTATTATTCAGTTTCCATGTAGTTGATTTTTTTTCCTTGCTCTTTCTATTGTTAATTTCTACCTTGATGGCATTGTGGTCAGAGAAGATACTTTGAATTATCTCAGCGTTTTGGATCTTGTTGAGGATTGCTCTGTGGCCTAAGATGTGTTCTATTCTGGAGAGTGTTCCATGTGCATTGGAAAAGAACGTATACTTTGCAGTGGTTGGATGGAGTGTTCTATATATGTCTATGAGGTCAAGTCGGCTGATTGTGCCCTTTAGGTCGTCTGTATCTATGCTGAGTTTCTTCTTAGTTGTTCTGTCCTTTACTGAGAGTGGTGTATTGAAGTCTCCTACTATTATTGTGGAACTGTCAATTTCTCTTTTCAGTGTTGTTAGAGTTTGTTTTATGTATTTTGGAGCCCCATCATTGGGTGTGTAGATGTTTATTATGGTTATGTCTTAATGATGGATCGTCCCCTTAATCATTATATAGTGTCCCTCTTTGTCTTTTATGGTAGATTTTGTTTTAAAGTCTATTTTATCTGAGATTAGAATTGTCACTCCTGCTCTTTTTTGGTAGTTGTTAGCTTGATATATTTTTTTCCAATCTTTGACTTTTGATAGATGTATATTGATGAATCATGTTTTCTTATCCATTATATCACTCTCCATCTCTTTATGGGTGCATTGAGTCCATTTACATTCAGTGTAGTTATTGATAGATGTGAGTTTGTTGCTGTCATTTTGTAGTGCTTTTTTTTGTGGTGCTGAAGTTTTCTTTGTTCTTACTCTCTTGTGCTGAGTTACATTTGTTTGTGGATTTATTTTTCATTTCTTTTGTTTTTGTAGGTTTTGTTTTTGCTGAGACTTTATATATTTCATCTTTATTTTTATGAGTTGGTTTGTTAACTTTCTTTGTGATTACCATGAATTTTACCCTTATCTTTCTAAGTTTGAAGCAGTCTACCATTACTTGGTATCGCCTTGCCTTCCTCTCCATTAGAAGGTTCTGTACCTATGCCGTTTATTCCCTCTTTCATTGTTTTGATGTTGTTGTCATCCATCGATTAACTGCTCTGATTCCCTGTTGTATTTCTTTTGGTTTTGGATAGTCCTCAAGAGTTCATTTCCTAGATTGGTATCTGGCTCGTACGATCCTGCGTCCTAGGTTCTGCCTGTGAGCTGAAGCTGTTTGTCCTCAGATCGAAGAACTAGCTTTAATAATTCTTGTAAGTTTGGTTTGACTTTTACATATTCCCTTAATTTCTGGTTATCTGGAAATGACCTAATTTCACCATCAAATTTGAACGAGAGTTTTGCAGGATATATTATTCTTGGCTGGAAATTTTTTTCTTTCAAGATTTTATATATGCCATCCCATTGACTTCTTGCCTTCATGGTTTCTGCCAAATAATCTGAGCTTATTCTTATTGTTTCTCCTCTGTATGTGGCTTCTTGTTTTTACGGGCTGCTCTCAGGATTCTTTGTTTGTCATTGGTTTTGGTGAGTGTGAATATGATATGCCTTGGTGATTTTGTTTTGCGGTCTCTTGTATATGGGGTTCGTTGAGCTTCTTGGATGGCCAGCTTTTCATCTTTCATGATATTGGGGAAGTTTTCTGTCAGCAGTTCCTCAATGATCCTTTCTGTTTTCTGTTTTCTCCCCGTGTTCTGGAATGCCAATCACTCGTCAATTTTTGCTTTTAATTGTGTCCCACATAATTCTCAGGGTCTCTTCATTTTTCTTTGTTCTTTTTTCTGAGTTTTCCTGAAACAGAGTTGTATCCAAGTGTTTGTCTTCAGTTCCACTGATCCTGTCTTCCACGGTTTCAAATCTGCTTCTCAGCCCTTCTATGACATCATCCATTTTTGAAATCTTGTTGTTTATCTTTTGGATTTCTAATTGTTGTTTTTGTGTAATTTCTAGTTGTGAATTTATTTTGGCATTTTGTTCCTGTATCATCTTCCTGAATTCTTCCAATTTTTTGTCTGTATTTTCCATGAACTTGTCTATTTTTTCCTCATGTTTGTCAGCTTTTTGCCTCAGTTCTTGGAGAATTCCAAGTATTAGAGATTTGAATTCCCTATGAGGTAGTTCTAGTGCATTTTCTTCCACAAGAGAGTCATCTGGTGTTTTATTTTGGATGCCTACTGGAACCATCCTGTCCTGTTTTTGTAAATGTTTAGATATTGTCTGCTGTTTTCGGGGCATTCAGTAGTTATTTTTCTCGATTATTGATTGTAGATTTGTTTGTTTTGTCCCTTTTTTAAAAAAAAAAAATTTGACTATGTCTGAGCAGGCAGACTGTGTGTTCTTTGTTGTTTGCTTGTCTGTGCGCTCAATACTTTTCGCCTCCTTCTCCAACTGGCAGGGTCAGTCACTCAGATATGGTACAGCAGGGCAGGTCTAGCTGAAGAGGAGTTACTGGGGTGGGTTGTTTGTGGCACTTACTATAGCTTCCAGGGCAGGTTGGTAATTAGTGCAGGGCAGGTTCCAGTAGGCCGTGCCTGTACTGCTTGGTGGTGTGATGTCAAGCGCACGGTGCAGGTAGGCAGGATGCAGCGGGGAGATTGTTATGTGTGGAGCCGTTGTTTTGTCTCCCACTGGACGCTCTGTGAGGCTGCTTTCTTGTACCCCTGTTTGCTGGGCTCCGATAGGAGTCCAAGATGGTGGATCCGCACTGCGTTAGCTAGTAGGGGACCTCTGCATGAATCTCTTCTCGCTCTCCGTTCTGTCAGGTTTCTCACTCCATTTGGTGCTTGGCTGAGTTCCTTATCTCTGCATTTGATGTTTTAGGGTTTCAGGATTGTTGTATTCTCTGTTTGGCTTAGTTTTTTGGATCTTTGCTGTGGAGGGATGGCGTGATGCTTCTGCCTAGAGCACCATTTTGCTGGAACCTCTTTTTTTTTTTTTTTTTTCAATCATACTTTGTGTGAATACTCTGGTCCCCTTCAGTGAACCCTGTTAATCTGGAAACTCATGTCTTCAAATGTAAGCAATTTATTGAATTATTTCTGTGATGATTTTCTGTCTTCCATGTTCTCAGAGATTCCTATCATTAGGATGTTGAGCATTCTGGAATGTCTTCTAACTTTCTTATCTTTGATATTTTTCATCTTTTTGTCTTTTTGCTCTGCATTTTGGGAGATTAACTCAGTTTTTCTTCCAATCTTTCTGTTGAGCTTTTGATTTCGGCTATTGCAATTTCTAAAATCCTTTCTGTCTCTTTATATTCTTTTTATAGTATCTGTTCTTGTTTTGGAGCCCTGGTTGCTCAGTAGTTAAGAGTTCAGCTGCTAACTAAAAGGTCAGCAGTTTGAATCCACCAGCCACTCCTTGGAAACCCTCTGGGGCAGTTCTACTCTGTCCTGCAGGGTTGCTATGAGTCAGACTCGACTCGACAGCAACGGGTTTGATCTTTTGGTTCTTGTTTTATGAACGTAGTTAATAAAGATATCAATTTTAAATTTTTGAAGTTTTTTATTTCTGCATAGTTTTCTTCAAAATTGTTTTTCTGTTTGTATTTGACCTACCTTGTCTGTCATGTGAGCTGCTCTCCTCAAATGTTTGTGATCCTTGACTGCTTGCTTCTATTTGAGAGTGACATATTAGAAAGCTGATGGAAAGCTCTGGAACACATGTGAAAGGCTTATAGGCCATAGTCTTCACTGTATGGTAATCAGGATAGGCCATTTTCTTGCAGAACCCCATGTCAGTCTCTTTCAGTTTTCTGTCTCAGAATGATAAGATTCCAGAGAATACATTTTTAATCTTCTGTCTGAGGAGAAGGAAGAAGCTGGAGATTTAGACATGTACTACGTGACCTACGTTTACTCCCCTGATTTCCACTATAGTGCCCCCATCCTCTACTGTGCCCAATATTCCCCAGTCCGTAGTCTTTCTTGTTTACCTTCTCTAGAAAATGTGCCTTTAGCCTTCTGCCATTAAGGGGTATAGGCATCCAGCTGCTGCTTATCCAGGTCTTCTGTTTCTAGGTTTATGTTCACCTCCTATTTCCAGAAGTACTTTGTCAAGTTGCTTCTTGCCTTTTCCACTGCCAGCTTAGATTCTAGCTCCCATTATTTTTGTCATTGTAGGTTTATACTTTAAAAACTATCCTTTTTCTTGTATTAGTAGGATCTGGGATGGGAGCAAACTGTTGTATTCATTTATCTTTAACCAAAAGTCTCATCTTTCTCTACTGAATCTTTTATTCTACCTTTTATTTTATGACTTATACTGAAGCCGTTGATCTTGCTTATAGAATCTCATCAAATGCTTCATGATCCACCAAATCCTTCTTATCTGCCACAAGTCATATTTTCAAAGAACCAAAGCAGATGAATATTAAAGCAGAACTTTTCACATCTGAATTCAGAAAAGGTCCTTTAAAAGAGTGCTCTCTTATGTGTCCAACTTTCTTAACCCTTAAAGTGTCATTTCCTGCTGAGAGATATTAATTCAGATTCACAACTTTACTAACTAGTTTCTTGATGAGTTAAATATAGTTTGAATTATAGTTTGTAAAAACTTCTAAATATTCTAAGTCAGTGTATTGGTAGTTAAATAAATTGTAGTAAGGTATTCTTTGTGCACACTGAAAATCCTTTTTAATTTGATTGATTCTCTTACCTCCTGAATGGCCCTGAGTATACCCCCTTTAGTCTCCCTCCATCATTCTTTATTCCACACAGAGTAATAACATTTTACAAGTTCTTCCAGTTTCTTATTTCTGTGAAAAGACACAAAGTGAAGTAGACCTGGAGTAAAATTCTGGTATGTCAAACTCAAAGGTAAATTTAAACATCTTAGCACACTGTTGAGTGACTGTAGGAATTCAGTGAATGGTTTTGAAAGGAGGGAAGGAAGAAAGGGGGAGGGAGGTGGCAGGCTTTCTAGGGAACTCAGGACCCAAGGAAAGACAAGGGGGTGAATTTGTTTCTTGTCTCATATTTCCAAGACTGGGTACTAGAGAAGCTGGCAACCCAGAAACACCAACAGATATAGATGGAAAAAAAAAAAAAATCCCCAAGAAAAGCTTTGTCTCTAGCCAAATGAACAGGAAAGGGGAAGCCTAGAAAGAAAAAACACTTGTAAGTGAAGGACTAGTGAGGAGCCTGAACCTCTATCCAGCAGTTATGAGGATCCCCCCACCTCCACCCCCAGGTATCAACAGAGTCTGAGCTGAGAACCTAAACTTCCACCACTACCTAGCAGTAAATTTCCCTGCCAGAGCATTGTCAGAAGAGGCCTGCTAAAACACAAGATTTAAATGAGATCCAGGGTCTCATAACACGGTACTTAAAATGTCCAGGTTTCAACTGAAAATCACTCACCACACCAAGAATCAGGAAGATGTCAACCTGAATGAGAAAAGACGATCAGCAGACACCAACACTGAGATGACATACACCAAAAAACCCATTGCCGTTGAGTCAATTCCGACTCATGGCAACCCTAAAAAAAAAAAAAAAAAAAAAATCTAACATTTGTGTCATTGGAGCCCCAGGAGAGGAGAAGAGTGTAGGGCTGAAAATGTATTTCAAGAAATAATGGCACAAATTTTTCACAAATTTCAAAAAAGACATAAACCTATAGATTTAAGAAGCTGAGCGAACTGTACAACAGGATAAACTCAAAGAAATCCATGTCAAGGTACATTATAATCAAACTTCTGAAAACTAAAGACAGAAAATTGTGGAAGCAGCAAGAGAGAAACAACACCTTACCTGTAAGGGAAAAAAATTCAGATAACCGTAAAGAGGATGCTAGTGGCTGGAGAAGGCACTCAAGCAAAGAAATAAAGTTTCTGACCACTGGAAATCAGGCTGGTGTGCCTGAAGTGGTTAGGTGTGAGGGGTGTGTAGGGCACCCACAGCATCTGCTGTGGCCTTTATTTAAATAGCTTGATGACAACTTTCACTTAATTTTACTGGCCAGACTGTGTTACATGGCCATGCCAAGTTCCGAGAGCAGCTTGGAAGTGTAGTTGTTTTTTTAGCTGGAAACATCTCCACTCTGAAGAAAAGCAGAGTTCTGTTAATATGAAAGAAAAGAAGACTGGATATTGGATAGGCAACTTGCTATACAGGGGATAAGAATGGAAGCAGACAAGAGATAAGGATGACTAAGACCAGAGTTTTATCACTGGATATAATGAGAAGTGGTCAGAATTTAGTATATATTACTAGAAGTAGTGCCAACAGAACTTACTGTTGTATTAGGGTTTGAGGGAAAGTTAATCTAGGACAGTACATGGTTCTTACCTTGAGCAAATGCGAGCAGTGGTACCAGTTAAAGAGATGGAGTGTATTGGGTGGAGGGCAAGTTTGTGGGGCAGGGAGTCAAGTGCTCTGCTTTGGAAATGTGAAGTTTGAGATGCCTGTTAGATATCCTATGGGAATGTCAATTTTGAATAGGTAGTTCAGTTGAATAGAAGTCAGCAGCTCAGAAGCTCAGGCTACAGATTGTAAGTTATCAGAACAAGCTATCATTAGAACGTTCATTAGAAATTTCTGAATCCAGAAAACAGTATATTTCCTAAAAAGCTTTCTGGTATTGGAAAAACTGATTTTTTCAGTGCTTGCCAAATTCTTCACTGTTAGGATCCAGTGAAACAACTGGCTCCAGGTTTAAATAGAAAAAGGGTAAAATGATTATCCTCACATGTACTAACGATGCTGTCTAGATCTTTAGGCAAGAGGGAATTTTCATTGTCCTAGAGATTTCAAAGGGGCCACATGTTCACTTGTAGTTTACAGAACCCAAGCTAATGTATGGGCAGATAAACGTGTTTATTATTAATTGTATCATGTTTGCATGTGTTAATATGAAATATCCCAGATATATAAGTTTATGAGAATAGTGAAGCTATTTATATTTCCAGATAATTGTAAATATCACCCTGGGTAAAAAGGGTTTGTGCTTGCTAATATTTCACTACAGGTAGTCCCTGACTTACAACGGGGTTCTGTCCCGACGACTGTCAGAAGTCAGTTCTGACCTAAGTTGTTGTTGTTGTTGTTGTTTTCATTATTATTGCCTTTTTTCATCAGTATCTTTATAAATCCAATCTTTATTTGTCTCTGGGGGCTGGAAGCATTACATATAAACTTCCAGATATATTTTAATACATACATAAAAAAACACAAATCATAAAAATTTACTCTGACGATGAAGAAGAGTTGGACGTCACTGGCATTTTGTCAGCTGTGGTAATAACTTTACTTGCAGAAAGTTCTGGATCATCTGGACTATACCTGGGAATGGGAGTGGTGTTTCTAGTCAGAAAGTGAGTGAGAGTTGTCTGTATGATCCTTTCCTTTTTTTTCTGCATGTATTTTGGAGTAACATCTCACTGCTTCCCGAATCTGCCTATAGACTTTAGCAAAGCAATCAGCATTTGGATCCATGTTTTCAAGCAACTGAAGCTCCTGATTTAGTTTAGAAAACTAAATCTATACGGTAGTACCCCCCACTCCCACCCCCACCCCCGCCCTTGGGAACCTCATGATTTATCTTAAAAATATATGCAGATTTTGTATTTTACTCCTTCAGTAACATTTTTTGAAAATTGTGTTTTAGGTGAAAGTTTACAGAACAAATTAGTTTTCTATTTGATGGTTTGTACATAAAGTATTTCATGACCTTGGTTTCATTCCCCACAATGTGTCAGCACTCTCCCCATTTCTGCCCTGGTTTCCACATTTTCTTTTGTCCTGATTATCCCTTCCTGCCTTCTCATCTTATAATTGATTGTTCTAAGGAGTATGTTCCTCTCAGGTGTTACTGGTTATCTTATGTGCGCGTCTGTTGTTTGGCTGGGGTGGTCTCCAGGAACAGCTTCATTTCCAGGTCAGAAGGGTATCTTAGGGCTATAGTCTCAGGGGTTCCTCCAGTCTCTATCAGGCCAGCAAGCCCAATCTTTTTTGTGAATTTGATTTTTTTGTTTTATAGTTTTCCCCAGTCTGTCCAGGAAATTAGTATTTTGAACAGGAAATCATAAAACTGAACATCTGTGAGTGAACATCTGAGAATGATAACATTAGCAAATTACGCACTGCGACATCGTATGTAGTACACATTACTAACAATAAGACGTACAAAAAAAGGGCAGTTGTAAGTACGGTTCAACATAACTCAAATACGTCGTAAGTCAGGGAGTACCTGTATTGTCTTACATCATTCAGTCTGTGGAACAAGATGTTTTTGGAATGTGAAAAGCTATTATAAAAAAATTTCAAGAAAAAGTTCATCTATAATGTGAGCATTTTAACAGATTTTTTGTGTAAAAAATATTTTAATTTTGTATGTGCCTTTTAAAATTTTTTTCTGATAAAAGTTAAACATCGATAGGGACTTGGAGACCATGGCTTTGCATTTCATTTCTGTGATTGTCTTCCTTTGATGATTATGATGAAGGCTTTAGAATAAGGCCTTTATAGATATATTTAAACACACTTTCTTGGAATAGTGAGGCTTATTCCTCTTTCATGCACAGCTTATTGCAAATGAGAGAACAAAATGGAATGAATATAAGACCCTGTCTCAATTATGCAGTAAAAATAGGCATTTTTAATGCTGCTAAGTCAGCAAACACAAATGATGTAGTAAATAACATTTTTTGGAGAACAAGAAGAGTGCTTGAGTAAACGTTATTTTAACCTATGTTTCAATAATTAATTTTGAACAAGGGTAACCATGAAACCATGACCTTAAAGGTCATAAAGTAATATATCTTACACTTTACTGTTTTAGGAGAGACAATCCACTAAAGAGCAGGCTGGCATCAGAGACATGTCTAAGAAAGTGGGCTCTAGGATTTCTTCTGGAATGTGTCCCCAGTCTGGCCTATTTATGTTTATGGGTCTGTGGACCACCTTGGAAAAGTTAAATTATATTTAGTATGCCACTGAAATTGTACATGTAAAAATCATTGTATTGATGTCTGTTCTGCTGTGTATATGCTCAACAACAAAAATAAATTATAAAAAATGATATTTAGTATAGCTTATTTACTAAGGTAAATAAGATTGTAATACATTTTAGGATGATTTTATTCAAATAGTTTGAAAAAGTTAAGATCTAATATGATTACTCATCTGTCTTTTGAAAACTCATTTTCTTAGACTATTCCATGTTGCATGAAATGGTCTCCTTTCTCTTCTCATCAGTGGTGGTTAGGCTGACCCTACCTCCCATTTGCCTGGAACAATTACTCTTTATACATGTTATCTTATCATATTTATTATTAGTGCCCCTTTTACTTTCATAAGTGCCCCAGTTTAGACCAGAAATTATAACATCATCATAACTTTTTGTCTGATGAAGTTCTGCCCTTGTAAGAACCAGCTCGTAAGCCCGTATGTTAAAGGACTTTAGGGTGAGAAAACACTGGCCATGAAATTTGCTCTGAGCCATCCCTGTATATGTCCATGCATCTTACCTGGCTCTTTCTACTCTCTCCTCCATTTCCGTGCCCCCTCCCCACACACTTGCTACCACTACCACCATTTATATCATCAGGTTTGTATTGTTCTCCCTCTTCATCTTCAAATTTGGCATCCTGATATTTTGACTCTAAGCTTCCCAGACTGTTATGTCACCCTGGAGCTCTCAGTATGCCCTCTTCCCTTATGGTTTACACATTCAGACCTCTCTGACCCCAGAATCCTTCTCTTGTAAATTACTCCCAAGGATAAACCCAACTGTAAGGACCAAGAGTTGCATGTCTTAAATAGTTGTGTTTCAGACACAGTCCACCCAGTCTCCAAAGCTGGAAGACTCAAAGGATTTTTCCTTTTAACTCCTCAACCTTTATTTGGATAATACCTACTTTACAGAGATCCATGAGAGGAAATATAGGAAAGTACTTACTATAGTGTTAGTCAGCATTTGACTTGACTAAAGGAAGAAATAAAACTATAAATCAAATAATGGTAGTGCCCAGCTATATGAAGGAAGCTAGACCAAGCCTTTTGTATTTTATTTTAAAGTTCACTAGATTTAGGAGTACATACTGATTCTAGTGCGACAGCTGAACTGCTATTATCCTGAGAACAGAAGATCTGCTAAAAGATTAGACAGTTTAATTAAAAAGGAAAATTAAGTTTGACCAAAAACTGAGTTTGATGTAAAACAGAGTTTGACTAAATTTTAGGTTAAGAATCTGGAAGAGATTCTTAGTGGTTTGTGAGCATCCAGAAGAGGAAGCACTGGCTACCAGGACTCAGGGTGGATGCCCCCTGACCATTCCATACTACATCAGCCTCATTTCACAGGGTTGTATACTGATGCATCAGGGAAACTTAATACATAGAGTTGTATTTGGGCTTTGGCATTCTGTTTCACAGGGCTTATCATATTTATGTGGGAAAGAAAAAGATAGAAGATTAACTGAATTAGTGTCTGATTATAATAGCAGAAATAACAATGGATCATTGTCACCATGAAGAGTTTGGTGATGGAATGCCATAAGGCTTTATCCTCCACTCTGTCCTTTATGGCATCTTATCAGTTATTTGAATAAAAAAAAAAGTCTATAGTATTTTGTTATAGATAGATAAATAGATAAATATAAATAAAACAGGTAATGTTTATTAAGTTCATAGATGGGACAAAACTGAGAGATAAAGTGAATATATTCTGACAGAAGCAGGGCCCCAAAATATCAGCTCAGATGTTGTCTCCTTAGGAAGGCTCCCATGATAGCCCACTTTCTCCAAGTCTGTATTCAGTAGCTCTACTTCATTCCCAAAATAGTGTGCATTTATTTAGCAGTCTCTTATTGTGCCTGCTCAGCTTGCAAGTCTCTCTCTGTGCAGGCGATTGGTCTTGTGTCTCTATTCCTTATACCTCACACAGTGGGTAGCAGTTGCTTGATGAATGTTTGCTGAAAGAACTAGTGATGACGACCCACACTGAAAGGCTGAAACTATTAAATACTTAATAAGGATAAATGTAAAACCCTGCACTTGAATCCCCTGCAAACAAAAATAAATAAGCACAAGATAGTGAATGCATGAAAAAGAAATAAGGTTTTTTGGAAACAGTATGATATCACTATCTTTACCTACCTCCTCACCCCCTACTCAAAAGATATGAGAGAGTCCCTCTCTTTGCTGATTAGGCCACACCTGTTGTGTAATGTTAAATTCGGAATGATACATTTCAGAGAGGAAATTGACAAACAGAAACTTGTTCAGAGGAGCCACCAGGACTATGAAGGACCTGCAAATCTTAACCATTGTCATTCATTCATTCACTGAACAAATTATATTAAGCATCCAGTATTTTCCAGGCAGTGTAGTAGGTATTAAGTATAGAGTGGTGGGGGAAAAATAATCTCTGGGAGCAACTGGAGGAAATAAAGTTATTTGTGGAAATAAATGAAGACGATCCAAATGAGAACAAATGAAGGCTATTTATTCAGAGTCATCTATAGAAAGGAAATCAGCTACCACCACTTACATTTGGCAGACTCAAAGGTAGGCAGGGGAGTGGGAAAGCTTTAGAATAAATGAAAGAGAAGGCTTCAGGTATGCTTGATTGGAAGTTGTTGGCATGGGTAAGTTGGAGGCAGGCTAACTAGAAGCAGGGTATCTTATGTGGTTTGTTTGGGGAGCATATTTGACTTTCTGGTTGCTCCCGAGTTGGAAGCAGGGGCAAAAATTAGGGAAGCTGGTAGTCATTGACCCAAGTTCTGACTGTTCTGCAGAGGATATGATTTGGCTTCCCAGGCTGGTTGCTCAGAGGTTGTGAGAGTTCTGTTGTGATATATGGTCTAGTTGTTGTCCATTTGTATAGTCAGTCTCTCATATTGAACATTGGAAAAAGAAGATTCAGGAAAGAGCCGGAGGTACGTTGATAACTGTATTCAGCAGATTGATAATTGTATTCAAGTACTTGAAGGTCTGCCATGTTGGAAAGGCATTTGTTCTTCATGGTCTCAAGGGATCAAATTAGGACCAGTGGCTTGAACAAGGAAACACCTTTCAATTCAATGTAAGGAAGAACTTTCTAAACTCATTGCTATCTAGATGTCATGGATTGAATTGTGTCCCCCAAAAAATGTGTGTAGCAACTTGGCTAGGTCATGATTCCTAGTATTGTATGATTGTGTTATCTGATGTGATGTCCTTATGTGTTGTAAACTCTACCACTATGATGAGATTATATGTGATCTCCTCATGTGTTGTAAATTCTATCACTGTGATGAGGTTATACTGATGAGGTTGACAAGATCAGTGTCTTAATGCAATCTCTTTTGAGATATAAAAGAGAGAAGCAATGAGAGACACATGGGAACCTCATACCACCAAGAAAGCAGTGCTGGGAGTAGAGCGTGTCCTTTGGACCTGAGGTTCCTGCGCAGAGAAGCTCCCAGACCAAAGGAAGACTGATGACATGGACTTTCCTCCAGAGCCGATGGAGAAAGCGTTCCCCTGGAGCTGATGCCCTGAATTTGGACTTGTAGCCTACTGGACTGTGAGAGAATAAATTTCTCTTTGTAAAGCCACCCACTTGTGGTATTTCTGTTGGAGCAGCACTAGATGACTGAGACACTAGATAATCTCAGATAGTGTTTACCTGCTACTAGAAGAATTCATACCTAGGCTGGACGACCTCCTGAGAGTGCTATTACAAAATAGATCACAAACTTCGGCATGTATCAGAATCACTTGATATTGTGTTATCGTTGAAGAATCTTGGGTTCTGTCCTAGACCTACTGCATCTGATCAATGGAGTATGATAAATGATTCTCTTAAGAAACATTTGTGGAAAGAATGCAAACACTGGATGTGTGGTTGGACTAGATGGCTTCTAAGATTCCTTCCACCCTAAGTGTCTAAGATTCTAACTTTTGCATAGCATAGTCACAACAGGAAATAAACCATTCATTTATTTAACAATATTGATTGAGTAGCTTATAGTATGCCCACATTCTACTTTTGGTCTACATTTTAATTCCATTAGTATGGTGCATCCCTGCATGAGAGAAATAGAAGAGATAGGAATAAAAATAACATATTCATTCTTCAAAGATTTATTAAGCATTTTCTGTGTGCTGGAGCATTGTGCCAGGCTCTGGTAAGATGGTGATGAATAACACTGATACAGTCTTTGTTCTTTCAGAGCTTACACTAGCAGAAAAAATAGACAAAAGGTATTTACAGTAAAGGGTGGTACATGTTGTTATAAAAAAGAGAAAATGGTGTGAAAACATCAGGTCATAGTTTTGTTTTTTTCCCCATATCATAGCTCCAATTAAAATTCAATCAGGTTATTTATAGAGAAAGTAGTACTTCCTTTCCTAAAATTTGCTTTAGGTTTTAAGTAAAAATTGAAGGACTTTGGACCTAATCCCAGGAATGCTAGGTGAAGGCTTTAGAATGGCAGTTTGTACTTAAAACCTCTTTAATCAAAATTGGTGAGTCTACTGTTGAATAAAATAATCAAAGGGACATTCTTTATTCAGTTTGGCTCTGAGTATCTTAGAAAGCGATTCTGGAAATTCAGGATTCTTTGGGTTCTAACACCTGTTTCTAACCCTATTGCAATGGAGATAATTTGTCCTATATGTTTTCAAGCAAGTTCTTATTCAAAATACCATGTCTTTTGTTGTGTAGTATACAAGACAGAGCATAAGATGGGAAACGGCTGTCTAGGATCTACTTCTGGCTCTTCTGCTAATTAGCTAGATGACCTTGGACTTCTCTAGGCTTCATTTTTTTCAGAATGCTAAATGATCCTTAATTAGCACTAGACTTCTGATTTGGTAGAACTGTATGGAGGAAATGATGTCATTTTGCACCTGTCTCTCTCTCCTGCCTTCTTTCAGCCACAAAAATACATTAGAAGCTGCATCACTACCACTGAGTGAATGCTGAAATAACTTGCTTTTCTAGTCTGGACATCTGTTTGCTGAAGCCTTAAATTTCAGTATCCATCTGTTTATCCAGACTGAGTGACTGGACTTAATGCCAGGTGCCTAGGGAAGGAATAGTTCAACTCCTTTGAAGGAGAACCTTGACCTAGGTAGTAATTCTAGCTGTTACCAAGGATCTTGTTTCAAACACAGTAGACCTTCCCAACAACAACAACAACAAAAAAACAAACAAAAACTACAAACTGGTTGCCGTTGAGTCAGTTCTGACTCCTGGCAACCTCACGTGTGTCAGAGTAGAGCTCTGCTCAATAGGGTTTTCAATGGCTGATCTTTCGGAAATAAATCATCAAGCATTTTTTTCCGAGGTTCCTCTGAGTGCGTTAACCACTTGCGCCACCCAAGGACCCTGTAGACCCTCCTTGTTGTTGTCCTTAGGGGACGTCAGGTTGGTTCCAACTCATAGCACCATGTGTACAACAGAACGAAACCCTGCCCGATCCTGCACCATCCTCACAATCGTTATGCTCAAGCCCACTGTTACAGCCACTGGGTCAGTCCATCTCGTTGAGGGCCTTCCTCTTTTTCGCTGCCCTCTACTTTACCAAGCATGATGTCCTTCTCCAGGGACTGATCCCTCCCTCCTAGACCGAAGATATTGCTACTTATCTAATAGTATCTCCATTGCTTAAACACTCGTACTATGCCCCCACCTGCCTGATCAAATTCCTCCCAAACTGACACTAGACAGATTATGCCATGTTCCCCTGCTTGAGAAGCAATGCTATAACCCAGTTACCACCCTTGGATCTGGTCTTACCTAGCCCAGGCTTGCCCTTCTATCCTCTCTAGGCCACAATAGCAATCCCAATTTGCCTGCAGTCAAACCTCCTTGAGTTACGATAGACATAGGTACATGTATAATTACATGTAAGAGAGTATCAGTTCTTAAACGGTCCTACCGTTTTTCATAATTACAATTTTCCCTAGAATTAGCCAACTGTAAAAAATATTATTTTAAAAAACTAAATGTATATACACTGTTAGCACTGAAATTAGCTTTTAGTTTTAATTCAAAAAAATTAACCTGTCACTTTCAGACTTCTTTCTATTTAACTAATTGAGCAATTTGAGTTAATAATGATCAAGCTATTCAATCAAGGGAATAATTTTTCTTGCCCTCACATTTCACTCTTTTGTAATGTATTTTACTTTTCTGCAATTTCCAGAGCTTCTCCTTGTGAGGCTGAGCTTCAGGAATTAATGGAACAGATTGACATCATGGTGAACAACAAAAAATTGGACTGGGAAAGGAAGATGCGGGCTTTAGAGACTCGATTAGATCTTCGGGATCAAGAATTGGCAAATGCACAAACTTGTTTGGATCAGAAAGGTCAAGAGGTACATACTGAATACATGTGTTAACAAATCACTAATTCCTCAGACTTTTATAAATAGCGTTTATTCTATCAGAATGTGTTTTTCATCATACGTACTTCTTATCAGGCATCGGTAGCGGCATTTATTTTTTGAAACGTCTGTCAGCAAATAGTGTGCTAAATGTATTCTATCAAATAATTGACAGCCAGAGCCTAAATCCACAGAAATTTGCTGATGCTGACAGACATACAGTGTCAATTCCATCTAGAAAAGTAAACACATGTTTCATGTAGGTGTCAAATAAATATTGTTTGCAAGCAAAGATGTAAGTGCTTTTGCTGCTATAGAATCAGAGTAGTCATCAAAGCTGTGTCTTTGGACAAGGTAGAGTTCAGGAACATTTGCCTCTTCTAATCTGCTAGGAAAATATTTCCTGAAGGAAGTGAAATGCTAACAGTTGATTATAGGACAAAGGAAAAAAGAGGTTGGTGAAGGCGTGTGTGTAACCCCAGATCACCCACTTAAGAGGGCTCTCTGAGCCCCTTCTGGGCTGCTTACTGCCAAGCTGGGGATCGCAGGAGAGTATATGTGTACTCTCAGGCCTGTGAAGGAGTTCAGGAAAACCATATGCTTTATATAATGTGGACTTTTATGTCTCTCTATTTTTCTTTTGGGCTAGTCATAAGAGAAATGTTTACTAATTATATACTAAAACATCATTAACTAGTTCATCAGCCATTTGCCTATCATTATTGCTCCCCAGTGGAACTTAGGGGCCACAGGAAACAAGTACTTAGCGCCTATTTTCTCCTTATTATGGAGTCATGTCATCAGGCCTGGCATATGCAAGGGACCTACTCTTTCACCTCTATACCTGTAATGACACAGATGTGTAAACAGGTGCTTCACCTTTTTAAGCAGACAAATTCTACAAGCCAAATCCTTAAGAACTGCTCTTAGATTTTTTTTATATGTTAGTTCTTAGAAAAATGTAACAGTTATTCCATAGTACCCTCAAAGCAGAGCTCCCATTGAAGGCTGTTATTCTTAGGTGCCATTGAATAGATTTTGACTCATAGCAACCCCATGTGACAGAGGAGAACTACCCAATAGGGTTTTCTAGGGTGTCATCTTTTTTTTTTTTCTTTGGTGTTTCTTTTTTGTTTTTTTGTGCTTTAAGTGAAAGTTTACAGTTCAAGTTAGTTTCTCATACAAAAATTTATACACACATTGTTATGTGACCCTAGTTGCTCTCCCTATAATGTGACAGCACACTCCTCCTTCCCACCCCAGATTTCCTGTGTCCATTCAGCCAGCTCCTGTCCCTTTTTGCCTTCTCATCTCGCCTCCAGACAGGAGCTGCCCATTTAGTCTCATGTATCTACTTGAGCTAAGAAACACTGTCTTCACAAGTATCATTTTATGTCTTATATTCCAGTCTAATCTATGTCTGAAGAGTTGGCTTCGGGAATGGTTTCAGTTCTGGGATAACAGAGAGTCTGGGGGCCATGTCTTCTGGGGTCCCTCCAGTCTCAGATCAGACCATTAAGTCTGGTCTTTTTACTGGAATTTGAGTTCTGCACCCCACTTTTCTCCTGTGTGTCAGGGACTCTCTGTTGTATCCCCTGTTAGGGCGGTCATTGGTGGTAGCTGGGCACCATCTAATTCTTCTGGTCTCAGGCTGATGGAATCTCTGGTTTATGTGGCCCTTTCTGTCTCTTGTTCTAATATTTTCCTTGTGTCTTTCGTATTCTTCATTCTCCTTTACTCCAGGTGAGTTGAGACCAATTAATGCATCTTAGATGGCCCCTCGCTAGCTTTTAAGACCCCAGATGCTACTCATCAAAAGTAGGATGCAGAACATTTTCTTAATAAACTTTGTTATGCCAGTTGACCTAGATGTCCCCTGAAACCATAGTCTCCAGACCTCCCCCCCACCCCACCCCTGCTACTCTCTGCCTCGAAGTGTTTGGTTGTGTTCAGGAAACTTCTTAATTTTGGTTTAGCCCAGTTGTGCTGACTTCCCCTGTAGTGTGTTGTCCTTCCCTTCACCTAAGATAATTCTTGTCTACTATCTAGTTAGTGAATTCTCCTCTCCCTCCCTCCCCACCCTCGTAACTATCAAAGAGTGTTTTCTTCTGTATTTAAACCTTTTCTTGAGTTCTTATAATAGTAGTCTCATGCAATATTTGTCCTTTTGTAGCTGACTACTTTCACTCAGCATAATGCCTTCCAGATTCATCCATGTTATGAGATGTTTCGCAGATCCATCGTTGTCCTTTATCATTGTGTAGTATTCCATTGTGTGAATATGCCATAATTTGTTTATTCATTCGTCCATTGATGGGCACTTAGGCTGTTTCCATCTTTTTGCTATTGTAAACAGTGCTGCAGTGAACATGGGTGTGCATATATCTATTCCTGTGATGGCTCTTATTTCTCTAGGATATATTGTGAGGAGTGGGATTGCTGAATCATATGGTACTTCTATTTCTAGCTTTTTAAGGAAGCACCAAATCGATTTCCAAAGTGATTGTACCATTTTACATTCCCACCAACAGTGTATGTCCCTCCACAACCTCTCCAACATTTATTATTATTTTTTATTTTTTTAAAAATATTTTATTGTACTTCAGGTGAAGGCTTACAGAACAAACAGTTTCTCATGTAACAGTAGTACACATGCTATTTTATGACTTTGGTTAACAACCCCACAGCATTTTAACCCTCTGAATTCTCAGCTTTTTTTTTTTTTTTTTTTTTGGTGAAAATACACATAGCCAAAGATACACCATTTCAAAACTTTTTACGTACACATTTAAGTGACATTGACTATGCTCTTCCAGTTGTGCTGCCATTCTCACCCAAGATGAAGGCTTACAGGACAAAATAGCCTCCCATTTAACAGTTACTACAAATGTTGCCCTGTAACAATGGTTAACAGTCTCACAACACATCAACAGTATCCTTACTCAACTTGTGTTCCTTATCATCAGCTTCCTACTCCCCCTCTGCCTTATGGCCCTTGTCACTGGACTCCTGTACCTCGTTAGTCTCATTTAGTTTTACTGGGCTGTCCACTCCCAGGCTGAACAGTGACCAACATTTATTATTTTGTGTTTTTTGGATTAATGCTAGCCTTGTTGGGGTGAGATGCTATCTCATTGTAGTTTTGATTTGCGTTTCTCTAACGGCTAAAGATTGTGAGCATTTCCTCATGTGTCTGTTAGCCACTTGAATGTCTTCTTTGGTGAAGTGCCTGTTTATATCCTTTGCCTTTTTTTAAATTGGGTTGTTTGTCTTTTTGTTGTTAAGGTTTTGCAGTATCTTACAGATTTTAGAGATTAGATGCTGATCAGATTTGTCGTAGCCCAAATTTTTTCCCAGTCTGTAGGTTGTCTTTTTGCTCTTTTGGTGAAGTCTTTGGATGAGCATAAATGTTTGATTTTTAGGAGCTCCCAGTTATCTAGTTTCTCTTCTGGTGCTTGTGCATTGTTACTTATAGTTTGTATTGTGTTTATGCTGTTCATTAGGGCTCCTAGTGTTGTCTCTATTTTTAATTCCATGATCTTTATCGTTTTAGATTTTATATTTAGGTCTTTGATCCATTTTGAGTTCGTTTTTGTGCATGGTGTGAGTTATGGGTCTTGTTTCAGTTTTTTGCAGATGGATATCCAGTTATGCCAGCACCATTTGTTAAAGAGACTGTCTTTTCCCCGGTTAACAGCCTTTGGGCCTTTGTCAAGTATCAGCTGCTCAGAGGTAGATGAATTTATGTCTGGATTCTCAATGCTGTTTCATTGGTCTATGTATCTGTTGTTGTACCAGTAGCAGGCTGTTTTGACTACTGTGGTGGTATAATAGATTCTAAAATCAGATAGTGTGAGGCCTCCCACTTTGTTCTTCTTCAGTAATGCCTTACTTATCCGAGGCCTCTTCCCTTTCCATATGAACTTGGTGATTTGTTTCTCTATCTCATTAAAAAATGCCGTTTGGCCTCCACCAGACTGAGTCCAGTACAACTAGATGGTGCCCGGCTACCACCACTGACTTCTCTGACCGGGATCACAACAGAGGGTCCCAGACAGAGCTGGAGAAAAATGTAGAAAAAAATTCTTACAAAAAAAGACCAGATTTACTGGCCTGACAGAGACTGGAGAAACCCTGAGACTATTGCCTCTGGACACTCTTTTAGCTCAGTAATGAAGTCACTCTTAAGGTCCACTGTTCAGCCAAAGATTAGACAGCTCCATAAAACAAAACAAGACTAATGGGGCACAGCAGTCCAGGGACAAGGACTAGAAGGCAGAAGGGGACAGGAAAGCTGGTAATAGGGAACCAAAGGTTGAGAAGAGACAGTTGTTGCCATGTCGTGGGGTTGTTAACCATTGTCATAAAACAATATGTGTACTAACTGTTTAATGAGAAGCTAGTTTGTTCTGTAAACCTTCATCTAAAGTACAATAAAATAAATAAATAAATAAAATGGAAAAAAATGCTGTTGGAATTTTCATTGGGATTGCATTGTATCTGTACAGCGCTTTAGGTAGGATTGACATTTTTACAATGTTGAGTCTTCCTATCCATGAGCAAGGTATGTTTTTCCACTTATGCAGGTCTCTCTTGGTTTCTTGCAATAGTGTCTTGTAGTTTTCATTGTATAGGTCTTTTACGTCTCTGGTTAGATTTATTCTTAAGTGTTTTATCTTTTGGGGGTAAATGGTATTGATTTGGTGATTTCCCCTCGGAAGTTCTCTTTGTTGGCATAGAGGAATCCAACTGATTTTTGTATGTTTATCTTGTATCGTGAAACTTTGCTGAAATCTTCTATTAGTTCCAGTAGTTTTCTTGTGGATTCTTTGGGGTTTTCCGTGTATTAGATCATGTCTTATCATCTGCAAATAGAGATACTTTCACTTCTTCCTTACCAGTTTGGATGCCCTTTATTTCTTTTTCTAGCCTAGTTTCTCTGGCTAGGAGCTCCAGCACAATGTTGAATAAGAGTGGTGATAAAGGGCATCCTTGTCTGGTTCCAATTCTCAGGTGGAATGCTTTCAAACTCTATCCATTGAGGATGATGTTTTCTGTTGGCTTTGTATAAGTGCCCTTAATTATGTTGAGGAATTTCCCTTCTATTCCTATTTTGTTGAGAGTTTTTAACATGAATGGGTATTGGACTTTGTCAAATGCCTTTTCTGCATCAATTGATAAGATCATGTGGTTCTTGTCTTTTATTTATGTGATGGATTACATTGTTTTTCTAATGTTGAACCATCCCTGAATACCTATTATAAATCCCACTTAATCATGACATTTTTTTTTTGATATGTTGTTGAATTCTATTGGCTGGAATTTTGTTGAGAATTTTTGCGTCAATGTTCATGAGGGATATTGGTCTGTAATTTTCTTTTTTTTGTGGTGTCTTTACCTGCTTTTGGTATCAGGGTTATGCTGGCCTCATAGAATGAGTTTGGAAGTATTCCATTCTTTTCTATGTTCTGAAATACCTTTAGTAGTAGTGGTGTTAACTCTTCTCTGAAAGTTTGGTAGAATTCTCCAGTGAAACTGTCAGGACCAGGGCTTTTTTTGGGGGGAGTTTTTTAATTGTCTTTTCAATCTCTTCTTTTGTTATAGGTTTCTTTAGTTGTTCTACCTCTGTTTGTGTTAGATTAGGTGGGTAGTATGTTTCTAGAAATTTTTCCATTTCCTCTAGGTTTTCAAATTTGTTACACTACAGTTTTTTATAGTATTCTGTTATAATTCTTTTAATTTCAGTTGGCTCTATTGTGATATCGCCCATCTCATTTCTTATCAGGTTATTTGCTTCCGCTCCTGTTTTCTTTTGTCAGTTTGGCCAGTGATTTCTCAATTTTGTTGCTCTTTTAAAAGAACCAACTTTTGGTCTTGTTAACTCTTTCAGTTGTTTTTCTATTTTCTATTTCATTTACTTCTGCTCTAATTTTGATTATTTGCTTTCTTCTGGTGCCCGAGGGCTTCTCTTGCTGCTCTCTTTGTTTGTTCGAGTTGGAGAGTTGATATTTTGATTCTGGCCCTTTCTTCCTTTTGGATGTGTGCGTTTATTGCTATAGACTGACCTCTGAGCACTGCTTTTGCTGTGTCCCAAAGGTTCTGGTAGGATGTGTTTTCATTCTCATTTGATTCTGTGAATTTCTTTATTCTGTCCTTAATTTCTTCTATAACCCAGTAGTTTTTGAGCAAGGTGTTGTTCAGTTTCCATGTGTTTGATTTTTTTCCTTGCTTTTTCTGTTATTGATTTCTACTTTTATGGCCAGAAAAGATGCTTTGTAATATTTTGATGCTTTGGATTCTGTTAAGGCTTGCTTTATGTCCTGATATGTGGTCTATTCTGGAGAATGTTCCATGCGCATTGGAAAAGAAATTATACTTGGCTGCTGTTGGGTGGAGTGTTCTGTATATGCCTGTGAGATCAAGTTGGTTGATTGTGGCGTTTAGATTTTCTGTATCTTCATTGAGCTTCTTTCTGGTTGTTTTTCGTTCACTGAAAGTTAAAGTCTCCTACTATTATTGTGGAGCTGTCTATCTCTCTTTTCAATGCTGTTAGAGTTTGTTTTATGTATTTTGGAGCACTGTCATTGGATGGGTAAATATTTATTACAGTTTTGTCCTCCTGGTATATTGACCCTTTAATCATTATATAGTGTCCTTCCTTATACTTTGTGGTGGATTTTACTTTAAAATCTATTTTGTCAGAGATTAATATTGCTGCTCCTGCTCTTTTTTGATTGTTGTTTGCTTGATGTATTTTTTTTCCATCCTTTGAGTTGTAGTTTGTTTGTGTCTTTAAGTCTAAGATGTGTCTCTTGTAGGCAGTGTATAAATGGATTGTGTCTTGTTGTCCGTTCTGCCACTCTCTGTCTCTTTATTGGTGCATTTAGTGCATTTACATTCAGCGTAATTATTGATAGGTATGAGTTTAGTGCTGTCATTTTGATGTCTTTTTTTGTGTGTTGTTGACAGTTTCTTTGTTCCGTTTAATTTTCTGTGCTGAGTCATTTTTCTTTATGTATTTTCTTTTCATCTTTTTCATTGTTGTTGATTTTGTATTTGCTGAATATTTATGTTTTTCTTATTTTTTATTTTGATGTGTAGGGTTGTTAGTTTCCTTTGTGGTTACCTTGATATTTACTCCTATTTTTCTAAGTTTAAAACAATCTTTTATTTCTTTATATCGCTTTGACTTCCTTTCCATATGGAAGATCTATGACTGCATTTTTTTAGTCCCTCTTTTTTGTTTTACTATTTTCATCTTTTACATATTGACATCTCTGCTTCCCTATTTACAGTTTTTTAGCTTTTATTTTTGTGACTTCCCTATCTGGGTTGGTATCTGGTTGCTCTGTCCTGTGTTCTAGTCTTGGGTTGTTATCTGACGGTATTTTCTAACCAGAGGACTCCCTTTAGTATTTCTTGTAATTTTGGTTTGGTTTTTGCAAATTCCCTAAACTTCTGTTTATCTGGAAATGCCCTGATTTCGCCATCATATTTGACAGTTTTGCTGGTATATAATTCTTGGCTGGCAGTTTTTTTCTTTCAAGGCTTTATACATGTCATCCCATTGCCTTCTTGCCTGCATGGTTTCTGCTGAGTAGTCCAAGCTTAGTCTTATTGACTCTCTTTTGTAGATGACTTTTCGTTTATCCCTAACCTCTCTTAAAATTCTCTGTCTTTGTTTTTGGCAAGTTTAATTATAATATGTCTTGGTGACTTTCTTTTGGGATCTACCTTGTGTGGAGTTCAATGAGCATGTTGGACAGATATCTTCTCATCTTTCATGAAATCAGGGAAGTTTTCTGCCAACAAATATTCAACAATTCTCTCTGTGTTTTCTGTTATCCATCCCCCTCCCCGTTCTGGTACTTCAGTCACGCGTAGGTTATTCTTCTTGATAGAGTCCCACATAATTCTTAGAGTTTATTCATTTTTTAAAATTCTTTTATCTGATTTTTCTTCAAATAAGCTGGTGTCAAGTGCTTTATCTTCAATCTCACTAATTTTGACTTCCATTGCCTCAATTCTGCTCCTATGACTTTCTATTGAGTTGTCTAATTCTGAAATTTTATTGTTAATCTTCTGAATTTCTGTTTGCTGTCTCTCTATAGATTCTTGCAGCCTGTTAAATTTGTCATCGTGCTCTTCTATAATCTTCTTAAATTCCTCTGTTGCTTTGTCTGTGTGTTACTTGGCTTGTTCTGAGTTTTGCCTCATCTCCTTCCTGATCTCTTGAAGAGTTCTTTATATTAATCTTTGCATTCTGCCTCCAGTAATTCCAAGAAGTTTTCTTCCTCCGGAAGATTTCTTGATTCTTTGTTTTAGGAGCTTACTGAAGCCATCATGGTCTGCCTCTTTATGTGTTTTGATACTGACAGTTGTCTCCAAGCCATCAATAAGTTATTATGTTTACTTATTGTATGTTTGCTTATTATGTCCTAGCTTCTTGTTTTGTTTTGTTTTGATATGCCGAAACAGGCTGCTTGTCTGAGCTAGTTTGATTATTGGCACCTTTCAAGCTCTAACATCCTGACACCAGGTTGTTAGATGTGTTACTAGGTATGTGAGCCCAGAAGTCTGTTTACTTTTCTTGTATGGATTCAGCTCAGGTGTATGGGTAGTTGGTCACCAGTTGTGTGGTGCAGGCTCTCACCTACAGTCCTAGATGGGCAGGAGTGATTGGAGTAGGCACAGGTATCTGGCTGCAGTAGGGGGTCATGTGCTGAGCAAGGCAGGGGGCTGATGGCTGCCTCTGCATGTCTGGGAGGAAAGCATGTCCCTGTTCCCTAGAGTGTGTAGGTGGGTGGTTTTTGCTGCCAGACTATGGGCACCCAATGCTCTTGGCTGTAAGGGCTGGGAGGCATCACTTATTCTTGGACCCGTCACAGGTCACTAAGTGGTGCGGGTTGAGCCACCCGTCCTGAGGCCCCCGATGGGGGTGGGTGAGGACCCTGCTCAGTGGACAGAGTGGTATTAAATGTCACTAACCTGCCACTCCACCATATAGCTAATACAGTTGAAGGCCTATGCTACTGAAATGGGCCAATGCAAGGTCTATGCAGGGGTAAAGGGTATTCAAAGTCCGTAGACCCCTTATGTCTGTGCCTAGGCAAAGTAGCTGTACCTGCCCTGAGTTCCCAGCTTAGGGTAGCTGGCAGATTATTTTTTCCCTGTTTGCTAATTTGTTCCCTCTCCAAGGCCAGGAGAATGGCTCAGGGCGCTTGACGGGTCCTACTTCTGGCCCAGGGGATGCAGCAATCCCTGAAGCCGGCACAGGACCTAGGGCAGAGCTGGGAGGAGGCAGGTAAATGGGAGAGAGGTTCTTCCTAAACAGGGTGTTTTTTGATCTGCACGGTGGGATAGATGCATGTACTCATCTTTTGCTAATTGAGTGCTGCTTTTCACTGGTTTTGGAGGCTTGAGTACATGCTCCGCCACTTGGTCTCTCCCAGTATGGAAAACACATCTCGAGCACCGCTGCTTGCCTCACCACACACACCCGACGATCCGGCCTGCAGGGTGCTAGTTCCCGCCAGGTCGGGTCTGGCAGCTCCTCACTGCTTCTGAACTGGCTCTCCCTTCCCCTGCCATTCAGCCTGATTCCTCAACTTTGCCTTTGATGTTCAGGGCTCCTAGACTGTCATATATAATCTATTCACTTGGGGTTTTTTGGGTCTTTGTTGTAAGAGGGACCACAGAAAGCATCTGACTACTCTATCATCTTGGCCTCGCCCCTCTAGGCTATAATCTTTACCGGAACAGACCTCCAGGTCTTTATCCCACAGAGTTACTGGGTGGGTTTGAACCACCAGCCTTTTTGCTAGCAGCTGAGCACTTAACCATTCCACCACCAGGTATCCTTCCGATTGAAGGCAGTGGGGCCTAAAAGAATAGCTGAAATATGTCGATAGAATACTGTCAGATATTCCTCTCAAAAGAACAATACAAAGCAAATTCTAATCCTTAATTTAAGTGTAGTGATGGTAAGGATCTTTTGTTAAACGTCCATACCATACTGTCCTAATGTGTACCCAGTAGAATAGTGCAAGCTGTGTTTGGTTTTTGTGAACTTAATTATTAATAGCTTATTTTAAGAACTGCAGTACAAATATTTATTCTGGGTTTGGTACAGCACTTTTATTTGAATTGCACTCCTCTTTTGCACATTTCTGATTTTGTCAGGAAAAATTTAGAAACAGCAAAATCAAACTTTATTCTTAATGCAGGTGGGGTTACTTCGCCAGAAATTGGACAGTCTGGAAAAATGTAACTTAGCAATGACTCAGAATTATGAAGGACAACTTCAGACACTAAAAGCTCAAGTAAGGAAACTTCTTACAATTTAATATCACAAATTTTGAAGTGTGCTATTGACCTATAAATTGCATAAATTTTATTTAAATGATTGTTTTTAACGCAAGTAAAATTTTTTATTATTTTAGTTACAGATTACATGTTTGACCACTTCATTGTTTTAGATATAATGATTTTTGTCTCTTTTACTAGATTGTAAACTTTGTATCCCTTCTGTATACCTTTAACTTTTAGCATAATGCTAGATTACTAACTCTCTGTGCTCTCAAGAGACCTGTGGTTAATTAAATGATAATTTCTAGATGAAAAAAATACAAAAAACAATTATCTTTTGGGGTCATCACTCCCTAATAAGGATGTCCTTTTATCTATGACAGTTTAAAATATGAAATTTTGCTATTATGAAATAGATAATTGAAAGAATAAAACTGGTCTTTATTACCTTGATACTTCTAGGGCTGTTTCAGAAATGATCAAGTGTTTCTGAATATGTGACGAAAGGGATACTGATTTCTTTCTTATTTATGCCTATACCTCCCCACTGGGCTGGCAAGCAAGAAGTCTGTCCCTTACCACTGCACATGGAGCAGTAATCATCTAAGCATCTGAGACTTAGTAGATATTATAACTTTGCTTAACCTAGTAAATGAATCAATGGGAAATATGGTTTATTACTGTACTGAGTTGAGTATTGTTGTTGTTGTTAGGTACTGTTGAGTTGGTTCCTACTCATGAGCAAGTTCTTGAGCACAATTAAGTGTTCTGGAATTTCCATTCTTTGCAGTATTATCCATAATTTGTTGTGATCCACATAGTTGAATGCGTTTGCATAGTCACTAAAACAGAGGTAAACATCTTTCTGGTATTCTCTGCTTTCAGCCAAGATCCATCTGACATCAGTAATGATATCCCTCATTTCACGTCCTCTTCTGAATCTGGCTTGACTTTCTGGTAGTTCCCTATCGATATACTTCTGCAACTGTCTTTGAATGATCTTCAGCAAAATTTTACCTGTGTGTGATATTAATGAGTTTGTTCAATAATTCCTGCATTCCATTGGATCACCTTTGTTTGGAATGGGTACATATATGGATCTCTTCCAGTTGGTTGACCAGGTAGCTGTCTTCTAAATTTGTTGGCATAGATGAGTGAGTTCTTCCAGCATTGCATCCGTTTGTTGAAACATCTCAATTGGTATTCTGTCGATTTCTGATGGCTTGTTTTTTGCCAATGCCTTCAGTGCAGCTTGGACTTCTTCTTTCATTACCATCAGTTCTTGATCATATGCTGCCTCCTGAAATGGTTGAACATTGACCAATTCTTTTTGGTATAGTGACTCTGTATTCCTTCCATCTTCTTTTCATGCTTCCTGCAGTGTTCAATATTTTGTCCATAGAATCCTTCAGTATCACAACTCGAGGTTTGAATTTTTTCTTCAGTTCTTTCAGCCTGAGAAATGCCGAACATGTTCTTCCCCTTTGGTTTTCTAACTCCAGGTCTTTGTATATTTCATTATCATACTTTGTCTTCTTGAGCTGCTCTTTGAAATCTTCTGTTCAACTCTTTTACTTCATCATTTTTTCCGTTCGTTTTAGCTACTTTACATTCAAGAGAAATTTCAGTCTTTTCTCACATCTATTTTACTCTTTTCCTTCTTTCTTGTCTTTTTAATGACCTTTTGCCTTCTTCGTGTATGATGTCCTTGATGTCATCCCAGACTCATCTGGTCCTCAGTCATTAGTGCTCAGTGCATCAAATCTATTCTTTAGATGGCCTCTAAATTCAGGTGGGATATACTCAAGGTCATACTTTGGCTCTCATGGACTTATTTTAATTTTCTTCAGCTTCACCTTGCACTTGCGTATGAGCAATTGATGTTCTGTTCCACAGTCAGCCCCTGGCCTTGTTCTCACTGATGATTTTGCATTACTCCATCATATTTTTCCACAGATGTAGTTGATTTGATTCTTGTGTATTCCACCCAGTGAAGCCCATGTGTATAGTCATCATCTATGTTATTGAAAAAAGGTATTTCCAATGAATAAATTGTTGGTCTTGCAAAATTCTACCATGCAATCTCCAGCATTGTTTCTGTCATCAAAGCCGTATTTTCCAACTACTTATCCTTCTCCTTTGTTTCCAACTTTCACTTTCCAATCACCAGAAATTATCCATGCATCTTGATTGCACGTTTGATCAATTTCAGACTGCAGAAGTTGGTAAAAATCTTCAATTTCTTCATCTTTGGCATTAGTGGTTGGTGCATAAATTTGAATAATAGTCATATTAACTGGTCTTCCTTGTAGTAGTATGGATATTATCCTGTTACTGACAGTGTTGTACTTCAGGATACATCTTGAAATGTTCTTTTTGATGATGAATGTGACACAGTTCCTCAGCAATTTGTCATTCCCAGCATAGCAGACCATATGATTGTCTGATTCAGAATGGCCAGTACCAGTCTAATTCAGCTCGTTAATGCCATCCTCCTAAATTTATTGTCTACTTGGAACCTTAGAACGTGACCTTATTTGGAAATAAGGTCTTTGCAAATGTAATGAGTTAAGATAAGGTCATACTGAATTAGTGTGAACCCTAAATCCAATGACTGGTGTCCTTATAAGAAAGCAATGTGAAGACACACACAGAAGAAGGCTATGTGGAAATGGAGACAAAGATTGGAGTGATGTGTCTATAAGCTAAGGAGCCCCAAGAATCTCTGGCATCCACTAGAAGCTAGGAGAGAGGCCTGGAACAGATTTTCCCTCAGAGCCCCCAGGAAGAACCAACCCCGTTAACACTTCAATTTCAGACTTCTGTCTTCCAGAACTGTGAGAGAATAAATTTCTGTTGTTTTTGTCACCTTCATTATTACAGCAACTCTAGGAAACTAATCCAGTAATGAAATTGTACTTTATAACCAACTTTTTTTGGAGTGTAAGGATTTCATAAATGGTAATCTAGTTGAGGAAGCCTAATTTAGTTAATACCCTTCCTTAAATACCTTTTTAGGGAGGGGATTCGGCCACTTAGATAGGAATCTGAAACATTTGATGCCACAAGTATGGTGTTGCAAAAATAGCTTTTACATTTATCTGGACATTTTGCCTGCAATTCAGATAACTACCACCAGATGGCAGCTTGGATTATGAAACTTTATATGGTTTTTCCTAGCTGAAACTCCAAGCATTTAATACTTAAGTCAATCAATCTTGTTTTTTCTAATAAAGCTCTTTACTAAAATAACTATTTAAATGTTTAATCATTGTAATTTTTTACTATAAACAAAGAGATCACATCTGGACTAAGCTTGAAAAAATAAAGAAATCTAGATACAAGTTAGGTACCATCTAATTTATATTTAATTAGTTCAGTAACTACTTACCAAATCTCTTAATTTCTTTTTTTTTATTTTTTACTTCTGTGTTTATAAAGTTTTGGATCTAGTTGACAGACATTGAGCAGTCATTTAATGTATGAATCTTTGCCATTTGATGCTTTGTGAATCTGATGGTTTTATTACGTGGCTGCTAGCTGGTTTTCAATGCTAACCAAAAATATTTTAATGGAAATTTCACAAAAATTTGTTCCATGGAACACTAATAGTGAGGTATAAGAAATGCTGTTTACTTTATCTTCACTCTTGGAGATTCACAATGCATATTAGCATATTATAGGCTTTGAGAAATCCTGCATTTAAGAAACTCATTTAACCATTTTAATATATCATTTTGCAAACATGTTTGACCATAGAACCCATTTTCTTTTTCAAACTGAAACCTGTAACAGGTGTTCCCTGTAATACCCCTGTAACAGGTGTTCCGTAGAATACACTTTAGAAATACATTATTTGTTGAAAGAACTGCCACCTGCTTCTACTACAGTTTTCTGCTGCTCTTCTTTCTTTCTTTCTCTCTTTCTTCCTCTCTGGTTACAAGAAAGGAAGGAAGGAAAGAAAGGGGGAGGAAGGAAGAGAGAAAGAAGAAGAAAAATTCTGTGTATTTGACTTTGTTTGTATAGTGAAAAACCTGAATTTCCACCTTCATCAGGCCCAAACACTGCCCTCCATACCTCTACAACCCACTAGGGTGGTGTCACAGAAGGCCTGAGACTTTCATCCCCTGGGGGCGTTAACAAGGCTGTCTTCCACCCATTACATCAGTGGAGATTATGTGGGGAGCTTGGAGTTCCACCTTTACCTAGTATTAATGATACAGCCCTCCCCATCCCAGTGGCGTAGGGGAGAGTCAGGACATTCACTACTGCCCAATAGGAATGAGGCCGTCTTCTTACTTGGTGCTGCTGGAGGCCATGTATGAGGCATCCCTGCCCCACCCAATCAAAGTGGTATCAGCAAAGAACTAGTGGGGACCCTCAGTTTCCACCCAGCAGTAATGAGGAGCCCCTCCCCTCCGGGTGTCATGGAGGCCAAGTTGAGAATACGGACTACCACCGCCACATGTCATTAATGAGGTGGCAACCCTACTTCCTCTGCTGCAGTATTGTCAGAATAGGGCTTCTAAAATACGAGATTTAAATGAGATCCAGAATCTCAAAACACAATACCCAAAATGTCCAGGCTTCAATAGAAAATCACTCACCATACCAAGAACCAGGAAGATCTCTACTTGAATGAGAAAAGAGAGTCAACAGATATGAACACCAAGATGATACAGATGTCAGATTTATCTGACAAGAATTTTAAAGCAGCCATTATAAATATTCTTCAAGAGGCAATTAAAAATATGCTTTCAACAAATGAAAAATTAGAAAGTCTTGGCAAAGAAATACACAACATAAAGAAAAATCTGCTGGAAATTTTAAAACTGAAAAATACGATAACCAAACTAAAAAACCCAGTGAATGGACTCAGTAGCAGAATGGAGAGAACCAAGGAAAGAATCAGTCAGCTGGAAGATAGACCAATAGAAGTTTGCCTGTCTGAACAAAGGAGGGAAAATAGAATGGAAAAAAAAGACCAGAGCCTCAGGGATGTGTGGGACATAACAAAAGATCTGAAATTTGTATCATCAGAGTCCCAGAATGAAACAAGAATGAGAGTGAGGATGAAAAAGTATTCAAAGAAATAATGGCTGTAAAGTTCCAAAATTTGCAGAAGACACAGACCTACAGATTCAAGAATCTGAGCAAACCCCACAAGGATACACCCAAAGAAATGCACACCAAGACAAATCATAGTCAAAGTTCTGAAACTAAAGAAAATTTGAAATCTTGAAAGCAGCTGGAGAGAGATGGTAAGTTATGTATAGGTGAAAAACAATTAAGATGTCCGCATATTTCTCACAGGAAGCCATGGAGGCCAGAGGTAGTGACCCAGCATTTTTCAAGTGCTGAAGGAACAAAACTGTCAACCCAGAATTCTATACTCAGTGAAGATGTCCTTCAGGAATGAAAAGGAAATCAAAACAGAGCAACCAAGAAAAAAATTCTATGCAAAGAGATACACTCAAAATACTATCCAAAACCAAAACCCACTGCTGTTGAGTTGATCTGATTCATAGCAGCCCTATAGGACAGAGAAGAACTTCCCCATAGGGTTTCCTAGGCTGCTGTCTTTAGAGGAGGAGATCGCCAGTTCTTTTCTTCTGCGGAGGGGCTGGTGGATTCAAACTGCTGACCTTTTGGTTAGCGGGGGACCCCTTAACCATTGCATCACCAGGGCTTCTTCATAAATATACATATGTGATAAAATGGCATAGAACTATACACACATATTGTATTTATGTCAGTTTCCTGGTTTTGATATTGTACCACAGTTACATAAGATGTACATATTGGGGGAAACAGGGTGAAGGGGACATAGAACCTCTCTGTAATATCTTTGTAACTTCCTCTGAATCTCTAACTACTTCAAAATAAAAAGAAAAAAATTGGAAACAGTTATATAGAAATTTCCTAATAGATGTTGATATATTATGCTATATTTAATCCATTATTTGAAGGTAGACAAAAAATGGGGAAAAAAAAAACAAAAACAGAATATAACTTATAAAAAGAATTATTGGTAAGAAAGTATTAGATAATTTTTTATTTAAACTTATATCTTCATGTTATTTACATCACTTGTATCTTTTAAATTAAATATTTGGTTTTCTTGATTAAAGTATAACACATTCCCATTGCTGTCGAGTCGATTCTGACTCATAGCAACCCTATAGGACAGAGTAGAACTGCTTCATAGGGTTTCCAAGGAGCCCAGGTGGATTCAAACTGCCAGCCTTTTGGTTAGCAGCCGAACTCTTAACCACTGAGCCACCAGGGCTCTGGATTAAGGTATAAAATGATTATTTTATAGATCAAGTTGTGAAATTAAAATTGTCAACACAAGATGGCACTAAATGAAAGTAAAAAAAGTGTTTGTTTTTTTTCTTTTTAATTGTGAGCTTTGCTACCTTTGCTTAAAACAAAACTGAACAAAATATTTATCAAGTGAATCATTCTTTAACTGTGCAGTTAATGAAGTCCCAAATTTACATGAAAGCTGAATCATGCTCAGCTTCAATAATTTAGTTATAATAACTGGTTCTATCTTCACTAATTGGAACATTTAAGCTTTAGTGCATTTTCTAATCATGACTTAAATTTTCAAAGAGGTGTATAAAAAAAAAAGCTATAATGAAATAAAGTTAGAAATAACTGGTAAGAATAAAATGTTACCATTGTCTATTATTTATAGTTTTCCAAACTGACACATAGTTTTGAAAAGCTGAGATTACACCAGATGAAACAAAACAAAGTTCGACGAAAAGAATTACCCATCCCCAAAGAAGAAATCCCATTTGAACTGAGCAATTTGAATGAGAAACTAGAGGTGAGATATATTTTCTTAGTTTCTTCATGTGTATTAAAGATTGATTTTTACTGTTGTTGTTTTGAATTATTTGTCTTTAGTGCACACAATGTTTTGTATAGCTATGGTAACGAACACCATTACAAATCAACTTATTATTGAATATATTTTCTTAGTACACCTTCCCTTCAGGCACTTAGTGAATTAAAACATCACTTTGATTTATACATCTTGTATATATCAGCGTTTTGGGAGAGCCAAAAAAAACAGTTCAAAGAAATTGCAGATGTTGAGTGAAATTGAAAGACACTCCTGGGGTCAGTCAAAGCGAATAGTTAATAAATCTTTTAATGGTGCTCTAACTATTAGGTACTTAAATCCCAATGAAGCCTCATAACAGTTTTCAGAACAGGGCTTGAAGTTCCAGGGATGTTTTTCTTTAAAGAGGTACTGTCACTCCAATTTAGGCACCCCATATCAGTCAGAATTTCTAAAATCTCAGTCTCTGAAAAGGTTTACTATGACATGGCTGTCCTTCTCCTTATCTCCTTAACTTTCCACTGTTTCCAACCTTGGGAAAAACAAACCAGCTGTTTTTCTTTTGCTGTGCTCTTGAGTATTCCTGTCTCAAGTCACGTAACAGCAGATAGAAAAACCGAAACCAAACCCGTTGCCGTCGAGTCAATTCCAGCTCATACTGACCCTATAGATTCTACCATAAATTCCTATAAATTCTACCAGCAGATAGATTCTACCATAAATTCCTATTATCCAATCTTAGCCAGGTCTCCAGTGCTGCTTAATTAATATTTTTAATTGACCCTTATCATGTTATTCTACTCAATTGCTTTCATTCTTCTCAAGTCCTAGAGCCTAGTGCCCCCCTTCTCCCAGCCTATGATTTCAGTTTCTTCTAGTTTGTCGAAAGGTAATGGTTCTGTAACCCCCAATCACCCCAGCTAGAAACCTTTTAGGAATATTTGATCTCTTCTTTCTCTTACTCTTCATATCCAGTCCAGAGTTGTCCCATACTCCTCCTATCTAATTGTCATTGCCCTGTTTCATATGTCATTATCTTCTCAACTTTTCCTCTAAGAGATCTTTAAGAGGAAGAAAAAAAAGGGAGTTTGGATCACAGCCTATTGTAGGAATTTCCTAGGAGGTCTTGTGTTTTATCTTTTAAAATCCTGCAATTTTTACATTCTACAGAAGTATATACAGTTTTCAAATACAAAATTATCACCACTAAGTAGAGTTGACCTTCTAGGAAAATGTACCGTGTAGTAGTACTCTCTGGCTCTTTCAGTAGGGTCACCAAACTCATTTCAGAAATGTGCTGGTCTCATAAAAGATGACCAGAGATGTGCATCATTATATACATGTGCTTTCACTGAAAATACAGATCAAGTAACTAATTAGTCATTTGATTGACTTTTCATGGTAGGGGTTTTGTGGGAGAACTACATTCACATAAATTGTTCAGACCAAAAAAGAAAACAACAAAACTTTAACGTTAGTTTGTGTGTATGCATTTTACATCCAGGGAAATAAATATTTCCATAAAATATACCTCATGAAATAATAGTGGAAATCAGTTGCAAAATATGATTTGATATGTATGTACTTTTATATAAAAATTTTTAAGCACACAATATATAGATACAGTTTAACCTGTGTAATTATGGAAATACTTCATGTACCTGTTTTTACTTATAGCCATCAGAAAAATTAATGTGTAAGAGATGGGCTGTTCCAGTTTTAGTCTACTTCTAATCTTGTTTTTTCTTTGGGACAGACACTTATACACTGGCATAGTATTAGAGCAATGGAAAGCAGCATGTAGTAGTGGAAAGAACATGACAGTTTATAACTTAAAACAGGCCCTGACCAACTCATTTATTTGCCCTGTGACCTTTAGACAAATTGTTAGCCTTATAGAGACTCCAATGTTTCTACTAGTAAATGAGATTTAAAATACTTTATAGGTGACGTTGTGGTTATATAAGAAAAAATACACACACACACACACACACACATCTGTTTATATATGAATTTAGATGCACACTTGAAGTATTTAAGGGTAAAAATATATGAAGTCTGGAAGTTGCCTTAAAATTACTCCTACAAAAAAGGATGGGAAGATAGGTGAAATAAATACTGACAAAGTTGATGGTAGTTGAAACTGAGTAAAGGGTAAATGAAGGTTTGTTTTACTCTCTATTTTTACATAAGTATGAGAATTTTCATAATAAAATATGAAAACACTCCTACAGGTGGAGGTTTGTAGAGTTCCTGACGTATAGAAGTTACTCAAGAAATGTTACTTGTATTCCCCAGTATTTTGTAGAGGGATTAAAAAAAAAAAATCTAATAACATAGCTTCTACTAGAAACTCCGATTTTTAATGACCCTGACCCATTTTCAACCTTAAAGACCCAGAAAAGGTTTTCCAGCCATGGAGAACTTATTTGGAGCTCTAGGCAAGTCTGCTGACCTTCAGAAACGTGGGCTGAACCTCCAGTCTGTATAAAAAGCTTTACGAAGCTCTCTAGGTTTTTGCATGGCCCCGTAACTACTGGATGTATTGTGCTGGCTCCCTAGTCTTGAAACCAATACATCTGTTAAGACCAAGAAGTCAGGATTATTATAAGCACCTGCTGATATGTCTATGACACACATTTTTAACTTCGCTTGGCCTCATTCGTGGCCTTATTTATTCCTACTGTAGAATTTGTAAGAAGTTGAGGTTAGCATTTTTGCGTCCTCCAGAAGGAATATTTATTCTCAAGATTATTTGAGGTTGATGGGCAGCTAATGCTAAATATTAGTATCTTCTGAAAGTTATGAACTGCTTAAGTCATCCTTGCCCATATTTTGACTTCTGACTCCAAGAACTCCTTTCTAAATTGCAAGTAAACAGAAATTATTTTTTAATCTAGATTGTACTGATTTAAAAAAATGTTACATATTTTCTACTAAACCCTGGTTTTGTAAATTTGTCACTATTATTGAAGATCCTGATTTCATATACCTAATTTTTATAGTGAATGTCAGAATCAAGGTCAATAATTTTAAAAAGACTGTCTTCATTTAGCCTAGTGAACATCATTTATTTATCACAAGGTATTATTATATATGTAAAAGGGGGCCTATCCATATTTCTCCAAACTTATTACCATCACTCAATTTCAGGTCACCTTTAATTACTATAAAAGCCTTCTAATTTATAGCCTTCCTTGGTGGTGTAGTGGTTAAGAGTTCAGCTGCTAACCAAAAGGTCATCAGTTTGAATCCACTAGGCCCTGCCTGGAAACCCTGTGGAGCAGTTCTACTCTGTCCTGTAGGGTCGCTATGAGTTGGAATCAACTCGACGGCAGTAGGTTTGGGTTTGGGGTTTTTTTTCACTGTTTTGGGTCTTGTGGATTTATAAAATGAGAATTTCCCCAAATGTTCTTTAAAATCATTTCTGTATAGAAAATATGAAATCCATGTTGTTTCCATTTTAAGCAAGATATAGCTTTCATTCTCTAAATCAGTTATTTATTTTCTAGTCACAGCTAATCAGGTCATTTCAGCCATCTTCAAAATAATACAAATCACTTGGGCCGAATGAACTATCTTCCAATTTTACATATTATCAAGATGGCTGAAATAATCACACCACCCCCTGCATGCCTTTTATGTGATACTATGTTTATACTTTTCATACAGTAAAATTTTTTGTTTATATGTACATTTCCCCTATATTACTATATATGACTTTTTTTCTTTCAGAAATGGGTTCTTTTCATCATAAAGTATTTCCAAATTCTCTTTGCTCCTAGCTCTATCACAGTGCCTGGTGGACACTAGGCTCTGGTTCCTAGTGGACAGTTGCCCTCAATAAATATTACTAAATTGATGATTGGATACAACAATACATACATGCCATATATCTATATGCAATAATATATGGCCATGAACTTAGTAGCTATGGAGTTTATTTCAACTATGTTGTTTTGTTTGCAAAATTTAGTAAGAAATGTTTAAATTCTAGGAAGTAATTAATGCCACGCTTTTGTTTGTACATTCATGGAATATAAGTGGTGCCCGACGCTTTGCCAGGCACTATGAGCAATGCAAAAGTAATAAAATACACCCTTAAGTTGCTTATAGCCTGGACTGAAAGATAAGATATAATGACCAGCCCTAGACAAAACTGGGAAGCAGTGAAGTTTATTTTTGGCATCCCCAAAGCCATATCTTCTCCTGTTAATTAAGGTGTGAACCGATAATCATGCTCCATGAATATGCTACTTGAGCAAAAACTTGAAGAACTTCGCATGCTGTATCAGGCCAGTTCCACCACTTCCTTCCCAGCTGAGCCCTGGTCCGGTTGGCACTGCCTAAGAGAGGGCAGAGATGGTTTTTCTGTTCTCGAGACTGAGTTGATCTTAGATGGTAGCTTTGAAAGGGGACAAGCTCACTAAATAAGTCAAAGCTCCATTCCTTAAAAAGGCAAGGGAACAGATTCAATGACTGAGTGTAGAGAAGGAAAGGAAGGGAAAAACTTCTGGTATCAGCCCCAGGAAATAGAAAGGAAGAACTGGCTGATGCAAAAAGTTGTCTGAAGCTCTCTTATTAGTAATCAGTATTTGTTATCAGAGAGTTTTTACATTTTTAACAAAGAAAATGTTTAAGTACAAATTCTATATTTGATGAGTGAATTAATACTTCTTTTGTTTTCCTAATAGGGAAAGAATAGACTTACTTTTTTTTTCCCCCTCAGAATGAGGCTGTAGAAGGGAAAGAAGCCTTATTCACTGTGCTTTAAAATTAATAATTTTCTTCAATTTATGTTTGTTCCCGTTTTTTAAAAGGAATTTAGAGCAAAGTCAAGAGAATGGGACAAGCAAGAAATACTGTATCAGACACATCTGGTTTCTTTAGATGCTCAGCAAAAATTATTATCTGAGAAGTGTAATCAATTTCAGGTACATTATCTAACAATATCTCTAAATAAGAAGAAATTAAAGCTTAAATATTAGTATCTTTGCCATTCAGCATGTCATCTAGTTACAGATAGAAATGCCAGCCAAGGGAAAACACCTAACCAGAGTAGGTCCAAAACTGAGTAAAATCCTACTACATGAAATACTTGTAATGGTGAATTCACTTTAGTCTGCATGTCTCAAAGGATGGTACTATTAAAAATTTCCATTGTTAGGTCATTAAATAACACATATTTTTGCATGTTTATGATCACGGCACTTAGAAAGTCTAAAATTGCTTAGATTCAAGAACCTTCCAGTCTAGACACAGAGATAATATATATACATAAAACCAAACTAAACCAGTTGCTGTGAAGTCGATTCTGACTCATGGCAACCCCATGTGTATCAGATGAGAACTATGCTCCATAGGGTTTTCAGTTCCTGTTTTTTTGGAAGTAGATCACCAGGCCTTTCTTTCTAGGTACTTCTGGGTAGACTCTAACCTCCAAGTTTCTGGTTATAAGCACATTAACTGTTTGCACCAGCAGGGACCCCGTATATGTACGTATGTACAATTAATGACAGGTAAACAGAAAAATTCTAAATCCTTTTGGAGTTCAGAGGAGTAAGAGAAAAATTCAGAATGAGCTAATCAGGAAATAGCCTCCAGCAGGGGTGGGACTTAGCCTGGACTTTGAAGAATGGATGTATTTTGAGAAAAGGGGAACGTGTTCCAGATGATAGAAATACTAGGAGGAAAGTCAGTGAGGCAAGAGAGCATAAGGTGAATTCTGGAAATGGAAGATGGACGAATTGCTGGGAGTTCTAATGGAAGGAAAGAAAGGGTGGTAGGTGATAAGCCTGGAAAAGTGAGTTGGATCCAGATAGTAATAACCCTTAAAGGCTTGGCTAAGGAAGATGGGATTTTTTATTAAAGCCATTAAGATACTAATTAAATTTTTTTTAAATGTACTTATTTTTCATTCTTTTTTTTAAGTTACTTGAATTATATGTGTTATACATGCTCTCTGAATTCAACAGTACAAAATAATCTAATGTAAAGTTAATAGCTTCTTCCCCCACTCCATTCTTACCCATTTAATGTAAACATTTAACAATTTGGTGTTTATCTTTCCATACTTTTTCCTTTGTTTGTATGAAAATGTAAAATATGTGTAGTTTATATATTTTTCCTTTTTTTAATTTGCTTTTTTTACTTACTATAAACCATGGACATTCTTTCAAGTCACTACATAAAATTCTACATAGTTCTGCATAAGACTTCATAGTATGAGTGTACCATAATTGTTCCCATCAATTCCCTATTGATGAACATTCAGATTGTTGCAGTTTTTTGCTATTACAATATTGTAATATCCTTGTGTATACATCATTAAATACTAGTACTTTCACACTGTTAGATAAAAATCCCAGAAGTGACTGTTGAGCCAAAGGGTACGTAGATTCAGATTTTTAATAAGTAGTAGCAGATTATGTTCCAAAAAGTTATAAAAATTTACAATTTGTGAACAGGCTATGGGAGTACCCATACTGTTACCAGCATGGAATTTTATCGGTCTTCTGATTTTTGCCAATTTGATGGACAAATGGTTAATAACAGCTTGATTTTCTTTGCATATCCCTGACTACTTGTAAAGCTGAGCATCTCTTCATAAGCTTCTTAGCCTTTTTTCATTTCCTCTTCTGTGAATTGCCTGTTCATAAACTTCGCACATTTTTATTTGTGTTGTCTTTTTCCTATAGATTTGTAGAATTTTTTTGTACATTAGGAATTATTATCCCTTATCATATGTGTTGCAGACTTTTTTCTACAACCCAATTTTTTTTTACTTTAATTAGTTATTTTGGTCATAGAGACATTTGCAATAACTTTTTATTTAATCCATCATTCTTTCCCTTTTATAGCTTCCAGACTGTATTTCTTGCTTAATAAGACTTCCCTATGCCTTTCCCCCATTCATACTCTGCATCTTTGCACTGCGGTTATACAAATATATTTTCTCTTTAAGATATCTGAGATTACAGTTTTAGAACAAAGACAAGACTGAATTACAAAGGACCTGATTTTGTTATCTAATAATATATTAAAAGATGTTTTTCCTAATTCTTTTCTATCATCTAGAACTTTATGTAAGCTTCTATATGATATTCTTCATTTAATTTACTTGGTTTTCATATTTCTCAGAAACAGGCGCAGAGTTACCAAACTCAACTAAATGGTAAAAAACAGTGCATAGAAGACAACAGCTCTGAAATTCCTCAGCTGTTATGTGAATCAGATGCTAGTTGTGAAACCAATGAAAGAGATGAGTTCATTATTGAAAAATTAAAATCGGCTGTGAGTGAAATAGCATTAAGCAGAAATAAGCTACAAGATGAAAATCAGAAGCTCTTACAAGAACTGAAAATGTACCAAAGACAGTGCCAGGTGAAGTTTTTTTTTTAACTGATACTGCCCATGAATTGTGTAATGGTGACTCAACAAATATATGGATTGGAAGAGCTAATTTTCTATTACGCATGTAAATTCAGTTCATATTTCCTTAGTAAGTAATTCTCACTTGATAAATAAGTTCAGTAATCCCATAAGTACTTCAGCCCACTAGGATGTACTTTGGTTCTGCAGTGGCATAACAGTAACGTATTACCAGTGCAGTATAACAGCACTCACTTTCAGACCTGTATGTCTAAAAGCCATAGCCACACATCACCCTCTGTCCTCACTATTCTCTCTGGCCTTGTTTCTCTTTGACTCACAGGAATTCTGGGTTAGAGATTTAGGAAATCATTAAGGGCTCAACGATCTAGTAACCTCCAATGAGAGGCCTGGGGAGTCATTCCCTGTGATTTATCATTACTACCCTTATCAGAATTGTTTACCAAGTAGTAACCTAAAGTTCTTTAGGTAACTTCCACATTGGCAGATGTGATTGATGGTTTTTCCAAGGGTTAATTTTTTCCTAACCCAACAATTATTTTTCCTTTTATCTCTCTACTTCTTACACTTATTAGAAAGGTTATATAGCATTCATCAAAGTTGGTCATCACTGATTGCTTTACTAAATATATATTTTTTACTGATGGATATCCCAGTTACTTGAGACATATATTCCCATTCTAGGTTTTATCTCCCAGCTCCAAACATTTAGCCTCTTTCTACTAATTCCTCTTTGACAAATGCCCCATCTCTTGGCTCCCTGTATTTCCTCCCCATGCTAAAATATACTTTTTGAGGTCACTATCTAAGCATGGAGCCCTGATACTGCAGTGGTTAAGAGCTTGGCTGCTAACCAAAAGGTCAGCAGTTGGAATCCACCAGCCACTCCTTGAAAACTGTACGGGGCAGTTCTACTCCATCCTATAGGGTCGCTATGAGCTGGAATTCACTTGTTGGCAGCAAGTTTGGTTTATCTAAGCATATTTTTTACCTACCTGGGGTACCCTACCCTGGTATCTTCCGCCACTTAAACTCCCTGAGCTGTTTCTTGGTCCTAGGCCAACTCCTCATCCCCCCACCCTGCAATGTTATATATGGATTGTCTATGGGATTAGTCCTTTGATCTCTTTCTCTGCTATCATCTGCTCTTTTCTCTTCTTTTTCCCCCAAGAACACAAGGGGACAGAACATAAGGCTCCCAGCTTCTGCAATTTCTCTGGTATTTCAAAGAGAAGTAAAACCATCCTTCCTTCATCTCCCCATTTCAAACTCCAGCTTTGTTTGTTGTGTGTGTGTGTTTGTGGGGTGAGATTCTGATACATGTAAAAATACAGATCTGGGTAAACAAACCAAGGCAAACAACAAATACTAAACACTGAGGAAGCCATAAAATTTCTAGAAATAGAAAAGGTATTGATGGTGTTTTTTCTGTCTTTGCTATAATATAAAGGAGATTAGCCCCTACTCTTCTGCTCTAGAGGTTGTCCAGGTAGCTTCTAGTGTTTATCTTGCCAGCCAGCCCTTCCGGTCCTGTTTGAGCTGGGTTTGTATGACTGCTGGTTCCGATGAGGATCTCTGCTTCCCAGTTATCCCCCTGGACACAGGTCAACTGGTTATGCCTTCTAGCCCTGAGTCAAAGAGAACTATATTCTGCAGCTGTCTTTGTACTGCTGAAGTCTGTGCCGGGATCACATCCAATAAATAAGGAGATTATTTTTCTGGGTACTTCCCAAACATTCTCCCCAGGGCGTAAGGTCACCGTGCGTTGACTGAGAAGTTCTCTGCTTTGTCCCTTCTTGAGGTCTTTTTAGCTCTGGTTCCTAGAAATCTATTCTCTGCTCCGACCTGTTTTTCTCTGTCTTCTTTAGTTTGCCTGAAACGTATTTCATTAGCTAGTCCAGTTATCAAGCCTGGCTGTGAGGTTCAGCTTCTTCACTAACAACATTGGCTCCTTCTAATCTCCTTGAACAGAATTCTATTTGGACCCATTTATAGTGTCCAAGAGTATTCATTCTTTTAGGCTAAGGTTCAGCTTTTGTCTTCGGCTCACTTGGAGAATGAAATGGCAACTCTCAACACGTGCATTCCTTGAAAGAGCCTCTGTTCCCCTTTCTTGGCAGCATTATTAAACTTAAACTAAGAATCTGCATTTTATATCTTATAAAATAATTTTAAAAAACCAAACCAAACCAAACCAAACCTGTTGCCATCTAGTCGATTCCGACTCATAGCGACCCTACAGGACAGAGTAGAACTGCCCCACAGAGTTTTCAAGGAGCGTGTGGTGGATTCCAACTGCCGACCTTTTGGTTAGCAGCAGTAGCTCTTGACCACTACACTATGAGGGTTTCCCCAAAAGAATTACATAAGTTAAAAAAAAAAAATCCAAATTATTCAGAAGCATGTTTCACATACACATATACACACACATACATCTGTAATAATCCCAATGAAAAGATTTTTGAAAAGTAATTTGGTTCAAAACAATTAAGGTATCTAAAAAGGCAAGATTTCTAGTCCTAGACAAACCACTAAGTATTTTTCATCCATTTAGGAAAAAAATGCTAAAAATAATGCTTTTATGTAGTCTTCTCTTTGGTTTATTTCCAGATTTTACTTACGTTTTATTTTTTGCTTCCAGACAAATACTAAATGAGAAGATACCAGTTATTTACTCTCTGGTATTTGATTTGAAGGTATAAAATCACTGCTCCTGTAAACCTTAGGCAAATTCTAAAGAGATGGGTCTTAAACTTGTTTTTAAAAATTTATATTTCACCACGTGGGAATAATTGCTGGTAAATAATACCATAACCAGTGTATGTGTTTAGAATGAAGTTTCTCTTCTCTGTTTGCAAAATTGTCATATGACAGAGTATTTCACATCCTGCACATGAATGCACGAAGACAACCATTTCAATTTGAATTGCTGTCACTTATTGTATATAAAATTCTCTCTAGTTTACAACACACTTTTATGCAAGATGCTTCTTAATTTTCACATGAATCACATCTTCTCACTTGTTTTTCTACAACGTTGAAATGTGTCATTATACATATTAATTCCATTGCAGATATTTACTTAGTATGCTACACTATACTCACATTTTTAAAATGTGCAATATTTCCCAATGAAGGTTAATGGAAAAAATAAACAGTTCCTGCATTTTTTTCTAGTACCTGTACCAAAAAAAGTTGAATTTCTTTTTGTTTGTTAATGTATCATTAAGATACTAGAGCAATACTATCCAATAGAAATATAATGCAAGCCACAAATAAATAAAAAATTTCTAGTAGCCACATAAAAATGTGTAAAATTAATGTTAATAATATATTTTATTTAACCCAATATATATCCAAAATATTATCATTTCAACATGTAAGCAATATAAAAATTTATTAATGACATATTTTACATTTCTTTTTATATTAAGTCTTCATAATCTGATGTGTATTTTCCACTCAGCACATCTCAGTTTAGATGCTAAGTATTCATCAAAAATATCTTATATGTATTTAGATTTCATAAAATTTACAGCTGAAAAAAGAAATTTACATACCTAAGTTGCTCCAAACAAACTTGAAAATGTTCCAATAGCTGAATCAAGTACCAAAGAATCATTTTCCTGAACATTCACATCCACACTGGCAAATAATTGACTTGGCTTTGAAGCAAAAGCATCAGTTGCAAAACTACATCTGTCTAAGTTAAGTAAACTTGCTAATTTTTGCATCAACTCAGTGTTAATAACATTGAATTCAGTGGGGTATTGCATAATCAAAAAACAACTCTAAATTTATCAGTATCAACAAAGCCTTCACATTTTTCTTGTACTTTTGCAGTCAGTTTACATAATGCTGTCAACTACAATTAAAACCTTATGCGTATTCATACATGTTAGAAAATATGTCAAATCATTATTATTGATTTATATTGTGAAAAGTTTCCTTCTGTAAAGATTTACAGCCTTGGAAACCCTATGGAACAGTTCTGCTCTACTCTGTAGGGTCTCTATGAGGCAGAATCAACTTGAGGGCAATGGGTTTATGTAGCTTGATCACAAATAAGTTTATCCTTTTTCTTTGGAGCTTCAAATTTAGCTTGTTAATATGCAGTATGATACTGTTGAAAAAATGTGTCTGCTATTTTTTGTCTTTGATTATTAAATATTTGGCTAGCATTCCTTTTGTTTCAGAAAAATACTGAAGTTTGCACTGCAGTAAATGTTTAAAAACTCTTCCATGGCTCAACCAGTTAACTTTCACAAAGAACACAAGATCATTATTTTCATTGCTTTCTATCTTTTCAATATTTCCATATACTGCTGATGATTCGAATCATTTGCACAGGTATACTGAAAGGTTTTGCTAACTGTATCCATGACATTTTTCATAGAGTCTGCTTCAGAAATCCGAGCACAAATATTGTGAATATATATCACATAATGGTATAAAGCAATAAGAGAACATCAGTTTCGTCTTTAAGATTATAATAAATCTGGGTGTTATGAATTGAATCGTGTCCCCAAAAAATATGTGTCATAAATCCTAACCTCTAAGCTTGTGGTTATAATCCCATTTGGGAATGAGTTGTCTTTATTATGTTAATGAGGCAGGATTAGTGTAGGGTATATTGTGAGTTGATCTCATTTGAGATATAAAAGAGGTTAAATAAGCCAGCGAAGAAGAGATGGGAGAAGAGAGATGCTAAGCCACGTGAAGATCACCCAGGAACAGAAGCTCGAAACAGACAAGGACCTTCCTCCAGAGCCGACAGAGAAAGAAAGTCTTTCCCTAGAACCAATGCCCTGAATTCGGACATCTAGCCTCCTAAACATCGAGAAAATAAATTTCTGTTTGTTAAAGCCAGCCATTTATGGTATTTCTGTTACAGCAGCAGTAGATAACTAAGACACTGGGTTCTCTGGACTCAGTGTGTCTTTGTCTTTCTCTTGTACGAATACATAGAGAAGACAATTTCTGGGATCAGCTCTAACAGGTTTATTTTACTTGTGTCAAGTAAAAGGCGTCAGTCAGGCTGACTCGCAAGGAGAAGCAAGGCTAGGGCTTATACGGGTTCAGTGGGGACAGCACAGCAATGAATATTCAGTGGGTTTCTTCGAAGGGGTGCGTACTCCTTGGAATGGTAGTGCATACTGACACTAGGTTGCACGCGCATCTAGATCCAAGATGGAACCTGCTGATATTCAGCGTGGAGTCCCCTCTGCAGCTCTCAGCATCACTTATTATGGGATATGGCACAGGCGCACTGATCTTCTGTATTACTTCGCCCCCTTCGGTGGGCCAAAACAGGGGTCACACTTTGTTCTTCTGCACATGTGGAGCCTGTAAGATGAGGAAAGGGACTAGAAAAACACCAAGAAAGTAGTAACTCATGATTTGTCCTAATGTTATTTTATGTTGACAGAATGTGGTTCCTGTTTACCCAACTTCTAGGTGGTAGTCTTTTTTTTTTTTTCTTTTTTTTTTTATATTTTATTGTACTTCAGGTGAAGGCTTACAGAACAAATAGTTTCTCATGAAACAGTAGTACACATGTTCTTTTATGACATTGGTTAACAACCCCACAACATATTAACCCTCTAACTTCTCAACCTTTTTTTTGGTGAAAATACACATAGCCAAAGATACACCGTTTCAAAAATTTCTACCTGCACAGTTCAGTGACATTGACGCTCTTCCAGTTGTGCTGCTATTCTCACTTAAGATGAAGGCTTACAGAACAAAATAGTTTCTCATTTAACAGTTACTACACATGTTGCCCTATGACAATGGTTAACAATCTCAGAACACATCAACAATATCCTTACTCAACCTTGGGTTCCCTATCACCAGCTTCCTTGTCCCCTTCTGCCTTCTGGCCCTTGTCACTGGACTCCTGTACCTCGTTAGTCTCATTTGGTTTTACGGGGCTGTCCACTCCCAGGCTGAACAGTGAACCTTGGAGGTAGCTTCACCACTGAGCTAAAAGGGTGTCTGGGGGCCATACTCTCGAGGTTTCTCCAGTCTCCTTTAGGCCAGTAAATCTGGTCTTTTTTTTTTTTTTTTGTGAGTTAGAATTATGTTCTACATCCTTCTCCAGCTCTGTCCAGAACCCACTGTTGTGATCCTGGTCAGCAGTCAGTGGTGGTAGCCAGGCACCATCTAGCTGTACTGGACTCAGTCTGGTGGAGGCCTTGGTAGCTGTGGTCCATTAGTCCTTCGAACTAATCTTTTCCTTGTATCCTGTTCTCTTCATTCTCCCTTGCTCCCAAAGGGATGAGACCAGTGGAGTATCTTAGATGGCTGCTCACAGGCTTTTAAGACCCCAGACACTACTCGGGGTGGTAGTCTTTTAACAGCTGTTTTATTCTGCCAGCACAGTTAAGTTAACGCTATCTGTCTCACTAACATGCCTAGAGTATTGTCCTTCATGATAGAAACTGATTTCTTCATATCTAGCTGAAATTTATTTTTGATTGGTATAAAAGATTAAAAAATATTTATGCCAGGAGTTTGCTTTTTCAGGCCACAAATTGACATTTCTTCAGAAGTTTGGAAGTCCTTTGAGACAAAACATACCCAAAGTATTAATTGGGCAGGGTTTTGTATATTGCATGACTCATCTAAAGCTAAAGAAATGTACTTGAAATTTTTAAATTTTTGATATTTTAAAATTTGAAATAAATTGATTTAAATATCAAAGTTAAAATTTTGATGTTTTCAAAATTTGATATTGTTAGAAGAAAAGTATTCATTCTATGGGTAGTTATTTAGTGATGTAATTGACATTATCTCACTTTTTGCAAAATATTATCTTTAGTATTTTCAAATATAAAATTTTTGTAATTAAAATATTAATTTATTTTACCTTCTCATCCCTTTCCCTGACTTTTTACAGACCAGAGGAGAATAGTGGCGGCTAGTAAATAGTGGCAGAACTGAGACTTTAAACCTAGTTCTTATGATTCTGAGCTGAGAGATCTTGCCCCCATACCATGCATGAGATTAAAATCAATCAGTCTTTGAGGATCACAGCTTTGAGTTTCTAGCACTCTAGAACTTTTGGGAAACCACTTACAATCCGTTTGCCATTATCAGAAAATGAAAATATAATAATACCTACCTCACAATTACCAACAGCAACTAAATTATTGTAAATTGACAAAAGTTTTAAATACTGTGATTATAGATCAAGCATATCTCATACCCCCTCCTGACTAGTTATACATTTGGAACTTAAAAGTAAATAAAATCAAAGCAGGATGTTAAAGGAAACAGTTTAGCAGTTATTTGGACAACATATCAAAAGTAAAAAACATTTTTAATACAAAATAATGTGCACAACATTTCTGATTCTTACCTATCCCTGAGCCTGACTTCCACGGGTTAGCGATAGAGGGAAGATGGTTGTGGCACCCATTACTTGGCAATAAACAACAACAAAACTTGGAAGTTTAATGGTTCATATTTGAGATTATGTCAAAACGTCACATACCCAATAATAGCATTACTCCTGCTCTTAAGGGGCAGCTCTCACGGTCTACTCCCCATGTGATAGCTGCCAGTACCTGCAGAGCGGTGATGTAGTCATTTCTCTGACAGCGGGTGTTAAAGACTTGCAGCATCTGCCTAAACACCACCTATTATATTTTTAATGCTTCAGGTTTGCATAAAGAGCTAAATAAAGTAATCCTAGACAGTATTCCTAAGTATGGTTAAGTATGCTTAAATATCACCAGAGTTTGGTGAAAATGCAGACCTACTGAATCAAAGTGTATTGTGGTGGGGGCAGGGGCAGGCAGTTTTAAAAAGCACAACAGATAATTCTGATGCAGGTGATCTGAGTCCAAAATGGAGTATTTCCTCAGCCTGTTCTGAGGAGAGCTGTTTATCTATCCCAGGTTCTTAGAAACTCTGGCTCCCTCTGTCAACCTCAGTAGATTCTTCTATATATAATTTCAGTTGACTCTTCTAACTGTACAATTCTCTATAACCAAAAAACAAAACAACAACAACAACAAAAAAAAAAAAAAAAACCATTGCCTTCGAACAGCATTTCTCAAACTTTAATCATTTGGGAACTATAAAGATGCAGATTCTGATTCGGTAGCTTCAGGCTGGGGCCTGAGGTTCTACATTTCTAACTAGTGTTGGTGCTGCCGTCCCTTCAGGCTGTCATTTAAACAGCGAAGATCTTATGGTGAATCGTTATGAATCAATTCCAGCAATTGTTTTTACTAATACAGTGTTTAGCTTCTTTTCTAAGTCTCCCAACTTTTCTCTCAGGCACTTGAACATCCTTGGCTCTGCTTGCAGCCAAACCACCCACTGCCTTCAGGTCGATCCTGACTCATAGCAACCCTATAGGACACAGTAAATTTTTATGTAAATCTTTATGGAAGCAGACTGTCCCATCTTTCTCCCAAGGAGCAGCCTGGTGGATTCAAACCACCGACCTTTTGGTTTGCAGCCAAGAGCTTTAACCACTGCACCACCAGGGCTTCTTAGCAGATTATTTGTTACATCTGTAGCCTTAGAAGTCATTATTTAAATAACAGTTGTCTCCTGTGAAAAGAAAAATATCAAAACCTTTTCTTTTTCCTCAATGAGGCCTCCAAATGTCACTCTTAGTTTCTAGTAACAGTAAACAAATTTTGTACATTTTGTAGAATTGTAGTTAACTCTGATTCAAGGTAACACCACTTTTCCTTGGCCTGGAGATAGAGCCCTTTTGTCTCCTGGCCTCCAAGTGAAAGCAGGCCCACTTTTCCACGTGCACCTTCATGTTTGATGACTTCCTGGTGGTAAATTTGCAAAGCCTTCTTCAACTGGCAAGGTACTGGGCGACAGTCACTTCAAGTTAATTTGTCTTTCCACTTGGCAATCTATTGTTTGACATTTCTTTTTGTTTATTTTGAAATTCTAACCTCATCTGCATATCCTCACTGTTTAAATCAGGGACTTTATCCAAACAAGTCTTTGGAACCCATATAAACTTACCAATTTGAATCTGTGTTTAATTTTATACCTATTTCCAAGTGAGCCAGGAAGTTCTGGGGTTAAAGTATTACAACTAGGTCCTTCCCTGGACCCAGGTCTCTTGATCACCTAGAAAACAGTATATATTTAAGGCTTACTAAAAAAAAAAAAAAAAAAAATGTATCCCGGAAATTATGTCCTACACCACCTACAGAGTTATTTTTCTAGGCTTTGTGAATGCTTGGATAAGAATGAGTAAAAAAACATGTCTACACAAAAGCTGGTATGTAAATTTTTACAGCACCATTATTTATAATACCCAAAAATTGTAAATAACTCAAATGTCCATCAGCTTATGACTAGATGAACAAAATGTATATTCATACAATGGAATATTCCAAAAAACCAAAACCTGTTGCTGTCAAGTTGATTCCAACTCATAGGATAGAGTAGAACTGCCCCATAGGACTTCCAAGGAGCAGCTGGTGTATTCAAATTTGGTTAGCAGCCAAGCGCTTAAGCATTTCTCCATCAGGGCTCCAATGGAATACTATTTGGCCGTAAAAAGGAATGACATACTGATACACACTACAACATGGGTGAACTTTGAAAGCATTGCTAAGTGAAAGAAACCAAAAAAAAAAAAAAAAAACCATTGCCATCGAATCAGTACCAACTCATAGCGACCCTATAGGGCAGAATGGCTGGTGAATTTGTACTGCTGACTTTTTGGTTAGCAGCTGAGCTCTTAATCACTGTGCCACCAGGGTGTCAGTCAACAAAAGGCCATATGTTGAATGATTCCATTTATATAAAATATCCAGAATAGAGAAAGCTATAGAGACAGAACCTGGATTAGTGGTTTCCAGGGCCTGAGGAGGAGGGGAAAATGGAGTGTGATTTCTAATGGGTATGAGGTCTTTTTGGGAAAGTGATGAAAGTATACTGGAATTAGATAGTGGTGAGGGTGGCACAACTCTGAACACACTTAAAACCACTGAATTGTAACACTTTATTTTTATTGTTGTGCTTTAAGTGAAAGTTTACAATTCAAGTTAGTCTCTCATACAAAAATTTATACATACATTGTTATGTGACCCTAGTTGCTCAACCTATACTGTGACAGCACACTCCTCCTTTCCACCCCATATTCCCAGTGTTCATCAACCAGCTCCTGACCCTCTCAGCCTTCTCTTCTCGCCTCCAGACAGAAGCTGCCCATTTAGTCTCATGTATCTACTCGAGCTAAGAAGCACACTCTTCATGAGTATCATTTTATGTGCCATAGTCCAGTCTAATCTTAGTCTGAAGAGTTGGCCTTAGGAATGGCTTTACTTTTAGGCTAATGGAGAGTCCCGGGGCCATGTCTTCCGGGGTCCCTCCAGTCTCAATCAAACTATTAAGTCTGGTCTTTTCACTAGAATTTGAGTTCTGCACCCTACTTTTCTCCTGCTCCATCAGGGACTTCTGTTGTATTCCCTGTCAGGGCAGTCATTGGTGGTAGCGGGACATTATCTAGTTCTTCTGGTCTCAGGCTGATGAAGTCTCTGATTTATGTGGCCCTTTCTGTCTCTTGGGCTAATACTTTCCTTGTGTCCATGGTGTTCTTTATTCTCCTTTGCTCCATGTGAGTTGGGTCCAGTTGATGCATCTTAGATGGCTGCTTGCTAGCTTTCAAGACACTCACCAAAGTGGGATGCAGAACATTTTCTTAATAAACTTTGTTATGCAAGTCGACCTAGATGTCCCCTGAAACCATGGTCCCCAGATCCCCACCCCTGCTACTGTGTCCCTCAAAGTGTAAGGTTGTATTCAGGAAACTTCTTAGCTTTTGGTTTTGTCCAGTTGTGCTGACTTCCCCTGTAGTGTGTGTTGTCCTTCCCTTCACCTAAGATAACTCTTGTCTACTATCTAGCTAGTGAATACCCATCTCCCTCCCTCACCACCCTTGTAACCACCAAAGAATGTTTTCTTCTGTGTTTAAAACTTTTGTAGAGTTCTTATAATAGTAGTCTTATACAATATTTGTCCTTTTGCTACTGACTAAATTCACTCAGCATAATGCCTTCCAGGTTCTTCCATGTTATGTTTTACGGCTTCATCATTGTTCTTTATCGTTGCATAGTGTTCCATTGTGTGAATATACCATAATTTGTTTATCCATTTGCCCGTTGATAGGCACCTAGGTTGTTTCCATCTTTTTGCTATCATGAATACTGCTGCAGTGAACATGGGTGTGTATATATCTATTCGTGTGATGGCTCTTATTTCTCTAGGATATATTCCAAGGACTGGGATTGCTGGATCATATGGTACTTCTATTTCTAGCTTTTTAAGGAAGCACCAAATTGATTTCCAAAGTGGTTGTACTATTTTACATTCCCACCAACAGTGTATAAGTGTTCCAGTCTCTCCACAACCTTTCCAGCATTTATTATTTTGTGTTTTTTGGATTAATGCTAGCCTTGTTGGGGTGAGACAGTATCTCATTGCAGTTTTGATTTGTATATCTCTAATGGCTAATGATCGTGAGCATTTCCTCATGTGTTTGTTAGCCGCGTGAATGTCTTCTTTGGCAAAGTGCCTGTTCATATCCTTTGCCCATTTTTTAATTGGGTTATTTGTCTTTTTGTTGTTGAGGTTTTGCAGTATCTTGTAGATTTTAGAGATCAGACAATGATCGGATTTGTCATAGCCAAAAATTGTTTCCCAGTCTGTAGGTTGTCTTTTTACTCTTTTGGTGAAGTCTTTTGATTAGCATAAGTGTTTGATTTTTAGGAGCTCCCAGTTATCTAGTTTCTCTTCTGGTATTTGTGCACTATTACTTATGGTTTGTTGCATTATACACTTTAAATGGGTGAATTTTATGGTATGTGAATAACATTTCAATAAATCTGTTATTTTTTTTTAAATGATTTTTTTTGCAAATATCTACAAAACATTTGTTTTCTACAGTGTTTTTGGCACAGGAACCTCCTGCTAAATCCCTCAGCATTGTCTTTACCAATAAACTACAGGTCTTTTTCACTTATTTTGAGTGAAAAATAATTTTGCAACTTGAATGTTCTAAAAGTCAAAAGATCTGGATTTTTCTGCTCCAAGATCTGAGAGTTGTGCGCTGTGTGATTTTAGACCAAGTCTGGCCCTCAGTTTCCTCATCTATAAAAATGAGGATGGATTTGATGACCTGGTTCGGGCACACCTAGTAACTATTAGTTTCTCTGTAAAATTGAGTGGAAGATACCTGATGTTGTGGAAGGACTCCTCCAATCTTCTCTCCCAGAGAGCAGCCAAGTATTGCTGGAGAAGATCACACAACAGGTCATAATCACAAACTTCAAATGCGTACTCAGCACTGCCCAACAATACTGTGTTTCTCCAATCGGCTAACTCACGTATTCTCTATAATTGCCACTTCAAACTTTCTCCACTCTCAAAAATCACTCCCACACCCCCACCTCTACCTCTCTTTTCACTGTCAGCCTATTACCTTGTCTTTCTTCCACAAAGAAAATAGAAGCCAACAGACAACCATTCTTATCTCTCCATATCCTAATGCATAAATGTGTCTACATTCCATCTTCCTTCCTGTTGCAAGACAGGAGCCAGGTCTGTCCTTTGCAGTATGTAATTCTTCCACCTATGCTTTGGGGCCCATCCCACTTCCCTTCTAAGGAACCTGACACCGTTACTATTATCCCTTCTCTTTCCTAACTGGATCCTTTCCAACAAGTTTTAAACTTGCTCAAGCCTTTCCTATGAACAATACAGGTGGTCCCTGGGTTAAGAACAACTGACTTGCATACAATTGTAGTTACAGACTAACCCTGTAAAATTAACCCTATTATATTAAAAATTTTAGGTACATACAATGGTTTGTAGTAACAAATGGGCGCTACTTTGCAACACGCATCAAAATATTACTGAATGATTATGTTAAAGATGTTTTAACGTACACAAAAGTGTTTCTTTAAATGTTTTTTATGCATAGAAAGATACCAAAAAACCAAAAACCAAACCCATTGCTGTCAAGTCCATTTGGACTCGGTAGCAACCCTATAGGACAGAGTAGAACTACCCCATAGGGCTTCCAAGGAGTGGCTGGTGGATTCGAACTGCAAACTTTGGTTAGCAGTCTAGCTCTTTACCAGCAGACCACCAGGGCTCCATAGAAAGATACGCTATACACTAAGACAAACATTTGACTGATGTTAGATACGAACTGTACCTAAGTGTTCTGACTTACATACAAATTTGACTTAAAGACCTTTAGGAACGGAATTCATTCGTAATCCCAGGACTACCTGTATGTAGACATTGAACCCACCTGGTTGCTGGTATTTCTAGTTACCAGTTAAAGTATGGCCATTGATGGGCAGTAGCAGAACCACAATTTATAATTCACTTCATTGATGAGCTTTGGAATGAGATGATTCTTGGTTAATATCTTTTTTTATTTTGGGAAAAATTTGCATTGATTAAAATTTTATGCATTGATACTTTATTCATACTTTTATGTTGCACTCTTTCTAATTCCCATACACTGTGGCCATGTTTGTGTGATTATTTGCTTACTCTTTGTCTACTATCACTAGACTGTAAGCTTACCAAGGAACAGATTGAGTCTGTATCCCCAGCTGAACACATAATAAGAACTCAGTAAATATTTGTTGAATAAATGAACGAAGGAATGAAATTCTATAACACAGATAGAGCAGAGGACTAAATATCAGTTCATTTAAAATTAGGCTAGCTTATAGATGTTAAATGTTTTTAAATGTATTCTATATTATGATATCAAAAAATGAGCATTGGAATTTTTTAATTTTTTATTTAGGCCATGGAAGCAGGACTCTCAGAGGTGAAAAGTGAGTTACAGTCACGAGATGATCTCTTGAGAATTATAGAAATGGAACGATTGCACTTGCACAGAGAATTATTAAAAATGGGGGAGTTCCAAAATGCTCAAGAAAACAAAAAAAGGTATATTCTTTATATTTGACAATCTGAGAGAAATTGTTAAAACATGATGTTCAAATGGTTTTTAGAGTTTATATTTGAAACTAGCATAAAAAGCTTATTTGTTTTATATTTATATGCTCTTAGTGCATAATTTTAGATATTAAAAATAAAATTAATGGTTAATTATTTTATCTTAAAAATTAATATTTTTAATTAACCAGAAATTTACCTCAAGTTCTGATTTATGGATATTTATGTGTCACAAACCCATTCCGTCAAGTCGATTCCAACTCATAGCAACCCTAGGACACAGTAGAAATGCCCCATAGGGTTTCCAAGCTGCCAGCCTTTTGGTTAGGAGCCTGAGTTCTTAACCACTGCACCACCAGGGCTCCTATGTGTCACAATGAGTCAGAAATTCTCTTCAAACGTTTGTTCTTCAGGACATCAGAAAAACAATGTTTTTTATCAAACGTTTAATTATGTTGATAAATAAACCTTATTCCATATTTTTCAAAGGCTTTTCTTTGATTACCTAAAAACCTGATGTTAACATTTTAACTCTGCAAATGTTATATTTATTTTGGCCTCCAAACTCACCACCTTGTCAGTTCCATTAATTAGAACAGATTTTTTTTTCCTCTTTTAAAATCACACACATTTTATGTATACTATAACCACAAAGGAAATGGAACTGGTGAAGACAATTAAATGTTTATGCTTATGAACAGACAGTTTGGCTGCTTTGATTGTTCACTGATGTTCTAATTGTCATTAGAACTGAATCCTTCTCAAAATCAGAGAGCTAATGCCAAAACCAAGAATAGGATTTTAAAAATTGAATAGTCAAAATGGTGAGGATTATTTTATTGGAAAATGATTATATTGTTTTAAAGGCAATAATTATTCCTTCAAAGTTGTGGGAACTGCTAGCATTTCTTTGAGGTCTATACTCAACACAAAATGGCAAATTAAGATCCCTAAAAATGACCTATTGTGTGTCTCATCAAAGATGGTAGAATGCCTATTAGCCAGTCAGCGTTATTGAATACTTCGTATATAAGCTATATATCATCATCATCAATCATTAATAAATCTATTAGATATTTATTATGTGTAAGGCACTATTCCAGTGTGGTGACTTGGTGAGAAAGTCTTCACACAAAGAAAGAATTATGTGCCTAAAAACATAAAAAATTCATGGAAGAGCAAACCATTCAACCTGTGTCTAGCTGTGGTGTTGTGAAGTGCTTTGTAGGTACTTTCTGTAGTGCTATCTTGCAAGGCTAATGCTGAATACCAAACAGGCCACGTTTCCCTCAGTACGTGATTTTATCTAGAATCTTGGATTTATTCACTTTTTTTTTTACCAATACAATATTTTTGTTCTGCCTGATTGACATCCTTCATTTAAGTTTGCATTTATTTTGACCTCCAAAGTACATTGTTCTCATTTGAAGGGGATCCTTCAGTTCTAATATTCTGAAATTTGAGGAAAAGTTATGTATTTAACTTTTCACAGCTTCCATTATATTTTAGACTTCAGGCATAGTCTTTTCGGGATTCATCTTTCCCACTGAAAATTTCTAATCCTTTTAGCTTATTCTCCTGTGAATGCTGTTTTACTTGCTTTATTATTTTGGTTTCTTTTCTATGGACTCTTCCTCCTTTACAGTTGTATTACAGTGAAGCAGCCCAGACTACTAAGTAAAGATGCTCCATAGTTTTATAGAAGTCATAGAGTAATATTTTTATTCGTTTTCAGTACCTTTCTCTATAATGCTAAGATTTTTCTTTTTCTTTGTAGGAGTATCTTGGGCTGATACGTTCTGGGAATTATAAAAACAATTCTACCTCTCCTTTCCTACATGGCAACTAATAGTTCCTTTATATATTTATATTAGTGTTTTATGTTAGCCTGATTTAAATAGGTTTCTTTTTTGCACTTGTCCACGTGGAAGTTTGACATTTGTTCCATTCACTTTCCAAACTTTGTAAATTACTGTGAGGTTTTTACCATTCAGTTCAGCATTCTGCTGCCTTCAGTTGCTTAGGATGAATTAAAAAATAGGAAATTTCATTTTGTCACTTCTTCCAAAGCATAGCAAATAAAAATATGACTGATCCTGAAATAATGTTTTAGAAGAATACAGGATAAAATAGAATTGCTCACAATATTACTAAGTGGGAAACAAAAAGAGTTTTCAAAATAATGTGTACAGTGTATTCTGATTATAAGGAAAACATGTATTTATTTATATATATGCATAAAAGAAAAGACAACTAATATAGAAAAAATGCTAATGATGGTTTTTCCTAAATGATAAGATTACAGGAGTATACTATACTATTCTCCGTTTTGTACAGTTAACATATATATTTGATGATCAGAAAAAAGCAGTCTAGTCTAGACACATGTACCTCAGGGATACCATTACTAATATATACCTTCTGGAAGGTCTTTTATTTTCAGTCTTTACATTTGTTATGTCTCCATGATTGCTTAGATTTTGTTTTGTGTGTGTGTGTGGTTTAAGTTTTTGATGTGTGGAATTTTTCCAAAAGTTCTTTGGAAGTCTAAAATTGTGCTCACTGCAAGCTAATGGATCAACCATTCCTCAAAACACTGGATTCAACTAGATTAGTAAAGCCTGACATCTGATAGAAAACATGCTGCTTTCTCTGCCTGGTTATCTTTAATTTTGTGTTCTCATGATTTTTATTTTACCAACTTGCCTGATTTGGAAGTGAACATTACTTGCTCATAGTTCTCCAAATTTCCTGTCGGAATTGTACTTTTTATACTAATATCTGCCTTTCCATTGCTGTTGTTGTTGTTAGGTGCTGTTGCGTTGGTTCCAACTCATAGTGACCCTACATACAACAGAACAAAACACTGCCCGATCCTGCACCATCCTCACAGTCATTGTTATGTTTGAGCCCATAGTTGCAGTCACAATGCCAATCCATCTCATTGAGGGTCTTCCTCTTTTTTGCTGACCCTTTACTTTACCAAGCATGATGTCCTCCAGGGGCTGATCCCTCCTGATAACATGTCCGAAGTATGTAAGACGTAGTCTCACCGTCCTTGCTTCTAAGGAGCATTCTGGTTGTATTTCTTCCAAGGCAGATTTGTTCATTCGTTTCGCAGTCCATGGTATAGTCAGTATTCTTTGCCAACACCATAACTGAAAGGTGTCATTCTTCTTCGGTCTTCCTTATTCATTGTCCAGCTTTCATATGCATATGAGGCAATCGAAAGTGCCATGGCTTGGGTCAGGTGCACCTTAGTCTTTAGTGTGACATTTTTGCTTTTCAATACTTCAGAGAGGTCTTTTGCAGCAGATTTGCCCAATGTAAGTCGTTTTGATTTCTTGACCACTGCTTCCATGGGTGTTGATTGTGGATCCAAGTAAAATGAAATCCTTAACAACTTCAATCTTTTCTCCGTTTATCATGATGTTGCTTATTGGTCCAGTTGTGAGGATTTTTGTTTTCTTTATGTTTTTATGTTGAGGTGTAAGCCATACTGAAAGCTGTAGTCTTTGATCTTCATCAGTAGGTGCTTCAAGTCTTCTTCACTTTCAGCAAGCAACTTTATGTCATTTGCATAACGAAGGTTGTTAATGAGTCTTCCTCCAATCCTAATGCTGTGTTCTTCTTCACATAGTCCAGTTTCTCGGATTATTTGCTCAGCATACAAACTGAATATATATGATGAAAGGATACAACCTCGACACACACCTTTCTTGACTTTAAACAATGCAGTATCCCGTTGTTCTGTTCTAATGACCGCCTTTTGGTCTATGTACAGGTTCCTTATGAGCACAATTAAGTGTTCTGTAGTATCCATACATGGTTGCAATTCCATTTTATAAATTCAGCAGCCAAAGAACGGGTGTATTTGAGTTCTCTAGGTTAGACTGTCAGATGTAATCATTTTTTGATCACTTTTATGGAGTAGCTGTTCCCCTTGGATTTCTCTTGGTGTAGTTCTTTTTCTGTATGCAGAACCAAGGCTGATGCATTTCCTGTTTTGATGGGTTCCCAGGCTAGTTTACTATAGAAAGCAGTTTTCTGTTCTTATCCAAAAATCTCATCTACATATGCAGTTTCAGTAAATGAATCTTCCCATTTTTGATGTACAGATGGAGTTCCATGTTAATTGCCACCTTTTACATTGTTTCATTAAGACCAATCGCGCTCACTTAAAGATGTAAATACTAACGGGATCTGAATGTATTAGAACGTGCAATTTCTGTAACTAGATATGTTTCCAACAAACTAATGACATAACTCTGCAACCTACAATGGTCTAAGTTAACAACAGAGTCAAAACAATTTATCAAGTTAAGCTTAATTTTTATTCATGATTTTAATTTGTAGACTTGAATCATCTTATTCACCTTGTATTAAAGAACCAGAAAGGAAAAGGAAAGAACTGTTTTCAGTGGCTCCAGATCAACCAAATCATGGAAAGGAATTGAACAAGGTATGGAAAATAATGAGCTTCATTCTTCTAGGTAGATCTAAAGTCTTTGAATATAAAGGGGGAAAAAATCTTGCCTCTCACTCCCTTCCTTTTCCTTCTATAGTTTCTTCTAAGATAATAACCTATCAAGCTGTCGATCCCTACATTCTTCGTGTGGTACTACAAAAAACGTAAACCTTAAGTCATCCCACTGTCACTGGAGACTGCCCCCTGAGATTTGGAGGGCCCATGGCTCCATGAGAAGTGGTTTATAGCAAGAATGTTGAGAGCACAGACTCTGGTGCTCAGCCACGTATTTAGTGCATAAGCTTGGGGAAGCTGCCTATGCAGATTGCTTAGGATCCTCATTTCCAGGATGGGGATAATTAGTACCTACCTCATATGGTTGTGATGAGGATTAAATGAGCTATTAACAGCTACCACTTAAATAGCACTTTTACTGCATGCCAGGAACTGTTCAAAGTGTTTAACAAATCCTAATTCATTTATTCCTCACAGCCATCCTATGAGTTAGATATTAATATTGTCCCCTTTTACATTTGAGAAAACTAAGGCACAGAGAAGTTAAGCAACTTGACCCAGCATTACACAGCTAAGTGGCAGTTGCCAGATTTGAACCTAAGTGGTCTGGCTCCAGAATCCATACTCTTTCTCTAAGTTAAAATCCATGAGATAATGCATATAAAGTGCTTAGAATAGGCCTGGCTTAGAAGAAGCACCTAGTCAGCATTGGCTACTATTATTTTTGGTTATATCCACATTTTTTCCTTGAGTACCTAACATGTGCCAGAAACTCTGCCAGGAGCTTAGGAATACAAGGAGGATTAAGACCTGGGCAATGTCCTTGAAGAGCCTCTGGTTTTCTATTCTACAAAAAAAAAAAAAAGGTATTCCCTTCTCCCCCAGTAAAATCCAGTAATGCCTTTCTTTTCCCGTGAGTTTATTGCAGATGATATTTACCTCTCTAGCCTTTGGGTTTGAGGATCAGAATATTCAATACTATATAATCTAGACAATTGTTAAATGTAAGAAAAAGCTGGGCATGGCTTTGACTTACGATCTCGTGCCTGGCTCAGTGCCTGGCACACAGTAAGTGAAAACATTAAGGCTAGGTTCTCTCATAATTGTGTAGGCTCATAGACAGAGCTGTTTGTATAAATTCAACAAACATTTATACTGAGCATCTAGTAGGACTATAACTGTTCTCTTAATTTCTGTAGGAGATACAATCGTGAAATACAGATCTTGTCTCCCAAAGAGTAACTGTCAAGGAACTGTTAGAGGTTATGTGTAGGAAGATGTTATGAATTAATGATTATCTTCTCTATATTTTGAACACTTTATACCATGTAATTCCATGAAAGTGATTTTACTGATATTTAAAAATATAACTTAAAAAAAAAAACCTGTTCTTCCCTGGTGTCCCAAGTGAATGCATTATGATAGAAAAGATTGATGAAAGCTAACTAAAGTATAGTGACACTGTTCTGAACCTCACAGAAATAGATAGGGTAATCAAACTTTGAGTCATGTAAAGAATCTACTAGTTTGCACAGTTTTGCTATGGAACGAGAGACTATGAGGCACAAATCTTTCTGTAGGTTCTTGGAGACCACTAGATTGTGCAATGTTGTGCAGAAAAGGTAACAAATGGATTGCATATAAATAGCTACAGCTTCCAAGAAGTGTTTGTGGGAGAGCATTTTCATTCTCTTGTAATAAAACCAACAAAAGCCATGACTCTTACAAGTGTTTAATTTTCCTTCTCTTTTTTCAGTATGAAGCTATTTTTAGTAATTCATTTTATGATAAAATAGGCATTTTTAATAAAGATAAAAGTCATTTGGAGCTCAGATAAATTAATCTCATTTAGAAAGAAGCTTTGCAGTATAGCATGTTGCTTTAATATTGAAATGTTGTAAAATAATAAAGTTTACTCCTTTTTCATAAGAGTGTATTTATTTTTTTACACTTTTAAAGTTTCATTTTAAGAGGACCATGTTAAGCTACTCCCGTCAGGGACCTACTAGAGGTTAAATATAGAAAAGGCGTTAGGAATTAATGATTATTTTCCTTATATTTTAAACCCTTTTTTTTCCTTATCTGGCTTCCTTTTTTTTTTTAGTTTTGATGAAAATATACACAACAGAACATACACCCATTTAACAATTTCTCCGTGTACAATTAAATAACATTGATTACAGTCTTCCATATTTTGAACACTTTTATACCACATAATCCCATGAATCCAGACTGAGACAAACTTTACAAAGTAAATAACGCCATTGCCTCATCAAATAAATTGTAAGGGAAAACACTGGAGATAGAATGGATGGATTAAAATAAACTTGTAATATTGTCCTCGGGGTTAGAATACTTAGCTTTAGTCTCCTAGTCTCCTCCCTTGCTCTCAGGATGAATAATTTAGGCCAGTCACTTCCACTTCCCATCCCCGTGAGTCTTTTCTTTGTTTCATCTGTAAAATGCTGAGATTTGACCATGTGATTTCTAAAGTCGTGTCCAACTCTGAAATTCTAAAAAATTTAGTAGTAAGAATAGATTCAGATGAAGGGATGGTGGCCTAAAGCCTGACGACGGATCAAATTTGCCTTCTGGACACGTGCACATTCATGTTAGGTCATCCCACACTAGGCATCACTCCTAGAACCCAGCTTTTTCTGAAGAGTGAACCACCTTCTAGGGCTCAACCCACAAGAGGTGGCATAGTACAGTAGGTAAGGTCACAGGTTCTGGAATCAGACCACATTTCACCCATAATTTTCTAATCTGCAAAACAGAGTAATAATGGTCCTGACCTCACAGAACTGTTGTGGGGACTAAATGAAATGATGCATGTAAAGTACTTAGAACACACATAAAAAAGTGTGGACCATAGTTAGATTCTGTTTCAAATAAACAAACTCAAAAAACATTTATTACATTTTGGAGCAAATTTTAAATGTGAATACTGACTGAATATTTGATGATATTAAGGAAATATGGTTAAGTTTTTTAAGATATGATGATAGTATTCTGGCTGTGTTTTTTTTTTTTTTTTTTTTTTATTGTACTTCAGGTGAAGGCTTACAGAACAAATAGTTTCTCATTAAACAGTAGTACACGTATTGTTTTATGACATTGGTTAACAACCCCACAACATGTCAACCCTCTAACTTCTCAACCTTTTTTTTTTTTGGTGAAAATACACACAGCCAAAGATACACCATTTCAAAAATTTCTACATGCACAGTTCAGTGACATCAACTACTCTCTTCTAATTGTGTTGTTATTCTCACTTAAGATGAAGGCTTACAGAACAAAATAGTTTCTCATTTAACAGTTACTACAAATGTTGCCCTATGACAATGGTTAACAATCTCCCAACACATCAACAATATCCTTACTCAGCCTTGGGTTCCCCATCACCAGCTTCCTTGTCCCCTTCTGCCTTCTGGCCCTTGTTATTGGACTGCTGTACCTCGTTAGTCTCATTTGGTTTTACGGGGCTGTCCACTCCCAGGCTGAATGGTGAACCTTGGAGATAACTTCACCACTGAGCTAAAAGGGTGTCTGGGGGCCATACTCTCGAGGTTTTTCTAGTCTTCCTTTAGGCCAGTAAATCTGGTCTTTTTTTTGTGTGTGAGTTAGAATTATGCTCTACATCCTTCTTCAGCTCTGTCCAGAACCCTCAGTTGTGATCCTGCTCAGAGCAGTCAGTGGTGGTAGCCGGGCACCATCTAGCTGTGCTGGACTCAGTCTGGTGGAGGCCTTGGTAGCTGTGGACAGTTAGTCCTGCGGACTAATCTTTTCCTTGTATCCTGTTCTCTTCATTCTCCCTTGTATGTGGTTTTTTTTTTTTTTTTTTAAAGAGATATACTCAAAGGTTTAAAGATGAAATGGAAAGAAAAAAAAACAATTTAACAAGTAAGTTCTCTGAGGTAAATTCATATAAATCTCTTTGTGGATGGCCTCTACTTTGCTCTCTAGCCTTATTTCTCACAGGACTTGAAGGCCCAGCCACTTCAAACTCCTTTTAGTTCACTGAGTAAGCCCTGCTCTATCTTACTGCATCCTTTGCCTGGGAGCCCTTCTCCATCACTATCTCCTGACTGACTTCATTCATCCTTCAGTATTCAGTTCTGATGTCCTCCTCCTCTGGGAAGTCTGTTCTGACATCTGCTTCACTATATACCCTTGACATCTATTACTACACTGTGTTGTAATTGTCTGTTTATTTTTCTGTTTCTTTTATTAGACTGTGATTTTTTTTTAGGTCAATGATTGTGTACTTATCTCTGAATCTCAAGAATTAGGAACGGTGAATGGTGGGGAGAACAGTTGGAGGTGTTTGTTCAAGAAAGATGTTGAGAGGCTGGACTAAGACAGTGGTTACAGGAATAAAGAGCAAAGGCCAGATTTAAGAAAGGTTGAAATAGAATGGACAGAATTTGCTGCCCGATTGGATTTGGGAGGATGAGAGTGGAGAGGAGTCCAAGATGATCCAGAAGTTTCTAAATGCAATGGTTAGCCAAGATTAAGAGTGTAAGAGACTACAAAGGCTTAAGCAGGGGAGGAGGTGATGCATTTTTGTAGATACATTAAGTTTGAAGATTATTGTAACATGATTCTGAAAAGCATAATTAGTATCAGTCATAAAGTGCAGCATAATTTAGTCCAAGAATTATGAATTCAAGGCCAAGCGTCCTCAGTTCTAGTCTCAGTTCTGTCAGTTATTAGCTTTATGACCTTAAGCAAGTAACTTAACCTCTCTAAGCCAAATTTTTCTTCATAAAAAAGTGTTTGATAATACTTTCTCCATCTTCCAGTTAAGGTAGGTGTCAAAAAAATATGTGACCATGGCCAGTAAAAGCTTTAAGCGGCTCTATAGATAAAAGAATTGTTAATATTTCCTGGAATATATCTGCTGCAGATAAGAAGCCAGCTCTATCAGGAGGAAGAGTACCAGAGCTCTGAGCAGGAAAGAATGAGGAATGAAATCTCTGACCTAACAGCAGAGCTTCGTCAGAAGGAGATCACTATAGCAACTATCATGAAGAAAGCTGCCCTTCTGGAAAAAGAGCTAAAAACGGAGTTAGAAATAAAAGAAAAAATGCTAGCAAAACAACAGGTATGTGAGCAGGCAGGACAGCACCTGTCCTAGGCAACTCTCCTGCTCAGTGCTGATAATAGCTCTCATTATTGGCTAATAAAGGTATTGCTTTTCTCGGCATTGTTTCTAAGACTAGCATCACAGAAATGCTTAGTGGCATTACGTATAATCTTTGTGACATTAAAAAAAAAAAGTGCTAGCACAAGATAATTAAATCACATTGTAACATTTTCCTGTAGTCAGTACTCTGATCACTTCACACAGTATGATCTAGTCAAAGATTACTTCCTGAATTTGTTTTCTATAGCTTCCCTTCCATTGACATTTTTATCTTAAAAAATCTATATTCCAGCTTTTCTTAGACACTTCCCACTGCCCCATCTCACATACTTATTTTAGAAGTTAAAAATGAATGTCGAAATATGAAAATCAGTTCATATTTACGTAACATTCGCTCAGTGCACAGCATGGTACATGGGGAAAAACAAGCTTGTAACATTCTGCTGTTAAAATACTGCAAGTAACTTCCAAATTCATCATTCAACCGTCCTTCCTTTCTTCTTCCCTCCCTCCCTCTTTTCCTCTTCCCCTCCGTCGTTCCTCTCCTCTTCATCCTTCCTCCTTCCGTTCCCTTCCCTTCCCTTTCTTCTTCCTTCCTTCCATTTTTAAAATCCCTCAATTCCTTCCTCATCATCAAATTGGTGAGCTGCTGTTGAAAGCATAGGATGTATCTGCTTCTTTCCTCCAAATCTAGACGTTTTCAGAGCTCTATTCAATACCCTTCTAGGCATATGAGGATCACTTCACACATAGCACAGCTGTTTAAATCCTGTTCATTATAAAAACAGAAGAGATTCAGCTTTGCCCAATTATTAGCTTTCAACTGTGATTAATTCATACAATGCACAGGAAAACAGCACAGACAGCGTCTTGGTTATTTAGTGCTGCTGTAACAGAAATACCACAAATGGGTGGCTTTAACAAACAGAAATTTATTTTCTCACATTTTAGGAGGCTAGATATCAGAAATTAGGGCACCGGCTCTAGGAAAGGATTTCCCTTTCTGTCAGTTCTGGGGGAAGGTCCTTGTCTCTTCTCAGCTTCTTTTCCTTGGCTCTTTGGTGATCTTCATGTTGGCATGGTATCTACCTTCCCCCATCTCTGTTCTTTTGCTGCTTGCTTAATCTGCTCTTTTTATATCTTAAAAGAGGTTGATTTAAGACACACCCTACACTAATACTGCCTCATTATCACAACAAAGAAAACTCATTCCCAAATGGGATTATAACCACAAGTACAGGGGTTGGGATTTACAACACATTATTTTGGGGGGACACAGTTAAATCCATAATAGACAGGATATACCTGCATGGGAAAGAATATTTTACATCAGGTGTTAACAATGATCTGAGTAGTTGGAATACGAATGATTTTTATTTGTACCTTTACATTCTTCTGTATTTTCTAGGTTTTTGTCAGTGAGCCTATATTTTATAATGCAGGAAAGTAAATCTTTTTAAGGGAAGTGTTTTATATAGAAATGAGCCTAGATAAATAAAAAGGCAGATAATACTATGTCTAAGTACCATCAAGTAGAAGAAATCAGGAAAGGAAAAATAAAATAGGAGACAAAATGAAGTAGTCGCATTAAAAAAGTAGGATATTTGGCAGAAATTCTAAAAAGAACAGAATTAAGCATGAAAGTCATATATTGTGCATTGTAAAAATTAGGTAGTGAAGAAATTTAATGGACAGTGTTGTTCAAGCATGTTTTAAAAATTGTGATTGGTGATAAAATGCATATAATAGAAAAGTAAGTGAGAAATGGAATTTTTGAATTGGAAGGGAAAAAAGTAAATGAGTGATTATTGTAAGTATCTGTCTCTAAGTTAACACTGATACAGAAAAGGGGAGTAAAGTCGGGCCTGCTAAAGTTTTAAGATAGGATAGAAGAACTGAACAAGAATACCTGATTTATGATGATAATGCCTAATAAGAAAAGTGTATCTCTTCACCAACACTTCAAAAATACATGTATTGACAAAAATAATAATAATAATTTGAATAGAATTTTAAGTTTTTTTTAGATGAATTTTATATTCACCTAGTAATCTTCTTTCAGGTCTCAGATATGAAATATAAAGCTGTCAGAACGGAAAACACACATCTGAAAGGAATGATGGGAGATTTGGACCCTGGACGGTACATGGTAATATGCTGAAATCATTCAGTAAATTGAACAAAGAGATTACTTAGTTGGTCAAGATTTACCCAGACATCATTTACTTCCTACATGTTGCAGGAGTTGGGGTGGCAAATAATTTTGTACTTCAGTTGAACTTCTGGTTTTCGCTCCTATGTTCTTTTCTTAGATTGGGGTCAGTTCTGATCATTTCTCCAAACATTCCAAACATGCTATAGCTTAGGTTTTGCTCTTGTGTTTCATCTGAAATCCTACATCCTATGTGGCCCCATTCAAGTGTCACTCTTTCTTTCCATGAAGTCGTCCCTGAAATCCCAGTCAAAATAAATTGTTCCACCTATACTTGGTTTGTATTTCAGTCTGACTTGTTTTATAGCTTGTCACTTTCCCACTGGATGACAGGCTCCTTAGGGATGGGGACCATGTTCTATTAATGTTTGCATCACCAGCACCTCACAGCACAAGGGTACAGTAGGTGTTCAGTTGCATGTTGATTGAATAAAAAGAGAGATGAATAAATTAATGATTGAGGATAAGAAGTTCTCGCTTTAACCAGGGGTTCTACAGGTTTATACAAGAGAACTTACGTAGGCTGTATGCCTTCCATGTCAATGGTTGCAGATAACACTCCAGGGGTGATTTTTATATATAAATACTAGAATTTTTTTTAATTGAACTAATGAAATGTTGTTGATTGCTTAGCATTTATTTCTTTGAAATAAAATAATTTTTTACCATCTGAGGAATGGAGAGGATAAGAGATGAGTATGGTAACTACTTTACCTGGCCTTAGGTTTCTCAGTTGTAAAATGAAGGAGTTGGATTAGGCACTCTCCACAGTCCATTCTTAGGCCATGAAACTATTAAAAAAACCAGTTTCAGTCAAGTCTACCCCGACTCACGGCGACCCCATGTGTGTCAGAGTAGAACTGTGCTCCATAGGATTTCAGTGGTTTACTTTTCAGAAGTAGATTATCAGGGTGATATTATGAATAAATAGAAATATATACCCATGCAAATTATATAATTTGTTATAAACTGAATTATAATTTACATACTGGAAATTTTAGTGCAGTTTTTTTTTTTAAATTTTTTGCTTGCTTCCCTTCTCCCCCTTTCCTCCATTCCTCTACCCACTTCATACTCCATCCACCAGCTAACCCATTAACTACCCACTGTGTTATTTTGTACTCTCCCCCTCATACCTGTGTGTGTATTTCAGTGCACACACACACACACACACACCTGTTAGGAGTATTTTAAAAATTAGATCATATTATATACACTTCTCTGGTCTCTCTTTTGTTCACTCAGCAATATCCCTTGGAAATCCTTCAAAGTCCACTGGTTTAGGTCTATTTCATTCTTTATAATGGCTTAATAATATTCCATAGTGTAGATGTATCAAAAGTTATTCAACTGATTTTCATAATTAATTCAACCATAATTTATTCAACTGTTCCCAGATTTTTGCCTGAATGAACAACAGCATAAAAATTATCCTTATATATATATCTGGGAATAGCTTCCTAGGACTGGGATATTCAAAGGATATACATATGTTTTCATTTTAATAGCTATTGTCAAATCACGTTTCTACTGTCTCTTTAGGAGAGTATACCTTTTTCTTTCATCCCTACCAGCAATAGGTGTTACTGTTCTTTTTAATTTTTGCCAGTCTGATGAGTATAAAGTGAAATCTCAATAGTACTTTAGTTTGCATTTCCCTGACTAAGGTCAGTACCTTTTTGTACATTTATTGGCAATGTGTACTAATATGAATTAGTTATATCCTTTGCTCATTTTTCTGCTAGATTATTTGTCTTTTAAATCTGTTGCTGGCAAATTTGTTTATGATATCTTTTGGACATACAAAAAGTTTTAACTTTTATTTGTCACACATGTATCTTTTTGTTTATACCCTCTTAGTTTTCTTGAATAACAAACTTCCCCTTCCCCATTACCACTTCCAGATGGTTATATATAGTCTCTTGGATTTTCTTAAAGATTTTTATATTTTCCATCTAAGGTTTTTTTGTTTGTTTGTTTGTTTTTGAGATTGTCTTTTTCATCTAAGTTTTTAATCTATTTGAATTGTAGTTTTACATATGTTACATGATAGGAACCCAATTTAAATTTTTATATGAACATTAAACTAGGATTATACAGTTTCTCCTGATAACTTCCTGTTGGATTCTATTTGGAATTAAATTAAATTTCCACATTAACTTTGAAAGAATTGACATTTTTATAATAGTAAATTTTCCCATCACAATAATATGACATGGCTTTTCATACCTTATTTTATGTTCTTTAATAAGATCTTACAGTTTCCTTTATATATGTTCAGTGCCTTTCTTTTTAAATTTATTCTAAGGTGTTTTATAATTCTTTTCACAATTATGAATGGACTGTTTTCCTTTTTCCGTATCTATGAGCTTATTGCTAATGTTAAAGAATTATCTTATTAATTCTAGTAGGCTTTTTACTAGAGTTCCTTTTTTTTTTTGAGATACACAATCATATCAACCAAAAAAAATAATTTTCTACCTACCTAAACTGACACAAACTAAGGTAGAAAAACTAAACAAACTCATAAAAAAAGAAGAGATTGAAGAGGTAATTTTTTAAAAAACGCCCAACAAAAAAAGCCCCAGCCTGGACGGCTTCACTGGAGAATTCTACTAAACTTTCAGAGAAGAGTTAACACCAATACTACTCAAGCTATTTCAGAGCATAGAAAAGGAAGGAATACTCTTGAACTCATTCTATGAAGCCAGCATAACCCTGATACCAAAGCCAGGCAAAGACACCACACACAAAAAAACTGCAGACCAATATTCCTCGTGAATATAGATGCAAAAATTCTCAACAAAATTCTAGCCAAAAAAATTCAACAGCATATCAAAAAAATAATACATCATGGACAAGTGGGATTCATACCAGCTATGCAGGGATGGCTCAACATTAGAAAATCAATCAATGCAATCCATCACATATATAAAACAGAAGAAAAGAATCACATGAACATATCAATCGACACCGAAAAAGCATTTGACAAAGTCCAACACACATTCCTGATAAAAACTCTCAGCAAAATAGGAATAGAAGGGAAATTCCTGGACATAATAAAGGGAATTTATACAAAACCAACAGCCAACATCATTCTCAATGAAGAGAGACTGAAAGCATTTCCCTTGAGAAAGGGGACAGACAGGGTGCCCTTTATCACCATTCTTATTCAGCATCATTCTAGAAGTCCTAGCTAGAGCAATAACAAGACAAAAAGAAATAAAGGGCTTCCAAATTGGTAAGGAAGAGGTAAAATTATCCCTATCCACAGATGGTATAATCTTATACACAGAAAATCCCAAAGAATCCACAAGAAATCTACTGGAACTAATAGAAGATTTCAGCAAAGTAGCAGGATACAAGATTAACATACAAAAATCAGTTAGATTTCTCTACACCAACAAAGAGAACTTCGAAAAGGAAATCACCAATCACCATTTACAGCAGCCCCCAGGAAGATAATGTACTTAGGAATAAATCTAACCAGGGAAATAAAAGACCTATACACTACAAAACTACAAAACACTGCTGCAAGAAACCAAAAGAGACCTACATAAGTGGAAAAACATACCATGCTCAAGGATAGGAAGACTGAACATTGTGAAAAGGTTAATACTACTGAAAGCAATCTACAGATATAATGCAATCCTGATCCAAATTCCAACAGCATTCTTTAATGAGATGGAGAAACAAATCACCAACTTTATGTGGAAAGGGAAGGAAAAACAAACAAATCCATTGTCGCTGAGTCGATTTCAACTCATAGCGACCCTATAGGACAGAGTAGAACTTTCCCATACGGTTTCCAAGGAGTCGCTGGTGGATTCAAACTGCCAACCTTTTGGTTAGCAGCCAAACTCTTAACCACCAGGGCTCTATGCCACCAGGGCTCTGGAAAGGGAAGAGGCCCCGGATAATTAAAGTGTTATTGAAGAAGAAGAACAAAGTGGGAGGCCTCACACTACCTGATTATAGAACCTATTATACAGCCACAGTAGTCAAGACAGCCTGGTACTGGTACAACAACAGACACATAGACCAATGGAACAGAATTGGGAGCCCAGACATAAATCTATCCATCTGTGAGGAGTTGATATTTGAAAAAGTTCCAAAGTCCATTAAATGGGGAAAAGACAGTCTATTTAACAAATGGTGCTGTCATAACTGGATGTCCATCTGTAAAAAAATGAAACAATCCATATTTCACACCCTACACAAAAACTAACTCAAAATGGATTGAAGACCTGAATATAAAGCCTAAAGCGATAAAGATCGTGGAAGAAAAAATAGGGACAATACTAGGAGCCCTAACACATGGCATAAATAGTATACAGACTATAACTAACAATGCACAAATACCAGAAAAGAAACTAGATAACTGAGAGCTCCTAAAAATTAAAAACTTATGCTTATCAAAAGACTTGACCAAAAGAGTTAAAAAGGAACCTACAGACTGGGAAACAATGTTTGGCTACGACACATCCGACAAGGGTCTTATCTCTAAAATCAGCAAAATGTTTCGACACCTCAGTAACAAAAAGACAAATAATCCAATTAAAAATGGGCAAAGGATATGAACAGACAATTCACCAAAGAAGACATTCAGGCTGCCAAGAGACACATGAGGAAATGCTCGTGATCATTAGCCATTAGAGAAATGCAAATCAAGACTACAATGAGATACCATCTCACCCAACATTACTGGCACAAATCCAAAAAACACAAAATAACAAATGTTGGAGGGGTTGCAGGGAGATTGGAGCTCTTATGTACTGCTGGTGGAAATGTAAAATGGGAAAATGATATGGTTTTCCTTAAAACCATATCGTTTCCTTAACAAGGCAGAGATAGAAATACCATATGATCCAGCAGTCCCACTCCTAGGAATATATCCTAGAGAAATAAGAGCAATCATACGAATAGACATACGCGCACCCATATTCATTGCAGCACTATTCACAATAGCAAAAAGATGGAAACAACTTAAATACCCATCAACAGATGAATGGATAAACAAATTATGGTACATACACACAATGGAATACTAGGCAAGATAAAGAACAGTGATGAATCCACAAAACACTCACAACATAGATGAATCTGGAGGGCATTATGCTGAGTGAAATAAGTCGGTGACAAAAGGATAAATATTGTGTGAGACCACTATTATAATAACTCAAGAAAAGGTTTACACGCAGAAAAAAAATTCTTTTATGGTTATGAGGGTGGGGAGGGAGAAAGAGGGGAAATCACTAACTAGATAGTAGACAAGTGTCAACTTTGGTGAAGGGAAAGACAACACACAATATAGGGGAAGTTAGCACAACTGGACCAAAGCAAAAGTATGGAAGTTTCCTAGACACATCCATACACTTTGAGAGACCATGTTGCTGGGGCTGGAGGCTGGAGACAATAGTCTCAGGGACATCTAGGTCAATTGGCATAACATAGTTCATGAAGAAAATGTTCTACATCTCACTTTGGTGAGTAGTGTTTGGGGTCTGAAAAGCTTGTGAGCAGCTATCTAAGGTATATCTGTTGGTCCCATACCATCTGGAGCAAAGGAGAATGAAGAAAACCAAAGACACAAGGAAGATATTAGCCAAAAGGACTAAAGGACTACATGAACCAGAGACTGCACCAGCTTAAGCCAAGAACTAGATGGTGCCCAGCTACCACCAACAACCACTCTGACAGGGATCACAACAGACAGCCTAGACAGAACAGGAGAAAAATGTAGAACAGAATTCACATTCACAAAAGACGAGACTTACTGGTCTGACAGAGACTGGAGGAACCCCCAAGACTATGGCCCCCGGACACTCTGCTCACTCAGAACTGAAATAACTCCCAAAGCACACTTTTCAGACAGAGATCAGATAGGCCTATAAAACGAAAAATAACACACCTGAGGAACACGCTTCTTAGATCAAATGTATGAGACCAAATGGGCAACTCCTGCCCAAAAGCAAGACAAGAAGGCAGAAGGGAACAGGAACTGGACAGAGGGACACAGGGAACTCAGGGTGGAAAGGGGGAGCATGCTGTCACATTGTGGGGATTGCAACCAATGTCAAAAAAAAAAAATGTGTATGAAGTTTTGAATGAGAAATTAACTTGAGCTGTAAACTTTCACCTAAAACACAATAAAATTAAAAATAAATAGTTTGAAAGCAAAAATAGTTTTGTCTCTTCTTTTTCACTGTTTATATCAGTTATTTTTTATTATTATATTTGCTAAAACCTCCAGGAAAATATTAAATAATAAGTGATTACTGGAAAATCTGTCTAGTTTCTGATTTTAATTTAAATGAATTTAGATTTTTCTGTCTAGGATAGTATTTGTTCTTGATTTATGGTTTTTATTACATTTAAGCTGTTTCCTTTTATTCCTCTTTTACTTAGAATTTCTATTAAAAATGACTGCTGAGTTTTATCAAATGCCTTTTCAGCATCTATGACTTCATGTGCTTTTTCTCATTTAATTTATTGATGTGTAATAGACTATGGCTTACAGATTTCCTGACACTGATCCACCTTTGAATTCCCAGAATAAACATTCTTGGTCATACTCCAGCAATTTTGACATATTACTAGATTCTATGTGGTAATATTTTATTCAGAACTCTTCTCTCCATATTCCATGGCTTCCATAATCTATTCCACACTACCTATCCACCTGTTTCCCTTTAGTGACCTACACAAACCCTCTGCTTGAACTAGACCTTTCTTGGTCTCATCTGCATATGTGATACTCATTCTAATCTTTCTTGCTTCCAAGCCTTCACATATGCTTTTTCTTCTACCTTAAAATGTCATTTCCCTTCCTCACATGGCTTAGTTCTGTTAATGCTTCAAGTCCCTCAGCATAAATTTTACATGCTATGCAAAATCTTCCCTGAGTTTTCTCTGTTCTGTTAAGTGTCCCTTCTTAGAGTCGTCTTAAAAAAACAAACCAGCCGGTTGCCATGGAGTGGATTCCAACTCATAGTGACCCTATAGGACTGAGTAGAACTGCCCCATAGGATTTCCAAGGAGTGGCTGGTGGATTCAAACTGCTGACCTTTTGTTTAGCAGCCAAGCTCTTAACCACTATGCCACCAGGGCTTCAGAGTCATCATGTTGTTGTTGTTAGGTGCCGTCGAGTTGGTTCCGACTCATAGTGACACTGTCTACTATAATAAATAAATAAATAAACACTGTCCAGTTCTGTGCCATTCTCACAATCGTTGTTATGCTTGAGCCTATTGTTGCAGCCACTGTGTCATTCCATCTCGTTGAGGGTCTTCCTCTTTTTTGGTGACCCTATACTCTACCAAGCATGATGTCCTTCTCCAGGGACTGATCCCTCCTGACAACATGTTCAAAGTATGTAAGACATAGTCTCACCATCCTTCTAAGGAGCATTCTGGTTGTATTTCTTCCAAGACAGATTTGTTCGTTCTTTTGGCAGTCCATGGTATATTCAATGTTCTTTGCCAACACCACAATTCAAAGGCAACAATTCTTCTTCCGTGTTCCTTATTCATTGTCCAGCTTTCTCATGCATATGATGCGATTGAAAATACCATGGCTTAGGTCAGGTGCACCTTAGTCTTCAAGGTGACGTTTTTGCTTTTCAATACTTTAAAGAGGTCTTTTGCAGCAGATTTGCCCAGTGCAATGCAGCTTTTGATTTCTTGACTGCTGCTTCCATGGGCGTTGATTGTGGATCCAAGTAAAAACAAAATCCTTGACAACTTCAATCTTTTCTCCATTTATCATCATGTGGCTTTTTGATACAGTTGTGAGGATTTTTGTTTTCTTTATGCTGAGGTGTAATCCATACTGAAGGCTGTGGTCTTTGATCTTAGTCAGTAAGTGATTCAAGTCCTCTTCACTTTCAGCAAGCAAGATTGTGTCATCTACATAATGCAGGTTGTTAATAAGTTTTCCTCCAATCCTGATGCCACATTCTTCTTCATATAGTCCAGCTTCTCGGATTATTTCCTCAGCATACAGATTGAATAGGTAAAGCGAAAGAATACAACCCTGAAACACACGTTTCCTGACTTTAAACCACGCAGTATCCCCTTGTTCTATTCAAACAACTGCCTCTTGATCCATGTACAGGTTCCTCATGAGCACAATTAAGTGTTCTGGAATTCCCATTCTTCCTAATGTTATCCATAATTTGTTATGATCCACACAGTCAAATGCCTTTGCATAGTCAATAAAACACAGGTAAACATCTTTCTGGTAGTCTCTGCTTTCAGCCAGGATCCATATGACATCATCAATGATATCCCAGGTTCCACGTCCGCTTCTGAATCCAGCTTGAATTTCTGGCAGTTCCCTATTGATATACTGCTGCAGCCACTTTTGAATGATCTTCAGCAAAATTTTACTTGCATGTGATATTAATGATATTGTTCAATAATTTCTGCATTCAGTTGGATCACCTTTCTTGGGAATAGGCATAAATATGGATCGCTTCCAGTCGGTTGGCCAGGTAGCTGTCTTCCAAATTTCTTGGCATAGATGAGTGAGCACTTCAGTGCTGCATCTGTTTGTTGAAACATCTCAATTGATATTCCATCAATTCCTGGAGCCTTGTTTTTTGCCATTGCCTTCAGTGCAGCCTGGACTTCTTCCTGCAGTACCATTGGTTCCTGGCCATATGCTATCTCTTGAAATGGTTGAACGTCGACCAGTTCTTTTTGGTATAATGACTCTCTGCATTCCTTCCATCTTCTTTTGATGCTTTCTGTGTCATTTAATATTTTCCCCACAGAATCCTTCACTATTGCCACTGGAGGCATAAGTTTTTTCTTCAGTACTTTCATCTTGAGAAATGGCAAGCATGTTCTTCCCTTTTGGTTTTCTATCTCCAGTTCTTTGCACGTGTCATTATAATACTTTACTTTGTCTTCTCGAGTCGCCCTTTGAAATCTTCTGTTCAGTTCTTTTACTTCATCATTTTTTCCTTTTGCTTTAGCTACTCAACATTCAAGAGCAACTTTCAGAGTCTCTTCTGACATCCATTTTGGTCTTTTCTTTCTTTCTGTCTTTTTAATGACCTTTTGCTTTCTTCATGTATGATGTCCTTGATGTCATTCCACAGCTCATCTGGTCTTTGGTCATTAGTGTTCAACACGTCAAATCTGTTCTTGAGATGGTCTCTGATTTCAGGTGGGATATACTCAAGGTTGTACTTTGGCTCTAGTGGACTTGTTCTAATTTTCTTCAGTTTCAGCTTGAACTTGCATATAAGCAATTGATGGTCTGTTCCACAGTTGGCCCCTGGCCTTGTTCTGACTAATGATGTTTAGCTTTTTCATCATCTCTTTCCACAAATGTAGTCGATTTGATTCCTGTGTTTTCCATCTGGCAAGGTCCATGTGTCTAGTTGTCATTTATGTTGGTAAAAAAAAAAAAAAAGGGTGTTTGCAATGAAGAAGTCATTGGTCTTGCAAAATTCTATCCTGTGATCTCTGGCATCGTTTCTCATCATAGTATCATCATAGCATCCTTTAACTACCACTATCATAGCCCTGGTGGCACAATGGTTAAGTGCGTGGCTGCTAACGGAAAGGCTGGAGGTTTGAACCCACCCCAGTTCTACAGGAGAAAAGACCTAGAGATCTGTTCACGTAAAGATTACAGCCTAGGAAACCCTATGGGGTTCTACTTTGTCCTGTAGGGTCGCTATGAGTCAAAATCCACTCGACAGCATTCAGCAGCATCATAGCACAACACTGAAATCACCTGTTTACTTGTCAGTTCCCCATCCCCTTGGTAGCAGGCTCATTGAGGGCAATTATGGTCCTGGGTTTACCATTATACCTCAGTCCTTAGTATGGTGCTTGAATATAGGAGATAGTGAAAAAATTTATTAGGTGAGTGAATAAGCAAACGAATGAGTTAATGAATGAATGAATCCATTATATCCTGAATGCTTTCCCTCTATCCTTTATTTACCAAATCCTACCAGTCCCTGCAGATCTAGATTAAATTTTATCTCCTCCATGAATTCATCTCCAATTTCTCTGGTCTTATTTATTTCTCTTTTAATTTCTTTAGCAGTGGTAACTAACAGTTTAGCACTAAGTTTTGCATTATCTTATTTTTTAGTTGTTTAATGTATTTATGTTTCATCTCATAAGTCATAGACTTCTTGAGAGCATAAGTGACCTATATATTATAGTTTTATTTCCCACAGAGTTTGGTATAGGATAGGGCTCACTTTTTCTTTGAACATTTTATTGTGTTTTAGGTGAAAGTTTACACAGCAAATTAGTTTCCCATTCAATAATTCATACACAAATTGTTCCATAACATTGGTTGCTATTCCCCTCCCCACCCCCGGCAGTGTGTCAACACTGCCTCCCCCATTTCTATCCCTCCTTGCCTTCCCCGTCTCCATTCCTCCACTTTCCCTGCCCCTCTTTGCCTTTGTTTTTGGGCAAATGTCTGGTGTTGTTGATTGTTCTAGCTCAGTGAGCTCTTGTGGATTGATTGTTCTTACCTGCAGTCTAAGAGCCATGAATAAGTTAGCCATGGAAACCATTACTAATGCCATTAAAGAGATGGCCAAAGCTTTTTCTTATCTCGCTCCCTGCATGACATATTCTCAGTCCCAATAGCTGATACCATTCATTTATTTTTAAAAATTGACTTCATACCAGTTACTGTCAAGTAAATTCTGACTCACGGCAACCCTATGTGTGTCAGAGTAGAACTGTGCTCCACAGGGTTTTTAATGGCTGATTTTTTTGGAAGTAGAATCACCAGGCCTTTCTTTCAAGGCACCTCTGGGTAGACTCAAACCTCCAGCTTTTCAGTTAGCAGCCGAGCACTTAACCATTTGCTCCACCCAAGGACTCTTCTTTGAGTTCATACTTGGTGCAATATGATTTAACACATAATTATACTTTGTATTGTTTATGCATGTTATTTTGTCTGTCCAATTTTATAGTATTTTTCGTGAAGGCATGGTCTCTTTTTCATACGTAGATTACCTCTATAGCCCTTAGTACATACATATCCAATACATATTTGTTTAAAATTGGTTAATTGGATATCATAAAAATGGAATGCCTCTGGTGTATGGCCTTCTATGTAATGCTTATTAAAATAGTATTTAATCATGTATTTTTCATGTAGGATTGCAGTCCATATAGGGAATCATCTTTAAAATTGCTCTCTATTTTTGTGTGTGTGAAGGTTTGGAATTGATTGATAATTGAAATAGTCCAGCAACTTCCAGAAAAGAAAAATCTCAAGTGTCTATTGAATCAAAGAAAAAAGAGTTAAATCTAATTATTTGCTCTTTAGGAATTTATAACCTATTATGTCACTTATTTAAGGCTCATTTATTTAAAAATCTCATGAAGAAAGTGCATATCTGTTATGTGTTAAAATCCCATAATTAGATTGTTAATTCTTCCTGAAATAATTGGAATGGATAAATGAACTTAGAATTAAATAACTGATGCTTAAATTTTCCCTCAGGCAATAAAAAATAAAATACATCATTATTTTTAGACCTTGTTAAATATGTGATATTTAAACCAAAAACCAAACCAATTGCCATCGAGTCAATTCTGACTCATAGCGACCCTATAGGTCAGAGTAGAACTGCCCCATAGGGTTTCCAAGGAGCGCCTGGTGGATTCGAACTGCCAACCTTTTGGTTAGCAGCCGTAGCCCTTAACCACTGCACTGCCAGGGCTTTGGTTTTTCCTTTTTAGTTGGGAGTTTTTTTTATTACCTTTTCAATCTCTTCTCTTGTTATGGGTCTGTTCAGATTTTCAACATCACTTTGTTGTAGTTTGGGTAGGTTGTGTGTTTCTAGAAATTTATCCATTTCATTGAGGTTTTCAAATTTGTTGGAGTATAGTTTTTCATACTATTCTGTTATAATCCTTTTTATTTCGGTTGGATCTGTTGTAATGTCCCCCATTTCATTTCTTATTTGGGTTATTTGTGTCCTCTCCTGTTTTTCTTTTGTCAGTCTGGCCAGTGATTTGTCAATTTTGTTGATTCTTTCAAAGAACCAACTTTTGGTTTTGTTGATTCTTTCTATTGTTTTTTTGTTCTCTATTTCATTTAGTTCTGCTCTGATCTTTACTATTTCCTTTCTTCTGGTGGTTGTGGGCTTTTTTTGCTGTTCTCTTTCTATTTGTTTGAGTTCTGTAGTTAATGTTTTGATTTTGTCCCTTTCTTCTTTTTTGATATGTGCATCTATTGCTATGAAGTGTCTTCTGAGGACTGCCTTTGCAGTGTCCCAAAGGTTTTGGTATGATGTGTTTTCATTCTCATTTGATTCTAGGAATTTTTTTATTCCATCTCTGATTTCTTCTATTACCCACTGATGTGTAAGCAGGGTATTATTCAGTTTCCATGTAATTGATTTTTTTTCCTTGCTCTTTCTATTGTTAATTTCTACCTTGATGGCATTGTGGTCAGAGAAGATACTTTGAATTATCTCAGCGTTTTGGATCTTGTTGAGGATTGCTCTGTGGCCTAAGATGTGTTCTATTCTGGAGAGTGTTCCATGTGCATTGGAAAAGAACGTATACTTTGCAGTGGTTGGATGGAGTGTTCTATATATGTCTATGAGGTCAAGTCGGCTGATTGTGCCCTTTAGGTCGTCTGTATCTTTGCTGAGTTTCTTCTTAGTTGTTCTGTCCTTTACTGAGAGTGGTGTATTGAAGTCTCCTACTATTATTGTGGAACTGTCAGTTTCTCTTTTCAGTGTTGTTAGAGTTTGTTTTATGTATTTTGGAGCCCTGTCATTGGGTGCGTAGATGTTTATTATGGTTATGTCTTCATGATGGATCGTCCCCTTAATCATTATATACTGTCCTTCTTTGTCTTTTATGGTAGATTTTGCTTTAAAGTCTATTTTATCTGAGATTAGAATTGGCACTCCTGCTCTTTTTTGGTAGTTGTTAGCTTGATATATTTTTTTCCAACCTTTGACTTTAATAAATTCACATCTTTGTTTCTAAGGTGTGTCACCTGTAGACAGCATATTGATGGATCCTGTTTTCTTATGCATTCAGTCACTCTCCGTCTCTTTATGGGTGCATTGAGTCCATTTACATTCAGTGTAATTATTGATAGATGTGGGTTGGTTGTTGTCATTTTGCTTTTTTTTGTGGTGCTAACGTTTTCTTTGTTCTTCTTACTCTTTTGTGCTGAGTTACTTTTGTTTGTGGATTTTTTTTTTTCATTTCTTTTGTTTTTGCTGAGACTTTATGTTTTTCCTCTTTTTTTTTTTATGAGTATGTTTGTTAACTTTCTTTGTGGTTACCATAAATTTTACCCTTATCTTTCTAAGTTTGAAGCAGTCTACCATTACTTGGTACTGCCTTGCCTTCCTCTCCATTAGAAGGTTCTATACCTATGCCGTTTATTCCCTCTTTTATTGTTTTGATGTTGTTGTCATTTACTGATTAACTGCTTTGATTCCTGGTTGTATTTCTTTTGGTTTTGGATAGTCCTCGAGAGTTCATTTCCTAGATAGGTATCTGGCTCGTAGGATCCTGCATCCTAGGTTCTGCCTGTGAGCTGAAGCTGTTTGTCCTCAGATCGAAGAACTAGCTTTAATAATTCTTGTAAGTTTGGTTTGACTTTTACATATTCCCTTAATTTCTGGTTATCTGGAAATGACCTAATTTCACCATCAAATTTGAACGAGAGTTTTGCAGGATATATTATTCTTGGCTGACAGTTTTTTTCTTTCAAGATTTTATATATGTCATCCTATTGCCTTCTTGCCTGCATGGTTTCTGCCGAATAATCTGAGCTTATTCTTATTGTTTCTCCTCCGTATGTGACTTCTTGTTTTTCACAAGCTTCTCTCAGGATTCTTTGTTTGTCTTTGGTTTTGGCGAGTGTGAATATGATATGCCTTGGTGATTTTCTTTTGGGGTCTCTCCTATATGGGGTTCGTTGAGCTTCTTGGATGGCCAGCTTTTCATCTTTCATGATATTGGGGAAGTTTTCTGTCAGCAGTTCCTCAATGATCCGCTCTGTGTTTTCTGTTTTCTCCCCCTGTTCTGGAATTCCAATCACTTGAAGATTTTTGCTTTTGATTGTGTCCCACATAATTCTCAGGGTCTCTTCATTTTTCTTTGTTCTTTTTTCTGAGTTTTCCTGAAACAGAGTTGTATCCAAGTGTTTGTCTTCAGTTCCACTGATCCTGTCTTCCACGGTTTCAAATCTGCTTCTCAGCCCTTCTATGACATCGTCCATTTCTGAAATCTTGTTGTTTATCTTTTGCATTTCTAATTGTTGTCTTTGTATAACTTCTAGTTGTGAATTTATTTTGGTATTTTGTTCCTGCATTATTTTTCTGAATTCTTCCAATTTTTTGTCTGTATTTTCCATGAATTTGTCTATTTTTTCCTCATGTTTGTCAGCTTTTTGCCTCAGTTCTTGGAGAATTCTGAGTATTAGAGATTTGAATTCCCTATCAGGTAGTTGTAGTGCATTTTCTTCCAGAGGAAAGTCATCTGGTGTTTTATTTTGGACACCTACTGGAACCATCCTGTCCTGTTTTTGTAAATGTTTTGATATTGTCTGCTGTCTTCGGGGCATTCAGTAGTTATTTTTCTCTTTTATTGACTGTAGATTTGTTTGTTTCATCCCTTTTTTAAAAAAAGAAAATTTGACTATGTCTGAGCAGGCAGACTGTGTGTGATTTGTTGTTTGCTCGTCTGTGGGCACAATACTTTTCGCCTCCTTCTTCAACTGGCAGGGTCAGTCACTCAGATATGGTACAGCAGGGCAGGTCTAGCTGAAGAGGAGTTACTGGGACGGGTTGTTTGTGGCACTTACTACAGCCACCGGAGCTGGTCGGTAATCAGTGCAGGGCAGGTTCCAGTAGGCCATGCCTGTGCTGCTTGGTGGTGTGATGTCAAGCACACAGTGCAGGTAGGCAGGATGCAGCAGGGAGATTGTTATGTGTGGAGCTAAGATGGATATGGGAGAGAGGAGAGAGGAACAGGAGCCAAAAACATACAAACAAACAAAAAAGAATGCTAGGGGAGCTTGCCATTGCAGTGGAGAGATGAGAGACTATGAAATGGAGAAAAACAGAAAGGGGAGGAGAAAGAAAAGAAAAGAATGAATAAATAAGAATCAGAAAGGTTAAAGAACCTCAGAGCTCCCAGGGATCTCACCAGTGCAGCTATGAGGTCTGGGGAAGTCGCTCTCAGGTGTTGCAGTACAGCCTGGCTAGAAGGCGTAGAGGTACACAACGCCAGGTATTCAGGGAACAGAAAGAGAAGGAAGATATAGAGAGATGAGAAACTGAGCAATGAAGAGAGACAAAAGGGAAAAAAGAAGAAAAAGAAAACAAAACAAATTAAAAAAAAAAAAAAAAAACAAGAAAGGCCCCCAAAGAAACAGAAAAAAAAAAAAAAAAAACCCAACATAAAAAGAAATGCCCTCAGGGATCCCTCTCCACGTCTGTGGAAGCCGAAGGGGGGTCTCCCAGCCACGCAGCTCAGCCTGGCCAGAAAGGGCTCCAAACTCAAGAAAAGGAAAAGAAAACAAACAAACAATTCAAAACAAACAAACGAACAAAAGCCCCGGGATCCCACCAGCGCGGCAGCCCAAACCGGGAAGCAGCTCCACACTCGAACGGAGCTCTGCAGCCCCTCCGGAAGAAGCAAAGATCGTGCACGGAGCCAGGTACTTGAGCAAAGGGTGGGGAGGTGGTGAGAGGCAAGTAAGAAGTCAAAAGAAGCAGAAAAAAAAAAGCAACACTAGCAGCCAACAAATGGCACTCAAAGAGCCAGCTAGTGCGGGCTGGTGCTTCTGGACAAGAGACTGTGTCCGTGGGAAGCAGAGGGGGCCGAGTGTGGGTGAAGAAGGGTAGAGAGTGGAAAAGCGTATATCACAAATTACTGGAGCTCTGCAGCCCCTCAGGAGGAAGCAAAGATGGTGCATGGAGCAAGGTACTTGAGCTAAAGGAGGGGGAGGTGGGGAGAGGCAAGGAAGAAATAAAAAGAAGCGGAAAAAAAGCAACACCAGCAGCCAACAAATGGCACTCAGACAGCCACCCGTTCGGGTGTGTGGAATCCAAGCAGCTGCTGTTTCCCGGTCAAGAGACTGTGGCTGCGGAAAGCAGAGGAGGCCGAGTCGGGGTGAAGAAGTGTGAGGGGTGGGAAAGCGTATATCACAAATTACCGGTTGTTTTCTCTCCCACTGGACGCTCTGTGAGGCTGCTTTCTTGTACCGCCGTTTGCTGGTCTCCAATAGGAGTCCAAGATGGCGGATCTGCACTGAGTTAGCTGGTAGGCGACCTCTGCATGAATCTCTCCTCGCTCTCCATTCTCTGTCAGTTTTCTCACTCCATTTGGTGCTTGGCTGAGTTCTTTATCTCTTCATTTTATGTTTTAGGGTTTCAGGATTGTTCTATTCTCTGTTCGGCTTAGTTTTTTGGATCTTTGCTGTGGAGGGATGGCGTGGTGCTTCTGCCTAGAGCGCCATTTTGCCGGAACACCTGGTTTTTCCTTTTTAGACAAGTGAAATCACTGATCTTAAGACAGGTCACTTCTGCATAACTAACTATAGCTTTGAAAATTCACCTCCTTGACTAACTGTGGAGCTCTCTCCTCATTTACACTTAGAGAAAGGCTTTTTTTTTTTTTTTTTTTAATGCCTACATCCGCCCTGTGGTAGGAATAGCAGCCCCTCACACCCATTCATCATCCAGTGCATGCTTGGGGCTATGGAAACTCCCATTTTCTTCTGGAGAATGTACTGATGAGGACAAACCACCTGGTATAAAAATTTTTCTAAGGTCCCAGTGAGATACCTAGAATAGTAACAGAACTTGCAGGAGGCTCCTGACTCTGAAAAAGATATACTTTCCTTGAGATTGTGCAAAAACTTGACTACAAGTAGAAGTGGGGGGTTCTCTTTTATTCTGCTCCTGGGTAGCTAAAGAAGAATCAAGTTGATCATGATAATTTTTTGTGAGTCCAAATTTACATAGTCCTATGTTATTATTCCTTCATTTAAGGAAGTTGTAATAAAATCAGGTTTAATCATAACTCAGAGTTTATGATAGACTAATTTGCCTTTCACTATCCATAAAGATAAAGTTTGCTAGATAAAATAATAACATAGAAAATTTAACATAGAAAGTGTTTAAAATATCGATTTATATACTGAAAATTTGCATACTAACCATAAAACATGATAAAAGCCAGTCCTTCTTTAGTAATATTTTGTTAGCCTAATTATTTTAAATATACATGAATTAAAAAGAAACACTGCATATACAAAATGATTTTATTATTCACATATTTCAGTAATTCAACTAGCCTCATCTTAGTGTGTCCAAATAAATAAGCACTAAGAAACATTTTGCCATTTTAAGAGTAAAGAAAAGGAACATACACTATAATTTTTAAAGAAAGAAGAAATTGAGATAATGGGCCTACAAAAGAACACACTAGGAATATAGAAGTAGAATTTAATCAGTGTGTATTATCACATGATAACATATAGTGGGAGGGATATATTCCTGAAATAACTAGAAAAGTATCCAAGAAAAACATAAGATGAAAGACACCCAAAAATGTTATTGTCAAGGAAAACTGAATATGCTCTTAAATAGAAATCATGTAAATACGTTACCTATGTAATTTTTTCAGGTCGTGCTCACAACACTTATTCAACTGCAGTATATTTAGAAAAAATTTTTTTAGTCTTTACTACTTTCAACCAACACTAATTACTTTAAACCAACACTGGGTGAAAAGGGGTCACAGATGAAATCTAATTTTATAGAAAAAACTTGAATTTTCATTTTAATTGATTGGCAGACTGTTAAGAATTATATGTATTAATTAGTAGATATCTTACTAGGAGTCAAATTTGTAACCTTATCCAGCACCTTTTTCAACCAGATATACCAATATGAATTTTTTTTTTTAATTTGTCGTTGTGCTCTTCTATAATCTTAAGTTCCTCTGTGGCTTTGTCTGTATGTTCCTTGACTTGTTCTGCGTTTTGCCTCATCTCCTTCCTGATCTCTTGAAGAGTTCTGTATTTAATCTTTTGTATTCTACCTTCAGTAATTCCAAGAAGTTCTTTTCCTTGGAAAGATTTATTCATTCTTTGTTTTGGGAGCTTGCTGAAGCCATCAGTCTGCCTCTTTATGTAATTTGATATTGACTGTTGTCTCCGAGCCATCAACAAGTTATTATATTTATTTATTTTATGTTTGCTTACTGTGTCCTAGCTTCTTATTTTGTTTTGTTTTGATATGCCCAAATAGGCTCCTCATGTGAGCTAGTTTGATGATTGGCACTTTTGAAGCTCTAACATCCTGTCACCTGGTGGTTAGATGTGTTACTAGGTATGTGAGCCCAGGAGTCCATTTACTTTTCTTGTGTGGATTCAGCTCAGGTGTCCGGGTAGTTGGTCACCAGTTTTGTGGTGCAGGCTCTCACCTATAGTCCTAGATGGGCAGGGGTGATTGGAGTAGGCACAGGTATCTGGCTGCAGTAGGGGGTCACGCACTGAGCAAGGCAGGGGACTGACGGCTGCCCCTGAGTGTCTGAGAGGAAAGAGTGTCCCTGTTTCCTAGAGTGCGTAGGTGGGTGGGTTTTGCAGCCGGACCATGGGTACCCAGTGCTGTTGTCTGTAAGTACTGGGTGGCACCACTTATTCTTAGATCCCTGTCACAGGTGGCTAGGTGGTGTAGGTGGAGCCACCAGTCCTCAGGCCCCTGATGTGGGTAAGTGAAGACCCTGCTTAATGAGCAAAGTGGTATCAAATGTCACAAACCTACCACTCCACCATATAGCTGATACAGTTGAAGTTAGGCTTCAGGTATATACTCTGTTGTACTATGATAATGAGGGCCTATGCTGTTGAAATGTGCCCACACAGGTCTCTGCAGGGGTGAAAGGCATTCAGAGTCTGTGAACACCTTATGCCTGTGTCTAGGGTGCTGTGCCTGCCCTGAGTTCCTGGCTTAGGGGGGCTGGCAGATTTTTTTATCCTGTTTGTTAATTTTTTCCCTCTCTAAGGCCAGGAGAATGGCTCAGGGCGTGTAATGGGTCCTACTTTCAGCCCAGGGGATGCAGCAATCACTGAAGCTGGCCCAGGACCTGGTGCAAGAGCAGGGAGGGAACAGGTAAATGGGGAGAGGTTCTTCCCAAACTATATTTTTTGATCCATGCGGTAGGTTAGACACATGTACTTATCTTTTGCTAATTGAGCTCTGCTTTTCACTGGTTCTGGAGGCTTGAGCAGACTGTCCACCGCTTGGTCTCTCCCGATGTGGAAAATGCATCCTGAATGTCATTGCTTGCCTCACTGTGCACGCCAGCCAGTCTGGCCTGCAGGGTGCCGGTTCAAGCTTGCAGGGTCAGGTCTGGCAACTCCTCGCTGCTTCTGAACCGTCTCTCCCTCTCCCTGTCACTCAGTCCAATTCCTCAACTTTGCCTTTGATGTTCAGGGCTCCTAGATTGTCATATATAATCAATTCACTTGTTTTTCAGGTCTTTGTTCTAAGAGGGACCACTGGAAGCATCTGACTACTCTGCTATCTTGGCCCTACCTCCTGGATTTTTTTTTAATGAAAGGCAAAATTTTATAAGACTCTGCCTCCTCTATATTTATCATAAATCTACTCTAATTTTAGCATTAAAAATCTTCTTTTTTTAAGCAGAAGACTACAGATTGCATTTTTATCTGCACTTGTGTATCTCCAATGAATAAATATTGAGAAATTCTCAAGTCAAGGACCTAACAAGCAGAGAAATTCCTTCAGTGGCCCTTCTTTTGCAAAGGGTACCTAGTTTAATAGGCATAGAAGCATACTGGAAAAGATTGCCCTCCTGGAGCATTTTCTTCCATTCACAAATGAAATCTTTCTAAATATTTACCAAATGTCTATAATGCGTTAGGCAGTTAACAGAAAATGTAGTAGGCAGGTTTGGCCTTTGGAGCAAAAAACAAAACAAATAAGCATTTTTAATACCTACTGTGTACATAGTTCTATATTTATTTATCACCTTTGCTACTAATATGATATTGTATGAATAGTTAAAAATGTATAATTAGTAAAAAAATCTTAAATGATTTTATGGGATACCAGCCATAGCTTATCAGATGGCACTCATAGCTTTAAATTTAGGAACTTCAAAAAGAACATACTAAGCTATAATCATTTATAGTCTTACGGGCCTTGTGCCATAGAAATTTGGAGCTTCAAAAGAGATATTTTATTCATGTTATGCTTCTTGTGCTAAAATATTACCCTTCTGAAAGCAGAGTACTGTTGTTTAATCAGCAGCTACACAACGCCTGGATATTCAAATCAGGACTAGAAAGGACTATGTAGAGTCATTTAAAGTATTTTCATGAGTTTGCATGTGAGAATATATCCTATTTTTTAAAACTTTGTAAGAAGAAAATTTAGACTGTCCCTAGGTAACTTCTTCCAACATTTAATTAAAACAGCATGGAAATATTTGTTCTTGCTCTAACCCTCTCATTTTGTGATTTAAACATGTTTCATATTCTGCTCTGAGGACGTTAAAATTGGGTGGCCCCTACCAGATAGGAAAACGTTACTATGAAGCTACATTGGTCAAAACTGTGTCGTACTGGCACAATTTCAACTGTAAGATCAATCGTATAGAATGATCCAGAGTTAGACTCCAGTCTGTATGAATTTAGTGTATAATTTGTTGCATCATCCCACATCAGGGAATGGGTATTTTAATCAATATGGATGTTGGAACATTAATTATTAAATTTTAGTCTCTTCTAGCATTTTATACCACAATTAATCCCAAATAAACTAAAGAATTAAATGTAAAAATTAAGAAGTTGTAAAACAAATAGAAGAAAATGTAAGTGAATATTACCTTTTAGAATGGAAAGAAAACTGAAATATAAAAGCAAAGAACAAAGGAAAAGACTAGTAGATTTCACTAAATAACTTTTTTTTTTTTAACTCTCTGGAGAAAACACACCACACACTAAAATTAAAACTTAAACATGGAAAATGGAAGACATTTTGAACTAATTTAAGAGACAACAGATTGTTGTTGTTAAGTGCCATCGAGTCGGTTCTGACTCATACTGACCCTATGTACGACAGAACGAAACACTGCCCAGTCCTGCACCATCCTCACAATTGTTGCCACGTTTGAGCCCATTGTTGCAGATTATTATCCCTATTATTAAAAAATTCTTTCAAATTTGTATGAAAAGCACAAACACCCTAATGAAAAAGTAAACAAAGGACCCAAATAGATAATTGACAAAACAGGGATTAAAAATTGCCAGGAAACATAGAAATATATTTAACTTCACTGATACTTAAATAAAAGTTAATATTTTATCTATCAATTTAGAAAATTTAACAAAATGGTAATATTAAATGATATGATAGATGAGTATGATAGCTAGGCACTTTCATACATTAGTGGAGGAATTTATGAGATTGGTACAACCTTCATGGGAAAAAAAATTGGCATTTTTTTTATCAAAGTCCCTGAAAACATTCATACAGTTTAACCCAGTGGTCCCACTCCTTGGAATCTGTCTAAAGAAATCATCAGAAATACAGGGCATGATTTGTTTATAAGGAAATCAACACAGATCATTATGAAAACAATCTATCTAAAGAAATCATCAGAAATACAGGGCATGATTTGTGTATAAGGAAATCAACACAGATCATTTTGAAAACAAACTAAATATTTAATAGTAGAAAAATGATTAAATAAATTTGTGTATCTGTCTACAATTCAGTCATTAGACAATATAATATTCAAGGAAAAAAGTTTCCAAAACTTTATGTGCAGTTTTGTACATTACAATTTTGTAATATGTTTACAATTTTGTAAGTATCCATATGTTATGTTTTGTGTTGATTATATTGTATTTTCTATTGATATTTAGACTGATGGAAAAAAGATTAGAAAGATATAAATACAAATGTTAATGCAGTTATCCCTGAGTTGTGGTAGTATAGGAATATTTATTTTGTTCTGAATACTTTTCCATAATGATGTGTATTATTTTGATCAGAAAAAATATATACTCTTTTAAGATTGTGATATATGTCACTTTGGGTTCTTAGTCAGCACTACATGGTATAACCTTGAAACAAACACTTTAAATCTAGCCATTTTTGTTCTAGATACATAGAACAATAATGCATAGAGTTCATCTTTTCTGTACTGGAGCGCGGGCATATTTGCTTTTATTGCAAATGCGTTCAGTGGCAGCTATCACTGAGTGTCTGTTGTGAGGAGCTGAGAGGGGTGGGAAGGAGTCTTTGGGAGGTATGCAAGAGTAGAGCCACATCACTTGGCTTAAATGAAAGGGCCTTTCCGACACACTTGTCTGAATGCATAGAAAATATTCATAACTTATAAGTAACAATTTATTCAACGATACTTTTTTTTCTTCCCTAGAGTATGGCCCTCACTAACAAGGAACATTCAAGGTATACATCTATTAACAAACTGGAGTATGAGAATGAAAGGCTTCGAAATGATCTTGCAAAACTTCATGCCAATAGAAAATCAGCATGGACTAATCAAAATATGTATGAAGAAACAGTGAGGCACGCCTGTCAAAGCCAAACGAAAATGAAAGAAAATGAAGATAGGTATGCTGACTCCATTATATAAGAACAGAAATTCCTAAGCATTTAATTTAAATTTAATTTAACTAATTTAAGAGACAACAGATTATCGTCCCTATTATTAAAAAATTCTTTCCAATTCATATGAAAAGCACAAACAAATATATAACAGGGAAATTGGTAGGGTGTTAAAATGGATTTTAGTTGTTACTTCAGATCCTTCTTGGAAGCTGGGTATACAAAATATACAAATAAGTAATATTAACTTGTTTTTTGTCATGGGAACAAAGAAAATGAGATTTCACTATGTTAAGTATATTGTTCAAACTAAATAGAAAATGCGGGAAAATGTCACTTCTGATTTACCTTCAATAATATACACTTTATGATGACATCCCAGCAGTGGCAAAAAACTATGGGTCATTTCATGTTCCAGCTCCTCAGTGTTTAGGAAGGAATCTCTGGTGTGTAAAAGAAGTTTTCTGCAAGTGAAGAGAACCCAAAAAAAAAACCAAACCCATTGCTGTTGAGTGGATTCCGACTCACAGAGTGAAGAGAAGTGGATGGGAATTCAATATCTGCTGTCCACATCATCTCCATATTCTTCAAGATGTCTTAGTTCAAAATTTAAGCAAATATGTCAGCCATAAAATTAGGCTCATTTATTCAATTTTGATAAAAGATTTATGGGGTCAAACTGTGTCTGGAGGCCTTACACTGTTTTCCCAGCCTTGGAAAATGCTCAGCAAAACAAACAAGTTTTTTTTTTGACAAAACTTCTCAAAGTCATTAATATGCTAATGTATATTACAAGTCTCCAAGAAGAGGCATGGTGTGCAGCATTCCCCAAAGTTACTTGATACCAGATTTATTAATGTTTCACTGAGAAATGCTGAATTAATAGGTCCAGACCCAACTTCCATACAGTTTTTGCTCAGAAACCCATAATATTAGCACAGAAAAACCTTACACATGGTTTTCATATCCCATAATTAATATTTAAAACCTTAGGAAATTAACCTTTGTAAGCAACCTTCATAAGCCTCAATTTCCTGTCTAACAAATGGGGATAACAATCATTGGGTTTTTGTGAGGATTATAGGAGAAAATTCATGTAAAACACATAAGTTCCATAAATGTTAGTCACTATTACTGTTTTTATTATTAATAACAAAATTAGTATTATTTATAATAATATTAGTACTTCTCCATCAATTCACAGTGCCTAAAAAGTATGTTTTGGTGGATACACTAATCCTGATTATGACATTTCCTCAAAGATAGTCTTGTGGGGTCAGGGTAATGCAAAGGTCATCTTTGTAACTGAGCATGCCAGGTCTACAGGTAGATGAATTCATAAATCCATGGGACATATTAAAAAATATGTTTGTTCAACATTCTTGTGAATGTAGTATAGTTCTCTCCTACTCTCACCACCTCAGTCCTCTGTTGTCTTAGAAGGATATGTTCTAGTCCAATGAAGAGACAGCAGCCATTCAGAAGTGCTAAATCAATAACCTCTCTTTTGGCAGTTATGGAAGGGAATGAGGGAAGAAGACTGGCTGCTACCCCCAAAAAAGGTCTTGATGGAGGGATGGTGGGGTGGTGGTGGTGGCAACAGCAGAATAAAAGCAGCATAAGAAGGATGAAACAGGTCCTTGGGCCAGCCATGGACCAGGTCTCTGGTGAATGTGCCCTTGTTGACTGGCCAGTAAAATTGAAGATCAGTCCAAAGGGGTCTAATCCCGGTGTAAGAATATATTTTCTAATGTATATTCTTCATACGGTGTTTTCCAACCCTGTGGGTTCAGTTCTCTGTGGGTCGAGTCATGACCCCCACGTTTATAATTCTGTCATTGTAAAAGAAAACATGGCCCCAAAGAGACTATTAAGTGTCCTGTTGTGTATGTTAGATGCTGATCTGTGCTGAGCACCCATTGTGTGTGCAGAACACTGCTTCCTATTCTTGCTTGTTTGGAACAACTTTGAAAGCCTTAGACGACGGTACCAGGTGTTTTTATTTAAACAAAAAGACAGCTACCTGCAATTTATTATTTTTTAAAAGTATTTTTATTATTTGGATTGGCCCCTTTTTTCTCTTTGTCAGGCAGTACAGAATGTGTTAAAAGTACCTAACAAAAACAAGACAGTAGGGGACACGGACACCAGCATAAGAGGTAAAATGCTCAGCAGGAGTTTATCTTAATAAGCAGTTTGAACTACTATTCCTGCTGCAAAGCCTTGTGTCCTGCCAGTTTCATCTGATGAAAGTTTCATTAAATTTGTTTTAATGCCTTGTCTGATTTCACTGTTCCCCAGTGACCTGATTTTTAAAAGAAACAGCATTTCAAGTGTTCTGAATAAATTATTAGCACATAAAACTCACTACAGAGAAGAGTTGTTAAGATACAAGGACACTGTGAACTCACCAGTGGGGAGAGCTATCAGGCAGATATAGCTCTATTAATTTTAGCAAGTGAAAAATGAAATATTCTTCCTTTCCCTCACAGCATAGTCAAACAGTAAAAGCTATATATATTTGTTAGGCATAAATTAATCCAAAAATATAAACTAATATATGAGTTATCTGTACATATTAATGACTAATGCAGTAAGCTTCTTATTAAACTATGTGGGGAAAGAAAAAAGCTTTCAGGAAAATGCATGTGAAGATAATGTTCTACAAACTTCTAAAGTCCATAGTCTAATTTTTAGCCATTTCTTTTAACTGTGGATTTGTACAATACATTATTAAAATAATATTCTATCCACTTTGAAGCAGTTCAGTTTTTGTTGTTGTTTCACTCCTGTTAGAAGTGAAGTTAAGAAATTCTTAATGTCCACCCTCTTACACATTTTGGAATATTCCAAAAGATTTGCTTTCCAATAAGACAGTTACTCAGCACTTTTAAAAAATTATGAGTGAGATATAATTGAATTTGGTGAGGACGTGCTGAATATTGTTTTTGAAAGTTAGAATTTTGAAGTTTATGGATAATTTACAAGCTATTTTGGACTAGTAATATCCAGAGCTGTTAATATATAACTAATTTTAATGACAGATGCATTTTGTAATAAATGTTGTTTTATCTCTATGTGAACTATATACTTAAAATTGAATTTATGGTTTTAAAAGTTATATCATGTACTGGAAAGATATTAGTAATCACAAACATTAATCATTAAAATGGCTTCAACTCTAGTTAATAAATTAAGTTTCTAATACTAAAAAAAAAACACAAAGTCAGCAGCTTTGTCATAACCACTTATAGGATCTCTTGTCCAAAAATAGTCTCCTAGAAGCAAAAATAAGTTTAGGAAAACTTGTACCATGACATTGCTCAATAAGGAGCAAAACACAGCAGGTTGAACAGTTCTAGACCAGGAAACAATGAACAGTTTGATCAAATAGGGAGCATCACATGGAGTGTTAGAGTCAAGGCTGGAAAAAGGTAAGTTAGCATAGTTTGTGAAGGGCTCTTGTGCCATGCTGAGGACATTCTTCTACAGTCCAGGGGAAAATTGATGGAGGGACATGACTGGATACACATGTCAGACAATTCTGGAAACTGTGTGGAGAGTCCACTCAAGTCTCAAGTGCATAGAGCTCTGCTCCCCAACAAAGCAACTGGGTCTTGCCCTTTTGGTAAAAGTAGGTGGAGGCCTTGGAAAAAGGCGTGTGGAAAAGCTCATTAAACATCAGTTTATGAAGATATACTAAAAGCCTTCTGAAATAATCTTTAAGATAGCTTTTAAATTGATACACTTAGCATTTTATGCAAGGTGGTTTTATGAAGTATTTGAATAGCTATAGTCTAGAGTAAGAACTTATCAGATATAAAGATGATTTAAAGCAAAGTACTGTACTTCATAATCTAGTCTTTCCTTTCCATCTCTACGTTATATTGATCTTACAATAAAAAGAATATCCCTATATAAATTTTAGTAATTAACACCATAAAACTGTATCTCTACATCCAAAGCAAAATGGAAGATTGAGATAATTAGTTAGATAATTTAGGATAAATAATACTTTGCCTGAAATCTCTGTATAATTGAGATCACAGAGAGATACATATTTCTTGAATCACTTAGGTAATTACCTTATTTTTCCACTGTGCTTTGAGATGTAGATGGTAGCCTCACTCAAATTAAAAAGATTCAGCTAAAGATTATCTGCAGATGTACTATGCAATTGTTATAATTCTGTTTGAATTGTGGGATGTTTCTTCTTATTGTGCACATCATAAACCATGTTATTTCAATTTAATTTGCTGTTCTGTTTCCATGGTAATTATGGTTTGGGAGAACGGGTAAAAAAAAAAAAAGATACATTTCAAGATAAGTAAAAATGGAAACATGTTGTGTTTGTTTTTATGTACTAATTTACAGATGCCTCACTTAACTTTTATTGCTATTTGTATGCATAGCTTTGAAAATGTTTGCATACTAAGAAACAAGTTTATATAGATAGCTTTTGGATAAGAATAGAGAAAAATAATGTGAATGTTTTTGAGTTGTGTCAAATTAAAATATAAAGGCCTTGAAAATGTTTAATACCTATGGAGAATTGTTATTAAAAATAAATAATTTACATTGAAGAGATTTTTATGTTTTGTTAGTCTTTGATGATTTTGATTAAATTTATACCTATTTTCATGAGTTAATGTTCAGAAAAATATTTACTTAATCCCAAACAGCCCATACTGTTAGGATCTTTTTGTGTAAAATTTTAGAGTAAATTGGTTTGTTTCTTTCTTTCTCTTTTCTTTTTTTTTTTTTTAATTTGTTTGGTCAGCATACCAAAATTTAAAATCTCAGTGGGTTGTACTTAGTCTCATCTTCTACCCTGTGTTTTAGCACAAGCGGCACCTTCCATATTGTGTCTTTCATCCAAATTATGGGGTTTGAAGTCAAGAAAACCTGGATTTGAGTCCAAAGTCAAAAATCACCACTTTTTAGTAATTTATTTTGATTAAAGAAGCAAATGATTGGATTAATAGTTTAACTTTAAAGCCTTAGTTTCCTCATCTGTGAATAATATACACTTTGTAGGGTTATTTTGAGGATCGAATGAGTTTTAAAATAATAATAATAATGCCTAATCTTTATTGAACCCTTACTGTGTGCCAGGGAGTGTGTTCTAGATGTTTTACATGAATTAATAATTCAATCCTCATAGCAACATTTTTTAAAAAAAGAGAAAATTTAAGTCACGGAGAGATAAAGTAACCTGCTCAAGGCCACACAGCTAATAAGTGGAGGAGCTAGGAGATGATATAAATTGCAAACATGTTGTAAATTATTAAGCCCTATAAAAATTAGAACTATTATTATATAGAGCCTTGTTCTAGCATCAAAATATATATATGTATATAATTCTATTAAGAAATCTAGTGGTGTATAATAGAGAACAAAAGAGTATCTATTTAGAACTGTCAAAGACAGTGGTGTTAGCTGTTTTGAGATTTTTCTCAAACTGGTTTTATGTTATTTAATTAAATGACAAAGATACAAAACACAGAGACAGTACCAATGGCAGAATGTTTTTAACAATTATAAAGTTTTCTAAAGTGAAGTGGAGGTTATGCATCAGGAAAATTATTTTCGAAGAAATACCCAGATGCCCAAACGTTTTGTTGCGTTTTTCCCCCAGTTAGACATCAGAAAAATTAAAAACCTTAGCTGCATAAATAAACACGTGCCTTGGTAGCAACAGCAATAACCAGTTTCTATCTTTTAGACTAAGCCAAGATTGTGAGACAAACAGAAGCACAACACCTCCATTGCCACCTCTGACGTTTCAAACCAAAGAAATGGCAAGCCCTTTGGTTAGTGATGATGAAGTATTCCCACTGGTGAGTTGCAGCTTATTGGACTTTTTTTTCCCCCTTTAAGCAGTGATTACTTACTCTTACCACTGATACCAATATACTGATGTACATAGTTGTTTAAAAAAAAAAATGTCACTCCTTGAATAGGAGTCATCTGGCCATACCTATCTCTGAGAGAAAAGAGATCCATAATGTTTCACGAAGTGTTTTGGTCAATGGTTATTAATCTCTGGTGCAGACCAGAATCACTGGTGAAGCTTTTTAAAATGTAAGTGTTTGGGACTCACTCCCAGACATTCCCTGGGCCCGCAGGAGCTACAAGTGATCTTTTGTGCCTCTTTAAAGAAATCTTTTTCATTGACTTGGACATACGTACAGAAGTATGCACAAATCATAAGTAGACAACTTGGTGAGTTATCACAAAGGGAACACACTGAGGTAACTGCCACCCAGATCAATAAAGAGAACATTACCACCACTACAGAAGTCCCCTCTGCTCCCTTCCAGTCACTACTTCCACCCTGGTCCCAAGTAGCCACTGTGCAGACTTCTAACATCATAAATGAGTTTTGTCCATTTGTGAACTTTATGTAAGTAGAATCATATGTGTTTTTTTCATGTCTGGCTTCTTTTATTCAACACTATGTTTGAGAGATTAATCATCCATATTGTTTCACATAGCTGTAGTTTATTCATTTTTGTTTCTCTATAGTATTCCAGGATATATAAATACTACAAACAGTGATACTACAATTTATTTATCCTTTCTATTGTTGATAGACATTTGTGTTATTTCCATTTTGGAACTATTTCAAATAATGCTGCTAAAACATTCTTTTACCTGTCTTTTTCACTGAGTATGTACCTAAGAGTGGAATTGCTGGCTCATAGGATATGAATATGTTCAGCTTTGGTAGGTACTGTCAAACTGTTTTCCTAAGTGTTTGAGCCAATTAATACCCCCAACGAATAGCACACGAGAGTTCTCCTTGTTCTATATTCTTTAAAACACTTGGTATTATCAGTCTTTTTAATGGTTGGTGTGTAATGATACCTTGTTGTGGTTTTAATTTACAGTTCTCTTGTAACTAATGAAGTTCAGCATTCTTTCGTGTGTTAATTGGCCATTTTGACATCCTCCTTTTTAAAGTGCTTGTTCAATCTTCTGGATTAATATTCTGTTGGATTGTCTTTCTTGTGATTGATTTGTAGGAGTTCTTTATATATTCTGGATATAAGCCTTTTGTTGGTTATATGTATTACAAATATCTTCTCCCACTCTTACTTGCTTCTTCACTTTTTTAATAGTATTTTTTGATGAATAGAAGTTTCTAATTTTAATATAGTCCAATTAATAAATTTTTTCTTGTATGGTTAGTATTTTTTGTTGTCCTATTTAAAACATTTTTCCCTGTCTCAAGGTTATAAAGATATTATCCTATGTTATCTTCTAGAAGCTTTGGTTCTTTATTTTTCATATGTGTATTCACAATCTACCTGGAATTGATTTTTTTGTATGGTGCAAAATGGGAGTCTAGATCCCCTTTTTCTGTGTAAATATACAATTGACCCTGCACCATTTATTCCAGTTCTGTAGATTCTTTTGGATTTTCTATATTTGCAATCAAAATAATGACAGTTTGATTTCTTTAAAATTTTCATGAGTTTTCTTTGTCTTTTTCTTGGCTTACTGTATTGACTAGGACTTCCAATAAATGTTGAGTACAAGTGGTATTACCAACTTCCTTTGTTAATTCTCAGTCAAAAAGGGAAATCTTTCAGTATTTCGCCATTATGTATGACATTTGCTGTAGATCTTTTGTAAATTCCTTTTATAAGATGAAAGGCATTCCCTTCTATTTCTAGATTTTTTTTTTTTTTTCAGAAATAGATACTGAATTTTATCAAATGCTTTTCCTGCTGCCTCTATTGAAGTGACCATGTAATTTTTTTCTTTTGCTCTGTCAATGTGATGTTTTATCTTGATTTTAAAGTGTTAAACCAACCTTGCATTCTTGGAATAAACCCCACTTAGTCACTGGATTTTGTTCATTAATATTTTGTTTAGAATTTTTGCTTTATATTCATGATAGAAATTAGTCTATAGTTTTCCTTTGTTGTACTTGCCAAATGTTGGTTTCAAGATTGTGCTGACCTCATAAAACAAGTTAAGAAGTGTTCTTAATTTCAGTTTTTATATTTTAAGTTTTTTAATTTCCATTTGATTCTTTGTCACAGTTGCCAGTTCTCTTGTGAAAGTGATTTATTGAGGGAGTACTCTCAAGAGAAGGAGAGTCAGAGAAGCAGTCAAGAGGCGGGGAGAAGCTAAGCAACAGTGTGGCCTCAGCTATAGATTAGTTTCAGCCAGATCTCACAGGGAGCTAGGAACATGAATTGCACCAGAGTTGGTTCTCCCTATGTGAATCAGTCATTGGCTGGCTGTCTTTTAGGAGGCATCTTAGTTATCTAGTGCTGCTATAACAGAAATACCACAAGTGGATGGGTTTAACAAACAGAAGTTTATTCTATCATAGTTTTTGGATGCTAAAAGTTTGAAATCAGGGTGCCAGTTCCAGGGGAAGGCCTTCTCTCTCTGTCAGCTCTGGGGAAGTTTCTGGTCATCAGTCTTACCCTGTTCTAGGAGCTTCTCAGCACAGGGTCCCTGGGTCCAAAGGACACACTCTGCTCCTGTCTCTTTTTGCTTGGTGGTAATGAGGTCCGACCTAATCCTCTTTAACAAACCTGATCTTGCCTCATTGACCACAGCAGAGATTAGGATTTACAATACATAGGAAAATTACATCAGATCACAAAATGGAGGACAACTACACAATACTGGGAATCATGGCCTAGTCAAGTTGACACATATTTTTGGGGGACACAGTTCAATCCATGACAGAGGCGAAGGTAAAAGGAATAGGCTGAGGGGGGCTGCAACTTCTCAGATGAGGCAGGAGGCTCCAGTTCTGCCAAGGGAGCTGTTAGCAGCCAACACCTACAGCAGGTGGAGGAGGGATGGACCAGCCTGGTGAACGGGATCTGGATAGGGTTCCAACAGCATCCACTATAGTACACCACTTGCACCACTCAGATCCACGTTGTTCTCACATTAAGTTCACTTTGTTCAGGCATGTAGCTTCTCCATGATTCTGGCTGGTTATAATTTCATATAGTGAGATAAACTACAGCCCCTGAAGCTGCAGTTGGTCACAAGGCATTAACTGATATTCATCATCTCCTTCCTTTGCCACCAATTCTAGAGTCTCCTCAGCTTGCACTTCTGTTGTCCAGGTGGTTTGCCTGGGCTGTGATTTCCGTACTTCCTATTTACTGTTAAAACTGATCATGAGCATACCAAGAGACACCTCAGTGGATCACCTGAGTACCAAACATATCCCTCACTGCTTCCATTATGCAGTAGTAATCTTACCTCTTCATGATTAGGGTCAGTTACTTCTGCCAGTGTAGTGACCCCTTTCTGTGCTTCTGATCTTTTGGGCATGAGGAGCTCAAAGTAACCAGGTGGCAACCAGTGTTAAGTTTAATGGGACTCTTATTGGGTCTCTTGGTAGAATTATTCCTCCTCTGGGACCTAGGACCTATAGACTCACTGAGACCCACAGGAAGCACAAACTCTGCAAGTGGGGCAACAGAAGTGTTAGAGAGTGGATGCATTCCTACTTCTTCCCTTTTTTCCCAGACTATGTATTCCACCTGTTGGAAACACAGCACCATGTAACAGCCATTGGTCTGAAGTATATACAATGTCCTGAAGAATGCCACCACATCCTCACAGGATATCGTCCCCAAACTGGTGCCTCAGCTGTGCCTTCAAGAGGCTATCCCAAAGCTCTGTCAGACTAGCATCCTCTGGATGGTGCTGTATGTGGTGGGACCAATGGATACCAGGAACCCACTCCCATACTTCCTTTGCTGTAAAGTAGAATTCTTTACTATTAAGCAGGGTCCCATGTCAGTAGATTAGTTACTCTGTGAACTCTCAGATAATAATGCTAGCGAAGGCCCCACAGGCAAGAAAGGCAAACCCATACTTAGAATCTACATCAGTCCTGGTCAGGATAAAACACTGCCCTTTCCACAGTGTAAAGGGTGTCATGTCATCAAATTGCCACCAAGAGGCTGGTTGGTCTTCTTGATGGATGGTGTCATTTTAGGAGCTCAGCTTTGGTCTTTACTGTAAGCAGGTCAGACATTCAACAGCAACAGTAGCTAGATTACCCTTGGTGAAAGGGAGACAATGTTATTGAGCCCACGCATAATTTTTACCAGGTGGCAAGACAGAGGCTAGATGACATCTGCTGATCAAGTCATCCTGTCTACTTGCTTACATGCTCTGTCCCTTAGGGCTCAGTAGCATGATAGGAGGTGTTTTGCAAATAGCGTAGTTTTCTGCTGCATATAGCATGGCCTTGTTCCAGAATCTTAAGGGTCCGTAATGTAACTTTCCCATTGAGCCTTGCCAGAATCTCCAAAGGACATTTTTCTCTACCAGAGACTCTTCTAGTATGGAACTTCCAGGCCATTTGGCCCAAGTAGTAGTATTTCTTACACCCCATCCTGAACCTGCTATAGAGCCCTTTCTTTCTCTGGGCCCTCCTCAAAAAACAGCCTTTGTATCACCTGATAAATGGGTCAGGTCAGTCTCCCCAAGTGTGGAATATGCTCCCTTCAAAACCTGAAGAGATCTACCAAGTATTATGCTTCCTTAGTTGTGATAGAAGATGTAAGGTGCATTAGTTTGTACTTTACTTAGGAGAGGATGTCCTGTCATGCCTCATACCATTGTACCCCTAAAAACTTCATCAATGTGTCAAGTGCTTGAATTTTTATAGGGTTTATCTCCCACCCTCTGGAGTGTATGTGTATCTCCAAGGCCAGTTCTTGCTCATCAGGTCTTCTTAACCTTATGTTAGTATTAATACACAATATCCAGATAGTTTAGGCACCTTCAGAATTTATCGTGGCAGTAGAATTAACGTAACATTGGGGCAAGACTGTTGTCCATCCATGTAACTGCTAACAGCTTCTGATCCTCCTTGTTTGGGGATATTAAAAAGATTGTATTTGCCAGATTAATAACAGCATACCATGTACCCAAGTCTGTAATATTCTACTGTAGTAAAGATAATCTATCTGGTGCTGCAGCTGGGGCTACTACTTAGCTATGTTTACAGTAATCCACTACTATCTTCATGATCCATGCCATCTTTTTGCAGGGGCCAGACTGGTGAACTAAATCCCCCTACAACAAGGTTCACCTGTCTACAGATTGTTGACTCTTCAGACACTTTAAAAAGTCCCATTCTACCCATCAAAACAAAAATTGAAGAAGAATCCAGAAACCACAGAACTGGAAAGTTAAAAATTCCCCTAATTTATTTTTTAAAAGTTACTTAAAAAATTTTGTTTGGGAATGAACCACTGTAAGATTAACTAATATTTGCCCTTTATTCCTCAGCCACAGGTGTTTTTGTTTGTGTGTTTGTTTTTGTAAATAAGCACTGTCATGGATTGAATTGGGTCCCCCCAAAATATCTGTCAACTTGGCTAGGTCATGATTTCCAGTATTGTATGATTGTCTACCATTCTGTCATCTGATGTGATTTCTCTATGTTGTAAATTCTGTCACTATGATGTAATAAGATGGATTAGTGGCAGTTATATGGATGAGATCGACAATATTAGATAGTGTCTTAAGCCAATCTCTTTTGAGATATAAAAGAGAGAAGTGAGCAGAGAGACAGGGGGACCTCATACCATCAAGAAAGGAGCACCGGGAGCAGAGCTTGTCCTTTGGACCTGGGGTCCCTGCACCTGAGAAGCTCCTCGACTAGGGGAAGGTTGAGAATAAGGACCTTCCTCCAGAGCCAACAGAGAGAAAAAGCTGTCCCCTGGAGCTGATGCCTAGAATTTGTACTTCTAGCCTACTGGTCTGTGAGAGAATAAATTTCTCTTTGTTAAAGCCATCCACTCGTGGTATTTCTGTTACAGCAGCACTAAATGACCAGGACAAACACTAAACAGGTCACAAACAATTAATAAATAGCACATTGTTTTACTATAAAGGAGCCCTGGTGGCGCAGTAGTTAAGAGCTATGGCTGCTTACCGAAAGGTCTGCAGTTTGAATCCACCAGCCGCTCCTTGGAAACCTTATGGGGGCAGTTCTCTGTCCTGTAGGGTTGCTATGAGTCAGAATTGACTCGATGGCAATGGGATTTTTTTTTTTTTCAATTCTTTTTGTTACTATAAAAGTGGGACTGGGGCGCCATCACTGTGTCCTCAGCTATGACCAGACACACAAGACACACCCCAGCACTAGGCCCTCCCTCCTAAGAGCCACTGTTACCCCTGATACACATCATGCTAACTCTGAGCATCAATTAGCACCCTTGTTAAGGCAATTCTTTTTTTTTTTTTTTTTTTAATATATAATCCTTTTTTGCCCAATTCTACTATAATCTTTAACCTTTTGGAGTTGCCTATTTTCAGATAAGAATCATTGGCTTTGCAAATTAGTGGAGTATGTTTTAGACAGGTTCCATGGTAATTACATTTTCCTTGCATTTGAAGTTGGACACTGTAATACTCATTTCTCGAGCTTTCAGTGTAACGGTGCCAGGGTGTTTTAGTTGCTTGGGGATTTCATTAGCGTTGACTGCATTACGCTGGTAGAGGGGGGTCAGTTCAAGATGTGTTATTTCTTTAGGAGTTGCAGCATTTGACAGTATGTCAGGGAAGAAGCATGCCTAGAAATATGAAGATTAAAAAAAGGCTCTGTATCTCTTATGTAAATTTTCTTTCTTTCTTTAGTCTCCCCCAGATATGTCCATTCCAGCATCTTTGGCTGCACAGCATTTCCTTCTGGAGGAAGAGAAGCGAGCAAAAGAACTTGAAAAGCTTCTGAATACGCATATTGATGAGCTGCAAAGACATACAGAATTTACTCTTAATAAATACACCAAGCTTAAGCAAAATAGACACATATAGCTTTTAAACTTTTTTTATTTGCTTCCCCCACCCCAAGAAAAAAATGCTCTGGCAAAATATTTACAAGGCCGATTAATGAAACTGAGAAATTTGGTTGTTTTCTTGAGTAAATCATTTCTGTAAGGCAGCTAGAAAACAGTATTTTGTTCGATGAAGCTGTTTGTATTTCTGCATTAACATACTGAATTGTTCTGTTGTAGAGTTACTGTAAAATAAACATGACAACTCCAAAAGAGGTTTTTTCCCAGTCTAAGGAGTATTTTGGAATTAAATATGCCGTTTTTTCCCCTGAATCATGTGTACTAAAGACCCACTTCCTCTGTAACAGCATGAATGAGGGAAAGGGAAGTGCAATAGTCCAAATTAAATGAATCAAGTGCAGCTCAGTTGTACTAGGTTTGAAAACTCAAGGATTCTTAAAGATGAAAAATATTATTTAAGTATTTCAGGCTATGTAAACATTCTAAATTTCTTTTAGAAAAAAAGATAATAGCTTTATTGTTTCTACTTCAGCTTTGTAATGTCTCTTTGTTTTTAACTCAATAAAGGACATAGAATGTGCTATCTACACACTTGAAATATATGCGCCAAAGATGAATGCCTCGCCATGAGTGCTAATTACTGCATGGACACAGAGGCCTATGGTAGGGGGGAGCACCATGCAGAGGTAGCTGTGTGGGTGCCCTGGGCGCTGCTCGAGGTTAACACTAATCGCCCTAGGCACTATTTTCCGTAGATAGGCCCCTGCAATGGACGTGAACAGGGTAAAGAAAATAGAAAGCATTATTGTTGCTACCTTCTCCTTTGTAATCACCTCTGTTTTTAATAAGGTAAAGGGCATGCAAAATTCTGTGGACTTAAAATATAAATGCCAAATCTGTATAAAACCAATAATCGCATAGTAGTGAACAATAAAATTCAGGTTACAAATATACACCATGATAATTCAATATTCTTTCTTTAAAAATGATCTTTGGATAAGTGTTTCCATTTTGAAGGAAAAAAATATATATGATTATGATAAATCCCTGTGTAGTTATTTCAGAACTGACTCCACGGCAATGGGTTTGATTTTGGTTTTTATGTCATTATTTAAGGTAAACCCTATAGCTTTTATAGTTTTCTTGTTCTCTTTTAAAGAAACTAAATCTCAACATACTGAAAATAAGATGTCTGTAGATAGTGAGTGTCATTTTCATGTGAAAAAATGCATAGCACTGTTCACTTTAGGTGATAGTACCACATGTATTTGTGTAGCTCTTGATATTTGCAAAGAGCCTTCATATAGCATTGTTCATTTAAACCCAAAACAAGCCTGTGAAGTGAGTAGTGTTAGTATTCTTGTCCCTAGGATATGTTAAGAAACTTCCTCAGAATCATAGTAAGCAAGAGTTAGAAAGGAAACCCCTGGCCTTCTGATTCGTGGCTGCAGCTTTCACTACCTCCCAGTATCACCTCTCCTCAGCAAGCAGACGGTCAACAGTGCTGTATCCACTAAAGCCGTGTTTGATGACTAAACATCACAAGTGTACAAAGCCCTTAGTGAACTCACAAAAGCCTCACATGAGGAAAATAATAAGTGCTATGGGTACTTTTTAATTCTTCAGTAATCTCTAGCCTCCACATGAAGATACATACAATATTTGTCAGTGTTATCTTTACAAAAGGGGGAAGAAAAAGCATGTTTAGGAAATATGCTTTCCATAACAAATTCTAAAACCTTTATGTCCTTAATGCAATTGCAAACATTGAAAAAGTTTAAATATACATATCTTTGTATTCCCCTAAGTCTGAATGCTACTTAATTCTCTTTAGGGTAGAGGCCTGATTGAAAAGTGTTTGCTGAAGTGAAGATCTAGGTTGCAGTGTTCTTAGAACTTAGCAGATACAAGCGAGCATGAACTTGGAGTAGTCCAGGACTAATAGTGATTTTACCTCTTGGGATTCTTAATTCTAGTCCATAACAAACTTATTATAAATCACTAGTTCATCATTCTACTTACTAGCAGCTTTCTTAAAACAGTGGTTTTCGATTTTTTGTTTGTTTTTTAACAGCAGGACTCAGTGTTCAAGGGGAATCATGTTAAAGTCACGTGCATGTGTTGTGTGTGTCATCAACTAGCAACTGAAACTCTGCCCAATGCCTCCAACTCCACCATAACATCACCAGGCACTAAACCCTTAAGGGATAAAACATTCCAAACTGATTTAAGGCTCTTTCCTCCTACATTGAAGCTGTAATGTGGCTTAAGGATGGTAATGAATAGATTATGGGCCTGTTGAATTCAACTAGATGGCAAATGAGTTTGAGACTGGTTGAGGGAAAAGCCTGAGGAAAAGTTTTCATGATCTCCAGGAACTCGTGAACAGAGGTGAGGCAAAAAGGTTGGCAGGACTCACAGAAGTCAATCAGGCAGTGTTCAGAAGCAACCACTCATCACCATCCTCCTATGCGGGTCAAGAGGAGTCAGTTTGACATCCTTGACAAGGATGAATGTGAGTCAGAATCAGGCAGGCAATTACTGTTATCTATTGTTGTTAGTTGTGGTCAAGTAGGCTCCAACTCATGGTGACCTTATGTACAAAAAGACAGAATAAAATGGTGCCCAGTCCTGCACAATCTTATGATCTTTGGTGTGTTTGAATCCATTGTTGCAGCTATTGTGTTGTGCTGTCCAAACTAGGGGCCTCGTGTTCCAGCATTATATCAGACCATATTCTGTTGTGATCCATAAAGTTTTCATTGGCTAATTTTCAGAAATATATCACCAAGCCTTTCTTTCCAGTCTGTTTTAATCTGGAAGCTCCACTGAAACCTGAATACCATGGGTGAACCTGCTGGTATTTGAAATACCAGTGGCATAGCTTCCAGCATCATAGCCACACGCAAACCACCGCAGTATGACAAACTGACAGATGGGTGGTAAAATTACTGTTTGGGTGACCAACATTCTCATCACAGAAGCAGAATTGCCAGGTAATCTAGTATAGCAAGGTTTCAAACTGGGAAGACTTCAGCAGGGCCAAGCATAGAACTAAGGAGAGCCTGGCTCCATGACCAGACTAGAAGCTTTTAGGTCTTAAAGGTTCTTAATACGTTGTTGTTGTTGTTAGGTGCCGTCAAGTCAATTCCGACTCATAGTGACCGTGTGTAAAACAGAACGAAACACTGCCTGGTCCTGCGTCATCCTCACAATCTTTGATGTTTGAGCCCACTGTTGCAGCCACCATGTCAGTCCATCTGGTTGAGGGTTTTCCTCTTTTTTGCTGACCCTCTACCTTACCAAGCATGATGTCCTTCTCCCAGGGACTGGTCCCTCCTGATAACATGTCCAAAGTAAGTGAGACGAAGCCTCACCATCCTTGCTTCTAATGAGTATTCTGGCTGTACTTCTAAGACAGATTTGTTCGTTCTTTTGGCAGTCCATGGTATATTCAGTATTCTTCTACAACACCATAATTCAAAGGTGTCAATTCTTCTTCGGTCTTCCTTATTCATTGCGCAGTTTTGCATGCATATGAAGCGATTGAAAATACCATGGCTAGGGTCAGGTGCACCTTAGTCCTCAAAGTGACAACTTTACTTTTTAACACTTTAAAGAGGTCTTTTGCAACAGATTTGCCCAGTGAATTATGTCATTTGATTTCTTGACTGCTGCTTCTGTGGGCGTTGATTGTGGATCCAAGGAAAATGAAATCCTTGACAACTTCAATCTTTTCTCCATTTATCATGATGTTGCTTATTGGTCCAGTTGTGAGGATTTTTGTTTTCTTTATGTTGAGGTGTAATCCATGCCGAAAGCTGTGGTCTTTGATCTTCATCAATAAAAGCTTCAAGTCCTCTTCACTTTCAGCAAGCAAGGTTGTGTCAGCTGCATATCACAGGTGGTTAATGAGTCTTCCTCCAATCCTGATGCCCCGTTCTTTTTCATATAGTCCAGCTTCTTGGACTAATTGCTCAGCATACAGATTGAATAAGTAGTACATTAGGACAGGTTAGATCTGCTGGTGGCAAGGGATTCTCCATGCGTTGGCCATGTGACCTTCACTAAGTTTCCATTTCCTTTCCAACAGAATAGGGATAGTAATACTACTTATGTCAGAGGACTGCTGTGAGGATTAAAGGAGGTAAGACGCATAAAGTGTTTATCACAGAGCCTGGAACATAGTAAGTACTCAGTAAATATTAGCTGTTAGTGCTTGTTGTTGTCTTTTTCCTCGGAGGCATTATGTCTGAACTCAGAAGATGAACCATATTCTCAGAGAATAATGCTATAGTTTATTGATGACCATGTGCCAGTCACTGTACATAAGTTAAACTCATTTAATCTTTAACAATTTTATTATGAAATAATTAGATACCATAAAATGCACCCATTTCAAGGGACAATTCAGTGATTTTTATTAACAGAGTTGTACACAATCCAATTTTAGAACATTCCCATCATCCCAAACAGATTCTTATTGCCCATTTGAAGTCACTCCCTGCTGCTATGCCCAAGCCCAGACAGCTGCTAAATTACTCTCAGATTCTCTATATATAGTCTCATAACTCAAATGAAAACATATGTCCACACAGAGACTTGTACATGAATGTGCATAATAGCTTTATTTATATAAATAGGTTTATATAATATCTGGTCTTTTGCATCTGGCTTCTTTCACTTAGTCTGTTTTTGTGGTTCATCCATGTTGCAGCATATATTAATATTTTGTTCCTTTTAATTGCTGAATAGCATCCCCCTGTGTGAATAAACCAGAGTTTGTTTACCCATTTCATCAGTTGATGGACATTTGAGTCATTTCCCATGTGGGGCTATTATGAATAAAACTGTTATGAACATTCATGTACAAGTCTCTGCGTAGGCATAAGTTTTCATTTCTGTTGAATAGAGTCCTAGAATCAGAATTTCTAAATAGCATGTAAATGTTATTTAACTTTAAATGGAAACTGTCAAGCTGTTTTCCAAAGTAGCTGCACCAATTTACATTCCCACCAGCAATATTTGAGAGTTCTAGTTTCTCCACATCCTCTCCCACATTTGTTATTGTCTATTGCTTTGATTACGGCCATTTCTTTGAGTGTGAAGTGGTATTGCATTCTGGTTTTAATTTGCATTTCCCTAATGACTGGTAATGTTGAGCATTTTGTCATGTGCTTATTGGCCATTCATATATCTTCTTTGGTAAAATGTGTATTCAAATCTTTTGTCCATTTTAAAATTGGGTTGTTTCTCTTCCTATTATTGAGTTATGGGAATATCTATTTTGAATACAAGTCCTTTATCAGATGTATGATTTGCAAATATTTTCCCCGGGACTGTGGCTTGTCTTTTTATTTTTTAACAGTGTCTTTGAAGCACCTAAGTTTTTAATGTTGATGAAGTACAGTTCATCAGTTTTTTTTTATGAATTGTGGTTTTGGTGTCTGTCATGGATTGAATTATGTCTCCCCCAAAATGTGTGTATCGATTTGGCTGGGTCATGATTCCCAGTACTGTGTGGTTGTCCTCCATTTTGTGGTTGTAATTTTATGTTAAAGAGGATTAGGATGGGATTGTAATACCTTTACTAAGGTCACATCTCTGATCCAAAGTAAATGGAGTTTCCCTAGGTTGTGGCCTGCACCACCTTTTATCTTACAAGAGGTAAAAGGAAAGGGAATCAAGCAGAGAACTGGGAACCTCATACCACCAAGAAAGCAGTGCCGGGAGCAGAGCGCATCCTTTGGACCTGAGGTTCCTGTGCTGAGATGCTCCCAGACCAAGGGAAGACTGATGCATCATGAGGACCTTCCTCCAGAGCTGACAGAGAGAAAAAGCCTTCTCCTGGAGCTGATGCCATGAATTTGGACTTGTAGCCTACTAGACCGTGTAAATAAATTTCTCTTTGTTAAAGCCATCCACTTGTCATATTTCTGTTACAGCAGCACTAGATGACTAAGACAGTGTCATATCTAAGAAATATTTGCCCAACCCAAGGTAATGAAGACTTTTCCTACATTTTCTAAAAGTTTTACAGTTTTAAGTTTTACATTAGGTCTATGATCAATTTTGAGTTAATATGTTTGTGTATGGTGTAGAGTTAAAATTCATATATTTTTAATATTTTCTTTCTTTTTTTATTTATTGTTTTAAATTGAGCTTTAGGTGAATGTTTACAGAGCAAATTAGTTTCTCAGTAAACAATACACATATTGTTTCATGAGATTCGTTGCCAACCCTGCAATATATCAACACTCTCCCCTTCTTGACCTCAGGTTCCCCATTTCCATTGATTCAGTTTTCCTGTCCCCTCCTGCCTTCTTGTCCTTGTCCCTTGGCTGGCGTGCCCATTTAGTCTTGTATACATGGTTGAGCTACATGTGTTATTGTTTGTTTTATAGGCCTGTCTAAATCTTTGGCCGAAGGGTGAACCTCAGGAGTAATTTCAGTATTGAGTTAAAAGGGTGTCTGGGGGCCATACTCTCAGGTTTTCTCCAGTCTCTGTCAGACCAGTAAGTCTGGTCTTTTTTTGTGAGTTTGTATTTTGTTCTACATTTTTCTCTGGCTCTGCCTGGGACCTTCTATTGTGATTCCTGTCAGAGAGTCGGTGGTGGTAGCCGGGCACCATCTAGTTGTGCTGGACTCAGTCTGGTGGAGGCTATGGTCCATTAGTCCTTTGGACTAATCCTTCCCTTGTGTCTTTGGTTTTCTTCATTCTACCTTGCTCTAGAAAGGTTAGGACCAGTGGAGTATCTTAGATGGCCACTCACAAGGTTTTAAGACCCCAGATGCTACTCAACCAAAGTAGGATGGAGAACATTTTCTTTATAAACTGTTATGCCAATTGAGCTAGATGTCCTCTGAGACCATGGTCCCTAGCCCTCAGCTCAGTAATTCAGTCCCTCAGAGAGTTTGGATGTGTCTGTGAAGCTTTCATGACCTTACCTTGGTCAAGTTGTGCTGACTTCCCCAGTACAGTGTACTGTCTTACCCTTCACCAAAGTTACCACTTATCTATTGTCTAATTAGTGTTTTTCCCTCCTCACCCCTCCCTCCCTAGTAACCATCAAAGATTGTTTCTTTCTATGTGTAAACCTTTTCATGAGTTTTTATAATAGCTGTCTCATACAGTATTTTTCCTTTTGTGATTAACTTATTTCACTCAGCATAATGCACTCCAGATTCATCCATGTTGTGAGAGGTTTTGCAGATTCATCATTGTTCTTTATCATTACGTAGTATTCCATTGTGTGTATGTACCATAGTTTGTTTATCTGTTCATGTGTTGATAGGCACTTAGGTTGTTTCCATCTTTTAAATTCATATTTTACGTGTGGATATCTAATTGTTCTAGCACCATTTGTTGAAAAGACTATTATTTCCCTCATTGTATTTTCTTGGCGCTTGTGTTTAAAATCAATTAACCATAAATTGAAGAGCTTATTTCTGGATTCTTAATTCTGCTGCATTGATGTATATGTCTGTTCTTACGCTAGCACCACAGAGCCTTAATTATCATAGTTTTGTAGTAAGGTTTGATATTGGGAAGTATGAGTCCTCCAGTTTGGTTCTTTAAGATTGTTTTGGCTATTTAGGGTTCTTTGCATTTCCATATAAGTTTTAGGATCAGCTTGCCAATTTTTACAAAAGAGCCTGCTGATATTCTGATAGGGATTAAGGTGGCAGTTCTCCCCAAATTGATCTACAGATTCAGTATTGATCAATTTGGGGAGAAATGCCATCTTAAGAATATTGAGTCTTTCAATCTCTGAACAAGAATTTCTCTTTATTTATTTCAATCTTCTTTAATTTCTCTTTGCAATACTTTATAGTTTTCAATGTGCAAGTCTTGTATTTCTTTTGTTATATTTATTCCTACATATTTTACTTTAGTTGAATGAATTGAATTGTTTTCTTAATTTCTCTTTAGATTGTTCATTGCTAGTATACAGAAATACAATAGATTTTTGTATATTGGTCTTGTATCCTTCGACCTTGCTGAGCTTGTTTTATTCTAATAGGGGTGTGTGTGTGTGTGTGTGTGTGTGTGTGTGTGTGTGTGTGTGTGTCTGTATGTGTGTGCAGTCCTTAGAATTTTCTACATACAGAATCATGTTGTCTGTGAATAAAGACAGTTTTACTTCTTCCTTTCCAATCTCCTCTATTTTCTGGAAGAGCTTGTGAAGGATTTTTTTTTTTTTAATTAAATATTTTACTGTGTTTTTGGTGAAATTTTACATAGCAAATTAGGTCTCATTTAACAATTTCTGTACATATTATTCAGTGACATTGGTTACACTTTTCACAATGTGTCAGAATTCTCATTATTTCCATTCTGGTTGTTCCGTTTCCATTAATTCAGCTTCCTTGTCCCCTCCTTACCATCTCATCTTTGATCTAGGATAAACGTTGGCTGTTAGGTCTCATTTAGATGATTATTTAAAGGAGCATAGTACTCACAGGTGATATTACTTATTTTATGAGCCACTGTGTCTTTTGGCTGATAGGTGACCACTGGGAGTGGTTTGTGTGCCAAGTTCTAAAGGTATCCCAGGGAAATAGTCTCAGGTTTCCTCTAGTCTCTACCAGTCCAGAAAGTCTGGCCTTTTTCAGGAATTTGAGTTTTGTTCTACATTTTTCTCCCATTCTATCCAGGATCATATATTGTATCCCTGGTTGGAATGGTTGGTAGTGGTAGCCAGGCACCATCTAGTCCTTCTAGTCTCAAGGTAAGTGAGGCCGTGGTTCGTGTAGACTATTAGTCCTGTAGACTAGTTTCTTCTTTGAGTCTTCAGTTTCCTTCTTTCTCTTTTGCACCAGATGTGTAGAGACCAGTTGTTGTATCTTAGATGGCCACTCACAAGCTTTTAAGACCCCAGATGCTACTCACCAAACTAAGATGTACAACATTATTTTTATGAGCTGTGTCATGCCAATTGACCAAGTTGCCCCCCGAGACTATGGTCCTAAGCCCTCAAATGCAGTAAACCAATCCTGCAAGGTGTTTGGTTATGTCTAGGAAGTATCTATAACTGTGGCCCCTATAGGCTTTATTTTATATATAAATGTATATGGAGCACACATAAACATGTATATACATTAGCCTACAGAAACATCTATACATATGCATCCATATAGTCATACGTGCTTACCTATATGTATATAAGCATACATATCTACCTATGTAAACACACACATATTTTTGGTTATTACTGTTGTTGCAAAATTGTATATATTGTGGCTTTTACCAAAATTGTCACTTATTCTTGTGTATTTCTTAGTGTCCTCTCTTACCTTGGTCAGGTTGTGTGGAATTCACCCTTATTCAGTACTGCTTTCCCATCACCAAAACTAACCAGGTTCTACTATGTAGAAAGTGATTCACCCTCCCTCTCCTTCCCATCCCTGATAACCACCAAAGAATGTTGCTTTCTGTATATATACCTATTCTTGTCTTTTTAGAATAGTGATATCATACAATATTAATCCTATTGTGATTAACTTATTTCATTCAGCATAATATCCTCCAGATTCATCCATGTTGTGTTTTGAGAACTCATTGTTATCCTTTATGGTTGAATAGTATTCCATTGTGTTTATGCACCACAGTTTGTTTATCCATTCATTTGTTGATGGACAGTTAGCTTGTTTCCATCTTTTGGTATTGTGAATAATGCTGCAGTGAATGTAGGTGTGCATATGTCTGTTCATGTCAGTAGTTTTAGTTCTCTAGGGTATATACCTAGGAGTGGGTTACTAGATCATAGGGTAGTATTAATTCTTTACATGTCTGTGAAATTCATAGGTGAAGCTATCTGACCCTGGGCTTTTCTTTGTGGGAAAATTTTAGTTATTCAGTATCTTTGTTTGTTATAGGTCTGTTCAGATTTTCTATTTCTTCTTGAGTCTGTTTTGGTAATTTATGTTTTTTAAACTCATTTAATCTTTATAAAAAGCCTAAAAAGTAAAAATAAGACCATTTTATTACCATTAAATCTCTCAAAGAGATTAAGTTATTTATCTCAAGGTCAATTATCTGGAAAATGGCCACTCTGTAGGGCTCCAAAGTCCATGGTGCTTTCACCAAGCCACACTGACTCTAAGCCAGACGGGATCTTTTTTAAGGAAGAGGTGACCTTTGCATGGTCTCCACTAGACACAACTCTCTTATGTGAGTGCCCTAATCCATCCATATTTGTTTCCTCAGTGGCTTGTACCTTCCTGGAGTCTGAGTTGCTAGCAATAGGGATGCTAATAAGGTCCAAGCCTGGTTCTCCTTACTTTAAAGACCATTGAGATTTGCTGCCTTAGGAGATGTTCTCTGGTAAACCCTCCTGGGAAGGTACCCAGTGATAGATGCTGCATTTAGCAATTTAAACTGACACACACACTTTACTCCCTTGACTGCCAAGGAGGGAACACTGTCAAAGGACCTAAGTGGTTGGAATGAACCACATGTGTTTTGATACTGACCGTTGACAACTGATAATCAACTGCTAGATAAGATGAGTCAGATGTGTGACTTCCTAATGATGCTTAGTCACACAGAAGTGAAATTGGTTGCACTCCTAACAGGAAGAACCCATTAGAGATAAAACTTATTTGGTTCTGTGTGCTTCACACAAAAAGAAAAGAATTAAACTTTTCACTTATCTGTTCAATATGTCTTTTAGCAGGAATGCTGAGCTGTCTAAAAGATTATTCCAGAAGATGAGGCCAAAGACCCTATACTAAATACATTTTATGCTGTTCTTGAGGTGTGGACAACAAATCTTTCTTTATTACAAAAATTATTACAATAAAATAGGTAAGAACTGAGCTATCATTCCCATTTGGTATGATATCTTTGTTTCTGAAAAGAAGAACACTGCTGGCTTTGAAATTCCTCGTTTTCATCGGCTTAAGGAAAACTTTCCAAAAGATGGTACAGTACTGATTGAGCTCAAACATTTTCCAATTGCAAACGTATCTCTTGGCTAAGATAAATTATTAGATAAGTCATTCCCAGGTGAGTTTGACTGATAAAATTATGAGCAGCCAAACTAAAACAGTTCTTGAGCTTCAAATATAAAGTTTGCTACTGTTAATGTGATAATACAGGAGTTGTAACCAAAGGTTTTCACATTAATAAGATCTGGAGAACAAATACACACACCCAAATACACACACACATATGAAACTCTGAAAATAATCATCAATAAAACATGAGTCAAGTATAGTCTCAGAGCTTAGAAAACAAGGATTTAATGGCCCAACACAGTAGCCTCAATTTTGAAGAAAATGCATCCATTAATTGAGGAAATTGTACTAAATGTATAAGGCACCCAAAATTTTTGGGAGAACAACCCATTAGGTATATAAAGATTTATAAAATGTATCAAAGGATAAAGTCTAGAAGAGTAGCCAAAAGAGGTACATGAATTAGAATAATACCAAGTAGAAAATTATAAAACTGCTGTAAGAGTAATGCACTTAAAAATTCTTGGAAGAGAGTGAGATCAACACCTGAGGTAGTATTTGAGCTGGGCCACAAATGAAGAGTTGAAAAAGAGGTGAATGAGGAAGGACAAGAATAAACGCAAGCGTGCTTGATACCTGACTCATCGTTCATTTCACAGACATTTATGGAGAGCCTACTCAGGGTCAGGCACTGGCCCAGATGCTAGATGATATTCCACAATCCCTCATAAAACATGGATAACATTTTTCAATTTCATGTTCACTGGTCTACCAGTGAACATAGGTTTGTTTGTTTTTTCTTCCTATTTAGACATTCACAAATAAATTTTAAAGACTGTTCTGAGTTGTCAGGCTTTGCATAATTTTTAACAAGATTTCCTTGTGGAGGAGATGGGGGAAATGGGAGCAAGGGTTACTTCACTAGTTTGCCATTTCTTTCCTTCAGTGCAGTGGTCAGGCCAAAAAGCATTTATTGACTGGTAAAGTAGAGGGTCGGCAAAAAACGAGGGAAACCCTCAGTAAGATGGATTCACACAATAGCCACAACAATGGACTCAAACATACAAATGATCATGAAGATGGCGCAGGACTGGGCAACAGGTCATTCTGTTATACATAAATAAGGTCACCATGAATCAGAGCTGATTCGATGACAACTACAACAACAACAAATTACAAGCCGGGCTGTACTAGGTTTTAGAGATACTGAGTAAGAAACCATTCCACCTCTCAAGGAGCTCTCAAATCAGCGACAGACATGTAAACATTATTTAAAAACAGCACGCAATATTAGAGGTATGTGCACGGCATTATGGGAACCCAAAGGAAGATAACTAACCCAGCTTGGGGTTTGTATATTTTGTGGAGGAGGTGAAAAATGAGTCATCTAAGAAAGGCTTCCCGGAGGAAGGTATGCCAAAGCTGAGTCTTAGAAGCTATCAGTGGAGTTAGAACAGGCAGGGCCAGCTTCACGGGCATGTGACCTCCCCCCCCTCCCTCCATCCTTTCCTTCCTTCCTTTCTTCTCTCTTCCCTCCCTCCCTCCCTCTTTCTCTCCCTTCCCATCCATCTATCCATTCATCCATTCATTCATCTTATTTATTCTTCAAGATAAAATTAGAATTTTCTATCAAGTTCCCACTTCCACAAACTCCAAAATTACTCTAGTATCATAATTGAAATTTTAAATATATAGTTTGTGGAGAACTGACAATTTTATAAAATTAGGCTCCCATCTGGAAACATGGTTTCCCTGTTCAAATATGTTATGTCCCTAGTAAAGTCTTCTGGACTCTTTCATATAAAATCTGAACAATTCTTGCTCAGTATTTGCCCAGGTATTTTAAAGTTTTGTGGTATTATAAATAAGATTTTTTTCTCATATCTTCTACCTGATTTAACTGGTTAAATCCTATTATATATTGTATGTTATATATATGTGTCTTAGTCATCTAGGACACACAATCTTAACCATTACACTATGTTACACAGTTCATCTAGGACATACAATCTTAACCATCACAATATGTTACACAGTATACATTTCACATTATATTTTTGCATACACACACACCCCCATTGAGCTCTTTAGTCTTTTTTATTTTCTTGGATTTTTCAGATAGACAGTCGTATCATCTGTAATTATGACAATTTGTGTCCTACCTTCCCATATTAGTACTTCTCAGGGTTTTTTTTTTTTTCGTCTTATTATATTGGCTAGAATTGTCTAAGCAATACTAAATAATATTGTACTAGATACCTGAATTAGCTTTCTCACCCTCTTTCTATTTGAAGATATATGAAAGCTGAAGACTGTATCTTCCAGATTTCCTTGCAGCTAGAGATCTGGCTATGAACTAAGGTCTGCCATTTAGATGTACTGTGTGAGATTTGGAAAGCAAAAGAGGAGGAGGTGACCTTGCTATGACTTGTGGTTGTCACCACTGGTTATGGAGGTCATACTGTTTGTCCTGGTCATCTAGTGCTGCTATAACAGAAACACCACAAGTGGATGGCTTTAACAAAGAGAAGTTTATTCTCTCTCAGTCCAGTAGGCTGCAAGTCCAAATTCAGGGCATCAGTTCCAGGGGAACGCTTTCCCTGTCGGCTCTGGAGGAAGGTCCGTGTCATCAATCTTCCCTTGGTCTAGGAGCTTCTCTGCGCAGGAACCTCAGGTCCAAAGGATGCGCTCTGCTCCCAGCACTGCTTTCTTGGTGGTATGAGGTTCCCATGTCTCTGCTCACTTCTCTCTTTTGTATCTCAGAAGAGATTGGCTTAAGACACTATCTAATCTTATAGACCTCATCAATATAACTGCCACTAATCCATTTTATTATGTAATAGTGATAGAGTTTACAACACATAAGGAAATCACATCAGACTACAAAATGGTATACACAATGATACAATACTGAGAATCATAACCCAGCCAAGTTGACAGATATTTTTGGGGAACATAATTCAATCCATGACAGTGTTCCCACGTCAGGTTCCAGTGTTCAATCTCCAGTTTTCCGGGTGTCAAAAAATACTGGCAGTATATTCTAACTTTGACTTTTGAATCCTTGGATTACATTTTCAGGTGTTGATTCCCAGGCTTCTTAGGTTCCAGAGGCTGCTGTGGGTGTCAGCGTCTCCAGATCTAAGTTAGCATAATTCCAGTGGCAGCTTCAGAGAGCTCCCCTAATGGGCCAAGTTTTGTGTTGTTTTCGAAGTTATTCCAAAAGGCTTAGTCTAGTGTCTGCTTCTTCATTACTCTGTGTTAAATCCCTTCCTGCTTAAAATACATAGTTGCTTTATGTTTCCTGCTCTGATCCTTGGCTAATTCAATAGTAGTAATGATGCACCTCCCTTCCTCATTCCTTTTTAAATGGGAATACTTTGATTTGGTATGATGTTTGTTGTTCATATCAGATATTCATCACCTTAAGAAGTCCTTCTGATCCTAGTTTACTAAAAATTAGGTGATTTTTTTTTTTTTAAATCAGGAAAGGATATGGAACATTTTATCATGTGCATTTTTAGATTCATTATAAAATTTATATCAAGACGGTTATGCTTTTCTCCTATTTTCCTATTTTGATGAATATCATTAAAAGATTTTTTTGTAGTAATAAATAACTCTGTATTACTAGAAACTAAGAGATGTTTTGTTTGTTCGTTTTACTTTAATGAGAAAATTTAACCCATTCATATTTATTATAGTCCCCATGTTTGGCTTTCTGTCATTTTATTCCGTACTTTCTGAGCTATTTAATGCTTCTTGTTTATATATGGAGTCCCTGGATGATACAAATAGTTAATGCGCTTAGCTGCAAATTGAAAGGTTGGAAATTCAAGTCCACCCAGAGGTGCCTCGAAAAAAAAATGGCATGGCAATCTATTTCTGAAAAATCAACTGTTGAAAATCTATGGAGCACAATTCTTTCTTGACACACATGGGGTTGCCATGAGTCAGAATTGACTCAACAGCAACTGTTTTTGTATGTGTGTGTTTTTACTGGTTGTTAAAATATATACATATACGTGTGTATTTATATACCATATTTTTACACAAATAACAGCCTTCTATGTTTGTTTGCCAACCACGCCCTCCCCCTGTAAGGTATTTTTGTAAGTGCACTATGCTAATTTTTTCACAGCAACATGTAAAAAAAAGTGGCACAGTGGCACTTATGAAAATATCTTGCAGGGGGAAGGTGCCATTGGCAAGCAAACATAGAAGGCACACATTATTTGCATAAAAATTCAGTATACACACACAGATAACTATATTAATCAAAGTTTCTTTGATCTTTTTTATTTCTCTAGTGATGTAGCAGTTAAATTTTTCTTTTATTAGTATTTGCCTTTAAATTAAAAAAAAAAATTTTTTGCCTGCAATGTATTCATCAATGTTAGGAATTAAATAATATCAGTTGGCTCTCCTTGCCTCCATATAGTAGTGTTCTGGATTCAGTTTGTGCACTACCTCAGCAATAAAGCATTTGCTTTGCTCTCTGGCCAGGGTGGCCCTAGCCAAGTACTGGTTCTACTGTTGCTACCGCTGCCACTGAAAACCAGGTAACCCACTGCCGAGATCAAGTTTGATACCTCGTATATCTTATAGCTGGTGATTGTTTATACATAAGAAAGTTGTTGTTGTTTATATACCTCTTACTGGATTTTTTTTATTGTTTATAATAAGATAATTTTACTACACTATACACCAGGCGCTCCTTGGAAACCGTACAGGGCAGTTCTCCTCTGTCCTATAGGGTCGCTATGAGTCAAAATCGACTCGACGGCAATGGATTTGGCTTTTTTTATATCTTATTTCTTTAATTGCATTGGATATCCAGAAAAGTGGTAAGTAATACTGGTGATAAACAGTTGGCTTGTTTCTGATTTAATTGGGAATGTTTTCAGTTGTTTACCACTTAATCTAGATGCTGGCTTTTAGGATGATTTCTCGATCTATATATCATCTATTATCTCTCTACATAATTTTTTATTATTTTAAGGAAGTATCAATTTTGTTGCCGTTTTGTTAAGAGCTTTTACTTTGAGAATGAATGTGGAATTTCATCAAATGCCTTTTCAAAGTCTATGGAAAAATCATCGGATTTTTCCATTTTGCTCAATTAATATGGTATGATGGTTAATGTTATGTGTCAACTTGGCTAGGCCATAATTCCCAGTATTGTGTAATTGTCTTCCATTTTATGTCTTGTAAATCATAAACTTCTATATGTTAATGAAGCAGGATTAGTGTACGGTGTGTCTTGAGTCACATCTTCAGTAAAGGACTCAAGTTACAGCCTTACTCAAGTCACAGTCTCACTCAAGTATCTGATGTAAGTGGGGTTTCCTTGAGGATGTAATCTACATCCAGTATATATGTGCGCTTTGGCAAAGCTCGCTCTTGCTGTGGATCCTGCATCAGGCTCATCATAATCTGACCCCTGGTTCTTGAGACTTGAGCCTGTCGTTAGACCTACTGATTCTGGGATTCACCAGCTTCTGTAGCACTGTGAGCCAACAGCCTACCATCTGACCTGCCAGTTGTGGGTTCATCAGCCCCTGCAACCACGTGAGTCAAGGGAAGCCTCCAGACTGATGCCTAATACATGGATTTGGGACTTGCCAGCCTCCACAAATGGCATGAGCCATTTCCTTGAGATAAATCTCTCTCTATGAATTTATATACATATGCTTCAATGATTTTGCTTCTCTGGAGAACCTAGCCTAAGACATATGGTAAATTACATTAACATATTTTCTACTATGAAATCATTCTTTCATTTCTAGAAAAAAAATTGCAATTGGTCATGGTGTATTATTATTTTTTATATGTTGCTGGATGTTCTCTGCCTATATTTATTTGGGGTTTTATGCCAGTATACAGAAATGTGATTTGTCAAGGTTTTTGTTACCTTTATTAGATTTTACTATCATTTTATGGCTTCATAAAGGATTTCTCAAAGGTTCCTTCTTTTTCTAGTCTTATGGAAGTTAAAGAAAAATCCTTGAGATAATCTACTACTAAAAGACTGAGAGAATTCACCTATGAAACTGTCTGAGCCTGGTGAATGGTAAAAATTTGGGATAACAGTGTCAAATTTTTCTTTCTCCTATGGTAAATAGCCTATTTAGATTTCTTCTCTCTGCAGGTCAGTTTTGATAATTTGAATTTCCTATGAAAAATCATCACTTTCACCCCATTTCTCAATTTTATTCTTTTAATTTCATTTGCATCTCTGGATATTTCCTCATTCTTACCATCTTTGTATAAATGTGCTTTTTCCATTTTTTCCAGCCTAAGTTACCTAGGGTTTATTACTTTTATCATTTTTTTCTCAAAAAACCACCTGAGGTTTATTAATATTAGCATTTGTTTGTTTTCTAAATCACTAACTTCCACTTTATAGATTATCATCTCTCTCCTTGTTTTGTTTTTCCCAAACAAAAGGTCTTACATATTTATTACGGAACCAATCTATTAATGCAGGAGCATAAAGACAGAAGAAAAAATCTGAATGTTTCCAATAAAACAAAGCCCTAGTGGCACAGTGGTTAAGCGCTCAGCTGCTAACCGTAAGGTTGGCAGTTTAAAACTACTAGCCACTCCACAGGAGAAAAGACCTGGCAATCTGCTCCTGTAAAGATTACACTTTGGGGGGCAGTTCTACTCTGTCCTATAGGGTCGCTGAGTTGGAATGGACTAGATGATTTTGACAACAACAATGTTCAGATAGTGGCAAACTTTGCAGATAGATATGGTAAAATGCTAGTGAACTTGAAAGAGTGTAAATATGTGTGCCGTCACGTGTGCAGCTCCTTCTAGACCTAGCTTGGTTCTTCTCCAGCGTCTTCTCTTAGAATCGTATCTGATTTATTACCAGTTTTCATTTGTACCCACTGGAGAATGAGAAAATTCTGCTTTTGTTTCTTGGCCAGGAATCTCTTGATCCTGAAAGTCTTGTGGGAAGACATGGCAAGGATGAAAGTCAACCACACACACCACAATGGCAGAGAAAGGGAGGGAGGACTTGCCTTGGGTTTTTATTTTCCTTTTTCTAACCTGTTAAGTAGAATGTATCCTTAATTTCATTTTTTCATGTTTCTTGGTATATTTAAGGCTGTGAATTTTCCTCTGAGCACTGCTTTCATGTTACGTATAGTAGTATATTTTAAACAGATATGTAGGTAGATGATAGTAGATAGATCAATCTAGAAAATATATCACTATTTAAATTTTTTCCTTGTTATCCCAAAATTTAAGAGAGGTTCTAATGCTCAGGTAGTAGGGTTTTTGTTGGCGGTGGTGGTCTTTGAAGTTTCTACTTTTATTTCATTACGATCGGAGAATGTTGAGTGACAATTTCTGCTTTGGGGAATACACTGATTTTTTGGTTGTTGCTGCCTAGTATTGGCCATTTTTGTAAATGTTGCCGGCACTCTGGCTGGTCAGAACTCAATGTCTCCCAGCACAGTGCAGAATCTGGATCTCCAGTTCACAGACCCCCAGTAGCTGTTCTTGCCAGGCCTCGCAGAATTTCACTCTGCACAGGTGCAGTTTAATGTTGGGTCAAAATTCAATGGGATCTCTCTGCAGATTTCTAGGGGTCCTTTTCTGCTCAGCTCTCTCTTCTCTGGTTCCCTGTTGCACAAACTCCAGCTGCAGCCCTGACCTCCAATTTCTGTTTTGACCCTCTGGGCATACTTTCCTGGGTTCGGAAAAGTGCTCTCAGGCAGAAAGCCAGATGCGTGTGGAGCTCACCTCCTGTGTTTCTCTTAAGGATCATAGCCCTGTGCTGTCTGTTGTGCAAAGCCTTTAACCAGTTGCTTCATGTTTTGTTCAGTTTTATAATTGTTTACAGTAGGAGGGTAATTTAAACACTTATTACTTAGTTATGGACAGAACAGACATATCCTGACATTAGTTTTTACAGTTCTTTTTTCCACCTTTTTTTCCTTGTAGCATATTTATACAGATTCTCTGGTTCACAATGAATTTCCTTATACATAAGGGATGTGCAATTTCCATGAGATTTTACTTCTCCCTAGCCAACAGACCATTTGCCATTGACTCGTGGAGACCTCATATGTGTCAGAGTAGAACTACACTCCATAGGGTTTTCAATGATTAATTTTTCAGAAATAAATTGTCAGGATTTTCTTCCAAGGCACCTCGGGGTGGACTCAAACCTCTAACGTTTCCTTTAGCAGTCAGTTGCGTTAAACGTTACACCACCCAGGGACTCCAAACCAGTTGTCTTCAACTCATAGCGATCACCCACTGCCCATGGAATCGAGTTCATACTAGCATAATAGAATGAATTAGGCAGCTTCTTATTTGTGGAATAAATTGTTTAAAATAAGGACTTTAAGTCTGTGAAAAAATTGTTTGAATTCACCTGTAAACCATCTGTTCCTGGGACTTAATTGGGGGAGGTCATTTAAGAATGTCTACCTTGATGATCAGTTTATCCAAGTTTCTATTTCTTCTTGAGCCTATTTTGGCATTTTTGTATTTTCCAGAAATGTTTCCATTTCACCTAGTTTTTCAAATGTAATAACATTAGAAAAATATTAGCATTTTTAAAAGTATATTTAATTCCTTCTCATTCTGTATCTGTTTATATGTATCTTCTATTTTGTTTTTCCAGTTTTGTAAGAGATCTGTTTATTAGTCTTTCAAAGAATGAGATTAAGGTTTTATTAATCTTCTCTGTTTGTGCTATTGTTCCTAAATTTATTTATTAATTTGCTTCCTCCTTATAATCTGTGGATTTGATATGTTATTATTTTCTGGCTTTGTAAACTGAATTTAGTTCATTTGTTTTCAATGTTCTTGTTTTATGACAAGTTTTAACTATGTCCCATAAATTTAGGCATGTAACGCTTCATTGTCTTTCAGTTCTAAGCATTTTGTAATTTCCCTTATATCCTCTTTAAACCAAGGTTATTAAGATTTTTAGTATCCAGATTTGCAAGATTTTTAAAAGCTATCCTTTTGTTTTTTATTTCTAATTTTATTGCATTATGGTTGATGGGGAATTTATTGAAGCCTTCTTTATGGGATATATATGGTTGATTTTTGTTAATGTTCCACGTGTGCTCTTAAAAAAAATGTATACTCTCTGTTGAGTGAAAAGATCTACATTTATCTGTTAGATCAAGCTTATTTTATTATTCAAATCTTCTACATCTTTGCTCCTTTTGGCTGCTTGATCTAGTTCTGAAAAGTATGGTCTTAAAATCTCCAGTTGAAATTATTGATCTATTTCTGCACATAGTTCTGTCCCTAGTCAGTTGCTTTATATATTTTGAAGCTGTATTGTTAGCAACATATCCATGATCATAATATATTTTTTTATTCTATTACTAGTATGTGCCATTTTTTGCCCTGTGTGGCATTTTCACCTTAAACTTGTTTTCCTGGTGTTAAAATTGCTGCCATGGTTTTTGTCCATATTTGCTTGCCATGTCTTTTTCCATTATTTAAATTAATCTTACACTTTTGTTTTAAAAGTCTTTTGTAGCTATTGCTACATCTTTTAAAATCCAGTCTGTGCGTACAGTGTGAGGTGGGAATTTCAATGTCTCTGGGGAATCTGGGTGGATGGAATGGAAGGGTAGACCATTGGAGCCAGTAATGTAGTTGGAGGCAGAGATATTTCAAAGTGGAGAAGCCTGCAAATGTAGTTCATAATGGGTTTTATTAATTTATTCCAGTCAAACGAATTGATGCCTTGGGAGTTAGGTCTGATCCTCAAAGGCTTAATATGCTTTCTGAAAGAGCTGAAGGGATCAGTATATGGCTAGCTGTGCCTTGTTTCAATTAGAAAAGGAAACTTCAAAGGTCAGGCAAAGTTTCCTTCTTAGGAGGGTTCAAAGACAGACAACCTTCATGCAACTCATGAAACAATGGGGAAGTGAATGACAAGGGAAGGAGAGAGAGACCCTTAACCATGGCATTACTGAGTATCCAAATGCTTTCTCTGGTCTATATTCCTTAAGTTATTACCCAATAGCTCAAGGGATTAAAACCTTTTTGAAAAGACTGGCTCCTTTCCAAAGAACTGGCAGGCGGGTAGATAACACAGATGACCCACTGAAATTCACTGAAGTCAGAGACATTTGCTTTATATAGTAATGATAAAAATACCCAGAATAGGACAGACTGCCTACTGAACTGCACAAAGACCCATTAAGAAAAAATGAGGGCCTGAGTGAGTGGGTGAGGCAAACCTGATGTGCTCAATTGCTCTGCCTTGATCTTTGAAACATGAGGGATAGTGGGACAAGGATTCACAGGCTGTGCAAACCATTCTCTATATTCTAACTCCCAGAAGGATTTAGAGGAAGCTACTCATGTATCATGAAGAATGGAAATTCCAGAACACTTAATTGTGCCCACGAGGAACCTATACAGAGATCAAGAGGCAGTCGTTCGAACAGAACAAGGGGATACTGCATGGTTTAAAATCAGGAAATGTGTGCATCAGGGTTGCATCCTTCCACCATACTTATTCAATCCATATGCTGACCAAATAATCCAAGAAGCTGGACTATATGAAGAAGAATGCAGCATCAGGATTGGAGCAAGACTCATTAACAGCCTACATTATGCAGATAACACAACCTTGCTTGCTGAAAGTGAAGAGGACTGGAAGCACTTACTGATGAAGATCAGAGACTACAGCCTTCAGTATGGATTACACCTCAACATAAGAAGAAAAAAAAAAAAACAATCCTCACAACTGGACCAATAAGTAACATCAGGATAAGCAGAGAAAACACTGAAGTTGTCAAGGATTTCATTTTACTTGGATCCACAATCAATGCCCATGGAGGCAGCAGTCAAGAAATCAAACAATGTATTGCACTGGGCAAATCTGCTGCAAAAGACCTCTTTAAGGTGTTGAAAAGCAAAAATGTCACTTTGAGCACTAAAGTGTGCCTGACCCAAGCCATGATATTTTCAATCACCTCATATGCATGTGAAAGATGGACAATGAATAAGGCAGACTGAAAAACTGATGCCTTTGAATTATGGTGTTGGTGAAGAATATTGAATATACCATGGGCTGGCAGAAGAATGAACAAGTCTGTCTTGGAAGAAGTACAGCCAGAGTGCTCCTTAGAAGCGAGGATAGAGAGACTTTGTCTCACATACTTTGGACATGCTATCAGGCAGGACCAGTCCCTGGAGAAGGACATCATGCTTGGTAAGGTAGAGGGTCAGTGAGAAAGAGGAAGGCCCTCGACGAAATGGATTGACACAGTAGCTGCAGCAGTGGACTTAAGCATAACAACCATTGTAAGGATGGCGCAGGACTGGGCAGTGAGTGTTTGGTTCTGCTGTACACAGGGTCTCTATGAGTCAGAACCAACTCAACAGCACCTAACAACTCATACATTTCTTTGATCCAAAGATTCTTTGTCTCATTTTTAATGTGCAAGCAACCGCCTGTGCCAAATATCGTACAGAACACAGAATGAGACATGGTTCTTGAAGAAAATAACTTGCATTCAAAGTAAGGGAGACATTTTCAGGAGATACACTAGGTGGGATATTTTCAAGGCAGAGCTATGGAGGAGATTACACACACACACACACACACACACACACAAACATGTATGGGGGCATGGTGGTTCAGTGGTAGAACTCTTGCCTTCCGTGTGGGAGACCTAGGTTCGATTCCCAGCAGCCACCACCCATCTATCAGTGGAGGCTTATGTGTTGCTATGGTGGTCAACAGGCTTCAGTGGAGCTTCCAGACTGAAACAGACTAAGAAGAAAGGTCTGGTGATCTACTTCCGAAAATCAGCTGATGAAAACCCGATAGATCACAAGCTTCAATCTGCAACCAATTATGAGAATGATGCTGGACCAGGCAACATTTCCTCGCATCGTGCATGGGGTTGCCATAAGTCGGGACCTACTCGACAGCAGCTAACAACAATAACAACAAAAGCTTTCAAAAAGAAACAGCCACAATTTCATGAAATTTCCTTATATTTCTACCTCTAGCAAATAAATAATAGCGATGTGAGACACTTTTGGGAAAGAGGGAGGGACAATCATCTCTTTAATCGTCCTAACAATCCCGAAGCTGGTGTTAGCATCTTCTCCAATTTACAGATGAGGAAACGTATCGTAGAGGTTAACGATGGACTCCACGCCGTACAGATTTTAAGTCCAAATCTAGCAGGTTTCTTTCCCATTACTTCATGAAGGATGCATGAAGGAAGGACAGGAGTATGCTTCTCCGTCTTTGAACTGACCAGGAAGGAATTATAGTTGGTGGCCTTGGAACCAATCACCCTGAACTTAGCCTTTAAAGGTTTAGACTCACAGTCAGACAGTAGCGGCCACTATATTCATGGACCCTGAGCAGATCACAACGGGAGTTGCGGGCTCCTTGCGTGGCTTTGATTCTCAGACCTCCTGGCCCCAGGAGCTCTAAGGAAATCTGTTGATTCATGTAGGTGCTTTGTTAACTCTACATTAATCACACAATCTCTGGGATAGAAGCGCTCTTACCAGACCTATGGCCTGACATGCCTATTTTATAGGCAGGGCCTGGCCAATGTCACGCTCTAACGAGTGGTGAAATTGGTCTGGAATCTTCACTCTTGAGTCTTACGCCCCTAGTCTGCAATGATGGATCACCAATATTTTGGCTGGCTAGAGAAAGGGCTGGTAAAAACATATCTTGGTAACATTTGTTAAAATACATCAAGTGACACCTCTTAAACCAATGCAAACAGTTTCTATTCCTGTTTCTAACCTGATTCCTTTTTTTGATTTTGCTCTTCAAGAAATGATAGGCTAGATAATGAGGACTCTGAAAGCCCAGAGTTCCAGATCCTACTGCAGAAACCCCAGCATGGCTTTCTGTTGAAACTCCTAATAAATCAGTCAGCGTCACCTTGAAGCCACTGAGTAACTGGGAATGGTTTGGAAGCTGCTGTCTCAAATCATCACTCAGTGGACCCACACAAAGTACTATTTATCCGGAGAATTGTTATAATTCCACCCAGCAAGCTCACAGTAAATCAGCATCTCACCGCTGCCAGGCAGTGGTTCACATCAAAGTTGTGTTAACTTTTTTTTTCTTCTTTTTTTAAGGCTAATTAACTGGGATGTCCCATGAAACCATGACCCTCCAAACCAGGGAACCAAATTCCATGAGGTGTTTAGTTGTACGTAAGCAGCCTCAGCATTTTTTTTTGTCATTGTAAATATGTCTATCAAAAAATTTTTGCCAATTCAAGGTGTACAACTTACTGACAGTAATTACAATAATCAGCTGTGCAACCCTAACCTTAATCAATGTGATTTTTCCATCCCCATTAACTTCCCTTTTCTCCCTCCCTCCCGCCCCTGGCAACCACTAATAAACTTTAGTCTCTATACATTTGCCTTTTCCTGTCTTTTTATATAAGTGAAGTCATGCAATATTTGTCCTTTTGTGATTGGCTTATTTTGCTCAGCATACTGTCTTCCAGCTCCATCCATACTGTAGCTGTATAAAGACTTCATTTCTCCTACTAGCCGAGTAGTAGTTGGATTAACTTTTAAAAGTTCGTTGTCAGTCTGCCTTCACCAAGCCTGTCTAGTAATTGCCCTCTCCTGAGAATCCAGTTCAACTCCACTAAGCCTCATGGCAGACAACGAAGAGGGAAACAGTGGGTAAAAATAAGAGCCAGAAGTATCTAAAGGATCTACTAGACAGAGTGTAATGTTGTTATCAGTCGGCCAACTAAAGCCTTGAGGGGCAGGCCTTGATTTATGTACTGTGAGGTTGTTGTTGGTGGTTTTTTTTCTTATTGTGCATTAGGTGAAAAAGTTTACAGAGCAAATTAGTTTCCCATTCAATAGTTTAAACATAGTGTTCCATGACTTTGGTTGCACTCCCCACAATGTGCCAACACTCCCCCCATTTCTGTCCTAGGTTCCCCGTTTCCTTTCGTCCTGAATTGCTACCGCTTCCTGACTTCTCATCTTGGCCCTTGTGCAAATGTTTCCCTTTTGATCTTGTATCGTTGTGTGAGATTTTGAACACATCAACAAGAAGGGAGGGAATGGCCATTTACTGAGGATCTTCATTGTACTAGGCACATTATGCCCTTTTCAAATTTCAATATATACTCCCAACAACATCCTCTAGATAGTAAAACTGACCTCACTTGATAGATGTAGGGCAACAGCAGCTCAGGGAATCACGCAACTTGACTAAGGTTGTCACTTGTTAGCAACAGCTGAGTGAATATTCACGTAGGTCTTTGCTTCTGTAAGCTCATGTTCTTCTCACAGCACAATACCCAAAATCTCCTAAGCAAGAATACCGAAATGTTCTAAATAAGGAACCTCTGGAACAGATATTTCTTCTCTTCCCCCAAGCAACAGATCAAAGATTGAGCAGTATGTTAGGATATCCAGTAGGGAAGGCTGAATTCATAGCCTGTCCTCTAAATAGTCTAAGACTGTTCACCATTAACTGCTACCCTGTTAGAACTTTGTTCACACACACCTAGGCAGTAAAGGTTTCTTTAGACCAGGAGAGCGGAGAGGAGGAGACAAGGAAAGTATTTATCGAAAAGCAATAGGTTGTAATGATGAGGAGCATGGACTCTGAATTCACACTGCCAAGGTTTAAATCCCACCTCCTGTTTTGCTTTAAAATAATCCAATGTACATGTGCACAGGAGGGTGTTTGGGTGTGGGGGGCAGTGCAGACAAATGAGCAAGAATGGCCACGTGTTGGGGTTTGCTGAAGTCGGTCAATGGGTACTTGAGGAATATTGTATTATTCTATTATTATGTATGTTTGAAATGTTCCATAACAAAAGGCTAAACATAAATAAATCTGGGCTCCTCCACTTACCGGTTGTGTGACTTTGGACAAGTTTCTTGGCCTGCCTCAGTTTCCTCATCTATAAAACTGAGTACTAATAGTACCTACCTCCTAGGGTTGTATGAGAAATAAATGAGGTAATACATGTAAAACACTGAACGCCTATTATCTATAGCCTAACTACTATGTCCCAGGCAGTAGATTTGTCCTTTAAAAATATACTATTTCAATTCAATCCTTTCAACAATCCTATGAGGCAACAAAACTTCCATTTTTAACAAAGAAATGGACTCTCAGGGGTTTTGGGGGCAAACCTGCATGAAAACCCAGGTTTGCTCTCTAACCCTTGTTTTCCACTAGATGGCACATCTCCCTAAAAGTAACTTTGAGGTTTATTTACAGATGGGGAAACTGAGGCTCAGTGGGGTCAAGTGATCCACAATTCTGTGTGGTAGGCTAAGAACTAAATGCAGATTGGGCAATTACAAAACATGCAAACCCAGCTCTTTCTACTAGACTGGACGTGCTGTCCTCACACTGTCCTCTGGCCTCCACCCTGGAGGATGGAAACTCCCCAGCAGCCAGGTGGCCAGTGTGAAGAGTGGGGATGGACAGGCTGTACTTGCTCCATCCTCACGGCCTCCATTCCTGGGGCAGAAGTGGAAGAACTTTACATTTCAGCAGTCCAGTGGCCACTGTGGAGTGTGGGGATGGCAGAAGCCCCCCTCACCCTCCTGCCCTGATCAAGCAGCTCCTTGGCCCAATGGCTTTCAACCGTTCCCAGACCCACAAGCACTGTAGCTCGTCCATAACAGGGCCAAAGAAGGGGGAGGAAAACAGAAACCCAAAAGGAACTTCATTCTAGCAGCGTCTGCATTTGATAAATATTTTAGTAAATCTCTTTCCAGAGCCACTGGCACTTGAGCAAGGATAAGAGGTACTGTGTGTCTCCCTCTGAAACAATCTCACAGCACGGCCCGTGGAGCTCTGTCAGCCCTGCGGTTCCCAGGATCTCTGAGCATCAGCTGGAATCCTTCCTCTTGACAGCTGCTTCTCCTCCTCAGAGATTCACTCCCAGAGGCCCCAAATCCCCAGTAACAGCCTGTGCCATCGGTGGGTGCATCATGCAGCCACCGAGATTAGCAAAGCGCCTCTCTTCCCACAAATCTCTCAGTAATCAGCCATGACAGAAGAACAGACACACTCAGAACCCCTAACAAGAACCTGACTTCCAAAAAGGGGGGAAATCGGCAACAGCCAGCAGAAGTCACAAAGGTGTCAGAGCAGGCACCAGGACCTCTCTAACCATGCCTTTAGAATGGCTGCTTTGCATTCAAAACTCAACAAGATGGCCAGCAATTTGCATCCTTTCAGCTAAGAACAGAAGGAAGCCAGACCTTTACTTCCAGGGATACTTTTGTGTAGCTGTTTGCAAATACAGTATTTAAATAGGAAAAGCTAACCAGTGTAAAAAGCACTTGTGGTCATATTCCAATTAGAATTCTTTTTTTTTTTTTTTTTTGCTAAAACAAACCAATTAAAACACCCTTTCTGCCCTTCTCAAGATTCTCTCAATCTTACAATGATCCAGTCAAAAAGTATAATTGTACTGGAAGTAATTAACACCAGGGAGCAGAGGGGAAGGGGGAGGAGGTGAAGGAAGTGAAGGGAAGAGGGGCAACGTCCAGAAAGGGAGCCCCTTGTCTCCCTGTGCTTCAGGGGCACCCCATGGAGCAAGGCCGCCTCCTGGCAAAACAAGATAAACATCCAGTTTAAGGCTATTATCTCCTTTATTCCAAAAATAAATATTTCACTTTTGAGTCGACATATTTCAAATCACATTAAGCACAGAGAAGAAATACAGTCCCTTTGGAAATTGTGAACAAGTGTAGGAAAGGATCATGTTCAAGATAATAGGGATGGGTGAGCACTGATTCCAGCTGATTCCTGACCCAGAGACTCCCCCTCTCACCAGGTGGAGCTACACAGCGATTTCAGGAGAGAAAAACAAACCCACGCTGCTCTGAAGTCTGAAAGGCACATGGACTGGACCCTAAGGTGTATGGCACGTTCACTGATAAAACGTTTCCTATTCCCTCCCAAGAAAAGTAGAGAAACTTTAATCAAGTCAAAGACCAGAGAAGACAGGGAGCTCCTGCCTAGAGCTCAGCATCTTGAAAACCCCTGAATATGAGAGCAGTTTGCTTCCTGCTGCTTCCCCCCTCCCGCGCTGCCTCTCCCTGCAGACGAGTCCCGAGTCCCGAGTCCCTGGCTGGCAGCTCACTCGGTGGTGGTGGGGCGTGTGGCCACATACACAAACACCACGATCAGCAGCACAACCACGGCCAGCGTGGGCAGCACCACCGTGGTGATCTGCTGCCGTGCCTCCTGCATGGCCTGCTTCCGCTCCTTCTTGTCCTTGGATGTCTCCTTCTTGGGCTTCCCTTTGAGCTGCCGCATCTTTCCTGGAGGATGCTAGGAGGGTGCGTCCAGAAAGGCTCTGAAGAAAGGGCCACACTACTCTTGACGGGACTTCCTGTGGGGAGAACAACTATGGTCAAGAACGAACAGAGTGAAAGAAGAATCATAAGGTTAAAGGCAAATGTAAAGCTAGGAAGATACCTGCAACTTGTGTGACAAATGGTTATGACCAGTAGAACACACTGGGCTCAGAGTTCCCTTGGGATCAGCCCCTCTAAGGGGTGAGCCATGGGGACAAGCTGGGTGTTCCCAGGTTCCAGCGTCCATCAGTCCTTCCCAGACAGGGTGCGTGTGAATGGGGGTCAGTTGAGATAGGGGCCTCTCAGCTCCACGGACAGCCAGGCATGACATAAATATTATCATTTTCTGTGTGTGCCATAGAGAGCGATGGTGGGTCAGTGGTGGAATTTTAGCCTTCCATGTGGGAGACCCAGGTTCGATTCCCAGCCAATGCACCTCACGTGCAGTCGCCCCCATCTGTCAGTGGAGGCTTGTGTGTTGCTGTGATGATGAACAGGTTTCAGTGGAGGGTCCAGACTGAGATTAGGAAGAAAGGCCTGGTGATCTACTTCTCAAAATCAGCCAATAAGAATTTATGGATCACAATGGCCCACTCCACAACCGATCATGCGGATGGCATAAGACCGGGCAGCATTTCATTCTGTTGTGCATGGGGTCACCATGAGTCAGCAGCTGACAACAACATTATCTTACCACTCCTCTTGTCCCCAGAGAGACCCAGGAACTTTTCTGTATCAGCAAATCTTTTTTTTGTATCAACGATCTGGCAACAAACTTTTCTGTATCATCAATCAGGCAGTTTCTCATGTGTGCAAAAAGATTAGCATTATCACACTGGGATCACCTAATCCCATTCAAATGCAAATATTAAAGTTCAGGGTAGCCCTGCTTTAGGCAAATGTACAGAGTCCTCTGGCTTTTAAAAAACACCCAGTAGTATTTTCTTAAACCCTGACCAATGTAGGAACTTCTGGCTTTACCAATTCTCCTTTTTCAAAGCTTTCAAAGAACTTTCAGACAGATCTGGGTTCCAACCCAGGACGTACCACTTACTGGCTATATGAATTTGGGCAAAACAACTGAGCTTCGCTAGGCCTCAATGTGACCGCCTGAACAATGAGAACAACTTCTGTCTTAAAGGATGACTGTGAGGATTCGAAAAGGAAATGCATTATCTAGCTGTGCTCTGCCTGCCTGCAGGGAGGCTGTACGGGCTGGCCCAGTGCTGGACACTCAAGGCAGACAGAGTTGGGTCCTCTCATATCCCTGGGCGGAGCCTCCTGAACCTAAGTTTCAGTTGCCACCTGTGAGGTGGTACTAATGGTGGCACCCAACCTCACAGGGCTGTTTGTTGTTGTTGTTAGGTACCGTCGAGTTGGTTCCAACTCATAGTGACCCTATATGTAATAGAACCAAAGCTGCCTGATCTTTCGCCACCCTCCCAATAGTAGGTATGCGTGAGCCCACTGTTGCAGCCACTGTGTCAATTCATCTCATTGAGGGTCTTCCTCTTTTTCCCTGACCCTCTACTTTACCAAGCATGACGTCCTTCTCCAGCAACTGGACAGAACTGTGGTGAGGATTAATTAAGAATCTGTGTAACATGGGGTTTGGCATATATAAGGCACTCAGTCTGTGTTAGCTGCCATTATGAGAACTTATCCCAATCCCAACAGTCCTGTGAGTTAAGTGGACAGGTTTTATTACCCCCATTTTATAGATGGGGAAACCAAGGAGCAAAGAGGAAAAATGACCTGCCAACAGTCACCCAGCCTGTAAGAAGTATCCAGTGGCTTCTAACAGAGTAATGGACAGCATCCCTTGTCCAAGGCTACGAACCACAGTCCATTCCCTCCCCAGCACGGCCTCACAAAATTGATTAAAAAGAAGAGATAAACCACTAGCAGCTCTCTGACTTGTAGCCCTTCCCCATGGTAGCTAATGGCCTGTCAGGCCCGTAAAAGTGAAGGAGAACCCTCCATTTTCTCTCACATGGCTCGTCACAGGGGTGACTGCTGGTAGGCAGCACCGTGGACCCAGAGTTAATAGGTGCTCTGGCCGGCCGTGCGGGCTCACAGCACCAAACCTAGACCTCTGTCCTGCTCCTTTAGCTGTGGGCAGTTTCTTCCCACAGATGTGCAGTTGACATTCAAAGGCACCAGCCTCCGTGATGACCAGATCTTGACATTTGTGAGATGCACTCAGAAGTTCCTGGATGCTTGGAAAAAAGCCTCAAGTTGCTGAGGATGGTGCAGGTCTCATCAGGATTTAAAGGATAAACATGGCTGTTTGAATTCTGGGTTCTTCATGAGGCGCCACAGTGGGTGGCCTCCCTGCTCTCACTCAGCTGTGGGATGGGGCTAAACCACAGCCTCCTGCTCCCCTGTAAGGAGGTGGGGGCAGGGGGCTGGTTAGGAAAAGCATCTCTGAGATGACAATCAAGGCAAAATCCTACTGATGAGAAGGAACCAGTAGTGACAAAAGTAGGGGAAAAGGGCCAGGCAGAGGGAAGAGGAATCTGAACAGGGAAGGGGCTACTTAATGAAGAAGGGAAAGGAGAGAAACAAAGAGAGTGACAGGAGATAAGCCTGGGCGGGGTGACGGAGGCCAGGTCACCCAGGGACTCCAGGTGATGGTAAGGAGGGATTTTATTCTAAGAGCAGCGTAGGCACTTGCAGGTTTTAAGCAGGCAGGTATGGGTTTTTTAAAGCTCCCTCTGGATGGTTCATGGGGGAACGAAAAGGAAGGCTCTTAGAATAGTCCAGGGAGGGGCTTGGGAAGGTTGGCAGTGATAGAGAGCAGCACGGACTTGAGTTATACTCTAGAGGGAGGCAAACTAACAGGATTTACTGACAGACTAGATGGCAAGTGGGGAAGAGGGAAACCAAGGATGAATCTAAGGTTTGGGGCTCGAGCAATTGGGTGGATGGTGATCCCGGCTCATGAGATGAAGGAGAGTGATTTGGGAAAGAAAATTAAGCGCTCCATTTCACATGTGTGAGGTTGTCAAGTAGTAATTAAGATGGAAATGCCAAAGAGGAGGTTGAACAAATGAGTCAGGAGCTCAGTCAGTCTGGGCTGAAGATCTACATATGGAAGTAATCGGTTATTGGACTGGGTGAGATCACCAAGGGCAAAGTGGTTAAAGAAAGGGCCCAAGACTGAGTCCTGCAGCACTGATGTTAAGAGGTCACGTAAAGGAAGAAAAGCAAGCAAATGACACTGAGGAGAAGAGGCAAGTGAAGAAGGAAAACCAGGAGCATGTAGAGTCACAGGGACCAAGAGTCAGGAAGGAGGTCACTGTTTCAAAGCAGTATCAAAAAGACAGTTAAAATGAAGATTAAGAAACAGCTACTGGATCTGGCAACATGGAGATAAGGGTGCAATGAGAGGTGAGGCTCCAGCCCTGTGCTACAGGCTGTTACTTGTCTGTGAAGAGATAAAGAGCTTGTGACAGAATGTAAACAAACATACTGCTTCCTTCATTAAGAAAGTTTTGCTATGGAAAAATGCCAGCCGAACTAAAGTAAGCTGAATGCACAGCTGATCTACATTCTGCACAAGCGCCTTAATGTGTGGCTATCTGTGATAAATGTTTCACACACCGGCACTTCAAACAGCACTAGGATAGACAACTGGTTTGAAGTTCTGCTGGATGAGAAGGTGGGGCAAGAGAGGTTTTTTTTTTTTTTCTCTTTATTAAATAACGAGAGAAACTAGAGGATGTTTGAATGGGAGAAAATCCTCATGCTGAAAAGAGGAGGGATATCTGCAGGAGCCAGACGAGAGCACAAACAGATTTGCTTTTGAAAAGAAGCAGAAGCACAACTTCAAATTCAACGGGAGGGAGGGCAGAGAAGATGGATATAGAAGGTCAGTCTGGACTTCGGTGGTGGGAACAAGAGGCTTCTATTTTTTCACTGAAATCGGAGACGGCTTCAGCTTACAGTCTGGGGAGTTGAGAGCCAGGTTTGAAGAAATAGGAGGCATGAAATAATCATCTTGGAGGGTGGGAAAGTGAACCTAGTAGAAAAACAAGAGTGCTTATGGTTGACGTTCTTAGGGTACAAATCGCTCCCCAATATCCATGTTCTGCTCCCTTCTACAGGAATCGCCTCCCACAGCCCCTTCTGAGTGGCTAAGGACCACCTCCCCCTACACGCTGGCCTCAGCTCACAGGACCAGGTGGCCTCCTGAGCCAGGGATGACTCACTCAAACTCTGCTACTTCCTCTGAAACATGTGGCTTGTCTCAAAAACATAAGCTGAGCCAATAGGCCTCTATTTCAAGAATTTAAACAGAAACACGAAGGGACACTGAAGTTGGCGAATCATGTAGATGTAGGGACTGGGAAGGCTGGTTGAGGCCACATGCAGATGAGAGTAGAGGAAGCGAAGGAGGAGAGAGGAGATGGGAGCAGAGGAGAGCACTTCTGAGAGACGGGGAGAGTGGACTTGGCTCTTGTTATCTTTCTAGTCCACTCCCCTTCAGACATGGCTCTGTGAAGGCTCCTGACCTTAAGCAGCTCGGATATGCTTCTGTATCTTTAGACAAACAGCTCTTTTAATTTGAGCTGGCTCCAGTGGGTCTCTGTATCTTACAATGAAAAGACCCCTAACCAAAATTATTACTCCAGTATTACAAACAAGGAATCCTAAATTGTGCCTACTGTTACAAAATTAGGGATTGGCAGAGCAGATGGTCAGACCCACATCTGTCTGGTCCCAGAGCCTAAACAGCCACCATCTTCCTGTGTCCACTCAACACATCATCCTCCCTGCCCTTTACCCACTTTTGGGCCACTTCACCTGAAAGTATTCACCAACCCCCTCATGGGGAGGAAATCAAAGATGAAGCTCACACTGCCCAGTCTGGCTTCTTACCAGCCAGCAGTTTGGGCAGAGGAGAAGCTGAAGCCACCAGCTGAGTTCCAGCTTTAAGACTGTGATTGCTATTCAGTCACCCCCACTGCCTCTAGCTCCCCTAACCAGGGAAACGAAAGACTTCACAAACGCTTGAGTTCCACCCAATTCTAATAAAACCCCTCCGCTATGCCCCCACCCCCACCCCCGAGAACCCACGGCAACCAGTCAGCACTGGAACATTCCAACTGGTCCCCTAGAGAGAGAGAGAGTCTGAGAGAGAGAGAGTCTGAGAGAGAGAGAGAGAGAGAGAGAGAGAGAGAGAGAGAGAGAGAGAGAGAGAGAGAGAGAGAGAGAGAGAGAGAGAGAGAGAGAGAGAGAGAGAGAGAGAGAGAGAGAGAGAGAGAGAGAGAGAGAGAGAGTGAGTGAGTGAGTGAGTGTGTGTGTGTGTGTGTGTGTGTGTGTGTGAGAGTGAGTGATGGGGGAGGGGGACCCATCCTTTCAGGTAGAATTTAAGTTTATAATTTTTCTCTGATTATAGCTTTCTAATATTTTTTCTATATATGTGTATTTATACATATATACATATACACACATGCTTATTAAATTCTTTGTATGCATTATTTCTTTTCCAATTTGAGGATCAGTTAGAGCCTATTAGGGAAAGAGCCAGGAGCAGAGGAAAGAATACAGGTGTGAAACTGGGTAGACGTAGGTTTAAACCTCAGCTTGCTTTGCCACATCTAGTTAGGCAATCCTGGGCAAAATACTTAATCCCGCAAATCCTGACTTATCTGTAGCAAAGGATAAAATCACCTTTGTAGCACTTTTGAAAAAATTACAAATGCTATATTATCTAAAGTATCTAGTACATTAGAAGACTACCCTATATGCTCAATAATTGGCAGGTAGTAACTTGCTATCCAGGGAGACCTGTCCACACGAGGCTGGGAAATACCAGGAAATTCTTCCTTAAACCAGTTGCTGTCCAGCTGATTCCGATCCACAACGACCCCGTGTGTTGCAGAGTAGAACTGCGCTCCACAGAGTTTTCAAGGCTGTGATCTTTCAGAAACAGATAGCCAGGCCTTTCTTCCCAGGATCTGTGAGTAGGTTCTAACTGCCAACCTTTAATGGTTAATAGCGCTTAACTTTTTTTTTTACACCATGTAACCCATGGATGATGGAATTCCCCAACATTTTTGTTTTTTCCCTGCTGACCACTCACTACCAGAGTTACATACCAGCTACTGGGCAGGTACGCTCAGAGGTCTGACGGGAGAAGGGAGGTTCAGGCTATCAAGGGAAGGTTCAAGACTGTGCAGATCACACACAACTCCCCTCATCCCACACCTGCTAGACTCTGCTGTCCAGTATGATAGCCACTAGCTACAATGTGGCTATTGGGCATTTGAAATGTGGCTAGTTTGAATTGAGATGTGCTGTAAGTAAAATGCACACCAGATTTTAAACACTTAGTACCAAAAAAGAATGTAAAACGTGTCATTAATAATTTTTTATACTGCTGACATGCTGAAATGATAATTCTTTGCTATTCTATCCCCTAGTTCACTGAATAGTGCCTGGGATCTTAAAAGCTTGCAAGTGGCCCTTCAAGGCACAACAAATTGATCTCTATTTGCCTGGAGCAACAGAGGAAGGAGGAGAGTCAGGAATAGGAGGAGGATATGGAATATGTGGCTAATTGCCTCTATAAGCAACTGTCTCCTTTGCCATGAGACCAGAAGAATGGATGGTGCCTGGCTGCCATTACTGAGCATTTTGATCAAAGATTCTATAGAAGAATCCTGATCAAAAGGGGGAAAATGCAGAACATAATTTCAAATTCCCATGGACTTTCTGAAGCCAAGGGAGTTGGATGAACCCCTGAAACTTGCCCTGAAATAATCTTTAAACCTTAGACCAAAAATATCCTCTGAAGTCTTCTTAAAATCAAAGAATAGTTTGGCTTAACTAGTAAATAATGTCTGCCTTGAGCATTATGCTCTTTGAGGATCTACCTCTATGGGATCAAAACTTACAACAGCAACTCGAAAGACTAGACAGGAACCTTAGGGGGCAGTGAGTTCATGTTAATGGGGGAGGAACAACTCAGAAAAGGAGGGTGAGAATGGTTACACAACTCGAAGAATGTGATCAATGTCACTGAACTGTAAATATAGAAACAGCTGAACTGGTGTATGTTTTGCTCTGTATATTCTCAACAACAAACAAAATAAGAAAGAAAGAAAAAAAAGAGCACTGCACTCTGCCTTCTTACAAACTTTCCACATCACAGTCTCAACTCACAATGGTGAGGACTCCCCGAACCTTCACTGCCCAGCCCGACTGGATCTTTCCAGCCTCATCACACCCCGTGTGACCCACCAACACCAACACACCTGGACCCTCCCTGCACGCGCACACCTCAGTGCCTTTGCCAATGCAGGGCCTCTGCCAGAAGGCCCCGGAAAGCCTCATACACCCGCTGCAGTCTCTCCTGTCCTTGGTCAAGTCCTGCGCATGGCCTTAACCAGCCTCCCCAGGCAGAAGCAATCAATTGTGCCCTCCTCAATGCTGTCTCAGCACTTGGTTTATGCCTCTACTGCAGCTCTGACGGGGGTCTACTGCATAACAGCTGAGTGTCGGCATCCCCACTGGACCGCATGCTCCTGGGGACAGCACACACATCTTGCTGGTAATAATCTTGCCCTAGGCTGGCACGATGCCTCTCATACAACAGGTGCTCAACAAACATCTGCTGGATTGAATATCAAAGCTGGACTAGTTTAAGACAAGGGGTTTATGTGAAGAAATTAACCAGACAGCTAGAGAAGATTCTGTAATAATAAACTAGGTAGCTACCATTTACAAATACTCATTTCATTCTCGTTACACTTCTACAAGATTGGTATTTTTATCCCAATTTTACATGAAGAAAATGAGATTCAGAAAAGTATAGTGATTTGCCCAAGATCAGAGACTTTCAGGGGACCAGCAGTCTCAAAGACAGTAGAAAACCCACATAAGCACTCACTAAATAGTTAACGAATGAACAACTGGACGACAATTTGAGCTGAGGCCTGCTGCAAAAGCCAACCACTCTCCCTACATGACCCCACAAGGCCCCCCAACCAGGTCACATCCAAGAACAGCAGCTACTGCTTCCTGAAGGCTCACTGCATGTCAGATTAAAGCCCTCTGCAGACACATACTCCTCAAGATAGCCTTTATCCCCTCTTGCAAATAAAGGAACGAGGCTTTGAGAAGGCCCAGTCAGCAGGCAGCAGTGCATCTGGGATTCGAACCCAGCTCTCTGGCTCAGAAACTGTGCTCCACACAGCTGCGTCCGTGGTGTTCTACCTACACGCCTTCAGGTGCCTGAGACACTGGAGCAATGGGATATGGTCACAAGTCCGTGCCTGGCTTCTGCCATCAGCTCCGGCAGCCGAGGACACAGGCAGAGAGAGCGTATGAGGGTGCACACCCTTCTCCCCTCCCTGGGGGTTTGGCTCCCTCGGCAAGGGGAAGCTGGTTCCTTACAGTCAGGCTCGCCCTGATTCCTGGAAGGGACTGCTGCATGCCCACCCCGAGATGGCAGTTGTCCCGGAGTTAAAGATGTGCCACATCCTGCTTGAATCCTCACAATGGGCCAGGCTACTCCGAAGGCCCCCAACAGAAGTGCATTTCCTTCCTCCCACCCTTACTCTGCCCAGGGCCAAGTGCATTGAGGGCGCCCAAGATGTCCCAGGCTGCTGGAGGAGTGCCCGCTGAGAAAAGCGTGCCCTGGCCTGGAGCCGGCATTAAGTCTGCTGTGGACTGTGTCTATTACATCCCACTGCACGGTCCATGCGAGTACAGTAATCAGGCTCAGGCAGAGGCTTCTTCTAGAAAATGACACCCAGGGATGGAGGCCAAGAACTGCTGGCCATTCTTAATGCTGTCCTCCTTCTCTAAAGCACTGCAGCTCTCCCGTCTGCAGAAAAGGTAGGTTAATGTGCTCCCTAGGAAAATGGCTGCATTGTTCTCCTCCTTCAAAGTCAGGAACGCAAATGAATAAACGACACATAAAAAGGGTGTGTGTGGGGGGTGGGGGGGATCTCTACCATCACGTCTTGTAGCCGTGCCATTATCATAACACAACACACTGGAGGGGCTGGAATTGCTCCATGCTTGCTCTATGACAGGAGGCCAGGGAAGCTGCCCTGGGTGGAGGGAGACGTAAATTTCGCACTTGAGAGCAGCAGCTCTGCAGTCCATCAAGTGCGCTCGCTTCATTTTATGCCCCTGGTATTTAGCCATAATGGGCCTCTGATCCCTTCACTCCAGTCTGCCGCAAAGAGTGGGGGCAGGGGGCAGGCAGGCTGCCAGGAGGATTGTGCAAGATGGGACTCCTGACACCCGTTAAGCACCTGCCGATCACATAAGTGCCTTCCCCGGAACATACACGTGAACAATGACAACTGCACACGTGCACACTCCGCTGCCTCACTGCCGACCAGCCACAGAGGTGGGGAAGTTCTAGACCTGTGTCCAGAGCAGGGTGTGCACGTGAGAAACAGACAGGGGGAGAGAGGGAAGCAGAAGCAGACAGACATACACACGTATTTCTCACACCAAGCGCAGAAGGAAGAGGAAAATACATAATTTAGCAATCAAACCGAAACCAAACCCACTGCCGTTGAGTTGATTCCGACTCCTAGTGACCCTACAGGACAGCAGAACTGCCCCATAGGGTTTCCAAGGCTGTAATCTTTACGGAAGCAGACTGCCACGTCTTTCCCCAACGGAGTGATGGATGGGTTTGAACCACCAACCTTTCGGTTAGCAGCCAAGTGCTTAACCACTGCATCAGCAGGGCTCCTTCAGCTACTCCTCAGTAAAAACCCAACAGCACAAAGAACCTTTGGGTGTGCTGCTGAATTAACACAGACGTAAAAAGCTAGGGTTCTCAATAAATTAAATACATCACATTTCTCTGGCACACTGGGATTTACAAAATGCTTTCCTGTGCATTATTTGTTTCATCCTCACAGTAAACTTCATGTTACATATCATTGTCCTTATTTAACGAGAAACGGGAATTTTATGGAGCAATTACACGGATGTCAGGGTTTCAGTCCATGTCCTGGTACCTCCTGGGTCTTTCAGAGCTTCAGTGACTCTACATGTAAAATAAAGACTGAAAAAACCTATCATAGCATCATCCATTCATTCAAATAGATTTTGATGTCAGGGGACATGTTGGATACAGCTGTGAACAAGACAGGCAAAAGTGGTGCCCTCGGGGAGTTTACAGGGAATGAGAGACTGATAATCAACAAGGGAATAGATCACGCATAAGATGATAGTATGTGCTTTGGAGAAAATAAAGGGGGGAAGGGTGGAGCAGAGCTGAAAATTTAAATAGAGTAACAACCCAGAAGGCTTCATGAGAAAGTGACACTAGACTGAAGACTGGAAGGAAATGACCCATGCAGACACCCGGGAAGACTTTCCAGGCAGGCGCACAGCACATGCAAAGGCCTTGGGGTGGAGCATCCTGGCACGTCTGAGAAGCAGCACAGTGGTCAGCATGGCTGGAGAGAGTAGAGGAGTGCGTTTAAGAGGTGAGGTCAGAGTGGGAGCAGGCAGAAGGTGAGAAGGGGGCCACCAGAGATTCTGCTTCCATTTAAAAAGACCACCATGTGGACAGTAGACAAGGAGGAGCAAGGGCTAAGGCAAGGGAGATGCTAATGAACTATTCCTGTGAGACATTGGTGGTTTAGTTCAGGGGAGGGACAGATTTAGTGAAAAGTGGTCAGGTACTGAGTACACTTTGAAGGTAGAGTTAGTGTGATTTACTGACAGATTGGAAATGGTGTGTGATAGAAGAAAATAGACTAAAGGCTCCTTGGCCTGAGCAACTGGAAGAATGGAGTTGCCATTTAGAGAGATGGCAAACGTGTGAGGGGGGTGGAAGTTGGGAGATTTGGGCACCTCAGGTTTGAGGTCCTATGAGACATCCCTAGTAGAGACACTAAGTAGGCAGTTGGGTGCATGAGTCTGTAGTATGGGGAAGAGAGATGGGCTGGAAGCAGGAATGTGGGAGATGTCAGCACTTGAGAACAGGAGGCAGGTGAGACAGGCAGAGAGGGAGGCAGACAGACAGAGAAGAGGTCCAGGGACCAAGCCTGAGCGCAACCCAATGTCTGGAAAAGGGATGCTAAAGTAAGTCACAGGGTAACCAGTAACAGAGACCACAAACAGGTATCAGAAAGAAAAGCAGGAAGAATATGGTGTCTTGGAAGCCACATACAGAAAGAGTTTCAAGGAAGATGGAGCTGACCGTTTGATTGGCCATGTATAGGTCACTGGTGACTTTGAGAGCAGTTTTCGAGGAGGTGGCAATGATCTGAGTAGGTCCAAGGAGGATGGGAGTAGAGAGACTGGAGACAGCAAACTGGCAACTATTCTGAAAACTTTCAGTAAACGAGAGCACAGAAAGGACTCTGGGGGCAGAAGGCCTGGGGTGAATCCTAGTTCTGCCATTTATTAGATCTGCAACCTTGGGCCCAAGTTACTTAATCTTTCTGTGCCCCAGATTTCTCATCTGAAAATGAGGATAATCATCATACCTAGTGAACTGATACGTGAGGATAATGCCTGGTACATACTAAGGACTATGTAAGTATTGGCTATCATCGCTGTAGTCATCATTATTATAAAAATAGGGTCACAATTAGAAGAGGATATGAAGACAAGAGCTGGTTTTGGGTCTTGTTTTGAAGCAGTACAAGCATGTTTACATTATAGGGAAAACGGAACAGGCAGACTTCTAGAGTTGAAGGAGAGCTATCTCTAGGGAAGAAGTGATGGAGAACCGAAGGCAGGCTCTGGAGTACAAGCCGGGGTTGTTCCCGGACGGGGGCGCGGGCAGCTTCTGGGCAGTGACGGGAAAAGGCATGGACGTGGTGGGCGCTGAATGTTGAGGTGGGAGTCTGTAGTTCTCACCTAGCTGCTTCTGTTGCTCAGTGAAACAGTAAAAAGGTCATCAGCTTAGGAGGCAGGAACAGGAGGAGATGCTGGAAGTCAGGAGAGAGAGTCCTGAAATAGCTGTCCAGGAGCGGGACGAACGAATTAGAGGAACACAGTCTAACTGCCCGTAGCACAGGGACCCACTGGCCATTGTTGTAGTGTGCCGTGGAGTCGACTTTCAACTCACAGCGACCCCATTTGACAGAGTAGAATTGCCCCATAAGGTTTTCTAGGTTGCAATCTTACTTTTTCTTTTTTTTTTTTATGCTTTAGGTGAAGGTTTACAAAGCAAATTAGTTTCTCATTAAACAATTAATACACATATTACTTTGTGACATTGGTTGCCAACCCTGTGATGTGTCAACACTCTCCCCTTCTTGACCTTGGGTTCCCCATTTCCATTCATCCAGCTTTCCTGTCCCTTCCTGCCTTCTCGTCCTTGCCCCTGGGCTTGTGTGCCCATTTAGTCTCACATACATGGTTGAACTACATATATTATTGTTTGTTTTATGGGCCTGTCTAATCTTTGGCTGAAGGGTGAACCTCAGGACTGACCTAAGTACTGAGTTAAAAGGGTGTCTAGGGGCCATATTCTCTGGGTTTTTCCACTCTCTGTCAGACCAGTAAGTCTGGTCCTTTTTTTAGGAGTTTGAATTTTGTTCTCCATGTTTCTCCAGCTCTGTTCGGGACCCTCTACTGTGATACCTATCAAAGCAGTCGGTGGTGGCAGCCGGGCACCATCTAGTTGTGCTGGACTGAGTCTGATGGAGGCTGTGGTAATTATGGTCCACGAGTCCTCTGGACTAATCTTTCCCTTGTGTCTTTGGTTTTCTTCATTCTCCCTTGCTCCATGAGGGGTGAAGGTTGCAATCTTTACAAGAGCAGACTGCCAGGTCTTTCTCCGGGGGAGCAGCTGAATGGGTTCAAACCGCCGACCTTTCAGTTAGCTGCCGAGTGCTTAACTGTTACACCACCAGGGCTCCTTCACCTGCCATTAGTAGTCATAAATCTTAAAGGCAGGTGTGACTGTTTGATAGGCATAAACTTTCTTTTGGGGGTGATGAAAATGTCCTGGAGTTAGACAGTTGTGATGGTTGCACAACATTGTGACTATACTAAAAACCACAAAACTGTACACTTAAATGGTTAAAATCGTGAATTTTAAGTTACATATTACCTCAATTTAAAAAAAATCTTAAAGCAATCAGGTTAGGGTGGCACCAACTGAGCAGGTGCAGGGACAGAAGAGGCAGGGTTGGATTTAACCAGCACTAGGGTTGTCAGGCCCGTATGACAAAGTGAGAAAAAGACAACGTAAGGATTACATGAGATTACAAAAGACAAGTGCTTGGCATAGCACCTAGTCATAAAACGCGGTTGTTGTTCACAGAGCTTAAGTAGCCTCTGTCCTCCACCTCCTTCCCCGAACATACAGTGTTCAGGACCCGAAAACTATTCTGGATTCTCAATTCTGCCCTTTCCACCAAGTTACACCCTCTCCTTTCAGTTCAAGTTACCGTCATATTTCTCAGGTCTCAGGCCAAGCTGTGACAAAGCGAAACCTCTCCTGCTTGTGGCAATGTTTCAAAGCTCAGAGCTGTCTTGGAGTCCAAAGGAGCTGATATGAGTACAGGCTGGTCCCCCATGATCCTTCTAAGAACTGCCAGCAAAGATGGCTCTTTCAGCCTTGAGGAATCCTGGTGTTCAAGGACCGGCCCTACCATTACACAAAGCTCTCTAGGAAAGACCAGTCGCTAGAAAAGTAGAGGGTGAGGGAAACCCTCCAGGAGATGGGCTGACACAACAGCTGCCATCAATGATCTCCAGCATACCAAGCATCATGAAGATGACACCTGACCGAGAAACACTGCACTCTGTTATACGTAAGGTCACCATGAGCTGGGGCCAACGTGATGGCAACTAAGAACAGAACAACTCTAGATGCTCAACAACCAACTCCTCTCGATGAAGATGGGGTGAGGAAAGAGAAAGAAGCAGGGCCTTTGGTGCAGACCTGGTTGTTCGACTCTGGGCGGCCCAGGCACTGCCCTTTTTTATGGAGGAGCTAGAGTCAAATTAATAGTGATCTACAACTTCAAGCACAACAATTTTATTTTTAACTAGCTGACCTGAAACAAATTCAACCAGGGAAAGGGCAAAGAAGAAGACTAAAGAAAAGAAGTAACTTAAAATCCCTATAAGAGAGTCCAAAACAATGGCCTTCAAAATTTTTATGACCCACAGAAAATAAATACAACCAAGAGCAGCACACACCTCACAAAACCGAAATAAAAATGTTACAAAACACCACACATCCTTATTATGTTCAACACACTGTTATTTTCTATTTTATTTCATTTAAAAAAAAAAGTTGGTTGAAATCCACTAGGCTAAGAATACCTCCTAAGACTGAGGGCTAGTGACAGTTAAACTAATATGCCAGGTGAAGTTGTGGGAACACTAGGTCCACAAGTCTGTATATAAAGATGGGCAAAAGCTAGCATGGTGAAATAATGCAAGATTAAGCTGTGGTTCTAGAAGACACAACCGGAGCCAATGCATAGAAGTTACAGGGAGCCAGACAGGACTGCGTGTGGGGTTGTTAGCTGCCGCTGAGTTCAATCCAGCTCATGGTGACCATATGTACAAGAGAATGAAGAGTCGCCCAATCCGGCGCCACCTTCACAATTGCTAGCATGTTGGAGTTCAATCACGGCAGCAATTATGCCAGTCTACCTCACCGAGGGTCTCCCACCCTTGCCGGCCCTCTGCTTCACCAAAATGATGTCCTCCTCCTGATGACGTGTCTGAAGCAAGTGAATTGGACAACGTTCCACTGTGATCATTAAGGCTTTCATTGGCTAATTCTCAGAAGTAGATTGTCAGGCCTTTCTTCCTAGTCTGTCTTAGTTTAGAAGCTCCACTGAAACCTGTCCACCAACGGTGACCCTGAAGGTATTTGAAATACTAGTGGCATCGCTTCCAGCATCACACCAACACATAAGCCACCACAGTACAACAAACTGACGGAAAAGTGGTGGCCTTTGGGGTAGGGAGCTCTACATCTCTAGGAGAAACCAGGCAGAGTCAGGAAGACTAATGAGATGCTGCAGAAGGGATTCAGGAACCAGATTTAAGAGAAAGAATCGTTACTGAAGTCTCTTTCCACGCTGACAGTCTTCTCTACTTGACAGAGAGGCTGTTCTGAGTATGACACGGAAGACGCGCGTGAAGGTGCTCAGAAGACTTGCAAGCTCTTCTAAGAACTGTCATTCCTTAAATGGCAATTCTCTGTCCACTTGCAGGTTTGCTCGACTTCCTCTGCTAGTCAATTAGGTACTTCAAGAAAGCAGGTACTAACAGTAAGCATCACTAATTTATTACTTCGTTAATGATGGCTCAACTCTATGACAGCTCTAGACGAAGGAAAGGTTGCCGGGAGAAAAATTTGTGAGAACACGCACGCCGGCAAACTGCAGGCATTGGTTTTCTTTTCGTTTCTTTTCTTTAAAGGGCAGTGTTCTGTAACTTTTCCATGTGAAATACGGCAGGGGTGGGTGAACGTTTATCCCTGGAGGCCAGGATCGGAGCACAGCCGGTATAAGAATAAAATTTCATTTGTGTCCTTTTTTTTAATCTTAAAATGTCAAGTGATTATATAAAACGTTAGCCTCTGTGTTACTCAGAATGTGTACGGCACTACAATAAAAGCCTTACGTGGTTCTCAGTGAGCGCTAACAACAACCCTGTGTCGTAATGCGGCCTAGGCTCTTTGTGTCACAGGCACCCACCTTAGAAAAGAGAAACAAGGTTTCAAGGGGTTATGTAACTTGCCCAGGACCACAGAACAAGTAAGTGACAGACAGATATAAACCCAGGCAGTCTGGTTCCAGAGTCCTGCTCTTAACCATTAAGCTATGTTGAATTCGCCTCCAACAACTATCCATATTTTTTTAAATGTTATTTCCCCCAAGTCAGAGGGTAAAACGTGGCCCTCCGGGAAGACGCACGCACTCACAACGTGGCTCTGCTGCCCACTGGCCGGCTCAGTGCACCCTGCCAACAAGAGAAGCACGACGGAGCCAGAACCTGTCAGCCTGTCCTCGGTTCTGTGGCCAAGTGTGGGCTAACAGCCCCTTGTTTCCTGCCATGTAATGCAGTCCTCATGTTCTTTTAGGCACACACTTCATGAACAACCAAGATATCACAAGTGCTGGTTGTTTATAGCATCTTTCAACTGAAAAATTCATCTCTAAGCTAAATTACAGAGTTAATTACAGAGCCTGGCTGATGGCAGGCATACTGAGAGATTGACTGAATCTATCAAACACAATCAGCAACTGCACACACCAAAGACTGCACCTCTGGGCCTTCCTCAGAAAAGGAACTGGGAACTGACCCCATCTAGAGAGTTAGTTGGAGCCCTGGTGGCGCACCGGTTAAGAGCTTGGCTGCTAATCAAAAGGTCAGCAATTCAAATCCACCAGCTGCTCCTTGGAAACCCTATGGGGCAGTTCTACTCTGTCCTGTAAGGTCGCTATGAGTTGGAATCTACAGCAATGGGTTTAGGGAGTTAGTTAGAAGAGGTGGTAAGCTCTCATTCATTCGCTTGTTCAACAAACACTTACTAAGCACCTAAGTGTTGGGGACTAGCTAATCATACACAGATTCATTCACTCACTCACTCACTGATTCATTCATTCAAACACTTACTGAGCACCTACTACACAGCAGATGTAGATTAACTCCTGTGAATATACAGACTGATTGACTGACTGATCCATCTGATTATGCACTGATTCACCCAACACTAGGCAACCTCTATGTGGTAAGCACTGTCCTTGGGGCAGGGATACACTAATGAACAAAACCAAGTTCCTGTTCTCATGGAACTTACATTCTAGTACAAGGAGACAGACAATAAAACAAATAAATATGTAGTATGTCAAGGAGTAAAGTCCTATGAAGAAAGATAAAGCAGCATATGGTGACAGACAGTAGGGGGAAGGTGCTGTAATATAGAGAGGGTTGCAAGGGAATGCGTTCTGTGATTAAAGAGCAGAGGCCTGAGCCAGCCACGAAGATAACCAGGGAAGAGAATGCCTGGCAGGGACCGGGACAGCAAAGGCCCTGAGGCAGGAGTGTGCCCAAAAGGTTTCCGGGAGCAGGCAGCAAGGATGGCCAGGGTAACAGGAGCAGAGTGGAACTGGGGTATGGTGAGCAAGAAGAATAGAAGAGGTAAAGTCAGCAGTCCAAAAAGGATTACAAACCCATTGGCAAAGATCTACAATTCTCTCATTTGTGCTTCACTATAGGCCTTGATTCCTGCCAAAATTCTAATATCCTGCAAAAGACAGGCAGTAAGCTAAGCTGTTGTCAAATATGTACACAGTGGTGTGTCAGTGTTCCCTCTGGAGTCTCAAGAGTGGACTTGGGGGCAGAGAAGGTGAATGACCCCATCAGACAATGAATTTGAGCTGCTGATGGTGAGTTTGTCACCAACAAAGTGGTAAATATGTGATCCTTTAGGTAAATGCCCTCTTTCTTGCAGAACCTGAAGCTGATTTATCAAACTCAACAGTAGATGAAGATGATTTGGGCCAAGGGTACAGAACAAGAAGGCTTCTGAGCACTGAAGACAAGGTTTATTGATTTTGCCATTGGCCCGTCTGCAGTCTCCATAGATTCCTCAAGGCCAGGAATGATCTTGGTCCACTCAGACCACTGCGGGCCCCTGTTAATTGTCACCTCAGTAAGGGAGAAATCTGCAAGTCATCTTCAACTCCTCCTTCCGCCTTCCTACCTCTACCCCATTCCTCCTTAACTGCTTACCAGAGGCTGACTGTCTTCCTTCTGTACTGACTCTAGAAGACTCTAGAATCTATTATAGCAACCCCCCCCCAACATAAGAAACACTTGCACATACACGCACATACACACCTGTGCCTGCCATAACTGAGGTCCTCAACAGATGTTTTCCTCCCTCCAACCTCGATTCCTCAATTTTCAGACAGAATGATTTCACTTAAACCAATGTCTGATCCTAGATCAAGGATCAAGGTCTGATCCTGCCATAAAGCCTTCGATGGCTCCCCAATGCAAACAAAACACAGAGTAGACTTGGCGTGGCCTTCAAGGCTCTCCAAGTGCTGAGTCCGACCGCCAACTCTCTTTATATCATGTGGAGCACAGTAGTGCTGCTGCCACTCTGGACATGGTGGGAAAGCAGGCCATGTGTTAGCCTACTTCCAAGATGTCTCATGTTGGCCTGCTTTATGTTCTCCCACCTCTGAGAAAACTTCCCTGGGCCCTTTAGTCCAAATTAATTGCCCATTCGTCTGCTGCTTATGCCTTTAAAATAACCCTTCTTTCATTCTGCCTTTTTAGAGAGTAAACCCTCAGTGAGACAGACTGACACAACAGCCATAACAATGGACTCAAACATACCAACGATCATGAAGATGGCGCAGGACCAGGCAACCTTTCGTTCTGATTTACTTAAGGTCGCCACACAACCATCACTTTTTGTCTATCTCCCCCACCACATGTTCAGTAAGAATTTGCTGAATAAGAAAAGCCTGCTCCTACCACTAACATTACTAACACTGCAGAAGTCTGGGGGTTTTCTTGGACCCTTCCCTTCTCTTCATTCCCTAGATCAAATTACTCTCCAAGTCCTATGAGTCCCTCATCCCGAGTATCTCTCTCAAACATATCCCCTCTTCTCTAACCCACAAGGATTTCCATAACAGCCTCCTAGCCTGTGTTTCCCTGCCTCAGTCTTATCCCTTTCTTAAACCCTAAATAACACAAATATTTCTAAATCCTTCTAAAACCACTGGCAAGGGATGCCACAATGAACCCATCCCATGCATTTTCCCCTTCCCAGTAAAACAGCATAGTGATAATAGTGAAGAATCACTTTAGAAGCCAATGTGAGATGCATACATCTTCTTTAGCAAAGGAGTATGGGTGACTCATTTAAACCTCATGCATAGTTTAACGTCTAGCTATTGAAAACTTTTAAATCCAAAGACATCCCTGATGTAAATATGCATCACTACACACTGCAGGGTTAACAAACAAACTGTGCTAAACTAATAAGGAGAAAGCCAAGCTAACAGCAATTGATAATAAAAATCTAAATTCCTAGCAATTAAAAATTGTCACAAATTCACAGAGTAGCAGGGGTAGGGGTCTGGGGACCATGCTTTCAGGGGACATCTAGGTCAACTGGCATAACAAAGCTTATTAAGAAAATGTTCCGCATGCTACTTTGGTGAGTGGTGTCTGTATTTTTAAAAGCTTGCAAATGGTCATCTAAGATGCATCAATTGGTCCCAACCACCTGGAGTAAAGGAGAATGAAGAACACCAAAGACACAGGAAAGTAGTAGCCCAAGAGACAGAAAGGGCCATGTAAACCAGAGACTCCATCAGCCTGAGACCAGAAGAACTAGACGGTGCCCAGCTACCACCAATGACCGTCCTGACAGGAAACACAACAGAGAGTCCCGGAAGGAACAGGAGAAAGGTGGCGTGCAGAACTCAAATTCTAGTAAGAAGACCAGACTTAATGGTCTGAGACTGGAGATACCCTGGAAAGCATGGCCCCTGGATTCTCTATCAGCCCAGAATTCAAACAATTTCTGAGGCCAACTCTTCAGACAGGGATTGGACTGGACTGTGGGACATAAAGTGATACTTGTGAGGAGTGTGTCTCTTAGCTCAAGTAGATACAAGAGACGAAACGGGCAGCTTCTGTCCAGAGGTGAGATGGGAAGGCAGAGAGGGTTAGCAGCTGGTTGAATGGACATGGAGAATCAGGGGTGGAACGGAGGAGTGTGCTGTCACGGTATGGGAACAGCAATTTAGAGTCATATAACAATGTATGTATAAATTTTTGTATGGGAAAAAATATAAATAAATAAATAAATAAAAATTGTCACAAACTCAAGACTACACTGATGTTGGGCTGTTGGCGCGTCCTTTCCAAAAACTGCAGAAACTCCAACTGTCATGTATGCATGCTCAGTTCTTGTTGTTAGCTGCCACTGAGTCGGCTCCAACTTATGGTGACCCCACGTACAAAAGAATGAAATGTTGCCCAGTCCTGCACCACCTTCATTGATCACTGGTATGTTCGAGTCTGTTGTTGAGATCACTCTGGGTCCAAAGTGATGAGCGGAATGGGAGAAAAGTAGAAGCAGGGCAACCAGTGAAGTGTTTTGCAGTAACCTAGGCTGATGACAGTGGTGGCTTGGACTTGAGCGATGGGCTTGGAAGGGCAGTAAATGGATTCAAGATCTACTTTAAAAGAAGCATTGTTAGGACTTGGTGATCTGGAGGAAGAGAAAAGTCAGTGCTAAAAGAGGACTCCCCAGTTACTGGCCTGAAAAAGTGAGTTAACAACTATGCACTTCGTGAGATGGAGGAGAAAGAGGTCTGGAAAAGGGTTATGGGAGAAGGCAACCAAGAGTTGAAATCTGGACACATTAAGGTGCTTATGAGCTATCTAAGTCTGTAAGGCTATGCTGTTGTTAGGTGCTGTCACGTCAATTTTTGACTCATATTGGCCCCATGTGACAAGTAGAACTGCCCCATAGGGTTGCTATGAAAGATATAAAAAGTGCTACAGAAGACAGAGGAGTCGTGTGGACTGATGGGTGCCTGGGGCCTGCCTCACTTCCCTTCCTTCTATTGGGGTACTTTGATATCTTACCACTGCTAGCATCTTCCAGTTCACTCAGAGTTAGGAAGTGCATCATTAATGCAAACCACTTAAATTTCCTGCATTTAAATAAGCCCTAACAAAAATAAAATCTTCAGGACTGACTGTAAGGTCTCAGGAGGAAAATAACAGCTTTTTCAAGAAAGTTGCCCGGCTGGGGAAAAAAACATACATGCCCCAGGGTCAGACTGCATCCGTCCGGAGATGGTCAGGGCTCTCCTTCCAGAAAGGAGCACTGGGGGTGGGGCTGGTAAGAGGCAGAGCCCCTAGGTTTTGTGACACCAGCAGTTTACCATGGCTTCCAGGGGAAACGGGGGTCCGAGATGGTGCAGAGGAGAGAAAGACCCAACTCCATTCTCAACAGCTACACGACCTTAAGCAAGACATCAAGACAACTTCTCTCGGCTTGTTTCCTGACTTGGAAAATGGTAAATTGACATTGGCCCCTGTGCTTACTTCCCAAGACTGAGGGGAGAAGACAGTCTGATGATGTGTGTAAAAGCACCCTGTAAAAGGGAACGGACTCTACAAATGTAAGAGATCACTATGGTTATTGTTAGGCAGGAAGGGCTGGGACAAGTCTTCCACAAGGATGGTGACCAACAAAACTGGTAAAATTGGTAAGAAACATCTTTGGAATATTTAGCAGGTGCAAAAAAAAAAAAAAAGTTTTCAGAAAGGGAATCTGCTGACTCAGTCTTTTAAATGAAAACAGGTCTGGAGCAGGGAGGCAGGTTAAGATGTGACTGTCACTTGAGTGGAGCAGCCAGGAATGTCAGGGACTGTACAGATGGAGGAGGGGGTCTTCCATTCAGCAGGCAGGGGAGCCACCGCCACAGCACGACCACAACCTTGCTTTCGTGCAACCCCATTCAACACCCTCCCCAGGGCAACACCGGTGGGTGTGGAGCCACACCCCCACGGTCACTGGTTTCCTGGCCTGCCTGTCACCTCTCTTCCCTTCCTCCTCTCAGATTTCCAGTTTCTGGATTACTGCTCCTCACGTGGGTCCATCAGATACTTAACATAAAAGCGCTGCTATCAGCTTCATTACACCAACAGCCAAAAAAGGACAATTAGAGAAGGTAAGAAATTTCTGATCAATGGTCATAGAATCTGTTTAACAATTACTTATAGTACATGCCCGAGGAGGGTGGAGTAGTGGTGGTACAAAGTGAGTGTACATAGGAGCTGACGGTCTGAAAAAAAAAAGTTGCCATCAAGCCAATTCCTACTCAGGGCGACCCCATGTATATCAGACTAGAACTGCTCCATAGGGTTTTCAATGGCTGGTTTTTTGGAAGTAGACTGCCAAGGTTATGTCTGGGTGGACGCAAACCTCCAACTTTGGATTAGCAGCCGACCACATTCACCTTCTGCACGACCCAGGGACTCCAGCAGTCTAGTGGGGGAAGTTTATTCATGTAGTCATTCCATACAAGCCTGTGGACAACTACCACGTCCCAGTCGCAATTCAGATACGATGCCCAAGAGGCACTTACAGCGAAAAATACACAAATAGACAACTGACAAAGGGTGCAAATGCTACAAAGGGGAAGGGACCACAGAGAAGAACAGTGAGGCAGTCAGAAGCTCAAATGGCAACAGAAAGCCTGTATGTGTAGGTAAGAAGGAGAAAGTGTCAGAGGGTCTCAAAAGCAGGAGAGATAACTGCCAGCTAGGAGGGAATCTGAAAAGGCTTCATTTTCAAGGAGGTAGCATCTGATGAAGGTCTTGAGGGATGAATAGGAACTTGGCCAGCCAGGAAGGAAGGGTAAGATAGTACACAGAGTATTAGGTATGTTTGAGGAAGGACAAGGACAGCAATCCCTTCCCAAACACAGGTGTTATGGATTGACTGTGTCCCCCCTCCCCCAAAATATGTGTTGGAATCCTAACTCCTATTCCTGTGGATGTGAGCCCTGGTGGCACAATGGTTAAGCACCCAGCTGCTACCTGAAAGTTCAGTGGTTGGAACCCACCAGCTCTCCGCTGGAGAAAAGACCTGCCAATCTGCTCCAGTAAAGATTACAGCCTAGGAAACACTACAGGGCAGTTCTACTCTGTCCTATCAAGTCACCATAAGTCGGAATTGACTCAACAGCATACAACAGCAATACCTGTGGATGTTAGCCTGTTTGGGAATAGGGTTTTATTTGTTATGTTAATGAGGTCATATCAGTATAAGCTGTGTCCTAAACCTAATCACTTCTGACTTATAAGGAGCAGATTAGACACAGAGGAAGCACATACAGAGGGAAGACAGACGCTATCTGACTACGATGGATGCAGATGAATCTCGAAGCCCGAGAACTCCAAGGATTGCTGGCTACTAGAAGCTGAAAAGGACAGAGAAGGACCTCCCCCTAGACAAACACTTCGAATTTGGACTTCTAGCTTCCTGAACTGTGAGAAAATAAATTTCTGTTCTTTTCTTTAAAGCCACCCACTTGTGGTATTTGTGTTACAGCAACACGAGCTAACTAACACAATGGGTTTCTCTTAAAACAGAATGTTAGTAGGTACAAATTTACTTCTATTTACCTTTTCTTCAACTTCAAGGATCGCTGTTTCAATAGTTTAAGCAAACTGACTTCCAGTAAGGGTGCCTTGAGAGTTATTCCTGTTGAGAAATTAGAAGAAGAGGTGTAATAGGTATTTGGGGGGCCTACCCCACCAACAGACCCCTTTTTTGCCAACCTCCCCCACTGACAGCCTAAGCTGAGGGCGGCCGTGTGTACGTTCCATGGCCTCCTGTCTCCACTGTCTCACGGATGGACACCAGTCACTAGTCAGCTGCCCTGCCTCCCTTGTTCCAACTCTCATTTCAGAATTCAGACATGCAAGCTTAGTAAGGCAGTGATGAGCCCTGGTTAAGAGAGAGACAGACAGACAGATACACACAGGCCGACAGGAGATGAGCAGGACCACACAGCAGCCCCTAAGAGTTCGTGTGGCCCTTCCACTCCAGTTCCCAGCGGACCTGGTCAAGCTTTGGTCCTTGATTCTGGAGATTCCTACAACAAATCCTCCATTAACTAAGCTGGCATGAGAACATTTCTGTTCCTTGCAACCAAAAAATCACTGATTTAAATAAGAGATCCAGTGTTGGGTCTAGAAAAGAAACAAAAGTGGAAGATGGAGGAGCAGAGGTTTCTGAAATAAAGCTTTGGGAAAAATAAAAGATAACAGAAAGTGACCTGGGCTTCTAAACCACAGTCCCATAATATCTGAGAGGAAAGGAAGAGAAGCATGACACCCAGAGTAGAACTGCTCCATACTGTTTCCAAGGAGCAGATGGTGGATTCGAACGGCCAACCTTTTGTTTAGCAGCCGAGCTCTCAACCACTGCGCTCCTTGGAAACCCTATGGGGCCGTTCTACTCTATCCAATAGAGTTGCTATGAGTCGGAATCGACTCGAGAGCAATAAGTTTGGTTTTGTTTTTTTTTTTCAATACTCATATTAGTCCACCAAATACACCAAAACCAAATCCGTTGCTGGTGAGTCGATTCCGACTCATAGTGACCCTACAGGACAGAGCAGAACTGTCCCATGGGGTTTCCAAGGCTGCAATCTTTACGGAAGCAGACTGCCACATCTTTCTCCTGAGATGTGGCTGGTGGGTTTGAACTGCTGACCTTCTAGTTAGCAGCCAAACGCTCAACCACTGTGTCACCAGGGCTCCTTATTGGTCCACCAGTAGGGAAAAAACCACTACCACCCTGTCTTTCACCACAAATCATTTGAACAGTGTGGACTATACAAAGTCTGAGTCCCTTGTAGCAGTCATACTCTGGACTTCTCTCTTCCTCTGTGGCCACCAAGACTGTGGTGGCCTGTGATAGCAGCCACAGGAAACTAACACGAGTCCCTGTGCTGTCGTGTGAACACTGCCTTGGACACATAATCAGAAGGGACCAATCGCTAGAGGAGGACAACATGTTTAGTGAAGGGCAAGAGAGACCCTCGATGAGATAGATTAGCACCGTAGCCACAGTGATGGCCTCAGATGTGCTGGTGACTGTGAGAATGACAGAGGTGCAGGCAACATTTCATTTTGTTGTACACAGTCTCCAGGAGTCAGAGTCGACTCGACCGCGGCTAACGATAACAACATGCCGTGCTGCTCTCAGTGCAAGAAAAAAACAATCCCTACGTTAAACGGAAACAGTACAAATCAAAATTTATACACAATGATCTTAACTATGCATATAAAAACACATGCAAATACAACAAAATGTCTGTAGTGATTATCTCTGAATAGTGCAATTATGGGTGATTTTCAGCATTATGCCTTTCTATATTTTTTCAAATTTCTACAATTAGTGTGAATTACTTTTACAAGGAAAATAAAGTTATTCTTTAATAAATTAGCAGCTCATGATATTTCTGCAGCTCTTACTCAATCACAAAGATTATAAATCAAGAGAATTAATGCTCCCTCAGAGCAACACCTGAAAAATCATCAACCCAGATGCATGCCATTCTCTAAGTGATTCCACTCAGTCCTTGCTGCTACAGTTTATTCGTTCTCAACCTCTGGCAGGAACATGATGTGGCTGAAGTAGTTTCAGGCTTTGAAGCAAGAGGACAACCTGAGATGGTGAATGTTTTCCTGTCTGTCCATCTGGACACTGGGGGAAGGGGAGTTAGTGGGAGACTCGTATGTGTTCCCAGAGCTCATCCAGTCCAAAGTTGTGTGCCCACATGCCAAGAACCAAAAGCACCAGTTAATAAACATGTAAATGTTTGATTTCTCTGAGGGTGACTTTACAGAATGAAACACTAAAATTAAATACCGGCCTAACTGTCTTTAGACTAAAGTCCTGATTCCAAGACTATTCTCTCACAAAACTTTTCTGCTATCATCTCATCTGTCCAGGCGGTCCCAAGGCCAAAGCCTAATTTTACTGTATCAACATCACGCCCTTTGATTAAATATGTTCAAAAAGTGTATTAGCATTTTCCCCAACATGTGGGCAGAACTGGATCAAAAGAGAAAGCAGGGTGTGCTTTTTGTTTTGTTTTGCAATGGAGGGGGAAGGCAGAGTCACTGGCTCCCTCCAAAATGGGACTGAGTCCGCATGGGGGAACGTGAAATTGCACGTTACATGGTTGTCTTCAGTCGACCCTGTACAGAACAGTGAGTCAGCATACGATGCTCATGAGACCACAGTGTGATGTTTGTCCTGTAGACCCAGATTTTTCTAAGACATCTCTTCATTCGGTCAATCGACATATAAAAGCACTTAGTATGTGCCAAAGGAGCCCTGGTGGTACAGTGGTTAAGCACTCAGCTGCGAACTGAAAGGTCGATGGTTCGAACCCACTAGCCACTCCACAGAAGAAAAGATATGGCAGTCTGTGTCTGTAAAGATTACAGCCTTGGAAACCCACTGGGGCAGTTCTACTCTGTTCTATAGGGTCACTGTGAGTCAGAATCAACTTGACAGCAATGGGTTTTTGAGTAATATGTGCCAAGGAGTCTCTGGGTGGGGTAAATGGTTAAGCACTTGGCTACTAACCAAAAGGCTGGCAGCTCACATTACCCAGATGCACCTTGGAAGAAAGGCCTGGCAATCTGCTTCCAAAAGGTTACAGCATTGAAAACCCTATGGACTGCAGTTCTACTCTGCAACACACGGACGGGGTTACTATGAGTTAGAAATGACTTGAGGGCAACTGGATTGGTTTGGTTTTAATATGTGCCAAGCACCAAGAGGAGGTTTAAAAGATCACATCTCTAACATGCTACACTCTTGGATAACAGTTGGGCAAACGGCCGACATCTTTACTGATCCTTATCCGTTGTTCAGATCACAGGGATGCCAGCAGTGGCAAAGTAGTGGGAGGAATACCAAACAGGCATGGAAGAACTTTGAAAATGGAAAAAACAAAAAACAAATGGTTTAGCACCACATACCTTCCTGCATATTACTGACACAATGCTTGTAACTCCAGGTGGTTAGTCGATGAATGCTTGTATCTTACACTTAACCGTCCACTCCATGTAAGTCGTGCATTAACATTTTCCCCAAATCTTTTTTTATTTTTTATTTTTGTATCCCCACACCTAGCACAGTGTTTAACCTTAAGAGGCACCCAATAAATATCTGAAGTACAAACTGATGTAAGAATGAAGATAGGTAGTCAATTTCCTCATCTATAATAATACAAAGGCCAATCTACATAATTATTTCCAAAGAAAATTCCAAGGAACACTAATCCAATGCATTATGTCAAGAAAAGAGGGTTCATAAGTCATTCGATTTGGAAAGCGTTACATTCTACAGACTCCCACCTCCCTTAAAGATTCACAATGCACATTCTACAACACAGAATTTGGGAAGTCCTTCAATTAAAAACCTGTTTGAGCAACCCCAAATGTAGTTAACTGCAGATGCCCTGTCATGCTTACTACTTGCTGACATCACGGAGAACCAATGTTCTTAGAAAACCCTGGGAAAATACTAACTCAAACTCTTTATTCATTCAAAAAACATCTATTAAGCCGTTACAATAACATGTCAGGGCTTACATGTTGATGAAGACATTTATCAACATTTATCAAGCGAATAACTTGTGCCAGGCATGGAACTTGGTGGTACAACCATCAAGATAAACACAAAATCTGGTTCACAGTCTACAATCTATTGGAAGAGACAAGGCATATGTAATTATTACAACCAGCATTAAACGAAGTTATACATAACACATGTACTCTTCACAATCACACACTCACATTAAAAAAGTCAATTTCACCTAAGAGTGTCCTTGAAGAAACAGTAAAAATTATTATTTTTATTAACAATCGATCCTTGAATACGCATCTTTTTAACATCCCTTGTGATAAAACAGGAAGTATGCATAAGGCGCTTCTGCTGCAGGCCGACTACAATGGTTGTCTGGAAGAAAAAGCACTTGTCTGGCTGAGCTGCAAGCTGACCTAGCCACTTTTTTTCACAGAAAACCATTTTTACTCAAAAGACTGACAGAAAAACATGATTATTCAGATTTTGATATGTGTAGGCATTTTCTCAAAAATTAATAAAGTGAGCCTGTCAAGGAAAACTGACAGTACTTGTTGCTAATAAATGTTGAGTTTTCAAGCAAAAAACACTAAGTTTGTAAAACTTGTATCTGCCACTGTGAGCTTTAAAAAAAACCAAAAACCAAACGCATTGCTGTCGAGTCGATTCCAACTCATAGCGACCCTAAAGGACAGAGTAGAACTGCCCCACAGGGTTTCCAAGGAGCAGCTGGTGTATTCAAACTGCCAACTTTTTGGTTAGCAGCTGAGCTCTTAACCACTGCACCACCAGGGCTCCTGTGAGCCTTAGAGTGCCCCAATACCTAAGAACTTTTCAGATGAGATTGGTAGGGACATTAACAAATGGGAAATTTTGATATTTTTCTAAACCGTGATATTAACAAATGTGGTATTTTGATTTTCCAAATGACCAATGTATGATGTTAGAAAATGATGCATGAGTAAAAGACCCTTTCAAAGTGCAAAATTGGCCAATGAATTTTAAAAGCTACGGCTGCTAACCAAAAATTCAGCAGTTTAAATCCACCAGCCACTCCTTGGAAATCCTGTGGGGCAGTTCAACTCTGTCCTATAGGTTTGCTAATGAGTTGGAATTGATGGCAACAGTTTTTTTTTTTTTTTTTTAACGGATAGAGAATGAGAGAGGTATGGGTATAATATGAGAGAGGAGCCCTGGTGGCACAGTGGTTATAGCGCTCGGCTGCCAACCTAAAGTTCAGCGGTTTGAACCCACCAGCGGCTCTGCAGGAGACAGATGTGGCAGTCTGCTTTCATAAAGATCACAGCCTTGGAAACCCTATGGGGCAGGTCTACTCTGTCCCATTGGGTCACTATGACTCGTAATCAACTTGACAGCAATGGGTTTGGTTTTTGTTTGTTTAGAGTATGAGAAGTTCATTGAAATAGTTTCAGATTACACACTGCAACGAACCTTTAAGAAACACCACTTGTCAAGTTTTGCTATAGTTTCCGACTATCCACAATTAACTGCAAACGCTATGAAAAGACTCCTCCCTCTTCCAATTATGTATCTTTGTACTACATATCTTTGTAAGGTCCTATTTTCTTCATATACTTCAACCAATGCAACATATTGCAACAGAATGAGTGCAAAAGCATTTATGAGAATCCAGCGGTCTTCTATCATGAAAGACATCAGAAAGATTTGCAAAAAGGTAAACGGCACTCTTTTTACTAAATGTTTTTGTTTGGGAAAGCAGTTATTTTTCATTTAAAAAATTATATTATTATGTAATGGGTTTATTATTGTTATATTTAAACTAATTTAATAAATTCTTTTAAAATCTTTTCAGTTTCAAATACAGTAAATATTGATGGATATAATCCATATAACAAAATGTCTTTGGGGCTCTCACTAATTTTTGAGAATGTAAAAGGGTCCTGACACCAAAGGTTTGAAAGCCGCCAGTCTAGTGTAATGGGGGCAGACAGTGTGGCAGATGAGGGAGTTGAGGATGAAGAGGCAGCAGGAGGGGGTCACCAGTGGTCGCCCACATTTTGATGAGGTGATCAAAATTGATCTTAAATGAATCAGTGAAGAGAGTGTGCCATACCAAAACGACATGGACAGATTTGCTGTTTAGAAAGAACAAGGACACCATAAAGGTCCCCTCTCTACTCCAGGAGCGTATGATTTTAAAAACAAGTATGATGGAAAGTCAAATTGTAGGGCAATGAAGATCTATTATTACAACCTAAAAAAATGAAACATAAATGTCCATAAAAGAGCAGGAAGACAAAAATATTAAAATTTAACAACAGAAGAGAAAGAAGAAAAGCAAGGGCTTACGAAATAGACTTGCAATCAGATGGAATTTTGCAAAACGAGGGAAAGCAACAGTAAAAAAGTACAGACATTGAACATCTAAAGATGCTAAAACCAAGATGCATTTCAGGCAAGTCTGGAAATAAAAATAAAGGACCAACCAAACAGCAATAAACTGCAGCAGTAAAGAGGGAAAATGAATGCAGCTCAGAGAAGACAAGCATTTAAGAATAAACAGTAGTAGTGAGGAGAGGAAACCAGCTTCCATTTCCTGAGTGTGCACCCTGTCCAATCAGTATACACTCCACCCCTGCAGATGGGAATAGAAGGTGCGAGAAACACCTCCAGAGCAAAGGAAAACCTGCAGAGGCCACCATGGGAAAGCCTGGCCCAGACAATCAGACCTCCTGAGCAAATATCCCATCCCGGAAGAGTTCGATCACACCAATCAAGAACACAGACCATATAGAACAGACAAAAGACAACTACTAAAATTTGCTCTCAAAGAGCTTACAGTCATTATTCTCTAAGTCAAAAAAACCATTCATAGGGTTATTGTAACTAAAATGAAAAAGCTGTCCTATAGAGAGCCCTAGCTAGAGGACCTTGGCAAGTTTCTCAAACTCACTGGGGCTCTGTTTCCTCTTCTGCAAAGTGGGAAGTCTACCATGTACTTGACAAGGTTGGTGGGAAAAAAGACAAGGCACCAATGGACACTCTGAGCAAAGGACGGCTTGTGGTAGATGCTCAGTGTAACTGTACTTACTATCAGTGTGGGGCAACGGTGGTTCAGTGGTAGAATTTTTGCTTTCCATGCAGAAGACACGGGTTCAATTCCCAGACAATGCACCTCACATGCAGCCACCATCCACCTGTCAACAAGTGGAGGCTTGTGTGTTGCTACGATGCTGAACAGACTAGGAAGAAAGGCCTGGTGACCTACGTCAGAAAATCAGCCAATGAAAACCCCATGGATCACAACGGTCTGATACGCAACCGATCCTGGGGATGGCACAGGACTGTGCAGCGTTTAGTTCTGATGTGCATGGGGACCAACCTGTGGCAATTAACAATTATCAATGCAGTTATTATTTCAGGGCCAGAGCATAACCTGGAGTTGTTATTGCACCAACCTAGGTCAAAAAGCTCCCCAAGGGCAAATATCAAGGTTTTAGAATCACCAATAGAGAACGCAGACAAGGAAGTTGACACGCTTTGGCCCAGGGCAATACACTGGCTCAGCTGAGAGAACTGCCCTTGACCAACCTGGGCCTGAGTCCCGTGTAGCCCAGGCAGCAAGAATCATAAAGGTACACTGTCAAGCACAAGGAGACCCAAGTAAGAGGGGGGAAAACAATGAACCACCACCTTCCTGAACAGCCAACACTGCTATGCCAGGTACCTATCATACACAATTTATATCCCCTAATCATCACGATCAGAGTCTCTGGGTGGTGCAAACGGTTAACTCACTTGGCTGCTAACTGAAAGCGTAGAGGTTTGAGCCCACCCAGAGGCACCTGAGAAGAAAGGCCTCGTCATCTACTTCCAAAAAAATCAGTCACTGAAACCCCTATGGAGCACTGTTCTACTCTGACACATATGGGATTGCTATGAGTCAGAATCAACTCAATGGCATTTTTTTTTTTTTTAAATCATGATTGGCCTAGATATGGGTGGTGTGGTGTTACAACCCCATTTTGTGGACCAGGAAGCAGTCTCATGGCTGAATCGCAAAGAAATGGTGTAGCCTGGAACCCCATCTCTTGATCCAAGGTCCAGAACTCCTCCACTTGACCACACCGCCCACACCCACAAGGATTTGAAGGCTCACCTGACAGATGTGGGCCAGCAGCTATTCACAGTTATAACAGTACACTGGGAATCCACTGGATTAAAACACTCACACACACTAAACCCACTCAAAACGTTCTGACCACCCACAGAAATAAACACAGCCAATTAAAGAAATACTTTTTGGAAAGGTCAGACCGGAAGAAAAGAAGGGAGTATGGAATATTTTGACAGAGATAGTCAATTCAGCCAAAAATGAGACTCCTCCCTCTTTTTCACCTCCCATAGCTAATCGAACATTCAATGAGTATTCACGGATTGGCATGCCAGACACTGCCCTCGGGGTTGGGAAGGCAAGCCTGCGTCTGTGCCCTGCCCTCAGAAGCGAACAAGGAACTACATCTTTATGGCTGTAGCATGTGTCGTGAACCTGCAGTACAAGGCACTATGGGCAGCTCATGAAGGGCCCTAACCAGTTCTGAGAGGTCACAGGAGCACACACAAAGGCCCCGAGGTGTTTCAAAGGCTGGCACATACAGGAACTGAAAGACCAGTGTGGCAGGAGTAGGGTCAGTGGGGGAAATGCTATAAGGCCCGAGTGGCTGCCGAGCCAGACTCTGCAGGATCTTGTGACCACGTGGATTTCTGACTCTTAAGAGCATGGGACTCCACTGATAGATGAAAGCATCATCCGATTTGCATTTTAAAAGGTTACTCTGGCCGCAGTGTCAAGGTCTGGAGGGGTTAAGAGCAGGTGTGCAGAGGTCTGTCAAACAGAAATTTCCCAACTTTTTTTTTTTTTAACCACAACTTGCAGAGTTAGAAAGACATTTTACTTCGCAAACCAGCACATGCCTATGTGCTACCTACTACCTACCTACCTACACACACACAGACACACACAGACACACACACACACAGAGTCTATGAGAGACAGGATGCCAGCCTGAACTGGAACCCTGGCATTCCCTGTGTGACCCTGGGCCAGCTGCTCAACTTCCCTGAGCTTCAGTTTCCTCATCTGTAAAATAAGGATAATAACGATGCCTACTACACAGGTGCTGTGAGGGATAAGTCAATATATATAAAGCCATTAGCAATGTTAACTAGTATCTTACAACAAATACAAGTTCCACAAAATAAAACTCAACCTTACTGCACGCAACCCATCTAATGTTTTCTATTCTGTTTCTCTTTAAACGCCGGTTGTTGCTAATTGCCCTCTGAGTTGGCTCTGACTCATGGAGACCTTAGGTGTAACATGATGAAATGTTGCCCCGTCCTGCGCCATCTTCACAATCGTTAGTGTGATCAAGTACACTGCAGCAGCCTCTGTGTATTTTGAGTGCCTCCCAACCTAGGGGGATCATCTTCCAGCAATATACTGGACAATATCCTGTTGTGATCCATAGGGTTTTCACTGGCTAATTTTTAGAAGTATACTGCCAGGCTTTTCTTCCTACTCTGTCTTAGTCAGGAAGCTCCACTGAAACCTATCCACCATGGGTGACTCAGCTGGTATTTGAAATACTGGTGGCATAGCTTCCAGCATCATAGCAACACGCAAGCTACCACGGTAAGACAAACTGACAGATGGGTGGCAGAAATGCTTCAGAACCCAGTGATGAGTCACAACTCACAGTTGGAGATGATGTCTTGAACTCAGGTGATGGCAATGGCGGAGAGTGAAAGGCATAGAATCAATCAGTAAAACTTGGCTAATAATTGGATACAGGGTTAGGGAGGGAGAGACGTCAAGGATACTCTCAGGCCTCTGGGTTGACAATGCTGCCACTTTTGAGATGGGAAACTAGGGGAGAGTGGGGCAGGTTAATCTGTGGGAGGAGAAGAAGGTCAAGACTTCCCGCCTTGGGGAGGGTTTGGGTGGAAGTGATCAAAGGAACTTTCACTTAACTCTTTCGTTACCACTGGCATAAATGGTATGCCCAGCCACTTTTCATGCCTCTGGACCTCAGAGGTTTGCCCGGCTCTAATGCATTCAGCATCAAGGTGGGTCTCTTTTCAAATGCGTGAAGCTCAGCCAACCAGGAGGTGGAGCCTCATTGTTGTGTAGGTTGAGCATTCTATTAGGTGATGCTTCTGGATGTTAGTTTTGTAAGCTTTCACCTTTTTACCCTTTATTTCTGTGAGGTAAGGCTTGCAAACATAATTATGGCCTTCTTGTGTGATAGCTAGGGAGCCCTGATGGGTTCTAGTTTTTCTGTGTCATATTTGGAAAACCAAAGGTTCCCCATGTAACTTAATGGAAAAGCACCTGCATACATTACTTACCTAGCTCTCCAGGTATACTGTCATAGCACAGATCAGTGGTGCCAGAGTGCCACTCGCCTCACTGGTGGCTTGTATTACCAGATCATATTTCTCAAAATCCATATTACCAACCAAAAATTTAAACACATTCAATTAGTAAGCATGCATCCCAATACTGAAAACACATGCAATCAAAAAAAAAAAAAAAATTTAAGGAGGAAAAATGTAGTAATGAAAAGGTTTTAAACATTTTACCGAGCACGGAACTATATAGCAAGATTTCAGAACAGAACTGTAGATACTAATAAAGAAAGCATTTTTCCAGACGGTGCTCAGTGAGGTGGACAACCTTCATGAACCAGGCACAGCAGCAAGTGGCTGATGGAGAACTTGGGGATTTGGGGCTCCCGCCAAATGTCTTTCCTTATCTGACCAACATAAAGCACTAATCACATTTAATTAGAGTCCGTTTGCCCATCTGTTTCCGCCATGAACCGAGCTGCTTCAGGGCAAGGACCAGCCTGTCTCATCAATCTGGTTATCTCCAGGCCTCCCCAGCTCACTGCCCTGCTGGTAGGAGGTGCTCTACCAACATCTGCTGAATGCATGGCCACAGTTCAACATGATAAAACTCCCAAAAAGGCCATTGCCAGTGCAGAAAACTAGAAAATAATGCAGAGCAAATCGGATGGAGGGAAGCAAAATCTGTTAGGGGACTTCTGATCATTTAAGGGTGTGTGGGCCAACAAAAGGCTAACAGTTGTTAGTGAAAATGCGTCTGCAAAGAGAATTTAATCCCTGGAATGTGCAATGGGCATGGATCTTCATCATAACGCTCAGAAACAGAAAGACTGAGCAGGTCTGGGATGGAATTAGGGAGACAATGGAAAAACAAAGCAGGGGAAAAAATGAGACATAATGTATATATATCATTTGGCCTCTTCCAAAGATAAACCTAAATGTGTAATTCTTCATATCAGTTTCCTTTGCTATTTTCTTCATCAGCTCTATACCTTCTCTGGGATGCTTCCCCCATTTCTAAGTCCTCTGCCATCTTCCAAGGCCCAGATGCCTTGTATGTTATCTGCTTTTTCTGTATGTGTATGGCTCATTTCCCCAATAGACAGGAATGGTGTTACCAAAACCTGCTGTCAAATCAATTCTGACTCAGAGCAACACCTTCTTATCCATTCCAACCCCACCCATTGCACGGAAGAGGCACCTAATAGCTAGTTGATTAACTGGTTTTTACATGGATTGATTAAATTAACAAATTCACATTCATAATTTCTAGCCTCATCACCTTTAGCTGCAACTGTTATTAAAGCTACCATTTTTAAAAGTAACGGCTGCATTTATTCAGCACCTACCACATACCAGACACAGCTAAGAACTTCAAATACATCATCTCCTGTAATCTTCCATCTGCAGGGTAGAGATACTTATTCCCAGTTTATAGATAATAAGAGTGAGGCCCAAAAACAATACAGTTTAGTTAGTGGCAGCACCGTTATCCCTCGCAAAGAGGCATGGAGAACATTCTATATGACTAGGATGCAGTACTCTGCTCACCAGGCTATAGTTAAAAGTCAATTCAGACAAAGCTTTTTTTAGGCTTGCAAAGGCCATAGTTTATCAAGAGTCATTTATTAGTCAAGCCTACACTAACTCTATACCCACTCACTTATCCTCATGGTTAGGTTCTAAAGACCAGGTCATTATGTAAAAATCAGCATTATGTGAACATGGAGGATGATCACATCAGATCACAAAATGGAAGATGATTGTATCATTGCACAACTGCCAAATTACATCATTACATAACTGTAAATCCCTGAGAATCATGGCCCAGCCCAGGTGACACATAACCTTAACCATCACAGCCAGTGTTACTCTCACCTCACACTTCAGTGTTCATTATGGCCAGACGTACGCCGTTAATGCACAAAACAGTCAGTAAATTTTTTAATATCTGTCTTGGCCATCTAGTGCTGCTATAACAGAAATACCACAAGTGGATGGCTTTAACAAAAAGAAGTTTATTCTCTCACAGTCTAGTAGATTACAAGTCCAAGTTCAAGGCGTCAGCTCCAGGAGAAAGCTTTCTCTCTCTGTCAGCTCTGGAGGAAGGTCCTTGTGATGCATCAGTCTTCCCTTGGTCTGGGAGCATCTCAGCACAGGAACCTCAGGTCCAAAGGACGTGCTCTGCTCCCAGCACTGCTTTCTTGGTGGTATGAGGTCCCCGTGTCTCTCTGCTCGCATGTCTCTCCTATATCTCAAAACAGACTGGCTTAAGACACTATCTAATCTTGCAGATCTCATCAATATAACTGCTGCTAATCCATCTCAATACATCATAGTGATAGGATTTACAACACACAGGGAAATCACATCAGATAACAAAATTGTAGACAATCATACAATACTGGGAATCATGACTAGCCAAGCTGACAGACATTTTTGGGGGACACAATTCAATCCATGACACTATTGTAAATGCAAAACGTCAGATAACGAGAAAGTTGGTAAGTGAGGAGCGGGTGTACAATAAAAAAAAAAAAAGACTGTGTCAACGGCATTATTTGTTTCTGAAAGAATGTTTAACCTACACTAAGAAAACAACATTCAGAACACTAGTGTCGGGTAGTTAATAAAGTAATCACGAAACCTCTAAGTCTCTGTAACTCCACTCATATTACAGGCCCCCAAAAGCTTTCATGTACAGTATTACACCTGATTATCTCAGTAACTCCATGAGGCAATTATTACAACCCCACTGTATACATGAGAAAAAGATGAGAGTAAGTGAAATTCAGTAAGTTGCTGAAAGTCACAACTGTCTATTACTTAGGATCCTTAGCTATAAGCAACAAAACACCTTCAATTAGCTTGGGCCAAATAGAAACTTTGACTCATATAATAAGGAAGGGAAGGGTGGCTGGGGACTCCCAGGTGAGTGTGTTTCCTCTCTCTGCTTCTCTCTCTGTGCTGCTCCATCCCACACCATGGCAGGACAGCTTTCTCTTTCAGGCAGGAAGCCAGGGACACCAAAGCTCCAGACTTCCATGTCCTGGTTTCACCATCTAGAGAAAAAAAACGCTCTTGGGCCTCAAGTTAAAAAAATTTGGGGAAAGCCCTGACTGGCCCAGTCTGATCATGGGTCCACCTATGGCCCCAGGGAACAGGAACCATGAATGGCAGGCCCCAAGAGTCTCCTGGATGTGGGGGGTGGGATGGGGGGGAAGCTTGCAGAAGAAGGAAGGGGCACCAGGTAGATGAGAAAAGAGTAAGCTGAAATGCTGTACGTACTAACTGCAAAGCCATGTGCTGGAGCCTGGCAGGAGCACTTCAGACCCCAAGCCCGCTGCTCTTTCTTCTTTCTACACCACAGCTGATACTATGGCGGCACTAAATTGTAAAGCACTGACAGTAAAGAACCGCCAGGACATAATAAGGCGCTAACGGTGCAAGAAGGACATTCAATGCAAACCAAATTAGAAAACACAGAGATCAACGTATCCATTTACGTCCAAGTAATATCCTAAAATTAGAGACCATCTCTACTCCATGACTTTGTACCAACTAGAAAGAAAGAAAAACCGTATTTCTGTTATCAATGGTCTGAAAGTCAAACTAGCCTTCCCCGCCTCCCTGCCTTCCCTCCTCCCCTCACAGCTGAATAACAGAAGCCCCTTGTTAGGTCAAGGTTTTCTTTCTTTCTTTTTTTTTTTTTTAATAACAAAAATTTATTCTCTCACAGTTCTGGAAGGCAGGATTCTGAAATCAAGGTGTTGATAGGGTCACACTCCCCCCAGAAAATCTCGGCAAGAGTTCATTCCCTGTCTTGTCAAGATTCTGGTGGCTCCAGGAACTCCTTGGTTTGTGGCCATATCGCTCCAGTCTCTGCTTTTCTTTTTACAGTGCCTTCTTTTCTCTTTTCAAGGATCCCTAGTGGCAAAGCGGTTAAGCGCCTGGCTGCCAACTGAAAGGTCGGCAATTCAAACCCACCAGCTGCTTCACAAGAGAAAGTTGTGGCAGCCTGCTTCTGTAAAGATTTCGGCCTTGGAAACCCTATGCGCCAGTTCTACTCTGTTCTGTAGGGTCACTATGAGTTGAAATCGACTTGATGGCAACGTGTTTTGTTTGCTTGTTTTTCTCCAAATGCCTCTTCTCTGTGTCTCTTATAAGGACATGTAAAATTGTATTTAGGACCCACTTGAAAAATTCAAGATAATTTCATCTCAATATCCATAAATTAATATCTGCGAAGACCAGTATTCCAAGTAAGATTGCATTAGTAGGTTCTAGGGATTTAAATGTGTACTTATATTTTTGTGTCCACCATTCAGTCCACACAGCTTAATCCTAGGTCCCAGAGATTTTCACATATATTGTTTTATGTAAGTTTTATAGTTTACATTTAGATCTGTGGTTCATTTTGAATTAGTTTTGCTATAAGTAGTGAAGTTTAGCTTGAGGTTTGTTTGTTTTTTGTTTTTTTTTTTAAACTGTGAATATCCAACTTCAACAATATGTGTTGAAAAGTCTATCCTTTCTACATTAAATAAATTTTCCATGTTTGTCAAACAAAAATCTGTTGGCTGTGTTTGTGTGGATCTCTTTAATGACCACTATTTTTGTTGGTAAGGAGCCCTGGTGGTGCAGTGGTTAAGTGCTCGGCTGCTAACTGAAAGGTTGATGGTTTGAACCTTTCAAACCAGCTGCTCCACAGAGAAAGATGTGGCAGGCTTCTTCCATAAATATTGTATTGTTGTTGTTAGGTGCTCTCCAGTTGGTTCCGACTCATAGCGACCATATATGTACAACAGAACAAAACACGGCCCAATCCTGTACCATCCTCACAATCATTGTTATGCTTGAGCCCGTTATTGCAGCCACTGTGTCAATCCATCTCATGAAGGTCTTCTTTTTTGTTGTAGGTCAAGGTTTTCTTAGTCATCTACTTGGCTGGCAGCTCATCTGGCCCAGGTGAGAACTAAAGCCCCTTAGTCCAGAAGAAAGCAGGAATTGGAAACACAAAATCAAGTCCACAAAGGTGAACACAGTAGCTCAATTTCCCACAAAGGGGTGAGGCTATCAAAAGATGCAGGAACAATGCAAAGTAAGCTCAGGTCGCTTACAAAACCAGCTACGGAATAAGACCACCCATGTATAAATGAAGCAGGTAGCTCAGGAAGGAGAGGGGGCATAAGGCACTTACCTTACGCTGTCCTGTTAAGACTTCACAATTCGCTTAGGTTTACTTTCTCTTCTTTAACTTAATCAAACACTTACATTAGCCCTCCCTACCTGCCAGTCACTGTTCTAAGTGCTTTACAAATATTCTTTATTTCAATTGTTAGGAATTAGCTTCACTGGTCACTCACGGTTATGGCAACTTCTAAAAGAAAAATAAGGACAGGACTTTTTTATCCTCTTCTCAAAGATCTAACCTAAATCTGGTTAGTTGAAATCAACCCTATTCCTCTAGTTCCAACATTGCTCATTTCCCTGAGTTCACTTCATTTCATTCTCTCCTTCCAAAGACTAAGGATAAAGGTTAATATTTAGTAAGCACGTCCTTGGAAGACAGGCCTGGTGATCTGCTTCTGAAAGGTCACAGCCTTGAAAACCCCATGAAGCACTTCTACTCTGCACACATGGGGTCACCATGAGTCGGAATCAACTCAACAGCAACTAACAATGTGTGCTGATCAGTCTTAGAAGAAATACAACCAGAATGCTCCTTAGAAGCAAAGAAGGTGAGACTTTGGCTCACTTACTTTGGACACGCCACTGTGAAACGCCAAGTGATAAAGGCTATCATGTTTAGTAAAGCAGAGGGTCAGTGAGAACAAGGGAAACCTCAATGAGGTGGACTGATACAACAGCCACAACAGTGCACTCAGACATATCAATAATCACGAAGATGGCACAGGACCAAGCAACGTTTCGTTCCGTTATACATAAGGCTGCCATGAGTCAGAGGCAATTCGAAGGCAACTCCCTATAACATGTACCAAGCACTTAACAACCATTATCTCACCTGACTCTCAGAGCAACCCTATAAAGCAGGGCCTATGTTTTTGCCTCCTTAGAGAGGAGGCAACAGGCTGAGAGAGGTGAGGCATTGCCAGGCTAACCTCACCAGAATCCGAGCAAGCCCAGCTGTCGGACTCCACACCCCCTGCTCACTGGACAGCAACTCTATTATGGTTTCACCGGAAAAGCCACTTTTTGCAAGAACAATATTTAAAATATTTTAAAAATGTGAAATTTGACAAAGAAAAGCCAAAAAGAAACTGAAAGTAAAATGCAAAACCACAGTGAAATCAAAGAAATTTTTAAAAAAAGGTTTTTTTCTAGTCTCACCCTATTATTCAATAAGATCAAATCTGGGCAAAAGGAACTCAAACTGTACACTTGTGCCTTTTTAAAAGGCCACACTACAAAAAGAGAGAGAGAGAGAAAGATACACAATTCTACCAAGTAATTAACAACGGTTGTTATATCTCAAGGATATCTGTAAGGAGAAAAATCACACATAACTTGGGGCTCACCTAGGTAGGAACCATGTGGCTGGCTATGTCTTTTTTCAACCAAAGAAAATAGTATAGAGAACCAAACACTGTCCATGAACAGAACGGCTCTCTGTGATCAGCGGGGACTGGATTCCCTGACTGCACACTTATTTTTAGTAAAACCATTTTTCTCATTGGAAAGATACAAGTCCCTAGTATCAAATAATGTCAGCACTCTTTTAAAAAAATCTCGTGTCCCACCCCTTGAAAGAATATTTCTAATCAGCTCTAAACCATCAGTATTACATTAAGAGTTACCTGCCAGAAACTTAATCTGAGACCAACAGGAGATTAGGGAGCAGAACCGGGTGAGGCACACACATGCCCTCTTTCTGCATCTGGTTGTTCTGCAGTTTTTATGAGGCTGACAATCAAAGATTTTAACTGGGAGAACAGAGGCGAGATGGGAGTACAGATAGGCTGTCCCACAAGAGGGAGTGTCAGTGCCTTTAAATTAAGTGAGGGAGGAAAGCCGTTCTCTGAAGAACATGGTAAACTAACTACCAATGACAAGGCTGACTCTTCTGATAAAAGCAAGATACCAACATGACAGGGACAGCTGGCTGGCAACCCAGGTAGCAGGCAGGTGGGCTGGCAGCATTCACTAGGCAGGTGTTCAATTTGGCAGAAAGTGGGTTGCAAACAGCTCGATTAATTTACTGTGCATGCCTGTCCAGGAGAACAAGAAGATAAACCGGAAACACCAGCGGCAGAGCAGAGATTAACTCAATCGCTCTGCTTTTTGCAAAAGGGAGGGCTCACAAAGACACACACGCAAGATATAAAATTACACCAAGATTAGCTCTGGTAAGCCCTTCAAAGTTCAAACTAAAACCGAAGGCCGGGAATGAAACAAAGCAAGAGGGAACTTACTTCAGATCAAAAAAAGTTATTTCTTTCTTGGGAGTGGCTCTCCCTGGTCTGCCCCAGATACAGGTAGCCCTGGGTGCATAGGTTGAGGAGTGTGATAAGGACGAACACAGCTGATTTGAAAATCAACAGCAAAGTGATATGATGGCCCTTATTTGTAATATCTCCTATGTGTGAGGCTCTGCCAAGCTGAGACTTTAACTCCAACCCACCAGGCCTTCCTATGGTATGAACCAAATACCAAAAAACAAACCCACGGCCATCAAATCGATTCCAACTCATCATGACCCTCTAGGACAGAGCAGAACTGCCCCACAGAGTTTCCAAGGAGCACCTGGTGGATGTGAACCGCAGACCTTTTGGTTAGCAGCCATAGCTCTTAACCACTATACCACCAGGGTTTCCATGCTATGAATACCCTAGAAGAAAAATATAAAAGCATAAGGAGTCCTTAACAGAAAATGGGATTGCAAAATCATGCATTGTGGCAACCAGCATCCCATCGCTGGGGCTGACAAGAAACAAGACACTCAGCACGTATGGCAGAATGTCCCATCTAGGAGTCTGAAGTGTTTGGGCAACTTCCTTGTTTTACAGAAAAGAATACTGCAGTTCAGAGGGGTTCAGCATACCCAGGGCCAACTGTTAGTAATGGCAATGCCAGGCCTATAATCCTGGTCTCCTGTAACACCTCCCACTAATAATATTGATGAGGATGATAGCTCCCGTTTACTGAAGAGTTCATAAGCAGGTGCTGCACTGAGGGCTTCACAACATATATTAGCCCATCTAATCCTCTCAACAATCTTATAGGGTAGTAGTACTATTGTTGTTAAGTGCCATTGAGTTGATTCCGACTCATAGGAATCCCATGTGACACAGCAGACCTGTCCCATAGGGTTTTCTAGGCTATAATCTTTACGGTGGAGCCCTGGTGGCGCAGTGGTTAAGAGCTTGGCTGCTAACCAAAAGGTCGACAGTTTGAATCCACAAGCTGCTCCTTAGAAACCCAATGGGGCAGTTCTACTCTATCCTATAGGGTTGCTATGAGTCAGAATCGACTTGACAGCAATGGCTTTGGTTTTTTTGTTTTTTTTTTTTAATCTTCACGGGAGCAGACTGCCAGGTCTTTCTCCTGTGGAGCCAGTGGGTGGGTTTGAACTGCCAACCTTTCAGTTAGCAGCCAAGAGGTTAACTGCTGTGCTACCAGGGCTCCTAGAAGTGGTATTATTAGCCCCATTTTACAGATGGGGTGCAGACAGATTAAGCTACTTGCTAGAGTCACAGAGCCTGCTGCGAGCCAGGACGGGAACCTACGTCTCACTAAAAGTGCTCTTAACCATTATACTTCCCTATCTCTAAACTGTGCTGCTTCCAAACAAGGGGGAAAGTCTCATTTTCAACTAACATATAAGCCAGAAATTTTCATTTACTGAAAAAATTAGGCTGCTTATGTACAACCAAACACCTCATAGGATTTAGTTCCTTGGTCTGGAGGTTTAAGGTCATGGTTTCATGGGACATTCCAGGTAACTGGTCTAATAACATGTTTAGTGCTTCTGTTCTACCTCCTAGTTCACTGCGCAGTGCCTGGGGTCTTAAAAGCTTGCAAGCAGCCATTCAAGGCACAATAATTAGTCTCTATTCATGCAGAGCAACAGAAGAAAGACAGTCAGGAATAGGAGGAGGATATGGAATATGTGGTTAATTGCCTCTGTGAACAACTGCCTCGTTTGCCACAACACCATGAGAACTAGATGGTGCCTGGCTACCATTACTGAACATTTTGATCAAAGATTCTATAGACGAATTCTGGTCAAAAGGGGTAAAATGCAGAACATAATTTCAAATTCTCATGGACTCCAGACTTTCTGGAGCCATGGAGGGTGGATGAACCCGAGACTACTGCCCTGAGATAATCTTTAAACCTTAAACCAAAAATATCCCTGAAGTCATCTTAAAACCAAACAATAATTTAGCTTAACTAGTAAAGAATGTCTGGCTTGAGCACTGTGCTCTTTTAAGATCTATCTCTATGGGCTCAAACTGACAACAGCAACTTGACAGACAGGAAATTGAGGAGGAACAACTCAGAAAAGGAGGGTGAGAATGGTTGCACAACTTGAATAATGTAATCAATGTCACTGAATTGTACATGTAGCAACTGTTGAATTGGTATATGTTTTGCTGTGTACATTCTCAACAACAACAAAATAAATAAAATTCAGGAAAAAAAGTTTTAGCGTCTACCATCTTTTCTTCTCAAGATACAAAAACAATCAGCACTTAGGGACAGAAGTAACAAAAGTGTTCTAACTTTAGGGATAAAGAAGGTTCAAGACTCCCCAGCCTGGACAACAGAAATGAACAGACCCAGACTTGAAAAATTAGGGGCTAAGGCAAACACCAAGCCCCTTTGGGATTTGTCTAGTGTCTTGGACCTTCAACATATTTATCTTCATGTAGTTAATTCTGAGTGGACAGTGTTGCTGCAAGGCCCAGAAATTAGTATCTACCAGATCTTGGAGCTTCAACTAAAACCATCACTGTGCTGAACACAAAGTCTCCAGCTGAATCATACACACTGTTATGCTCAGTTTAAGGAAAATGTTTTTTTGATTAAATAAAAAGCACCTGGCTTTCCTAAAAAACACCATTTATATTCTCAGGTTCCACTACGGTAGCCCCATTTCATCGTATATGGAAGATGCTCTGTTTCCTTTATAAACTATAAAACCAGATCATCTCTCTGCATGTACACACCTGAGGCATTGCCACATGCACTTCCTGACTCTGCCACAACCAAACCACAGGTTAGGGTTCATACTTCAGTTCAAGCTCTACAACAACCACAGGACAGGAGTTCCGGAGGGGCCTCCTGCAGTGGGCCCGGCTCCAGCTGGCACTGCGACCCAGCATGACTCACTTAATCTCTCTTAATATCAATCATAAAAACAAAAGGGGCAGATAATGCTTCCTGGCTGCTTATCAGATGCCAGGCAGTGTCTAAAGGTGAAGGCAAGGCTTAACAGGATTTAGGAAATTAACCGAAGCACACAACTAGGACACTGCACACAGAGTTCAAACCCAAGTTCCTCAGACTTCAGAGCCCAAGTGCTTAACAAGCTTAACACACTTGGCATCTCTATACTTTTCTCATCCACAAAGCCAGGGCAAGAACACCGCTCTCATTTCCTCATAAGGACCGAAGGGGACCATGTTCTACAAACTGTCTCTAACGGCATTCTGACGGTTCTTCCAGTCTGAAGGCAAAACTACAAGTTTTCCCAGACAAGCCAACCAACCAATCAATAATGGGTATAACGACGTATTCAGCACTAGGCTAAGGATGGAGGGAACACAAGAGAAAACACATCCCTGCCCCTAAGGATTTCACGATCTAACCTATATTGACCTAAAATATAATCTCTCTCTCTCAAGGACAGTGCTTTTCAAACTTTTTTTTTTTTAATTTTTTACAGTGATTTAGGTGAAAGTTTACAGAGCTAATTAGTTTCTCATTAAACAGTTAATACACAAATTTGTTTTGACACTGGTTGCCAACCCCTCAATGTGTCAACACTCTCCCCTTTTCCACCCCAGGTTCCGTTTCCATTCGTACAGTTTTCCTGTCCCCTCCTGCCTTCTCAGCTTTGCTTTTGGGCTAGTGTGCCCATTCGTCTCCTATACGTGACTGAACTATGAAGCGCGTCCCTCACATGTGTTACTGTTGGCCCTATAGACCTGTCTAATCTTTCGCTGAAGGGTCAACCTCAGGAGTGACTGCAGTACTGAGTTAAAAGGATGTCCAGGGGCCATACTCTCGGGGTTTCACCAATCTCTGGCAGACCAGCAAAGGCCTTTTTTTGTGTGTGTGTGAATTTGAATTTCGTTCTACAGTTTTCTCCTACTCTGTATAAGACCCTCTATTGTGATCCCTGTCAGAGCAGTCGGTGGTGGTAGCTGGGCACCATCTAGTTGTTCTGGGCTCAGTCTGGTGGAGGTTGTGGTAGTTGTGGTCCCTTAGTCCTCTGGACTAATCTTTCCCTTGTGTCTTTTGTTTTCTTCATTCTCCTTTGCTCCAGAGGGGGTGGGACCAGTAGAGGTATCTTAAGAAGGCCGTTCCCAGGCTTTTAAGACTCCAGTAACTACTCACCACAGTAGGATATATAGCATTTTCTTTACAGACTATGTTATGCCAATTGAGCTGGATGTCCCCTGAGACCATGGTCCCCTCAAACATTTTTTATCATGACCCACAGTCTGAAATTTATTTTCATCCTTACCCAGGACACACCCACACTCAAACACTTCCCATGCACTAATTTTTTTGTTGTTCTATTTCAATTAAAAAAAAAAAAAAAGTGGCCACCCACTAAATTGAGTCCTTGACAATAGACTGCAAACCACGGCTTGAAAAGCACCACTCTAGAAAGCCCTATTTTAGTGCTAATTTAAAAAAAAAGTCAGGAAGTTCTTCCTTCCATCTAATTTAACTTTCTTAAGCTGTCAGGTTAATTAAATTTGTTTCACTGGATATGTCCTCAGGACAGATGTGGCAATACACCTGGTTAGTTAACAGCCAGGGACATGGAATCAGGCAGACCTGCATTCAAATGCTGGCTCTCCCTCATGTTAGCTGTATGACTTCTCCAGATCTCGGCCTGTAAAACAGAAGACAATGCTGCTCATTCCCTGTGCTTGTTATAAGGCACCGACCTGCTACCTGATTGTGTTTCTCAACAAAGGCACTACGGGCATGGAATAGAGAAGGAAGACACAAGTCTGATTGTGTGGGAGTAGACCACATGAGAGAACATTTAGCATCCCATCCCCACACAGCTCCCAACGCCCCCTGGTGGTTGAGAACCAACTTTGCGGTTGACACGAAAATCTGCCCCTTAAACCTTCTTTCTACCATGTTAAGTGATCCCAATTCCGTCAAATCTTTTATGTAAGCATCAGTTATGTGCCACAACAAAAATACAATACATAAGATGCCTAAGATATAATAGGGCATAAGGCCAAGTCCCCACCTTTGCAGAGCTTGCTGTCAAGCTGGGCAGGCAGACAGATGAACAGGAACTGCAACTCACTGTGCCAGGTGGTGTAACAGAAGTCTGGGAGCCTGTTATAGACTGAATTGTGTCCCCCAAAAATGTATGTCAACCTGGCTAGACCATGATTCCCAGTATTGTGTGACTGTCTACCATTTTATCATCTGATGTGATTTTCCTATGTGTGGTAAATCCGAACTCTATGATGTTAATGAGGTGGGATCAGCAGTAGTTACATTAATGAGGCAGGACTCAATCTACAAGATTATGTTGTGTTTTAAGTCAATCTCTTTTGAGATATAAAAGAGAGAAGCAAAGCAAGCAGATTGGGTGGGTGGGGGACTGGGCGTGGGGGGCGGGGCGGGGACGGATCTCATACCACCAAGAAAGTAGTGCCAGGAGCAGAGTGCCTCCTTTGAATCTGGGGTCCCTGCACTGAGAAGCTCCTCAGCTGGGCAAGATTGATGACAGGGACCTTCCTGCAGAGCCAACAGAGAGAGAAAGACTTCCCCTGGAGCTGGCACCCTGAACGCGGACTTCCAGCATCCTACACTGTGAGAGAATAAATTCCGGTTTGTTAAAGCCATCCACTTGTGGTATTTCTGTTACAGCGGCACTTGATAACCAAGCACACACTGGGAAGTCTAGTCCTTAATCCTGTTTGCAATTCTTTTAAGTATGAAAACCAGAGTTTCCGAATTTCTATCTTACAATGCATTAAGATTTAGAAACCACCACTACCATGACAACCACATGACTCTCCACCCCTAAAAAAAAAAAAATCCTTATCTATAACCACAGAAATATTAGGAATACCACAACTCCTTGTCTATCTCCCCTACCCCTACAAGACTGAAAGCTCCTTGAGGCTTGAAGTAAGGTAAACAGCCCAAGGTCACACAGCAAATAGACACAAAATTAGAGCCCCCAAAGATCGAGAATCTCAGGTTACTTTCCTGTTTTATCTGGAACATTTCCTATAGTCATCTAGACTCAAATTTACAAAAAGGAAAGGAGGGAAGGTAGAAGGGAGGGAGGAGAGGAGAGGAGAGTGGGAGAAAAGGTCTCCCATCAGGTCGTCAAAAATGTAAGAATTTGCTAGATACTTAAGTAGGACCTTTCAAGAGAAGGCCAGAAGGCCTCAAATTTAGACTTTTAAAGTCATCTTAAGATGATTATAGTCATTGGACTTACACGTGCTAGAAGTATTGGTGTGTCCAAGGTGCACGTTTAAAATATCTCTGTTTCTAAAATTCTATTTCAGCATGTCCTTTTTTACTTTTTAATACCAGCTCGGCCATTTCAGAGAAGCCGTGTGGTTAACACGGACTTTCCAGAGCACTGGTTCCCAGCAGATGAAGCAAGTACCAGCTACCCCACTCCAAAACCAAAGGGAATGGGAAAATCTTGGGAAGATTCTAGCTGAAATTGGTGTTCTTTATGCTTAATCCTCTCCCTCTTCCTCCAGCTTGCTTATTGTTTTGGGGAAGAAGATAGCAGGAGATCAGTTACTAATGCCCTTAGAGAGAAGAGAGTTTCTCAGGACTCTGCTTCCATAAAGAAGTCCTGGTTGCCTAATGGTTACGCACTCAGCTTCTAACTGAAAGGTTGGCTGCTCAAACCCACCCAGAGGAGAAAGATGTGGTAATCTGCTCCTATAAAGGTTACAGCCTAGGAAACCCTACTGGGCAGCTCTAGTCTGTCACATGGAGTCGTTACAGGGGCAGGTTATTCAACAGGCAAGATAAACACAGTGCTTACCTTACTTATCAGATGATCTGTAGTGAGCAATTTCACTACAAATTAATAAGCAAGCGTAAGTAAACCCGTGCTTACCTTCCTTACTGGGTCATCCGCCCCTGTCAGGAATTTTATATTTGAAAAGAGGCTTTGATTCTGTAGGAAGGTGTTGTGGGGTTGGAAGAGTGACAGATGCCAGCCACACCTAGAAGCAGAATCTTCAATGTGGTGAAAAAATGTGTAATTGTTCACTATAGATGATCTGGTAAGCAAGGTAAGCACAGTGCTTACTTTGCCTATTGGATGATCCACCCCTGGGTCATTATGGGTCGAAACTGACTCGATGGCAGTTGGCGCCACCTAACAACAACAACATGCTTCTGTAGGTGAGACACATGATTTTTCTACATCCCATTATTTTAAAATGAAGACAAAGTGTAATAACCCATTAATTGAGTACTAGGTGATTTTATATGCACTGTCTCATTTACATTCTTACCACAGCTCTCTAAGGCAGATATCATCATCTCCTCAATTTACAGGAAACTGGCTCAGTGGTTAAGTATCAAGCCCAAGGTCACAAAGCCAGGAAACGGCAGGGCAGGAAACTAGGATCACCTGGCACTCCTGACCGTGAACCTCACTGCTCCACCAGCAAGCACTGCTTTCAAAGCCCAGTATCTCAGAAGGTATGAAGAGGGCATTCTCTCACTTTCAGAATGCAAACTGATTTTAAGCAAACACCTCCTTCAAATGGTTTTTATGAAACTCTCAGAAGAAGCTGTGGGGTAGAAGAGAATGTGCTATCTAAGAGTCTCAGGTTGGTTACTTCACTTAAGAGTCCCGTCTGTAAGATGCGGATGGGGATGGCTCACTATGAGTACTGACTGAGACAATGCCTGTGCCAAATGCCTGAAAACTCAGACTCACCAACAAATATAAACTTCTGTAAACAGTATCATTATTGCCAGTAGCTTAGGGGGAAAAACTGTTGAGAAAAACAAGACAAAACAAACACCCAAAATCTTGTATTTACTCTTCAGAAATGGAGGGAAAGCAGGGAAGACTGAAGACAGAGGAATATTCTGGTGGGCTGGTACACACAGAGGAGGTAGTTACAAGGATGTCGTCACCATCGACGTTACCTCACGAGTTTGTTTTTGAAAAATATTTTATTGTGTCTTTGGTGAAGGTTTACACAGCAGTTTAGGTTCTCATTCAACAATCTCTGTGCAAGTCGTTCAGTGACGTTGGTTAAATTCTTCACAACGTGTGAACATTCTCATTATTTCCGTTCTGGTTGTTCCATTTCCATTAATCTAGTTTCCCTTCTCCCTCGTATTCTCATTTTTGTTTTAAAATAATTGTTGATTGTTTGGTCAAATAGGTGATTTTTTAAAAGGAGCACAGTACTTACAGGTGATACTACTTGGTGAGTCAATCTGTTATTTGCTAAAAGTGACCTCAGGGGTTAGTTTCAGTTCAAGGTTTGAAAAGTATCTCAGGGTAATACTCTTGGGGAGTCCTCCAGTCTCATTGAGTCTAGTAAGTCTGGGTTTTTTATTTGTTTGTTTGTTTTTTAGGAATTTGAGGTTCTGTTCCACATTTTTCTCCCATTCTACCAGGGACCATCTATTGTGGCCCGGATTAGAACAGTCAGTACTGGTAGCCAGGCACCATCTAGTTCTTCTGGTCTCAGGGTAGATGAGGCCATGGTTCATGTAGAATATTTGTCAGACAGACTAGTTTCTACTTTAAGTCTTTGATTTCCTTCTTTCTCTTTTGCTCTGGACAAGTACAGACCGACAGTTGTATCTTAGATGGCCACTTGCAAGCTTTTAAGACCCCAGATGCTACTCACCAAATTGGGATGTAAGAATTCTTTATCTCATGGATCTCATCACCTCCTTGCACTCATCCAAGGTCTTAAGGACACTCAGAGAAAAATAATGAAACAGGAGAAAATCTGACAAAGAGTAAAAGCTCTGAAAATTCTGTGGTTCAGTCACACCAGAGTGACAGTCTTAAACTTAACCCGGGTTCCATGCAGAGGCTCCTCTGAGCTGAGAGGCCTGGGTCCCCTCTGCCCACAGTCATCCTCTGCGGAGAGAAAGGTCACCCCTCACACCCTAGAGCAGGCCAAGGAGCCACGCCCCATACTCCGCGTTCCCAGCAGGGGGCATCTTCTTTTCCCAGGGCTCATAGAAAGGCCAGGCTCTGATCAGAAGGACCTGGTTCAAACCTCTGGCCCTGCTACTTACACACTGGGTCTCCGGGCAGGTTACCACATCACTTTGATTCTCAGTCTCCGTTTATAAAATGGAGAAAATGATGCCCACTCTCCAAGGTTGCTATGTGAATTAAATGAGATAATGTACATAAAGGGTTCAGCATACAATAAATCAATAACAAGGGGAAGCTATTACTAACATAAAGCAGGAGCCAAGTAACACCGGGTAAAAATTAAATTTGATTCTTTGAAAAAGGTTTCAAAGTTAGTGAGGATCAACCCTTTTCAGAAAATTTAAGCAAGCAAGGTGGAAAAACTACACTACACGCCCCGCCCCACTTCCTGAAGGCTTCTGAAACCTCTCCACCACTTGCTCCCCTTCTGGAACAGAGACCTGGAGTGTCTCGTTACCTCCAGACACTTAACACTTTATAAATACACTATACAACCAACCAGAGAGTGCTTGCTGCCAACCTCCTACGCAAACTAGTCCAACAGGATTTGATCCGGAAATTAAATGTTCATGCAGCCCAGCCATGCTCAGTTCAAAATAGATACCCGTGACCTCCTTAGTCATTGAGTACCGTTCTCAAAGCCAAAACACAAGCGCACAGTGAGACAGGTCTGCTGGCTTCAGCAGGACCCCTGCACAGAACCCCTGGCCTTCCATGTCAGAGGAAACGTGCACTGAAACGGTGATGACTCAAAAAATTATCTGGGGGACAGCTAGACATAAACCCTTGCTTTAAAACAGCTGATTCAAACAGTTGTTAAAAATCAGGAAGTCAGAGACATCATACCAACAATTCATCACCTCTGTTGCACTGTCTCCAATAATGCACTTCCACTCATTTAGACTGAGTGCTACACCTCTCCTGGCAGCAAGTTTTCAAGCTACCTACCCCTGTCCCAGAGTCCCCAGGTGGTGCACAGTTAACATGCTCAGAGGTTTGAGTCCACCCAGAGATGCCTTGGAAGAAAGGCCTGGTGATCTACTGCTGAAAAATCAGGCATTGAAAACCCTAAGGTGCACAGTTCTACTCTGGCGCATGTCAGGTTGTCATGAGTAGTAGTCAACTCAACAGCAACCGATTTTTTTTATCCCTACTCCAACTCTGACACTAACCCTCATATTTGTTTCTTGAGTATATGTACCTTCTCCACAAAACAGTGGGTTCGCTGGAGAGCTAAGATGCTGTTTTCTTTATCTAGATATTTTACTTGCACAGAATGGGTCAACAAGAAACAAAGTACTATTGCATCTACCCTGAAAAGGTGAGCACCTTACATCACCAGGGACAGTCCTCCAGGTCCCATCCCACTCACACCCCTGGGCTACTCAAGATTAGAGAACAGACAGACTTATTTTTACTGTTAAGACAAGGAAAACGGACAAATCTAGGAAAAGATGCTGCATACTTTCAACCACCCACGTAGCTACAAAAGAATCTCCTATATAACAATTCATTTCACTAGGGAGACGAGAGTCCTAGGGGAGAATGAATCCAAGGAACTTGGCAGGAACAAATTCCAGTAAAATCTCAGAGTATTTCAATCTACAGTACTAGGTAGACAATGAACACTATTCTTCACCAGCCAGTGATGGCAGCAGAAGCAAGCTGATGGCAAAAAAATAAAACAAAAATTAAAGAACACTGCTACCCTTCACCCTCAAATCCATCCTCAAGTCTCTGGGGTGAGTCCCAGACACCCCACCACCACCATCATTAAACACTCAAAATCCTCATCATAGAAAAGTACTTGATAATACTTCAGTTTACTTAGTCCTTTTCCCCCACATCAGAGGTAGCAGGTAGGTAGGACAGGCATTATTATTATGACCCACTTAGAAATGAAGAGATTGAGGACAAAAGCATGTCTACAACATGGTAGAGTCAGGACCTTCTAACTCCAAGTTCAATGCTTTCTCCAAAATCCCCTAGCATGGCCCACACAGACCTGATGAAGCTGGGCATCTGAGTTTTAGATTACTGCTCTTTCTACCACATCCCACTCCTGAGCACCTTCTAGAGACAGAATTCCAACACACAACCCTTCCCAACACAACTGCCCACGCCCAACAACCTTTATAACCAAGACAAACAGGAGCACATAAATCACTAGCCTTAGCGTCCACCAACAGGCGACCCCTGTGTCAACAATGCATGCCCTGCCTGAGCCAGACTCATCATCTGTCACCCTGACAAACATGCAAAATCCAACCCCTACAACTTTCAAACGAGAAACACACACTAGCAAAATAGCTTTCTACAATCAAGTGGTGAGCACAGGGCCGGATAAGTAATTATGCTCTGCAAGAACCACAAACCAGATTTCCCAGAAACTTGAGGCCTTTCTGAGTATCAGTCAGTCTGGGTGCAAATCCTGTTTGTGGAAATTAGTAGTTCTGTGACCTTAGGAAAGTAACTTAGTCTTTCTAAGCCTCAGCTTCCTCATATATAAAATAAAGAGCTTAAAAAAAAAAAAAGAACTACAGCTTCACGGTGAAAATAAAATATAACAGCAAGTTCTTACATAGTGGCTGGAACATATTAAACTCTAATAAATAGATGTTTATTATTAATAGTGATTTTTAATAGTTCTGATTATAAAGACAATACATGCTTAATGTTGAAAATGCCAAAAAGTATAAATATCTCCAGGAATACCAGAATCCAGAGATAACCACTGGAATACAATTCCTTAGAGTACTTTTCCTATGCATAGATAATTCTTAACAAATTTGGATGGTAATGTATGTATAAAATTGTAGTGGTGATCCATTCTTTTCTGCCTTACTAGTAATTGCAAAAACAATTCTCACAACAACATCCAGAAATAAAGGGGCTTTGTTCAAGGCAAGGATAAAAAAAACTGTGTGAAGCTTAAGAACAACGGGATCCACTTGTGCAACTGGAGATACCTGCCTCCAGAGCCAGAATGGAGATTTAAGCCAAATCCTCCACCATCTGCTCCTCCTTTCCCCATCAAAGTTTACCCAGAAAGTACAAATTTTTGGGGTCTGGCCCAACAGGGAGGCGGCCATTAGGGATGTTCGAGGTGGAAAAATGGGAGTGTGATGGGGCTCTGGCTGTGTCGGTCTCGCCAGGACAGAGTTCATGAGCCCTCTGCTGAGGACGGCCCTGCCCTCAGGCAGCACCCACTGTGACCAGGTATAAGCAAATAATCACAGGACCCTGTGCAAAGTGTAGTACTGGGGCGGGGCGGGGCACAAAAACGGGGGATATTCATTCCAATCATTTCATCCAGCCCCCCTACTCAAAGATGAGACCACTGAGCCCAGGGAGATAAGTGACTTCCCCCAAGGCAGCAGAGAGGAGACTAAAACGTAACATTCCAGTCCCAATACGAGGACAGAAGACGGACTCTCAGAGGTCTGAGCTAAATCACAGTGTGCCGACCACTCAAAACTCAGCAAAGACAATCCTGACCATCAACAAGAAAGTACTTACTAAGAGCCTGGGGACTAAAGTCACCCCAGGCATAGACAAGTAGGTTTTTACGGGAACACTTGAAGCCTTGTCTGGTTCCCACTCTTAGGCAAAACTCCTCTGCCTCAAACTATAACATGAAATAAGGGTCAGACACCATGACTTCTGGGGGATGCTACCTGACTCAAAACTTCCTGTACAGTTCTGGCAAAAGAAAGGCTGTATAATTTAAAAGGCAGTTCCTCGAATGAAGCACTTTTGATGTGCTGGGGAAAGCACTCCATAAATAACTCTGGAAAAGGAATTACAATCTCACGAAACATGTTTTTAGTACTCATTTTTCAGCTAGGAACAGTCTTCACAACTTTCGATTTGTATGGGTGTGTGTTTTATTTGGGAGGTAGGAAGGGAAGCAGTGGTACCCCAAAAGCAAGCCCTGAAATCCTATAGAAGAGCAGCTGCTCCTGGCACTGGGGAATTCTATTTCCATCTCCACTTACACATAATTATCTTCTAAAGTGGGGCTCCCCAGAGAGGTCACCGTGCCAGCGGCCTCCAAGATAACTACCCAAAATGGGTCGCTTCTGGGACTTCCTTAGTAGGCCGAGGCAGGAAAGAAGACTTCAGATTAGGCCCACCCATATCCTGCTTCTCTGGAGCCCTAATCACAATGCCAGGCCCTTTCCTTTTGAGCCCTAAAGAGGAAATTAAATGTCAGCCAGATAAGGAGCTTTCCCTTCAACTCTGAGGCCAAGGAATCTGAGGTTATGATTCCCCCAGCAACAAGCAAACTAAATCAGCCCAGGCCTGAGGCCCCAGACCAGGCATAGTGAGGGCTAGCCTCCATCTGGAGTTTCTCCTTTTTCTGTTTTAGTGACTGATACTCAGATCAAAGGCTTAGCTGTTTTCACAACAAATAAAAAAAACAGTAAGAACTTTGTAGGCCAGTTACAAAAGTAGGTGGTAGAGAAGGAGGCCCAGGGCCCCAAGTACAAAGACCACAAGACAGTTCACTTGCTCTCTCCATAGGTTACGTTTGGACATTCCTTCCTGCCCGTATTTTCAAGGACAAATATGGCCTGCTGACCAAGCGAGCTGACTCTTTTCACAGCATAGTGACTTTATACACAGAAGGATCCGGGAAGCTGAACACATTGAGCTTGCCCACTGACCTCAGCATTTTCTGTATCTGGCCAGAGTGATGACCACCTTAACTACAGGTGCAGCGTTCACCAGGCAGGCCCAGGGATTTCACAGCTGATAAAGCTCTGCAACTCACAGCAGAGTTAAACACGATTTCCTGGCAGTTTCAACCACCCTCTAACCTTGTCTGTCTACTCTCTTCTTCATGCTTGTGGTACAGCTGTGGGGAGGTGAGGAGGTGGGGTGAAAAGACATCTAGGAGGAGAGAGGACACACAGAAAAGGGAAGTGGACCCAGGGTCAGGAGAGCACTAACATTCAAAAAAGAACTGCCGATCGTGAAACCATAAGCCAAAAATATCCCCCGAGGCCTTCTTTAAACCAAACAACAATCTAGCTTCACTAGTGAAGAATATCTGCCGTGAGCTCTGTGCTTTTAAATAACTTACTATATGGGATCAAACTGTTAACAGCAACTCAAAAAAATTAAGTAGGAAGCTTAGGGGGAAATGAGTTTACATCCACAGGGGAGGAACAAATCGGAAAAGGAGAGTGAGGATGGCTGCATAATTTGAAGGATGTAATCAGTGTCGCTGTGTTGCACACGTAGAAATTGTTGAATTGGTGTATGCAGGGCTGTGTATATTTTCAACAATTAAAAAAGAAAAAAAGAATTGCCTAAAAATAGTTGCCACAAAATGTCCAGGTGAGCATGCACAGGCACACACACACGCAGCACGACAATGGCCATCGGAACCTGGAAAACATCCTACACGAGCTGGTACACACCTCCCCTCCTTTCGTCTGCAGCAGGCTGTGCTCACAGCCACTAAGCATGTAATAGTTACGTGCCATCGAGTCAGCCCTCAACTCATGGCGACTCCATGCACCATGGAACGAAATGCTGCCCAGTCCTCAGTCATCCCCATGATAGGTTTGTGACTGGAACATTCACAGGGTTTTCATTGGCTGATTTTCAGAAGTAGATCACCAGGCCTTTCTTTGTAGTCCATCTTAGTCTGGAAGCTCCACTGAAACCTGTTCAGCAACACAGCTACACAAAGCGTACACTGACAGACAGGCGGTGGCTGTGCATGAGGTGCACTGGCCAGGAAGTGAACCCGGATCTCCCACATGGAAGGCAAAAATTCTACCACTGAACCACCAATGGCTCCCCAATTCACTGTAGCAAAAAAAAAAACAAACCAACCTCATAATGGCCAGCAAGGACCTACTGGATCTTTGATCCATGCACACACTCCCATCCACATGTCCTGCTGACCTTCCCTCCCCCACTTCACTCTGGCCACCCTGTCCCTACACCATCTCTACACCATCCAGAAGGTGCACGTGCCCACCTCAGGGCTTCTACATCTCCCTCAGCATAGATCAGCTTCATCCACACATCAGCTCTTCCCCTAGAACATTCCTCCCTCCCTTACCTCCTCCAGGTCATAGCTCTAATACTATCTTCTCAGCAAGGCCTTCCTTGACTACCTTTCAAAATCTCACCACCAGCCCCCTGCCCCGGCACTGCCTCTGCTCTCTGCCTGCTTTTTTAGCAATCATCACCACCCCACATAACCATGCATGGTGATCATTCATTGTCAACCCGAACTACAGAACGAGCCCCATGAAGACAGGATTTTCGCTTCTGTGGTCCAGTGCAAAACTCCCAACACCTGCAGCAGTGCCCAACACACAACAGGTGCTCAATAAATATGTGCTGAATGGATGCTGAGTGAAGGGAGGCTTAGAGCGGAGGCAGGGGTGCTATACCCATCCTACAGAAGGCAAAACTGAGAGGGTAATTTCTAACTTCCCTGAGAGACAAACCAGGATGAGAACTGAACGGGGGTCTTGTTCATTCACTTGATAAATAATACTGAGCCCCTACCAGGCGCTAAGTGGCAGGCTTAGTAGCTACTCGCATTAACAACTAACCACACGCGTGGTGTGGTGGGTTAGAAAGAGTGGGATTCAGGAGGAACCCCTAGAGTATGGCCCCCAGACACCCTTTTAACTCAGTACTGAAGTCTCTCCTGAGGTTAGCCCTTCAGCCAAAGATTAGACAGGCCCATAAAACAAAACAAGACTAAATGGGCACACCAGCCCAGGGGAAAGGACAAGAAGGCAGGAGAGGATAGGAAAGCTGGTAAGGGGGAACCCAAGGTCAAGAAGGGGAGAGTGCTGACATGTCATGGGGTTGGCAGTCGATGTCACAAAACAATATGTGTATTAATTGTTTAAGGAGAAACTAATTTGCCCTGTAAATCTTCATCTAAAGTACAATCAAAAAAAAAAGCAGGATCCAGTCTCAAGTCTCCCCTCAACGACAGTGGTGACCTTGAACAAGTTACTTCATCCATTGGGTCTCGGTGTCCTTATCTGTAAAATCAAAGGGTAGATTAGAAGCTGATTCTACCTGTTTTTGAAGGTGTAGGCAAGGTTCATTTTAATGTGGGCTGCTTCTGGGAAGCCTTCTCAGACTTCTGGAGCCAGGCTGAGGGCTCCATTCTGCTGACTTATATTTAGGGTGTGCACTTGGCACTTACTACAGACTACTTGGGTACCTTTCTACAGACCACTGTTATCCACGTGTATCGTTAGTTAATTTTCACACACATTATCCAGGCTCTGTCACAGGCCACTGTGTATGGCATTCTACAAGCCGTGCAGTCTGCCTAGGGCCCACCTGCATCCTCGCTGGGTGGCTCTGCTCCTCCCAGGCCCACAGGCAGAGAGCTCACCGACCACGCTGAGCTCCCAGGAGCAAGGTAGCATCTTCACCTTGACCTCTAGTGGCCTGGGCTGCTTTGAAACTCTTGGATACATCCCTTCCCACACTTGACCTGCACGCCTCAAACTTCTGGTTTGGGTGAACCATCAGCAAACAAATTAGAAACTTCAAATGAACCTGCCATCATACATGAAAACACACGCACACACACATACAGATCTCAGACTAGCGCGATAACAGGAGACTGGGGGTATAACATGGAGTCCTTGAGTGGTGCAAACAATTAACACACTCATCGCTAACCAAAAGGTTGGTGGTTGGAGTCTACCCGGAAGTACCTCAGAAGAAAGGCCTGGCGCTCTACTTTTGAAAAATCAGCCATTGAAAACCTTCTGGAGCACAGTTCTATTCTGACTCACATGGGGTTGCCATGATTTGGAGTCGACTCAATGGCAACTGGTTTAGGGGTATGAAACTGGCACAGCCATCAACCCGGGGTCGTCACTGTTAGGAACATAATGAGGAAAAAGGTGGAAACACAGGCTTTGGGGCTAGGGAGGCCGGAGTCTGAATCGCAGCTCTGTCGCACCTTGGGCAATAATTTACTGCACCTCTTTGCACTTCGGTGGCCTCATCTCACAAGTGTGGCAGGAGGGCTAGGTGGCAGACCTTTGAAAAGCACCTAACACCGTGTAGTTCTCATTCCTGCACCTGGAAATGGGCAGCGTGTAGCATGTGGGGAAGAGAGTAAAGAATCTCAACTCCCCACAGTGAGGAGACATGGACCCCATGTCCCACCCTTCTGCTGACCTTGTACGACCTTGGGGAAGGCACTTCACCTTTCAGGGTCTCACTCGTCTTCCTCAAAAACAAGAGGAAGAGGCTGAATGAAATGATCTCTCAGCACTTAGTCTATCTAAAACATGCAAGCTTGATGAGAAAAAAGCTAAGTTGGCATTTCCATAAAAGTGAAAGGGCCTTTGCATTTAGGGATTTGGTGTGCAAGGAGGTGTTTCCTCCCAGGAGGAGTGGTGTAAGAAGAAAATATCCAAACCTGCTCTCCTGACCCACTGAAGGCTCCCTGCCAAAACCTTCACCCCTTCCTTATTCCCATAACCTCCACTGATTCTAATCTGCCTCTAGTCAATTGTTAATCTCCTGACCTCCTCTCTTTAATGTCACTAAATTATGTGCACTTTAATATTTAGCAAATGTAATACGCATTTATTCATTTAAAACATTTACTAAGGAAAGGGGAACACGTATAACAGTAGTTACTTAAAATTATTGAGTACTTACTAGGTAATATGCTTAGTGCTTTACAAACATTACTCATTTGATCCTCCTAACACCCCAGTGAGGTAGATGCTAATATTATCCCCAGTTTACAGATGAGGAAACTGAGGCCTGGGGAATAATGCAACTTTGCTTAAGTCTGCAGCAAGAAGGAGCTGAGAGGGAGCTGGAACCAGCTTGGCCTGACTCTAGCATCTCTTCCCTCCAGCAGACTCCTCCGTCACTCCTTTCTGGTCTCCTTTGAGTTGCAGGCAAAGGACACTGTTGTCCAGTTGTCCAGTGCACCCCAAAGTCCACTGTGTCTACTGGGAGCTCAGCCTTGCAGGGACCACCCAGGATGAGTCTATCCAGGAGGGCCCCCAGACACCTTGTCTACCACCCCGCAGTGTCAGCCCCTGAAACACCTTCCAAGAAACTGCAGCTTCTCCCCGAAGCACCCTGCCGAGGGACAAAGCCAGCCAGGGGAGGGGAAACATCACACACAGCTGCAAAGAAGACCGCTGCACACAGAATCTCACTTGCTACACACCCAGGAGCTTGTCCAGAAGTGGCAGCATTTGATTTTCCAGTAGCACTCAACCCTTAAATGTTCCCCCAGCTCAGTTCCTCAGTCCCGCACCCCAGCCTTGGCAACCCTAGGACAGGCTGGTCTCACTGTGATACTTAACACACACTTGGTTCCTCAGGGGAGAGATCAAGAGAAATAGGTCACACCAAAATTAAAGTGTTCTATTACAGCATACAGCCTCTGGGAGAAGCAGAGAATGTGAAAGCAGGAGTGCTTGCTTCCAGGTGCCACTGTGCCATCCCGGTGACGTGACCCTGAGTACAGCAGAGCTCCTAGGGGCACGGTCCCCTCATCCTCCATGCCCACTACAGACCTGCCCACTCTGAACATCTAAGATTTCACCACTCCAGGACGACGAGTCCCACAGCCTCACCAGTAATCAATGAAATGCCCGTTAAACACAGTACATTTCTTTTACCCAGAAGAATGCAGGGCAGGGGAAACGGGCAGTGTCACACCCTAGCAGTTTAAATGGGTAAACAGCACACCCTTTGAGAGCAGTGTGGGTGCTGCTATGACATATTAAATATGTATAACCTTTGACACACCAATTCTACTCCTGAGGAAACACTGGCACAAGTGCATAATGACATGTATGTACAAAGGTATAACAGCAAAATTAATGAAAAGGCCTTATACGTCCATCAACAGGAACTGATTCATAAATTATGACATATCTATAAAATAGTTTATAGATACTTAGAAATTAGAGAAGAGCTACATGCATAAAAAGATCTCCAAAAATAAAATTCTGACATATGCTACAACATAGAAGAATCCTGAAAACATTACGCTGAGTGAAACAAGTCAGTCACAAAAGGACAAATACTGTATGATCCCACTTATATTTGAAATATCTAGAATAGGCAAAAGTATAGACAGCAAAGTTCACAGTGTTTAGCAGGGGTAGGAGGGAGGGGAAGTCGGTGCATATGAGGCTCTGAGTTTTTGTTAATGATGATACAATAATCTGGAAACAGATGGTGTTGATGGTTGCACAACATGTTGAATATCATCAATGCCACTGAACTGGACTTGTAAAAAAAGGCTGAAATGCCAAATGTTTTGTTATATATATTTCTACCAAAATACAACAATAAAAAAGAGAATTTTAAAACATCTCCAAGTTATACTGTATGAATAAAGCAAACAGTAAAATAATAATATATGGTGCAATCAGATTTATGCTTGAAAAAGAAAAAAAAATCTATGTATTTGTGTCTACACAGATCAACAGTCTCAGAATACACATCAAATCGCTAAAATTGGTTATCTCTGAGGACTGGGCAGGAAGTGCTGTGTGAAGGAGGACCTTACATTTTCTGCTATAAACTTCTACAAATTTGAATGGGAGGGTAGGGTGCAGTAGCATAATATATATTCATGTATTACTTGAATAATTTTAGAAAAAAGCAATTTAATTGACTGGCCAAAAAAAACCACCACCACCAAAATAGAGTTCTTATTCTGAGTTGAAATTGCCGCACCAACCTGAGCATGGTTTCCGTGATGCACTCTCCTCAGCTGAGCACCAACAGTACCAACTAGTCAGGGGCACTGACTCTATTACAAAGAACGTTTTCCAAGGTCTTCCCAAGAGTAACTGATAAAGTTCACTCCCAATTTCTAAGACAGTAATGACAGGCTGGATTGGCATGTGAGGAAAACTTTCGTAAAAGCTCTGTGGAGCCCGTCCTACACTGAACGTGCCCATCTCCAAAACTCACACATTCTAGCGCCTTCCTCCCTCTTCATCCCCACAGGATGAGAAACCATTGAAAAATGAGATTAAGAGAGAATTCCCTTTCCCACAGCACAAGGGAAGCCTCCCACTGTCACCAAGGGAGCTGCTCCCAGGCAAAGCCAGAAACACAGCCTGGCCACACTCCACCTTCCCGACAAGCACCACATGCCAGGCTCCTGGGATCGCAGGGAGAGCCAAGACTGGCAGCACCGAAGCCCACTTATTTGAATCCCTCTACTTCGGCAAACAGCCCAGGGATCTTTTCACACTCACTGCTGAAATCCAAACTGAACCAGTATACAGATCAGATGGCTATGCCAACAGAATAGCGACAATGTGGGGAAAAAAAGAGAGATGAATGGTATCCTGACTAAATATGTATTTATTCTTTCTGCTTGCCAGAACAGTGGCACTGCTATAGATTTAAACATTTGATAAATACCTTTTTTGCTTTCCAGTAATAATTAAACAAACATACACACCCCAAACACACACACCAACCAAACAAGAAGTAAAAAGAAAAACAACAAAGGGGCTCTGCTTAAAACACAACGTTCGAGAGGTAGGCATGACAGCTAATATCTCCAGGCAAAAATACTCTCCTCATGTTAAACCACTACCCTTTCTGGTAAGGACTTTTACCACACAAGACAAACTCACGGAACACTTGAATAGTCCACTGTTATGGGGCTGCTAGGTAGTGGTGGTTCAGTGGTAAAATTCTCCATTTCCATGTGGGACACTCAGGTTCAATTCCCAGCCAATGCACCTCATGCATAGCCACCACCCGTCTGTCAACAGAGGCTTTCATGTTGCTATGATGCTCAACAGGCTCCAGTGGAGCCTCCAGACTAGGATGGACTAGGAAGAAAGGCCTGGCAATCTACTTCTGAAAATCAGCCAATGAAAACTGCAACCGGTCAAGGGAATGGTGCAGGACTGGGTGGTGTTTTGTTCTGTTGTGCATGAGGTGGCCATGAGTCAGAGGCTGACTGAACAGCAGCTAAGAACAACAACAACAGAGGATTACCAAGAGGTGCTCTTAGAACTAGGAAAAGAAGTCACCTCTTCAAGTGAAAGGAATAAACATCAAGCAGAAAGAAGATGAGCTAAGTCTTCTGCAGGGTGACTCACAGGCAGAGACCGTTTGTGACTGATGAGGCCGGGAAGCAGTCAGGTCCAATAAAGGTTAACCTGGCTGCCTCCTCCAACGAGAATGCAACCCAAATAGGTGACTGACCAGAGCGAGAACAGACCATATGAAGGGCATGAATATCATAGAATCTAGAAAAATGGAAGCCCCAAAGCAAGGTTTATTACTGGGTCTGGCACCAATGAGGGAAGAGGATATAAGGCCCCTGCTCCTGACATGGCAATAGTGTGTCCTATAACAAGGAGATGTGGACACTAGCCAAAAGAATCAATCCCTTACTTTGACTCTGGGTTCACCTGCGCATGATGTGGCTCCCCTCTGAGACTGCATCCTTTATGGGAGTGTGGTCTTCGCTCCCCCCAGGGCTGGCCATGATGTTCACACAGTGAGCTCATCAATCGTCACTGCCGTGTCCTGGTCAGCCCCTGCATGGCTTGAGACCACAGTCAACCCTTCCTACAGGGACATGAACTCTTAGGGAATGGCTGGAACTGAGGACCAAACTCCCAGTCCACAGGGCCTACACCCCAGGAAGGCTTCCTTCTCTGGTGGCTTTTTGCTTTTGATGTTTTTCCCTTAAAGTCTGAATGGTCAAACCAACATTTCCCTAAATGGGGTCTGAGGAAAGCAAATTCCATCCTCTGAGACACTCCTGGAAAGGCAGAAATGGTGGGGCACAGATAGAGGAAGGGGCTTTCAAGTTTTACTCAGAAAATCCTTCCTCTAGCTGTCAGTTAGAGACCAAAGGAGGCAATTTTGGTTTCTGCAGAGATTGCTTTTAGTCTACACAGTTAGTGTCTCCAATACCCAGCCCTGGGGGATCAGAACTACAATGAGAAGGGAGACAAGTAAAGGCTCAGACTTCATTCCTCCCTCTCTCAGCTCCCACATTCCAAGGGACTGTGCTCTATCGATTCTGACACATCCCTTTTCTTCCATCACCACTGCCACGGTCTTAAAATCAAGCCCTCATCATCTCTTGTGCCAATGACTCAAATAGGTTCTTGTTTCTCTGTTCCCAATTCCACTTCATACTCCACACAGCCCATTGAGCTACCTTTCTTCAGTACAGATCTGACCCTCTCTCCCTGGATGAAAACCCCCAGCCTACAGGACACAGTCCCAAATCTTTGTCTGAGCATGCAAGGCCTCTGCCTGCCTTTCCAGCATGTTTGGCTTTGGAGCTGCACAGACCACGGATGACTCTCAGATTAACCACTTGCTAACTATGTGATGTGCCCATGTTTCTGTACCTGTTTCATCATCTGTGCATTCCTCACAACATGATCTAACTCCCAGCTGATGTGAGGACTGAATCCAAACTGTAAAGAGTCTCTCTCTCCAAGAGAATCACAACTCTCTGACCCCTAATCTCGTGCCTATCCTCAAACACAAATCTGAGGGAGTCCACCCGTCTTTTAAGATGCCCCAAAATCAGTCCTTTGCCAACCCCCTCTCTCCTCTTCATACTTCTGAATTCATTTTACTTAACTTACTGTAACATAATATGCATGTCTCTCTTCCTTAAACAGTTGAGTAACTTAATGGCAGACCAAATATTAATCATTTTATATTCAGAGAAAAAGAAAATTAACATTTGTTGAGCACCTAGTATATGTTAAACACTGCTTTGCATACATCATCTCATTAAATATTAAAAATAGCTTTGAGACAGGTGTTATTACTCCACAGTAAGAAAAATGAAGCTCAGAGAAGTAACTTCCCAGGGTCACATGATGAATAGCAGAGCCTGAATTGAAATGCAAGTTGACTTAAATCTTTCTACAGAGATTTAACAGAGCATCTAACACAGAGTATTGCTGAATGATTTATATAATAGCTAACGCATATACTGCCCCTACTATGTACCAGGCACAGTCCAAAAAATGTTATACATACATTACCTCATTTAATCTGCACAATAACCCAAAAAATATGCACTATTATAATGCCCATCTCAGTGCTGTCCAATAAAACTTTCTGTGAGGCTGGAAATATTCTATGGTTGCACTGTTCAGTATAGGAGCCACTAGCCACTAGTGGCTATGGAGCATTTCAAATGTGGCTAATGCAACGGAGACCCTGAATTTTTATTTTTACTTTAATTCATTTAAATGTAAATTTAAGTAGCCAAATGTGGGGTAGTAGCTCCCATATTGGAGACTACAGTTAAAGATGCAGAAACTGAAGCACAAAGAGGTTATATGCCATAAGTCAATGGGTAATAAGCGGTGGAGCTGGGATTGGAACCCAGGAAATCAGGCTTCAGAGTTTGTGCTCTTAACCACCCTGCTATATTATTTCTTCAAGAAGAACTCACCAACTCAAGATAAAAAGCACATTAAAGACGGAAACACTAAGGGTTATATATATATATGTATATATATATATTTATGTGTATATATAAACTAGGTAACAAAACGTGAAACCAAAATGAATTCATTATTAAAGTAACTGGAGAAGAGGGAAGGAAAGGGAAGAGAAGGGAAACATTACTTTTGGGAAGAAATGCTTTTAACATATAAATATGATCTTGGGATTTCATTTGTTCCAAAGATTTAGGAAGACTACACTTCAAAAGCTCACAAAGGAGACACTTCTATTTTTTTAAACTATTTCTTTATTAATATTCTCAGAGAACGAAGAAGTGCTTTTGAGAACTGACTGAATATAAAATTCTGAGAGAAATTTTGGCATCAGTCACAACAAGCACCCTCCAGGAATTGAACTTCCTTTTCAGCATACACGCTTACTATGGAAACCCATTTATGACGCCACCACAACTAGTCAAAATCTGCCTGGAGCACAAAAACTTCGCAGTCCCACAAGAGAGCCTTATAGGACTAGATGGAAATTGGCCCCGTATGTAGCCAAATCCCACATCTAACAGAGATTCCCCCATGCCAAACTTCCAGTTTTACTGTCAGCCAGATTCAACTCCTCCGTCTCCCTCCCGGCACCTGTTTGCTCTGCCCTTTCACCTTACACTATAGGTCTTCCAGTAGCTCTCTATAGCTAGAAACCCCCCAAATTCAGTATCATTTCCCTGTCCAACAAGATGGAGTTTTTTTTTTTCAAGAGAGAAGACCACAAAATGGGCAAAGGGAAAACTAGCTATCTTCAACTTCCCATCTAAGTCCCGCCACTACCTGCTTCTGGTTTTGATTCCTTACTTTAGCAGAATCTCAGGGCCCAGGATAGTCACTGTGTGTTGGGGGTTAGGATGGGAGGCTAACGCTGAAAGAACTGTTCCTGAGCACAAAAAATGTACTCTAAAAGTGTTTTTCCACTGAGCACAATTCCTATGGACAACTTAATCAATCCCATTATCCTGAGTGCCTGTGGGCAAAGGGAGAGGAAGGGGTGGATGCCAAACTTTACTGAGCACCTACTGCAATTCACTGGTCTCTCTCTCTTAATACAAGGCAGACAATATCCTGACTTTACACATGCTGAAAACAGGCGCAGAGAGGTCAGGCAATGGGCTTAGAATTTATACCCAGGTGTGCCTGACTCCAAGACTCATAATTTGCCATTTCACCATGCTGTTCCAGGGTCCACTAGTGTCCTGGGCTAACACTACTATTAACCTTTGAGAGCACTTTACCATTTACATATTGCTTTTCATATACATTACCTCATTTAATTGTCACCACAATGTTGTAACAAGAGTTCCTTTTCCACTTTTACAAAAGACTGCTTAGACTCAAAGTGAGCCCTGGTGGCACAGTGGTTAAGCGCTCGGCTGCTAACCGAAAGGCTGGCGGTTCAAACCCACCAGCCACTCCATGGGAGAAAGATGTGGCAGTCTGCTCCCATAAAGATTACAGCCTTGGAAACCCTATGGGGCAGTTCTACTCTGTCCTATAGGGTCACTATGTGTTGTAATCAAATCGATGTCAACGGGGTACAGGATTATTTGGACTCAAAGATCACTGGTAACTTGGCCAACCCAGCCGTAACATTTAGGGTTGTGTCCTGAGCTTTGTTTTCTCACCTGTAAAATAACTCATTCCTAACTCAGAGTGCCTGATAAGTGCTCAAATTATATCTATTGTCAGCATCGTGATTTTTATTAACAGCACTGAGTTAAAGTAAAATTTATATGCACATACACACACACATACATACACATACTACAAATATTTTAAAGACTCAAGCTAATTAGTCAAGCCTTTAGCTGCTGGAAAAGATATAATTTTACCACTACTCAAACTCAGAGATAATCACTAACTGCAGTTTCCAAGAAACTGACAAAAAAAGGTTACTGAAAATGATGTGGTCAAATTCAATACGGATTTTGAAAGCTACTAACCGAAGACAAAAGAAGGGCAGGCACATTCAGTTAAGATAAAATACAAAAAAAATCCTCCTCTCCTAGCATCATGGTGTTATCATTAATGTGCTATTTCACCTTGGCCGCGTCATCTCAACTGTCAGTGTCCTCATGGTCCAAAATGTGATGGCCAGGGGAAGACCCAGAAGTTCTAGTGAGAGGCTAAGCAAAGGGTGGGTGTGGAAAGGATATACATCACAGCCTCAAGCTATTTTTACTGTGCTGCATCTAATGTGTTGTTTGCCTATTTATTACACTCACTTGAAAAGAAACCTGGTAAGTTCAAAAATACCAGATGCAATAAGAATCAGCTCATCACTTCTCAAGCCAGAATGGAAAAGATAGCAAAAGTGTGGTGGTACAAGGATCCCAGCATCAATCAGACAGAAGGAAACCTATGGCACTACGGCATGTTCTTCAGGTAAGGCCTCACCAAGACCAATCCAACTGAGCATCCACTCCAGGCTTGAAGGTTAAAAAAAGAAAAAATTCTGGCCCAAACAGGTGAGATAGATATCAAATTTTTTAAAGCACAGTTACCAGTTTTATAGTAAACATAGCTGGACAGCAACGCACACTAATTGCCTACATGAGAACTATTTTTGTTTTGGTTTTTGCCCTTTTCATCTGTGTTCTTTTAAGTCAATCCTAATATCTTCGTAAAAACAAGCTGGGGTTTATTTTGCATGTATGATCTAGTCTCACAAGGAAAAAGGTTTCAGAGTCTCCCTCAAAAACTCCTGCCTGCATGAGATTGTTTAGCCTCTCTTTGTAATTCCACTTCACAGATAAGGAAACTGAGGTCCAGAGAGTACAAGTCACTCATCTAAGGTTATACCCCTTGGCAACATATGTTGGACTAGAACAAGAACTCAAGAGGCCCACAGTCTGGGTCCCCAGCTGTACTGCTGTTGCAAATGACTTGGCAACCTGATGTCTTGAATACAAAGTTTATTTGAAAAAAAAAGCCAGCATGAGTCATCTCCCTTGTCAAGGGGCACCATACAGGTTCTTCTAATAAAGCATCCAGCATCTTCAGAACCACTTGTTTCTGAAATAAGCAACCTCAGAGAATAAAACCATATCTTATACCCCCTCAGAATACCCACGAAGCTATGACCAGATGTGCTGCTGGGTTTTGGGGACCTGCTTACCCAATCCAGGGAAGCTTTCCTCAAAAAGTAACGGAGTCTGGACTTTGGCGTTACTGAAGAAATGGGGTGCATGTGTGAGATCAGAGTGGGTTTTTTTGGTTTTTCTTCCTGACAGCTCCAGGCCATAGTTGGCGCAGTGGTTAAGCGATAGGGCTGCTAACCAAAAGGTCGGCAGTCCAAATCCACTAACCGCTTCTTGGAAACACTATACGGCAGTTCTACTATCCTCTAGGGTAACTATAGGTCGGAAACGACTAGACGGCAACGGGTTTGGTTCCCCACCCCCACCCCCCAGGCCACAGTTACGATTTCTTGCAGCCCGATCCTACTTACCTTGGAACGCATCTAAATATCTCCTCCTTCTCAACTTCCCCAGGACAAAAGCCCTGCAGTCTGGGAGGTGGATCGGGCAGTTAGGGAGAGGGCGCCGCTTTACAGTGGCGGTAAAGGAAGCAACGCTCAATTCCCTCCTCCACCTTTTACAAGAACTCCCCATCGGGTCTTCAGACGCCACAGGCGTCACCAACTCTGAACCAGACTCCTTTCCCTAGGTCTACCCCGGGCAGAAGCGAGGAGGAAGCAAAGCCCATTCCCCATGAGCCTCCCTCAGCCGTCGCATCTGGTCCCTGGCCCCCACGTCTCGCCCCACTCTGGCGTCTTCCACCCTCCCTCCCTCCTCATCCGCAGGGTTCCCGCTGCACACCCAGAGCCCGGGCCGGACAACTGCCCACTGTCACCCGAGAGCCTGAGCGCACCCCTTCCTCCCGGCCGCAATGGACCTGACGATCTGCGTCTCCCGCCTCCCTAAACTGGGTCCTCCCAGACGCCCCGCCCCTAGCCCAGGACCCCCTGGCACAGTGTCCACCGCCCCGAGCCTGCCCCACACCCGCACTTCCCGCCCGGCCCACGCGGGCTAGCGGACCGCCCCAACTTTTCCCAGCCCGGCCGCGGGGCGGCGGAGGGGATTCCGCGTCCAGACCTCAGACGGGCGGGCAGGCTCGCGCCCCCTTAGCCCCCGCCCGCCCCGCCGGCGCGAGTTGCGCTCGGGACCCGCTCGGCGCACGGGCCTCGGCTGGCTGCCAGGCGCGGAGGCGGAGCCGGCGTGGCGGGAACCGCGCTGTCCCGGCGCCGGCAACCCCAGCTCAGCGGCCGGTGCCCGGTACCCCGAGCCGCCCCCTGCCCGCGGGCGCCGGCGCCGCTCACCTCCTCCCGCGCCGCCGCCGCCACTGCCGGGAATACGTGGCAGTGGCCACCGCCGCTTGCGCTCCTCGCCTCGCCTCCTCTAGGCGCCCCCGCGGGTGGCTCCAGCGCGCGGGACCGCAGTGCCAAGCGCCCTCTGCCGCCGGGAAGCTGAATCCTCCCGCCCTAATCCTAACTCACCGCCCACCCCCGTCCCCCCCGCCCCGGCCCCGGCCCTGGCCCCGGCCCACCCTCTTCTACCCCAACGCTCAGTTCTGACCCGGTTCCCCGTGCCCAGTCCTAGCTCTCCACATGGATGCCACTGCCTCCGGGGAGCCTACCGCGACCACCCCAGCCGACTCGCAACAGTTCCTTAGACTCCCGCGCAGCAGATGCGTTTAAGTCACCCCCCACCCCCACCCCTACCCCGTTGATACAGTTCCTGCTTTGAATGCCTGGTCTAGTTAAATCGAGCGGAGGAGGAGCAAAGACCACATCTATCTTGTTCACTATTCTCTCTCCTAGGGCTAGGTTAGCACCCAGGCCTGGAATACCCAAGTGAGCAATAACTATTTGTTCAGGGAGCAAACAAGTGAATGAATGAGTAGAGATTTTTACCGCTGTCTACCCAAGGTAGGCTTTTAAACCTCACGCGAACAGTGATGCTGACCTGGATTTGTTTTTTTGTAAATTGCTTGTACACGTGCTCAGTTTAGCGTAAGTAAATAGGATTCACAATTCCCGACTTCACCAGCACCAAAGTCGCACAAGGCCCACAGCTAAACGTTGTTCAGGACTTTTCGTCAAACAGACTGAAGTTTTAGATCTACCACTTAAAAGCTGGGACGTCTCCCTAGGACACAGTTAACTCATCTATAAATTAAGAATAAGAAAACCTACTTCATAGGGTTGTTCATAGGGTTGTTGTGAGGATTAATTGAGATCATGCACTGTAAGGCGCCTTACACAGTCCCTGACATGTACTGTAGTATTGTTAGTGTTATTACTGATCTAAACTAACTACTAACCAGTTGCCTTCGAGTCAATTCCAACTCATTTAATAGGTGATAAAAAAATTATATTCAAAATGTAAAATAATGGCTACCTTTTCCTCTGAGGACTACCTTAATACTGTTGTATTGGTGCTACCTGGAAGCAGGGCTTCTTCTATCACACCGATTAAACAGGTCTTTTTTCTTTTTTTTTAAGAGCTATGGAACTGCTCTTCTCAGGTTTTCAGGGTTTCTATGGCCAATTTCTTAAGTGTTTATTTATGTCAAAGGTAGCGGAGAGTATGAGGGATCCTGCTGTCTACTGCTTCTTCCTGTTTTCTTTTTGCTCCTCTCTCAACACTTTGAGGTCATCCTTTCACTTCCTGTAAAAATTCTCCTTCCGGCTGCACACAGGAAGAAGTGCAGTGAAGTGAGTGGTGTCAGATGGACCTGAGGTGAAATCCCAGCCCCTCCACCTTGGGCTTTCTGCACCTCAGTCCTCTTAACTGTAAAATGTGGCAAACAACACTTACCTTGTGGCATTGGGGGAGAATTGGTGATCCAGACTGGTGAGTTAAGTCCCTGGAATATAAAAACGCATTGCTGTCCAATGGATTTTGACCTATAGTGACCCTATAGGACAGAGTAGAACTGCCCCATAGAGTCTCCAAGGAGCGGCTGGTGGATTCCAGCTGCCGACCCTTTGGTTAGCACTCGAACGCTTAAGCACTGTGCCACCAGGGCTCCCCCTGGAATATAGTAGATGTTTACTAAGTGGAAACTGCTAATTAGTTTAAGAAGTATTCAGGGAGCATCTACTTAGTGTTAACGGTGGCAGTGGTAGTTTAATGGTAGAAATCTCTCTTTCCATGCGGGAGACCTGGGTTCAATTCCAGCCCATGTACTTCATGCACAGCCACCACCCAGTTGTCAGTGGAGGCTTGAGAATTGCTAAATGCTGAACAGGTTTCAGCTGGGCTTCCAGATGAAGCTAGACTAGGAAGAAAGGCCTAGTGATCTACTTCTGAAAATCAACCAGTAAAAACCCTCTGGACCACACCAGTCTCTGCGAGTTGGGGGCCGGCTTGCCATGAGTTGGATGCTGACTGTAGGGCAGCTAACAACAACATTTAGTGTTATAGGTGCTGGAGGTGTGAGGGAAACAAACATATGAGGTAAGTTTTCTGCCCTTAGAGGAGTTTGAACTCTAGTGGATAGGATAGGCATGCACATAATTGTACTCCATACTAAGGCAGAGTGATTGGGAAGACGTGGGATCAGGCTAAATATGAAATTAGCAAGTCTCAAGTTCCAAATTGGGGCAGTGGTATTACAGTATCAGTTGCTTTAATTCGTTATGACTGTAAATGCCATTTTTCTCTAAATATTATATATACAACTTCCCAAGGCCACTGCTAAAAATTAATGAATAATTTTATGAGGCAAGCAGAGGCATTTGATGTAGGATTCAGTGCGTTAATAAGGTGACTCCAAATGTTTCCTTATTCTAGTAATAACATGGGTGTTTTATCTGTGTAAAAGAGCGTAATTTATAAGTTAAAGTTACATATCTTGCAGTGGGTGTCTAAACGGAAAAGTTCACACACTGCAGTAGACTGTTACACTAATGGCCTGCAATGATTCACAGCTCAGTATCCATGCCTTTGTGCAGCCCCCTTCCACATTGACCCTGGACTTGGCATGTGACTTGCTTTGGCCACTGGAACGTGAGCAAGCATGAAATTAGCAAAGATGTCTAATGAGCACTTGGCACCTTGCATCTTGCTCTCTTTGAACACTGCCCTGAGACTAAAGTGAAGAAACTTGGTCCAACCTCCTTGAGGATGAAAGACCCCAGGGAGAAAGAAACTTGCCATGCCCACTGCATCAGACCTCAGCCACCCCACCAGCTGAATGCAGCCACATGAGATGAGCCAAAAACTGCCCAGCCAACCCAAGAATTCTGAGTAACAAACATGTTGTTTTAAGTTACTAGGCTTGGGGCAGCTTGTTATACAGCAATAGATAACTGATACACACATCACATATAGGCATTTCTACAATTACAAGGTCTTGATGAAATTCACCCAAGAGTGAGTACTCTCACTAGTATTTTCTGTCATGAAGTATTCAGTTGAAGTCACTATTATCTAAGCTTGGCAGAATATCACACTTTACATAAATGCCCGCTTTCAATGTTCTTCACTGAATTGGTTGCTAAGACTGTTGTTGTAGTTTGGTGCCCTTGAGTCAATTTTCCATTCATAGAGACCCCATTCAGTAGAGAAGAATTATCCCAGGGGTGTTTTAGGCCGTAATCTTTATGGGAGGTGCAGTGATTAAGCGCTTGTCCACTAACCGAAAAGTTAGTTGTTCAAACCCACCAGCTGCTCTGTGGGAGAAAGATATGGCAGTCTGCTTCCATAAAAAATTACAGCCTTGGCACTGATTGCTCTGACCAGGATCACAACAGAGAGTTCTGGACAGAGCTGAGAAGGATGTAGAGCATAATTCTAACTCACAAAAAAAAGACCAGATTTACTGGCCTAAAGGAGACTGGAGAAACCCCGAGAGTATGTCCCCCAGACACCCTTTTAGCTCAGTGGTGAAGTTACCTCAGAGGTTCACCATTCAGCCTGGGAGCGGACAGCCCCTTAAAACCAAATGGGACTAATGAGGTACAGTAATCCAGTGACAAGGGCCAGAAGGCAAAAGGGGACAAGGAAGCTGGTGATAGGGAACCCAAGGCCGAGTAAGGATATTGTTGATGTGTTGTGAGATTGTTAACCATTGTCATAGGGCAACATGTGTAGTAACTGTTAAATGAGAAACTATTTTGTTCCGTAAGCCTTCATATTAAGTGAGAATAGCAGCACAATTGGAAGAGCATAGTCAATGTCACTGAACTGTGCATGTAGAAATTTTTGAAATGGTTTATCTCTGGCTATGTGTATTTCCACCAAAAAAAAAAAGGTTGAGAAGTTAGAGGGTTGACATGTTGTGGGGTTGTTAACCAATGTCATAAAACAATATGTGTACTACTGTTTCATGAGAAATTACTTGTTCTGTAAGCCTTCACCTGAAGTACAATAAAAAAAAAAAAAAAATTACAGCCTTGGAAACCCTATGGGGCAGTTCTACTCTGTCCCATAGGGTTGCTATAAGTTGAGATAAACTTGACAGCAACAGGAATCTTTACAGGAGCAGATCACCAGGTCTTTCTCCTGAGGAGCCCCTGGGTCGAGTTTAAACTGCCAACCTTTCAGTTAGCAGCCAAGCCCTTAACTGTTGTACCACCATTTAAAATCCTTTGGAACTTCCAGCATGAAAATGGGCTGGCAAAATTAGCCTGTAAGCCACCAAAAGCTTTAAACGTTATAACACCCTGGAAGAACAACAGGTGTTAATAGAGGTTTGGTGTGTTGACCTCTCACACTTTCTTGTAAGTAAGCTCCTTAATGATGCACACCTTGTCCAGTCTGATAAAGTTTCATCGTAGATCATGAAACAGCAGAGGAGAAAAGGATTGCTAGAGATCATCTAATCCACCATCTCATTTTATAGATGAGGAGACTGGGGCTAAGGGAGGTTGCAAAAAACTCACAAATCCTTAAAGTGCTGGAGCTGGCTCACAGCAGAACTGGAATGACCAATTCAAAGTTCTTTACAATGTTTGTTGAATTGTCCTGTTTTTCCTATATGACACTTGGTGCCATTTAAAATATCCTTTCCATGTTCAAACTTTGTCTACAGCTTTCCTTTGCACTTAGGATAACACTTAATAAGGCTCCATGGCCCCCACAAGGTCTGGTGCAGCCCACCTCTCCAGAGGTGTTGGTTCTGCTCTACTGCTCACTCAGCACAGTCCAACCTGACTTTCTTTCTTTACTTTTTTTATATAATCAGAAGCTTTTTTATTTTTTATTTTTTATTGTACTTTAGATGACAGTTTGCAAAGCAAATTAGTTTCTCATTAAACAATTAATACACATATTGTTTTGTGACATTGGTTGCCAACCCCACAACATGTCAACACTCTCCCCTTCTTAACCTTGGGTTCCCCATTACCACCTTTCCTGTTCCCTCCTGCCTTCTTGTCCTTGCCCCTGGGCTGGTGTGCTCATTTAGGCTCATTTTGTTTTATGGGCCTGTCTAATCTTTGGCTGAAGGGTGAATCTCAGCAGTGACTCAGTACTGAGTTAAAAAGGAGTCCAGGGGCCATACTTTTGGGGTTTCTCCAGTCTCCGTCAGACCAGTAAGTCTGGTCTTTTTTTGTGAGTTAGAATTTTGTTTTACATTTTTCTCCAGCTCTGTCTGGGACCCTCTGTTGTGATCCCTATCAGAGCAGTCGGTGGTGATAGCCAGGCACCATCTGGTTGTGCTGGACAACCTGGCTTTCTTTCTGTTCCTCAAACTAGCAAGCACTTTTCTACTTCAAGCACTTTGCACATGCTGTTCCCTCTACTGATACGCTCTTCCCCAAACTCTTCACCTTGCTAAATCCTATTTACCAGAACCCAGTAGAGATCTTGGAGTTGCAAGTGGTGTAAATGGGTAATGTGCTTGGCTGATAACCAAAAAGTTGGAGGTTCAAGTCTACCCAGAGGCACCTCAGAAGAAAGGCCTAGCAATCTACTTTTGAAAAATCAGCCATTGAAAACCCTATGGAACACAATTCTTCTCTGACACACATGGGGTTGCCATGAGTCAGAATCGACTCAGTGGCAACTGGTACTGGGTACTGGTATTAGAGTTCCTTGGGTTTCATGCAATGGAAAGCAATTCTGGGGATAATGTAAACAAGAAAAAAAGAAATTTGGCTGGCAGATGGGTAGCTGACTGTCTCTTAGGTAAAATTTCAGAAAGAAGAGGAACCAGGATGGCTTAGGAATCTAGGTAAAGCAAACTAACGGGCATCTTGTTAGGACACAGCCTGTGGAACAATCAGCTCCAGTTTTTTCTTCTTTGTATTGTTCTACTCAAGCCCTAGAAGACAGTTGGCTTGGTCACATGCCCACCCCTTGACTAGGGGAGGACAGGACACCATGAATGAAAACCGCTAAAGAAAATCGCCAGAGTGCTGTTACGAGAAGAAGAGTAAATCGTGGGAAGACAAAAACAATGAATGTCCACTACATCATCTCTCAGGCCTTACCTTAAAGGTCATTTCCTCAGGGAAGCTTGTCCTAACCATTCCATGTGTTATACTCTCTCATGACACAGCTTATTTTTTCACACTTCTTATGACGTTTTATAATTACATAGTTATTTCTTTGTTTAGTTGCTTAATGCCTTCTATCTTACTAGATTGCAAGGCTGCATGGTAGCAGGGTCTGTGTGTGTTTGCCCACTAGTATATCCTCATCACCTAGTATAGGCCTTGTGAGTAATAGGCTCTCAATAAATATTTTTTGAATAAATGGACAAATGATCAAACAATGAATGAGTATAGACCTTGTGATTCTTCTGACTCAGCCCATTTGCCATTAACATTGTAGGAAAGGGTGAGAAAAGACAAAGAAAAAATGATGAGTATAGGTTGTGGAAGATAAGCTATGCTGAGTGCCTCTGTGATACTATGATAAAAGAGGACAAGGACTCAAGCTCAGGATAAATGAAGAGGCACTACCTTGTGTGTCAGAGATGAGGTACATTATACTGTGCTGTGGTGCACTATGCCATTCTTCAGGGATAAATTATATAAGCAGTGGGGCCAGAGGGGCAGGGTCTAGAATCAAAAGTCTGCCTGCTTCAGAGTGTTTGCAGAAGTAGGAACTCTCAGCACTGAAACTGAGTCCATGGCCTGGCTGCAGTGGCCAGGAGCTGAGGTCAGCAATGTGTGTTTATCACCCTGCTCCCTCGGCCTCAGTTCATGCCCAGCTGTGTGTTCTTGGCAGCAGAGGTCCAGACTCTCATCTGCTGGCTGCTATAGGTCCATGCAGAGGCTTTTACAATTCAAGGGCAAAATGAGTAACAAGATGAATGTAAAGCTAAGTGTATTTAATTTTTGTTTCAATAAATATTGTATTTGCGATAGCTTTTTTTTTAAGTCATTAAAAAGCTAAAACCTCAGTTTCCCCTAAAATATTTTTTGTAATGTTATTGGTCCTGAAAGCTAAAAGCCTAGGAATCACCACTTTTCAATCTCAGAGATCTGGGCATTTCTTACAAAAGTCCAGCAGACTCAGTAAAACCATCATTAATTTAATTGTTGTCGTCGTTATTGTTCTAATCATATAGACCCAGCCTCTGTTTCCTTTTATGCCTCACACCTACTTGGCAATCATATTATATTCACTCCACTGGTTAAAAAGTGAGGCTAAAGAGGTTTCACTCCCAGGACTGCACCTATGGATGGAGCTGGGCCTTCACTCTGGAGATGTCCTGTCAGGAAGGAAGCCCTGGACTTGAGGTCTGGTCAATAACTGTGTATGTGTGTGTGTGTTCATGCACTCACACATACACTCATATGTGTGGTGGAGAAGAGTCCTCCATAGGTCACCAACCCTGCTTCACTATAGGGGAGCTACTTAACTTAACCCTAAGAGGAGTTATTATAGGGAAACTGAGACTTAGAACATTTAAGTAACTTACATAAGGGCTGTTGGAATGCAGCGGTCAGACCATTAGCCTCTTTGGTATATCGTCCCTCTACAGGTGCTCAATTACTGTTAGTTGAACTTAAGTATGAAATGAATTCCCACAGGCCAACGTTACAGAAAGACTCTTCTATAACTAGAAAATTTACCTTCCTTAAGCTGAGAGGGAAGAATAGAATATTTGAATATTCTCTTTTATTTTTCTTGTATTTGAAAAGTAGTATAGCTATAAGTTGTTAAATTTACATTTACTTTTCCATCAGAAGCTAACCTGCCAATTTCATACACTTAGTTGGAATCTGAATTCCTCAGAGGAAACTGATGCATAAGTATCAAGTACTATGACAAAAATGTCTTTTTGTCACGGACAGTAATCTCTCTCTCTCTCTCTCTCTCTCTCTCACACACACACACACACACACACACACACTTTCTTAAGCAAAGACTTTGAATAAAATTATACCTACTCAGTTCTACAGTAAGGGTAGCCTTGCCCATTTTCACAAAGTTATACAAAAAATCCCATATAAGGAAAAAAATTAAGATCTCTGCTGTCATTTGTACAAAGGCACTGGAGCGCTAATGAAAAGTTCAACCAAGATCTTCACGCTTACTGCCTCTGGTTTTCTGAAATTTAAGTCTTCAGCTAGAGGATGCCATTCACCAGAGCATGCTCGCAAGCCAAGAACACCAGCGGAGGCTTTAAACTTAATTTCTTCACAACTTTCTCCCTGCCAGCAAATGTCAAGTTTCTATTTCAGGAGAAATAAGAGCTTCATTAACTTGCCTGTCTTCATGCTCATCTGACTCCTTTCAGGGTTTCAGTTTTTGCTTCAGAAAGTAAGACCACTCTAAAACCATAGCTCGCCAGAGTCCCATTAAAGCAGGAATCTTCTACATGTTGGAAATGGAGAGGGGAGTTCCACCTTTACTCCTTAGGTTGTAAATAATCTACTACAATTTAAAAATTCTGAACTGAAAAACAACACTTCCTAACTACCTTAACTCTTAGACCTGTAACCCTCAAGATCCTCATATACCAGCTGTCCCTTCTCCTCTGGCACATTTTTAACATCAAAAGCTATTTCGTATCAACTGTGTTCTTGTCCCCAGCTGAACTGCACTGTTATCAGAAAGTATTGATAAGGTTTCTAGTCCGTAGTTAACTATTCAATCACTCCATATATACTTACTGAACACCTAGGATGTGCAGGCAGTGTATTGGTTTTGTGGATACAGAGGCAAGCAAAAAAGACAGTCTTTTCCTCCCTAGAGAAGCTTACAGACCAGTAGAGAGAAAAACGAACATCTATTTACAGATTCTGGTAAGTGTTAGGAAGAAAAAAGAACAAGGTATTAACAGCAAGTTTAATAAAGGGGCCTAATTTTAAATTAAAGGGTTGGTGGTTCAGTGGTAGAATTCTTACCTTCCATGTGGGAGACCTGATTTCGATTCCCCACCAATGCATCTCATGCACAGCCACCACCTGTTTGTCATTGGAGGCTTTCGTGTTGCTATGATGCTGAACAGATTTCAGCTGAGATTCCATACTAAGACAGACTAGGAAGAAAGGTCTGATGATCTGTTTCTGAAAATCAGCCAATGAAACCCTATGAATTACGATGGTCCAATCCACAACCAATCGTGGGGATGGCGAAGGACCAGGCAGCTTTTCACTCCATTGTGCATGGGGACACCATGAGTGGGGAGCTGGCTTGACAGCAGCTGACAACAACAATAATTTTAAATTAAAAGGCTAGGGAAGACCTTTCTGGAAGCGATATTAAAGCTGAGATCTGAGAGATAAATCGGTATTAGCCTGGTTAGAAGCCTGGTGGGCAAATAGTCTTTCTCACCCAAGTTTTCCATATCTCTGGGTTGATGACCAGGACAAGGAGTGCCACTTCTCCGTGCATCATTGCCTTCAGAGAGGAGTCACAGGGCAGGGACTTCCCAGGCTCTTCCACAGTGGCTTCTTTCACCACTCAACCCACACTCTGCTTGATGAACTCCTGGCTCCCCTCAGCTGCAGCACTTTGGTTAGCACTCCAGGGTGGAAAATGTTCCCTGGTTCCCGGGTCTGTGCTGTCCCTTCATCTAAACCATAAGCTCCTGGAGAGCAGGCGGCTCTGTCTTACTCTCCTTTTGCAATGCCTGTGGTGCCTAGAAGAAAGCTTGATTGTTCAATAAACACCTGTTTAATGGAAGTGAATTTCACCTCAGCATTTAGTAGTGTGTCAAATATCTGATGTGAAATAAGAGCCAAATTGGACAGAATAAGTGTGTTTCAGAAGTACAAAGAGAATGGGGAGAGACTGCCATGAACAGCATAGTTGCAGAAGCACTTCCTGAAACTTCAAGGAATCTGCTTGTATGGCTTTGATGGTCTCTGTAATGCCTTCAGTTTCTGGCTTTTAAGACTCCTCAACTGTCAGGTGCAACACTGATTTAACAACAGTTTATTTTTCAGCATTGAGGGGGCTGCTTTCAATTTTACACATATACTGAGAGCCACTTCCTAATTCAGAATCATTAAAATGTTCAACAACGAAGTGAAAAATGTGTCTTACACTTAAAAAAAATCAGGGCTTATCAGCATTTTTCATGGGCATAAAGTAAACTTTGTTTTTATCTTGTGCCTGCCTCGTAACCTCACCATTTCTTTTGACACTACCACCTCAAAATTCCTTTTTGGAAATTAGCTTTCCTCAGTAGAGGAAGTCTGCTGAAGTATTTCATCAAAGTGAAGGGAGGGGCACCTAGCCCAACCTAGGCCTCTTAGACATTTGAACAATGAGCAGAGGATCAAAAGTCTGACCATGGATGGAGCTTTCTCATCCCAGGCATAGTGTGCAGAAACACACACACACTCACAAACAAAAACATCAAACAGCTCCTGTTACAAAAATCCAGAGTTAGTGTCTGTTACTTGCAGTCGAAGCATCCTAAATAGGACAAGTGCCCTTAGTACATCTAGAACTAGAGTTCTTAACCCTGGGTCCATGAACTTAGAAACACTTCATGGATGAGCACCAGAAATTCCATAAACATGATACAATTTTTGTATCTGTAGATAAGTATATTTTTCTGTTGGTATGCTCTACAGACAGTTTTGTCAGATGCTCAAAGAAGTCCATGACTAAAAATAGGCTAGAAACCATTGATCCCAGAACAGTGGTTCTTAATCACAGTCCAGGGATCAACTTGGATGGAGAAAAATTATATCTTTATTTTCACTAACTTCCATGCACATTTCATTCAATTATGAATGTAAGCAACAAACCACAGTACTAGTAGCAGTACCTGTGACTTTGCCACCAAGAGAAATCAGATATTTTCATATCACATTAGAGTCGTTGCAGATATCTCAAAATATAATTTGTACCTATCACTACTTCAAAATTACAGTGGTTATTAGACCCACAACTAAATCTTGTTATTCAACATATTAATAAAGAAGCAAGCATACATATTACTTGATCACCAATTTTTTAATATTTTATAATTGCATGTCAATATAATTGGTTTCCTTTGTAATCTTCTATGCTTTATTTTATTAAAAACATTATTCTGAAATAGGTCCGAGAGCTTTCATCAGATTGCCAAGGGGTCCATGGTACAAAAAAGTTAGTAGCCCCTGGTTTAGGAAAACCTTGGTAGGACTCAGTCCCATAGGCTTACCCATATTGGTTCTACAAAGCTAGGTTCTATCTGGTAGTTCTCCTTCTTTCAACATCTTGCTGGTCCTTCCTGACATCTTGGCAACCTCTAAATTCTTCCAAAGCACCAGGCATCATCTGTGGCCCGTAGACACACACAAGCTTATATGAGCCATACGAAAGAAACAAAATTAAAAATAAAGAAGAGATTCAGAATAGGTAGAACCATAGAGACAGAAAGCAGATTAGTGGTTGTTTGGGACTGGATAGAGGGGAGAATAGGGAGTGACTGCTTAATGGGTCCAAGGTTTCCTTTTGGGGCAATGAAATGTTTTAGAACTAGATAGAGGTGATGGTTGCACAACACTGTGAATGTACTAAACGCCACCGAATTGTATACTTTAAAGGCATTAATTTTTACGTTATTTGAATTCTATCTCAATAAAAAATAAAATAAAAATAAACAAGTAAGAGGAAACTCCATTACAAATTCACCTGGGAATTATTCAAGGTCCTACATACGGGAATATAGAAAAAAAGATTCTGAAGTTTAGGGTATTTTGATTTCCTCTTTCCCCCTCAGCCTACCCTCCCCTCAAGTTGCTCATGTACACTGCAATTTTAGACCACTTACAAAATTGCTAATGTGTACTTTAGCCTGTATATTAAAGTCTGGTTTGCACTTATGCATGTTAAAGCGTACTACTAAATAATCATCTGACAAGCTGTATTTTAAACCTCAAACTAGGTCTTATTGTGCCTGGATGAATTTTAATGTACCTACTAAATTTTAGCAGGAGTGACGAATGGCTGGCATTGGTGACTGATAAGAGGGGTAAAGTCTCTTGCTTTCTATTCCACACATTCCACTCCTGCTTGGGGGCCTAGGGATTGGCAGCTCACTACTGCCTGATGGCTCTGTAGAGCTTTCAGGAAAAGATTTCAAGCATAATCTGATTACCTCAAGCAGGATCTAAGAGGTCAATGGAAGTGTTCCCATTCCAGTAATTTGCCCAGCACCCAGCATATTCCTTTAGAGCTTTCAGTTCTTGCCATCTTCCATCAGAGCCAGTCCAGTTTCAGCTGCCACAGAGTCAAGTTTGACTCATGGCGACTGTGTACGTGTCAGAGTAGAACTGTGTCCCATAGGGTTTTCAATGGCTGATTCTACAAAAGTAGATGATCGCCAGGGCTTTGTTTTGAGACACCTCTGGGTGGACCTGAACTACTGACCTTTCAGTTAGCAACCAAACGCATTAACTGTTTGCACCACCCAGGGGCTCCTTTATTAGAGCAGGCTTGGATTAACCTTCCAGAAGCCCTTCTCACATCCTTCTCAATAAGTCCCTCTCTGTGAGGGTTTTGAAGTTCCTTTTCCTGCTCAGGTGGTGCAGTGATTTCACACTCAGCTGCTAACCCAAAGGTCGGCAGTTGGAACCTACCAGCCACACCATAGGAGAAAGATGTGACAATCTGCTTAAGTAAAGATTTACAACCTTGGAATCCTATGGGGTGGTTCTACTTTGTCCTATAGGGTTGCTGTAAGTTGCAATCGACTCCACAGCAATGTATTTTTTTTTTTTTTTCTTGCTCACATACCCTTGCAGCTACACACAGCCTGCAGGATAATGTTTAAGCACCTCAGCCCAGTAAGGAAGCATTGACATTTCTTGAGGGCCTTGGCAGTGCCAAGTGCTTTCATATCAAGTATCACATTAACTTTATGAACAGCTGTACTGTAAAGAATTTAAGATTGCCCAAAGAGAGATCTGGCCTTTGCCCTCAGATTGTGGGAAGTGATCTCTAGGACCTTGGAATGTCATGCCTGTTAGGAGTGTTTTTGTTTGCCTGGGGGCTTTGAGTTATGCCAGGAAGGCTAACAATGTGATTTATGGTGGGGGCTTTGAGTCATGTGGTATCAGCTCAATCTGCAGAGGAGCTGGAGATTGAGGTAAGCCACATGGGCAGTCAACCACAGACCCCCAATAAAGATTCTGGATACCAAGGCTCAGGTGAGCTTCCGTGGTTGGCAATGCTGCACGCATATTGTCACAGATTGATATTACGAAAGTAATGTTAACCACGACTCCACAGGAAGAGGACAACTGAACGCTCTGTGTTTGGAATTTTCCTGTCCTCTTTCCTATGTACCTCTTCCCTTGGCCGGTTTTAATCTGTTTCCTTTAGTGTAATAAACCATAACCATGAATGTAATAGCTTTCAGGGAGTTCTGTGAGTTCTTCTAGTGAATTATCAAAACTAAGGATTGTCTTGGGGACCCCTGAAGCTGTAGTTGGTGACAGAAGTAGGCATAGTCTTATAAACTGTCCCTCTAACTTCAAGACAGCATTATAAGGTTTTATTATGCCCATTTGGGGCATAAGGAAAGTAGGCACAGAGTCATACAAAGTCACACCACTATCAAGTCTTCACCGCATTTCCCGGCCACCTTCCTTTCCAATCTTTTCACTACCACTTTGGTAAGCTGCTTCAGATAGGCTCTTCTCCTCACTGTCCCCTGCCTGTGACACACCTTGTTCACCAGGTGCCTCCACCTAGAGTGCCTTTCCCTTCCACATTCTAAATCCTACCCATTCCTCAAGGTTTGGCTGAAGTTTCACCTTCCCTGAGAAGCTTTCTCTGACCCCTGTGCTCTCTCCTTCCCCTAAATTCCTATTTATCATGCCACTACTCATTGAACATATGCAGGGGTCACCTGGCATGGAGCATGTGTGTTGCTTTTCAATTAAACAATAAACTCCCTGAGGACAGGGACTGTCTGATTCATCTTCGTGTTTACTGCAGTACCAAGTAGGATTGTAAGATGGAAACTGCTTTGTTCTCTTAATCAGCAAGAGATTGATTTTTGCAGACCAAAACACTGAGTTTATTTCCCAGATTCTGTATTTCTCTTTTTCCCTGGGGAAGTCTGATAAAGCTCCGAGTCATTCTATCCAGCCTGCCCTGCACGGGAGAGCTTGGCCTCACTCAGGGCCTCTTCCCTGCTACACCATCTCTCCTAGATTCAGCCCACTTTCTTTGTAGCTGGAAGATGAAAGGGATTCTTTTCCTTTACATGACCAATAACATCATCCTTTGCAGAGCGGGACTTTGAGAAAAGTCATTGCAAACAAAGTATGGCTGCTTAACCAGAGAATGAACAGGTTGTGCCCTGACTCCAGGTGTCTGAAGACTGCTGAGGGGATGGTACGTGGATTGTGTTGGCTGGAAAAAGGGTTTCAGTGGCATTAAGCACCCATAGGTGAGGACAGTGGCTTTGGAGTGAGGGGATGTGGGTAGAAGGAACAGCTTCTGGCATTGTGTGCTTTCAGGAATGCTGTAAGACTCCACAGAGCCCCATTGTGTCCCCTTGTACCAATTTCTTCTTTCCTTCTTTATTCAAAATATCCATTGTTTCAATTTTTCTCTGTTTTAGATTATGTGGTTAGCTAATATTTTGCAATATAAATTTGTGGGGTTTTTTTTCCTTCTTCTTTCTACCCCCTTCGTTCTCCCATACCAAAAAAAAAGAAAAAAAACTAAACTCATTGCCATCGAGCCAATTCCAACTCATAACACCCCTGTAGGACAGAATAGAACTGCCCCATAGGGTTTCCAAGGCTGTAATCTTAACAGAAGCAGACTACCACATCTTTCTTCTGCAGAGCGGCTGGTGGGTCTGAACTGCTGACCTTTGGGTTAGCTTAACTGCTGCACCACCAGGTCTCCCTCCTTCTCCCCTAACTCTCACAATAAAGTAGGTATTGACTCTTTTATTTTTTCAGGGGAGGTATGTGGCAGGGCAGAAAACAGGATTATTCAGCAACCTCTCTAGTCTTTGTTTTCCAGAGACTTCGTTTTCCATATCTTTTGAAGACCTAAGAGGGTTTTATTTTTTTTTTTAAATTTTATCGTGTTTTAGGTGAAAGTTTACAGTGCAAATTAGTTTTTCATTCAAAAATTTATACGCAAATTGTTTTGTGTCATTGGTTGCAATCCTCTCAATGTGTCAGCACTCTCCCCCGGTCCCTTTCCACCCTGGGTTCCCCATGTCCATTCTCCAGTTTTCCTGTCCCTTCCTGCCTTCTCAGCTTTGCTTTTGGGCAGGTGTTGCCCATTTGGTCTTGTATACTCGATTGAACTAAGAAGCACATTCCTCACATGTTATTGCTTGTTTTATAGGACTGTCTAATCTTTAGCTGAAATGTGGACTTTAGAAGTAGCTTCAGTTCTGAGTTAGCAGAATGTCTAGGGGCCATAGTCTTGGTGGTTCTTCTAGTTTCTGTCAGACCAGTAAGTCTAGTCTTTTTTTGTGAATTTGAATTTTGTTCTACCTTTTTCTCCCACCCTGTACAGGACCCTCTACTGTGATCCCTGTCAGAGTGGTCAGTGACGGTAACTGGACACCATCTAGTTCTTCTTGGCTCAGTTCTGGTGGAGGTTGTGTTTCATGTGGTCCATTAGTCCTTTGGACTAATATCTTCCTTGTGTCTTTGGTGTTCTTCATTCTCCTTTGCTCCGAACGTGAGGGGACCAATACCTAAGAGAGTTTTTGAGGAGGTTAAAGGAAGAGGGGATTTTCTGGAATAGCCCAAGTATTTGGGGGCAAAACATTAGGGAAAATGGACGATCATCCCAAGACCAGAAAGAGATTCCTTAAACTAAGGCAGAAAAGAGGAAGGTGGCAGGAAGACTCCAGAGGGGAATGGCTACATACAGAGTCAATGTGTATGGTTATGCAAGCCACAGACTTCTATGTACTACAAGGTCATACCTGGCAGCCCTGGCTATGTGATGTCCTTCTGGTTCAGAGCTCACATACTCAACTGACTTCAGGGACTAGGACGGTAATGTAAATGAATAAATGAGTGAAGTTGACTGGGAGTGAGATAATAGGGACTGATAGAAACTGTGTGTACCTGAGATTGCATGCTCTCAGTGCATTAAAATTAAATGTATGTATATACATATATAATATATATTATATATAAAATACTATGCTGGTCAAATAAACACATCCCTAGGTTTAATCCCACCCATAGGCAATCTCTGAATCTAAGGTTTAATCCCACCCATTGGCAATCTCTGAATCTAAGGTTTAATCCCACCCATTGGCAATCTCTGAATCTAAGGTTTAATCCCACCCATTGAAAATCTCTGAATCTAGCTAGTTTGGAAAGTCTTGTGAAAGATTTTGTGCCTCAAGCATGAAATAAAAGCTGTAGAGACACTAGTACCAAAGGGGTTTACATAGATAATGGGAAACTCTATGAATCAATGACTTAGTGCTGAGGGAAGCATGTTCCTACCTTGGATGCCTACGGAATCTGAAAGATCTTGGAACTGTAGTCCAATCCCTCTGCTTGGGAGAGGGCAGAAAAAAGTCAAGAATGGTTTAGGTTAAGTAGCCCATCCCCAACCACCAGCCCAACCGGATGGAGAAAATTAGGTTTGTTTATAAAAAATTAAGAAGGTGCAAATTTGTGCATAGAGTCACAACTGCTAAAAGTACAAATTTTGAATGATGTGCGTGGATGGGTTAATTCAATTCTCCATACATTTACTCTGTACTTCCTGTAAGTCTCTACTACATGTATATATGTTTTTCATACAGACATTGGATTTAAGTTGTGCTATGATGTATCTGTCCCTTTTGAATCTTGGAGTAAAATATGGCCACATCCCAGTGTTCCGGAGATGGGATCACTCATGAAGGAATAGGCACTTCTTAGGATCAGTCCTGGTAAAGAGTGGGTTCTGGAACAGGAAATGAGAAGTTGGAAGACAGGTCTTAGACTGGGGTAAGGAAAGAATGTCTTCCTTTCTCTGGGTGTGGCTGTGTTGAGCTCAGGCTCCTAGAGTTTGGCAAAGCCTGAATGTCCTCCTTGGTGGTGGGAGTGGGGAGGAAAAGCGACTCTTGCCATTGGAGCTGAACAGAGGCAGATCTGGAGGGACTCTACATGGTTGGGCAGGTGCAGGAGATGAGAACAACAATTTCTGTCAACCAGTAGATTTATGGATCATTCTCTTCTATTAGCTCAAGGCCTTAATTTAAGCAATTGGTCTGGAAGAGATTAAGGGAAAGGCTTTGGCCCACACTTAGGCTGTTGTTGTGTGCTGTCGAGTCAATTCCAACTCATACCGACCCTGTATGACAAAATAAAACTGCCCCATAGTGTTTCCTAGGCTGTAATCTCTACAGGAGCAGATCGCCAGGTCTTTTCTCCCACAGAACTGCTGGTGGAGTTGAACCCCAGCCTTTTGGTTAGCAGCCGAGCACTTTAACCATTGCACCACCATGCTGTGTAAGATTATCACAGTGGTGGAAGCAGCAGCTAAAGATATCCCTAAAGAGAAGGTGACCTTGGAGGGAGAAGTTTTAAGGGCATAGTGGGGATCCTTCCTCAACTACATACCTCGAGGGATCCCAGGGTATTACTTTGCTAAGCCAACTGGTGGGTTCCTCAGAGTCACACACTCTACCAAGTTCTGGAGGCTGAGATAAGACAGAGTCCCTGCCCTCCAGGAAAAGTGAGCACATTTCTGTGGTGGGGAAGCTTAAGCATGATGTGTCTTCAAAGAAATTTAGTGTTTTCAAAGAACAAGAATCATACCATGTGGGAAGAATCAGAAACGACTGGAGTCTTACGGGATGAATAGAATATTAGCAACAAAGGTATAGCTAGGAGGGTGTTCCAAGCGGAGAAAACGGCAACAAAAGACATACACCCAGGAGAGCACAGCTGGTGCTCAGGAAAGCAGGAGTTATACCATTTGGCTAGAGTATAGGTACATGAAACGAAGCCTTGGTGGTGTAGTGGTTGAGTTCGGCTGCTAACCAAAAGGTCAGCAGTTCAAATCCACCCAGCGCTCCTTGGAAATCCCATGGAGCAGCTCTACTTTGACCTATAGGGTCTCTATGAGTTAGAATCGACTCGACAGCAACAGGTTTTTATAGGTACGTGAAAAGATTTAAGCCTGGAAAAGTAGCTGCAATCACAATATGGCAGGCCTTGACTGCAAGGGAAGAAGTTTGGTCTAAATCAGAACATGAAAGGAAGCTGTATTGTTTGTGGCTTCTTAGTTAACAAACAACCATTCTAGGCAGTTTAAAGGGCAAGTAAATTGATTACAAGATAGCAAGTAATTTACAGGAGGGCAAAGAGCAAAAGTTGGAGGCTGAACAGTCTCATGGTGTTGCCATGAGTTAGAATCAACTCGACAGCCACTGATTTTAAAGTGTACAATTAGTTCAGTGTCATTAAGTACATCCACAATGTTATACAACTATCACCATTATCTAGTTCCAGAACTTTTTTATCACCCCAGACTGAAACCCTACACCCGTTAAGCAGTCACTTCTCATTCCTCCCTCTCCCCAGCTACCTGACAACCACCAATATACCTTCTGTCTCTATAGATTTGCCTATCTAGATATTTCATAAAATGGAATCGTATAATATATGGCCTTTTGTGTCTGGTTTCTGTCACTCAGTTTAATGTTTTCAAGGTTCACCAACGTCATAACATGTATTAGAACTTCATTCCTTTTTATGGCTAAATAATATTTCATTATATGAATATATCCCATTTTGTTTATTCATTCATCAGCTGATGGACATTTGGATTATTTCCACCATGCATCAGGTTTTGGACCCTGGTTCCTTCGCTTACAAAGTGGGGTGACTTGATCAAGTCACTTAACTTTTCTCTTGGTCTCTGTTCCATCAGATGTGAATGTCTTCTGAGATGAAATGAGATACAGCATGTAAAGAGCCTGAAATAGGGAGGGCAATCAACAGGTGTCGGTTCCCTTAACTGGAATTGGGACCCGAATCAGAGTGGGCCCAGCAGCAGAGCTAATTTGCAATGGATCCCAAGCCAAAAAAACCAAACCCATTGCAGTTGAGTCAATTCTGACTCATAGAGACACCATGTGCTACAGAGTAGAACTGCTTCTAGGGTTTTCTTGGCTGTAGTCTTAATAGAAGCAGACTGCCAGGCCTTTCTTCTGCAGTACTGCTGAGTGGGTTCTAACCATCAACCTTCAGGTTAATAGTCAAGTGCAAACCATTTGCATCACTCAGGGACCTCTGCAATGCATCGGGGCTCCTTAAATTCCTCGTCAGATGAGAAGTGAGCCTAGAATCAGGGCAGGTTGGATAACTGCAGATGAACGACAAAAGATCTTAGGTCTGAGGAAAGGCATTTGGGTCCCTCCTGCCCTCACATCTCTCTAGAGGCCACATGCCTGGGGACTTGGGTATCCTAAATCAGGGACCCCAAGCATGGCTATGCCTCTGTTTCACAATGTCTTAGGCCAATAAACATTGTGAGGAAGTATCTCACATTTAAACTGTTAGAAATACATTTGCATTTGGTATATACTGCCATCATGCCCTGTCTTAAAAATAAGCACTCTTCGGGTTTATTTACAACTTTTGTTCAGATTATTCCTTAGCATGCACTCACATTATATAAAGCTTGTGAAAAAAAATAACATCTATCATTCCCTAAATCACAGTAATTTTAGAGGTTTACACTTACATTCTTCTTTTTTTTTTTTTTAACATTCTGTAACTATAAATGTCCATCTCATAGCTGTCATAAAAAGAAGACTGAGAAAATGAATTTAAATGCACTGAGTCTCCCTTGCCAAAGGCACACAGGCAGAATATAGCTTACGCTATGCTCAGAGATGACCAATTTAATGACCAAACCCAAGAGCACTGGCATGGGAGTCATAAGGCCTTGGGTGCATGCTCTAACGGGGCCAGGGACATGTCCCTTAACTGCTTTGAACCTCAGTTTTCTCATATGTGCATCTCATGAGACCACATTGGGCCAGGCACTGTGTTTATCTCAATACAGTTCATAAGAGTGAAATTGTATCTATTTTTGAGTCTGCCACATACTTTTGACAGAAGATGCTTTTATCTTCAGAAACTCATGTTTAGTGATGGACAAATTTAAGTTGCCCTCTCTAAAATCTCACTATTGGATTAATTTAAGTATTTTGTCAGAAAACACCAGTGTTAATTGTGTTTATAATAAAAATATATGGAAAAATAAACAAAATCCGCTAATGGTATTAATAGGCTAAACTAGGGAGAAAGGCTTGGTAATCTTCCAAAAATCAGCCAGTGAGAACCCTATGGATTACAACTGTCTGATTCACAACCATTCATGGGGATGACACAGGAATGGGTAGCGTTTCCTTCCATTCTGCATGAGGTCATTATGAGTCGGGCCAAGTCCACAGCAGCTAACAACAACAACAGGTTGAAGTGTTGGCTATTGTGTTTGTTCGGGTTAATAAGAAACAAAACTGACAATGAGATGATTTGGCATCCTATGAAATTTGGAGGAGGTCTCCGGGCTTCAAAAGAACAACTCACATTGGTAGCCCCTGCTGCAACGCAGGACCTTGGCTGGGTCCTCCACAGCTCCTTGCTGCTGAGTGTCAGCTTGGGAGTGATCCAGGGCATGGCTGTGACTAAACCATCTCCAAGAAACCAGTTACTCTGCAGGTTTGGGTTGCCACTACTGCCAATTCCAGCTGGGTGCTGGCCATGTGTTGGCAGCAAGCCTCTGGGAAAGTATGACCTCTTGTTTCCTGTATTCTGTGCAGGCCCCTCTCAGGAGCTGGTTTTTGGCATCTGCACTGGAGCTAGTGCAGAGCTATGAAGCAGTAGCTGCGTCATGGGGAGATTGATTCATTAGCCTCCGTTCCACCCAGGTGATTTAGTGGCAAGCTGGCTACCCCTGCCTGCTTGGCCTCTCCCCTCTTCTCTAGGCAAAATACGGTGCCAGCATTTGTCCCAGCATTTTCCCCTTGGCTGTCAATACCATGTGTTTAAAATGCTGAAAACAGGACTCAAGTCTAACCATCATCCTTTCCCCTCACACCTACCCCTCACCCCTTCTAACCATCACTATCAGAGGTATGCCACGTTTCAGAGAACCCAACCAGAGAAGCCCAGCAGAAAATAAAGGTGATCTGTTGAGGTGCACAGCCCTTGACACATCAAATTCTTCCACTGTACTTAAAATGGTATCGACACACTTCTAGAACATGACATTTTTACATAAAATTGGATATGATCTGCCTAATGCTTTTCTTTACTGCTCCAAATCTAGTTCAGTTACACAGTCTGAAGCGCTTCCTCTCTATTTGTCTTTTACTTCTTCTTTACATAACATTGTTGCTGTTAGGTGCCATCGAGTTGATTTTGACTCACAGTGACCCCATGTGATAGAGCAGAACTGTCCCATAGGGTTTTCTAAGCTGTAATCATTATAGGAGTAGATCGCCATGTCTTTCTCCCACAGAAACACTGGATGGGTTCAAACTTCCAACCTTTGGTTCACAGCTGAGTGCTTAACTGTTGCATCATTAGAGCTCCTTATATAATACATATATAATACATTCATTTAAATGGAAATTCATCATATATTTTATCTTCACTACAGGGAGGCAGAATATCACAGTGATTAAAGTTCAGGTGATGGAGTTTGACTGCCTGGGTTGGATCCCAGACTCACCACTTACTAACTGGGTGACGTGCAGCAAGTTACATAACCTCTCCATGCCTAGTTGCCTTATCTATAAAATGGGATTAAATGGGGTTTTTATGAAATGTAAATGAGATTAAACAAACTCCAGTTCCTACTCATGGCAATCCCGTGTGTGCAGAGTAGAATTGCTCTCCACAGGGTTTTCATGGCTATGACCTTTTGGGAGCAGATTGCCAAGCCTTTCTTCCAAGGTGCTTCTGGGGGGGTTCGAACCACCAACTTTTCAGTTAGTAGCCATGCATTTAACCATTTTCGAATGTTGTTGTTGTTGTTAGGTGCTATTGAGTCGGTTCCGACTTGTAGCAACCCTATGCACAACAGAAGGAAATACTGCCCAGTCCTGCGCCATCCTCATAATCACTGTTATGCTTAAGCCCATTGTTGCAGCCACTGTGTCAATCCATCTCATTGAGGGTCTTCCTCTTTTTCGCTGACCCTCTACTTTACCAAGCATGATGTCCTTCTCAGGGACTGATCCCTCTTGATAACTTGTCCAAAGTATGTGAGATGTAGTTTCGTCATCCTCGCTTCTAAGGAGCATCCTGGTTGCACTTCTTCTGAGACAGATTCGTTTGTTGTTTTGGCAGTCCGTGGTATATTCAATATTATTTGGCAACACCACAATTCAAAGGCAACGATTCTTCTTCAGTCTTCCTTATTCATCATCCAGCTTTTGCGTGAATATGAGGCTATTGAAAATACCATGGCTTGGGTCAGGCACACCTTAGTCTTCAAGGTGCCACCTTTGCTTTTCAACACTTTAAAGAGGTCTTTTGCAGCAGATTTGCCCAACGCGATGCATCTTTTGATTTCTTGGCCGCTGCTTCCATGGGTGTTGATTGTGGATCCAAGTAAAATGAAATCCTTGACAACTTCACTCTTTTCTCTGCTTGTCATGATAGTACATGTAAAATTCTTAGGGGAACACCTAAAACATAAGAAGTCCTCAGTGAGTGTTTGCTGGGAAAATTTTTATTCCCAAATCCTCTGGTCAGTTACTTATACTCTGTTAATTCTTTAGTTTTACTGGTTACAAACGTAATAGGCATTTAGTTGTTTCATTAATCAAACTTTTCTTTTTTAGTGTTGTAGTTTAAGTGAAAGTTTACAATTCAAATTAGCCTCTCATACAAAAATTTATACATACATTGTTATGTGACCCTAACTGCTCTGCCTATACTGTGACAGCACACTCCTCCTTTCCACCCCTGATTTCCCATGTCCATTCAACCAGCTCCTAACCCTCTCTGCCATCTCATCTCACCTCCGGACAGAAGCTGCCCATTTAGTCTCATGTATTTACTTGAGCTAAGAAGCACACACTTAACAAGTATCGTTTTATGTCTCACAGTCCAGTCCAATCTTTGTCTGAAGAGTTGGCCTCGGGAATTGTTTTAGTTCTGGATTGACAGAGAGTCCAGGGGCCATGCTTTCTGGGGTTCCTCCAGTCTCAGACCATTAAATCTGGTCTTCTTACTATAATTTGAGTTCTGTACCCCACCTTTCTCCTGCTCCATCAGGGACTGTCTAGTCATTTATCAAACATTTTAAAGGAAAAGTTAAGTATTGTAATTTATGATGATGATAAAGATAATACTAAGTAGTAGGGGTTAATATAGCGTTTATTGTTTTCTGCATGCCAGGCTCTATGCTCAGCTATTTACACACATTATCCCACTTAGTTCTCATAATTAATGGCTTCCAAGGGCTGAACATAGACTAGTGCATGTGCAAGACTAAAGTTTTCCCCAGTCAAAAATAAGGGCAATAAAAAGCATTTTCCTTTAAAAGTACTCTTTTAAAGGAATTTATCTTTCCTACTTTTTTGCTGTTAAAATAGTCTTTCTTTTATGGTGATAGTAGATGATTGTTTATTTTTTGGAACATTCTTACTTGGAAAAATTAAAGGTGGAAGCCCTATGTTAGTCACTAGGCTTTGTTTCTTGTCTGTTAAATCCAAAAGCCTAAAATGTGTTTCTCACCACATCTCTGAGGGATAGATGTTATTCCCATTAGACAGATGAGGAGCCAAGGGTCAGAGAGGTTACATAACTTACCTAATGTCACACAGCTAGCAAAAGGCAGAGCCCGGGTGCCTCCTTGATAATAACATTTATTGAGTACCTATTGTATGCGGAAGACATGTCCCATTTCTTCCTTACTGCTGCCCTGGGAGGGAAGTGTGAGTCTCCATTTTACAGAATAATGGGTCTTGGGAAGGACAAGTGTTTGCCAAGGTCCTGTGGTCTGAAAATATGAGAGCAGGATTGGAATATGTAGCTCTCTGATTCCTACCTGTTCTCCTTGCACCTACCATGGGCCAGTCTCCCTGACAGAAACTAGGCTTATTGCAGATACATAAGAAACTTGCTCTGGCCCCAAGGGGTTCACAGTCTCATCAAAGAGATGCTCAAGCAACTTCTCTAGAAGCCATGACCAGCACTGTGCTGAGGTGTGTCTGAGGTGCTCTGAGAGCACCAAGGAGCAAGGGTTAATTCTGCCACCTTTGCAAACATTTCTGACAACATGGTAGTATCTCACTATAATGTTATTTTTTTAAAGAACTCCACATGAAACTTAGGGTTTAATATGACTACTTTTTATGAACACTTGACAGGAAAATCTTCTCCACTAATGACATTTCTCTTGTATTATAATGTGATGGTTAACTGATTAGTTGATTTGGTGAGAATTTTCTAGGATTTTTTTTTTTTTGTAGGCCAACATGATTTAATTTTAAGATTGAGAGAGATTTTTAATTAAAAAATAAAAAAACATATCAGTTACCAGTTGCCATTGAGTTGCCTCTGACTCACAGCCGCCACCACATGTGTGCAGAGTAGAACTCCTCCATAGGGTTTTCTAGGTTGTGACCTTTTGGAAGTAGATCACCAGGCCTTTTTCCCAAGGCACCTCTGTGTAGGTGCAAACCACCAACCTTTGGATTAGTAGTTAAGCACATAACCATTTGCACAGCCCACTGTAAATCCTATAGCTTCTATTGTATCCTAAGTGACAAAACATTTCTCTTTGTGCCTTTAATTGTGCCAGTTTGGTACTCTGGCAAAACACTAGAAAGAACTTTATTCCATTCCCCTCCTTCAGCCCCAGCTCCACATTCAGATTTTTTTTTTTCCTAAATCTCCTTTTTATTTCTTTTATGATCCATGGGTTATTTAGAATATGTGGTTTGTTTGTTTTTTTTAGTTGTTGTTAGGTGCCATCAAGTCGGTTCCGACTCATAGCAACCCTATGTACAACAGAACAAAACACTGCCAAGTCCTGTACCATCCTCACAGTCTTTGCTGTGCTTGAGCCCGTTGTTGCAGCCACTGAGTCAATCCATCTCACTGAGGGTCTTCCTCTTTTTTGCTGACCCTTCACTTTACCAAGCATGGTGTTCTTCTCCAGTGACTGGTCCTTCCTGATAATATGTCCAAAGTATGTGAGACGAAGTCTTGCCATCCTTGCTTCTAAGGAGCGTTCTGGCTGTACTTCTTCCAAGACAGATTTGTTCGTTCTTCTGCAGTCCATGGTATATTCAATACTTTTTGCCAACACCATAATTCAAAGGCATCAATTCTTCCTCGGTCTTCCTTATTCATTGTCCAGCTTTTGCACGCATATGAGGTGACTGAAAATTCCATGGCTTGGGTCAGGTACACCTTCGTTCTGAAAGTCACATCCTTGCTTTTTAACACTTTAAAGAGGTCTTTTGCAGCAGATTTGCCCAACGCCATATGGTGTCTGATTTATTTATTTATTGTAATTCAGGTGAAGGCTTACAGAGCAAATAGTTTCTCATGAAACAGAGGTACACATGTTGTTTTATGACATTGGTTAACAACCCCACAACATATCAACCCTCTAACCTCTCAACCTCTTTTTTTTTTTTGGGTGAAAATACACATAGCCAAAGATACACCATTTCAAAAATTTCTACATGCACAGTTCAGTGACATCGACTACGCTCTTCGAATTGTGCTGTTATTCTCATTTAAGATGAAGGCTTACAGAACAAAATAGTTTCTCATTTAACAGTTACTATAAATGTTGCCCTGTGACAATGGTTAACAATCTCACAACACATCAACAATATCCTTACTCAACCTTGGGTTCCCTATCACCAGCTTCCTTGGTGAAGATACGTCCGAGGTTCACTGTTCAGCCTGGGAGTGGACAGCCCCATAAAACCAAATGAGACTAATGAGGTACAGGAGTCCAGTGACAAGGGCCAGAAAGCAGAAGGGGACAAGGAAGCTGGTGGTAGGGAACACATTCAGATTTTTATCTGAAAGTTTGTAAATAATAAAATAGCAGAGTATACAAATGCAACAGCAGATGAAGGTTAAATTATATCAGGGCCCAATTAAAAAACGAAACAAAAAAACATGAAGGCCAAATTTCACTTTAAGCCCTAAAACAAGTAGCAAAAGAAATATCTCCAGACCAAACCCTTCTCTCCAGTTTTCACTGTGGAGGCTGAGTCAGACGAGTTGATAATAGGAAATTCCCACTGACGTCAGGGCACATTCAGAGAATAGGCTATTAAAGCTGCAGTCAGGCAGACAGCCCTTGCAGCAAAGTCATGCCCTTGGACCTTGCCTTTGAGGGTTAATGTATGACCATGCTTTCAAAAGTGTAGGCAGCCAGCTGGCATCCAACATAGGATATCAGGACTTGCCAAGTCCTAACTTTGGAGAGCAATATGTCTCCTGGCCTAACAGGGTATATGCCTCTGCAATCCACAGTGTCCTTGAATAGTGTTCACTCAAAGTAAATGATTCGCTGACTCAGGACTTAGAGGCTAGGCTTGCATCATCCATTTCCCCGGAGTCCGTTCATTCTTTAACAAGTATTTATTGAGGACTTGCTATAAGCAAAGTACAGGTACATGGAAAAGAAAACACAGAACATGGTCCAAGCCTGCATGAAGCTTAGAGTCTAGTTGAGAGCCAGACATTAATCAGTCAAATCCATTCTGCTCCTGAATGTACAATGCTGAATAGGGATAATAGATTTAGGAGGGAAAGCAGAGTCTTTATGAGTGAATAATAAAGGAACTTGACTGGGATTGAGCAGTTAGGAGTCAGAAGGATGAGAAAGATAATTTCCAGGCAGAGGCTGGAACACAGGAGAGAAGGCATTGTAGATGGATGGCAGTGGCGGGGCCAGGGGGAGGCAACATGAGGAGAGTTGAGCTGGAGAGCTGAGCAGGGCCAGACCAGGCAGGACCTTCAGGGACTAGATGAAGATTTGATCTTTATGCAAAGAATAACAGAAGCTTTTGAAGGGGTCTAAGCAGGGAATGGAAACCCTGGTGGCGTGGTGGTTAAGTGCTACGGCTGCTAACCAAGAGGTCACCAGTTCAAATCCACCAGGCGCTCCTTGGAAACTCTATGGGGCAGTTCTACTCTGTCCTGTAGGGTCGCTATGAGTCTGCAACGGGTTTGGTTTGGTTTGGTTGCTTTTTAAACAGGGAGTGGGGCAGTGGCAGTGGTAGAATTATCACCTTCCATACAGGAGATCCAGGTTTGATTCCCAGCCGATATACCTCATACACAGCCATGACCCATTTATCGATGGAGGCTTGAATGTTGCTGTGATGCTGAATAGGTTTCAGCAGAGCTGCCAGACTAGGATGGACTAGGAAGAAAGGCCTGGCTATCTACTTCAGAAAATCAACCAGTGAAAACTCTGTGGAGCACAATGATCCAATCTCTAACTGATCATGGGGATGGTTCAGGACCGGGCAGCATTTCATTACGTTGTGCATGGGGTCACCGTGAGTCAGGGGCCAACTCAATGACAGCTAATGATAACTAGAGGATGATATGATCAGACATGGTTTTTGGAAAGATGGCTTAACAGCTGTGTAGAGAAAGAAGGGGGCAGGGGAGATTTTCAGATAGTATGTAGGAAGAGTAATTGGGAGACTATTGTGGTGGTCCTGCCAAGACATGGTGGTAGCTTGATCTGGAATGGTGGCATTGAAGATGAAGAGAAGAAAAGAGTTATTAAAGGAAGCTAAACGTGACAAGGTTGAAGATGGATTGGGTATGAGCATGAGGGACAAGGAAGTATTAAGGACGGTGCCTAGGTGTCTAGCTTTTGGACCTGGGTGGACGCTGATGCCATTTAGTGAGATGAGGGTCCTACAAGAGAACCAGATGATGAGTAGGAAGGTCATGATTCAGGCTCAGCTACAGGAAGTTCACAGTGTCATTGAGTCATTGAGTTAGTCCAGTTGAGATTACTCTCTGAACATGGAACTCAGAGAGGGCAGGGCTGGATATACAAACTTGGAAGTCATTATTAGTAATGGATGTTTAAGATGTGAATGAAATCCTGTAGGCCAGGAGACAATACAGTGTTAAAAAAGAAGAGGGCTTTGTGTGTCTTTAGGAACTCCACCACATGGCTTGGTAGAGGAAAATGGGCTTAAAAGAAGCCTGAGAAAAAGCAGTCAGCAGAAGTGGATTTGCTGGGAAATAATTCTCCCCCTTGCATGGGCCTCATGTAAGGTCTTTTATTCATAATTTCGTATTCTTTTAAGGATGGCTCCCCAAACTGAAAATGCTTCAGGCACCACAGAATCTGGTTGCACCCCTAGCATTCTTAGAGGTAGGAGGAAACTTAGAAAAACAGGGAAACACAAGACCAACAGAAGATAATGTTTCATATACAAGGGACTGGTTCAAAATATCAAAGGCTGCTGAGCAAGTAAGTAAGATGATGTTGAGAATGTAGACCTGACAGGACTTAAAAGCTGCCAGATATTTAGCAGGAAAGGATGTGAGGGAGAGTTGAGGGATCCCTGGTCCCAAGTTTGCAGTTTTGGAGACAGAAGGATGATGGTGCTGAGAGAGGAATTCAGGAAGAAGAGCAGGATTGGTTTAGCCCTGTCTCAGGGCTATACAGAACTCCCTCCTGAACATTGCGATCAACCATCAAGATCCTACCAGGCTTCACCTTCTTTTTTGAAGTGAAACATCACGTTTTCCTTCCACCATTTTGGTTACTTTCCTCTGATCAAGCTCACATTCACAAGCTGAAGGTTCTTGTCCAGCTGTAGTCCAAGCAGCCCAGAGAAACGCACCCCATCACTTGACTTCCTCATTCTAGAGACTCCATCCTGGTGGTTCTCTGATGGAGTTTCCTTTGATAGCCATTTCCTGTTCATATTCTGTGACTAAGTCACATCTCCCCCATCCTACATTTGTGCCTTTGGATTTTCTTTCTCTTAACTCAAATTCAGTGCCTTATGTTTGTCCTTGTTAAATTTCAAATTAGTAGATTTCATCCACCTCTATGGCTTATTAAAGTTGTTTTTCAACCCTGATTCTTAATGTATCGTCTCTTCGGAGCTATCTCTCCTATATTGTGGCGTGGGCTCCTATACCACAGCCAAAAGAAGGAAGGCTAATGATGGAATGTCATGTATTGTGTCAGGGAAATTATCAGAATCATGACCACATTATATAACATCTCTGCTTAGATAAAGCTGGATCACACCTAATTGAACATTCATGCATGCATGCATTCTTTAACTCATTCATCTAAATTAGAGTTAGTGTCAACCTGGATAAATCTAAAAATGTAATGTTGAGCCAAAACAAAAATCAAATTGCAGAATATGTGTAGTATTATAGCATTTGTATAAGGTTTAAAAATAGGTAAAACAATACCATGAATTGTTTATGAATTACACAGCATAAAAATATGCAAATAAAAGACAAACACCAAATTTAGGAGAGTGATTGCTTTTGAAATGGAGAAAAGGAAATGGCATTGGGAAGAGGTACCCAGGAGGCTTCAATTGCATCTGTAAATGTTTTATTTATTTTTTAAAAAAATCTAAAGCAAATAGAGAAAAATGTCAAGATTTCACAAGAATGGGTACCTTAGAGTTTATTATTCCCATATAATTTTCTGGATGCTTAAAATATTTCTTTTTTTAGGCTCACAATCTAGTGGGGGAATAGTAAGTGATAAAAGAGAGGCATTAATAAAAGGATAAGACAGTATAGCAGAGGAAAAAAGTAATTCTAACAGGAGACTTTATGTTGCTAACTTAAACGTCAATAGAAATATGGCCAATGTATGCGACTTGTTCTTTTAATTTAATAAACATTTATGTAGCCCCATCATGTTAGTTGCTATACTAGGTATGACTATGAAAGAGTCTGTAACATCAAATCATAAGCAAGCTGGAAAGGAAAACAGATTTAACAGACACACTGAAGTTAAAACCAACAAATGCTATATTAAAGATGCTGATACACTGTGAGTCTGATACACTATATCTGCCTGGGTAAGTGGGGAAAAGCTTCACAGAGGAGGAACTATCTGACTAGGCCTTAAGAAATAAATAAAAAGAGAAAGAGGAAATTTGGCTATCCAGTATCCCAGTACCATTTGTTGCGAAGACTATTCTTCCCCCATTGGATCATGTTGGCACCCTTGTCAAAAATCAGTTGACCATAGACACATGGTTTTATTTCTGAACTCTTAATTCTGTTACATTGATCCATTTGTCTATCCTTGTGCCAGCCACTAACACACTGTCTTGATTACTGTTGCTTTGTAGTAGGTTTTGAAATCAAAAAGTATGAGCCCTCCTACTTTGTTCTTCTTTTTTGAGGTTGTTTTGGCTGTTCTGGGTCCTTTGCAATTCCATTTAATTTTAGAATAAGTTTGTCAATTTCTAGAAAAATGTGAGCTGGGATTGTGGTAGAGATTACCTTGAATCTGTAAATCAATTTGAGGAGTATTGCCATCTTAATAATATTAAGTCTTCTGATCCAAGAACTCAGGATGTTTTTCCATTTATTTTGTTGTTGCTGTTAGTTGCCTTTGAGTTGATTCTGACTCATAGTGACCTCAAGTTTTCCGAGAAGTACTGCTCCATGGGGTTTTCAAGGCTGTGACCTTTCAGAAGCAGATCGCCAGGCCTTACTTCCAAGGCACCTCTGGGTGGGTTTGAACTACCAACCTTTCAGTTAGTGGTCCAGTGCTTAGTCATTTGTGCCACCCAAAGAACTGTTCCATTTATTTAAGTCTTCTTTAATTTCTTTCAGCAATGTTTTATAGTCTTCTCCATGGTTAAATGTATTCCTAAGTGTTTTACTCTTTCAGAAGCTATTGTCAATAGAAGTGCTTTCTTAATCTCATTTTTTAATTGTTAATTGCAATTGATTTTTGTATAGGGATTTTGTATCCTGCAACCTTTCTGAACTTGTTTACTAGTTCTAATTTTTTTTTAATGGATTCTTTTGGGTTTTCTATATACAACATCAAGTCATCTGCAAATTGAGATAGGTTTACTTCTTTCTTTCCTGTGTGGATGCCTTTTATTTCTTCTTCTTGCCTAATTTCCCTGTCTAAAACTTCTAGTACAATGCTGACTAGAAATGGTGAGAGCAAACACCCTTGTCTTGTTCCTGATCTTAGGAGGAAAATATCCTCACCGTGATTTTGATTTTCATTTAGCTGATGACTAATAATGTTGAGCATCTTTTCATGGGCTTGCCCATTTGTATATATTCTTTTTAAAAGGGTCTGTTCAATCTTTTAAGTTGTAAGAGGTCTTTACTTATCTTAGGAGACTGGGAAGATAAAAAGGCATTAACTGAGGTAGGGAGCAGTAGAGAAAGAGTAAAGGAGCCCTGATGGTACAGTGGGTAAGCAGACAGCTGCTAACTGAAAGGCCAGTGGTTTGAACCCACCAGCCGTTCCATGGGAGAAAAATGTGGCAGTCTGCTTCTGTAAAGGGTTACAGCCTTGGGCAAGGTTGTGGAAGCTTCATAGACACATCCAAACTCCCTGAGGGACCGAATTACCAGGCTGAGGGCCGGACACCATGGACGCGGGGACATCTAGCTCAACTGGCATAACACAGTTTATAAAGCAAATGTTCTACATCCTACTTTGGTGAGTAACATCTGGGGTCTTAAAAGCTTGTGAGCGGCCATCTAGATATCCACTGGTCCCACCTCGTCTGGAGCAAGGAAGAATGAAGAAAACCAAAAACACAAGGGAGAGATTAGTCAAAAGGACTAATGGACCACAACTACCATGGCCTCCACCAGACTGAGTCCAGCACAACTAGATGGTGCCTGGCTACCACCACTGACTGCTCTGACAGAAATCACAAGAAAGGGTCCTGGACAGAGCTGAAGAAAAATGGAAAACAAAATTCTAACTCACAAAAAAAGACTAGACTTACTGCTCTGACAGAGACTGGAGAAACCCCAAGAGCATGGCCCCGGGACACCCTTTTACTCAGTAAAGAAGTCACTCCTGAGAGTCACCCTTTAGCCAAAGATCAGACAGGCCCATAAAACAAAATGAGACTAAACAGGCACACCGTCCCAAAGGCAAGGATAAGAAGGCAGGGGGGGACAGAAAAGCTAGTAATAGGGAAACCAAGGTCGAGAAGAGGAGAGTGTTGACATGTCGTGGGGTTGGCAACCAATGTCACAAAACAATATATGTATTAATTGTTTAATAAGAAACTAATTTTCTCTGTAAACCTTCATCTAAAGTATAATTTAAAAAAGAAAAAGAAAAGATTAAAGCCTTGGAAACCCTATGGGACACTTCTACTCTGTTCTATAAAGTCACTGAGTTGGAATCGACTCGACAGCAATAATTTGGTTTTTTAATAGAGAAGAACAGTTTTAAAGGGGTAACGAGCAACACAAGAACGCCAGGCTCAGTTTTGAACAACTTGTGTCTGAAGCACATACAAGACATTTAGGTGAAAATGGAAGGAGAAAGCTGGAAATAGTCCTCTTGAGCCCAAGGTAGAGTGATTGACAAACAGGTTGAGTTTCAAGAAGCAGAGGCCCACCTAACATTGTCAAATGCCACAAAAAGGTCAAATAAAATAGACTGAAAAAATGGATGGTTGGATTTCAGCCGTGGTTTTTAAGCTGTGGGTGATAACCTGTTAGAAATCAATTTAGTGAAGTTTGACCAGCATTTAAAAAAGAAAAGACAGAGAATAGAAAAGGTATTAAGGTTAAGTGTAGTTTCAGAAAACTTCTTTTGCTATATATGTGCGTTATGTACTGTGTCACAGTGTAAAATGTATCTTTTATTCTGGCTTATGGTAAAACAAAACTGTGAAAGAAGAAAGGAGCTCACTGCTGTCCTCCCCAGTGTTAATATCTTGATATAAAGCAGCGACTAAGAATATGGACTCATTCAGATCTAGGTTCAAGCCCCAGCCCCTTTCTCTTCATTAGCTGTATGATCTTGAATAAGTTATGGCAACTCTCTAATTCTCATTTGCTTACCTATAGATTGGGAATCACGATACTATTTACCTCAAAGGGCTGTTGACACAGACCCCTTTGTGCACACTGGAACCCAGTGCATCTCCCTAAGGACAGAAACAGCCTGATGTGGGGTGAAGTGATGGGCTTGGCAGAGTAAACGAAGTTTGGGCTGAATTTCAACCCCTGGTCCCTCTGCCAGGCTGCCCAGGGTAAGAGCAACCTGCACAAACTTCTGCCCTGTGAAGATTAAATGGGATTTTGTTTGTAAACTGCTCTGCACAAGGTCTGGAATATGGTGAGTTCTGCATAACTATTGGCTGTTGTTGATACTAATTGTTGCTCTTGCAGAGCAGAAGCCAGGTCGCCTTAGATTAAGCAAGTGGAGAGAGTGCGTAATGGTTACCCTTACAAAGTTTGGTTGGGAGCACAATGGACACTATGAGAAGAGCCAGGAAAGGTTTTCTTGAGAATAGGGATGCTTGGAGGAAGAAAGGAGCCGGGAGAAAGAAAAGTGACTGAAGAAGAGGGGACTACCTTCTGCACAGAAAACTTCCATCAGTTAAATTTCCGTGCAGTTCTGAAGGATTCTTAAGGGCCTGTGTTACCTGCTGAACAGTTCTCAGTGTCAACGCAGGACAAACTCTGTTAAAAGAACCCTGAAGCAGTGGGGTGGGCATGGGTGGGTTCTTCTTCCCCACATTAGATGTGGAGCTTATAGTGTTGCTACTCCTAAGGAAGAGAGGAATAATCGGGCAGATAATTAATAATAATCCCCCATGACTGCTTCTCTGATAAGTACTTGGCTAGAGCCCCAGGAGCTTGGAAACTAAAGAGTTAGCTCTTTATTATAAAGTGATTTCTCAGTGAATGGCACTATTGGTATTAATAATTAATTTACTATTATGTACACTACTGAGTGGAGCAACAATGTGTATAATGCAGAACACGGGATGATTTTTAAAAATGCTTTACTTTGCATTATAGGTATTTATCTATGAGTTGGAACCAACTCAAAGGCAATGAATTTGTTGTTTGTTTTTTTAACAGGTTTTTCAATATATTTAGTTTCTTGACTATGTCTGTCTTAGGATAATTTGAAAATCATTTTGCATTCCTGGAAGCAGCCATCCTTCTCCTGGCTGCTTTCCTCCCCTAAACATGCCCATCTCTCCCCACCCCAAGAAATCCTGGTCTTAGACTAAACACTGTTTTTTGTTCTATTTTGTTTTAAAATCTATAAATAAAATCATTGAGAGCAGAATATATTAGAATGATTGTGCCAGTAATTAATAAGTCTCAGTCGAACCTGCCTTGAAACATTTTGGCAACATTCACTAGCCAACAGTAGTTAAATCCCCTTATTTATTAGTCAATGATTGAATAAATAATTTGTGAGGGCCATGTAGCAGGTGCAGGAGTTGCAGAAATAAGACATGATCATTGTTCTCAAGGAACCACCAATATAGTAGAAGAAACAGACACAGAAACAAATATTTGCATTCAAATATAATAACCAGTGACATAAAGGAAGAAGCAATAAGCTCAGCATGGGGTTGAGGCCTCCAATGAAGACATGCATGAGAGTCGTCTAGAAATACTGCCTTCTGTAGCCTTAAGATGTTTTATTTATGTATGTAGATCCAACCCAATCAGAGATTATGATTCACTTATCTTCAGTGCACCTCAGACTCTCTCTGTTAAACTATTACTGATATTTTTATTATTTTATTATTACTTTTGCTACATTATTATTATTGCTTTGATTGACACATCCCAGCATCTTTCCATCAACCTAAAGGAATTACGTCAACTAAAAAGGTTAACTGCTTATGTTGTCCTAGCAAATGGCTCAGCCTCAAAGTTCATAACTGGGATTGTTTTACTATCTGCAAAAAGACTTTGAGAACACCAGACTTCAGTATAGGCCTAGGCACACTCACCTGTGGGACTGTAGACGTCATGCATGGAGTATGGCATGTGTACTGGGCTGATTAAATGCCTCTCTCTGTCCCTGACATACCTGCTGAGTAGTATAATCCAGCCACTCTAGGTCCAGAGCACTATTAAGGCACTGGAGCTTAAGATACTGGTAGGGTGATAAGCAAGTATAGCTTTTACCTTTTCCAGGCCTCTAGGTAGATATCAAGGAGCCCTAGTGGTGCTATGGTTAAGCGCTCAGTTGCTAACCAAAAGGTGGGCAGTTCAAATCCACCCAGTGGCGACACAGGGGAAAAGACCTGATGATGAGCTCCCATAAACATTACAGCCTAGGCAACCCTGTGAGGAAACTCTGTTACATAGAGTTGTTATGAGCTGGAAATCGACTCAATGGCACACAACAATAAGGTTCAGTGTTTTACATGCCTTTTCCCGCTAGCTGGGGATACGTTTCTGGAACACTATCTTAGCAGAAGAGTAAAGAGGGAAAAACTGATTGAATTCTAGGGTTGAAATGGACCCTAAAGTTCATCTCAATTCATCTCACTTATTCATTCATTTACTCATTCATCGATATTTAGTGAGTGCTTACTGTATGCCAGGCACTGTGCTAGGTGCTAGGAACAAAATATGCCATATAGATTGACTGATCTATAGATTTTCTAGTCTATTAGGGGAGAGAGACAGGAAACAAGTAAACAGATAAACAAGTCAATAACAGGTCTGAAATCAATGCGGGGGGTGGGGTGGGAGGCAGCAGGCACTTTAGATAAGGTGGTAATGCCAATTACAGCCGGGAGATTCAGGCCAGACATCACCAGACTAGAGTTGGGGACTTTGGCTGGAGGAGTAAGGAGACTGTAAAAAGGGGAGTGTAGCTAACCTATGACAGTTCTATAAGAAGATTCAAAAAGGAGGCTGAGCCTGGAGAAAGGTACGATGTAGCTTTCATTAGTCACAGAATTTTAGAGGTTATCTAGCCCAGGATCACCTATATTGGATACTTATTAAAATGCAGATTCCTGGGTCTCATGCCCCACTCTAACTGAATTAGACTTTATGGGGCAAGAGGGCAGAAATCTAGATTTTTAAATAAGCACCCCCCTCCTCCAAAAACTAATAGCAATGAATATTCTTATCCACACTGAGGTGTAAGAAATACTAGGATCAAGACCAGCTTGCTCTCTGAACTGAGGTCCAGAGAAGTAAAGCAACGTAGGGGGCGGGACCCTGAAGCCAGGCCTCCTGACATCAAGCTCTGATGCTCTTCCCATTGCCCCAGCAGGTGCCTGGGAAGTGTGCTGCTGGGGGTCAGATCTAGACTCAGGGCAGAGACTGCCCAGCAACATGGGTTAGGGAGTTGGGAGTAGTAGCTCCAATAATCTCTCTTCTGGAACTGAGATTGAGGGTGTGTGGGTGTGGTGGGTAGTGGAGATGAACAGAAAGCAGGGTGAGGAACTCCCTGTCTCTTCACAGTGCCTGGACTATGCCCTTTGCTAATGCTGCCCAGTCCCGTGGACTCTTAATAATTTTGTAATGAGGTTCCATTATAGCCTCCAAACTCCTCTTGCTGTAGATGAAGTCTGTTTCTTATTTTCTCTGCCAGGCAAAGAAAAAAATAATTGGCCCCTGTTTTTTATAATAACCCTTCATAAAATTAAATGTATTGACTGATAAACTTTCATTTATTATTCCTTGAAGAAACAAGCAACTTTCTTTAACCTTTTTTGCAAAGTCCCTTTTATCAATTTGGTTGCCTTTATAGTTTTTCAAATGCTTCCTATGTAATAGGGCCCAAACTAGCCATAACAGAAACTTAATGGATAATTATTAAATGAATACATGAAAAAAATAAAGAAATGATTCTCCTTTTGTTCCCTTCCTCCTACTAAGCTATGAGTTCCTGTGATTTTAAAAAAAAAAAAAATCTATAAGAACAAAAAAAGAACTCATGCATTTACTCACAAGAAAATCGGTCACAAAATGTTTGCTTATGAGAGATGTAGATTCATTGTGTCGGTCTTAACACGTAATTACCAGCTTGCACTGACCTGGTCTCTCATGGCCTGATTTAGTTCTTAGATGCCATGTCCATTTTTTATCTTCTGATTGGCTTGCCATTTACCTCAGTTTTGTTTTTATCACCTTTGATTATAATGCACGTTTTCCTTTTAAGTAATGAGAAGTTGTTGTCACGGAAAATCTCAGTTCTGCTATTTACTTAGATGCAGCAGGGGCTCACGGCCAGGGAGGAAGGGATCATCGGCAAAATGAATAGATTTCAGGCACGTTAAAGTAGCTGTGTAAATAATCAAGGGCCTACATGAGACCAGACTAGACCTATACTTAGTAACTCACCAAAACAGAATTGGATCCTGTCACTCTCATGCTCAAATGTGTGTGTATACACACATACACATACATACATGTAGAGTTTAACATGGAGCTTAGCACAGATGAGACTTAAATACATGGTAGCAGTTATTCCTGAGGAGGAGGAGGATGATGATAAGGAGGAAGAGGAAGAGAAGAAGAGAGGGAGGGAAGAAGGAGAAGGAGGAGAAAAAGAAGGGGAAGGAAGAGACCATTTTCCAGGCAGCCAGAGCATGCTTTCAAGGATAATGGAAGGATGTACTAATGGGCATGTCTGTAAGGGAGAAAACGCTCGATTGGGGGCATATTTTCATGGGCCCTGAGCTGTATGGGACTAGACAGGTGCACCTAGCACTTAAAATATTTTATATATGTATTTTATATGTGTGTGTGTGTGTATTTATTTATATTTAGTGAATTAATGAATGAATAAATAACATACTAAAATATTGTCTGAGAACATGTTTTTCTAATGCCTTACAGATAGTAAGTGCTCAATAAATGTGAAAATGAAATTATGCTCTTAGAGGAAGTTGTTGTTGTTGTTGTTAGGTGCTGTCGAGTCGGTTCCGACTCATAGCGGCCCTATGCACAACAGGAGAAAACTCTGCTGGGTTCTGTGCCATCCTCACAGTTGTTACTATTCTCGAGCCCATTGTTGCAGCCACTGTGTCAGTTCTTCTCATTGAGGGTCTTCCTCTTTTTTGCTGACCCTCTACCAAGCATGATGTCCTTCTCCAGGGACCAATACCTCCTGATAATATATCCGAAGTATGTTAAGACGTAGTCTCGCCATCCTTGCTTCTAGGGAGCGTTCTGGTTGTACTTCTTCCAAGACAGATTTGTTTGTTCTTTTGGCAGTCCATGATACATTCAATATTCTTTGCCAACACCACAATTCAAGGACGCCAATTCTTATTCAGTCTTCCTTATTCATTGCCCAGCTTTCACATGCATATAAGATGACTGAAAATACCATGGCTTGGGTCAGGCGCATTTTAGTCCTCAAGGTGACATCTGTGCTTTGCAACATTTTAAAGAGGTCTTTTGCAGCAGATTTGCCCAATGCAATGCATCTTTTGATTTCTTGACTGCTGCTCCTATGGGTGTTGATTGTGGATCCAAATAAAATGAAATCCTTGACAACCTCAATCTTTTCTCCATTTATCAAGATGTTACTTATTGGTCCAGTTCTGAGGATTCTTTTTTTTTTTTTTTTTTATTGTACTTCAGGTAGAGGTTTACAGAACAAATAGTTTCTCATTAAACAGTAGTACACATATTGTTTTATGACATTGGTTAACAACCCCACAATATTCCACACTCTCCCTTCTCAACGTTTTTCTTGGTGAAAATATACATAGCCAAAGATACACCACTTCAAAAATTTCTACATGCACAGTTCAGTGACATTGGCTACACTCTTCTGATTGTGCTGCTATTCTCACTTTAGATGAAGGTTTACAGATCAAAATAGTTTCTCATTAAACAGTTAGTACACTTGTTGCCCTATGACAATGGTTAACAACCTCACTACACGTCAACACTGTCCTTACTCAACCTTGGGTTCCCTATCACCAGCTTTCTTGTCCCCTTCTGCCTTCCAGCCCTTGTCCCTGGACTGGTGTGCCTCATTAGTCCCATTTGTTTTTATGGGGCTGTCCACTCCCCCGCTGAACTGTGAACCTTGGAAGTGACTTCACCACTGAGCTAAAAGGGTGTCTGAAGGCCATAATCTAGGGGTTTCTCCAGTCTCCTTTAGGCCAGTAAATCTGGTCTTTTTTTGTGAGTGTTAGAATTTTGTTCTACATCCTTCTTCAGCTCTGTCCAGAACCCTCTGTTGTGATCCCAGTCAGAGCAGTGAGTGGTGGTAGCCGGGCACCATCTAGCTGTACTGGACTCAGTCTAGTGGAGGCCTTGGAAGCCGTGATCCATTAGTCCTTTGGACTAATTTTTTCCTTGTATCCTGTTCTCTTCATTCTCCCTTGCCCCCAAAGGGATGAGACCAGTGGAGTATCTTAGATGGCTGCTCACAGGCTTTTAAGACCCCAGACGCTGCAGTTCTAAGGATTTTTGTTCTCTTTATGTTGAGGTGTAATCCATACTGAAGGCTCTGTGGTCTTTGATATTCATCAGTAAGTGCTTCAAGTCCTCTTCACTTTCAGCAAGCAAGGTTGTGTCATCTGCATAAGCAGGTTGTTAATGAGTCTTCCTCCAATCCTGATACCCCATTCTTCTTCATATAGTCCAGCTTCTCAGATTATTTGCTCAGCATACAGATTGAATAAATATGGTGAAAGATACAACCCTGATGCACACCTTTCCTGACTTTAAACCATGCAGTATCCCCTTGTTCTATTCGAACAACTGCCCCTTGATCCATGTACAGATTCCTCAAGAGCACAATTAAGTGTTCTGGAATTCCCATTCTCTGCAATGTTATCCATAATTTGCTATGATCCACACAGTCAGATGCCTTAGCATAGTCAGTAAAACACAGGTAAACATCTTTCTGGTATTCTCTGCTTTTAGCCAGGATCCATCTGACATCAGCAATGACATCCCTGGTTCCATGTCCTCTTCTAAATCTGGCTTGAGAATTTCTGGCAGTCCCCTGTCAATATACTGCTGCAGCTGCTTTTGAATGATCTTCAGCAAAATTTTGCTTGCATGTGATATTAATGATATTGTTTGATAATTCTGCATTCGGTTGTATCACCTTTCTTGGGAATAGGCATAAATATGGATTTCTTCCAGTCGATTGGCCAGGTAGCTGTCTTCCAAATTTCTTGGCATAGACAAGTGAGCACTTCCAGTGCTGCATCCGTTTGTTGAAACATCCAATTGGTATTCCATCAATTCCCGGAGCCTTATTTTTTGCCACTGCCTTCAGTGCTGCTTGGACTTCTTTCAGTACCATCAGTTCCTGATCATGTTACCTTCTGAAATGGTTGAACATCGACCGATTGTTTTTGGTGTAGTGACGCTGTGTATTCCTTCTATCTTCTTTTGATGCTTCCTGCGTCGTTTAATATTTTCCCCATAGACTCTTTGAGTATTGCAACTCAAGGCTTGAATTTTTTCTTCAGTTCTTTTAGCTTGAGAAATGCTGAGCATGTTCTTCCCTTTTGGTTTTCTATCTCCAGCTCTTTGCACATGTCATTATAACACTTTATTTTGTCTTCTCGAGCCCTCTTTGAAATCTTCTGTTCAGCTGTTTTACTTCATAATTTCTTCCTTTTGCTTTAGCTACTCGACATTCAAGAGCAAGTTTCAGAGTCTCTTCTGACATCCGTTTTGGTCTTTTCTTTCTCTCCTGTCTTTTAAATGACTTCTTGCTTTCTTCATGTATGATATCCTTGATGTCATTCCACAACTTGAGACCATCACAAGAATGCATCAAATCTATTCTTGAGATGGTCTCTAAATTCAGGTGGGATATGCTCAAGGTGGTACTTTGTCTTTCGTGGAGTTGTTCTAATTTTCTTCAGTTTCAACTTGAACTTGTGTATGAGTAATTGATGGTATAATCTGCAGTCAGCCCCTGGCCTTGTTCTGAGCTTTTGCATCATCTCTTTCCACAGATGTAGTCGATTTGATTCCTGTGTATTCCATCTGGCGAGGTCCATGTGTATAATCACTGTTTATGTCTGTGAAAAAAGGTATTTGCAAAGAAGAAGTTGTTGGTCTTGCAAAATTCAATTGTGCAATCTCTGGCATTGTTTCTATCACCAAGGCCATATTTTCCAACTACCATTCCAATCACCATTAATTATCAGTGCATTCTGATTGCATGTTTGATCAATTTCAGACTGAAGAAGTTGGTAAAATCTTCAGTTTCTTCATCTTTGGCCTTAGTGATTGGTATGTAAATTTGAATAACAGTCATATTAACTGGTCTTCCTTGTGGGCATCTGGATATTATCCTATCACTGACAGCATTGTACTCCAGGATGGATCTTGAAATGTTTTTTTTGATGATGAATGCAACGCCATTCCTCTTCAAGCTGTCATTCCTGACATAGTAGACCATATGATTGTCCAATTCAAAATGGCCAATACCAGTCCATTTCAGCTCACTGTTACCTAGGATATCAATCTTTATGCATTCCATTTCGTTTTTGACGATTTCCAATTTTCCCAGATTCATACTTGGTACATTCCATGTTCTGATTATTAATGGATGTTTGCAGCTGTTTCTTCTCATTTTGAGTCATGCCACATCAGCAAATGAAGGTCTCAGAAGCTTGACTCCATCCACATCATTAAGGTCAACTCTACTTTGAGGAGGCAGCTCTTCCGCATTCATATTTTGACGGCCTTCCAATCTGAGGGGCTTATCTTCTGGAACTATATCAGACAATGTTCCGCTGCTATTCATAAGGTTTTCACTGGCCAATTCTTTTCAGAAGTAGACTGCCGGGTCTTTCTTCCTAGTCTGTCTTAGTCTGGAAGCTAAGCTGAAACCTGCCTGCCACGGGTGGCCCTGCTGGTATTTGAATACTGGTGGCATGGCTTCCAGTATCACAGCAACACACAAGCCTGCACAGTATGACAAACTGACAGACGTGGGGGATTACAGGAAGGGTACCTCATAAAGGCAAAGAAGATCAAATTGCCAGTTTCACAATTTTGCTCAACCAAGGATGTAACTATAATTGTCCTTTGCTGTTCGTATAAGACTTAACTTCTCTAACATCCAATCATGTAAGAAAAGAAAAGAGAAGTACAAGCATATCAGAAAAAAATGGTACCATTGATTCATGTTATTTAAGACTAGTGCAAATTTGGATATGTATTATATACCCAAATTTTAAAGATTTTTGGAACTAATCAATAACAAAATTTTAATAAATTGTATAAATTGAATAGGCTTGGCATATCGTAAGGCTCAATAATGTCTGATAAATTAGCCAAACATAACTCTATGATATATGAAGCTGACCTTTAAAAGAGAGTTTTCAAGTAACCTTTGCTTAGGACATAGTTCAGTCTGGTCTCTGCACCTCTGGGTTGGTGCTTTATTTTGGTGCAGTTGAAGAGTTCATTTTATCCTGAGCCTGAGAAGTAGCTGGGTGAGAACTTGCATTCTTCTGTGGGTGGGCCTCATCCTCTTACTTTTATGTTTTCATCCTTTTCTTTCTTATTTCCCCCCTGTTCCTTTTTCCTTGTATTCTTTTGGATCTATACCATCGCCTCAATGTTTTTTCTCTGTTTATGTGCATAAGATCTGTACCAATGTCAAGGAGCACTCACTCACTTACAATTTAGCTTTTCATAAAGAAACTGCCTTGGATAATGTTTCAGTTCTCATGGTCACCCCAAAATTCTTCATTTCCCTTTCATCAGAGATACATTTCCCGAAGTTAGCACTTGGATCCTGAGAGTTACTAAACCTGTATAAGTGATTTAAGACTTGGAGACCAGGCCTTCTGAAACTCAGTATTTCCTTAATGTCTTAATATAGTAACACCTCAGCCACATCAAATTTTGCTGAATGGGTAAAAATAATGAACAAGCAAATGCTCAAAGGGAAAGAATAATCGAAATAAAAGAAAGGGAAAGTAGTGTTTTTCTGGCTTTGCTCCAAATGAAATATTCCTTATTAGTGAAATTTAAGTGTACCAGTAACATTGCCCCCCAAACATTTTAATATTTATTTAGATATTTTCCCACCCCAACATGAGTCCATTGGGCATAATTTAATCTTTATTTGATTATGCAAAGTCATATTTTTTCTGTATTTTGAGATAGAAATATGCTTGAGGATTATTGAAGCATTTCATCCCCTGTATCAGAGGCTCCTGGTTGGCAGGTATTCTGTTTGGATGTCTGCTATGTGGAGTTGACTCTGTCTCCTTCCTCACCGTTGGGCTGTTGTTGTTGTTGTTAGGTGCCGTTGAGTTGATTACAACTCATAGCGACTCCATGTGACAGAGTAGATCTGCCTTATAGAGTTTTCTTGACTGTAATCTTCACAGAAGCAGATCACCAGGTCTTCCTCCCACAGAGCCACTGGGTGGGTTCAAACAGCCAACCTTTTAGTTAGTAGCTGAGCTCTTAACCGTTTGCACCACCAGGGCTCTTTGTTGGGCTGTTAGCAATTGCTTTATTCTGCTGTCATATCTGCCACTACCAGCACCTGAATCTAACAAGATGCTTCTAATCACTAGTTGGCTATGAAACCAGCCATTCAAGCCAGATAAAATCGTGTCCAGTATAAATCAATCTTTAGTGAAGAAACTTGAAGCTTTTTTATAAGAGAAGTGAATGAGTTTAAGTTTGCTGATTTGATGCCCTCTGTTTTGCAGGCTCATTATTTATTTCTCTTTTGGAGGTTTTTGTTGTTTTAGTGGGAAGACGTGTACAATTTTATCTTATTTCATTTTTCACTTTTATTCTGGGATATCTGTTTTGCTTCCGCTAGTTGAGGCTGCTGCCTAAGTGATCCCTCATTACTCTTCCATCCCAAGAGCTAGTCCCAAGTCTCTCTGCATCTTTCAAGGGAGAATATTTTAGTATTTCAAGAATTAGATTATATGGTGAATAAATCCCTGAACTGGAATTCAGAAGTCCTGGGTTCTAGTACAAAATCACCTGATTCAGTGTCTGGAACATGGTACATTCTCAAAAAATATTCATTCACTTCTCCTGAGACTATACCCTTATCTCCATCTCAGAGCTTTTATGACGTATTGGCCTATAACTTGGTACTTTCTTCTTCTGCCTTCTTGGTTAAAAATAAAATGGTTTAAAGCACACACACGCACACACAAATCCTCCTAAACTGAGATCCCACTGAATCTGAATTCATGAAACAGAGACATGGCTCACATTTACTCCTGGGAGGTTAATAGGGTAAAACAAGTTGCAAGAACATTGGAGACTAAAGTGTGAAAATGTTCTTAAAAACAAAACTACAGAAGCATGACTTCCTGTATACATAGTCACTATGCTGATTACAAATCATTGTCAGCTCACCCACCCGGCAAAGTTATACCTGGTTCGGTTACTGTTTATATTTACAAGAGTTAAAACTGCATTTCTTTGAAAACATTCCATAATTCAGACTTTCTTCTGCCCAGTTAGTCTCAATAAGTGAGGTTTCGCAGAGCAGGCTAGAGAAAGAAATTAAACCAAAGCAAGGCCAAGTATGTACTTTATTCATTTTTCCCTTTCATCTTAAAAAAGGAGAAGAATTCTCATCTTTTGATTTGCCTGATATATTTTAACAGAATGTACTGTAGCTGCTCTCACAAAGAGGCTGAGTCCCGGGATGGTCCTCCACTGGAGCCATTATTCCTTTTCCCCTACTCCTTCTAAGCACGGCATCCTCCACAGATAATCGTTCTTATGTAGATAAAGCAGGCTATATTTTAAGAATTTCTAATGTAGTTCAATCAGCATAATGGGTATACTGCAGAGACGATGCATTTTAAAGTATTATTACCAGGAGAGTATCTCCCATATCCCTAAGTCACAAGGAGAGAGAGAGACAGCAATTTAGGAAGAGTAGAGCAGAAAGTCTTTATATGTGCATTTCATAAAATGGATTGTACTTCATGAATTTCAATGTGGCAGGATATTCACTCCGCTGTTCAGCCATTACCAAACAAGATGCTTATTATAAAAAAGGAATATGCATGACTGTTGAGGATGTTGCGTTATTAATGACTGTGCTCTGCACTCGGTAAAATACTTCATTGGAATGTTGTCACCTGCACTGAAAGATATGCACAAACTTTCTTACCTAAATTATCTTGCTGAAGATATTCAGAGTATGCTAACACCACAAATCCCCAAATAAAAAGCCAGTTTAACAAGCTCCTATGTCCTTATGTTTAATGTGGGAATAAAATACCAGAACCCTGACATCTATAGATGATCCTTTCCCAGTGAATTGTAAGCTATTTCTCTTTATTTAATTGCTCCAGTGCAGTTAGTTTTAATAAGCAAAAGCTGTGTTATAAGCCAACTGACTTATATTTTTATCTGGGAATGATATATGATTGGTTTATAGGTATTGTTGGCAGGAGCAAGATTAACCAGTAAGTAAGGTACGCAGGAGCTTAATTGTGTTTACTTACTAATCTGTAAGGCACAATTTCACCTGAATTTCACCACATCAGCTACGTGGTGAGAACTTTGTGAAACTGTGCTACAGATTCGTAAGCAAACACAAGTAAGCCCATGCATACCTTGCTTATTGGTGCTTTTCATTTTGAGGATAATGGGTAAAACCTCTACAAAATGGATCAGGATTTTCTCCGCTTAGGGTTCGAGGAGAATGACTTGTTCGAAAAATACATATGCCTTCTTTCCGAAACCATCCACTCCTTCCCTGAGCTCTTGGTTCCACCTCTTCCAGACTATTTCAGGATTTTATTCTTTTCAATATTGTCAGTCTATCCTTTTCGAGCTGGCTCCTCCCTCTCAGCCTATAATTCTGCTCAAACTGCCTTATCTTGAAAACCTTTCACTTGTTCTTGATGCTGGACAAACCACTCAACAAGCCTGTGTGTGCTCCCCTCACTTTTTGAAATTGACACTCGTTTCTTAATGCCCAGAGATCTGCTTTTGCCTCCACCTCTCACTGGTAATTACACTAGGCAAAGACACAAATGACCTCCTAAACCCACATCTAATGGCACCTTTGGTGTGTCCTTCAATCTCCTTGGCCTCGCTGAAGCATTTGATATTGCTGGTATTTTCCTCCTGGAAACTCTACCTTTTCCTCTGGACTTTGTGGTGTTCTGTTATCACGGTTCTAGGTTCTCTTTCTATCTCTGAATATTACTTCTGTCTCTTTCCTCTTTGGGTTCCCTAGATATGACATAAGGAGCCATGGTGACACAATGATTAAGTGCTCAGTGGTTAACCAAAAGGTTGGTGGTTCAAATGCACCCAGTAGCTCCATGGGAGAAAGACCTGGTGATCTGTTCCTGTAAAGATTACAGCCTAGTAAACCCTGTGGAGCAGTTCTACTCTGTCACATGGGGTCGCTCTGAGTCTAAATCGACTTGATGGCACCTAACAACAACAACAGATATAAGCTTGGACTAAATCCTTTCCTCTTTCTATACTCTCTCATGGCTTCCACAAAGCCATCTACTTATATGACTGTCAAATATTTCTCTCTTACTGAGCTTTCACCCAAAAGCCAGTCTTGTTTTTCCAGTTGCTTGTTAGAAAGTTCCACTTGTATGTCAAGTTCAACATGTCTAAATCTGGATTTGTAAGTTTTCCTCCAGAACAGCTCTACCATCTAAGTTCCTTCTCTGTTTCACTTGAGGGTATCTAATAGCCTAGATGAGATACGTTTTGATCTCATTTTTCTATTTTGCCCCTTTATCCATCCAGCCCCCAGTTCCTGTTATTTTCAACCTGCATGAGGCATTCCACAAATCTCCCCCACTCATCCCCACTGTTACCAACTGTGGTGGTTTTACTGTGCCAATTTGGTTAAGCTAGAACTTAGTCAATTTCCCTCTATGGTTAATACTTGATCAAGAGAAGAATATGGTGGCCATAAGAATGAGCTTCTCAAATCTCCAATTGTAGGAAGTATAACTGACAGGCCTCAGCTGCTGCCCTCTGAAGTTCATCACCACAAGAGTGCCCAGGCCACACTCCCACGGGCCACTCTTAGCCAGTGACTCAGCATGGCAGGGATATTAAGGCAGGGTCATACCTGCAGCCTTCCTCTGATGGGCAACTTTGGCTCAAGCCTTGCCAAATTCTCTTAGAACACCACCCAACCTTCTTTTCTTCCCTTTCTCCTTCACCCAGAATAAGACCTGCATTGTGGTCTGGTAGCAATTTCAGCATCCCCTCCAGCCCTGGCTCCCTCCCCATTTTCCCTCACAGGTGTTATCTCTAAAAATCCTCTTGCACAGCTAGTCCTATCTTGACTTCTGCTTCTCAGAAGACCCAGGCTGACACAAAGACTTTGTGCAAGTTCTGGAAGATTAAGTGAATTAGCAGTCATTATTCTTTTAAGGTCATCATGGTTAGAAGTGGTGACAGATGCCGCAGAGGTGCAGGTAGGTTTCAGCTTGTCCTCGCTGTCTTTAACATTCAACTCTACTTCCCAACTACTGACAACCAACAGTAGCCCTAGGCCCGCTACCAGATGCTTCACTACACACTTGTGCAGCAGTAGCTATACAGAGGTGACAGCTTTCCATAGATTTTTCTACCAGCTCCCTTTATGGTCCCACCCTGGCAGCTAGACATACCTATCCTCCAGATTCTCCCAAAAGCCCCACTTTCTCACCCATGCCAGTGCTTTAGGAGGGCTGGCTGGCAACTTTTTTCTGACCTTCCAACTCCCTCCTTCCAGACTCTTACTTCCATAGCTAGTCCCATAATAGTATAAGGTCTTAATCCTACAATCCCTTATTCCCTAGTACTCATAGTGGGTCTGCTTCACTGATTGAACCCTGAATGATACACCAGCACTGTCAGCACCTTTATCATTAACACTCAAACCACTACAATAATGGTCTAACTGTTCTGTCTCCAAGCAATGCATCTTGACCATTGCTATAGACTCATTTTCATCATGGTACTCAAGGGATGAAGAGCATGTCTTTATTGCTTACAAAATAAAATCTCAACTTTGGACTGGATCCTCCCCATAAACTAACTTTCCTGGCTTATCTCCCTTGCTCCCCTATATGAATCTTTCTCTTCTGCCAAGTTAATCTGCTACTTTCCCCCAATACTCCTTGTTCTTGCCCACTTTACCTATTCCTTGACTCCTTTTCCTATCTTTCCCTTTCCCTGATCCACTTCTGATCCATTTATTCAAATCCAATACATACAAGAGAAGCCAGTTCAAACTCCACCTTCTCTGCAAAGACTTTTCTATCTTGGCTGGAAATGATTGCTGTCTTTACTGAACAACTTCCTAAAGTAATTAGGGCCTTCTCTTGACACTTCTATCACATATGCTAGAATGCTAATTCTGAAAACTCTTTCTCCAAATAACACAAAATGAAGCAATAGTACAGAACTTCATTTTTAATAGACCTTAGTCACCAATAAAGTGAAACAAGTACTATATGCTGTATCTATATATTCAAGCCAAATAAAATGCATTATTTATATGAAGTTTTATAACTACCTGTCTTATAGAATGAATTGGATTCCCCTTCCCCTTGATCAGCACTGAGAGTTCAGCTAACACAGCCAGTGAGGTTAACAGGGCTAGGGCTGAGGATTAGGCCAGCGTGGTTGGGCTGGTTGGGCCGAGGATAAACCGACATTTTGCATGGTCAGGAGGCTGGTTACACATGGAGAAATGAAGAAAATAAATAAATGTATTGATTATGCTGGGAGAGAGGAAGGCTAGAATAAACCCATAGTGATTGGTTGGAGTTGGAGGTATTGGTATAAACTCATGATTTTTAATATATGTTTATAAATATATAGAAATAGGTGTGTGTGTGTTTGTGTGTGTGTGTGTGTGTGTGTGTGTGTACTTCAGTAGATTCTCTGGAAGCAAACACTGACACAAAGTTTGGAATACAGAATATTTATTCAGGTCAATAATGTGGAAAAAAAGCAGATTTGGCAGTGGGACAAGTTGAACGGCAATGCAGGCTCAAGAAACCCTGGCCACATGGAAGCTCCACAGACACATCCAAACTCCTTGAGGGACTGAATTTCTGGCTGAGGTCTGAGGGGACTATGGTCTCTGGAAACATCTAGCTCAATTGGCATAACATAGTTTGTAAAGAAATTGTTCTACATTCTACTTTGGTGAGTAGCATCTGGGAGCTTGTGAGTGGCCATCGAAGATACTCCATTGGTCTTACCCCATCTGGAGCAAGGGAGAATGAAGAAAACCAAAGATACAAGGGAAAGATTAGCCCAAAGGACTAAGGGACCACAACTACCACAGCCTCTACCAGACTGAGTTGAGTCTAGCACAACTAGATGATGCTGGCTACCACCACCGACTGCTCTGACAGGGATCACAATAGAGGGTACCAGACAGTTCTGGAGAAAAATGTAGAGCAAAATTCTAACTCACAAAAAAAGACCAGACTTACTAGCCTGACAGAGACTGGAGAAACTCCAAGAGTATGGCCCCTGGGCACCTTTTTAGCTCAGTAATGAAGTCACTCCTGAGGTTCACCCTTCAGCCAAAGATTAGACAGACCCATAAAATTAAACAAGACTAAAGGGGCACACCAGCCCAGGGGCAAGGACTAGAAGGCAGGAGGGGACAGGAAATCTGGTAATAGGGAACCAAAGGTCGAGAAGGGGAGAATGTTGACATGTCATGGGGTTGGTAACCAATGTTATAAAACAATATGTGTACTAATTATTTAATGAAAAGCTAGTTTGTTCTGTAAACCTTCATCTAAATTACAGTAATAAAAATAAAAGAGGATACAGAAGTCAAAGACTTTAATGGCAGAGTATCTGTCTCTCGCAATGTGAGTTTTACAACTGCAGAGAAATGAATTCTGCCAACAACAACATGAGCTGGGAAGAGGATGCCAAGTCTCAATGAGAACACAGATCCAGCCAACACCTTGACTGCAGTTTTGTGAGACCCTAAGCAGAGGACACAGTTAAGACGTGCCTGTAGAAACCTTGAGATAATAAATGTGTGTTGTTTTAAGCAGCTAAAAAAAAAAAAAGAAACACTTAGCCAACTCCATTAGGAGCTCTGAAACATATGTGACCTATTAGAGTTGCCCTTCATTGGGCCAAAATAACTGGCTTTTATATTCCTTCTTCCATCAGTCATTAGACATTGGCTGACTGCCCCAGAAAGGAGGTGCCATTGGGCAAGGCAGTTCTCTGCAACAAGTCCTTCTTGAAGGGGGCCCTGGGTGGTACATTTTCGTGTCCAACACAATACATGTGTGTGTGTGTGTGTGTGTGTACATACATACATTTCCTAGCACTGTCCTCTGAGAAGGCCTAGAAGCAAGGAAACCCCAGTAGAATGAGCATACCTCTTGCCCAGATCTTGGTTTCTAAATACCATTCTCCACTCAAAAGATTCAAGGCTCCTTGGAAAAATGGCTGATTCTAGGGCTGGGGCAGGGAAAGTAGATGATGCACCTGGTATATTTTGTGCCAAAGTAAGGTCTTCTGATGAAGACCTGTCAAAAGGACATAGAAGCTGTCTTGAAGCTCAATGGCCAAATCTGTGATATTTCATCAACAAAATAAATAATGAGAGTAACAAATTATAACTCTCTGAATAAAATAGGAATCTACTATTCCATACAAATATAAATAAATAGGAGAGAAGGGGAGGCTTCACCTTACAGTAGAATGGCAACTAATAATTGTAGGAGGATTAATGGAATTTTTAAAAGATCACCATTTGGCAACCATAATAGGAATAACTTACTCAGGCAAGGTTCATTAATAGATGCTATAACTATAATAGTAGATAAAAGCTTAAGGAGGAACTGGATATTTAAATAGTCTAAAAGTAGCTCCCATAAAATACTTATTCATTAAGGTATAAAACACTGTCTTTACAGGGGAGGAACCTGGTTAGACACCATGTTACTGAGAGATAAAAGTTCGCATCTCTAGCAATGGGACAAAACATCACGTGCCTGCTGATACGACGCACTGAGAAGAACACAGCATCACTTCATGGTGTTCCTGCCACAAAGTACATAAACCTAATCTTAACATGAAGAAATATCAGACATACTCAAACTGAAGAACATTTTACAAAGTAACTGGCCTGTACTCTTAAAAAAATATCACGGTCATGAAATACAAAGAAAGACAGAACAGTCAGTGATGTGCTGGAGCCAGCTGGTACTGGCTCAGATCCACTCCTGAAAACTGACTGTGTGCGTCTTTCCCAATTCTGCAGTTCAGTGATGTCAAGTCGATAACTTGAAATCTGCCAAGGTAGGAATACTTACACCATGTAAATCCACAATCACTACAGATGAGAATTTTTTTTTTTCCAGAGAGCTCATTTACCAGCACACCACTGAAAGTGCCTGAGTGACTAGGAGACATAGCCTGGTGGCACAGTGGTTAAGGGCTACGGCTGCTAACCAAAGGGTCAGCAGTTCAAATCCACCAGGCACTCCTTGGAAACTCTATGGGGCAGTTCTACTCAGTCCTTTAGGGTCACGATGAGTCGGAATCGACTCGATGGCAACGGGTTACGAGACATGAGATGGAGCCCTGATGGCACAGCAGTTAAGCACTTGGCTGCTAACTGAAAGATCGGCGGTTTGAACCCACCAGCTGCTCTGAGGGAGAAAAAACCTGGTGATCTGCTCCTGTAAAGATGACATCCTAGGAAACCCTATAGGGCAGTTCTACTCTGTCCTATAGGGTTGCTGTGAGTCAGAATTGACTTGATGGCACCCAACAACAACAAGAAAACATGGCAATTAAATGCAACATGTGATCCTAAATTTGATCCTGGAATCATAAAGGATGTTATTCGGATAATCAGAGAAATTTGAATGGGCTCTGAAGATTGGATGGTAGTATTTTATTAGAGTTAATTTCCTGATTTTGATGATTGTACTGTGGTTATGTAGGAGAGTGTCCTTGTTTTTAGGACATATACATTGAAGTATTAAGGAGTAATGAGGCATCATGTCTGCAACTTATTCTCAAAGGGTTCAGAAAAATAACTGTGTGTATAAATATATATATATGGAAAGAGAGAGAATGACAAGGCAAATGTGATAAAATATTAATATCATATTAAGGAACTAGAGATTAAGAAGGGTATATAGGAGTTCTTTGTACTCTTCTTGTTACTTTTCTGTAAATACGAAATTATTTCAAAAATTTATTAAGGAACTGTATTTTCATTGAATGCTTTTATGTGAGTCTGTGGCTTCCTTTTCTGCTGGGAGCTCAGCTCGTTTCATGTCAACACTGTTGGAGAAATACTAAAGTGGGAACTGAGAATTTAGTAAGTATTCGTTTGTGATGCTATACACCTAAATGGCAACCTGTGCTGGGCTGTCACCCAACTCCTCCTGGTTCTGTGAAGAGGTGGGAAGTTTGCCTTTTGCATTTCAGAAACACAAGGATTCATGGATACTGCAAAAATATTACTCCATGTGCAAGCAGTTGCCATTTACTGATTCATCCTTTGTGGAACCCTGGAGAAGGAGAAGATGCACAGGCAGTAGCAACAGCAGTGGCTGGAGTACACTATTCCTTATGGAGACAAGAGTGCATAGTGCTGGCTGTTTTCTGGATTCAAAGCAGACGTGCCCAATTGTGTCTCTTAATGGAAGGTCCCATTTCATAGCAATGATGGTGAGAATGGTTCAGGACCGGGCAGTGTTTCCTTCTGCTGTATATAGGGTCGCTATGAGTCGGAACGAACTCTACAGCACCTAACAACAACATAAATTGCTTTTTCTCCACAAATAGGTTGTAAATCTGGTATTTCATAAATGCAGCATATCCAATGTACCTCAATAATTTTTATAATCTGATACTCTTTCCTGTCCTCTTTTGTGATTGTGTTTTAGTGACACCGCACAGAATCTAAAACACAATAAAACACTTTTTTCATTAGGTCAAAAACAACCATTTAAGTGAATTGTAAAGCTAACTGAACCTGCTAAATTCATAGCAAATATAACTCCACCCCCACCCCCAATAAAAGTAATATTTTTAATGGGCACAAGAATTCCCAAAACATGGACTGAGTGGCTGGAGGCATAGCCGTACATCAGACTTCTTAGTATGTCATCTAGCTGTTGTTTATGAATATGGTCATTGATAATAAAGTTGTTTGATAGCTCAAAAAAAAAAAAAATGTTACTCCACTGTCATCACTAACAGTAAAGATGAGAACATGGTTAAAGGCAGAGTTTTTTTTAAGAAAATGCTTTTCTGTTCTGTTTTACGAGCAAATTTTGTTAAGGTATTATGTTAAGGTATTGGCTGTGTATATACTCTAAGCCCTCGTTAATAGATACTAAATATTACTTTTTAAATGCTAATAACCCATTAGGTTTAAAAATTAAGCACTGAACCCCTAACGAATCAATCTCAAATCAATTTAAAAATAATGACAGGGATCACGTCGGGAACAGCGAAATTTGTCCCAAAATTATTATTATTTCTTCTTCTTCTCCTTTTTTCGGGGGGGGCAGGGAGGGAAGGAAGGGGTCGGCAAATAAGCACTATGTGTATATTTAACCTTCCCAAGGACATTCATTGCTCCTTGGAGTAGGAATTATGGCTTACATTGCTTTTGTCCCCACAACACCTACCAGTGTTGGGTAGGTGCTTGGGTTGCTTGATTAGACAACAGTGTCTACTGCTAATGTTGAAAAAGACAGTGAGTCCTTTGTGGCTCATAATCTGAGTTGTGACCATAGTTCATCTGAGGGTCAAGATGGAACCAAGTCTCGATAAAGAGCCGACTCTGATCAGGTGGGAATAAAGGCCTTTTCCATCCCCCTCTCTCGTTACTGCGAAGCAATTTGTAACGGAGGATAGGGATGTGAGAGGCTGAATGTGAACTCATTTAGCAACATTTTTTGCTTGGGCTGCTCAGATTTGTGGAATGCTCTCAACCTGACATTTTCACGGGTCCTACTGTGTTTCTCTTTCCGGAGGATTAATAATGTCAATTAGGAGTTTATATGCCTGTTGTTTACTTGTAAGTCCAGGTCCTCCTTAAATTCTAAAAGAAGCAAAGAAGAAAGTTCAGGGCTGGTCACATGAATAATGAACAGGATCTAGTGCACTGTAAGTGTACTTGGGAGAAACTGCCAGTCATGGGGAGAGCCTGTTCGGTTTTCTGATATGGCCCATGCTTTTTTTCAGTTTGTGGGCCTGGATTATGGACAAACAAGTGGCCTTGGGCTTGACCATCAAGGGTGGTATTTCCGGCAAAAACAAACAAAACTCACACTAACAAATTGTATATGAACTGTTTTAAATTCATATATATTTTTTTAATCGTGCTTTAGGTGAAGTTCACAAAGCAAGTTAGTTTCCTATTCAATAATTTATACACAGATTGTTCTGTAACGTTGGTTGCAATCTCTGCAATGTATCAACACTCTCCCCATTTCCACCTTGAGTTTCCCGCTTCCATTTGTCCGTTTTTTCTGCCCCTTCCTGCCTTCTCATCTTTGCCTTGGAACCAGTGTTACCCTTTTGGTCTCATAGAGATGATTGTTCAAAGGAGCGCTTTCTTTAAGGGTGTTATTGTTATTTTATAGGCTTGTCTATTATTCACTGAATGGTGATCTCTGTGAGTGGCCTCAGTTCCAAGTTAGAAGGGTGTCTAAGGGCCATGATCTGGGGGTTTATCCAGTTTCCAACACCAGTAAGTCTGGTCTTTTTTATGAGTTTAAATTTCGTTCTACATTTTTTTCCCCTTCTCAACTGGAGCTTCTATTGTGATCCCGGTCAGAGCAGTTAGTAGTGGTAGTGGGCACCATCTAGTTCTTCTGGTCTTAGGCTAGTGGAGGCTGTGTTTCCTGTAGTCCATTAGTCCTTTGGACTAATTGCTTCCTCGAATCTTTGGTTTTCTTCACTCTCTTTTGCTCTAGAGGGAAAAAGACCACTAGTTGTATCTTAGATGACTGCTTGCAAACTTTTAAGACCCCAGTCACTACTCACCTAAGTAGCATGTAGAACATTGTCTTTATGAACTATGTTATGCCAATTGACCTAGATGTCCCCCGAGAGTATGGTTCCTAGCCTTCAAACCCAGTAACTCAGTTCCTTGAGTGTTTGGTTATGCCTAGGAAGTTTCCATGGCTGTTTCCTCTATGTGCTGTATTGTATGTATGAATATACATGCAGCTCATACAAATATGTTTGTAGAAATATCCACAGCTAAACCTATGTATGCACATGGATGTACTCCCATACACCCTCCCCCACCTACTCCACATACATATCTAGCTATGTATCTGCTCATAAATTATTATTTGTTATTACTGTTGTTGCAGAATTACATATGTTATAGTATTTACCGTTGCTGCCTTTTATTCTTACATATCTCTCAGTGTCTTCCCTTGCCTTGGTCATGTTGTACTTACTTCTCCCATATTGTAATTGTCTTTCCATTTATCATAGTTAACACCTATCTACTATCTAGATATTGATTTACCCTCCTTCCCCTTCTCATCCCTGGTAACCATCAGAGAATGTTTATTTCTGTGTGTAAGTATTTTCTTGACTTTTTATATTAGTGGTTTCATACAATATCTGTCCTTTTGTGACTGACTTATTTCACTCAGCGTAATGTCCTTCAGATTCATCCATGTTGTAAGATATTTCACAGATTCATCGTTATTCTTTATCATTGCATAGGATTCCATTGTGTATATTTAACACAGTTTGTTTATTCATTCATCCTTTGATAGGCATTTAGGTTGTTTCCATATTTTTGCTGTCGTGAATAATGCTGCAATGAACATGGGTGTGTAAATGTCCATTCATGTTATAGCTCTTATTTCTCAAGGATATATACCTAGGAGTGGAATTGCTAAGTCATGTGGTATTTCTATTTCTAGCTTTTTAAGGAACGCCACCGCATTTTCCATAGTGGTTGTACCATTTTGCATTCCACCAGCGGTGTATAAGACTTCCAATCTTCCCACAACCTCACCAGTATTTGTTGTTTTCTGTTTTTTTGTATAGTGCCATTATTGCTGGAGTGACAGGGTATCTCATCGTAGTTTTGATTTGCATCTCTCTAATGACTAATGATCATGAGCATCTCTTTGTTTGTTAGCCTCTGAATGTCTTCTTTGGTAAAGTGTTTGTTCATGTTCTTTGCCAATTTTTAAATTGGGTTGTCTTTTTGTTGTTGAGGTGTTGAAGTTTTCCATAAACTTTAGAGGCTAGACCCCTGTCAGATATGCTGTAGCAGATCTCAGTGATCTAATTTATCTTCTACTGTTTGTGCATTTTTAGTTATGTTTGGTATTCTTTTTATGCCATATATTAGGGCCTGTGGTGTTGTCCCTATTTTTTTCTTTCATGACCTTTACAATTTTAGGTTTTACATTTAGGTCTTTGATCCATTTTGAGTAGTTTTTGTGTATGGTGTGAGGTATGGATCTTGTTTCATTTTTCTGCAAATGGATATACAGTTTTGCCAGCACCACTTGTAAAAGAGACTTTCTCTTTCCCATGTAATAGACTTTGACCCTTTGTCAAAGATCAGCTGTCCATAGGTGGATGGATTTACTTCTGGGTTCTCAATTCTGTTCCATTGGTCTATGTGCCTGTTTTTGTACCAGTACCAGGCTACCGTAGTACCAGTACAAGTACAGTTTTGACTAGCGTGGCTGTATAGTAGGCTCTGAGATAAGGTAGTGTGAGGCCTCCTACTTTGTTCTTTTTCTTCAGTAATGCTTTGCTTACCTGGGGCCGCTTTCCTTTCCATATAAGATTGATCACTAGTTTTTCCATCTATTAAAGAATGCTGTTGGTATTTGGATCAGAATTGCATTATATCTGTAGATATTTTTGGGTAATATTGACATTTTCACAATGTTAACCTTTCCTATCTATGAGTATGGTATGCTTTTCCATTTATATAGGTCTCTTTTGGTTTCTTGCAGTAGTGTTTTGTGATTTTATTTATATAAGTCTTTTATGTCTTTAGTTAGGTTTATTCCTAAATATTTTCTCTTTTTGAGGGCTACTGTAAATGGTATTGTTTTCTTGATTTCTTTTTTGGAGTTCTCTTTGTTAGTGTAGAGGAATCCAACTGATTTTTGTATGTTTTTTTTTTGTACTCTGCCACTTTGCTGTATCCTTCTATTAGTTCTAGTAGCTTGCTTGTGGGGTCTTTGGGCTTTTCTATGTATATGATCATATTACGTGAATAGGGATAGGTTTGCTTCTTCCTTTCCAATTTGTATGCCCTTTATTTCCCTTTATTGCCTTATTGATCTAGCTAGGATTTCCAGTATAATATTGAATAAGAGTGATGATACAGGGCATCCTTGTCTGGTTCCTGCTCTCATGGGGATTGCTTTCAGTCTCTCTTCATTGAGAATAACGTTGACTGTTGGTTTTGTATATATGCCCTTAATTATACTGAGGAATTTCCCTTCTAAATTACTATTTTGTTGAGAGTTTTTAAACACGAATGCCTGTTGGACTTTATCAAATGCCTTTTCTGCATCAATTGAGATGGTCATGTGATTCTTATCCTTTTGTATATTTATGTGGCAGATTATGTTAAGTGATTTTCTAATGTTGAACTGTCCTCGCATACCTAAAATGAAGCCCACTTAGTTGTGATATGTTATTTTTTTGATATGCTGTTGAATTCTATTGACTAGAATTTTGTTGAGAATTTTTGCATCTATATTCATGAGGGATATCAGTCTGTAATTTTCTTTTTTAGTGGTGTCTTTGCCTGGCTTTGGTATCAGGGTTATGTTGGCTTCATGGAATGAATTTGGGAGTATTCTTTCATTTTCTATGTTCTGCAATAGTTTGAGTAGCGTTGGTGTCAACTCTTCTCCAAATGTTTGGTAGAACCCTCCAGTGAAGCCGGACCGGGACAGGGCTCTTTTTTGTTGGGATTTTTTTTTATGGCTTCTTCAATTTCTTTTTTTATTATGGGTTTGCTCAGATTTTCTACCTCAGTTTGTGTTAGTTTTGTAGTACTGTGATTCTAGGAATTTGTCTATTTAAGTTTTCGAGTTTGTTGGAGTATAATTTTTCATAATATTTCTGTTTTGATCTTTTTTATTTCAGTTGGTTCTGTTGTAATGTCACCCAACTCATTTCTTATTTGGGTAATTTGCATCTTCCCCTTCTTTTCTTTTGTCAATTTGGCCAGTGGTTTGTCAATTTTATTGATCTTTTCAAAGAACCAACTTCTAGTCTTGTTGATTATTTTTATTGTTTTTTTTCTGTTTTCTCATTCATTTATTTCTGCTCTAATCTTTATTATTTCCTTTATTCTGGCTGCTGTGGCCTTCTTTTGCTGCTCTTTTTCTATTTGTTTGAGTCGTAGAGTTAAGGTATTGATTTTGGCCCTTCTTTTTTGATTTGTGCATTTATTGCTATAAATTGACCTTTGAGTACTTCTTTTGCTGTGTCCATACCAAAGGTTTTGGTATGTTGTGCTTCCATTCTCCTTTGATTCTAAGTATTTTTTTAAATTTCATTTTTAATTTCTTCAATAACCCAGTGGTTTTTAAGCAAAGTGTTATTCAGTTTTCATGTACTTGATTTTTTATTGTTCTTCCCGTCATTGATTTCTAATTGTATTGCATTGTGATCAGAGAAGATGTTTTGTACTATTTCGATATTTTTTAATTTATTGAGGGTTGCTGTGTGGCCTAAAATATGGTCTCTTCTGAAGAATGATCCTTGTGCATTGGAGAAGAATGTATACTGTGCTGCCGTTGGGTGGAGTATTCTATATATGTCTATGAGGTCAAGTTGATTGTGATGTTTAGATCTTCTGTATCTTCGTCGAGTTTCTTTGTAATTGCTCTGTCCTTCATCAAAAGTGGTAAGTTAAAGTCTCCTACTGTTAGTGTGAAACTGTCTATTTCTCTTTTCAATGCTGTTAGAATTTGTTTTATGTATTTTGGAGCTCTGTCATTGGGTGCATAAATATTTTTTATAGTTATGTCCTCTTGGCGAATTGGCCTTTAATCATTATATAATGCCCTTCCTTGTCACTTATGCTGGTTTTTGCCTTAAAGTCTATTTTATCAGAGATTAATTTTTCCATTCCTGCTCTTTTTGGTTACTGTTTGCTTGATATATTTTTGTCCATCCACTGATTTTTAGCTTATATATATCTTTGTGTCTAAGGTGTATCTCTTGTAGACAACATATTGATGGGTCATGTTTTTTATCCATTCTGTTACTCTCTGTCTCTTGACTAGTGCGTTTAAGCCATTTACATTTAGTGTGATTATCAGTAGGTATGAATTAGCTGCTGTTATTCTGTTGTGCTTTTTTTTGTGATGTTGATGGTTTCTTTGTTCTGCTTACTTTTCTGTATTAAATTATTTTTGCTTGTGGGTTTTCTTTTAATTTCCTTCATTGTTGTTGATTTTGTCTTTACTGAGACTTTATGGTTTTCTTCTTTTTTATTTTGGCGAGTAGGTTTATTATTTTTTTTGTGTGTGTGGATACCCTGAAATTTACCTTTTCTTCCTAAGTTTAAAACAGTCTGTTCTGTCTTGATACCGCCTTGACTTCTTCTCCATATGAAAGTTCCATAACTACACCATTTATTCCTTCTTTTTATTTTGAAGTTGTTGTCATTTACAGATTGACATCTCTGGTTCCCTGTTTTCAGTCTTGTAGCTTTATTTTATTTTTGAGAGTTTTTTTTTTTTTTAATCTTAGTTGGTATCTGGCTGATGCTGTCATGTGCCTAAGTCTCAGGTTATTGTCTGTTGTTAGTTCTCTGTCCAAAGGACATCCTTTAATATTTCTTGTAAGGTTGGTCTGGTGTTTACAAATTCCCTTAATTTCTGTTTATCTGGAAACGTCCTAGTTTCACCATTGTATCTGAGAGACAGTTTTGCTGGGTATATAATTCTTGGTTGGCAATGTTTTTCTTTCAGACTTTTGGATATGTCATCCCATTACCTTCTTGCCAACATGGTTCTGCTGAGAAATCATACCTTAGTGTTATTGGTTCTCCTTTGTAGTTGACAGTTCATTTTTCCAGAGCTGCTCTTTCTTTCTTTGTCTTTGGTTTTGGAAAGTTTGGTTATGATATGCCTTGGTGACCTTCTTTTGGGGTCTATCCTGTATGGGGTTCATTGAGCTTCTTGGATGGCTATCTTCTTATCTTTCATGATATTAGGAAAGTGTTTAGCCAGCAAATCTTCAAAAATTCTCTCTATGTTTTTTTTGTCTCCTCTTGTTATGGAATTCCTATCATGTGTAAGTTATTCCTCTTGATAGTGTGCTATATAACTCATAGGCTTTCTTCATTTTTGTTCATTCCTTTTTCTCAGTGTTCCTCAAACAAATTAGTGTCAAGGGATTTGTACTCTATTTCACTGTTCTGTCTTCCATTCAATTCTACTCCTGTTTCCTTTCATGGAGTTATCTAGTTGCTGTTTTTGTATGGTTTCTAATTGCTTATTTATTTTGTCATTTTGTTCTTTATTGTTTTCCTGAGTTCTTCATTTTGTGTGTGTTTTCCTTGGTTTTGTCTATGTTTTCCTCGATCTCTTTCTTGATCTCTTGGAGGATCCTATTTATAAGTCTTTTGAATTCCTTATCGGGTAGTTTTCCATTACCATTTCTTCTTCAGGAAGGTTTTCTTTTCCTTTATTTTGGTCACTTGCTTGAACCATCTTATCCTGCTTCTTTATGCAATTTGACGTTATCTGTTTTCTCCGAGGCATTAACCCATTGCCATCAAGTCAATTCCAACTCATAGTGACACTATGGGACAAAGCAGAGCTGCCCCATAGGATTTCCAAGGAGCGGCTAGTGGATTCGAACTGCCAACCTTTTGGTTAGCAGCCAAGCTCTTAATCTCTGTGCCACCAGGGCTCCCTCCAAGGCATTAAGGTGTTATTATATTAATTTATTGATTATATATTTGCTTCATCTTGATTTTTTTGTTTTATTTTGTTCTGTTTTGATATATCTGGGTGGGCAGGGTGGGTGTGTTACTCTGGTCGCTAGTCTGGCAGCACTGTGGTGCTCACCACCTGTCTCTGGGTGGGTGGGGTAGTGGCTGGGAGTGTGAGCACTGGTCTCGGTTTGCTGGTCGTGTGGGGTAACTGAGGGAGGGCTGGGCGGGCGTTGGCTGCTATTTGTTGTTGATCCAGTGGTGCAGGAGTGGGCGGTGGCACTTGCTGAGTGGGTCCGGCAGCAGGTGTGGTGTGTGTGGGCGAGCAGAGGGCATTGTTGCTGCCACTCATCGGTTCAAGGGGTGGTGGGTGGCAGGGGGGATGGATGGTAGATGGCCAAGGGTGCTGGGGTGCAGTTGCATCTGCTCATTGGGTAGGGGGGTGGTGGGCTGGTGCATAGGCATGCGATTGCCACCACTCACCAGGTTGGGGGGGTGGGTAGCAGGGAGGTCCTCACACGGTTGCACTGTCACCATCATTCACTGGGCTGAGGGGGTGTGCGTACTGGGTGGGCACATGCACGAGTGTGAGGTCACCACCACTCACTGGGTCAGGGGGGTGTGAGTTGTGTGCGGGCACATATGTGCTGTCACATAGTTGCCGCTACTCACCAGGTTGGGGGTGGGAGGCAGGCAGATACACGTGCAGTTGTGCAGTCACTGCTGCTCACCATGTTGTTGGGAGAAAGGCGTGGATGGCAGACATGCATGTGTGTGGGCATGCAGTGGCCGCAGCTCGCCGGGTCAGTGGGGATGTGAGTGCTGGGTGGATATGAATACATGAGAGTGTGCTTACTACAGCTTGTCTGGTGGGCGATGGGGAACCAGGTTGGGGGGCTCATATTAAGGTCTCTGGTCAGGCAGAGTGGCCGGGGTATGGGACTCTCCACCACTTCCAATTAGGTTGGTAGGAGGAGGGGGAGCATGCCCCTTCAGCTAGCAGACATGAGTGCCCTAGTACTTCCCATCTGATGCAGCCAGTAGTCAGCACCTGCCTCTGATCAAGTGTGGAGTGGGAGGCACCCGGAGTGAAAGCAGGTGGATTCTCTGTGGATCCCCCACCTCGTGTGCACTACTCATCCCAGAGGTCTGGGACTGCCGCTTGCAAGTATATCTGACTCTGGATCCTGGCTCCCTCCCTGTTCTGTGGCTAGCAGGATCCCTGGAATATTTGCCCTCCTTTCTATGTTTTCTTTTCTTAGATCTGATCATGACCCACTCATTTTACTTCTCTCTAGGTGTGTCTATACAGTTTCTCTGTCTCTTATGTGAATGCCATGAAATTGCTTTCCTGTGTTCCTCACCCAGGGTCACTGCTGGCTTTGTCTTAAGACGGCCACGTTGAGTTGAGACAGCTGGCAGAGCCCCTTCGTTCTGTGTAACTCCTTCTTCACTGAGTTCATTTAATCTTTTCTTCGAGTTGGGGTTTGATTCAATTCTTTATCCTTCATTTCTGATGTTCAGGGTTCCAGGATTGTTATTTACATCTGTTTCACTTGATTTTTCCAGTTTTTGCTGCAGAGAGATGGTATGGTGCTTCTGACTAAGTTGCCATCTTGGCTCCTCCTTCCATAAATATATTTTAATATCATACTTATATATTTTTTTCAGTCTTTGAAACAAGTTTTTCTGTACATTTTTCTAACTCCCTAGTGACATTGTAAATGAGGTAGTTTTGCAAATGGGCTTAATATAAATGTTGCTTAGGAAGCAGGAAGAAACATTTTATTCTGTCACCTTTCCTCTCTCTGGGACCCTACCTCCTCCCCACCAAAATATTGTACGCAAATTGATAAAACATTAAGGTGTCATTTACATACAGTAAAACCAACAATTAACATTTTTAAACTTTAAACTTATATTAAATAAATATAACAACAGGAGGAATAAATCTGGGCATATTGGAATTTATCCTCTAAAATACCATTGTTTTATAGTCTCAAACGTCCCCTTTTCCTGAACAATTTATACACATTATCTGGTAAGTTTTGCAAATATGAACTACACTATTGCTTTATGTCAACAAATAGCAAAAACTAGAGTATAACCCTTTCAGTACACCCTAGCAGTTTACTTTGAAGCAGTTAATCAAGTGTTTTACACATATTCTGAATGTGCATAACTCTTTTAAAATTCTTATATTAAAAGTGTTGCTCTGTGTCACCTTCGTGTAGCTGATTATGTTTAGTAAGCATTTAAAGTGACTTTTAATTACATAGTGCCAATCAAAACCTTGGCACACTGGGCTGTGCTTTAGTCCCAGGGAAGACACCAGTCTTTAATTATGCCTGCATTGTTTCTAACTCCATTTCCAAAGTATATTCTCATCTAGAATGACAAGATGTAAAAAAAAATTCTTACATTTCACATTTTGCACTTATGATCTAAGCTACACAGAATACAATGGTAATCAAACTATATTATTTCAATCCTAAACATAACAGTAGTGGAAGATTGGGCTCCTAATGGAAAGAATTAATCATGGGCTTTTTTGATATTCATGGAAGCGGGAGATAATCTTGCTGCAGAGTGACTTCCTTTTAGGGGAGCCCAGCTTCCGTCTGTGAAACCCATTCCCAGGCTATTTACTTCTAACAAGCCAGAAAGCTGCTTTAATCTTTAAACACAAAGCTTCACGCTTACAGTATCAAAGGTAGGCAAGTTCTCCTACTGAGGTGCAAAAGCAGATAATAATAAGAATCCAGTTGCTAATGTCAGGCAGATGTCAGTCCTGGAATCACTTTTCATTTGACCGAGCCATTTTGTCCTCAGAATCACTTTGTTCTGTTCAGCCAGATTTTCCTCCAGCCCCTAATAGGAGTGCACCTGATACTTACCCACGGCTTTTTGTCAGAAGTCAGATCCCCTCCACAACAGACAAGTTACTCAGTACCCAAATTTCCAGTTGCCTGGGGATAGCCAAGGAGTCCTCTATGGTGCGCCACGCTAACTTTTCCAGCTGCACCACAGGCACAAACATTCTGAGCCCTACTCAGGAAGGATGGCCTTCTCCTTACTGGCAGAGTCCCCAGGATGCCAGCTTTTCCTCTTTTGACCTAAAGGACTAACGACATGCTGGTTTCCATGAAGATTTTCATAATTCAGTTGTACAACTTGACGAGCTATTCTTTAAAAACTCTTCTACTAAAAACAGAGGTAAGTGAAATACAGAAAATAACTCCTAAAGTGGAATTTCATTAGACAAAGGCAAAGCCAAGAGGCCAGTTAATACATGCCTCCCCAAACCATTAGCTCTAACATTTTTACACACATGCAACACCAGAATTGAGAGAATTTACAGTGTGCAGTTTGGAGTGTAATCTAAGTTTTGGGAACTCCAGAAACACCTACTATGAGTCTTAAATTCACTTTAATTTATTTAGCAACAGACATAAGCCCCAAACAATCAGCCTCAGGCTATCTTTTGGAGCCCAGTCTGGAGCACAGGTTTCCAAACTTCCAAACTAGCCAGGTCGTGGTTCTTCCTCTCTGACCCCTTACATCACTTCACTTCAATTTGTATTAGTTTCCTAGGGCTGCTATAACAAGTTACCATAAATTTGGTGGCTTAAAACAACAGAAATATATTCTCTCACAGTCTGGAGCTCACAAGTCCAAAATCAGCATCACTGAGCTGAAATCAAGATACCAGCAGATCTGTACTCCCTTCAGAAGCTCTAGAAGAAAATCTGTTTCTTGCCCTTTCCAGCTTCTGGTGACTGCTGGTATTCCTGAGCTTGTGGCTGCATCACTCCAGTCTCTGCTTTTGGTCACATTTCCTTCCTCTGTCTATCTCAAATCTCTCTCTGCCTCTCTCTTATAACAATGCATGGGATTGCATTTGGAACCCACATGAATAATGCAAGGTAATCTCCCCATCTCAAAATCCTTAATCACATCTGCAAAGTCCTTTTTTTTTTTTTTCTTTTTTCTTTTTTGCCATATAAAGTAACATTCACAGGTCCCAGGAATTAAGACATGGATACCTTTGTGGGGGCGGGTGGTCATTATTCAGCCTAACTCAGTGTTAAATCAGTTGTCATGGCATCAACTCCCACTCATGGCAACTTCATATGTATCAGAGTAGAACTGTACTCTATAGGGTTTACAATGGCTGGTTTGTTTGGAAGTAGATCACCCGGCCTTTCTTCTGAGGCACCTCTGAATGGACTCAAACCTCCAACACTTTTGGTTAGCAGCTAAGTGTGTTAACCGTTTGCACCACCCAGGAATTCCTATCACACTGTCAAACCCATTGCTGTCAAGTCCATCCTGACTCATAGTGACCTTATAAGCTAGAGTAGAACTGCCTCATAGAGTTTCCAAGGCTATAAATCTTTATGGAAGCCAACTGCCACATCTTTCTCCTGTGGGGAGACTGGTGGGTTCAAACTGTCAACCTTTCAGTTAGCAGCCGAGGGCTTAACCACTGTTCCACCAGGGCTGCTACCACACTGTTACTGACTGCTAAAACATGCACTTTTCTGTCATTTGAAAGCACAGGTTGGCTAAAACAAGCTAGCTGAGTAGTTCATCCCAGCTTGAGACACCTCACGGGGTATCCCAGGTTTCTGGGGGCCTACCTGATATAAACTACCCAATATAGAGAATATTTAGTTTCCAGTTGGGTTGAGAGCCTCCAGGTTATAGGAGTAAATCATAGAAAGTATGTCAAGCTTTTTAAAAACTCCCGTTTGAAGGAACCACAATGAGTTATTTGAATTTGGCCGGTGTTTGAGTCAAGAAAACATGCCATGTAAACTAAAAATGTCAGGGCAGTGTCTATATCTAAAGGTGCTAGGGAAACTGTAGCATATTGTTTTACCATCTCTGGAGTCACTAACTGGATGGACAAATAGTTAACTGCGTAGGACTTCAACAGTCTTTCAAGGGGCAGGATCAGAGAGGTTAGTGGCATTTGAGAGTTTAGATTTGGCCCATAGTCTTGAATGATTTCTAGCCTGACCTTAACCTAAAATTATTCTGACCTAAAGCACCTGGCTTGCTGGCTTTCGCCAGCCAAATACACTGGATAATTACACAGTATTGGACTTTGCTTCTGTTGGGTACACACATTTAGCTTACCTAATCAAGAGCAGCAATGCAGCAATGCAACTTAGAAAAATCATAACACCAGACCTTAGCGCCAGTGTTGTATTTAATGGACAATGCATAAGCAATGAGAGAAGCAATACATGAAAAATAAAAGCAGGGGACCAAGAAACCATTCTAGTTAGCTGGTGAGACATTGAAAGCTTTGCTTATAAACTTCAAAGAAACTAGTTTGCTTGGCTTGCAACCTAGCCCCACCCTGAGCTGCTTGCTAAAGTTTACTTTGTACTAACTCTGAATACATTCATATGGAAAAATGTCCAGTAATGATGTTCTTGAGCTGTTAATTGATTGTGAAATGCTTTAAGAGCTTTATGACAGAAGGAAGGTACAATTAGTTATTATGAGACCATGCAATTCATTAACTTTAGAGGGCAAACAAAACCTCAATGGCAAGTGTTTCTACACATCTCCCATGAGAAAATAGACTTGTCAGGCCACTTGTATTAGCAATGCCACCCCCTCATAGAATGGAATTTGCATATCTTGTCACAATATGAAGTTTTCTTATAAATATAGTTGGGAAAAGAGATACAAGTGTATTAACATAGAGAGGATGTTTCATGTAAAATATAATTTTTCCATCATATCTAATAACCAATATTCAAATGTAAATGCTTTTTAAATGTCTTCAATATCATATAGTTAAAAGCAAAAAGAGAAGTCATACATTTGACACTGTTAGAAGCCCATCAAAGGAACTCCACATCTGTATAGAAAAAAAGTTTTCAGCTATAAGATTAAAGAGAAATATTTAAATGGTATTGGTGGTGCAGTGGTTAAGAGCTATGGCTGCTAACCAAAAGGTCGGCAGTTTGAATCCATCAGCCATTCCTTGGAAACCCTATGGGGCAGATCTACTCTGTCCTAAAGGGCTGCTGTGAGTAGGAATTGACTTGATGGCAACGTGTTTGGGTACTTACATAATAATCTTTCCTGTATGAATTAATACTGATACCACCCCATTGTCTGTTCCCTCAAACATCTTCTCTATGAAAAGTCTGGCATCTTCTTTTGAGCATCACTGGTTCATAGTTACAGGCAAGCTACTGTCCAAACTGCCTCGTTAATGATTGAGGACCCGTAGATTGAAAGGTTCCCTAAGAAACAAACCCAGAAATCAAAGTTCATGGCCTATGATTAGTTATCCCACTGGTTAGATAGAAAGTTTGCTGAAATCATTTCTATACATTCCATCTTTTGGGAATTGTCTAGATTCTTTGATTGCCTGTAACAAACATCCAACTCCATCATCCTAAACTAGTGGATGTATTGGCTTATATAGTCATGGAAAGAGTAAGAATGGAGCTGGTCTAGGGATATCTATATCCAGTGACTCAGATGCTCTGGACTCTGTGTTTCTCTCCAACCTATCTCTGCTTCTTTCTGCATTTGCTTCATTAGTTTTATTGCAGGTGGAATTTCTCCACATGGCAAGGGACATGACACAGGCTGTTGTGAGTTTACAGGCTTCCAGCTTAATGATCCTAAATGAAGGAGAACTTCTCACCCCCAACTCTGATAAATTTCAGGGAAGACCTCTATTGGCTTAGTATAAGCCACATGACTATACATGGGTGAATCCCTGAGGACAAGGTGATTTTATGTAACTGATCCAGCCTGAGCCATGAGCCTATAATACCTCTATGATTAGTACGGCGAGGTCTGCTTATTTAAAACAATAATAATAATAGGGGATATAGCACAGCCACAACCTCAGTCACTAAGGAAATTGTTTTGAGATGAGTGTTGCCCTCCAATAGGTATCTACTGCATTCCCTGTACACACAAGAATGGCCACTCTTGTCAGATATCCCTACTTTGCAATAAAAAGAGCATGAAAGCATGGTCTTTGACATCAGACAGAACTAGGTTTGAATCACACCTCTTCATCTAACTAGTTGTATAACCTTAGGCAGGTTCATTTTCTTATATTTAAAAAAATGTGCATTATAATATCTACTGGGTGTGTGCTACTTTATACTCCTCCCACCCCACCCCCACCCCACCCCCACATCATTTCTAGTCTAATTCCTGGAATTAGATTGTAATGTCTGGAGCTTTAGCAGCTATTCTGAATTATGAATCAACAATAAGAATGAAAGCCTAACTAAGGATGAAGGAGCAGAATGGTAAAAGGAATATGCTTCCCCCAAACTGACCCAAGAGGAAATAGAAAGCCTCAACAGACCCATAACAAATGAAGAGATCGAATCAATGATCAAATAGTTTCCAACAGAAAAAAGCCCTGGACCAGATGGCTTCACTGGGGAATTCTACTAGACATTTAGAGAAGAATTGACACCAATATTGCTTAAACACTTCCAAAATATAGAGAAGGAAGAAATACTTCCTAATTCATTCTATGAAACAAACATAATCCTGATACCAAAACCAGACAGACACCACAAAAAAGAAAACTACAGGTCAATATCTCTTATAAATATAGATGCAAAAATCCTCAACAAAATACTAGGGAACAGAATCCAACAGCATATTGAAAGAGTCATACACCATGACCAGTGGGATTTATTCAGGGCTTGTTCAACATGAGAAAATCAATCAATGTAATACACCACATCAGTAGAACAAAGGAAAAGAACCGCATGATCATCTCTATGGATACAGAAAAAACATTTGATAAAATCCAACACCCTTTCTTTATGAAAACCCTAAAGAAGATTGGAATAGAAGATAAATTCTTCAGTATGATTCAGGGCATATATGAAAAGCCAACAGCCAACGTTATACTTAATGGAGAAAGACTGGGAGCTTTCCCCTTGAAACTGGGAACAGGACAAGGGTGACCGCTCTCACCAGTTCTGTTCAATATTGTATTAGAGCTCCTAGCCAGAGCAAAAAGACAAGAAAAATAAATAAAAGGTATCCAGATTGGAAAAGAAAAAGTAAAATTATCTTTATTTGTGGATGATATGGTCCTATATACAGAACATCCCAAAGAGTCGCAAGAAAACTTCTAGAGCTAATAGAGGAATTTGGCAAAGTTACAGGGTACAAGATCAACAAACAAAAATCAGTTGGGTTTCTATACCCCAGCAATGAGAAATCTGAAAGGGAAATTAGGGAAACAATTCCATTTACAATACCATCTAAGAGAACAAAATATCTAAGAATAAATCTAACCAGGGAGTGAAAGACTTATACAATGAAAATATAAATATACTGATGAAAGAGATTAAAGAAAACTTAAATAAATGGAAAGATGTTCTGTGTTCTTGGGTTGGAAGGCTTAATATTGTTAAGATGTCAGTACTACCCAAAGAGATCTATAGATTCAAAGTAATCCCAATCAAAATTCCAATAGCCTTCTTTATAGACATAGAAAAACCAATCCTCAACTTTAGTGGAACAGTAAGAAGAACCAAATAGCTAAAGCAATGTTGAAAGAGACGAACAAAGTAGGAGGACTCAAACTTCCTGATTTTATAACATATCATACAGCTATAGTAATCAAAACAGCCTGGTACTAGTATAGCGATAGGCACATAGACCAATGGAATAGAATTGAGAGTCTAGAAATAAACCCACACATCTATGGTCAATTGATTTTTGACAAGGGTGCTAAGTCCGTTCAATGGGGAAAGAAGAATCTCTTCCATAAATGGCGTTGGGAAAACCGAATTTCCATATTCAGAAAAGTGAAACACAATCCATGCCTCATGCCATACACAAAAACAAATTCAAAATGGATTAAGGACCTAAATGTGAAAACAAAAACCATAGAATTCTTAGAAGAAGATGCAGGAGCAACACTGTTGGGGCTAGCTTTTAGGTTATCTAATATAATAACAAAAACACAAACTGCAAAAAAAAAAATAAAAGGGACTGCATAAAAAATTTAAAAATTTTGTTCATCAAAAGACTTTACCAAAAAGGTGAAAAGAGAACCTACCAACTGGGAGAATATCTTTGGACAAATATATCCAATAAAAATCTAACAACAGAATATACAGAAAACTTCAACAACTCAACAACAAAAAGACAAATAACCTAATCATAAAATGGGACTTGAATAGACATTTCAACAAAGAGGACATTCAAATGGCCACCAAACATAAAAAGATGCTCAACGTCATTAGCCATGCCCACTGCCGTCGAATTGATTCCCACTCATAACGACCCTATAGGACAGAGTAGATGCCCCACAGGGTTTCCAAGGCTGTAAATTTTTACTGCTATAACTTTCTCCTGCGGAGTGGCTGTGGGTTCAAAACGCCAACCTTTGACTTAGCAGCTGAGCACTTTAAGCACTGTGCCACCAGGGCTCCTTCATTAGCCATCAGAGAGATACAAATCAAAACCACAATGAGATACCATTTCACTCCCACTAGGATGGCTAAGATAAAACAAAACAAAACAAAACAGAAAATAACAAATGTTGGCGAGAATGTGGGGAAATTGGAACCCTTATCCATTACTGGTAGGAATGCAAAATGGTACAGCCGTTGTGGAAAACAGTGTGGCGGTTCCTAAAAAAACTAAAAATACAACGACTATATGATCCAGCAATTCAACTCCTAGGTGTATACCCAAAACACTTGAAAACAGAGGCTCCAAAAGAGACTTATATACCAATGTTCATTGCAACAAGGGGATACTGTGTGGTTTAAAATCAGGAAAGGTATGTGTCAGGGTTGTATCCTTTCACCATATTTATTCAATCTGTATGCTGAGCAAATAATCTGAGAAGCTGGACTATATGAAGAAGAATGGGGCATCAAGATTGGAGGAAGACACTTTAACAACCTGTGATATGCAGACGACACAACCTTGCTTGCTGAAAGTGAAGAGGACTTGAAGCACTTACTGGTAAAGATCAAAGACCACAGCCTTCAGTATGCATCACCTCAATGTAAAGAAACAAAAATGCTCACAACTGGACCAATAAGCAACAGATTGATAAATGGAGAAAAGATTGAGGTTGTCAAGGATTTAATTTTACTTGGATCCACAATTAATACTCATGGAAGCAGCAGTCAAGAAATCAAAAGACCATTGCATTGGGCAAATCTGCTGCGAAAGACCTCTTTAAAGTGTTAAAAAGCAAAGATACCACTTTAGGGACTAAGATATTCCTGACCCAAGTCATGATGTTTTCAATCACCTCATATGCATGTGAAAGCTTGACGATGAATAAGGAAGACTGTAGAAGAATTGATGCCTTTGAATTGTGGAGTTGGTGAAGAATATTGAGTCCACCATGGACTGCCAGAAGGATGAACAAATCTATCTTGGAAGAAGTACAGCCAGAATACTCCTTAGAAGTAAGGATGGGTAGACAATGTCTCACATACTTTAGACATGTTATCAGGAGGGATCAGTCCTTGGAGAAGGACATCATGCTTGGTAAAGTAGAGGGTCAGCAAAAAAGAGGGAGACCCTCAAGGAGATGGATTGACACAGTGGCTGCAACAATGGGCTCAAGCATAACGATTGTGAGGATGGTGAGGTACTTGGCAATGTTTTGTTCTGTTGTGCATAGGGTCGCTATAAGTAGGAACCGACTCAACATCACCTAACAACAACAGCATATGTAATCCAACTTCCCTTCCTCATTCTTTGAAGTTGGTGTGTACCCTCCTGTGCTTGTTTCGATGCTTTTCTACATGTGTAGATTCCAAAAAACCAAACCCATTACCGTAGATTGTCAAATCTGACTCTTAGCAACCCTGTAGGACAGAGTAGAACTGTCCCCTAGGGTTTCCAAAGCTGTAATCTTTACGGAAACTGACTGCCACATCTTTCTTCTGCAGAGTGGCTGGTGGGTTTGAATTGCCACCTTTCGGTTAGCAGCCTAGAGCTTAACCAGTGTACCACCAGTGCTCCTCACATATGTGGGTAATTATATTAAAAAATCAGTCTGGAAAAAAAAAATTAGTCTTAGAAGAAATACAACCAGAATGTTCCTTAGAAGCAAGGATGGTGAGACGTTGGTCCACTTACTCTGGACGTGTCATCAGGAAAAAGCAATAGATAGAAAAGAATATCATGGCTGGTAAAGTGGAGGGTCAGTGAAAGTGAGGGAAACCTTCAATGAGATGGACTGACACAGTGGCCACAACAGTAGACTCAAACATGCCAGTCATCATAAAGATGGCACATGACGGGGCAATGTGTCATCCATCCTGTTACATATAAGGTCTCCATGAGTCGGAGCTTACTTGATGGCAACTAACAATGACAACACAATATATTTTTTAATTCAATATTTCCTGCATTTAAACATTTTTTTAAAAGGCATCGTTTTGTATGTATCCTTCTACAACTTGATTTTTCACTCATTGTGATTTTTCCATGTTAATACATATAAATCTAATTTATTAATTTAACTGCTAAATATAATTACGTTATATGAATAAACCATTTAACAGTTGTTCCTACTGAGGAACAATTGTTGTTGTTGTTAGGCTGTGAAGTTGATTTTGACTCAGAGCGACCCCATGTGACAGAGTTGAACTGCCCCATAGGATTTTCTAGGCTGTAATCTTTACTGGAGCAGATCGCCAGGTCTTTTTTTCACGAGCTACTGGGTGGATTTGAACCACCAATCTTTAGTTAGCACTGACTGCTTAACTGTTATGCCACCAGGGCTCCTTGAGGAATAATGAGACTATTTCTAATTTATTTTTGTATCATAACCAATGCTTCAGTTAACAATTTTTTGCATTTTTCCTCATGCCTGTGTAAGAGTTTCTCTAGATCTACCTATAACCAGACTTGCTAGTTTGTAAGGTATGTACATCTCCAACCTCACAGAAGTTTTAAGTTTTAATATCATTTGAATTAATCACTTTCTTCAATACGGTTTGAGCTTTGGTGTTTTATTTAAGCAATCCTTTTCTACTATTAAGGCCCTAGAAATAGTCTCTTATATTTTTATCATCTGTTTACATTTAGACCTTTAATCCATCTGGAATTTATTTTTGTGTATGGTGTGATGTATAGCTCTAACTTTGTATGTTTTCATATGAATGGCTGGTTGTCCAGAACCATTCTTTGAAGAGTCCACTGATTTATAATCCATCCTGTTGGAATAATCATTCTTCTGCATGGGTGGGGATGGTGCTGGGCTCTTTGTTCTGTTCCATTTGTCTACTTTGGCACTAATAGCGTATTTTTAAATTAAGGTAGCTTTATAATAAGTCTTAATATCTATATATGTAGCAAGTCCCATTTCAAATTCTTCAAAATTCTCTTAACTTTTCTGAGATAAGTATTTTCTTAAGGATTTTTAACTGGGTGAGTCAAGACTGACAACTTAAAAGAGTAATGATGGAATAAGCTGGGGTGGAATGAGTTTTACTAAAAATCCTTTGGTACGTTTTGTCACTGAGCAGAAAACAGATCTGGAAAGATCCTAAACATAAGACCTTTGGATGAGGAAAGTGAGTCTGATTGGTGTTGCTCAGGCTGGTGAAGGGCCAAGGTGGGGGCACTCTGGATAGCTGGGGTACTTGGGGGAAGCAAAGGTGACAAAGGAGCGGCAGCAAGCTACGTTCAGCCTCTCTCACAGTTTGCTGCAGGGAGACCTCCCATGATAGTGTCTGTAAACCTCAGTTTCCTAATGTATAAGGTGGATATAACAATATCAATCTCTGGAGTTGTTAGGAAGATAGAGATAATGCACCTAACACTGCCTAGCATCCATTAAGGAAATGCTTAATGAATCGTAGCTACACTTTTTATCATTATTAATTATCATCAATTTATCCAGGGTTTAGTCAGCAATAGTGGTTATTCTCAGTGTCCTAGAATAAGTTCTTAAGCATTGGTTCAGAATGCATTTCACCCCATGTGGTAGATGTCTCCAAAGGCAGCTATAAACAATCCCTCCCAACCCTAAATGTGCATGCTGCCATTCCCGCTAAGAGGTAGAGTCTCTTCCCTTTTCCTTGAATCTATGCTGGCCTTGTCACTTGCTTTGATGAACAGAATGTGGTGGAAGTGACACTATGCCAATTCTGGGCATATTCCTTAAGCATTTAAGAGGCCTGGCACTCTGCTTTTGCCCTCTTGGATCCCAGCTGCCATGCTGTAAGGAAGTCCAGGCTATCCTGCTAGAGGTGGAGAGGCTCTGGAGGATGAAACCCAAGTGGAGAGAGAGACTACATGGAGAACAGAAGCCTCCCAGCCGACAGTCAGCACCCAGGCCCCAAACATGTGACAGAGGCCTTCTTCGACCTTCCAGCCTAGTCCATCTGTCAGCTAAATGCAGCTGCATGAGTGTCTTAGTCATCTAGTGCTGCTATAACAGAAGTACCCCAAGTGGATGTCTTCAACAAACAGAAGTTTATTCTCTCACAGTCTAGTAGGCTGGAAGTCCAAATTCAGAGTGTCATCTCCAAGGGAAGGCTTTCTCTCTCTGTCAACTCTGGAGGAAGGTCCTTGTCATCAATCTTCCCCTGGACTAGAAGCTTCTCAGTGCAGGAACCCCGGGTCCAAAGGATGTGCTCTTCTCCTGGCACTACTTTCTTGAAGGTATGAGGTCCCCCTCTCTCTTTGCTTCTCTCTTTTATATCTCAAAAGAGATTGACTTAAAACACAAACTAATCTTGTAGATTGAGTCTTGCCTCATTAACATAACTGCCTCTAATCCTGCTTCATTAACATCATAGAGGTAGGATTTACAACACATAGGAAAATCACATTAGATGACAAAAATCACACAATACTGGGAATCACGGCTTAGTCAAGTTGACACACATTTTGGGGGGACACAATTCAATGCATAACAATGAGTGACCACAGACAGCAACCCATAGTGCTGAAGAACTGCCAGCTAGCCCACAGAATTGAGGAAAATAATAAATCATTGCTGTTTTACCACCCTAAATATTGAGGTGGTTTGTTACGCAGCAGTAGATAACAGAAACAATCTACATTCCCCCAAGACTGGCAGGCAACCCTGCTTAATCCATAAACATGATATATTTGCAATGAGAAATAATAGAAATTTCTACCTATTTGTCCAGAATGCATAGAAAATCAAGAGCTGTCTGGATATTGACATGCAAATGAAGAAAGAACTCATCATCAGAATCAGACAAACCAGAAAAGTGCTCACAATCTACATGAATTCCTATTCCTTCCCTTGGGGCAATCTGTTTTTTAAAAAACAAAAGAAGAAAGAAAGAATAATTTTTTTAGAGGAAAAAAAAAAAGCCCTTCAGTTCCAATCACTTTTCAGACTTAGGCAGAACGACTTTCACAGCTTCAGTCAAGTTTGTCAAAAAGTAATTTTCTACCTAATTTACTTTCACAGGATGCAGACCTTCTCAGAGGCCAGAGGAAAAATTCCTTTCTGACAAGGGTGAGAACGGAACTGAGATTCTTTCCAAGGTTTCCTTCCTCCTGGCTACTTTGCACGTGTCAGGGACGCCGAGGACAGAGGACAGGCTCTTCACCCAGCAGGTAGCCTGGTGTGCAGAAAGCATGGAGAATCCCTCTGTGGCACCGCCAAGAACCTACTTGCGATTCCCTGCCATCGCTGATCTGTTAGCCCAGAGTCACGGTCAATTGGAAGCAGAAATCTTGGTTTCTTGGAGCTGTTGCATAGCAGAGAGGATGAGGAAACCCAGTGTGGCTTCCTGTTTACACAAGGGTCAAATGGAGGTGGAACTAACTGAAAACCAATTTGGACTCCAGCTTTGCTAAGTAATTCACGACTATGCAGACAGAGATAAAAATCTTCCCGGAAAAGGAAAGTAGGCAGGTAAATTACTGTCACATTCTAAGTGATCTGTAGTTTTTTGCTTATCTTCTGTCTTTTTTTTTTTAAGCTGCTCCTTTGCCTCATTATTTCTGTATATAAATGAGAACACTTTTTATTAGTGGATGGCCCTGAAGGATGACACCATTTCCCAGCACAGACATCTATCTTTCTGTGTGGTGTCCCCAGCCCCACCAGCACATACCTCTCTTTTTCCTTTGTGCCCCAGATCCAATTGCGGGGCTGTCATGAAACATTAGTAATTTTTAATTATGGATTCTAATTACACTGATAGAAATTATCATGCAGAGAATAGTTCAGTGCATTCACCAGCACACTCAAACCTTTCCATCGGGCTTCCATTTGCATACCTGGATTCACTTTTATACTCCATGTGCTGAGGAAAAAAGTTGAGAAGATGGTCCAATTCCCTTGCAACCTTTGTAACTAAGATGCATAAAAAGTAGGCAGTTTTGACATAGCAGAGAACGTATGATCTTTGCCAGACTGTAAATTCACACTGGAGTCCCTGGGTAGTGCAGTTAAAGTGATCAGCTTCTAACGAAAAGGTTAGAGGTTTGAGTCTACCCAGAGGCACCTCAGAAGAAAGGCCTAGTGATCTACTTCAAAAAATCAGCCGTTGAAAACCTATGGAACACAGTTCTACTGTGACACATATGGGGTCGCCATGTTGGGTTGGTATCATCTCAGTGGCAACTGGTTAAATTCACACTGACCACGGAAAGGCTTGCTATGTCTAGAGCTCAGTCTTGCCACAAAGAGGAAACTAGGGGAGAGAATACCAGGGTTGAGAGGATGGGGATGGGTCTCCTGAGCTATGTTTGCTCAACACCTTTTCTGGACAAGGCTACACACTTTATACATATACATTTTTGCAGTTAATTCTCACAACAGCCCTGTGAGTTAGGTATTCCTATCCCCATTTTATAGATAGTTACTTCACCTCCAGCTGGAACACTCTCCTCCCTAATCAGCACTAGCCCCCTTCACCTGATTCCCTCCTGTTTATCCTTTAAATCCCACTCGCTCATTCCCTATCTTCTCTGAGAATGCTTCCCTGACCTCCCTTCCTCTGAGCCTCTGAACTCCCCCAGCATCCTGTGTTTAACACTATTATAGCCCGTATTATAAACTGTGTGGTAATTATTTGCTTAATTTTCTGTCAGCCTCTGCCCACAGGTATACAGTTAGTAAGGGGTGGAGCTTCCATGAGTTCAGGTCTGTTTGACTCCAAAATCTTACCACAATAGCTTCTATTCAAGAATTTTTATTAAGTAGACGTAGTATGCAGATGATTGTTTCAGTGAAAAAGGAAGAAAGAGGAAAACTCATTATCCACATTTAAATTGATGTTAGAGGTCATGGAGAATCTTCTGGCATTCTTGGAGAATGGGCATTCAGTGATAGGTTGCTGGTAAGAATAAGGGTTAGTCCTGCAGCACTGTGTGGAATGAATTTAGCTCTTTGTGTAGACACCAGAGCAATTCTACCCCCTTTCTAACCCTTCTGTGACCCTGGGGGTCACTAGGACTGAAGGAAATAGCACCTCCTGCTGCATCTTATCAGGGTACAAAGATTTCAGAAGAATACCCAAAAAAATTCCCAGCCCAAGAATTTAATCTTGGCCCCAAAAGTAAAACCTAAACAAACAACTTTAACTTTCAATCTTTAGCAAGGTATCTTGAGTGGCCAAGTGGTGGCCTTTAAGTGGTAGATGAACATAATGAGTCCTGTTTTATTCTACAGAAAGAAGGTACAGGGGAAGAAGTGAAGAGAGACTGACAAAACTCTGCATAATAATACAGTGTGATACTTCCATTACAGACAGGAGCAGTTCAGTGGACAATGTTGCAATTAGGAATATGTTTTGTTTCCTCAATGTGGCTTTAGACTGGTGTGTTTAAGTGAGTGTGTATGTGTGTTGTCACTGTGTGAGTATGTCCAGGTGACTTAATAGCTACACATCAGATCACCTAGAAGGATGAAGAATCCAATCTGTACCTCATACCAGCTAAGAAACCTTGAAGAGTGGGGCAGTTGAAGCCCATCCTAAGCTGTTGTTGTCAGGTGTCGTGGAGTCGGTTCTGACTGATAGTGACCCTGTGTACAACAGAACAAAATTCTCCCTGGTCCTGTGCCATCCATCCTCACAATCATTGCTATGTTTGAGCCCATTGTTGCAGCCACTGTGTCAATCCATTTCCTTGAGGGTCTTCCTCTTTTTCACTGACCCTATACTTTACCAAGCATGATGTCCTTCTCCAGGAACTGGTCCCTCTTGAACACAAGTCCAAAGTATGTGACACCAAGTCTCACCTTCTTTGCTTCTAAGGAGCATTCTGGCTCTACCTCTTCCAAGAGAGATTTGTTCGTTCTTCGGGAAGTCCATGGTATATTCAATATTCTTCACCAACACCATAATTCAGAGGCATCAGTTCTTCTTCAGTCTTCCTTATTCGTTGTCCAGCTTTCACATGCTAGAGGTGATTGAAAATACCATGGTTTGGGTCAGGTGCACCTTAGTCCTCAAAGAGACATCTTTCCTTTTTTACACTTTAAAGAGGTCCTTTGCAGCAGATTTGTCCAATGCAATTCATTGTTTGACTTCTTGACTACTGATTCCATGGGCATTAATTGTGGATCCCAGTAAATGAAATCCTTGACAACTTTAATCTTTTCTCTGTTTATCATGATGTTGCTTATTAGTTCATTTGTAAGGATTTTTGTTTTCTTTATGTTGAGATATAATCCATACTAAAGGTTGTAGTCTCTGACCTTCTTCAGTAAGTGCTTCAAGACCTCTTCACTTTCAGCAAGCAAGTTTGTGTCATCTGCATTCTAAGCTACTTTGTGAAATTCTAGAGTGTATAACTCAGGCTTTGTGAAATGCCCTGCTGGGGAGTTGTGTTCCAGGATTGCCCAGTGAGGAGGGAAGAGATCAAGGAGGACATATCCTAGAGCCAGACAAATCCTTATGGGTAGGGAGTGGGGTTTCCCAAAAGGCTAATGGTGATGTACACTGGGAAGCTGTGAATAAGCACGTGCTTTCTAAGAGGAATATGTTCCAACCTGAGGCTGGAGATGCAAAGCTAGGACTAAAGTGTACTCCTGAGGGTCCTCTGTGAAGGAGTTACTTTGCTCATGCTTTCCACTGAATTTGGGGACAGTGTTTTAGAGGTTTTTCTTTAAGACTCCCTCCCTATATATTCTAATTCCCTTTAGTTATGCTAGCTCCTTGGTAAAGTCTGATACACCCACCCATTGAGTCTTGGGTGATGATGGATTGGGTAGAAAAGGGTTAGGGCAATAAAAGGGGTATGTAAACTACCCACTCCCACCCCTCTACTGATGCCCATGCAAAAGAGCAGCATCCTATTGGGATCACCGTGCCCCAGTGGTCCAGGTATGAGCCAAGTGAGAGGTGCTCCCACCAGTGCTAGGAGACTGGTGAGCCTTGGTGCACAGCACAGAAATGCTGCTCCTGGGTGACTCAGGGGCATGAGTAGAGGAAAGTGGCCCTTAAGTCTGGGAGCTTAACACTGTGTTTATAAGTGTAAATGCAGATGTACAGAAAAGGAAATTGTCCTAACAAGCCCTTTCTAAAGTTGGCTAAAACTTCCTCCTACGGTAGTAATTAACTTGGATCCCTTTGGTTATCACTGTTGGCTTTTTTCCCGAATAGTAAGGGCTAGATTTAAGATGAGATGTTTCTCCTACATGCCTGGAAGTCTGTTCTCTGCCAGAGTTGCTGCCTGGAAGTTCTCAGGAAACAATCCTATTTAGGACAGGAAGGAAACCCACAGAAGTATCTTGCACTCAGATGCTTGGGCAGTCATGGGTGGTCAGTGGGGTCCACTTGGAGACCTCCCCTAAGGCCTATCTGTATGCACTAAAGTGAGACACAGGAGAGCACCTGTTATACAGACACCTCGGTAGTTTCCACAGCCGTGGCCCCTGACCATTCAGGAGTTTGCTGTTGTTAGCTGCTGTCAAGTCAGCCCCTGACTCCTGGCGACCCTGTGCATAATGGAACCAAATGCTCACCTGTCCTGGATCATCCCCATGATCGGTTGTGGATCAGACCTTTGTAATCCACTGGCTGATTTTTGGAACTAGATCACCAGGCCTTTCTTCCTGATCTTACTCTGAAAGCTTCACTAAAATTAGCAAAGATTTACTCTGACTTGCGCTGTTCTCCAGTTCTATTTTTATTCTTTCTACTGCAGCAAAATCTAAAGTATCTAATTTTGGCCCTGGAAACATATCTTTTCTGTCCTCTATTTTTAGGATGCAGAGGTAAATGCCACATAAATAAGATGTCACAAATTTATTATTTTAATCATTTTTTTAGCGCATGAAGGACGTCAGAAATAATACCTTACTTTACGAAGCCTTTACTTTCCAAAGTGCTTTTGTATCTATTAGCTCACTGGTCTTTACCATAATCCTCTAAGATGGGAAGGTCAGATATTACCTTCATTTTATAATTAAGGAAACTAGCGTTCAGAGAAGTTGACTAACTTATACAAGGTCATGTAGCTAGAAAATGGTAAACTAGGTCTCAAATCCAGGTCTTGTGCCTACATGTTCCACACTTTTTAGTGTCATATTAGCACTTATTGAGTGCTTACTCTATGTCAGGCTTTGCTTCAAGGGCTGTGGTTTTTAATCTCATTTAATTTCCACACCTTCTATTACAAACAAAACTCTCAATTCACCTCCAAATATCTACAGCCAAGGTGGGCAACATTTCAAAAAGTATGCCAGGGTAGGTCACTATTAAAACCTTTTTCTTCTGATAGCACAGGGAAAAGAAACAATGCTGACTCTTAGTGACTCCTTTGGAAATCTGTGCAGGGTATTAGGACATTGAAGTTGAGCTTGAGCCAATCTTCTACTTCAAAAGTCTAGATCAGGGCTGACCAATAGGAAATTCTGTGATGATGGAAATGTTCTCTATCTGGTCTGTCCAAAATGGAAGCCATCAACCATAAGTGGCTATTGAGCACTTCAAATGGGGCTGCTGCCACTGAAGAACTAAACTTTATATTTTTATTTAATTTTTGTTACTTTCAATTAACCATATGTGCCTAGTGGTTACCATACTGGAAAGCAAAGGATTCTAGACTATCAAGACAGGTAAACTTGAATTCAAATTCCAGATCTGCATGATTCAATTTCTCTGAGCCCAGTACCATAAAATGGGCATAACAAGATCAACTTCGCACAGATAAGGAATATAAAGTGTGCAGGAGAAGGTCTGGCACATGGTAGGTGCTTTTTACTTTTTCAGTTATAATCTCTTGGTTGATGTGTCTCATCTCTGCCAGGTTATAAACTCTGTAACGGCAGAGACTCTATCTTATTCATGTACACATCCCTAGAAATTAGCACATTATACATAATGGTGCTCAACAAATATTTTTTTTTTTAACAATTGCATGTATTTATTTTAATGTAAGTTAGAGAAAAAATATAACTGAAACATTACACCAGTTTTTTTCATAGATATTATTGCCTAGGATGGGGGTTGTTGTTATTGATACTGGTTCTGACTCATGGAGACCCCATGTGTTACAGAGCAGAACTGCTCCATAGGGTTTTCTTGGCTGTAATGTTAATGGAAGTAGATTCCCAGGTCTTTTCTTCCGTGGTGCTGCTGGGTGGGTTCAAACTGCCAACATTTAGGTTAGCAGTCAAGAACAAACCATTTGCACCACCTAGGAACCTAGTTGTTGCTGGTGTTCAACAAATATTTCTTGAGAGGAATTAGACTGAAACAAGGCCAACAAAAGGTGATTGTTGCCCACTGCCCCTTTTTCCCCTCAAATTGTGCTTTTCCTGAATTGTACTTGGAGGTCGTGTCATTTGCCTGTATTAGAAGATATTATGAGAAACAGTACTGTAACAGTTGTGTTAGTGCTATTGTAAGGATGTGGTTGAGTGTATTGTTCACTATATTAAACAGTGTAACTTTATGAGAATAGTCAGAGGAAATTTCTATCTTGACTTATACTATGATACTTACATTCTGTTTTATATCATGACCCTCTCAACTGTATAATGAGGTTTTCATGTTCACACTGGCTACCACAGAGTGTCCGAAAAGTCTGGAAACATAGTGCTGTGAATTGAATTGTGTCCCCCTGAAATATGTGTTGGAATCCTAACGCCTATGCCTGTGGATGCAATTCTGCTTGGAAATAGGGTTTTCTTTGTTATATTAATGAGATCATACCAGTGTAGGGTAAATGCTAAATCTAATTACTTCTGAATTATAAAAAGAGCAGATTAGATACACACACACACAGGAGAAGACAGAGGGCATGGGAGCATTGTCTACAAGCATGGCAACACTTAGGACTACCACAAGGAAGGAATCAAATCAGGCCAACATTCTGATTTGAACGTTTAGCCTCTAGAACTGTGGGGAAATAAAATTCTGTTCTTTAAAGCCACCTCCCTGTGGTATTTGTGTTATGGTTGCACTTAGTTATCCTAGCTAAGCACACAAGATAAACTTATTTTAAACAGTGCAGTAGTTCCTTTTTCAGAAAGTATGCTAAGTAATATGCATTTGTGTCCAAAATAAGTGCACTACAGAATATCAGATTGTTAACCTGAAAAAAAAGTAAAACATTATTTTCCTTGTGATTCCAAACCTTTTTTTTTTTTGCCACTATGTTGTGTCTTTATTTTATTTTTTTCAGATTAACAATTGGACCCATTGTTTAAAATTTAGAGGTTACTTTATTTGCAAAAACAGCTGAAGGTTGATCATATTTTTGAAAATGTAAACGTTATAGATTGAATCGTGTCCCCCAAAAACATTTGTTATAAACGCTAACCTCTACACCTGTGGTTATAATCCCATTTGGGAATAGGTTGTCATTGTTATGTTAAGGAGACAGGATTAGCATAGAGTGTGTCTTAAATCAATCTCTTTTGAGATATAAAAGAGAAACGTTATTAAGAGCTACAGCTGCTAACCAAATTGTTGGCAGTTCAAATCCACCAGCTGCTCCTTGGAAATCCTATGGGGCAGTTCTACTCTGTCTGTAGGGTCGCTATGAGTCTGAATCACTCAATGGCAACAGGTTTGGTTTAGTTTGGTTTGGTTTATACAAGCAAGCAAGAGAAAAAAAGATGGGGGAAGACACATGCCAAGCTACATGAAGATCGCCCAGGAACAGAAGCTCAAAGAGATAAGGACCGTCTTCCAGAGCCCACAGAGACAGAAAGGCTTCCCCTAGAGCCCACACCCTGAGTTCAGACTTCTAGCCTCCTAAACTGTAAGAAAATAAAATCATTTGTTAAAGCCACCCGGTTGTGGTAATTCTGTTATAGCAGCACTAGATAACTAAGACAGCAACTAAGATATTGTATAAAAACAAGCTTACTCTACTGTTCCAGACTTTTTTTAACATCCTGTAAAAAGCTTAGAACAAATCTGTGGCCCAGCTTATGTCAGGGATTGTTTTACTGCAAATAACAGAACACACTCAAGCTAACTAAACTAAAAGATGGGTTTCTGAAAGAAATATCAGCACAAATGACACTGAACACAGTTCTCTCCTGAGAGAGAGAATCCGCTTAGTTCTGTCCTGCCAATGTTTTCCCACCCCACTGCCCCATTCCTGGTCCAGTCAGCAGTGGCAGCAGAATGGGGCTTACCATAGTAAAAACTTTGCTACACAGCAGGGGGAGAGGGAAGGTTGGGCTGAGACTGGTTTAATCTTAAGTAATGTCTCCTACAGTCTTTATATTTTTAGGAGTCCTTGTAGACTAGCTTGGAGCCCTGGTAGTGTAGTGGTTAAGAGCTACAGCTGCTAACCAAAAGGTCAACAGTCTGAATCCACTTGGAAACCTTATGGGGCAGTTCTACTCTGTCCTATAGGGTCACTATGAGTCTGAATCAACTTGACACGGGCAGATTTGGTTTGGGTTTTGAGTTTGTAGGCTAGCTTAGGAGTCCTTGGGTGGTGCAAATGGTTAATGTACTTGGTGGCTAACAAAAAGGTTGGCCGTTCACGTCCACCCAGTGGCACTTTGGAAGAAAGGGCTGGCGATCTACTTCTGAAAAAAAAGTCAGCCATTGAAAAGTCTACAGAGCACAGTTCTATTCTGACACATGTGGGGTTGCCATGAGTCGGAATCAGCTCAACAACAACTGGTAGTAAGTTAACTTAAATATTTTCCAGAAAAAGATAAGAGAAAGAGAGGTGGCTGGAGAGGCGGGGGATGTTAGGGAGCAAGAGTGCAATAATCATTTATTTAACTGTGACTGTAATACTCCACAGCATGTTTTCTCCTTTTTAAAATGGGCAGTTGAGAACTTGACATTACTAACGTGATGATGAACCTGTAAGTTCTTTTCCACCTGCCTTCTCCTTTCCGCATACTTTTGTTAATGGCTTGTTTTGTTCTGTCTGGCTACCTGTGACTTACGACTTCCCACATAAAGATTAGAGCCTAGATGTCCAGTCTGTAAATCTTTAGCCTGATAAAGAGTCTCTTGTAATTATCTTGTAATGAATAACTCATCCAGCCATGCCATCTGTGGGCTATGTGCCTAAAAGACACTATGTCCCCATTATGACAATCATATATAAGCTCTAATGTAAAACTGCCTTTCAGGACTCCATAAAGACAGCCCACGTTGCTATCAGACTCCCCGTTGGTGTCACTTCCTAATAAACTTTCTCTCTCTTTCTGACTTAGAGTATGTTTCATTGGCTCGACTGCTCCAGGGCACGGACCCTAATCAGGCAACATAACAAACATTTATTGAGTGCCTACAGTACAAACCTATAGTTCCTTTAAGGCCACAGAATGAAAATTTCGCTTCACTAGAAATAGAAATACCATATGATCCAGCAATCCCACTCCTAGGAATATATCCTAGAGAAATAAGAGCCATCACACAAATAGACATACGTACACCCATGTTCACTACAGCATTGTTCACAATAGCAAAAAGATGGAAACAACCCAGATGCCCATCAACAGATGAATGGATAAACAAACTATGGTACATATACACAATGGAGTATTATGCAACTATAAAGAACAATGATGAATCTATGAAACATCTCATAACATGGATGAATCTGGAGGGCATTATGCTGAGTGAAGTAAGTCAATCACAAAAGGACAAACATTGTATGAGACCATTACTGTAAAAACTCATGAAAAGGTTTACACACAAAAAGAAATGATCTTTGATGGTTACCAGGGAGTGGAGGGGTGAGGGCGAAACACTAAATAGACAATAGATAAGTGGTAACTTTGGTGAAGGGTAAGAAAGTACACAATACTGGGGAAGCCAGTACAACTTGTACAAGGAAAGGTCATGGAAGCTCCATAGACACATCTAAACTCCCTGAGGGACCGAATTGCTGGGTGGAGGGCTGTGGGGACCATGGTCTCGGGGAACATCTAGCTCAATTGGCATAACATAGTTTATAAAGAAAATGTTCTACATTCTACCTTGGTGAGTAGTGTCTGGGGTCTTAAAAGCCTATGAGAAGCCATCTAAGATACTCCACTGGTCTCACCCTTTTGGGAGCAAGGAAGAATGAAGAAAACAAGATACAAGGGAAAGATTAGTCCAAAGGACTAATGGACTACAATTACCATGGCTTCCACCAGATTGAGTCCAGTACAACTAGATAGTGCCTGGCTACCACCACTGACTGCTCTGACAGGGATCACAATAGAGGGTCCCAGACAGAGCTGGAGAAAAATGTAGAACAAAATTCTAACTCACAAAAAAATACCAGACTTACTGGCCTGACAGAGACTGGAGAAACCCCAAGAGTATGGCCCCCGGACACCCATTCAGTTCAGTAATGAAGTCACTCCTCAGGTTCACCCTTCAGCCAAAGATTAGACAGGCCCATAAAACAAAATGAGACTAATGTGGCACAACAGCCCAGGGACAAGGACTAGAAGGCAGGAGGGGACAGGAAAGCTGGTAATAGGGAACTCGAGTTTGAGAAGGGAGAGTGTTGACATGTCGTGGGGTTGTTAACCAATACCATAAAACAATATGTGTACTAACTGTTTAATGAGAAACCATTTGTTCTGTAAACCTTCATCTAAAATACAATAAAAAAATTTTTTTAAAAAAAGAAAGAAAATAGCTTCAGTGCCAACTTTGGCACATGTGTCAGAGGTTCTCAACACTTGCTGTTCAGCTCCTATTATTTTCAGGGCTGTCTGATGAAAGCCAATTTCAGAGCAATAACCTGGCACCCCGAGAGCTCCTATCACAAAAGAAAGATGTGCTTATATGTTCATGGAATTGTCTGAGGACAAGAAAATGGATTTGGTCATTTGGAAATACTTTCACCAAGATCTGAAAAACAGAGGGTTCATGGTTAATTTTCTAAGTTAATCTTCCAATGAACAGAATAATCCAAGCCCTTAATGTAAAATGGATCCATATCAATGAGAGCGGCTGTAAGTAAAACAAGTAAAAAAAAAAAAAAAAAAAAGAGGAAAAAAACCCATAGAGGAATATAATTTTGTAATAGACACAGTCTTATTATTTCTTGGTTGTGTGATTTGCAGATACCTGCAAAACTATGCAAAATATAAGCTAAAATAGGGAAACACAAAACTAAGCCTACTGTTCTGATACATGTAATTGAGGACTTCAGGAAAATCCTAGAGGGGGCCACTGCATAGTAATTATAACAACAGCTAATACACCAGGCATACAGCATCTTATTTAAATAAGACACACATACATACATATTTGTGTTGTATATAGCTCTGATATACAGTAGGGATTATAATCACCCCCATTTTACAGATGAAGAAACTGAGCTTCAAAGAGTGAATAAAACCTTTTGATTACCCAACCCAATCTGTTTTTGAAGAACTTTGTGTGGCCTAGTAAATCAATGTCTGAAGAGTAGAATATGATGTTGAAAGTAAATTAGTTACTCAGTAGTTGTCCAGAGTTCCAATCCAGACAATTCTGACCCAGAAATGGATTTTGGAGAGCCTGAATTATTCCATCATCTAAGTGGGTTTTAATTCTACAATTTAAGTCAACAACAACCTCCACCTCAAACCATGCATAAAGGTGATGACCACTTATAAAAATCCTCAAAGAGTCTAACTCTTGAGTTCAGTTGTGGAACTCAGCCAAGAGGCTTTTTAACCGAAGAACGCACATGGTGGGGTAGCATAATCACACTGAGTAAAGATCAAATCTGACAACCGGGAAGTCATCTATTAGGGAAAAGCATTCAAAGATCACAGCAGAATTGCTTGTTAAAGCTATCCTAAACCTCCATACAAATATTAATGTTTATTAACATTTTTATTATTGTCATTTTAAATAGATGGCTTGGCAGACTATTTATCTGTTCTTGGGCCCCCTAACTTGGCTGTAATGAGTTGGCCTTATAAAATTACTGAAATCAGATGATGCTGTAAAGACTGGGGATGAGCAGCCCTGTGAGGGCTTCTCAGCAAAATCAACAACCGATAAAGACCGTATTGTTAGAAGGAGACAGTGTCATGCGAAACAGCACAAGGAACAAAGTTGCCTCTGGCAAGAATATGAAATTAGGTAGTTTTAGAGCAACAGGGGAGGAAAAGCATTTACATTTTCCGCTTCACAGTTGCCAATGCGGGTGACACTCTGTCCCCTGCATTCACATTTACTTTCTAGTTGAGTGTTTCCTCCTCTCAGTCCTACAGGCCTTTTTTCCAGGCTCTTTGAACAGAAGGAAACACCCCTTCCATTCCTCTACCACTGACTCCTGTGCTTGCATGCTATTTATTCTCTTGCCATTTTGTCTAAAAAAAAACACTTGCCACTACTCCATGTGTGTCAGCGTACAACTGTGCTCCATAGGGTTTTCAGTGGCTGATTTTTCAGAAGTAAATTGCCAGGGCTTTCTTCCTAGGCACCTTTGGGTGGATTCAAACCACCAACTTTTTGGTTAGTATCTGAGAACTTAAGCATTTGAGCCACCCAGGCACCCCTTCCCCATCTCCTAACCATATTGCATTCTCCTATTTTAGCATTATCCTGCTTCACTGTGGATGGGGACACAGGGAGGGAGGGGATCCCACAGCAGAAGTTAAATGTCCCCAGTGGGAGAGTAAATAGGCAGAGACAGTCTAGCATGTGGGTAGGGTGCTTTCAGCTGCTGCCCAGGCCCTGCTTGGACCTCATGTATTTTCCTATCTTCTCATGTTCTCTTGTTGGATGCTCCCCAAAGCACAGTAAGTATACTGTATTTGTGAGCGGCTGGCAGGGTCATGATTGGGCCAGCGATTTCAGTCATGCAAGTTCTCAGATAGATAAAAAAGGGAACATGTGAGTTAGTCTTTAATGCAGTTGTAAAGGAGAATGAGATATTCTGAAAAGGGATTTCATAAACAAAATATTTAAATACACTATGTAAGAATCTGATTACAGTGGTTGCCTCTGGGAAGAGGAGCTGGGAGACTTGGACAGGTGAGGGGGGACTTACTTTCCACTGTACTTAAATCCTTTTACATATTTTGGATTTCAAATCATGTGCATGTCTTTAAAACTAGTTTTTAAAGGACCTTGGGGATGATCTAGTTAAAGCAGAAATGTAAATATGTATATATTATATGTTATTATGGTAAATATATGTATGTATACATACATATAGCCTCCACACATCTGTCAGTTTATCATACTGTGGTGGCTTGCTTGTTGCCATGATGCTGGGAGCTATGCCACCAGTATTTCAAATACCAGCAGGGTCACCCATGGTGGACAGGTTTCAGCTGAGCTTCCAGACTAAGACAGACTAGGAAGAAGGACCCAGCAGCATACTTTTGAAAAAAATTGGCCAGTGAAAACCTTATGAATAGCAGAGAACATTGTCTGATAATAGTGCCAGAAGATGAGCCCCTCATATTGGAAGACGCTCAAAATATGACTGAGGAAGAGCTGCTTCCTCAGAGTAGAGCCAACCTTATTAATAACGTGGATGTAATAAAGCTTTTAGGACCTTCATTTGCTGATGTGGCACAACTCAAAATAAGAAGAAACAGCTCCTAACATCCATTAGTAATCAGAATGTGGAACGTATGAAGTACGAATCTAGGAAAATTGGAAGTTGTCAAAAATGAAATGGAACACTTGAAGATTGATACCCTGGGCATTAGTAAGCTGAAACGGACAGGTATTGGCCATTTTGAACCAGACGATCATATGGTTTACTATGCCGGGAATGACAAACTGAAGAGGGTAGGTGTCACATTCATTGTCAAAAAGAACATTTCAAGATCTGTCATGAAATACAATGTAGTCAGTGATGCATCAGGATAACATCCATATGCCTACAAGGAAGACCAGTTAATACAACTATTATTCAAATTTACACACCAACCACTAATGTCAAAGTTGAAAGAATTCAGGATTTTTACCGATTTTCTGCGGTCTGAAATTGATCACACATTCAATCAAGATGCATTGATAATTACTGGTGCTTGGAATGCAAAAGTTGGAAACAAAGAAGGATCAATAGTTGAAAAATACGGCCTTAGTGATAGAAATGACGCCAGAGATCCTATGACAGAATTTTGCAAGATCTATGACCTATTTGTTGGAAATACCTTTTTTCAAGAACATACACGGTGACTATACATGTGGATTTCACCAAATGTAATACACAGGAATCAAATCGACTGTATCTGTGGAAAGAGACAATGGAGAAGTTCAATATCATTAGTCAGACCAGGCCAGGGGCTGACTGTGGAACTGACCATCAATTGCTCATATGCAAGCTCAAGCTGAAGCTGAAGAAAATTAAAACAAGTCCACAAGAGCCAAAGTACAACCTTGAGTATATCCCACCTGAATTTGTAGACCATCTCAAGAATAGGTTTGACACATTAAACACTAATGACCAAAGACCAGACAAGCTGTGGGATGACGTAAAGGACATCATACCGTGAAGAAAGCAAAAGGTCATTATAAGACAGAAAAGAAAGAAAAGACAAAATCAGTGTCAGAAGAGACTCTGAAAGTTGCTCTTGAATGTAGAGTAGCTAAAGCAAAAGGAAGAAATGATGAAGTAAAAGGCCTGAACAGAAGATTTCAAAGGGCAGCTTGAGAAGACAAAGTAAAGTATTATAATGAAATGTACAAAAACCTGGAGTTAGAAAACCAGAAGGGAAGAACACACTTGCCATTTCTTAAGCTGAAAGAACTAAAGAAAAAAATTCAAGCCTCGAGTTGCAATTTTGAAGTGTTCTATGGGCAAAATATTAAATGACCCAGGAAGCATCAAAAGAAGATGGAAGGAAAACACCGTCACTGTAACAAAAAGAATTGGTCAATGTTTAACCATTTCAGGAAGTAGCATATGGTCAAGAACCGATGGTACTGAAGGAAGAAGTTCAAGCTGCACTGAAGGCATTAGCAAAAAATAAGGCTCCAGGAATTGACGGAATACCAATTGAGATATTTCAACAAATGGATGCAGTGCTGGAAGTGCTCACTCGTCTATGCCAAGAAATTTGGAAGACGGTTACCCGGCCAAGCAACTGGAAGAGATCCACATTCGTGCACATTTCAAAGGAAAGCGGTCCAAAAGAATGTGGTAATTATTGAACAATATCACTGATATCACACACAAGTAAAATTTTGCTGAAGATAATTCAAAAACAGCTGCAGTCTAACATTGACAGGATAACTGCCAGAAATTCAAGCTGGAGTCAGAAAAGGACATGGAACCAGGGATGTCATTGCTGATGTCAGATGGATCTTGGCTGAAAAACAGAGACTACCAGAGAGATGTTTACTTGTTTTTTATTGACTATGCAAAGGCATTCTATTGTGAGGATCATAACAAATTATGGATAACATTGCCAAGAATGGGAATTCCAGGACACTTAATTGTGCTCATGAGGAACCTGTACATAGACCGAGAGTTAGTCATTCAAACAGAACAAGGGGATACTGCATGGTTTAAAATCAGGAAAGGTGTGTGTCAGGGTTGTATCCTTTCACTATACTTGTTCAATCTGTATGCTGAGCAAATAATCCGAGAAACTGGACTAAATGAAGAAGAATGCAACACCAGGATTGGAAGATGACTTGTTAACAACCTACAATATGCAGATGACACAACCTTGCTTGCTGCAAGTGAAGAGGACTTGAAGCACTTACTGATGAAGATCAAAGACTACAGCCTTCAGTGTGCATTACACCTAAACATAAAGAAAACAAAAACCCTCACAACTGGACCAATAAGCAACATCATGATAAGTGGAGACAATATTGAAGTTGTCAAGGATTTCATTTTACTTGGATCCACAATCAATGCCCATAGAAACAGCAGTCAAGAAATCAAATGACGTATTTCATTGGTTAAATCTTTTTCAAAAGACCTCTTTAACGTGTTAAAAAGCAAAGATTTCACTTTAAGGACTAAGGTGTACCTGACCCAAGCCATGATATTTTTAATCACCTCAAATACATAGGAAAGCTGGACAATGAATAAAGAAGACCGAAGAAGAATTGATGCCTTTGAAGTATGGTGTTGGTGAAGAATATAGACTATACCATGGACTGCCAGAAGAACAAAGAAATCTGTCTTGGAAGAAGTACAGCTAGAATGCTCCTTACAAGCGAGGATGGCGAGACTTCATCTCACTTACTTTGGACATGTTATCAGGAGGGATAAGTGCCTGGTCAAGGACATCATGGTTGGTAAGGCAGAGGGTCAGCGAAAAGCGGGAAGACCCTTGACGAGAGGGATTGACACAGTGGCTGCAACAATGGGCTCAAACATAGCAATGATTATGAGAATGGTGCAGGACTGGGCGGTGTTTCATTCTGTTGTACATAGGGTTGCTAAGAGTTGGAATCGATTCGACAGCACCTACCAACAACATATATATATATATATATATAAAACGTTTGGCAGTTCGACAGTTTTTGCATGTGCAATTCAGTGGCATTGATTACATTCACTGTGTTGTGCAGCCATCACCACTATCCTTTTCCGAATTATTTCACCACCAGCAACAGAAACTTAGTGCCCCAGTAAGCAAAGACTCCACATTTCCTCTTCCTTTCCACCCCTGGTAACCACTGCTAAGCATTGGTCTCCATAAATCAAAACCAAACTAGTCGGCATTAAGTCGATTTCAACTTATGGTGATCCTATGTGTTTCAGAGTAGAACTGTGTCTAGGGTTTTCAATGTTTGTGACCTTTCAGAAGTAGACCTCCAGGCCTTTCTTCAAACCGCCAACTTTTAGGTTAGTAGCTGAGTGCTTAAGTGTTTGTACCACACAGGGACTCCTTTGGTCTCTATACATTTGCCTATTTCATGTAAGTGTGATCATACAATATTTGTCCTTTTGCGACTAACTTATTTTGCTCATAAAAAGGAATGAATTTTAAAGAAGAGAACCCTCGACACCTGTTTATATCCCCTATTCCAAGGCCTCCCTGAAGTCCTCTCAAGTGGAGGCAACCCATTCTCCCAGTTTCTATGTTTGCCAACAGAATTGGCACATGAGTGGAGGGTCAGTGGGACCAGTGTACATGTTGATATGAATTCATTGCTCATGCACCTCCATATCAAAGCTACTCCTTCAATGCTCTTGCCCTCCAGGTATTCTACACTAATAATATCTATTTTTTTGAGCTTTCACTCAACTTTGTAAACATTGCTAAATTCTGTAAACATTGCTAAATGTCCTAAATACATAAGCTAATTTATTCCATTCACAGATGTGAAAGATGAAACTAAAAAAAGTCAAGTGATTACATAGCTATTGTGTGCTAACACTGGGATTCAATTCTGAAAGTGTCTAAAAGCAGGGCTTCGAATCTGGTTCTTTTGGGTTGGAATCCCTACTGATAATCTACATTTCTAACAAGTTTCCAGGCTGATGCTAATGCTGCTGGTTAGGGACCAATTCTGAGAACCACTAGTAGAGCAGTGGTTCTCAAAATTTATTATACATAAGAATCACCTGAGGATGGTGTTAAAATGGGATTCAGTATATCTGGAGTGGAAATGCAAATCCTCAGCAGGGGCTCCAACTGGAATGAACCCGTTGGAAACCCTGGTCTAAAATCCACACTCTTAATTCCAACACAATATTCCCTTTTCTTCGTCTCTGTGTTGCTCACTTCTGTTACCTCCTGTCACTGCACATTCATTGAAGAGTTTTCCCTGTGACTCGGTATTTCTATCCTCCAGGGCTTCGAACCAGTTTGGGAACATATCAATAATTGCTGACTTAAACAAGGGCAGCATGGGCATTGCATAGCAACCAAATCTGTTGCTGATCGGATTTTGACCCAAGTAGGAAGTAAACAGTGGTAACCTGCTCAAAGATGGCGGCTGACCTCAATGCTTTGAAGGTGTGTTTCTCTCCATAGTCTTGCCAATAATCCAATCTCCCACACGAATCTCAAAAGTTTCAGGAGCCTGATGCAGGAGATTGGATTATTGGCAGGCCTATGGAGAGTGACGCACATTCAAAGTAGCACGGTCCGCCACCATCTTTGAGCAAGGCACCACTGTTTCCTAACGAAAAAACAAACTCGTTGCCATAGAGTCAATTCCAACTCATAGTGACCCTATGGGGCAGAGAAGAATTGCCCCATAGGGTTTCCAAGGAGTAGCTGGTGGATTTGAACTACCGACCTTCTGGTTAGCAGCTGAGCTCTTTACTGTGTCACCAGGGCCCTGTTTGTTTCCTACTCAGGTCAAAATCCAATGGGCATCAGATCTGGTTGCTATGCAGTGTGCATGCTGCCCTCATTTACATTAGCAGGTACTGAGCCGTTCCGAACCAGTTCAAAGCCCTACCATCCTCGCCTTACCTCACCTTCATCCTTGGGTGAGGGGAAGGGAACATGGGAGGGCAGGTAGGGAGGGTAGAGGGTCACTCTGGATGGGATGTGGAGGAAGTGGAATTAAAATCATCAGGAAAAAATAACCATCAGGAATATCCAAGCACTACCTCCTCCTCATTTTCTATCATCATGCACACACACACACCTCACATCCTAAAGCCCTGATAACTGAAGATTCCACAACCAAGAATTTTGCCTCAATTCTTCTCTCTTCTGGAGATCTTGTGCTTTGGCTTTTTATTTAATCTTTTGTTAGGAGCATCACTAAATAACCCTATGGAGACCATGGTCTTGGGGAACATCTAGCTCAATTGGCATAACATAGTTAATAAAGAAAATGTTCTACATTCTACTTTGGTGAGTAGCATGTAGGGTCTTAAAAGCTTGTGAGTGGCCATCTAAGATACTCCACCAGTCTCACCCCTTCGGGAGCAAGGGGGAATGAAGAAAACCAAAAACACAAGAAGAAGATTAGTCCAAAGGACTAATGGACCACAACTACCACAGCCTCTACCAGACTGAGTCCAGCACAACTAGATGGTGCCCGGCTATCACCAGTGACTGATCTGACTGGGATCACAATAGAGGGTCTCAGAGGTGGAGCGAAATGTACAACAAAATTCCAACTCACAAAGAAAGACCAGACTTACTGTCCTAACAGAGACTGGAGAAACCCTAAGAGTATGGCCCCCAGACACCCTTTTAGCTCAGTAATGAATTCACTCCTGAGGTTCACCCTTTGGCCAAAGATTAGACAGGCCCATACAACAAAATGAGACTAAGGGGGCACACCAGCCCAGGAGGGGACAGGAAAGCTGGTAATAGGGAACCCAAGATCAAGAAGGGAAAGTGTTAACATGTCGTGGGGTTGGTAACCCATGTCACAAAACAATATGTGTACTAATTGTTTAATGAGAAGCTAGTTTGTTCTGTAAACCTTCATCTAAAGTACAATTAAAAAAAAACAAAAACCCATAGGCACCTGGTGGGTGCCTCTTTAGTAGACAGAGAGAATGCTCTCACATGGGGGGCTTTAAGGGGCTGGGAGTGGGCATGATCTAGAGTGGAACAAGGCACAGAAGAGGGAAGTAAATTGTGGCTGGCCCACAGGCTGAAACAGGAAGGAGAAGAACTGAGATCCAGGGAGCTCAGAAGGACAGAGGAGGGAAAGTCTTTTTTTTCTTTCTTTCTTCAAAATTTACAAAGCAACCATAGAAATAAGAAAGTTGATTATCTCCCTCCTCTTGCCCCCTTGCTAGTTAATGCCATGAAAATAAATACCTGAATTACTGTCCTCCTCTCAGCCATCCCAATAAGCCATTTCACAATGAAAAAACAAACCACAGCAGAGCCTATGTCCTGGGGCGGGGGGGTGGGGAAGAGAACTCATCTTTGGTTTTCACACTCCAGAGTGGTTGCCGTAAGTACCCCACTAAGGGAAACACACACACCCTCTTAAGTAGGAAAATTATCTATATAGGTATCTTGAAAGAGTCCAGGCTTGTGTCTCAGGCACAGAAGACGCTGTTTTAAGTCCTGACAAAGGACTGGCTTCAAGGAGAAATTCGGAAGGATTTAAACATCTTTTTGAATAAGGCGAGACTCAAGCTGTCATGAGGATTCAAATTATTTTTCTTTCTTATTTTCCTTTGCCCTTCTTTCTATTTTTCTTTTTTTCTCCCTTGCCTCACTCCCTGATCTTTTCCTTCTTCCCACTCCCTCCCTTCTTTCCTTTATTTCCTTCTTCACCAAACTATAAGGCAGAGCAGCCAATACTGTTTCTTTAACTGTATCACAGTGTTTCGGGAATTAGAAAAAAGATAAATGACATACCTCGTTAGAAGACTGTCACCTGCAGGGGCGGGGAAATCCAGATGAGAGACAGGAAAGCAGAACATCAGGAAATACCAGCGAGCAGCTCATAATCAGTGCAACGAGAGGAGCTGCATCTTTTGGAGATGGTTTTACTTAATCAGCTGGATTGATGGCAACAGTTATTGGAGTATTTTTACTGAGCTTAGCACCATATGCACAGCGCCAAGCCTGCAGCAGTTCTCAATAAGTATTTCATTTGGATATTTTGGCAGACCATATAAGCAAGGTCTCTAACATTATGTGACTGATTCACAAGCCACTGTAACCCTTACGGAGCCCTGGTGGCGCAGTGGTTAAAAGCTTGGCTGCTAACTGAAAGATCAACAGTTAGAATCCACCAGCCACTCCGTGGAATCCCTTTAGGACAGTTTTACTCTGTCCTATAGGGTCACTATGAGTCAGAATCAACTCGACAGCAACGGGTTTTTTTTTTGGTAACCCTTATGTCAGAGACAATGGCAGCAAAAAGGACCTGGGTAATTTTTAAAGATGTCATTTCTATGGGTTTGAGCAGCCAAGTGGAAACCTCTGGGGGAAAGTAAAGAATCCTGGATTCAGACAAGACCTATTGTGTGCCAAACCTATGCTGAGCAAATTTGTGCTCCCTGCTCTGGAAGGCTGAAAGTCTGCTGGGGAGGGAGCATGTAATAAAAATAAACTAAAATACATGGGAGAACAAGGTCAAGGATATGTATGGAAGAATTTACTCTGCTTTGATGAGTAGAAACAGATTTCTAACAACCTACAGCATCCACTTTCTTCTGCCCTAATCTCTCAGCTATATCTATGATCATTAAAAAAAAAAAAAACTATTGCAGTTGAGTTGATTCTGACTCACAGTGACCCTATAAGACAGAGTAGAACTGCCCCATAGGGTTTCCAAGGAGCAGCTGGTGGATTTGAACTGCCAGCCTTTTGGTTAGCAGCTACAGCTCTTAACCACTGCACCACTAGGCCTCCATCTGAGATCATAGTCCCACCAAAACGATAATGTTACTTTGGCCGAGACAGCTAGGTGTGAGTCCCTGGGTGGTGCAAACTGTTAATGTGCTTGTCTACTAACCAAAAGGTTGGAAGTTGGAGTCCACTCAGAGGTGCCTCAGAAGAAAGGCCTGACAATCTACTTCCAAAAAATCAGCCATCAAAAACCCTATGGAGCACAGTTCTACTCTGACACACATGGGTTCACCTTGAGTCAGGAATGACTTCATATCTACTGGTAAAATTTATAATCCCACAAAGGAAGTCAGCAAGTATTATCACTACCTTGAAGAGCTCCAAAAAGTACCGCAGCTAACCCCTCTAAATTTTCAAGAGGTATGGACATACTGAGCTTATTAAAGTTTGATTCTTAGTGTGGTCTGGCCTGTATGAGGAAGGAGCAATGCAGGACTAACAAAGGCGACAGCCCCTGCCAGCTGCTTTTATTCCTTTTCTCCTGATCTGCACACCAGAGGTGAAATACTGCTCGGACATTACAGGGAGGCTGAGGAAAAACTGTGGGTTTCCCCACTGGACTAGAAGCCTCTACGGCAGAGGCAGCAGCTTATCTTCATACACCTGTGCATAGGCCCGTACCTGGCACTTAGTAACAGCATGGTTAATGTTTGATGAACAAGTGACTAGGACTCTGTTAATACTTCTTGAATTGGATCTGAATGTCATTGATAGAGCTTAAGGGGGCTCTTTCTGAAATGTTGGTTTAGGAGAGTCAAAATTTTTAGCTAAAGCAAAAATTCTCCCTCTATTTAGTCATCACATGATCTTTGGCCAAGAACAAACTAACTTGGACCCAACCTAATCAGTATCTTAAGTTTTCTTTCTTAAGGTTGGTGTCAGGGAGTTGTGACATTCAGATTATAGTCTGGTATTTAGAGGTATGAGTCTCAGGTTCAAATAAGGTTGAGAGCAACCAATTGAATGGAATTGCCAAATAATTTTTCATTTGGACAAAATTCAAACACCCATACAAAAAATTAAACTGTGTTTTCTTCCAACTCAGTAGGAATACTGATGGGTGAGGAGATACAAGGTTCTCTCCCTCTCTAAGGAGTAATTCCGAAGCACTTAATTGGTATCTTGAAAAACAGGATGACTTTGATATGACTTTTGGGAACAGTGGCAGTGCCTAGGAACTACTTTACCTGAGACTGAAATGCACCCACCTCTCCAGTGGATCCCAGACAGTGCTGGGGGTACACGGTTGGCTCACTGAAGGTCAGTGGAGCCAGGGATTTGACCAATGGGAAAATCTGTTATATTTCCCTCAAAAGGACTAATCCCCTCTCCAGAGCTCATGCCAGGATCCAAGGTGTTAATAAGGCATTTTCTAATCCTCTTGATGATCTAGTTACAAGGTCATTCTCTACACAGTTTGGTCTGAATTATCACATCTGCTTGCCAAGACTTGGCTGCTTACTAGTGCAAACTGACTCCAGGCAAAACTGTTAAGATGGCCAAGTTTGTCTTTGTGGACCCAACTCAACTCTGTATACTTTTCCCTAACAACTCTGTGCCTCCTCCCTCTACCCAGCCACCCAGGTCCTCAGGCACAGGTTCTTCCTCATTCTCTGCTCTCAGGAAAGGCTTGACATGTGAATTTAAGTGATTGGGTTTCTTATTCTAAAAAGTACTCCCTGGGCAGTGAAAGTCTTTGACCCTTCTAATTTTGGGTGTAGAACTGGGGAGAGAGATGTGTGCAGGTTGATGTGTGTATATGTCTACATGCCTAAGAAAGCCCTTCCCTAGTATCTTTCAAGTTCATCAGATATTTGGAGCATGTAGGAAAGGAAGAATGGTGTGGGGCAGTGATTCTCAGTCTGGACCACAGATTAGGATCACCTGGGAGGCTTTTCAAACATACGAATGTCTGGTCTTACTCTAGACTCGTTAATCAGACTTTCAACCATCAGGGTTTAGAACCACTGACATGGTGGAAGACACTTGGCCTTCTGAAGTAGCAGATGTGATGTGAATTCAAACCCCAGCCCTGATACTTAGAAACAGCATGACCTTGAATGAATTATGTAACTCTGATACATTTTAGTGTCTTCATCTGTAAAGCAAGGAACTGGTACTTACCTCACTGTGGTATGTTGTTGTGTGCCGTTGAGTCAGTTCCAACTCATAGCGACCCTATAGGACAGAGTAGAACTGCCCTGTAGGGTTTCCTAGGCTGTAATCTTTATGGGAGCAGAATGCCAGGTCTTTTCTCCTACAGAGGCACTGGGGGGTTTGAACCGAAGACCTTAAGGTTAGCAGCTGAGTGCTTAACCATTGTGCCACCAGGGCTCCATCACTGTGGTATAGGGCAGTTAAATGACCAGCAGAGCACCTCGCCCATGTTGTTGTTGTTAGGTGCCATCGAGTCAGTTCCAACTCATAGCGACCCTATGTACAACAGAACATAATGCTCCCTGGTACTGCACCATCCTCACAATCGTTCTGCTTGAGCTCATTGTTGTAGTCACTGTTTCAGTCCATCTCATTGATGGTCTTCCTCTTTTTTGCTGACCCTCTACTTTACCAAGCATGATGTCCTTCTCCAGGGGCTGATCCCTCCTGATAACATGTCCAAAGTATGTGAGACATAGTGTCGCCATCCTTGCTTCTAAGGAGCATTCTGGCTGTACTTCTTCCAAGACAGATTTGTTCATTCTAGCCCATAGCAGGGGCTCAGTAAGTTTTTGGTTCCTTTCCCCCACTCTGTGCCTGCACTGGGCTAGATGCCAGAAATCGCACATGCAAAGAATCATTACCACAACAGTATCTGGTCCTGCATAAACAGATACCTTCCTTTTGAAGAAAAAAAAAGTTCCTCTGGCAGTCTTAAAAACTTCTTCCAGAGCAGTGAAGCAGTGATTTCTCACTCCCAGATACACATAAAATCACCCTAGGAGTTAAAAAAAAAAAAAGAAAATACAGATGGATTTCATTGATCTGGGATAGGACCTGGGAATCAGTATTTTTTTAAGCCTCTAAAGGAGGCTTGTTGGCACAATGGTTAAGCTCTTGGCTGCTAACCGAAAGGTCAGAGGTTCAAATCCACCAGCGGCTCTAAGGAAGAAAAAACCTGGCGGTCTGCTCCAGTAAAAATTACAACCTAGGAAACTCTATGGGGCAGTTCTACTCTGTCATATAGAGTCACTATCAGTCAGAATCAACTCAAAGGCACACAACGACTATGTGAGTCTGGGGTTGAAATAATACTATTCTAGAATAAGGACAGATATATTACTGTGGAAATGGCTGTATTGTATTGGTTTTGTATTCCAGCTCTGCCACTTATAGTATAACCTTGGACACAGTATTTTTTGATTTAAAGGACATTCACAAGGATCAGGTGAGATAATGTAAGCAACAGTGTTTTTTAAAACATAAAGTACTGCACAGTTTTAGCTCTTGTACTCTGAAGATGACATCTCAGGTTAGCAGCATGACTGGTCTACGATTCTTCCTAGAGATTGTTCAGCACTTGGGGGTAGGACAGAAGGGTTTGCTCACAGGAATATAGAAGGCTATGATACTGACTAGAGCCTACTTGCTCCAAATTCTCTGAGTCAAGAATCCGTGAAACTTCATGGCTAATTCAAACAGCAAATTTCTCACCATCCCAAGTAACAGTTTATCTGATCTGTAAGTACTTGCTGAAACTTCCTATTTTTGCAATATAGTTTTTGCTTCCCAAATCTGGCTTCCTCCTGCTCCTAAAGTACTCCCTTAGGTCTGCCAGGTAGATTGGAATCATTCATTATTCTAATCACGCATGGCCTAGCTATTGGGTTTAATTTAGCTGCCTATACGGTAGAATGCTGGGGATGTTTTCAAGCCTTTAGCCCCTGGCACTGTAAATCAGCCTGAACGTTAGCCAAGAAAAGTGTTGCGATGTGAGTTAGACTTGTGTCCACAAGTACTGCTCATTACTTGTGTAATAAGAAAATAACATAAATGTTGCATTTAAACACTACTTTGTGGGAGGTCTGAAATACCAGGAAAGATGAATTGGGGAAGTTTTCTGCATGCTGCTCTGATTCTCTCCTCCCCTTCATGTTCAGATGGTCATTGCTGGCTGTAGCCATGGAGCCGAGCCAACATTTCTTTAGACAGTGGTTCTCAACCATGGCCGTACTTTGGAATCACTCAGGAGTTTGGTAGAAATCAGAATCTCGGGCCTCACGCCAGACCTGCTGATTCAAGTCTGCATTTTAACCCTCATTCCCCACAGGAGATTCCTATGCACACTAAAGTTTGAGAAACCCTGTGTGACAAAACCATCTCATCAAATCCTCACAACCAGTGTGACAGTTCTTATTTCCCCTTTTCACAGGTGAGACAACTGAGACTCGGGAGCAATTACCTCCCTAACCCAGGACCATACAGCTAGTTATTGATGGGCTGAGACTGGTCCCAGGACTGCTGATTTCAAGAGCAGGGCACTTTCCACCTCATGACACTTGCCTTGATGTAGGTTTTGTTTGCTTGATGGAATGTCCTTGAGGACACTGTGTCTATAATTTATTTTTGCGTCTTCTAACAAAGCAGCTTTTTAGGGATTGTTCTTAACAGATTTAACTGCAAGCAGAAGCAAAAGAGAAAAGTTGTGAGGGATACACCATGAAAATAAAGATGACAAAAAGTAAGATTTCCACTGATAAGGACCTTTACAGAAAACCAAATACAGGCTGCAATCTATGGATTTCTGGTAACCCTGGAAACCCGCACCTCTGTAGAACAGGGATAAAATCCTCAAACGAATGGGATGAAGATGAGTAGCATAATTAGATAGAAGGCAGATGGAACCCTTTGAGAAAGAAATCAATACCTACACAGATGCAGAATACCAATATAGAGAAAACATCGCTACTGAGGTGATGCCCTGCAGCAAGTAAAGCACCATGGCCGTGTCCTGGGTGGGGCCGAACACTGGGGGCTTGGACTGATGACATCACCCCATACCATCTTGCACTTCCGTCCTGTATGATCCAAACTCCAAGCACCCATAGTCCAGGTTGTGCTAGAGGTTAAAGGAGCAGCACTGCACGAAGGTAAAGCACCAGAATAGGTGTAGGGAGACATGGCTCCTATACCCAGTGCTGCCACCAATTAACTGTGTGACCTTAGATAAGTCACTTAACCTCCTGAACCTGTTTCTACATCCATAAAATGGGAGCTAATCATGCCCTGCCTCCATCATGAACTTTTTGAATATTAACTATGTTAATGCATGTAGAAGTGCTTGGGAAATCATAAAGCCTGATGCTATATGTTTGATCTTGTAGTTACTAGTTTTCTCCTTGCCAAGCAGCCTCAAACATGTGAGACCCAGATTCACACTATCTTGCTGAAAGTGGCCCACTGCTGTGCAGAAGCCATCAGCTGCTTGGCTACTTGAATTGTGTATCAGCTGAGTGCTAGCAAATACTTGAGGTTGTTTAGAAGGGACTGGGAATGAACCAGAAAAGGCTCCCTAACAAAACATCTCCCACACTGGCAAGCCATGTTGCCTGATATCACCCTATTATGCCAGTGTTTGCTTAGCTGAAGCATTGGCCTTGGTAAGATTGAAATGCAAAATTTCCTTGAAAAGGTAACACATTGAATGGTTACCAGTCACTTCCACTTTAGTGTAAATTAGTCAGTCCACAGATTCCTCAGGCACTGCTCTTAAGCAGATTCTCCAACCACAGTCCTCAGCCAAGGGAACTGACATGGCAATTTTGACAGAGGAAAAGGGAGAAAATTTTGGAGACTGGGACACTGTCATTGAGAAACAAGTCTGGGTAGGATGCTGCAGGGGGATGCAAGAGGGCACTGGTTGCCTCTAAGAGATAAGATTCCCAAGCTAGTGAGAGAACACTAAATAAAAGAGTGGTAGAGAGTGCTGAGGAGTCCCTGGATGGTGCAGATGGTTAAAGCACTTGCCCACTAACTGGAAGGTTGGTGATTCGAGTCCACCCAGAGACACCTTGAAAGAAAAGCCTGATAATCTACTTCCCACAAAATCAGTCATTAAAAATCCTCTTGAGCATAATGCTACTTTGACACACAGGGGGTCGATGTCAGTCAGAATCCACCCCATGACACAAGATCTTATCTCAGAATCTAGTATCCTACTTTGTATGCCAGAATCCCCTTGGGCAAAAGAAGCATTATCATATTAGAAGGTTGCTGAGAATAGTATCCTTTAGGCCTTTTAAGAGGAAATCACCCATCTGGCCTGGCCTACGCCATCTACCTGTCTAGAAAATTACCAAACTCTATCCAATACTATAAAAGTGAATTTCTAAAAACCCAGCAGTAATCATTAGAGGTGTTACTTTCTGTCAAATTTTCTTCTCATACAGATTTTTCTTTTTTCTCTTTATCACCTTCTCACCCATAGAGATAAGGTGGCAAGGTAGAGAGACCACTGCTCTAGAGCCTGACAAACCTAGGTCCTGATTATGCCACTTCCCCCTTTGTAACCTTGGGAAAATTTTTACCCTCCCGGGGCTTCACCTCCTCCTCTGTAAGTCTGGGATAATTATTCCAAGACTGCAAGTTGCTGTGAGCTGTGTCTGACACTGAGTAGGCATTCCAAAAATGGTGACTGATCACTGTTATCACTTTTTCCAAGCCCTGGATTTCTTCCTTATTGATTACAGACAAAAAAAAAAAAATTCCAGGGAGATATATTTTGGGGAGGCATATCTTTTATTAAGTTAAGGTCTTAACCTTATGTCTTTATGTGTTTTCCCTCCTACTCCCAACCCACCTCTCCAGGAGACCATGGTATCATACTTCTACTTGCCGCCCAAGGAGCTACCAAATGGCCTGAAGTATAATAAGCGTTCAGTATATGTTATTGAATATGTATTGAATGAACATACAAAAAGAATGAATAGGTTGCACAACATAAAGAAGGTAATCAATATCACTGAGTTCTGAATGTAAAAAATGTTGAATTGGTAAATGTTTTGCTGTACATATTTTTACCACAGTAAAACAAATTTTTTTTTTTTTAAATCACCAAGGAGCTTGTTAAAGATACAGTTTTCTAAAAATGCAAAACCTCAATCTAATCATGAGAAACCATTAGACAAACCCAGGCACATCCTATAAAATATCTGACTCTTCAAAAATCTCAAGTTGATGAAAGATTGAGGAAGCATCACAGACTGGAGTCATCTAAGGAGACCTGAAAACGCAATGCAGTGTGGGGTCCCAGGCTGGATTATGAAACAGAAAAAGTGGAAAAACTGGTGAAATTTCAATAAAGTCTGTAGTTCAGTTAATAGTATTGTACTAGTGTTAATTTCTTAGCTTTAATCATTGTACTATGGTTATGTAAGATGCTAATATTAGGAGAAGCTGAGTGAACAGTATATGGGAACTTAATTACTAATTTTACAACTTTTCTGTATGTCTAAAATTCTTTCAAAATAAAAACAAACAAAAAAGAATGAATGAATACATGGACTCAAAATAGTGAGTCTTACAAAATAATTTAGTGCTACTTATTCTTTCTACTTCCTTCCCCTTAGTTCTCCTGTTCATACTTCCATCCTGACCCTCACTGTGCTGATAACCGAATGAAAGGGATGTAAATGAGTGTGCATAGCACCCTGAGCTCTTCAGAGGAGGAGTGTTATGTCAAACAAAATACATTCAAAAATTGTATCCTGCTGAAATAAAATTCAAGAGGAGAGAAATCCTGCACCTTCATGGTTAGTTATTGTTGATCATTCTTTAACTCTGCCATCCCCCGAGGGGCTGAGCAATGAGCAGACTGATTCTGCTGTGTAGGCTATTTTTATTGTGTTCAGGGTGTACACAATTTATTAGCAGGAGTTACAGCCATCTAATGATCTAAATTATACATGAAATCGTAATAAAAATTTAACAAGGTAACCAACATCCCTGTGTGCAGTTTTGTAGATTGTGAAAAATAACAAGCTTTTAGTATTGTTCTTGAATAGACCCTGATCTTTCCCTTACCTGGTCTCAGTGCATGGTATCCAACTACATCCCTTCTTTGATACATCTGTTCAGCTTTCGTGGGACTCCTCCATACTTTCTTCCAAAGCTTGGGCTTGGTTCCAGGGGCTTTTAGGGGATCTGGGTCCAGAACACTTTGGACAAAATCTTTATTACTATCAGCTAAGCCCTCATTTTGAAGTGCTCTGGAAACACTGATGAGTTTTCTTCCTAGAGTCACATCAATAAGTATAGTACAACGCGCTGCTTCACAAATTGTATCCTGTGATTTCTTGCCTCAAAATCCCTGGAACGAATGAGTTAAAATGCTGATTTCAGGGTACTACCTAGATGGGTCAGATCAGAATTTAAGCCCAGGGACCAATATTTTTCTATAATTTTTTTTTGTTAACTTTTTTTTATTGTACTTTAGATGGAGGTTTACAGAGTAAACAAGTTTCTCATTAAACAATTAATACACATATTGTTTTGTGACATTGGTTGCCAACCCCACGACATGCCAACAACACTCTCCCCTTCTCAGTCTTGGGTTCCCCATTACCAGCTTTCCTGTCTCCTCCTGCTTTCTTGTCCTTGCCCCTGGGCTGGTGTGCCCATTTAGCCTCATTTTGTTTTATGGTACTGTCTAATCTTTGGCTGAAGTGTGAACCTCAGGAATGACTTCATAACTGAGCTTTAAGGGCATTTGGGGGCCATACTCTTGGGGTTTCTCCAGTCTCTGTCAGGCCAGTAAATCTGGTCTTTTTTTGTGAGTTAGAATTTTGTTCTACATTTTTCTCCAGCTCTGTCCAAGACTTTCTACCGTGATCTCTGTCAGGGCAGTCGGTGGTGGTAGCCAGGCACCATCTAGTTGTGCTGGACTCAGTCTGGTGGTGGCTGTAGTAGTTGTGGTCCATTAGCCCTTTGGACAAATCTTTTCCTTGTGACTTTGGTTCTCATCACACTCCCTTGCTCCAGATGGGGTGAGACCAGTGTAGTATCTTAGATGGCTGCTCACAAGCTTTTGAGACCCCAGATGCTATTTACCAAGGTAGAATGTAGAACATTTTCCTTATAAACTATGTTATGCCAATTGAGCTAGATGTTCCCTAAGACCATGGTCCCCACAGTCCTCAGCCCAGTAATTTGGTCCCTCGGGGAGTTTGGATATGTCTATGGAGCAGGAATCAATATTTTCAATAAGCTCCTAGGTAAATCTTCTGCACACTAAATTGTGATAATTGCTAGTATATTGGTTAAGGGAATGGATTCTTGAGTCCTTACTATGTAACTGCAGGCAAGTTAAGTTGCTTCCCTAGACCTCAGTGCCCTCACATCTGAAAGATTACTCCATGAAATGACACTATGCATGTAAAGCTGTGCTTCTCAAACTCTGTGTGCGTAGGAATCACCTGGGGATCTTGGTAAAATGCAAGTTCTGACTCAGTGGCTGTGTAGGAGTGGGGCCTGAAAGATTCTGGCTTTCTAGCATGCTCCCCAGCAAAGTCAGTGCTACTGATCCTGTGTCCACACTTTGAGCAATTGCCAGGCACATAGTGAGTTCTTAACAAATGTTAGATATTCTATCATTAGAGTCAGCTGTGCGAGGATGGAAAGGCAGACAGAGAGAGAGTATGCAGTAGTTTTTTAAACCCTGATTATCAGAATCAATTGTGGTGCTTTGAAAAAACACAGGTGCCTGGTCTCCCATCTCCAGATATTCAGACTCAGTATCTTTATGGTTGTTGGTGATGCCATCGAGTTGATTCCAACTCCTAGCGACCCCATGTGACAGAGTAGAACTGTCCCATAGGGTTTTCTTGGCTGTAATCTTTACAGAAGCAGATCGCCAGGTCTTTCTCCCGTGAACCGCCAACCTTTCAGTTAGCAGCTGAGTGCTTAACCATTTGTGCCACCAGGACTCCTATATCTTTATGGTAGAGCCCAGGTATCTATGTGTTCAAGTGCTACAGGTGAGCCAGGATTGAGAACGACTGGATTTAAAGTAGTAAGTATCTTGGATAAAATTTATTTTGCAGTCATTGAGAGAGTGTCAAAATGACCCTCTAGTATAAAGTTCTTGTTCATCATGATGCCGATCTAAAGTGTACTGCCTGAGTCATGGTTATCAAAAGAGGAAAGAGAAGATTTTGGTCTTAGCCCCTAGACTGCTCTGGAGCCTCAAGCAATTCCTTATAGAACCTGTCTCCATTGCCTTTTTATACCTTACTGTACAAAGGAAGAAGAGGTTGCCAGAAGCAAACACCATGGGGGAATCCAGCTCCATCACTTCCTAGCTATATGATCTTGGGCAAGCTACTTTTAACTCCCTGCTCCTCAGATGCCTTATCTGTAAAATGGGGATAATATCTATCCCACCTACCTCATAAGCTTGCTGTGAGAGTGAAATTAATGTGCTATAACCTTGTTCATCAAAATGTGATCCATGGACCAGTAGCATCAGCATCACTTGAGAGCTTCTCAAAATGCAGAATCTCAGACCTACTGAATAAGAGTCTGCATTTTAACATGATTCCTCACCCAAGTGATTCCTATGCAAAGTTTGTAAAACATTGCTTTATGGCACTGAAAAATTACAGTGTTATCAAATGAAATAGTCCTTATTCTTTAGGGTCTCAATAGTCTTATTGGAAAAGAGCAGGCCCTATATCATACATGAAGCAATTAGAGATGGGTACCATTACCAGTTGCCATGGAGTCGATCCATCTCGTGGTGACCGCGTGAGTGTACCAGACTAGAACTGTACCCCATAGGGTTTTCAATGACTAATTTTCAGAACTAGATCACCAGGTCTTTCTTCCAGAAATGGGTACAAGGCCAACAAAATCAAGTGCTAAATAGTGTGGTTCAGAATTTTCCAGAAACCAAACCAAACCAAAACCCACTGCCATCGAGCTGATTCCAACTCATAGTGACTCTATTAGCAAGCCTATACACGTAACAGCAGCAATATTATCTGACACTCTTTCAGGCTCTGATTATAATAATCAATGCTTCCCAAATGTTTTCACAATCAAAGAACAAATAGAGAATGATAATATTTATACATCACAGTGGAATCCGGTTGTTCAAGACCAGAGCTGACTGTCTCCGGTGCAGCTTCTCAAACTTAAATGGGCAGACAATCCCCCGGGGATCTTGTGAAAATGCGACTCTAAGGTGAGGCCTAAGATTTTGCATTTCTAACAAGTTCCCAGGAGATGTCTGTGCTGTTAGTCCATGGGCAGTACTTTGAGGAGTAACGGTTTAGAACTCAGGGCACTCAGACACTGTATCTACCACCCGGATATCTCAGCATGTCTTAACCCATCTGTGGCACAATGAATGGGAAGTGCTACCCTAACTCATCTGATTTATTAGTATCTGATGCACGTGGAGGGAGGAATGATGGTGGATGGGAAGAAATCCAGCTTACCTGTGCATAAGTACAACATCCCTTTGTGGTAATATATCAGCCTATACTGCAGACACAGGAAAGGAAATAGCTGGTGGATATATGGTTCTCCAAGCTGGGAAACCAGTCACTCGAAACCTTCCTGCTTCTCCGGAACTATGTAGTTGCGCTCATTTACATGTCTCTCTTTGGAGCAGAACAGCTTTCAGGAGCTACACAGTGTTCTCCCTCTGGCACCTGCTTTATGCTTAGATGTTTAACAGCTGTGTCAGCTCACCCTTCCATGAACTCCCCAGGTAATTGGTTTCATAGGATCTTGCCTTGGTGTAGCATTCTTACTCCCCAGATTCCTGGGACTATGTTTGATGGGTCAGTTGGTGCTGTGCCATTTTCTTCTACCAAGACTCATGATGTAATACTTTAGCGAGAAATTTATCTAAAAGAAAAGAAGATACTCAATAAATATTACCAAGAAAGCCTGAGAAACTTCAATATTTAAATATTCATTGACATAATTATATTCTTATCGGGGATATCAAAAACAAGGGAAAAATGAATAAATTTGATTGCATAATTTTTTTTTTTTACTTCTTTTTGGCAAAAAACACCAAAAACTAATGACAGACTGGAAAAAAAGGGGCAATTTAAGCAAAGAATACACAAAGAGCTCTTACAAGTCAATAAGGAAAATAATCACCATAGAAAAATGGCCGAAGAACATAACTGAGAAATTCATACAAATGGTCGATAAGTATATATAAAATATGGAAATAATCCCAAAATGCAAACAAAAATAAAATATTTTGCCTATCAGATTATTAAAGATAAAGAAGTATTGACAAAACCCCTTTTGGTGAAGGCTGGGGCAATGGCACTGTCATGCATTCCGTTGATGGGACTATAAATTGGTAGTGTGTCAAATATTTTTAATATTCATACCTCTGGAGCCAGTAATCCCACTCCTAGAAATCTTCCCTAAGGAGAAAATTGCATGAGAAGTTGAATATGCATTCATTCGTTCAATCAACAGATATTTATTGGGTCCTTATATATATGTGCCAGGCAATAGTTTGAGAGTTAGGGATACAGATGAGAACCCAATAGGCAATAATTCCTGCCTTCAAGGAGCATACTTTCTAGTCAGGAGAGACAAATGACCAATAAACAAATATGTGTATGTGTGTGTGTGTGTGTGTGTGTGTGTGTAACGGTGTGAGGATGGGTAGGTGGGTGGTAGTGGCAGTAGTGGTTTTAAGTGTTAAGAAAAATAAAGCAAGGTGAGGACGATAGAAAATGGAATATGCTGTTCCTAACAAAGGGATTGGAGTCCCTGGGTGGTGCAAATGGTTAATGTGCTTGGCTGCTAACCGAAAGGTTGGCAGTTCTAGTTCATCCAGAAGCACCTTGGAAGAAAGGCCTGGTGACCTATTTCCAAAAAACCAGCCATTGAAAACTCTATGGAGCACGATTCCACTCTGACTCACATGGGATCGTCATGAGTCAGAACTGACTCCACTGCAATTGTTATTTTTTGTTTTTTGTAAACAAGGGGATTAGGAAAATCCTCTCTGATAAGGAGACATTTGAGCAGAGACTTGAAGGAGGTAGGAAAGCAGGATGCGGGAATACCTGAGAAAAGGTGATTCTAGGTAGAGGGAAGAGCAGATGCAAAGGTGAGAGTGTGTTCAATTGGAAGAGCATAGTCAATATCACTTAAATGTGTAAGTAAAAAGTTTTGAAATGGTGTTTAAATAAAATAAAAATAAATAAATAAATAAATAAACAAATGAGACTAAAGAGGTACAATAGTCCACTGACAAGGTCCAGAAGACAGAAGGGGACAAGGAAGCCCCCTGGTGATAGGGAACACAAGGTGGAGTAAGGATATTCTTGATGTGCTGTGAGATTGTTAACCATTGTCATAGGGCAACATGTGTAGTAACTGTTAAATGAAAAACTATTTTGTTCTGTAAGCCTTCATCTTAAGTGAGAATAACAGCACAGTTGGAAGAGCGTAGTCAATGTCACTGAACTGTGAATGTAGAAATTTTTGAAACGGTGTATCTTTGGCCATCTGTAATTTTCATCAAAAAAAAGGTTGAGAATTTAGAGGCTTAATACGTTGTGGGGTTGTTAACCAATGTCAAAAAACAACATGTGTACTACTATTTCATGAGAAACTATTTGCTCTGTAAGCTTTCACCTGAAGTACAATAAAATATATATTAAAAAAAAAAAAAAAAAAAGGTGAGAGTGTGTTGATGTTTTTGAGGACCAGCAAGGAGGCCGGTGATACTGGAGCAGAGTGAGAATGGGGTAAAGTAGTGGGAGAAGAAGCTGGGAGGTGTGGGCGCTGCTGGATCATGCAGGGTCTTATAGGTCATGGTGAGGCCAATAGGGCTTTACTGTCAATGAGACAGGCAGCACTGGAGGGCTTGGAGTAGCACAGTGATGTGCTCCGGTTTGAATCTGTAAAGACTCTGGCTGCTGAGTGGAGAACAGGCTGGAAGTGGGTAAAAGCAGAAGTAGGAAGACCACTTGGGAAGTGATTACAATAATCTAGGCAAGAAATGACAGGAGAAGTAGGCCGTGGAGGTGGTTCAAAGTAGTTGAATTCTAGGTACGCTTTGAAAGTAGAGCCATCAGGATTTCCTGACCTAGCAAGCATGAGTTTTAAGAGAAAGAAAGGAGTTAAGGATAACTTAGGTTTTTGTCTGGGCAGTATGCTACCTACTGAGATGGGGAAGCCCATAGGAGGAGAGATGGTTGAGGGAGGCAAGGTCAGAGAAAGCAGGGACTTTCAACTTGTCAAACAGCTTGTCAACTTCTTTGAAGTGTCTGTTAAACATCTAAGTAGAAATGTCAGGTGAGCAGTTGGGTTATAAATCTGGACTTCAAGCAGAGGCTTGGACATATGCATTTGGGAGCCATGGATGTTATTTAGTTCTGAAAGCAGATGAGATCACCTAGGGAATTAATGCAGAGAAGTGAAAGACTTCTGAGAACTGAACCCTAGGATGCTTCAAAATTTAGATGTCAGAAAGACAAGGAGAAACAAGCAAAGGGAACAGAAAAGGAGTAGCCAATAAAACAGAAGAAAACTCAAGAGTGTGGTGTCATGGATTGAATTGTGTCCCCCCAAAATATCTGTCAGCTTGGCCGTGTCATATTTCCCAGTGTTGTATGATTGTGTACCATTCTGATGTGATTTCCTTATGTGTTGTAAACTCAATCACTATGATCTAATAAGATGGATTAGTGACAGTTAGACTGATGAGGTTTACAAGATTGGAAAGTGTCTTAAGTCAATCTCTTCTGAGATATAAAAGAGAGAAGTGAGCAGAGACACATGGGAACCTCATACTACCAAGAAAGCAGTGCCAGGAGCAGAGTGTGTCCTTTGGACCTGAGGTTCCTGCGCTGAGATACTCCCAGACCACGGGAAGACTGATAACATGGACCTTACTGCAGAGGAGACAGATAAAGCATTCCCCTGGAGCTGATGCCTTGTATTTGGACTTGTAGACTACCGGACTGTGAGGAAATAAACTTCTCTTTGTTAAAGCCATCCACTTGTGGTATTTCTGTTATAGTAGCACTAGATGACTAAGATAAGTGGTTTCCTGAAAGGCAAGTGAAAAATTTCAAGGAAGAAAGGAGTGATCAATGTGTCAAATGCTGTTGATAGGTTAAGAAAGATGAAAGTGGAGGACAGATCATTGAATTTGACAACATGAAGTTCACTGGGTGACCTTGACAAGAACTGTTTGTGGAGGAACGTGGATGAAAAACTGACTGGAATGCGTTCAAGAGAAAGCAGGAGAAGAAAAAGGCGAGATGGCAAGTATTAAGAACTCTTTCAAGAACTTTAGGTGGCTCAGTGGTTAAGAGCTTGGCTGCTAACCAAAATGTCAGCAGTTTGAATTCACCAGCCACTCCTTGGAAACCCTATGGAGCAAGTTCTACTCTGTCCTATAGGGTTGCTATGAGTCAGAATCGACTTGATGGCAACAGGCTGGGTTTTGGTAAATTAAAAAAAAAAAAAACCTATAGGGTTTCCAAGGAGCGGCTCGTGAATTCGAACTGCCAAACTTTTGGTTAGCAGCAAAACTCTGGGTTTTGGTAGGAGAACAAAAAAGCCTATCTAGCTGGGCTGCTAACTGAAAGGTTGGTTCAAGCCCACCAGCTGCTCTGTGGGAGAAAGATGTGGCGATTTGCGTCCATAAAGATTACAGTCTTGGAAACCTTATCCAACAGTTCTACCCTGTCCTATAGGGTTGCGATGAGTCAGAACTGACTCAACAACAACAGGTTTAGTATTTTTTAGTTTAGGGAAACAAAGAATTAGTGTAGCTAGAGGTGGGTGACATCAAGGAACATTTCTTTAAGGATGGGAGCTATTCGTGCATGTCTGTTTGCTAAAGAAATAGTATGGAAGAGAGGGGGAAAAATGATGATGAAGGAAAAAGAGGGGCCAACTGTTTGATTAAAGGAGATAGGATGGGGTCCAATTCACACAAAAGGGGATTCCTTGGATAGATCCAGACACAAGGAATTCATTACATGATTGTTTATTTTGGTGAAAAACTAGAAATTAATGTAAAGTTTATCAACAGGGACTAGATAAGTGATTCACGGAGTTTAAGTAAAATAGAGCAAAACACACTCATTAACATTGATGGTGAAGATTCTATGTTTATCTACATGGTAATATGTTCAGAATAAAAACAAAATAATAAAAAACTAAAAACAGTATAGTAGGATCCTGACTGCAAATGATTAAAATCTTATCTAGGTAAGATTGGGAGGTAATTTTTGCTCTCTTTTTTATGCTATTTTGTATTATTTGTTCGTTACAATAAACATGTATGATTTGCTTAAAGTTATTTTCTGCGCTTATAGACACTGCCATAAGATACACAGTGCAATCAAAAAGACTGGAAATAACAAATATTGGAGAGGCTGCGGGGGGATCGGAACTCTCATGCACTGCCGGTGGGAATGCAAAGTGATACAACCATTTTGGAAAATGATATGGTGCTTCCTTAGAAAGCTAGAAATAGACGTACCATACGATCCAGCAGTCACACTCCTAGGAATATATCCTAGAGAAATAAGAGTTGTCACACGAATAGACATATGCACACCCATGTTCATTGCAGCACTATTCACAATAGCAAAAAAATGGAAACAACATAGATGCCCATCACCAGACAAATGGATAAACAAACTATGGTACATACACACAATGGAGTATTATGCAACGATAAAGAACAATGATGAATCTGTGAAGCGTCTCGTAACATGGATGAAACTGGAGGACATTATGCTGAGTGAAATAAGTCAATCACAAAAGGACAAATATTGCATGAGACCTATACTGTAAAAACGCATGTAAAAGTTTACACACAAAAAGAAACAATCTTTGTTGGTTACCAGGGTTGGGAATAGTTGGGGGAGGAGACTAAATAGACTATAGATAAGTGGTAACTTTGGTGAAGGGTAAGCCAGTACACAATACCGGGGAAGCCAGCACAACTTGTACAAGGAAAGGTCATGGAAGCTCCATAGACACTTCTAAACTCCCTGAGGGACCAAATTGCTGGGCAGAAAGCTATGGGGACCATGGTCTCGGGGAACATTTAGCTCAATTGGCATAACATAGTTTATAAACAAAGTGTTCTACATTCTACCTTGGTGAGTAGCATCTGGAATCTTAGAAGTCTATGAGCAGCCAGATACTCCACTGGTCTCACCCCTTCAGGAGCAAGGGAGAATGAAGAAAATAAGATATAAGGGAAAGATTAGTCCAACGAACTAATGGACCACAACTACCACAGCCTCCACCAGACTGAGTCCAGCACAACTAGATGGTGTCCAGCTACCACCACTGACTGCTCTGACAGGGATCACAACAGAGGGTCCTGGACAGAGCTGGAGAAAAATGGACGACAAAATTCTAACTCACAAAAAAAGACCAGACTTACGGGCCTGACAGAGACTGGAAAAACCCCAAGAGTATGGCCCCCTGGACACCCTTTTAGCTCAGTAATGAAGTCACTCTTGAGGTTCACCCTTTGGCCAAAGATTAGACAGGCCCATAAAACAAAACGAGACTAAAGGGGCACAACATCCCAGGGACAAGGACTAGAAAGCTGGAGGGGACAGGAAAGCTGGTAATAGAGACCCCAAGGTCTAGAAGGGAGAGTGTTGACTGTGAGGTTGTTAACCAATGTCGTATAACAGTACATGTACTAACTGTTTAATGAGAAACTATTTGTTCTATAAACCTTCGCCTAAAGTACAATTAAAAAAAAAGATACACCGTGCCTCTCCCTGAAGCCTCTTTAGAGACTCGACTCGATGGCAACAAGTTCTTTTTTTGTTTTTTTTTTTTAATGGTGATTTATCATTTAATTTCAGGCCCCTTCAAGACCTCTCCGTATGAACCCCTCCTCCAAAACATAAACATTGATTCAATTCCCCGCTCAATGCCCTGCTTTGTTGTTGGGTGCCTCCTTAGATGCTTTGTTGGAATTGCTGGATGCCATTGAGTTGATTCCAACTCATAGAGTCCCTGTGTGACAGAGTAGAACTGCCCCATAGGGTTTTCTTGGCTGTAATCTTTATGGAAGCAGATTGCCAGGTCCTTCTCCCATGGAGCCGCTGGGTGAGTTCAAACTGCCAAACTTTTGGTTAGCAGCCGAACGCTTAACTGCTGTGCCACCAGGGCTCATTAGCTGCTTGGTCTTGAGCAATACATTTAACTATAATAAGTCTGTATTCTTTTTTCACCTGTAAATTAATGATTTAAAAAATTTGCTTCAGAAGGCTGCCGTGAGGATCAAAGATAATGTAGGTAAAATGTGTAGCAAGGTTCCTGTCACATAAAAAAACAAAAAATCAAACCAGTTGCCATAGAGTTGATTCTGACTCATAGCGACCCCATGTGTTGCAGAGTAGAACTGCACTCCACAGGATTTTCAAGGCTGTGAACTTTTGGAAGCAAATCACCAGGCCTTTCTTCCCAGGTGCTTCTGGATGAGTTCGAACTGCCAACCTTTTGCAGTGCTTAACTCTTTGCACCACATGCGGACTCCCTTTTCTGACACATAACGGTTACTAAATACTGTTGTTGGCACTCCTGAGGGTCACCCTTCAGCCAAAGATTCGACAGGCCCCTAAAACAAAACAAGACTAAAGGTACACACCACCCCAGGGGCAAGGATGAGAAGGCAGGAGGGGACAGGAAAACTCGTAGTGGGGAACCCAAGGTAGAGAAAGGAGAGTGTCGACATCTCATGAGATTGGCAACCAGTGTCACAAAACAGTATGTGTATTGTTTAATGAGAAACTAATTTGCTCGGTAAACCTTCCTTTAAAGTACAATAAAAAAAATCTAATAAAATAAATACTGTTATTGGGTGCTGTGGAGTCAATTTCAACTCATAGCAACCCCATGTTACAGAGTAGAACTGCCCCATAGGGTTTTTTCTTGACTGTAATCTTTACAGAAGCAGATCACCAGGGCTTTCTTCTTCCATGAAGCAGCTAGGTAGGTTCAAACCTCCACTCTTGGTTAGAAGCCAAGCACTTAACCGTTGTGCAACCAGGGCTCCTTTTACTAAATACTGGGCTGTTAATACCTGCTGTGCTATCTGTTTGTTTCCCTAGGGCAGGCCTATTATGCCACATACTCTTGGAGAAGAAAGTGTTGGGGGGAACCCTTTCATCAATATCAATGAAGTTGCCTTTGCATTTTCTATTTCTAGTGACCCTAGTCTCTCTCCTTTCTTGTCTAATGCAGGGGGATTTGGGAGAGAAGGAAAAAAAAAATCCCATCCTGTCTCAGTTACCAGCAAACATTTCAAAATGTGGCTAATCCGCCCTCTAGTGACAAACATTATAATTTCCACCATGTTTTCCCCAAAACCAAAAACAAACTTGTTGCTGTTGAGTGTATTCTGATTCATAGCAGCTCTACAGGACAAAGTAGAGCTGCCCCATAGGGTTTCCAAGGCTGTAAATCTTTACGAAAGCAGACTGACATATCTTTCTCCTATGGAGAAGCCGGTGGGTTCGAACCGCCAACATTTCAGTTAACAGCCAAGCGCTTAACCACCGCACGACCAGGTCTCCTCACATGTTCCCCAGTAGTAGTTGAAATAGCAAATGCCCATACAGGGAGTGTGTGCTCACCTTCTTCTCCTGCTAGTAGTCCTGCCACCACCATATAAAGGAAGGAAAGTGGCTGAAACAGACCCATTACTCACTTCCTTGTGTTAAGTCTTTTAAGGCCCTCCTTAAAATGCAAACCTGTACCTAGGAGGAGTGGCCTGATGTGAACCCTTTAGTTTGAACTCAGCTATCCTAAGGAATGAGACTCAGAGTAGATTAATTTCATAGCAGGATCTGGGTTAGGAGGGTCAGCTGTGGGAAGTCAGCCATAAAGGCAAGTCCAGATGAAGTGCCTCACCAGGGAGCCCTGGTTATTCCAAGGGTGGAGAGCAGAGGTCATGAGTTCCAAAAATGATTCCTTAAGAATTGCAATAGTCTATCTAGGAATAATATCTCCATACAGAGGCAGATATAATAAAAGTGAAACATATGTCTTGAAGGAAGAGAATAAAAAACTTCCCAGGGCCGAAAGGTGATTCCCTTTAACATGTTAGTATGCATCGAACTAGCATAAAGAGCCTTGGATTTCAGGTCAAAAGGCAAGGAAGGGATTAAATCTCACTCTTGCCATTGACAAGATGTGTACTACCAAGCAAGCTATTTAGCTTTTCTGAGCATGAGCTTTCTCATCTGTAGAAAAGGGATGATGGTGATAATTCTGCTATCAGTGAAATGCTTGGTGTCTTAGTCATGTTGTGCTGCTATAACAGAAATACCACAAGTGGATGGCTTTAACAAAGAGAATTTTATTCTCTCACAGTCCAGTAGGCTAGAAGTCTGAATTCAGGGCACCAGCTCCAGGGGAAGACTTTTTCTGTTGGCTCTGGAGGAAGGTCCTTGTCATCAGTCTTCCCTTGGTCTGGGAGCTTCTCTGCACAGGAACCTCAGGTCTAAAGGATGCACTCTGCTCCCAGCACTGCTTTCTTGGTGATATGAAATCCCCATGTCTCTCTGCTTGCTTCTTTCTTTTATATCTCAAAAGAGATTGGCTTAAGACACTATCTAATCTTGCAGATCTCATCAAGATAACTTCCACTAATCCATCTTATTATATCACAGTGATAGGATTTACAGCACACAGGGAAATCACATCAGATGACAAAATGGTAGATAATTATACAATACTGACCTAGCCAAGTTGACAGATATTTTTGGAGGACACAATTCAATCCATGACACTTGGTAAACCATAGCTTTTGTTTGTTATTTTACGTCTCCCTAAGAATGGTGTGCTGTGATGTATTGAAGGTAAAAGAGTGACATGTACTGAAAAGGAAAACCCTTCTTCTGAGCTGGGCCTGGTGGCTTAATGATATCAGGAGGTAGGTTATGAAGTACTTGGGCTCTTCAGTGAAAGCTGAGGAGACAGAGTGTAGAATGAGTAGATCTCTCTTGCAGAGGCCTGGGGAAAATTCCAATAGTGAAGTCTTAGGAACAAAAATGGGAGGGGAGAGAAAGAAAAAAAGGGGAAAGAAGAGCACAGGAATGTGAAACCTGTAAGGTATTATCAGATATAAGATCTCATCTCACAGAAATTGGATAAGGGTTGTGTCTAACAGAGCAAGGTTGACATGAGTCCATATGTGAAGCCCCCAGGGATGGTCTGAGCAAGATGGACCCACTGGAGGGGGGTCTGGGAGCTCCAGAAAAGGTGGTTCTATAATGAGTGGTGCAAGGCTGAAATGGTAATAAAACCATTCTCAACTGATTTGGTTTGAAAATTAGGTCAGTAAGTGCCATGAGCTGGAATCAATCTAGGAACAAGTAAAAAGTAGTACCAACAGGAAGACATTCTTACAGTTAATGGTTTATTGTATCAGACATAATAGAAAAACAGACTCCCTTCCTACCCAATAAATTAAAGCCCAGAGTTATTTTTGAAGCTAGAGCATGTTATCAGATCATCTATCTGAACACAGACCTGATAAATGGTTTAATGGCTAATATTCATGGGTGCATACATTTTTTTCACTTGTTCATCAGATATGTGTTAAAGACTACCTGTAGCTCAAATACTGTGCTCTACCTAATATCATAGGAGTGCAAGATAAACTAGATGTGGTGGTTTCCTTCAAGGTGTTTCAAGGCAGTCTACCAGAGGATGCAGCATGTTATAAAATAATTATACATCTAGGAAGAAGGTGCTATTGATGTTGAGCAGAGAAAGTTCAGGTTATAGACAGATTACTGCTAGCTGGAAGAGAAACTCAGAAAATACAGAGTACAGCTCACAGAAGTACTCAGTAAATATTTATTGAGTCATTGGGGTGGAGTGGAATACAGTGGAGTGAAAAAGAGGAATGGGAAGAGTATAGACTTTAGTGTCAGAAATATCTGGGTGAAAAACTTGTCACTAGAGCCATGTAACATTAGGCAATTTAAGGCTCAATAAAATGGTAGACATTAAAATTTTTAAGACTTCATTAGCCTTGAAAGATGGGCAGGTTTTTGATGTATGGAAATGAGTGGAAGGGCATGTTTATCCCACTACTTGTCAAGCACATACTTGGCTTGACGCTGTTAGGAATCATCCTTCCATCAAGAAGCTCACATTAAAAGCAAGTAGTACAGCAGGCATGCTAGGAAGATGAGAGCAACCCTTGGAGTCACACAACATCAATCCCACACTAATAAGGAGCAACAAATCCCACACACTTTACACATCCATAATATTGTGATTTTATACTGTGAAGTACTGAGTTGTATGTGAAAAAATGGAGGGGTTTCATGTACTTCACAACTCTTGCACTAGCTTCAAGAGGAAGGCTTTAAGAGTTTTTAGAAAGGTTAGAGAGAATGTTTAGGGTAGAACTGAGGGTCAAACATCCTCAGTAAGGAGGAGATAGGCAAAAGGGGTCAATAAAAATGCAGGGAGACAGTTGAAGAGAACCACACAGAGATGAGTGTCTGTGGCCTGAAGCAGATGTGTGGAGGTACTGAGAGGGAGGAAGTTTGACAGACAAAATAACCTAACAAGAACGACTCTGGAGAGCAACAGGTGAAACTGATTCTAGAAAGTTAAGATCTAGAAATAGGAGGCTAGTACTGAGGAGTCTATCGCAAGTTGTATATCATAGCATCGAGCTTATGTGTTTGACTTTGGAATAAAAAAGTCCTAACTTTGAAGTCCACTGCCCTTACTTCCTAATGTGAGACCTCCTCGAGTCTCGGTGTTTTCATGAGTAAAACGAGGCTAATAGTAGTACCTACTGCATAGGGATGTTGTGAGTTATGGGATTTAAACATGTAGTGTACTTCCCTCAGTGCCTGTTGGTGATTCAAAGAAGCAAAAGACATGATGCCTGTATTCAAGTGTTTACCAATTTCTATTCATATTTAGGAGTCCCTGGGTGGTACAAAGGGTTAAGGCACTTGGCTGCTAACTGAAAAGGTTGGAGGTTCAAATCCACCCACAGGCTCCTCAGAAGAAAGGCCTGGTGATCAACTTCAGAAAAATCAGCCATTGAAAGCTTTATGGAGCATAGTTTGACTCTGACACACATTGCTACGAGTGGGAATCGACTCAACAGCAACTGGTGGTGGTATTCATCTTTAAGTCTCAGCAAATCATGGAAAACTTCCTGTTTTAGGCTGGGTTCTCTAGAGGAGCAAAACCAGTAAAATGCATATATATATATAAATACATATAGTGATTTAATTCAAGGAAATGGCTCACATAGTTGTGGAAGCTGATAAGTCCCAAATCCATGGGTCAGGCATCAGGCTGGAGACTTCTCCTGACTCACGTGGTTTCAGAGGCTGACAAACCCAAAATCAGCAGGTCAGATGGCAGGCTGCTGGCTCAAGTCCCAAGAACTGGAGGTCAGAGGATGATGAGTCGGATGCAGGATCCAGAGTGAGAGTGAGCCTTCCTGGAACAACCATTTATATACTGGATTCAGGCCACACCCCTCAAGGAAATTCCCCTTCCAAATGATTGGCTGCTCATAGCAGATCTCATCATGGAGGTGATTACATTGTATCAGATCTCATCATGGAGGGGATTATATTATATTACATTATGGAAGAGCAATCAGTCCCATCAAAAACTGTAATCTTTTCCCTATATTGGACTTCTACTAGTTGATAAACTAGTTTAAACTAGTGTGTGAAAGACTAAGAATCTTCTGAAACCCCTCCCATATCATATGTAAATACCAAGCGCCCCAGACATCCAGCCTGTGCATGCATATAGAATCATGCTAACAATAATCATTCACCTTTCACTGGTTCTTTGATTCACTTTCTGACACAAGAACTTAACCTCTTGCAAAGTACTCTCTCCAAATATCTCTGGGTATTCCCAGAAATATCCCCAGTCAACGACCTCGTCCATTCTCCTAGGCAACACTGCTATTTTCTTTCAGGGCACTTACACCAACTGATTGAAGCTCCAAAGTACCAAGTCTGTCTGTGGGAAAGGGAAGGTGAACACCCCTGTTCTTTCTGTGATACACTCCAGGAATGCTGCTCATTCCCCAATGTGTTCAAATTTAATAAAATGGCTCTTTCAATCTTTATGTCTAGTCCCCTCTCTCCACAGAAGTCAGACCCAGGTCCATGGGATGGGACTGGACTAGGAATCCAGGGATAGCTTCCAGCTGTCTCTACTCAGAATCATCACCCTCTTCTTAGAACTAAAGTGGGTCAATCTTATTATGCATGACTCTTTTCTTTAAGTGAGTTCTTTTCATGAAGGTTTTTCTTTTTTCCGTTCATTCAATACCTGTTATGCCAGGCACTACAGTAAATCCTGGGTAAACAGCATTGTGGACAATAACAAGACAGAATTGCAAACAAAAACAAAAGATCCATTAGAGTTAAACTAAACTCCTTCAGGGCAAGGTCTTCATCTTTTTCACTACTGTAAAAAACCTGTTGCTGTCGAGTCGATTCCAACTCATAGTGACCCTATAGGACAGAGTAGAACTGCCCCATAGGGTTTCCAAGGAGCACCTGGTGGATTCAAACTGCTGACCTTTTGGTTAGCAGACATAGCTCTTAACCACTACACCACCAGGGTTTCCTTCACTACTGTAGCATCTAGAAAAAGACTTGGCATGTAGGAGGTACTCAGAAACTGATGAAAACAGATGTAATCCCAGTTTTCAGGGAGCCCACAGACTTTTGGTGGTCACCTCATCAGTTCACCCATCTTGTTGGAACCCCACTTTAGCTCAAGCAGGACACTGGCCTGGGTATATAGATATGAGAGGAATAAACACGCTATTGCAGTTAGCATTTGGTATCATAAAAGCCTGGTCACGTGTCTGTACTGCCTTTCTGAGGGTGGGATCATGTCCATCAAGTGCATTATTGTATCTTCAATAACTGATTAATCACTGTACCCTCAACCAGAATACCTGGCACTTAGTAGATGCTCAATAAAAATTTAATGAATGAATGAATGAATATAATGTGGCCAAAATACTTACAAGTGGGTAATTACCATCTTATTAAGATGCACAGACATTGCAGGTTTCTGGGTGAGATCTCCAGTGAAGAGAAATATGGTGCACCATAAAGACAGTAACAGTAGTCCATCATATTATTACTCTTCTTGACACGCTCCGACAAGGAAGATGAGAGGAACAACAGGTTCCTGATTCAATGCTTTGGGCTTTCACGTAAATTGTTGATATTATAATCCCCATTTTACAGATGAGGAAACTGAGTCTCAGAGTAATGGGTTTTCTAAATTAGTAAGTGGCAGAGCTAGGAAAAGAATTCTAAGTCCAGTATACTCTTTCCACCACACCACTGACATACATCATAGCTGTCCCAGGTCTACGTTAGTAAAAGGAACCACTATCCACATTTTAGATGGTGTAGTGGTCTCCCTCTGCCACTTAATCAGCTATTTGATCTCTCTGTACCTCCCCTTTTCTATTCCTATTTGGAAATAAATTACTCTATCCTAAATTTACCTCACATGGAGCTTTGTTTAGAGAGCAGTACTTCTCTAACTTTAAAGTGTATATGAACTACTTGCATATCTAGTTAAAATGCAGATTCTGATTCAGCAGGTCTGGGGTGGGGCCTGACAATCTGCATTTCTAACAAGCAACCAGGTGATGCTGATTCTGATGGTTCTTGTGCCACACTTGGGTAGCAATGGTGTAGATTACTGATACAAAAACCTGAAAAAACCCACTGCTGTGGAGTTGATTCCGACTCATAGTGATCCTATAGGACAGGGTAGAACTGTCCAATAGGATATCCAAGGCTGTAAATCTTTTTTTTTTTAATTTTTTTATTGTACTTTAGATGAAGGTATACAGAACAAACTAGCTTCTCATTAAACAGTTAGTACACATATTGTTTTATGGCATTGGTTAACAATCCTACGACCTGTCAACACTCTCCCTTCTCTATCTTGGGTCCCCTATTACTAGCTTTCCTGTCCCCTCCTGCCTTCTAGTCCTTGTCCCTGGGCTGTTGTGCCCCATTAGTCTCACTTTGTTTTATGGGATTGTCTAATCTTTGCCTGAACGGTGAACCTCAGGAGTAACTTCATTACTGAGCTAAAAGGGTGTCTGGGGGCCATACTCTTGGGGTTTCTCCAGTCTTTGTCAGGCCAGTAAGTCTGGTCTTTTTTTGTGAGTTAGGATTTTGTTCTCCATTTTTCTCCAGCTCTATTGTGACCCCTGTCAGAGTAGTCAGTGGTGGTAGCCGGGCACCATCTAGTTGTACTGGACTCAGTTCTGGTAGAGGCCATGATAGTTGTGGTCCATTAGTCCTTTGGACTAATCTTTATCTTGTTTTCTTCATTCTCCCTTGCTCCTGAAGGGGTGAGACCAGTGGAGTATCTTAGATGGCTGCTCAAAGGCTTTTAAGACCCCAGATGCTACTCACCAAGGTAGAATGTAGAACATTTTCTTAATAAACTATGTTATGCCAATTAAGCTAGATGTTCCCCTAGAGCATGGTCCCCACAAGGGCTATAAATCTTTTATGGAAGCAGGCTGCCACATCTTCCTCCCATGGAGCAGCTAGTGGGTCCAAACTGCCGACCTTGTGGTTGGCAGCTGAGCAATTAACCACTGCACCTCCAGGGCTCCTTGATAACTGATATGCTCACAGGTAAATGGAAATACTTTTAGATGACAAGAACTCTAACCAACTAGTGCTGAGGCTTATTCTATATAAGCTGGATCAATTAAAGCCAATCAAATGGCAGGAACAAAGAAATTGCAGTGTGGAAGTTACTTGCCCAACTCTGTACTGGTGGCCAAATCATAGTATGATCCTTTATAGTTATTCACATGCTTTAATGTAGGATATTTACAAGTTTTACTACTTGGTCTTCACAACTTACTTTTAAAAAATTTGATCTTTACAACTGCTCTATAAGATAGGATGGGTATTAATATTCCTGGCACATCGAGTACCCAATAAATGCTTGGTGTTATTTTGCCCATTTTACAGATACAGGAAGTGAGCCTCAGAAAGGTTAACTGTTGGTCAAGTAGATGTTCAAACTCACATCTTTTGACTCCAAGTGCAAAACTCTTCACCACCCTACCCCAGCCTCCCAGCTACTTCGTACCTTTGTGGGTTGTAAACACTCTCCCTTTGCTTTTCCTTTTCACCTAGCCATCCGTATCTTTTTTTACCTCCCCCCCCCCACTTTTTTTAATAGACTTTATTTTTAGAGCAGTTTTAGGTTTACAGAAAAATTGTACAGTAAGTACAGAGAGTTCCCAAACTCCCTACCCCTGCACGTTTCTCCTATTAACATCCTGCATTCCTGTGGTTCATTTGTTTTAACAGATGAATCAACATCGATACATTATTATCAGCTAAAGTCCACAGTTCTTATTAGGGTTCCTTCTTTATGTTGTATAGTCCTTTGGATTTATGCCATATAGTCCTACGGACTTCCCTGGCTTTTTAAGCATGTAACTCACAGTCTACACACTTATGGCTTAATAAACATTACTAATGTTAATAAAATATTAGATTAGCAATGTGCTGAAAAAGATTGAAAAGATGGAACAAGACCAATTAATTTCCCCATTAATTCTTCTCATATCTCTTTAAATAAATGTCTCAACTCCCCTCTTCCTCCACCCACACACATTAAAAAATATACATTTACAGCTTTTAAAAGTTTTCCTCAGCCCATCTTTCCTCTCCTGCTGGACACACTTATCTCACTCATGAGCAAAGCATTAAATTATCCTATTGAGACACTGTTACTCTTGTTAAGCTCCTGTGGTGTTTATGCCAGAGAGAGAGGGCAGTTGGCATCCGATGGTCAGGTGGAAGTTCTTCAATTACTTCTGTTCTTGCAGAGATCCCATTTTTCTGGATTTTATACACGAGACTTCTTGAGGGCTTCCCTTCCCCCTATTTTAATGTCAGTCTCTCACATTGGATGTGGATAAAAATTAAAGTGAACTCAGCAATGAAAATGTTACCATCAGAGAAACTTAAACTGCTCCAATCCTAACCGGCTTCAGTTGCATTTTGAAGAGGGACCAGGTCACATTATTGTCATTACTGACTATGACTATAAATGTTCATTCCCAGTGTGTGAACAATAATAGAATCTAAACATACATGCCTCTCCCTAAGTTTATAACGTACAAAAGGACTTAACATAATTAAAAATGAAACCAAAAACACCAGTAAATACATTTAATTTTTTTTTCCTTCCTGGAAGAAGTACAGCTAGAATGCTCCTTAGAAGTGAAGATGGTGAGACTTTGTCTCACGTACTTTGGACATGTGATCAGGAGGAACAGTCCCTGGAGAAGGACATCATGCTTGGTGAAGTAGAGGGTCAGCGAAAAAGCGGAAGACCCTCAACCAGATGGACTGACACAGTGGCTACAACAATGGGCTCAAACATAGCAACGATTGTGAGGACGGCGCAGGACTGGACAGTGTTTCGTTCTGTTGTACTTAGGGTTACTATGAGTCAGAACCAACTTGACAGCACCTGACAACAACAACAAAGTCTAAAATGAATGTAGTAAAATGAAAGCCAAAAAAGATAACACTTACTGAACACTATATGTCAAGTATTGTCTTAATTGCTTTACCTTACAACAAAGTTTTGAGTACAGTAATGCACCACATAACATCTGTTTAGGCAACATCTGACTGCATATATGTCCGTGGTCCCATAATGTTATACAGGCAGACTCCGGATTACGAATGAGTTCTCTTCCTAACCGTCTTTACGTTGAATTTGTATGTTAAGTTGGAAGAGTTAGGTACGGTTCATATCTAACATCAGTTAGATGTTAAAATTAAAAAAACACTTTCAGATACAATAAAACATCTTTAACATAATAATATAGCAATCATATTTTGATGCACATCGCAAAGTAGCACATGTTTGTTATTATGAACCATTGAATGTTCCTCAAATTTTTAATATAATAGGCTTTAAGGGTGTTTGTTCATAACTACGGGTTGTTGGACATTCATAATCCGGGAACTGTTTGTATATAATATGGTGTTCACACAACATCCAAATCACATAACATTCTATGTCACAGAACATAGAGTGGACATTAAGCAACACATGACTGTACTTTTACTACGTCCTTTTCAAAGATGAGGAAATGACATTCAGGGAGGTTCAGTAACTAGCTCCAAGTCACAGAGTGGGTAAGCCAGAGATTTAAATACAGGTAGTTGGACTCTAGGTCCAAGCTCTTAACCACTATTCTATACTATGCAGATGGTGTTTGTCTATGAGATTTTAAGTGTAAATCTACAACCTCTTTCAGTTAGCAAATAAGAGAAACTCACTCAAAGCCGTTTATGCAAAAAAAAAAAGAGGGGCTCTAAGGGCTCCTGTCAATAAGGTACAGAGTGGACAGGGGTGATGCTGACCTCAGGGATGGCTAGATTCAGAGACATGAACACTGTCAGGATTCACTCTATGCTCCTCGCTGTATGTCAGACCAGTTTATAGGGGACTGTTTTAGTCACGTAATGCTGCTGTAACAGAAATACCACAAGTGGATGCTTTAACAAAGAGAAATTTATTCTACAAGTCCAAATTCAGGGCGTCAGCTCCAGGGGAAGGCTTTCTATCTCTGTCAGCTCTGGGGGAAGGTCCTTGTCATCAATCTTCCCCTTGTCTAGGAGCTTCTCCGTGCAGGAACCCCAGATTCAAAGGACACACTCTGCTCCCAGCACTGCTTTCTCGGTGGTATAAGGTCCCCATGTCTCTCTGTTTGCTTCTCTCTTTTATATCTCAAAAGAAACTGGCTCAGAACACAATCCAATCTTGTAAATTGAGCCCTGCCTCATTAACATAACTGCCGCTAATCCCATCTCATCAAAATCATAGAGACAGGATTTACAATACATAGAAAAATCACAATAGATGACAAAATGGTAGACAATCAGACAATACTGAGAATCATGACCTAGCCAAGCTGACAGATATTTTTGGAAGACACAATTAAATCCATGACAGGGCCTTCGTAGTATCAGCTCCATTCTCATATACTAATATGAGCCAGAGAAGAAAATATTGTGCCCTGCTAGTGCCAATAAGAAAAATTCCTATGAAAGACTCCAACTGGCCCAATCTAGGTCATGCTTGTATCCATCTGTCTTAGTTATCCAGTGCTACTATAACAGAAATAACACAAGTGGATGGCTTTAACAAAGAAAAATTTATTCTCTCACAGTCTGGGAGGCTTAAAAAAGAAAAACCCATTGCTGTCGAGTTGATTCTGACTTACAGCAACCCTGTACGACAGAGTAGAACTGCCCCATAGGGTTTCCAAGGAGCAGGTGGTGGATTCAAACTGCAGACCTTTTGGTTAGTAGCCGTAGCTTGCTGTAGTTATTAACCACTGTGCCACCAGTACTTCACTGGGAGGTTAGAAGTCTGAATTCAGGGTGCCAGCTCCAGGGGAAAGCTTTCAATCTCTGTTTGCTCTTGGGGAAAGTCCTTGTCATCATTGTTTCCCTAGTCTAGGAGCTTCTCAGCACAGGGACCCCGGGTCAAAAGGATGTGTTCCCCTCCTGGTTCTTCATTCTTGGTGGCATAAGGTCCCCTGTCTCTCTGCTTGCTTCTCTCTTTCATATCTCAAAAGAGATTGACTCAAGATACAACTTAATCTTGTAGATTGAGTCCTGTCTCATTACTATAACTGCCTCTAATCCTGCCTCATTAACATCATAGATGTAGGATTTACAATACATAGGAAAATCACATCAGATGACAAAATGGTGGACGATCACACAATACTGGGAATCATGGCCTAGCCATGTTGACACACATTTTGGGGGATACAATTCAATCCATAACACCATCCTAGGGTCAATCATAATGGCCAGAGAGATGGAGAACTATGGTTTGTCCAGTCTGGGTTACATGCCTGTGACCTGGAGGGCTGGGTCTGTGCCAGCGGAGGAGAGGAAAGTATTAGAAATGCCGGTAGCTACCCAGTATCTCTTGTGTGTATCTCTTTAAAGTTTAAAAAGAATTTTCTTATGATTTATACCTTTTGAGTCTCACCACCACCCTGTGAAGATGGCAGGGCAAGAACTTCTAAGGAAACTGGTGGATTAAAGATGGCTGCAAAGTCTTTGTCATTCTTTTCATTGAGAGATGGAGTGATTTCCCCTTCCCTTGAATCTGGGCTAGGCCTATTCTGCTTAAACAATAAAATGTGGCAGAACTTACTACAGCTTCTTGGCCTTGCCTTTAAAATAACTTACAACTTCTATTTTCTTTCTCTGGGAATGCTCACTCTTAGGATGCTCCCTGTCTGACCTCAGCCACCATGCAGTGAGAAGTCCAAGCTACATGGAGAAGCCACATGTAGGTGCTCTGGTCAACAGTTCCAGCTGAGTTCTCAGCTAACAGGCAGCATCAACTGCCAGCCATTTGTGTGAGCCATTTTGGACATTTCAGCACAATCGATCCCCTAGATGGTTGCAAGTCCCAGCCAAGATAACATGGAAAAGAGCCACCTAAATGAAGTCACTCAACCCACCACACTGAAAAAGATAATAAAATTGTTGCTATTTTAAGCCTTTAAGTTTTTGGGGTGGTTTGGTTGTCAGCAATAGATAACTAAAACAGAAACTAAGACTCATTGGCTAAAGGTCTCACAGAAAGTGTCAGAACTAGGATACTAAACTAAACAATACTCTGAATCTAAGCCCACTGTACTTCCTTTGATTCTCCACTGCCTCCTATTAGAAACAGAAGAAGCCTTAATTCAGCATCTCGAATTGTAGAAGTTCAGCCCCAGGGGGAAGGTAGGGGAAGTGGAGCATATAATTCATTCATTCATTCATTCATTCAACAAATATTTGAGAAGCAAAACATCAGCAGTTCACATCTACCAGCTGCTCCTTGGAAACCCTATGGGGCAGTTCTGCTCTGTCCTATAGGGTTGCTATGAGTTGGAATCAACTCGATGGCAATGGGTTTATGTTCCAGGCAACTGAACAAAATGCATTCCCTGTTCTTGAGGAACTCAGAGTCTATTGCAAGAGATGCCCCATAAGCTGTTGATTTCAATATGGACTGATAAGTACCCAAATAGGAAATGTGGAAGGTGCTTTTGGAACACATTGTTGGGCACTAAACCTAGCCCAAGGCATAAAATAATGGGTACAACTTTTGCTGGGTATGGGAGGGTATCTGAGTCTGTTTTGAGGATGCTGGAGAGTAGGTATAGAATGAATACAATTATTTATCAGGATAATTGTGACAGAAATGGGAGTGAATGGAGGCAAGAAGTCCTAGTATTTGGGATGGAGATATGAATTCTAGTCCTGCTTCTGCCCTTCACTCACATGTGCTTTTGGCCAAGTCACTGAACCTTTCTGAAACTCAGCTTCCTGGTTTGTAAGACTGAGGTGAAGTCTCACTATTTCTTCTTCATGTACTTGATTGTTCCTTCCTCTAACTCCTTAAAGTTTCGGTGCTCCTGGGAGTTTTGTCCTTAGCTCATTGCTCTTCCCATTCTGCAAATTCTCCCTAAATGATCTCATCCACTACTATAGCTTAGGTTATTACCCATATGACAAAAAAACCCAAATCCATGGACTAGCCCAGTTATACTCATCTGCTTGGTGGACATCACTGGATGTTCCAGGGGTGTCTTAGTCATCTAGTGCTGTTACAATAGAAATAACACAAATGGATGGCTTTAACAAAGAGAAATTTATTCACTCACAGTCTAGGAGGCTAGAAGTCCAATTTCAGGGTGCCAGCTCCAGTGGAAGGCTCAAAGAGAAATTTATTCTCTCACAGTCTAAGATGCTAGAAGTCTGAATTCAGGATGCCAGCTCCAGGAAGTCTTTCTCTCTCTGTCGGCTCTGGGGAAGGTCCTTGTCATCAATCTTCCCTGGTCAAGGAACTTCTCTGTGCAGGAACCTCAGGTCCAAAGGACGCACTCTGCTCCCGGTGCTGCTTTCTTGGTGGTATGAGTTCCCCCATGTCTCTCTGCTTGTTTCTTTTATATCTCAAAAGAGATTGGCTTAAGACACAATCTAATCTTGTAGATTGAGTCCTGGCTCATTAACATAACTGCCACTAATCCCATCTCATTAATATCATAGAGATAGGATTTACAACACATAGGAAAATTGTATCAGATGACAAAATGGTGGACAATCACACAATACTGGGAATCATGGCCTAGCCAAGTTGCCACGTTTTTGGGGGACACAATTCAATCCATGACAAAGGGCATGTCAAGTTCCACTTGTCCAGAGATGAGCTTATCATTTTATCCACTTAATTGATTCCCACTTCTGATTTCTCCCTTAGTTGGTGGCACCACCCTCAATATAGCTGCCCAAGTTAGAGGCCTGTGACACTAATTTCACTCTTCTTTTCCCTTCAACCTCACATGCAATTGTTTCTCAAGTACTGCTAATCTTGCCTTTTTAAATATTTCTGGAATACATCCCTTTGTCTACATATTCCATAAAGAACTCAAATTCAAAATATTCAAAGCTGAACTCATTACTCTCTCAAACCTGCTCCTCTTCCTGGACATTCTATGATGTCATTGCTGTTCACCCAGTTGCCTATTATGTAACTTGGGCATTATTCTTGATTTCTCCCTTTCCTTTGCCTCCCATAACCAGGAAACACCAGTTCCTGAGGTTTAGCCTCCTATTTGCCTCTTAAATCCATCTATGTCTCTCCATCCTTACCCACTTCTCTTTATTCTCATTGCAATCACCTCTCACTTCCTGCAACAGTACCCTAACTGGTTTCCCTGGCTTCACTCTTCACCCTCTGACCTCTTCTCCACAATGTAGCCAGAATCTGATCATGTCAGCACCTTGCCCCCTACAGTTTTCGAATCCTCTGATTCCTGGTACTTTTTTAAACTTCTATACTGCAAGAGTTAGGAGGATGGTTCTAGAATCTATTTTACCCTTGCCTTCCCTGTACGCAGCACAATGTATCTGCCACATAATAACCAGTTGCCACTGAGTTTACTCCAACTCATGGCGACCCCGTGTACATCAAAGTAGAACTGTGCTCCACAGGGTTTTCAGTGGCTAATTTTTTAGATGTAGATCGCCAGGCCTTTCTTCCCAGGTGCCTCTGGGTGGACTCAAGCCTCCAAACTTTGTGTTACCAGCCATGCACCTTAACTGTTTGCATCACCCGGGGACTTCTGGGGCATAATCCAAAACTACCAAACCCATTGCCAACAAGTCGATTAAGACTCACAGGGACCCTGTAGGACAGAGTAGAAGTGCCCCATACGGTTTCCAAGGAGCTGCTGGCCGACCATTTGGTTAGCAGCCCAGCGCTTAACCACTCCGCCACCAGGGCTCCTGGCACATAACAACCCCCCCCCCCCCAAAAAAAAACCCGAGTCGATTCAGTGCTCAGTAAATATGAACCTGTGCCCGTCTCCTCTCTGAATATAGGTTACTTACAGTAGATAAATTCTTGGCATGTTTTAGGTGTCTGGGACCTCTGGAGGCACAGAGTAATATATGGTTCACTGCTAAAAGTTGGAGGCCTTAAGTGAAAGCTATCAGAAACTGCAGTATAATAGCGCCAATGAATTGTGTAGTCACTACACGAAGGTATATATATCCTAAAATATCTTCATGATGGGCCTTATGACCTCATGGCTCTGGACAAATGACTTCATCCTTCTAAATCTCTGTCTCCTGATGACATAAGCTCTTTGAGAGAAATAAAACTTCAAAGGCGCCTTCTCTATGAGAAATAATGGGCCTCTACGCAGGGACTGGCGCGTGCTAGTTCGTGCTAGTTCCACACGAAGAGGGGCTTTAACTCCGCGCGGCCCTCCCGGCGGCCCCCGGGAGAGGCGGGACCTGGCCGATTCCCGCGGTTTGGTCCCGCCATTGGCGGGCGGTTTGAATGACGGAAGTGACGATGGCTCGGCGATGGCCGCTCCGCAGGCGCACAAACGGCTGTTTAGAAGCTGAGTGGCTGTGGCTGTCCGGTTGTGCTTCTTCTGGGGTCCAGTTCCTTACTCCGGCTCCCCATTCTCAGGTGAGTGACGCCTTGGCTTCCCCGCAGCCCTGGGCGTGCATGACTTCCAGAGGCTCAGGAGCCATGAGTGTGCTTACGCAGGGGGGGGATTCCGTGAAGGCGCAGCGTCGCCAACAGCGCAGCCTGTGGTGGCCTCGGCAAGTCGCGGGCCCTGGCCTGGGTCGGGCTGGCGGCTGTAAAGAGCGCCCAGGCAAGGAGGTACGTCCCGACCCAGACCCTCCAGCTTAGTGCGGAGGCTATTCCTCGGTCTTACACGTTTGTGGCTTTGCGCGCTCTCCCCGGGTCGGGGGAGGGATTGCGTGGGTTTGCCCTGTAGCTCCTGGGGCGCTGGGTGGCCTGGCGGATTTCTGCTGCTGCTGCCGACGCTTCGCGGTGCATTCTGCCCACCCTTCCGCCAGATCACTGTGAACGTGGCCTGAAACCCGGTAGCCATTTAAGAGCTTTGCCTGGAATCGTTTCATGCAGCGAGTGTGCTCTGTTTTGGTGTCTGCCACCTTTAATTTTCCAGGTGTTCAGCCCTGCAACAAACTGAGATTTTAAAACAATGGCCAATGTCTGAACCTTTAATACGTAGAATGTGTTAGGTAATTTCACATTCATTAAGTCACAATCATCAGAACATCCTGTTGAGGTAGCTATTATTGTCCCCGTAATACACATTAAAAAACCAAACCAAACCCGTTGCCATCGAGTAGATTCCGACTCATAGCGACACATTAGGAAACGGAAACCCAAAGTGACTAAGTGACTTGGCCATTGTCTTCTTGCTGGTAAGTGGCAGTGTTAGGTCTTGAACCCAAATCGAAATCTGGTATTAATTGAGTGATTACCATGTACCAGGTGCTTTATACACGCAGTCCCATTTAAATCCTCAGGACAAAATCTTGCAAGATAGGTAGAATCATCCCTGTTATTGGATAGCAATAATATTTACAGTTAAAAAAAATCCATATTGATTTGAATAAGTAATTGAATAAATGAATACTATGGAAACAGGGAAAGTTCTTCCTTAAGTAGAATTCGAACTGATAACTGTAGAATGAATAGTGAAGATAGAAAAATCTCCATTTGATGAACAGTAATTGTTTTAGGCAAGAGTCATCAATGGATACTAAACTTAGTGGGCAAAAGTATGGTGAGAAACAGGATATTTACATCACCTCAAATTATCTGTCCACCAGATACTTACAATTTTCCAAGGGAAAAGTAGTAACGTTACAGGGGAGAACCTAGTAGACACCACGTTAATCAGTGATACATCACCGGTGGTAACATCAGCATAGTTTATCTCCTGATCTGATGTGCTGAGAGAGGCATGTGATCACTTCTGTGTTAGTTTTGCCCAAAACACATAACTTCAGTCTAATCAGACAAATCCAAATTGAGAGATATTCAACAAAATAACTGGCTAGTATTTTTACAAAAATGTCAAGGTGTTGAAAAGAAAGGCAAAGACAGAGGAACTGTTCCAGATTAGAGGAGACAAAGGGGACATGACAACCTTGGCAACCTGAGAATGTACTTGGAGTGTAATTAGCCAAGTTCCCCAGCTGCTGCACTCTGAAATCCTTTTGCATGGAGGCAACACTTTTCATGGGCTGCTTCCAGCCAGTGACTGAGGATGGCAGAGATACTAAAGCAGACCTGTTCCTGGGAGACAGGGGATTGGATCAAGGACTCACTGGAGACCTTGCTGAGCCTTCTTCCTCAGACTGCATGGCAGTCTAAGAGGCATCTACCCAGCTTTCCCTCCCTCCTTCACTCAGTGTCAGACTCAAAGTCTGAGGCTCTCCCAGTCTTTACCAGCTACCTCCCCGTTTTCCCTCATTAAAATCCTTGGGGTTTTAATCCCATTTTGGCATCTGCTCCTTGGAGGACTGAGACTAAAATGTCATGTGTGTTCTTGGATTGGATCCTGGTCCAGAAAATGGACATTAATGGGGCAGTTGACAAAATTTGAATAAAGTCTGTGGATTAGTTAAAAGTATAGTGCCAATGTTAATTTCCTGGTTAAATCTGAAATTATTTCCAAATGACAAGTTTAAAATATATATATATGTATATATATAAAAACCATATATATCAAACCCATTGCTGTTGAGTCAATTCCAACTCAGAGAAACCCTATATGACAGAGTAGAACTGTTGCATAGGGTTTCCAAGGAGCAGCTGGTGGATTTGAACTACTATACTAAGCTTTTGGTTAGCAGCAAAATGCTTAACCGCTGTGCCACCAGGGCTCCATATATACATATATATATATATATAGAGAGAGAGAGATACACACAAGAAGACAGTTATTCTATCACATCTTAGGGACTAGAAATAACAGATATGTATATGATGTTTCCCTGTAGTCCTCTGGCAAATGAGAATGATTGGTACTCAAAATAATCTGAAAAATTATAGTTTTTTTCTTTTTTATGAGGTATAATTTAAGTAGAATAAAATATACAAATCTAAGTATACCATTTGATAAATTTTTACATATGTATACACCTGTGTAACCATCACACAGATCAAAATGTGCAACATTTCCAGCACTCCAGGGCACCTTTTTTGCCCCCTCCCAGTCATTAATCTCTCCAAAGTAACCCCTATTTTAACCTCTGTCATCATGAATTAGTCTTACTCATTTTTGAACTTCATGTAAATGGAATTTCACAGTATATTCTCTTTTGTGTCTGGCTTATATCATTCAGTGATATTTTCTCTGATATTTCATCCTGGATTTGTTTTAATAGTTTGAATATGAGTAGATTTTCAAAGATCTTCAGACAAATTAATAAAGGCACATTGTGAAGACTAAATTCAGTCTTGCTTTTTTTTTCTTCTTTGTTCAGTTCTTCCGTCCCCACTCATGAAAAATATCAGCTTAAATAACATTTTCCTCACTCTAAAGGTTGCTATCTGTTTTAGTATGCAAGAAAGTTAGGAACAGTCTGGAATGATGAAACGAGATTCTTTCTTCGGCTCTGCCACTAGATATTGTCACTTAGGGCAAGTCCTTTAAGTCAAGAAGCCTTTGTTCACATCTAAAATGGTGAAAAGAGTAGGCACTTATCATTTCAAAGTCTTGTGAATATTGAATGCGTGGGATCATTGGAAAAGATTTTTAAATGCAAGTGATTATTCTTTTTTGGCATCAGAGAACTAATGCTAAGACAGTATTAATGTCTGTCTTAGTCATCTAGTGCTGCTCTAACAGAAATACCACAAGTGGATGGCTTTAACAAAGACAAGTTTATTCTCTCACAGTCCAGTAGGCTACAAGTCCAAATTCAGGGCTTTGGCTCCAGGGGAATGCTTTCTCTGTTGGCTCTGGAGGAAGGTCTATGTCATCAGTCTTCCCTTGGTCTGGCAGCTTCTCTATGCAGGAACCTCAGGTCCAAAGGGCATGCTCTCCTCCTGGCACTGCTTTCTTGGTGGTATGAAGTTCCCATGTGTCTGTACTCGCTTCTGTCTTTTATGTCTCAAAAGAGTTTGGCTTAAGACACTATCCAAGCTTGTAGGAAATCACATCATATTACACAATCATACAATACTGGGGATCATGACCTAGCCAAGCTGACAGATATTTTTGGGGGACACAATTCAGTCCATGACGATGCCTTATATTTATGTAGTACTTAACCATGATCCAGCACTTTACCTGAATTACCCCATGAAATGAGTCATTCATTCAGTCAGCATGTTTGCTGAAGTGCCCACTATGTACCAAGGCCCTGTTTCTAGGCTGTAGACATAAAACCATAAGCAAGACAGTTCTTGCGCTCATTGAGCTTATGTTCTGATGGAACATTCACTGGAAAAGAGTTTATTAGCTCCTGTTAAAAAAAACAAAAAACCAAACTCATTGCCGTCCAGTTGATTCTGACTCATAGCGCCCCTATAAAAGAAAGTAGAACTGCCCCGTAGGGTTTCCAAGGAGCGGCCGGTGGATTTGAACATAGTCTCCTAACTCCTATTCTTTGTATAAATCCATAATATGTGAAATAGTACTTAGTAGTTGTTACTCAGCAAATATTTATTAAATTGGTTTGAGTGCTAAACTTTTTTTTTTACATCATAGCCCCTGTCCTTTGATTGTTAGAAATTGTCATGGATTGATTTGTGTCCCCCCAAAATATGTGTCAACTTGGTTAGACCATGATTCCCAGTATTGTGTGGTTGTCCTCCGTTTTGTGATTGATATAATTTTCCTGTGTGTTTTAAATCCTAATCTCTGCTTGTGGTTAATGAGGCAAGATTAGATTATGTTAAAGAGGATTAGGGTGGGATGTAACACCGTTACTCAGATCACATCCCTGATCCAATGTAAAGGGAGTTTCCCAGGGCTGTGACTGCATCACTTTTATTTTACAAGAGGTAAAAGGAAAGGGAAGCGAGCAGGGAATTGGGGACCTCATACCACCAAGAAAGAAGTGCAGGAGTGTGCATCCTTTGGACCCGAGGTCCTGGTGCTGGGAAGCTCCTAGTCCAGGGGAAGATTGATGACAAGGACCTTTCTTCAGAGCCAACAGAGAGAGAAAGCCTTCCCCTGGAGCTGACCCCTGCATTCGGACTTCTAGCCTACCAGACTGAGAGAATAAACTTCTCTTTGTTGAAGCCATCCATTTGTGGTATTTCTGTTATAGCAGCACTAGATGACTAAGACAAGAATCTATTTAGAAAGGGCAAACTATAATTGATGAAAAACTAGAAGTAATACCAAGACGACATAAATTAAGTCCCCATGTGGATGTATCGGTAATATGTGCTATAGGTGGGCAAGTCAAAAGTGGGTAAGGAGGGCAGAGCAGGGATTATTTGAGGATAGCTTCACAAGTAAGTGGGGTTTAAGCTAGATTCAGAGAGATGCAAGTATTCAAAAATCCGGTTTGTCTGCTTGGTCATTTTGAAGAAACATGAGAAATGTTGACTTGTCTCAGATGTCATGGTCATGTACTGATGTTAAGGGTCTAATTTTTGGAGGTGGCAGTAATGGGAACAAAGAGATAATATCCGAATCACCTGAGGAGAGTTTTCAAATTATGGAAACTACAGATTCTTAAGTTCTTTCCATTTCTCCCTACTCCACTCCCAGAGACACTGGAATACTGTAACGTAGGAAGGAAGGTGTTAACAGTAGAAGTAGAATAGGATCTGGGGATCTAAACACTTGACACATCCACACAGAATTATTCTAAAAGGATTTTTTAAATGGTAATTCATTTTTTAAAATCACAACATTGTAATTATTGAAGAATTGTTTAGAGTGTAGTACATGGGATTGATGTGATTCCATGAGATACAATGACCCTTGGTGATCAATTTATATAAAAAAAGATGGGGAGTTGAATCCAGGGACCAGGAACTCTTGAAATTATAATAGTCTGCTGGTTATGAACAACTTACCAAAGTTCTAAAGTGTTATAATTGTGAAAACATTCTGTACTAACACATCTTTTTAAGTCTTTTTGCTGTTGTAAGATGCCATCCAGTTGATTCCAACTCATAGTGACCCAGTGTACAACAGAACAAAACACTGCCCAGTCCTGGAGACTTTTCAAATTGCAGAAACTATAGATTCTTACATTCTTAGAAACAAAGAAACGTGTTTTACATTTAAGCTAGGTAAACTCTGTAAATGCCAATCAGGAATAAGTCACATCTAAATGAACAGTCATCTGCGGTAGATTGGGAGGTATTTTGTCCATGTGATTCTGATCTATTCTCCACTTCCCCCCTTTCACCCATCTGAGAACCACTGATATAAGTGCTGAATTAACAACTGCTGTTTGTAAATAGGTTGGACTTTGACTGTTTGCCCAAATTATTATTTTATTTGCATGCACATAACCCTTTAAATGTCAAAAGTATTAATATACATTTAAAAAATTATTCTAATCTTTGCTGCCCTATTTTAATGGTATATATTCTTAAAGACATTTTTTTCTTTTTAAAAAATTCAAAACGTTTTTATTTAAAGTGCACAGAAATGAAAAGAAAAGTAGTGAAGGCTGGCAGGCTGAGATTGAGTCCTAATGAAGAAGCGTTTATTTTGAAGGAAGATTATGAAAGAAGACGAAAACTAAGATTGCTACAGGTATAGTTTATTTGGGATAGAGTTTCAAATTCCTTGTTTTCCCACCAAATTGTTTGTGTTTTCTACATTAGAGTGTTCCAAGTAAAATGTTACTTTTAAAAACCTTTTCTGGCTGTACAAGAGCCCTGTTTCTTGCGTATTAACTAGTTTGGGAACATTTGAAAAATGGGATGAGATGGTAAGTAGATTGAAGAATAGTTTGAGGATAGGGGTTATTTCGATTAATAATTATTGGAAAATACTTCCTTAAATGATATTTTTTAGATTATCTGTAACTGATGAAGATTAGAGCGGGAAGATTAGAATGGCTTTTAAGAAGACTTACTAGAAAAATTATTTGCTGCAGCAAATTTAGTAGGGAGGTTGTAGATTATCTTTTTCTAGAAGTCTTTTTAGAGGAAGATAGTTAACTGTGAAACATGTTTTCAGTGCCATTCTGAGTTGCATTGGTGGTGATGTACCACATATGTGTAGTTCTCATTGGGTTCTGTCTATACTCATCTACGCTATAAATTTGTTGAATCATGTTTACTGTCTTAGCCTCTTGTAGGATAATGGCAGTCCCTTTAGGACGTGGGGCGGGGGGGGATAATAGCTAGTCACTTAGGGGACTTTAGATATAGTCTTGAGATTTTTATTTTTTCTACATCACTTAGATTTTCTACTTTAGACAGTCCTTATCGATATGATATGAATATTCAGGAGAACTGATAAAGCCTAAAGAGAATTCATTTGAGTTCCTGTTTCCAAATAGTTTTTCCAAAGAAGTTCAAGCAAGCCTTCTTTTATATAATCTGTTAAATACTCCTTCTTCAGGTTCGAGAACAAGAAAGGGATATCGCCTTACAGATAAGAGAAGACATAAAACACAGGAGAAATGAGCAATTCACTCGTTTGGCAGAGGAGCTAAGGGCGGAATGGGAAGAATCACAAACTCAGAAAATTAAGAACTTAGAAAAACTGTATTTGGCAAGTTTAAAAAATATGGGAGAGGGACATCGGCAGGCCAAAGAAAACGTGAGTGAACACTTTTGACTACCTGACTGGCAATAATATTTATTAATAGTAAATTATAGTTACTGAATGTTTATACGATAGAAATGCTTTTATGTGTAGAATTTGTTTTGAGCAGCCTGAGCTTTTTTATAAATTTAATAAATTTGAGAAGAATGATACTAGGTTTGTTTCCTAGTAAGAGTCATGTCAATTGAAATCTACCTGTGATGTTCAAATTAGGATTATTCACTTCCAGCCCTTACTTATATGGATACATAATCACCTTCTGAATCAGAAGTTGCTATTACAAATTTTGTACAGATTCAGTGAGAAGAATTCAGATTTCCTATTTCAGTATCATTCCTCATACCTCTAAACATGTATGGTTCAATGTATATATACTTGGATTTCATTCACAGAGAGTAAAAATCCTTTGATAGCTTTCAGAAATGTAAAGCTTAGTTTTAAGACTACTCCCTGACCTTAATTGATTTGTTTATTGTGAATTATTGTTGGAAAATATTAGATTGCAATCCCAGAGACAGTCTAACAAAATAAACAACGTGATTTCAAAGAAGACAAGTCTTTTGATAACTGCTAGTGAGGGAAAGAAATGTCTTTTAAGAATGTGACAATCAAATGTGTTCTTAGTCCCTGAGTTTAGTCTGCATCTCTAGTAATAGCCTAAAGTTCTGATATCAGATTTTTGTAACTATATGTGTCCCACCACTAACTTTGTGCTTTAATGCAGTGTTTCCCAAGTTTCAGGAGTATCATCTTCACAATTTTTGCCCTGACTGGGGAACCACTGTATTATGCATTTGGCATTTTCATTTAAATGGATTCCTTTTTTTATTACTTAAATTAATTTTTAACCTTGTTCTAAGTAGTTTGATATTCTATTTATATTTCTCTAATAATAGAAGTTCAAATTATATTAACTTTAAAGTAAAATGTTCCCACTTAACTCATGTGCAGTATCATCAGTGGTATTACCACGCTTTGGGAAATGCTGCTGTAGTACGTGGGACGAGGATAACCAAACTGAAAAGTCACTTCTGTTCTGACAGCAGATAAGATGCTTTCTATTAATCTTGTTTAACATGACATTTTAAATATTACATTTTTTAGGAACCTGATTTGGATGGTCTGGCACGACAGGCAGCAGAAAGGAAAAAAAAAGCAGAAATGAGGCATAAAGAGGCCCTGAAAATACAGAAAAATAAAAAAGAAATATTAACGAAACAGAAAACCTGGTAAAGTAATATTAATTTTTACCATACTCTCAACTGAAACTGACTTGGCTGTCAGTAGAGGGTACATTGGATACTGTATAAGCAGATATTAAATAAAAGTCGTATAGTATAGCCACTGAATTGTTAAACTGGATTTAAAAATAATGCAGTATGGGAGTAATTTGCTTAGGTGAACATAGTAACAAACGAGCTTTCTCTGTTAGTTGTGTTTTGAACATTCTGGGTTTAGTAGTGATTACTAAGTTTCTGGAGAATGTATGCTAACACCGAGTGTTATTGTCCAGTAACACTCATGTCAACCCAAAGGGAAAAAAAGACTCAGTGCACTTAAAACATTAAAAGAAGTTGTGGATTCTTTGAAAGTAATTGGTGAGTGTTTTTGCACATTGTAAAAATTACGGATCCAGCAGTGGTCATTTTATACAGTGGCCCATATTTATTAACATTTCGAGTTTCTTTATTTTAAACCATTCTACAATAAAGATTGTAGAATGAAGAGTAAATGTTTCTTGGGTCAGTCTCCACCATAGAGCTTTATGTCTTTAGATACACCTCTTGACTATTTGCCCAAATTATTTTATTTGCATGTACATAGCCCTTCAAATGTCAAGAGTATTAATATCAATTTTAAAAATGATTCTTACATATCTACTGTATATAGACTGTTGAAACAGCATACTGAACTTGTGGGATCAGAGTGAAGGATTTCTTGAGATCCTATGTTTTTTATATTTTTACTCCCAAGGATTGTACTATATTATTACCTGAGAGATTAATTTATGACATCTTTTGTTCTCTTAAGGCATATAAAAGCTCGAAAGGCAGCACTGCTTGTGGAAAAAGAAAGATCTGCCAAAATTACAAGTCTACCCCCTCCTCCTCCAACTCTTTTTGAGGTGAATTACTTTGAATGTTGAGAAGAACTATGTTATAATAATTCTTCTTTACTCTTAGAATTCAGTAGAGGTCAAAGTAACCACCATTTGTTTAAACTTAATTTTTGATTGCACAGGTAACACATGAGTATATCTGGAGTATTTAAAAATAATACTAGCTATCATTATTTTACCCGTAAATAGTATGTAACTCTGATGCATAAGGACTTTTTTTTTAAATGTAACTATAATGCTGTTATTATTCCCTGTATCATCTAATACCAATCCGGGTTCAGTTTTCCCCAGTTGACTCAAAAAAACGTTTTTGTTGTTTGAAAATCTGTAATAACTTTGGTTTTTAAAAACCATGTTAGTTCTGCAGTTTGTTTTTTTAATGCTCTTTATTTGTTGAAAAAAACTGGGATATTTGTGCTATAGAATTTACCGCACTATGGATTTGGCTGATTGTAAATAGTCACCATGTTAAAGAAATTAAAGATAATTTAGTTAATTTGCATAAGAGCTCATGAAGGGGAGGGGCCTATTCTTTTATGAAAGTAGAATGTGTGCTTTTATAATTTGAAACTCATTTTGGATAAAACAGTTTATTAAATAGTGTGGAAATTAATTTTAAAAGGTATTATCTTGTTCACATTAGCTGGTGTTTTTAATCTAAAAAGTTAGAAGTAAAAGAAAAAAAGTCTTGTACACATAGAAAAAGAACTAGTCGCCGTCAAGTCTACTCCAACTCACGTTGACCTTGACTCATGATAACCCCATATATGCCAGAGTAAAACAGTGCTCCGTAGAGTTTTCAATGGCTGATTTTTCAGAAGTAGATCGCTAGTCCTTTCTTCCTCCGTGCCTCTTGGTGGACCCTGACCTCCAACCTTTTGGTCACTGTTGAGCACATTAACCATTTAGACTACCTGGGGACTCCATACAAATACTACCAGTTGCCATTAAGTCAGTTCTAACTCATGGTGACCCTATGTGTTGCAGAGTAGAACTGTGCTCCATAGGGCTTTCAAGACTGTGACCTCTTGGAAGCAGATCACCAGGCCTTTCTTTTGAGGCCCCCCTGGGTGGTTTCAAACCACCAACTTTTCAGTTAGTAGTCAGGCACAAACTGTTTGTGCCACCCAGGGACCTGTGTACAAATACTCGGGATATCTAATTTAGTTGTGTGCACAAGTATATTCTATATGTATGTGATGAGCATAGATACCAGATATTCACCTTTTAGGCTTTTCATTTTATCAGGATTCCTGCTTTTATGTTGAGCTATCTGCACATAACATTTGATCCGGCAAGATTCAGATTAAGAGGCAGAATTCAGTCGTTCTTCTGTACCATGTGAAATGATAAAGTCTAGGCAATATTCTATCTTGATTGCCTTTTGACATAATTTCTAATGTTTATAATAAGCAGCCAGGGTCAAAAATTTACAGAAAGCACGTGAAATGTTGTCTGTGTGAGTGCTTTGGCGGGTATGAATTGTATGTAAATGTATGGTTGTCCTTTTCCCCCTCAACTTTTTATACAGCTAAGTTAAGAGTACAGTGAATACCTGCGTATCCACCACTTAGATTCAGTGGATGTAAAGTTGTGTGTAGATTTGAAATAGATACATTTATATATGTATATATTTGAATGTAAGTTGCAGAGTTGACATTTTACCCCTAAATACTTCAGCAACTTCTTCTAAGAAGAAGGACATTCTCTTATACAACCACAGTACAATTATCACACTAAGAAAATTAGCATTAGTTCTGTAATAGCAGTTAATATTCAGCCCAGAATCAAAATTCTCTGACTGTCCCTAAAAATGTCTTAATAGCATTTTTGTTTAAAAAAAAAAACAGAATCCAATCAAGGTTTACCAGCATTGCTTCTTTTTGTTTTGTCTCTTTGGTCTCTCTTAGTCCAGAGCATTATCTACCCCTTACCGTAGCCAACTTTTTATTGCAGACTTCTTGAAGAAACTAGTTTCATGAAATATGTCTCATTCTGCATTTGTCTCATTGTTTAGACATGGAATCATGCACTGTATTTTCATTTTACTGGAAATTAGGTTTGAAGTCTTTATTATATTTAAGCAAAAATACTGACTAGGTATTTGATGCTGTATAGTTTATTGTACCACATCAGGAGGCACATAATGGCGGGTTGTTTATTTATTAATGATTCTAAGTGTGACCGTTTGGTTAAGGTGGTGACTGCAAGAGATCTCCATCATAAAGCTCTGTTCATCTCTTAATTACCAAGTGATCTGTGACTTGGTACTTTAGCACTATGCGGGTGTCTATTCTCCTCCTGTAGTTATTCATTGGTCTCCTTTTGTTTAAAAAGAAAGAAAGAAAAAAGAGCATTCTCATCAATAGGCATGAACTATAGTTCCTTGCAAGAAGACAGGGTATATTCTTAGTTTTTTCCCTTTACCAATTTTTAGACTAAAGAGTTGGTATAATAATCAACTCTGATAGTGGCAAATGAGTTTTTTCCTTTCTTTTCTGTGTCATTGTGGACTTGTAGATTTTTATTTATTCACTATTACATAGTAGGTTGTAGTCATTCTTTCTGATGTTCATAATGTCTCAAATTTAGTTAGTGGGAGCCTGTTTAAACACTTCATTGCTTTCTGGCCCAGCAGATGACCCAGGCTCACTCTGTACTTTCCCTGCCCTGGTTCTGGAATCTCCAAGGATCCTTGATTCTTTTAAGTGGAGAATGGCACTTAGAAACCGAGATCTGGGTCATTATATTATTTGACTAAAAACATTGGTTTAAAAAGACCCATAACCCTGCCTCTAAAGGTGTTAAGGAAAGGGGGACAGTGTCTCTCAATATGTGTTGAGTTGGTTATAGATATGTTGGGTGTAAGGGAGGAAAAGGGTTCTGGTTTGGGAAAAGCTAGGTTGTGGGGCAAGTATTTTGGGATCAGGGAAATATACCATATAAGGACCTTCTGTCATATACACAAGATATAGGTGCATCTGTATCACTGTTCCTCCAAGCAGATAAAAATATGAATGCTGAAAAACCTGGGGAAATGAATCTAAAATATTTAGTCTTCCCAAACCAAGAAGGCCTTTCCTTAAGTAATCAAAGAAAATAGCGTTGCTTTTCTTACGAGAGAACTGTTCACGTGGTAAAGAGAATTGTCACTTCTGAGCGCTTATAAGGTATTAGTTATACTAGGTTCTTCTTTCACATCTCATATGATCACAATATACCTGTGAGGTAGATATTATTGTCCCCATTTCATAAGTGAGGAAAACTGAAGGTCAGAGATTAAGTAACTTGACCCAAGTCATTTAACAGATAAGGGAGAGAACACAGAGTTCATACTAAGATCTAATTCTATAAACTCTTGATTTTTCTACTGTGCCATTTAGCTTTCTATGAATATACTTCAGAGTTCACTCTAGAAACTGTTCAGACGATAAACAGTCTATAAATGTTAACAACCATAATCTTTTTATAGGGCTGTTAAAGAATAAAGTTTGTATTGAAAACCTTGAGATACTCTGAAGACTTCGTAAGCTTTTCATGTCTCTAACATATCTACATAGTACCTTTTACGATTCTAAAACATTATCTTTTTGGCACTGCCTTCAGAGATAGTTTATCAGATACAGGAGAAAATTAGCTTATTTTGTAATCATGGGACTTCCCTCAGTTGGATACTTCTTTTTCCTTATTTTCCTTTGCTATGTGAGCCAGTTTCAGGTACCTCAGAGTGCTGGTTTTGGCCGGTAGCTGGTTAGGTCAGGCTGGAAATAATTACTGTGGAGCAATTCCAAGGCTGAAAGCCAGAGAGAACACATTAGGAAGTAGACTGAATGATTTTAACTTATTAGGGAATCATCCTAAGTCTGTCAGCCTATGAAAAGCCTTATGGACTGATTTGACTAAAAACACTTAAGTGTAATTTACTGGAAGTCATATTAAAATTGATAGGACTGGCAGTGATTTAAATCTCAAAATCATGATCCCAGTTTCTTTTGGGATCTCACAATCAATCAATCTATATGTAGTTCACTTTATTTCAGAAGTACTGGTACTTGAAAGTTGCATACATGTAAATTGAATCATGTTTTCATATCAAATTATATAACATTTTCTTCAGGGTTCTTAATTTCCTTGTCAAAATACTTCGTGGTTTATTTTTTAAGGCATTAATTTAAAAGCTACTAAGATTCTTTTGTAGAATAAAACATCTTTTTTTTTAAACATGTGTTACCATCTCTGAATTTTTGTTTTGTGACTTCAGTTTCTTAAAATGATGTGTGATTATGTTGAAACTTTACTTATAATATTAATTAGTTAAGGTTTTCGTTGGCAGAAAATATTTCTTGGCAGTTTTGTCTTTTGCCTAAATTAAGGTCACCCTCTTATACCCGTCCACATGTACTTCCAGGTACTTGCCAATAAGTATCTTCTGACTTGTCTAAAGAGTTTTCAACTTTGGTTGTACATTCATATTTTAAAAGTTGTACTGCCAGGCTCTCTCCTCCAGGATTCTGATTTTAATTGGTTTGGTATGGGGCCAAGACAAACTACTCACATGATTCTGCTGTAGTCAGACTCTTCTTTTTTACGTGGCATTTCTTAATCCCACCTTCTTGCCTTACTTCCGTGTTTCTTCTTTTCATTTTACATGAGTCCTGATCATTCCACACTCATATATATTAAAGCTAAGTTTTTGATGAATTCTCAGAGTATTCTTATTTAAACTTTTCTCTCTTCTGAGCTTGTGTTGAGTTTGTGATATTAGTGCTACCTTTGTACAGTTCCCCAAGTGCTTTCTCATATGTTATTTGGTTCCCACAGTAATTGTCACAGTGACTATGTGATGGAAGTACACAGCTGTATACCTGTTTTTCTTGAGAAAACTGAGGGACAGAAAAGCTAAAGGACTTTGCTAAGGTTTCACAGCTAGTAAACAGTGCAGCAGAGACTCAACAGAAGAGTTATAATTTCTTTTTTAATATTCTTTTCATTATGTTATAAAATATATGGCTTATCATTTTTTTCTAATTGTTAGAACTGATAGCTTGAGCTCCTGGAAGACAGGGGGGCATTATTCTATTTTACTTCTCAATATCATTCACAATGCCTAGCACAATGTTAACTCATGGTAGGTGCTTAAGAAATTTCTTGTTAGTTTAATTGATTTAATTAGACATCAGTGCATAGTAAATTATGGTGGACTGAATCTGCTTTTATGACAAATGTGGGGAAGAGAGGAAGTGGTAGTTTGTCCTTCTGTGAGTTTTTTGTTTAGGAATAAGAGTAATTTAAATATTGGCCATTGTTCTAGAACCATAACTCAAAATATATCATCAGACATTGAGAAGAAGTAAGGCTAGTGTGAATTAAGTTAGAACTTTTGTGATTAGATATGGAATAGGACATAATAGCACATATATCTGTTTTCCTATGAAGTAAAATGCTTATAGTTTGATTGACATACCTTGTAAGATGAGCATGTTTATATTCAGGAGATTTAAAGATAAAATATCTCTTTAAATAATAGATTATATTAGAAATTGAGGTGAATGAAAGACATTGATTATGCTAGAGACACCTAGAAAATGTTTTGAAGTATAAGTGACTCTTGAAAAATAAAACTGGTGCTTTTATTGAAACTGGAAATTATTTAATTCTGGAAAAAAGAGATTTATTTTATTATGAGCAGACTTTCAGTTTATCTGGGATCAAAGTAAGTGATTAAAATACAAATTGAATTTTTTTATTGGATTCAGCTTTAAATGAAAATCAATGCTTTTGATTTAAATTATGTTCTATTTTTCAGAACATTGACGTAAAGAAAATTCCTTCAATAAAGACCAATAGTTCTACCTACCATCATCTTTACACTCTTGTGAATAGAGAGATGGACACAAAGCAGGTGATTGACCTATTGTTTATGGCACTCACTTTATTATTTCTGTGTTCAGTGAGTTGAATTGTATCTTGGTTCTATATGTGGTGTTCCTAGATTTCAAAATTTGAACAACTCTGCTAATCATCTTAGGGTAATAGTGATCAGAAACCTTTTAAATATGCTTTGAATTTCCATGTCAAGTATATGATGGCTTAGTATGAATGAAAGAAAGCAGTTGGCTATTTAAATTGTCATATTTTTTTAAATAATGGATTTTAAAACTTTTTTAATCATAAAAATAATACACAGAAAATTTTGGAACTATACACGTAAGCATAAATTACAGGAAAAACCTTATGATCTCATTGCCAGAAGACAGTAATGGTTAATATTTTAATGAATTCCTTATAGTCTTTATTTATATGTAAACATGTATACACACTTCCCAAAAAACTGGGATTATACTGTTTTGAGAAATTACTTTTTCATTTCATAATTTTTGGATCAGTTTCTTATTCCTTACATGTTCTTTATAAACATAATTTCTAATAACTGCTTAATATTTCATCATAGAATTTATTTAACCATTCTCCTATTCCATTTTTTCCTTCTGTAAATAATGTTAACATGATAATCTTGTGCATTTTATCAATTTGACGGCACCTAACAGCAACATCTCTGTTTAGAATAGAGTGCTGGAAGAGAAATTATTGGTTTCCAACTGTGTAAATATTCTGAGGATCTTGATACAGATCACTAAATTGACTTCTAAAAAACATCAGCAACATATGAGAATGACCATCTTACCCCCTTGCCAGCGTAGAATATTATGGTTTAAAAAAATATTGACAGTCTTTAAGAGTGAGAGATGTATCTCTTTGTTGTTACAATTGCTTTTTTTTTTTTTTTTTTTGTAACCATGTCCTCCCCTTCCCCATGTTTGTGGACACATTTGGCTACTAGGAAAATAAACTTCCTCAATATAGCATTCATACGGTGTTTAAAATGCACCAGTTGCATAATTTGGTTGACTGCTAAATAGCAAATGTTAATATCAGTATTCTGTCAAGATCTAAGATGAACATCACCATCATAGAATAAATTTCTAGGATACAAGAATAAATCTGAGATTTTTATTTAAACCTTAAATTATTATTACAGTTTTAATATTATTATAATATAGAAACAGTAGCTTTAGTCAGTTGCTAAATTCCTCTTGTGGTTACTATATAGCATTTTTTGCAATATTAAATAGATATTCCCTGTTAACTAAGATTGGTGAAGAAAGACTTTTTGGCTAGCTCCACTGGTATAGGTTACTGCTGATGTTGTTGCACTGCTGTTAGCTTTCCGTTTTGATCGTAAGTAAAAGACCTATCTCATCTTCAGCATCTGGACTTGAAGATTTAGCTCAGTAGCTGTAATGCAGTTTTACAAAAGCAGTTCCACAAACTACAGCTTTGTATATTGATTGAAGAACATGCTTTCTAAATATTTTCAGAAACAGGCTTATGGTTATTGTCTTCACTTATGTAGAATTATTATGTATAATATTTTCTTTTTATTTGCTGCTCCATACCAGCACTTAGGAAAAATCTGTCCTTAGACCTTGGTTTTAGAAATTTGACAAGGGAGCAATGTGCTTGGCTTTCTAGAGAACAAAATTATCTCTGAATTTTCATGTGTATCTCATATCATAAGCACAATAATTAAACATCTTCCCTTGATTAGAATGATAGGATCTTTACAGATATACCATGTAAGAAATACTTGCATTCTTGGAATATATGTTTGGTTATTTATTTCTTAGCAGCTTTCTGCAAATGAACTACTTTCATTTGTTTACTCAGCCTTTTTAACATGTAAAAGCTGCTGTTATGTCTTGTTTGAACATCCTCATTAAGTCTTTGGCTAAAGAAAATAACCTGCTATATTCCTATTTAGAGCCAGTAATCCTCTAAATTATGTTTTGCTACCTTTACTTTCTACACATGATTAAACAAAACGTCGTATGCTTGATATTCCTGAATTACTCATGGCCTTCATTATGTTTGTTCCTTTGTCAATGATAGTGGTATACCACTTTTTTTAAAATGAGTTTTTCATCCTAGAAATGTTTCTTCAATCAGGCCCACTGTATTGTTTGCTGTGAGACCCAGAAATGTGTGCAGATACATAAAGTCAAAACAGTAAAATTTGTCATCACTTTACTATGCTATCAAACTTAAAAAGACTTCTGTCTAAATGCCTGATGTACAAGATGCAGAAGTAGCGTATTTAATAGTATCACTTGCCATTTTGTGCGCAGATTATAATTCATGGAAAAGTTCTTCAGAAACATGTTTTCTAAAAAAGAATTTTTTTGCCTGGGCTTCACAGTTTATGCAAAGTTCATGTGTTTTTTTATCTTCAACTATTGAAAATGAAATCTATAAAAATTTCAACCAGATTTTTGTTTAAAATTTTAATTGTATTGACACAGATCTGTAAGTGATTTTTTTCCCTTAAAGCATTATTATAAAATTTTGTTTTGAAGTTTGGTCATTAAGAATGAAATTTGTTTTGGATATGTTACTTTTTATTACTTTATTTTCTTCATATCCTTTATTATGTCTGGACTGAAGATATTTATCATACGTGTTATATGTTATTTGACATCCTGTTTTTAATTCACCCTCAAAATATGTGAGGAATTCCTAAAGGATTTTTTCTTGAAAACCTCATGACCTAAATGGATTGAAATATTCTTAAAGGTTATTTTATTTAATGTTATGCATGTTAATATACCAAATAATTCTACAAAGATTGTAATTTTGATTTAATATAACCTGTGTTATTCTGCCTGGCATTATTTAGATTTGCATAGATGTTTATTGACTCAAAAGGGATATAGTTTTTTTTAATAAACTTTTTTAGCCTGTGTACTTTTTTTTTTTTTTTAATTGTGCTTTAGGTGAAAGTTTACAGCTCAAGTTAGTTTCTCATACAGAAATTTATACATACATTGTTATGTGACCATAGTTGCTATCCCTATAATGTGACAGCACACTCCCCCTTTCTGCCTTCTCATCTCGCCTCTAGACAGGAGCTGCCCATTTAGTCTTATGTATCTACTTGACCTAAGAAGCACGCTCTTCATAAGTATCATTTTATGTCCTATAGTCCAGTCTAATCTTTGTCTGAAGAGTTGGCTTTGGGAATGGTTTTAGTTCTGGGTTAACAGAGTTTCTGGGGTTCCTTCAGTCTCAGACCATTAAGTCTGGTCTTTTTACTAGAATTTGAGTTCTGCACCCTGCTTTTGCCCCCTCAGGGACTCTCTGTTGTGTTCCCTGTTGGGGCGGTCATTGGTGGTAGCTGTGCACCATCTAGTTCTTCTGGTCTCAGGCTGGTGGAGTCTCTGGTTTATGTGGCCCTTTCTGTCTCTTGTGCTAATATTTTCTTTGTGTCTTTTGTGTTCTTAATTCTTCTTTGCTCCAGGTGGGTTGGGACCAATTGATGCATCTTAGATGGCTGCTCAGTAGCTGTTAAGACTCCAGATGCCACTCACCAAAGTGGGATGCAGAACATTTTCCTAATAAACTTTATTAGGCCAATTGACCTAGATGTCCCCCAAAACCATGGTCCCCAGACCCCTGCCCTTGCTACTCTGTCCCTCGAAGTGTTTGGTTGTATTCAGGAAACGTATTAGCTTTTGGTTTAGTCCAGTTTTTCTGACTTCCCCTGTATTGTATGCTGTCCTTCCCTTCACCTAAGATAATTCTTGTCTACTGTCTAGTTAGTATAGCCAGTGTACTCTTTCTTAATATATTAACTGTCAATCTCTCTACCTATTTACCTCATTATTTGCATGAAAATAATTTTTCATGTAAAGTTAATAGCTTTCACAGGCATCATTAATGGTGTTTCAACTGACTGATAGAATTTCAGCATATAAAGTACGTAAGGAGATTTTCACTCCAAGTTGCATTTAGAATGTTTACCTATTTTTGAAAGTGAATGTTTAGATAATAATAGTAAATCCAGGTTACCTGCCTTTTTTTGTATTACTGTTGTTGCACAGTTGCCTCCTGGTGCAGTGGTTAATAGCTTGGCTGCTAACCAAAAGGTCGGCAGTTCAAATCCACAGGCTGCTCCTTGGAAACTTCATGGGGCAGTTCTACTCTGTCCTATAGGGTCGTTATGAGTAGGAATCGACTCAAGGGCAGTGAGTTTCATATGGGTTGTTATGCTAATGAGATATGATGGCTGACTATGCAATGGCATAATCATTGTTTACACACAAGTTCTAGAAAGTCAGAAATGATATTAAAGTAAACATTTTGGTGATTTGGCCTTCCTGAGGCTGAAGCCAAGCCCCAGATTTTGTCTGCAAACCAAAGCCAAACGTCAGTACTTCTCTGAATTATTTATGTGAAGTTTGATTTTTGTGGTTTCTTAACTGCTAGATTTGTGGGTCTTTACCTTTTAACATTTTCATTTTAATGGAATTTTTTTACTTAATAAAAAAAATGGAGGAATGTGTTTAGGTGAGTATAGCCTAACCTGGTTTGAAATTAACAATCTAAGTTTTTTATAGTATGACTAACAGTTTGATCCTCTTCATAGATACATACTGTTGATTTATCTCAGTGTTTAAAAATCTAATTCTTACCGTTTAATTTTATATAAGTAGAAAAACATGATTTTAAAGTTGTTTTGTTTTTTAGATATGACTTTGGATCAGTACAGTTTATTTTTTGAATTGTCTAAAATGTTATTGATTGACTGCTAGCCAGATCCTCATTTGGCTGCTGAAGAAGAAGCTAAACGTTTGGAAGAACTACAAAAACAAGTAGCACAAGAGAGACTGGAACAGTTTGAAAAGGCACACGTACGGGGTTTTCACGCAATGAGAAAGATCCATTTGGCTCAAGTAAGAATTATATTCTAGCTGTGACCACTACTGATAGACTTAGTGGTAGTGATGCATAACTGATTAGTGAGTGGACTCAAAATAAAGAAGTGTGAAGGTATTAGAATATTGTCTTCTGATTCATATGATTTCAAGTTTCTCAGTTTTCTTTGCCCTCCTCTTCCACATTTCTGGTTGGGTAAAGCTATTCTAACTTGCAGCATATCACTGTACTCTAAAACAACTTGCTAATGGTAAATTTATTAAAAATCTAATATTTTAATCAGTCCAAAAATAGCCTGAGAAGAAATCAATATGTTTGGATCAGTTTCCTAATTTAATTATTTGAATTGCATTTGTGCTTCTTATATTTGAAGGCTCAATTCAATAAATACTTAATGAGCAAAACACTTGTTGGCTTTGTAGAATATTGATTCAAAGGTAAAGTCATTACCCTTGCTTGTATCAAACTTTGAAAAAGTAACTTTGTCACAGGCCTACAAAATATAATGAAAACTAGCTTTCTAGTTTTAAATACAGCTTCATTTCTGTGATGCTTATTGTTCAGGGAGTTCTTATTGTTAAAACTTAAGCATAAAAAAATGATTCATTTTGTTAGAAGTCTTGATTTTATTTTCTGAATTTGACTAATAGTATTTGGGTGTTTTAAAACCTCATCTTAAGAATCAGTTTTTAAGTAATTTGGTAGGAATTAAGTACCTATCTTATGGAAGTTCATTTGTGTAGTTTGAACTAAATCATGACCTCTCTTCAAATTTTTAGCTTTTATAAGCTGACGGTGAATTAATGACTAAAATAATTGAATGTATGAATTGTTATCAGTAATTCTCTTTATCTGAGGTTTAAGCCTATAGGAACAAATACATGAAAAGCAATCTTAAATTGAACACGTTTCTCTATAAAAGCAGGAACATTTAGTTGGTTAAGAAAGTGGGCTCCTAAGTCATCCTTTGTTGCCTCCCTTCTTCACCACTTGGCTGTTTGAACTCAGGCAAGTCATTTAACCATCTGAGCTCTGTTTTATCATCTGTTTTGCGAGGATTATATGAGTTTAACAGAGCAGTCTAGAATTGTGCCTGGAATTTCATTAGCTCAGAGTAAATGTTGGCAGTGGTGGTTAGTGTTAGTATAAATAATTCAAGTAGAATAATATGTCAAAATTTCAATGAGTTAAAAATAGCATATTCAAATAACTTTGAAGTTAATGTAATGAGATGATTTGAATCTTAATATAAGTGGAATAAATTAGTTCATAATTTGATTCATTTTAAGGGCATGGCAAAAAAATTCATCCCCAAATGACAAAATATTTAAAAGTTTACAAAAGAATAAGTAGTGTGTATATGTTATCATTTGACGAACACTTTATTATACATGCTCTTCCCTCCTTATTGTAGAAATAAATTCTTACATGAGAACTGTTGTCGAAACCATGTAATCTTGCTACTATTAGAGAATTTACTTTCCCCTGTCTTAACCTTTTTTCTGCAGATCCTGTTGTTGCCTAGAACTTTATTTCCTGCTACTGTCTGTTATAAATAGTATTTGGCTTCTTTTTACCACTCCAACTTCCTTCCTTACCCACCCTTGCCCTTCGTGCCCTAGATGTAATGAACAGAGATTGTGTCCCTAGCAGCTAGCAGGGTATCTAACATTCAGTAAATATTTGTGGAATGAATAAATTAATGTCTTTTTGTGGCAGAACAAATAGTGGAGGGAAGGGGACCTCAGGCCCTGTTCCTCATTATTTCTCCGCTTTTCCTTCATTATTAGTGTTAATAGGCAAAGTTTGTGACTCAGCTGTCATTAATTCTCTTTATTCTTGAAGAATCAAGAGAAACTAATGAAAGAACTCAAACAGCTACAACAAGAGGATCTGGCACGTAGGAGACAGAACGTAGCACGAATGCCACCACAACTGGTTGAGCTGCCATACAGACGCAGTGAAGTGAAAGAAGACTGGCAGAGGGAGCTAGAATTTGCCTTTGAAGACATGTACAATGCAGACAAGAGTAAGATATTTTCAGTAGACTTTCAACAGTACTTTTAAACATTTTGGTGGGAAAATATACTCGTGTGTTGCGGCCGTTTTTATTTTTAAATGAGTTCTCAGTCTGAAAGAGGCTTAGAATCTATGATGGCCTTTAAATCTTATGAGCAAATTATTTTTAGTCATTTTTGAATAGAAACATGTCTCTCTTTTTTTTTATTGAGAGGTGAAAGGAAACCTGATTTTGCACCTTGGACCAGAGCCTTTGCCCACTGATCAGACCCAAGATGAGGAGCTGGACCTTTCGATGGAACAAGAAGATTTAAATGAAACTGAGAATCTGCAAGTTTCAGAAGCTAAAAAAATACATCCTAGTGAAACAGATGGTAAAAAACCCTTCTGGGTTTTTTTCACAGGAAAAAAATGTTAATCGTTAGCCAACAGTTAGGAAAATCAGGTCTGAGTGCAATGGCTAGTGACTAATAGGAGTGGTGAAAGGAGCAAACAGTGTTTTCAAATTTCCATCGTTAAAGATCCTGTTCATGTACATAGGACTAAAAGGGTTTTTATTCATATGTATATATAGTCTGATGATTTTTAGGTTATTTAAGTTAGGTGCTCAATTCTGAATTCATTTTTTCAGACTTTCATCAAATCATCAGAGACATCTACCTGGGTTCAGTTTACTGCTAGATACTTCATGTATAATAATGAATAGCTCAGGCTTAGATTCCTCCCTCCCTCATCTCTGTCTCCACCATTCTGAGCCTTTTTTCTTGGCTGTCTGTCCCACATGCACTTAAAACTTTACCATTTTCTCATGCCTACTGAAACCTTCTTGTCTTCCTTATCTTAGTGAATGGTACCACAACCTGCAGCCCTCAAGCCAGAACAGTGAGAGTTACCTTTAACATCTCCCTCTCTTTTACCTCTACATCTTCTTGATAACAAATCCTTCATTCTGACCTTTTTTTCCCATGCCTGCTACTACCGCCTTCGTTCAGAACCTTATCGTTTCTTCCCTGGATTGCTTCGACAACCTAACTTGTCTTCTTGCCGTCTAGTCTTGACGGTGCAACAAGAATGACCTATCAAATGAAACTCAAATCTTGTTCCTCTTTCTCTCTTTGAAAGACTTTAGTGGACCCTCAGAATAAATTCTACACTTCGTTTAAATGGGCTTTATTGAGATATAATTTACTTAGAGTAAATAAAATCCACCACAGTCAAGATATAGAGCATTTCCATCATCATAAGAAGATCGCTCAGGCCCCTTGGTAGTTAGTCTTCTCCCTCAATCCTTGGCGATTACTTGGTGGTTACTAAGCTGCTTTCGGTCACTCTAGTTTTTGCCTTTTCTAGAATTTCTGATAAATGGAATCGTATAATAATGTAGTTGTTTGTGTCTGGATGGGCACTTTGAAGTTCATTAATATTGTAGCATGTATCAATATTTCATTCCTTTTTATTGCTGAAAAGTATTCCATTGTAGAGCTATATATCACATTTTATTATCTATTCACCAGTTGATGGACATTTGCATTGTTTCTATATTTTGGCTATTATGGATAATTCTATGAATAGTCACATGTAAGTGTGAATGTATGTTTTCATTTTGCTTGAGTAGATAAGTAGGAGTAGAATTGCTCAGTTGTGTGGTAAATTTATGTGTAACTTATTAAAAAATTGCCAAACTGTTTCCAAAGTTGCCGTGCCATTTTACATTCACACCAACAATAAATGAGGGTATGAGGGTTCTTGTTTCTCCATATCATGGCACTAAAGGGATTGTTACTCCTTAGTTCCAGCTGATCCCATTTGGGATTGCTGGCTTGGTGTGGCCAGGTCTTTTGATTATTAGAAGCTAAGAATCCCATTGTTGTTACATCTTCATTTTTAAATGTTAGTGACTTTTTAAATGTTTCTTAAAAATCAGTGAGTTACTGATGAGTGAAAGAAACCAGGCACAAAAGTGTATGGTTTCTGTTTATATGAAGTTTAAAAAAAGATAAAAACAGGCAAAACTAATCTACGGCACTAGAGGTTAGAATAGTGGTTGTCTTTAAGGGGAGTATTGACTGGGAGGTGGCATGAAGGATCCTTCTAGGTGCTGGAAATGTTCCATATAATGATCTGGATGGTGTTTTGGATGGATGGATGGGTAGATGGAAGGAAGGAATCCATTGAAAGCATTTACATTTTATGCACATTGAAAATATTTAGGTTTTGAGTTATAGCTCAATTAGAAAGTTAAAGAAAACCTCTGTAGATACTCTTAAATTTTATTCCTTGATTAAGCCAGAAAACTATGTACTTGCAACAGTATTTTGTCCTCTTAGCTAAAAATGAAACTAGTTGCCATGGAATTGATTCTGACTCATGACGACCCCATGTGTGTCAGAGTAGAACTGTGCTCCACAGGATTTTCAGTCGCTAATTTTCTGAAAGTACATCACCAGACCTTTCTTCCAAGGCCCTTCTGAATAGTCTCAAACCTCTAACCTTTCCGTTAGCAGCCAAGTGCTTAACCATTTTATATTGCACCAAGTTTTAACATTGTACATATCAGCCTAGATGGAAGAATGTTCTTAGAAACAACTTATGATTTTGTTTTTTGAAGGGCTCTCTATGAAGATAGGTGGAAGAAATTTTCCTCACATAGTACCAGGAATACTTTGGGAGCAATTAGTTTGCTTTTAAGTTTAGTAATGTTTTCCTCTATAGGCTACTAAGAAGTACAGAGCCATATTTGGGACCCTTCTCTAGCAGAGATTATAGAACCTTAAAACACATATTTCAAATACTAATCTTACCCACAAATTAATTAGTAGGTATGCATTCTGTCATCATTTAGCAAGCTGACATAATATCTTTTTGATAAGCTTTTTTTTATATATATTTTTTGTTTTGTTGTTGTGGTTGAGAATATACACAGCGGAACATACCCCAAGTCAACAATTTTTGCATGTACAAGTCAGTGACATTGATTACATTCTTTGAATTGTGCAGCCAGTCTCACCCTCCTTTTCCAAGTTGTTCCTCCCCTGTTAAGATAAACCCACTGCTCCCTAAATTTTCCACCTGATCTTTGAAGTTGCTGTTGACAATTTGATCCCGTTTAGATAGATTTTAAACAAGCGCACATGCTCAAGGCAGACATTCTTTACTAGTTAAGCTAAACTATTCTTTGGTTTTAAGAAAACTTCAGGGGATATTTTTTGGTTTAAGGTTATCGCAGGACAATAGTTTCAGGGGTTCATTCAGCCTCTGTGGCTCCAGAAACCTGATAGGTTTTTTTAAGCTTTAAATTTGTATCGGGAAATTGTTGAATTTTGGCAGCTTTACTATTTAAACTTAAGTTGAAAAAATTATTTCTGGTTATAAAATTGTACCTGAGTCAAATAGCATTGTTGCGTATACTGTTAAATTGTAAATATTGAGAAAAATAAAGTTATGTTTTTGTTTTAAATAGTAGTTGTAGTTGTTAACTATACTTAGTATAAATATAGAACAATTTACCTGATCTATAATAGTTGCTGAATAAGTTCTTTTTTTTTCTTTTAGTTCCCTTGGCAATGAACACCCAACAGATCCCGTCAAAAATTCTTTTTAAAAAATTATTAAATAAGATCCGAAGCCAGAAGTCTCTCTGGACAATTAAATCCATGTCTGAGGATGAAAGTGAAATAACTGGGACTGTTAGTGAAGCTGAGAGTAAAGTACTAACCATTGAATCAGGAACGATTGCCAGTGAAGAGCAAACATTACCTCCTGGGCGGGAACCAGGTGATTCTCTCCTATAGCCTCATTTTATAGCACACAAACCCTTTTTAAAAGTGTTTAATAATATGCTCATTCCTGAAAAAATCAAAGAATAGAGGTCAAAAGGAAGAAAAAACATTAAAGCCTGTAATCCTACTAATTGAAAGCCACAAATCCCAAAAACCTTAGTGAATCTCTTTCCAGACTACTTTCAATGTATTATCATTGTTCATATATATATGTATATAAAAAATCTAGTGTAACTTATGAACCAAAATTAATCAGTCCTCTATTAATTTTTCTTGCTATTTCTTATCTGTAATATGCATCCTTTTCCCATAGCTTTAATTATTTCCTTAGGATGAACTCTTAAAAGGAGAATTCCTGGATCAAAGGATCAAAGGATATGAACATATTAACGACTTTTGAGTGTTTTGGGTTGTGTTTCTCATTTCACCAGATATTTGATTTTTTTATTTGTTAATTTTAAAGAAATGTTTTGGTAGATAAATAACCTATTAAATATCATTTTTCCAGACGTTATATCTTCTTTTTGAATTACAAACAAGCAAATGAGAATTGTGATGATGTAACTTTTCTTTGTTCTGTTTTTTCCTTAAGATTTTATCTTTTAGATTTAAAGATATAGTTGAATTTGTAAGGAAATGTTTTACTACCAGGCTTCAGAAAGAAGGCAGTGACTTGTAGTCCATATTTGGGTTTTGGGTTTTGTCCTAATAGGAAGCCTTCTTGAAACGTTTTCTTCACTTGTCCTCTTGACACCACCCTCTCTTGGTTTTCCTACCTCTCTGGCTCCTCCTTCATGGTTTCCTTTGCTGTTTATCCTCATCTTTACAGCCACTAAACATTCACCCAGAGGTCATTCCTCGTATCTCTTCTCTCTGTGTTAACACTCCCTATTTGGTGTCTAATGTCATGTCATGACTTTTCATTATCAAGTGTATATTTCTAAGCTAGATGGCTAGAGAAAGAGGAAACAGCAAACGTAACAAAAAAAAAAAAAAGAAGTAGCCAGAAAAGCAGGAGAGAGAATATGGTGTTGGAACCCGTGGGGGGCGGGGGGGAGTCTTTCACATTTAATCCATAACCAAGTTCTTTGAAAAAGATCCTGTATGATTAGGTTTTCTCCAGCCTCGTCCTGCTTCATTCTCCACCTTTCTGACTGCACCCTGTATACACAGACCTTTTAGTTCCTTGAATGGGCCACCTTTTTTAGCCTAACAGGGTCTTCATACTTGCTGATCTGTCTTTCTGGAAAGGTCTCCCACATACCCCCACATTCTTTACTTGGCTGCTTCCTCCTTACCTTTCAGAGATCTGCTTAAATGTCATTTCTTAAGAGAAATCTGACCTGACCCACTCATCTAATTCAGATTCCCCTATTATACTCTATTGTATAACCCCTCTTTTTTCTATATAGTATTTATCACAATTTCTAAATTTATAATTTTTCTGGGATAATTATATAATGTTTCAGTCCATCACTCAACATTGTAAAACCTCCATGGATGACTTTTCTTGTTTACCTCAGTGTCCCCAGCATCTAGCATATACGTAGTTGCAGAATGAATGAGTGAATGAATAATTGATGCAGGAGTTTCTGGCTACTCCGATAGGATCAGAGTAGATTGCTTAAACTTCCTTCTCTGCTCTGGTTTCATAAATAATAAACATCCCAGTATCTAAATATGTCAAAGATATGTTGACATTTCTTTATCTTCTTTTTTAGCTACAGTACCTTGCTTGTTCTGTTCCTTTTATCCTTTTCCATTGTGTGAAACCTTATGGACGTACCTTTTAATCAGTTCTCCACATTTTACTTTTTGTTTACACTTTCAGTCTTCCTTCTGTCTTCTTGGATTGATTAGGCTTGGGTTTAATGGATAATATAGCTGGTCATCAGGAAGTGACTGGATCATGACTAAGTAAGACATTCAGGTGAACCAAAATTGAATTGTTAATATGAATGCCAATTTTGGTTTCAGTATTTGCTTTAGATCTAAGCTTGACAATGATAATATGTTCATAATAACAATGGTATCTTTAACAGTTCTTGAAAGTGATGCACAAACAGTTGAGTCAGGACCGCTTACTACTGAAGATAAGCCACTTTCATGCAATACAGACTCTGAAAAGCAACGAGGTATTTCTTTTCATCACATCCTCAAATTAAATTTGCTTGATTTTTCACATCTTTTTTCTAATAAAATTGCATGTAATATATTAATGAAAGGACATTATAGTGGTGTGAAATTCTAAATTGTTGAAACTCGTTTTTGTTTGGGGGATTCTCTTTAGAAGTAAATGAGACTCAATGTATCACAACTGTAGCTCAGAATTCAGTTCTCCTTCATCCTCAAGAAGAAGCAGCCAGAATTAGAATGTCAGCAAGGCAGAAACAGGTAATTTGACATTTTAATTTTAAAGGTTCCTTTTTCCCTTAGATACTGTAATTTGGTTTGACCAATGACATTTGTCCTAATGTGTGACTGCTTTTGATACCACCTCTTCTACTATGTCTTACACAAGCATTTAACTGATAGAAAGCACTTTACTCTTTGCTTACTGCATTCTGCTTTTTTATACTTGTATTTTATGCTTTTGTGTATATCCTAACTAGTTGCCGTAGAGTCAGTTCTGATTCATGGCAGCACTATCTGTGGATTTTTAATGGCTGAATTTTTAGAAGTAGATTGCCAGGCATTTCTTCTGAGACACCTCTGGGTGGGCTCAAACCTCTTGACTGTTCAGTTAGCAGCTGAGTGTGTTAACCATTTGTACCACCCAGGAGTATCTTCCCTATAAAATGTGTAAGTTTTTTTAAAGGAAGAGACTGCCCTTTTTTTAGTTCAGTTTAGTTTCTGGTACAATGCTTTATACACAGTTTAGTGTTCAATAAAAATTTGTTGAATAAATGAGTACCTGTTTTAATATTAGACAGCTAGACCTTATAATCCTAAAAGTTTTTTAAAAACTAGTATTTCAAAAGAAAAATTAAAAATTAAACCTCCTTAACTATAATTTTGGTCTCTTTAACACTGTAATGAAATATGTATAATGAAACATTTGCCATTTTAACCGTTTTTAAGTGTATGATTCAGTAACATTGAAGACGTTCCCCCTGTTGTGCAACAGTCACCACTATCAGTTTCCAACTTTTTTCATCACCCTTAATAGAAACTCAGTAGTCTCATCTACTTAAACAATTCCTAATTATTACTAAGTCAAAGGCTGATTATTACTACGCCAGTCAGTTTATAGTCATGGTTTTTACAAAATATACTTGGGCAGTGAAAAATGTATTGGTCAGTAAGTATTTCTTCTCAGATAAATGCTTTCTAATTGGTATTCTAGAGTAATATTGTCCAATAGAACTTTATATGATGATGAAAATGCCCAAATATATGTCCAGTATGGTAGCCACCAGCCACGTGGGCTCATTGACTACTTGGAATGTTGCTGTTGTGAGTGAGGAATTGAATTTTAAACTTTATTTAATTTGAATTGATTTAAATTTAAATAGTCACATGTTGCTAGGGACTACCATATTGATAGTACAGTTCTAGAGATACTACAGAACTGTAAACATCCAAATTCAGTGGGTGATATAAGTGTTGGAAAGTAAGGAAGCTATAAACAGGAACTCAGCTGTTGCTATTGTTTCCTGGTTAGAGATAGGGATGTTAAAAGTATCATGTTGAGGCATTTTTGTATTTTGAAAGCAAGATTGTTTTTCAAATATCTCTTGTAGAAGTGTTTTTCTTTATAAAACTACATACATTCCTTTTTCTTTTTATTCGGTAAACATTTAGTAAGTCCCTACTTGCATCAGGTACTGTACTAGGTGCTGAATTTAGCAGGCAGCTAGACAGACATAGTCCCTGTCTTCATGAAACTTAGAGTTACTCTGATATGTGTTCATAGTACTTTGATCCTTTGTGTGTGTGTGTGTGCGTGTGCGTGCATGATACTAGACTGTCATTCTTCTGCCATTTGCCATTTTCTTCCCATCTGTTCTATGCATGACAGAAAAGACACAGATTGTTGCTCATTGTGTTATTACTTAGCCTCTAGGTAACTGCATCCCTTTATGAGTGTTCCTAAGAAATCACAGTGTTTTGGAAGGCCTTGATACTTAATTTCTGTAGTCATTATTTATATTGGGAACAATGTAAAATTAAAGGTGTGGACATGAATATAGCTGAGCATCATTTGCTACATATTTAGAGGTGTTTCTTTGGTGGTGATCTGGGTTTCCCTGAGCTCTCAGAAAATAGAAATAGTTAATATGTTTATTTTTTCTTCCTCTTCTGCCTTGTTTTTTTTTTCCTCCTTCCCCCTCTTTCCATCTCTCCCTTCCTCTCTCTGGCATTGGCAACAGCAGAGAAAAAAAATCACCACTTGGATAATTGTACTCTTGGTGATAAAAACTATTTCTGTTTGATGTAATGCATGTAAACTTGTATGTGTGTGAGTTTGTTAATAGGTCAGTAGTATTTTTGTTACTTAGATAATGGAAATAGAAGAGCAGAAGCAAAAGCAATTGGAATTACTTGAACAAATTGAACAACAGAAGTTAAGATTAGAAACTGACTGCTTCAAGACTCAGCTGGAAGAAGAAAAGAGAAAAAACATTCAACAGACTGAGGTAGGATGCAGGAAATCTCACTTCTCAGAGATTGTGGGGAGACAAAAAATGTGAGCAGTCTTAGCATTCGGGAAAGTAAAATGTCTAATTCTCACTTGGTCATTTTTTTTCTTTTAATAATGTCTGTATAAGTGTGCACCAACCTAATGACTTTCATCTTTCAGTTTCTCTGGGTTATCAATATATATGACCATGATTTTGTATGTAATATGTATGTTGAGCTCTTAGACTTGGCACTAATGGAGAATAATGGATTGCGTCCTTTCTTAATAATGGGAAGTACCAGTGAAAAAACAGTTATATGGAAGTTTACAATTTTAGAACTTCAGTTTATCTAAGATACTTTAGTACCTGTTTCTGAATTTGCCTTTTAATTAGCTGTGTTGTCTTTTATTAGGTGGGCATTGCTCCAACGTCGGGCACCATGATTTCTGATGAAGACAGTCATAGGCAAATGATTCATAACTATCAACGTCAGCTTTTAGAACAAAACAGGTATTAGAGAGGGTACAATTTATATTTGATTGTATGTGGCTACATCTTCAGGATTTAATATTTAATTTCTATGAGGATCTACTTGGGGTTCCCTTAGAACTATGGCTTATAGATTTCTCATGGCAGTATGAGAGTCGTTCCTTTGATTGTGATTATGACCATGATTACGGCCAACCCTAGATTGCTATTTCTTATACTCAATGTATAGACACTTGAGAATAAGGTGCTTGTGTTTTGTGTTATTTTTCGTCATAAAAGAACAATGTTTGTTTGTTTGTTTTTGGTAGGTTACACAGACAGTCTGTTGAAGCTGCCAGGAAACAATTACATGAGTATCAGACTCTGTTAAAAGAAAGGTACCCATCCATGTCAGCTACGTCATTGTTACCTGACTCTGTTATATCAGTACCACCTCAGAAATCTGAAAGGCCCACTCTTATATCAGAGCATTGGGATCAAGGTCAGAGACCCAAGTTGAGTCCTAACAAACATCAACCCATACAGATCTCCAGATTAGAAGAAGGTCATTTTCGGATACCAAGACCGAATCTCTTTTCACAGAGACAGGTAGAAACAACAGAAGCATTAAGCACTTCAAATATTTTAGCCAAGCAATCTTTGGAATCACAGGAACATCTAAGGTTATTCTCACAGGCTGAAACACAACAGAGAGATTATAAATTGGTCCCTGAAGATTCTCATAGACTTTCAAGGGCTTTGTCACATGATAGGCCACTAATATTTCAGGATACTAAAGAAATACCTCATACATCTAGGGCAACAGCTTTTCAAACTTTAGACTCCCAGCAGATGTTCTCAGAAAACTGTCAGAATATCTCTTCTAAGCTGACTGAACCCTCTTCATTTCTACCACTGGTGGCTGAGCATTCTTTTAGTTCTCTGCCTGCTAAAGATGAATCTGGAAGAATCCAGCAACCCTTTTTAACCGAGAGCAAAAGTACATTTTCCTTAGATCATTCTGTAATCAGTCAAATGCAGGATAGGCCTTTGCCATCCTCAGAGCGTATCACAGCCCAGCAAGGTAATTTGAAGGCTCTCCAAGAACAGTTGGACCTACAAAAGGAAGTTCTTCGAGCAAGACAGGAATCTCAGGAACAACTCCTTTTGCATAAACAGAAGGAATTAGAAGAGCAAACTGGCCTCTCTTTATTTCTTCCTTTGGTAGCTTCATGTTCATTTGCTTCACTCCCTTTTGCCAAAACTGAATTGGGGGGAATCCAGCAGTCTTCTTTAACCAAGAATGACCCTGCAGTTTACACAGGCCATCCTGTAACCCCACAAATTCAAGACAGGCTTTTGGGTTTTTCACAGTCTAACTTATCTCAGCAAGATAACTTAAAATTTCTCCGTGAACAGTTAAATGTTCAGAGGGACAGACTTCAGGCTAGGCGGGAAGCCCAGGAAGTGTTATGTGTACATAAACAGAATGAATTTGATGGAAGTGTATCTTCTGAGAAGGCTGAATCCTCTACTCTCCCATCTCAGGTAGCTCAGCATACATTTACTTCACTGTCTTCTGCTGAAACAAAATCTGGAAAAATCCAGCAGCCGTATTCATCCAGGAGTGAGAAACGAGTTGTCTCAAGCCAGTCTGAGATCCCAACATCTCAAGATAGGTCTTCGAGTTTCCTACAGCAGTTCCTACCTCTGCATGATAGTTTAAAATTGCTCCAACAGCAGCTGAGTACACAGAGGGATACTCTTCAGGCTAGGCATGAAGCCCAGGCAGCATTACTTTTACAGAGACAAAGGGATTTGGAGGTCAGTAAATCTGGGCAGGTGAGTTCTTCATTCTCAGCAATGGTTGATCAAGATTCAGTTGCTTCACAAGCTTCTGCTAAAGCTGAGCCTAGAAGAATTCAGAAACTTTATTTATCTGAGGAGAGTCTAATTCCTTCAAATCATTTGGTAATCCCAACATTTCCTCAAGATAAGTCTCTTAGTTTTCCACCACATAGCCTATCACAGCAAGAAAATCTGACAACACTCCAAGAACAATCACACATACAGAGGGTACCACAAGGTACTAAACAAGAAACTCAGGAATTTGTGCATAAACACAGTGAATTGGACAAAAGGTTTTCTTCTGAACAGACTGGCCCCACTTCATCCCTATTCCAGGTAGCAGAATCAGAAGGATCCCAGGAATTTATGTCACTCAACAGTGATAGTACGGTTCCCTTAAGCCATTCTCTGATCCCAAAATTTCAGGAAAGACTTTTGAGACTTTCACAACATGTATTACCTGTAAAAGATAATTTGGAAGAACGTCAAGAACGGCTAGACACAGAGAAAGAGGCTCTCCATTTTACCCAGAAAACCCAGGAAAATATATCTTCTGAACAAACTGGCTCCTCTTCATTCATACCCCAGTTAGGGCAGCTTTCATATACCTCATTACCTTCTGCTGTATCTAGTACAGTCCAGGAGCCTGTGTCAGTAGAGAATGACAGTAAAATTCCTTCAACCCATTTTCAGATACCACAGTTGCAGGAAAGGCTTTTGAGGCTATCACAACTTATCCAGCCTCAACAAGATAATTTGAAATCTCTTCAAGAACAGTTAGCTACCCAGAGGGAATCTATCATTCGATCTAGACAGGAAACTCAGGAAGAATTACATTTATATAAACAAAGTGGGTGGAAGGAAAGAGTATCTCCTGAGCAGGTTGGTACCTCATCCTTCTTATCCCTAGTATCCCAGCATTCATTTGCTTCAACATCCCTTACTGAATTGGAGAGAATCCAAGAATCTTGTCCAACTAAGAGTGATAATACAGTCTCCTCAAGTCATTCTGAGATACCAAGATTGCCTGACAGGCTTTTGGATTTGTCAAAGCCTCTATTACCTCAACAAGATAATTTGATTGCACTTCAAGAACACTTACATACACAGACGAATGTCTTTCCTACTAGCAAGAAAACTCAGAAAGAATTGGTTTTGCCTGGACAATGTAAATTTGGGGAAAAGGTATCTTGTGAGCAATTTATCCAGCCTCTTTGTGGTGATTTGAAGGGACTTCAAGAACGGTTAGATGTACAAAGGAGAACCATTCAGTCTACACAGGAAGTCCAAGAAGAATTGCTTTTACCAAGACTAAGTAAGTTGGAGAAAAGGGTATCATCTGAGCAGGTTAATAGTTCTTCATTCTTATCCCAGGAAGTACTGCCTGTTACTGACTCTGGAAGAACCCAAGAGCCTTTCCCAACCAGAAGTAACAACAGTATTCCCTCAAATCTTCCTGAGATTCCAGGAACACATGATAGGCTTTTGAGTTTATCCCAGTCTGTTCTGCCTCAACAAGATAATTTGGACTTGCAAGAACTATTGGACTTACAAAGGAAAACAGTGTGTTCTAGTGAGAAAACCCAGGAAAAACTGCTTTTAAACAAACAAAGCAAGTTGAGCAGAAGTGAATCTTCTGAGCACACTGTCTTCTCTGTGTCTGTACCCAAGGAGTCAAAGCATTCTTTTATTCCACTACCTTTTGCTGAAACTAAACCTAGAAGAATTTGTGAATGTTACTCATCCAACAGTGAACATAAAGTTCCCTCAAGTGATTTTATGATCCCCAAATTACAAGATATTTTGAGTTTTTCACAGCCTGTCTTGGCTTATCAGGATAACTCAGGTCTTCAGAAGCAGTTGGATCTACAAAAAGAAGCTCTACGTTATAGCCAGAAAGCCCAAGAAGAATTGCTTGTCCAGAGACAAGCAGCATTGCAACAGCAGATACAGAAACATCAAGAGACTTTGAAGGATTTCTTTAAAGACAGTCAGGTATGTTTTGAAGTTGAATAAGAATTAAACAGTAGGGGTAACCTGAGTCAGATGAGCTAAGTATTAGTTTTAATACTACGTCTACAACAATTTTTTGATTTTTGTTTTTTAAATTTATTGTAAATATGTATAACCCAAAATTTGTCATTTTAACCATTTTTAAGTGTATAATTCAGTGACATTAATTACGTTCACAATATTCCACAACCGTCTCTACTATTTCCAAAACTTTTTCATTACCCCAAACAGGTACAGTGGAGGCTAAGTTTTTAGGTCCACAATGGTGAGTGGTCGTACTTTTTAATGGAACAATCACCCTTTGAATATTGGAAGCGCATCTCTCTCTTTTTTTTTTTTTTTTTTTTTTAAATCTATGGATAAAGTTGCAATAGTGTGGTTGGTGGAACTATTTATTTGGTTGAGGTTCTAATTTAAGAAAAGGTGATATAAATCTAATGAAGAATTCTTGAAATGATCCCTCATCCTGTGTCATTCCCTCACCACCCCGAATTTTTCAGGCAAGTAAGCCTACATTTGAAAATGATTTAAAAACCCAGAAGATGGAACAGCTCAGAGAGTGGTTTCCTTACATCCAAGACCTAGCAACAGATGATCAGGAAGACATTAATCATGTAGATAGGAACAACTCTGATGACAATCAATTGCTTTCACAAGATCTTACTACCAAGCAAAGGGGTAAGGCTATTTGTCACATTTTATTGTAATTATTCTGCTGATTTTTCATTGCTATTACTCCTGCATCTTACAGACTGAAGAAAAGTTTGTAGTATATTAGTAGATTTTTATTGTGCCTAACATTGTCCTTGACTTGATAGGTGAACATCTGGACAAAGAACTGAGTAGGAGGTTCTCAACGCCACCTCTAGCGAAAGTTAAATGTGGATTAGACTTGAACCAACATGAACTTAGTGCCATACAAGAAGTAGAATCACCAGCAAGTGGCAGAGCTTCTATACTAGGTAAATAGATTGGTTGATAAAATTAGATTGTATAATAGTCTGCCAGTTTTCTACATTTTTTCAGGGTGCTAATTTTTTTTGTTAAAGAAACTTAGACTGTGAGTACTCACAAAAGGAAAAAAAATGGTTTACCTAAGCAGTGTTTAAAATTTAGACTTAAAGAAATGTAGCATTAGGTAACTAGTTTCTTTATCTTCCAAGTGGAGTACAGTTTACTGTAGACAGAAAAGATCTAAAAAGGCTCCTTAGGAGGTGATAACAAATACAAGTTCAAGAAACACTGATTTATATTGATCTTCCGGTTTTCTTATCATTTCTCCCCTGTTGTTCATTTCTGGAGAATTTCTTCAACTTTTTCTTTTAACCTTTCTTGTAAATTTTTATTTTGACAATTAAATTGTAGTTTCTAAAGTCTTGCTCTCTTTTCTCTGATATTTTTCCTTTTTCATAGCACCCTACTATTGTTTCATGGATGCAAAGTATTATCTTCTTTGAATATTTATGGTTTTCTTTTGTTTTTAAGTTTTCTTTGGTTCCCTTCATTTTCTGTTTGTCTGAGGTATTTGTTGTTGTCTCTTACATTTAGGAGGCTTTCTGCTATTTCCTTGCATATTTGAGTGGAACACAAAAAGGCTAATTGGAAATTGTGTGTGTGACTAAGGCCTTAGTTACTGTTGGACTTCATTGGAAAAGATAGCTTTTCATTGGAGATTTTTGATTTAGTATTTGTAGCTCTTTTCCCTGTAGCAGTTTACAGTTCAGTTTGTTCAAAGAATGATCCTCCAAGCTTCATATAAGCTTGGCTGTTGATATTGTGGAGGCAGACCTGAGGGATATGGGGATCTCACCATTAAGGATACAGACTTCCTTTTAATACCCTTGATTTCCTTGTGGCATTCTACTACCCCCTTCCACCCTTACCTTCTTTCTCTGCCTGATACCCCTGAATTCAGAGTATATCAGATTCTATTTCTCCAGCATATAAACCTTTACTCTCCTCAGGGCATGACATTGTGGGACAAGGATCCCAGGTAGGTTGGGGGTGGGGGTGTCTAACTGTTGAAAATACTTACTTTTAAACATCCTTCCTATTTTTAGTTCCCTGACTCATATTTTCCTTTCGTAATACCTGATGCCTTTAATTCCCAAGTGTTTCTGGGGTTTTGCACCGTAAATTAGCTTCTTTTTTGTATGGCCGACCCCTTTCCCACCCATTTGCTTGTTTATTTGCTTGCTTGTTTTTATTTTTGTACAAAAGTATAACAGAGAAGTGTACGGATCTTAAGTGTTCATTTGAGTAATTTATCACAAAGTGAACACACCCATGTAACTACCACTTAGGTCAATAACTGGAAAATTAGAGAACCCCACAAACCCCTTTTTTGTACTCTCAGAATTATTATCCTCTCCTTCTTCTCAGAGCAAACTCCTATTCTGATTTCTTAACCACAGATTAGTTGTGGCTATTTTTTAACTTTATATATATTATGAATACATATTATTCCTTATAATACTGTTGGTGGTTATTAAATTCTCCAAGGAGTTTTCCTGTGGTAAGTAAATACTGAGGCATAATCTAGTATTAGGAAGTAGGGCTATCATTTAAAAAAATAAATTAGTAAAAATTGAAGAATGTCTGCCTTGAGCATTGTGTTCTTTTAAAGAACTGTGTATATGGGACCAAACTGATAACAGTACTGTATTTTTATACAAATAATGTACACCTTCTACATTGGTTTGCCAACTGCTTCCTCCCTCTGCGAGGTATTTAAGTGCTGCTATACCAGTTTTTTTTACAGCAAAAATTGGCATAACAGCGCTTACAAATATACCTCGTGCAGGGAGGCAGAAGCTGGCAAACAAACATACAAGGTGCATATTTTATTTGCATAAAAATAGGTAACTCAAAAGGTTAGATAGGAAACTTAGAGGGCAGTGAGTTTATATTAATGGAGAAGGGACAGTTTGGAAAAGGATGAGAGTAGTTGCACAACTTGAAGAATGTAATGTGTCACTGAATAGTACATGTAGAATTGTTGAATTGGTGTATATTCTGTGTATATTTTCAACAACAAAGATAAAATAAATCATTTTAAAAATTTAGTAAAAATTGAAGTAAAATAATTTAAAGGCTTGATGGTGTGAAATATAAGTAGTTATTATTGTCTTGCTGTATAGACTGAAGAGTCTTTAAATGTTTAGCTTTTTATCTATAATCTAAATTGCCATTTTAGTTTTAGCTTGCTCTAGAAATTTAAGTGGAAATCTGATGAGACAGTTTTTTTTCTTGCCAGGTAAAACAGATTTTTCTCAAGACAGAGACCCCATGAGGGTCTCAATAAGCCGAGAACAAAGTTTACTTGGTAGCTCACTAGACCATAATTCATTTGGTCATCATCAACCAGTTACCCAGAAGAATGTCTATGGTGATAACTACGATGAAACAGGTGAGAGATAAATAAATTGAAAATGGAATTGCTGTGCGTAAGGATATATACACAAAAGATATTTCTTATAGCATTATTTATAGTAGTGAAAAATGGTAAATAACCTCAGTGACTGTTGGTAGGGAAATCATTATGGTGCACCCATACTGTGTAGCTCTATGCAGTTGGTGAAGCAAATGAGAGGAAAAAATCTTTGTTCATGCACAGAAAATTATCTGGGATGATAGTCACCAAAATGTTCATACAGACTGACCTTTGTTGGAGAATGGGCTTCACTTCTTATTTTATATGTTCATGTCTTGTAGATTTCTTATAAGAGGCATGTTATTATTTTTGTATTAAAAAAAAAAGTTGAATGAGGGAAGAGGAGCTTATTTGGAAAATAAGTGATTTCATTTTTAATTTGTTTCATTGAATAAATACTAGGAGAAAGGACACGAGAGTATGAGTTTTATACAGTTAGTAGCCGCCGATATTTTGAATTCAAGCCTATTTGTAATGACCCACATTTAATTAAATACTATTAAAAATTACCTTTAAAAAATTCTATCTGAGGCATTCTAAATGAGCTTCTGTATGTTTATTTTCAAATATTTGGAAAATAGAGAATTACAAAGACAAAGCCTTAAATCACTTAATCCTACTACCCAAAGTTAATTTCTTGCTTTTGAATATATTTGCATATATAGCAAGCTGTTTTATATGTATACTATTGCTCACTGACCCTACAAAGCATAGTTTTAGTACTGCTTTATTAGTTCTAAGGCATTTCCTAAGTAGTTAATTTTTCTAACCAGATTTCTTTTTATTCAGCTGTAATATAACTACTTGAATAATTGATATATTTGTTGTAGCTGTAATTTAATAGAATGAGAGAGACCTATTGAGGATTTACAGAAAAATTGACTTTAGCCTCTCCTTTTTTATTATAGATTTAAATAAAGGATGTAATTTCTAGTGAGTTTTAATTTTTGACATTTTAAAATTAAACTGTTACATCCTTCTTTTAGATTTATCCAGTTGATCTTCAGTTTCCTTTTTATTCCATCGATGCCACCAGAAACACACTGTAGTTGAACAAAGCTGGGCGTTTTGACTTGTTGCAGTGAGAAAACACACACCACAGGGAACCATGAGGCATCTTAGTAAGAGGGCATTACAGAGGACTTCCTGTAGTTTGGGCTTGTATTATGTGATTTTGGGAAGGGTTCAAGCAAGCAGAGCTTTGTTTATTAATGTTGGATGCTGCCAGAAAGCCGGGGTAACTATCATTGAATATCTAAAAGTTCTTATGTGAGAGATGGGAAGAATGGAGTGAGGCTAAGTAGGTACTTGGTAAAGCAGCAGCAGTCACTTATATTAGCCAGGATAGGGTGATGCCTGGTCATTTTTGTGGTTTGGACAGCAGCGTTCATGTTTTTATCTATGTTCAGACATGATTACAAGTGATCTGGTTTTTGTCTCGATCCTTCATGGTCACAGGGTAGCCTTATCTGATATTCGTGTTCCGTGAAATTTCTAATGTTTAATAGGAGAACACTAAGATCTTGCTGTGAGTCCCAGGCTAGCTTCTAGCAACACTAACGCCTAGCTGTTAACGCCAGGTCAACTCCAGTCTCTCGGGCTGCTTTTCTCCTTCTCGTTATCCCCAGATTCTTCTTATTTCTATTTTGGAAGAGTCTCGGTTTTGTTACTTCTTCTCCATTTCCTCCCTACCACTTTGTTCAGATCCTCAACACCTCACACCCTGATTTCTTAATAGCTTTTTAGGTGGTGTTGCTAACTCAGGCTTTATACCCTTTGCTTATGTATGAAAGCAGGAAATGATGCTTTCCTTTTGAAGGAAAAAGGAAATGGTGCCTTCCTGCATAGCATGGGAGGAGTAATCTGGTTAAGGAGTTGTTCCTGATATTACTTCCCCTACTCAGGAACCTCTTAATGAATCCCTATTGCCAGTCCTGGTGGTGCTTGGAAACCCTATGGGGCAGTTCTACTCTGTCCTGTAGGGTCACTACGATTCAGAATTGACTTCACGGCAACAGATTGCCAATGAACCATGTCCAAACTGATGATGACATATATCTTCTGTCTACTTCCAGGGACCATCTACTTTCAATGTGGTCTTCAACATCTTAAAATAACTCACTTTGCTTCTTTGTCTTTTTATTTTTTCCTTCTTACTACTGCCTAAATGCAACTCTGCTCACTTACCTCTCCTTTGCTGTAGTCCTCTAGGTATATTATAGATAACAGTAAATTATTGTGATCAATTGAATCAAAAAGCCCTAGATAAACTTCTCATCTCTCATCTAGCTTTCTTCTTCTGGATTAAAAATAACTCACCTTAAAATTTCACCATCTCTTGTTTTCTTTATTTAAAATTTCTGTGAGTATAGACTCGACCAAGGAACAGGTAAATGGCTAAGTTAATTAGGTCACACTATATTTTAATGAAATGGAATAGAGTAAAAAAATTATATTTAAATAGACTTAAATTGTATTTAGATATAATGTTTGATATTAATTTTGTTTCTACTTTATTATCTATAATATACACAAAATTTTATGGAATTTTTGGAATAAATATATACACACACACACAGATACATATACATATATATTCATGCATGTGTCTATTGAGTTGCCATTTAAGAAGCTATTTGTACACAGACATTTAAGAAGCATACTTTTATTGTGCATAGTCATTTATAATAGTGTCAAGGTGATAACGAGGCAGAAATTTTGAGTTTATCTTTGGTGGACCAGCTTCAATTTTATTCTGTGTCATAGCCACAAACTATCATATGCGTAGGCCAGCATTCTCACAGATGTTGGCTTGGGAATAAGAAAAATCATCTGAGAATACCTGAGTTATTAATAATGAGACAGAGAGTATAATTTTCATATGTATCTTAATATGTTAAATATTATTAGAAACAGTAGTTCATAATTATAATAATACGTGTTCGTTGTTAATTTAGAAAACATTAAAAGGTATAAAGAAGTAAAAATTCCTCCTTATCCTACCATTCATAAGCAACCACTAGTTATACCCTTATGTTTTTATTTATTGTATTTTTTATATGCATTTTTCTCATCTTTGAGATTGTACTATATTTATGATTGAATATTCTTGCTTTTTCATTTAAAATAATGACAGAAACATATCTCATCACATCAGCTCTTTTCTGGCTCTGAGACCTAGTATTTAAATATTTTTTAAAGAGTTTTATGCATGGAATAGCAATGAAAACGGCAGTTTTCCAGAAAAAAAGAATATATGTTTAATAGTGAATGGTTTTAATGAATAATAATTTTTTTTTTTTTTTTTTTAAATAAGTAAGGCAAACTCTAAGAAGCAACATATGAAAGTAAATTTCAGGAAGTGGTGCCCTCTGGTGCTAAGAATGTAATTGTCCTAACCCAAACCTTTTTTTTTTGATTGTCTTTTTTTTTCCCGTTGTGAACTCTAAAATCCATTTTGCAGTCAAGGTCGAGGAGACTGTTGCTGACTGTCATGCAGCATTAAGTGATGCTGTGGAGGAACAAGAGCGTACATATCTAGAATCAATTGTGAAGCCAGATAATAAGGTTAGTAATGTCTTAATGTATAATACAATTTTTAAAGAGTTATTTGGCTTCATATTCTCTTTAGTTTGGAGAAGTGGTGAAATATTAATTAATGTCTGCATTCTCTGAGATCTGCTCTACTGAAGTGGATCCATGATGAAAATAGCCAAATCTGAGCATCAGAAGACCTTCCAGTCTACCTGATGCATGATCTCTATAGTTCTGGGAAGCAATAGTATAAAATAATTTAATACAGTATGTCTAGTGTGTGTGTGTGTCTGTGTGTGAGAATAAAGGTGATGACAGTGGATAGCTGAGGAATTGCTAATGCATGAATGGGGTTGTGTGTGTGTGTGTGTGTGTGTGTGTGTGTGTGTGTGTGTGTGTGTATAAAAAAGGCTAATCAGTCTGAGCAATGATGAAAAAGTTTTACCACTGACCTTTGTAACTATGAAGGTTTCTACACTTGACCTGAGCTCAGAATTGATAACTTGCTGATGTTGATGATTTGGGGTTTCACTGTTGAATTTTAAATGTCATTTTTTCTAGTTATTACTTCCTACATCGTGGTCTAATGTTCCCCTTGATTTTTAGGCTGAAACACAAGAGATTTCTCATGAGCCATTATCTTCAATAACTGTTTCTACTGGGAGCCTTTTAAGTTACGAAAACACAGATTTGAGCCTTACGGATCCAGGTAATACCATTCAGAACGTTTGTAAATGAAATACCAGCAACAGTTGAGTTACCATACTGGTGGGAGGAAGCATTGTTTCTTTAAATCTCAAAAGTAAATTACACATGCCTGATAGAATATTGGGCATTATGATATTCTAAGCACAACTGGAAGTCACGGGCCTGCAAACCCACAGGAATTCTCTGTGGATCCCTAACAACACTTTGAGAAGTATTCACTCTGTCACATTTTCCCATTCAGTGGAAATCTATCTGAGCAAGTTTCTTGGTTGCACTGATCCCGTAGCATATTGCCATGCCTGTCTACCAAAGTATGTCTCTAACGAAGTACCCAGCCATGGCAGTGAAATACTTGCACTCAACTCAATTTTCAGAGTTATTTGCTGAGCAGGTGGACAATAGACAACAAGAATCCACCGCTGGCAAGGAAGAGGAAACAAATCTTTTAAATTCTGTTGTTCCTCCAATACAAGCTACTTATCAAAGGCAGAGCTCTTCTGACATTCACAAATCTCCACTGCTTTTGGTAGAAGAATTAACATCTGGTCAAATGCATATTCAGCAGATCATAGACAAGTACATAAATGAAGCAAATTTGATGCCTGGAAAAACAAATTTTATGGGTAAGTATAAAAAATATTTTTTATATAAACTGTTCAACTTTTAACTTTCATCCTTTTTAGGTTTAAATAATGATTGTTTGAATTTCATGTTTTTATGGCCTGCTGCAGCACAGTTATACTATAGAAAACAGTGAGAGCATTAAATGTGAAAGGGGATCTGGAACCAACTAGACTGACTAGAGAACATACAGAAGAGATTAATTAGCAAATTTTCCTTTCCCATTGCAGACCTAGTTATAACTGATGAGGCAATACTGCCAGAATTAAATATAAGAGCTCAGAAATCAGACACACCTGGATTCCAGTCCTACTTTGACTATTTACTAGCTTTGAGACAAGGGGCAACTTACTTACTCTGTAAAAGATGGATGTTGGAGATAATGTACATAAAACACAGTGCTTGGCCCATAGTGACACTTATTTAAAAATGATTGGCCCTGAAGTGAGCTAAGTGAGAACAGCAAAGCATATATCGAAGCAATGGTCAGATTTGACCTCTTACTCCTAGTTAACCTCACAAGACTTTTTGGGGCTGGTAGAAATGGAAATTTGTTTGTCAAAGGTTTCGGTAACTAAGAGTACCCACATTTTTTTATACCATGATAGGACTTAATTTGAAATCATCTGCTAGTCATCAAAATTAGAAGTAATTCTGTTGAATTGGAGTTATCTAAAAAGCTTTTATGAATACATACTTAATACTAATTTTGAAGACTTTAAATTTTAAAATTAATCTTTTTTTCCTCAAAGTTCCATCAGTTGACCTTGACTTCCCAGAATTGGAACAAACTTTTCCAAATTTGCATCATCAGCTCTTTAAACCCTTAGAACCACATCCAGACTTTGATTTGTTATCCTCATTTTCTGGGATTTCTCAAGACAGCAGAGACTTTTACAAGGTATGTTAAAGTAGATTCTCCATTGCAATGAATTTCCAAGAATAGTTTTAAAGTGTTTTCTTCTATTAGAACTGTGGTTCTCCTCCTAAAAATCAAACACTTATGCTCATCAAAAGACTTCACCAAGAGGCAAAAGACAACCTAAAGACTGGGAAAAAATTTTTCGCTACAACAAATCCAGTCAGTCTAATCTCTAAAATCTACAAGATACTGCAAAACCTCAACAACAAAAAGACAAATAACCCAATTAAAATATGGGCAAAGGATATGAACGGGCACTTCACCAAAGAAGACATTCAGGCAGCTAACAGACACATGAAGAAATGCTTATGATCATTAGCCATTAGAGAAATGCAAATCAAAACTACAAAGAGATACCGTCTCACCCCAACAAGGTTAGCATTAATCCAAAAAACACAAAATAGTAAATGCTGGAGAGGTTGTGGAGAGACTGGAACACTTCTACACTGTTTGTGGGAATGGAAAATGGTACAACCATTTTGGAAATCAATTTGGCGCTTCCTTAAAATCTAGAAATAGACATACCATACAATCCAGCAATCCCGCTCCTTGGAATCTATCCTAGAGAAATAAGAGCCATCACACGAATAGATATATGTACACCCATGTTCACTGAAGCACTGTTCACGATAGCAAAAAGATGGAAATAGCCTAGGTGCCCATCAACAGATGAATGGATAAACAAATTATGGTATATTCACACAGTGGAATACTACACAACGATAAAGAATAATGATGAAGCTGGGAAACATCGTATAACATGGAGGAATCTGGAGGGCATTATGCTGAGTGAATTTAGTCGGGCATTATGCTGAGTGAAGTTACTCAGTCACAGAGGGACAAATACTGTATAAGACCACTATTATAAGAACTCAAAAGGTTTAAACACAGACTAAAACATTCTTTGATGGTTATGAGGGTGGGGAGGGAGGTAGAGGGGTATTCACTAACTAGATAGTAGACAAGAATTACCTTAGGTAAAGAGAACGACAACACACACTACAGGGGAAGTCAACACAACTGGACTAAACCAAAGCTAAGAAGTTGCCTGAATACAATCAAACACTTCAAGGGACAGAGTAGCAGGGGTGGGGATCTGGGGACCATCCTTTCAGGGAACATCTAGGTCAATTGGCATAACAAAGTTTATTAAGAAAATGTTCTGCATCCTACTTTGGTGAGTGGCGTCTGGGGTCTTAAAAGCTAGCAAGTGGCCATCTAAGATGCATCAGTTGGTCCCAAACACCTGGAGTAAAGGAGAATGAAGAACACCAAAGACACAAGGAAAATATTAGCCCTAGAGACAGAAAGGGCCACATAAACCAGAGACTTCATCAGCCTGAGACCAGAAGAACTAGATGGTGCCTGGCTACCACCAATGACTGCCCTGACAGGGAACAACACAACAGAGAGTCCTTGATGGAGCAGGAGAAAGGTGGGGTGCAGAACTCAAATTCTAGTAAAAAGACCAGAGTTAATGGTCTGACTGAGACTGGAGGAACCCTGAAAGCATGGCTCCCGGACTCTCCATCAGTCCAGAAATAAAACAATTCCCAAGGCCAACTCTTCAGACAAAGATTGGACTGGACTGTGGGACATAAAATGATACTCGTGAAGAGTGTGCTTCTTATCTCAAGTAGATATGTGAGACTAAACGGGCAGCTTCTGTCCGGAGGTGAGATGGGAAGGCAGAGAGGGTTAGGAGCTGGTTGAATGGACATGGGAAATCAGGGGTGGAAAGGAGGATTGTGCTGTTACAGTATAGGGAGAGCAATTAGGGTCACATAACAATGTATGTATACATTTTTGTATGAGAAACTAAATTGAAATGTCAACTTGCACTTAAACTACAACAGTAAACAAAAAAATAAAAATAAAAAGCACAAAAAGGAATAGGCATCCAGGATAAGCAGTATTCCTATTACAATTTTAGTATTAGTTAATTATTTTATATCGAAGAAAAAAAATCTGTGCTACCAAGAAATTACAATACTCTACCTTCTTGTATATTAACATATTTAGGATTAAAATTAATAATGTGTTTGGTTAATTTAAAAAAAAAGAACTAAGGTTCTTAATCTTGGCTGCCTATTAGAATCATGTGGTAAGCTTTTTAAAATTCCAATGCCCAGACTACCCCCAGACTAATTAAAGCAGAATCTCTGGGAGTGCTCCAGCATCCAGTTTTGTTTTTTTTTTAACCTCCTCATGTGATTCTAATGAGAAACCAAAGTGGAAGACAGCTTCCTTAGAATTTTGTCCTGTCAGCCTTATTTTTTTTGTTTGCTTGTTTTCTTTAATGGAATTCTGCCTTGAACTGTTCAGAAAACAATGATTTTGCAAAATTTAAAGTCTCTTCCTACACAGTGAAGGGAAACCCTGGTGGTGTAGTGGTTAAGTGCTACAGCTGCTAACCAAAAGGTCAGCAGTTTGAATCCACTAGGCGCTCCTTGGAAACTCTACGGGGCAGTTCTAGTGTGTCCTGTACTGTCCTATAGGGTCGGTACGAGTCAGAATCGACTCGACAGCAACGGGTTTTACCGGTACACCGTAAAAGAGCTGAGATTCAAACCTGAGTCTTTGTTTCCACAGCCTGACATCCCAGGCTACTCTATACATAGTTCCTGTTTATCAGAAAATGATTTCATGTTCTCAACCTGCTGGTTTTGGTGAATTCACAGTTTGTTTTCTAAACAGTATTTCCCTAAATGGTCTCTTTCATATTGACTGGAAAGGAAGAATTGGGTTTGAATAAGCAAATTGTTACTGTGATAGTAAGGTGGTAACTAAGGAAAAATAGTATCAAAGAAGCAGTGATTATTGTTGATTCAGCTAATAATAATATATACCTTAATATTTCAGCCTTTCTCTGTTGTTTTCTGCTAGGGCTCAGAGTCTTCGTCTGAAAGCCAACATGCTACTGGATCATCCAAAAGCACAGTTTCTTTCTCAACACCAAGGAACCTGCATTTTTCTCTTAATGCAAGTCTGGACCCGCAGCTTGACCCTAACTCGGCGCATGTTGCAGCTCAGAGTTGTGTGACAGAAAATGTTACTGAGGGTATGTATGACCAAGTTCGAAAAAGTTAAATAAAACCCAACACATTTTTTTCATGATTTACATTGAGTTTTCTTGGAAATTGTACTTGGCAGCTCTTAGTTTGTTTCCACCCCTATCTTCTGCCCCCGGTGTTACAAGTTATGTTTCTTTGATTACATACTTATGTATTTAAATAACAGAAGTAACATATGCCCAGTCTACAGCTTTTACAACAGTGAAATAAAAAGCGAAAGTGCTGCCTCTTGCTCTTCAATTTCCCTACCGCAGTAGAGGTAATCAGTTAACAACTTAAGTCTCCTTCTAGAACTTTTTGTACAAACATATGTACAGATGTGAGATACACATGCACTTTTTATTCTAAATCCTTCTATTGTACAATCAATGTTCAGTTCTGTTAGAGGAGAAAAAAAGTTATCACAGTATCTAATGGCCAAATTGTCTTTATTAAATATATTAGGAGAAACTGTATGGTATGAAATATGTGGTATAGAATTGTTTGAAAATCACTGTGACTGTCTTTCAACTTTCTGTTCATTTTTATATACATCAACTTTCATTCGTAAAATTATAGGGAGTAACCTGACTGTAAACATTTTAATATATAGGTCTTAAGATCTACTTATTAATTGCAATTTACTTGGAAACTATTAGAGACTGTATCAGTATCCATTATTATAACATACGATGATTAACTGACTTCTTAAACTCCTTAATGCAGGATCTGAACAGTCTTTTCAACAGCTTCTGCCAGAATTTTCTTCACAGGAGGGGAGCCAGCATGTGGATCTGCCAAGTATTTTTAGCATTGAAGCAAGAGATTCTTCTCAAGGCTTGGAAAATCAGAACTACCCCTCTGAAGAAGTATTACAAATTAAGAAAGAAGGTGTTCCTTTCCCAGTCTCTCTAGAAAATTTGCTAAGTTCATCTGATGAAGTTAAGGTATTTAATCAGTTAAATGTACAGCATAACCCTCCATGTGGTTCTACCTCTAGTGAGTGCTCAATAAAAGACCAACCAGAAGACGGAAAAAGAAGACTGTCCTTTAAAGAACTGTCTGAAAGAGAGCTTGGCGTAATGTTAGACGATCAAGGTCTCACTGAAGATGATACAAATGAAGCTGGTGGGGTTTTAGACATAAGACCACACGCAGAGGAAATTGACTCTCAATTACACGTAAGAACAGTGGAGATGGGAACTTCACTTCAGACACCCCATTCATTAACTATTGGGAATGAAAAATATTTTGAGAATTCAACTAAAAGGGAAACTCCAGAAATCTTAAAAAATCTATCACAATCAGCACAATCAGAGCTCTTTTTAAGTTCTGGAACATTTTCAGTACAGAACTCTATTCCAGTCTGGGTAAGTGAAATCTATGTTGTACTGATAGCATTTAAGTTCATTTTAGGAAAGACTATTTTGAAGCACAGTTCAGGAAAAGCAACAAAGCTTAATTTCCATTGAGACTTTTGAAGCTCATGGTCATTAGCAATCTCTAATGAAATGAAAACTCCAAATGAAAGCTGACCTCTAAGAGAATTTTACAAAAGACTTTCCCTTCCAATTCAGATACACTTTCCAGCTTCCCAGAGAAATGATGGCTTGGCCTGTGCTTCATTCAACACTTTCCAGGTTGAACCTCATGGCACTACATTATTGAAATAGGCATTTAGAGCAGTGCCATGAGGTTGGCTGCTAACCAAAAGCTTGGAGGTTTAAGCCCACCCACAGGCACCTTTGAAGAAAGTCTTGGTGATCTACTTCCGAAAAATCAGTCCCTGGGAACCCTGCAGAGCACAGTTCTACTCTGACACACATGGGGTTGCCATGAGTCTGAAATGACTTGATGGCAACTGGTTTTTTTTTTTTCCTTTAAGAGTGGATATTGTAAAGGTAACCAATTAGGTTAAAATTCACAGCTTGGTGGGGTTGATTATGTTTATTGTTGATTAAATATTCCTCTTTAGAAAAAGAAAATTTTCCCGGTAAAATCCCAAACATGGAATACAGTTCTTGTTTTGCATGATTATCTTACCTAACAGCCAAGTTCTATTTTCACATTTTGAATTTTTAAAGACTTATTTTCTGACATGGTTTCCTTTTTAATGTTATTGCACAGGAGACAGAGTCTGGCTATGGTATAATGGAAGAGCCAGAACTTACTGTAGTAAGCACCAGTGATATCAGTATTGCTGAAACAGATTTTGAAAACTTAACTCTAGAAGAAAGGAGCGAGACCGAGGCAAAAAGCTGTTTTCAGGTAAATCTATATACCTCATTTATTCAGCAACCTAGAGCCAAGAATTAGGAAACAGAAAAGGACTGGGTTTTTTAAGGTTTTTTTCCACTTTTCTGCCCCAATAGCCTCTTGAAAGCATTATTTTGTACCACAGACTAGTCCTATACTATTTATAATGTTATAGGTATTAGCAGGCATTGATGAAGACTTGGGCTGGCACTCATGCCTGGCATTCTCCAAATTTTGTTCCAAAGAATCAGATAAAAGTTATGAGAGGCAGAAGACTCTAGAAGATAGGTAAGGAATTCCAGAGTTGACCTGACATAGATACCATGTTTGTAAAAATAATGTGCTGTCACTTTGGAAGTTTATTTTGAACTTGAATGTATTTCAAAGAGTAAGACAGTGGTTTTCAACATTATCTGCACTTTCTTTGCACTTCATTCCACTCCACTATTTGATTCCTGCCTGGTTGGTATTCAGTGATTTGAAAACGTTTGTTCTGGTTCGAATCCCTGCTGAGAATTTGCATTTCTAATAAGTTCCAAGGCAATGCAAATACTGCTGGTTAGGGACCAATTCTGAGAACCACTAGTAAAGCAGTGATTATTTTATTCAAGTATCACCTGGGGATCTTGTTAAAATGTAGATTGATTCAGTATATCTAGAGTGGAAATCCAAATTCTCAGCAGGGACTCAAACCAGAACGAACACCTTTTAATTCTCAGAAGGGAATTCTGGCTTGGATTTACTTATTTAGTTAGGACTCTGGTTAGCAGACAAAGAATATATTATAACAAAACTGTAACTGAAACTCAGAGAAACTACTTAAGACATCCCCACCTGCTGGTTGGTACAGGAGAGGAACACTGAGTATCATGTCTTTTGTGTTTTACTCTCCACAACTCAATTTTACATGTGAAGAAAGAGGCACAAAGTAGTACATTTTTAATACAAGCAGTCTTTTCCTAGAGTTCATGCTTACTTGCAAAACTTGGTTATGGCCAAATTAAATTTACAATAGTTCCTGATGCTTACTTAAAAGGGAATTCTAATTCTTACCAGCCTAAGATATTGATAACCACCACAGAAGTGAAGCCATAACCCATTAACTGGTAAACTCCTATACTGACAAGGGTAGTAACAAGGCAGTAGACGAGCAATATGATGGGGTAGTAGAGTAACATCTGAGCAGGAATAATTAATCCTAAAGCTGTTGACAGGCCAAAAGGTATGAGAACACAAAGTAGTGTATGAAAATGGGAACCAGTTTCTCATAGTGCCAGTGAATTTGAATGTACACCTAAATGTATTTTTTATCTACATTCTCTCCCACTGAGAACTTCAGAGCATGCTCAGATCTTGTATAAGTTCATAAAGTACCACCAGCCATACCAAGTGGAAACAGAAACCCATCTCCACTATATAGTCTGACTTCTTCACACAAAACAGTCCTCATTTTGGTAGTTGTATTTATACATTGGGGCAAATAAATCATTCAATGAGCTATTTTGAAACAACTACAAAAAATAGTCTAGAGGGCAGAGGCTGAAGTCATCTGCAGTCAGAATCAAGGAAAGCTTTTGGCTTCTTCCAAAAAAAGCAGGCTTTGGGGTACTCTAACAGGTATTGAGGTAGAACACAAAGAAAAAAGTATGCATGTATAACAGCATTTTAAATGGTAAACTCGCCTATGACTTTTTTCTAATTAGGTGAGTGAATTTCTGCCTCTTGTACCAGAAACAGAAACATCACCTTGTCCATCTGTATCAGAGCATTCTGGGGAGGAGTTAGTAACACAGCCTGCAGGTATGCCTTGAACATGTATTGGTGGGGGGTGGGGGGGTGTCAGTGGGAACTCTACCTGCCTCTTTTGTGTAGGAGGAAGTAGGAACCCCACCATCTTGCAGGATAAAGTGAGGTGAAACATTTGGCACAGTTCCAAGTATCTTTTTTTTTAAAAAAAAAAAAAAAAACAGAAACCCTTCCAAAGTTCATAGCTGTACCAGAGACAGCTATACCAGAGAGCTTACAAGAAGCATTTTTAAAAAGAAAAAAAACATTTATTGAGAGATCCACTCAGAGGCAGAAAGAAGTAAGGAACAGAGTTCACGTCACTGGAAATTCTCAAGTCAAAGCAGCTGAGAAACCTACAGGTATGTTCCCTCACATCCACTCTGGCCTGGAGTCAGGTTGCATGTTGGTTAAGAGTTGTATGTCAGATCACTTGTTCTTCTCCTAAAGGCTCTTCTGTGAGTCACCTAAAAGGTGTGAGTAAAGTTAGAGTGTCTCTCTCTGAAGACAGAAGAACTGCACAAGCCCTCATGTGTCAAAGGGCTCTAAGGTAGGTAGCCTTGTGTAAGTGGCTTGATTGATTTCTGATGTAATTCTGTCTTAATCCTGTATTAATCTGTTACAGATCATATAATCAATTAGCTGAAGTTAAACAGCAAAAGGAAGAGAAAGCAAGAAAAGCAGCTTATGCCCAAAATAGAGCAAGGGCTAAAGAATTTCATAAGGTGGGTTCGGTTCTCTCCCCTCCAATTTTTTCTAAGGTAGACCATAACTGCAAATTCTAATTGAGTTTTATTCCCTCCACAGAAAACACTAGAGAAACTTCGAGCCAAAACTACAGGCTGACTTTGTTTTTTATTATGTGTAACATTAGGCAAAAATTATTTAATGTTAATAAATTAATGAGTTTTACATGTGTCTTTCTTTCTGCTGCCCATCAATCGAGGTCACCTTAGTTCCTCCAAAGCTTGATTCATCTTCAAGATAGCTCTAAAAAACAAATCAGCCATTAGTTAAACTCTGTACTTACTTCCCCACATCATCAATCATGGATTATCAGTAGTATCATCTTGTCTCTCCTCAGGAAAACACAGCCCACTTATTGAGTGACTGTGGCATTCATTCTGTGGAGAACTTTAATCTTAGGTCACAGCGTGAAGAGCTCCTGGTCTCACAGCTCCACAAGCCCTCTTTGAAATGACCTGTCTTTTCTAATGCATACATACCTTTTTAGAAGAACCTATACTAGTCCACTGCTGTTGTCAATATAAAGTTAGATTTCCAGAGATCACTGCACAGTAATCAGAAGTTTCACTTGGATTGTCTGTGCTGTCCAGGCCACTTTCCACACCAGATCTCAGACTTGACACACAAAAAAAGAAAATTCTGAGTATAGATGATAAAGGAAAATGTGTGGCATAAATTACATTTCTATTGGTGGTGATCTAGGTAATGGAAATAAAACAAGTAAGGATATAAAATGTTCCCAATTGGTTGAATGCTAGCAAGGTAGCAAAAGAGAAAACCTAGTGGGAAGTTTTTTTATGGTCAAGTCCACAGCAAATCAGAAACTGCATTCTAAAAGCCTTGGTAATGACCACTGTATAGTGTGTGGCAAATAATTCGGTGTGATAAGGTAAAAACAATTACCTGTCACAATTTTCTTTTAGTTGGGCTGCTTTATTTCCAATTAAATACAGATATACTTCAAAAATTTCTCACCTATAAAAAATGTTAAATTCATGTTAAGTTCCAAAGCAAACAGAAACCCAGTGCAAAATTAGTATGTACTGAAAATTATTTAAAACTCTTGAACGTTAATTTTTATCTACTCAATCCAGTTGATTCCAAGTAATACTCTGGAAACGAATAATTCATACTAAATATATGAAACAACTAAGTAATTAAGAGGCTGAATGATCCCACTTCGATTTACATCTGAATCAATCTGTAACGCTCTCTCATCATTACTCAAAGGTATTTTGAAACATGCAGGTTTAAGGTACATTATACTTGAGAGCTTTTATGAGGTTTTAAAATATAGCATATTATCTAATGTGAAAGGATGTTCAGAAAGGCTATTTTCATTCAGCCCAGTCAGAGCAGTTGAACATTTTGCCCATCATCACAACATCATACATAACTGATAAAAGGAGTATAAACACATGGTGGCATTTTAACATCTATTCTTTTTCCTCCTTACCTATTAAGTACTGCTAATAAACCACTAGATTTGACTGCTATAAGGATTTTTAGGTTAATAAATTCAAGAACTGTGATGCTTAAATACTTCTGTAAAGGAGAAGCTAAGATGTGTCTTGCAAAATACTTGCATTGCCTTTATGAGGGAATAAGTTAAATTCATACCTAGAATTTCTTCAAACTATTCATTCACTTCAGGGCCCTAGAAACAGAAAGTATGTCAATTATTTTGGAAAACAAATCTAAAAAGTATGAGTCTTCAGTGCATTTCTATTTGTTACATCTAATTTTCATTCATTACATGAGCAAAGTGTTACAGGTCTCATTGTCACCACTGCAGCTGGTTTACTGTGATGGAAGCAAAACCTGTCTTAATTTAGCCACATTGACAATTTCTGGACACCATGGTCAACTGTGCCCATTTTCACATAGAATGAGGCTACATAAAAATAGATCCTCAAGCTTACATATTACACCACGCTTCTAAATATATACATGGATGCTTTGTTGCTGACAATGCTATCAATAGATATAACTGCTAATAGCAACAGAAACAAAGCCTTACGTTTTAGAGTCCATGTATGTAGATTCTGCCTTACTTTTAATTTCAAACACCCTAGAAAAAGAAAATAATTAGTTCCTAATGAAGATTATAACAAACTGGGCAGCATTTAACAAACTATATAAACTGTATCAATAGAAATACCAGGTTTAACATGCACAAAGCTAAGAAAACCAACGATGCCAGATACTGAATTTCTATCGCACTGTCCTTTGAACATCCCAGCAGGAATACACTGCTGAATGCAGATACCATGCAGTGCAATTATGATTCAATTATAACCCACTTACTTCTCAGAGTCTGTAGTGCTACTCATCTCAGAAATAAGCTTACTTTCACACATCTCTTAAAAATCCAAAGTTCCTCTAACAGGTACAATTTCATCTTTGTTCCTGATTATTATTCCAAAAGGAAACATTAGCTGCATTTTAACTATCAACCTAGTCACCAGTCACCTTTATCCTGTCTCTTTCTATATTTAACTTACATGGCAATTAACTATTAAGTCAAATCACTAAAAGAATACACTGACAATGTCCATTCATTGTTGCTCAAATGTGCTATTAAGCAGAACTGCTTTAAAACAATTCACTATCCCTAACTAAATCAACATATCCAAGTATATATGGTATTAGGAGAAAACATGAAGTTGCAACTTGAAAAAAAAAGGTGCAAAAGAATTTCATTTGCTAACTCAATACTGACTCATACTTCAGCATTTTATAGCCTCAACATGCAACCTCCTGTTTACTTCATTCTACATATACAAATACTGTGGCCAATATTTTTGCCAACATTTTTGATTATTTCTGTATTTTCCCTCTAAAATAATTCCTAGTTATAATTGTAATGGCATGCATGTTTTACTCAGAATTTATTTTTTCAGGAATGCTTAATCAACCCCTGATAAATTTCCAAATAATTAAAATATTCCACTTACCTCTATCATGAATGAGTTGAACGAAATCCTGTTCACTCCTACAGAGATAGTATCAAATGTAAAATTTAGAACACCTTAAATGTTTTCAAATTCCTATGAAAACTAAAGCCTGAACATAAGTTTTAGTATCCAGCCAGCTCAGTCAGAATGCAGTTTTAGTTCATGTCTGTATCATTCAGCAGTTGAACAGTTAATTTCATCATGTGAACTTTAACAGTACACCAAAAGATTACACTTCTCACCAGTTAAAACTTACATACCTAAAGTAAATCACCCAAGAAAAGTGCAGACTGGCAGGATATGCTAATACCTAAGGTAAAAAAAATAACTTTTAGAGATCTTTCATACTTTCAGCAACTTTGTCTTGTAGTTCCTTCCCACAGATCCAACAAATAGTTCTGTGAGTAAAGCAAAACCACACAGTTACTCTATGAGGCGTTTCCAACGATGTGGGTCTATAGGAAAAGCCCCATCGGGATAGACCTCAACCACTTACTTATAAACAATCTCCAAAGAAAAACCATTTGGATCTGCACTAGCCTGATCCTCCCATTAAAATAATCACAAGGAAGAACTCAATTCTCACAAATCACAAGAGTTACTAAATCAAAATGAAACTACAAATGTACCAGAGTAGCTGCTGTAGATGAACCACAGGAAGAGTATCAATTGAATTCTAGATTCTTACGAACTTATACTGCAATACAGGGTATGTTCTGCCTTTGAGATTTCCACAAAGACTGCAGAAAATTTTTACTTTAACTGCATTCTTGCCTCACAAGTTCTGTATAAAATATTTTTCCTTAGTTATTTGACCCTATTAATATCTTTACACTTATGTTCTTATGACTTGGAAACCACTGTCAAAAAGGATAAAAGAAGTTAGATGATTATGGGGCAATGAGTTCCCCTGTCCTTTTGACCTTAATTTTTGCAACTTAGTGGATGGATTTCACTAATTGAGCCCGAAGGTGGTCTCACAAGTAACTAAATGACAACAGGGCATAAAAGCCCTAGAACATGGAAGGAGCTTTTAGATTGGAGAATGAATGTGGGCACTTCAGAGGACTTGGAAGCTCTGTGCTGGGACCCCTCCCAGACCTCACCCTTCTATCCTCTCTGGTTATAAGAGACAACTAAATACTCTGTGTGAATTCTATGAGTCATTCCAGGTAATTACTGAGCTCACAGGACAGTGGGAGCCAGCAGCCAGTTAGGGGGCTGGGGACCGCTATACTTATGGATGGTACCCTGAGGGGTAAAGAAAAACCCCAAATTTGGGGGCCAGCTGATCTGAAGTTGAGGGGGTCATGTGGACTGCTGAGGTGGTAGCCAGAATCCACAGACCTAGGGGTGAGTGGCTGGGGATGACAGTGCCACGTGGAGCTGCTCACAATGCAGATGGAGAAGTGGGAAGGTGAGGACTAAATCCATTTCCAGGTAGGAAGTGGGATTCATGCTTATCCTTACCAGGTAGGATTTGCAACCATTTCTCACATTATACTAAATCTTCTACTTAAAGGTTCTGATTCTTGTTATAGCTCCTATCTCACAAAAACATGTGGCCTTACTTACACCTTTAAAGACCCTTTTCTTTAGAGCTAACGTGTAAAATCAAGATGGTATTTTATTATGAAATGTTATGTTACTGGTCACTTCCTGAAGTCAATTATATAGAAATTAAAGGAAACCACAAAGGTGTTCTAGTAAAATTAATCCAGTGTGCGTTTAAATTGCCTAACAATGTATTACATCTAGACAAAGCTGATCAAAAAGAACTCATACCTAAAGCATTAGACATACCTGAAACTTCAGACATCAGGTGCTCAAGATAAAAGCCTAAAAAAGAGGCAATCTTAATGTTTCACTTCAAAATTAAAATTAGAATACTAAATCATTATAGGTAAGATATCAATTACGAGCTATTCCTTTTTAATGAATTCTACAGTGCTGGAATCATGATTCATAATACCCACATCAACTTTAAACGCCTGGTGCAAATGGTTAACACACTCCCTAACTGATTTTAGTTTACTCAGATGCAACTCAGAAGGCCTGGCAATCTGTCAAAAATCAGACATTAAAAACATTATGGCACCCAGTTCCACTGACACATGGGGGTTTACCATGAGTTGGAATGAACTCAATGGCAACTGGTTTAACTATGAATGTCCCTTCTAATCTGTATCAAAACTCATACTGAACAATGAGTTCTGGGTTGCAAAAGAGGATTTATTTTTGCACCTGTCTATGAGTCTTTGTCCACAAATTAAACAAACACAAACACAAGTGCTATCATAAAAATGCAGGCTATATGACTTTGCAGGAATCCAGCGATAACCAAATTAAAAGGGTAAAGTAGTATACCCAAACCCATGCCACTGAGTCAAATTCCAACTCTTATCAACCCCATCTTAAGAGTAGAACTGCCCCACAGTTTACAAGGCTGCAAATCTTTACAGAAGCAGACTGCTACACCTTTTCTCCTGCAGGGCAGCTGGTGGGTTTGAACTATTTTGTTAGCAGCTTAACCACTATACCACCAGGGATTCTTTACAGTAGTATAGGTTGCTGGAGATTATAAATATTAAAAGCATTCAGGGTATTTATTATTTATTTGGGTACTAAGCGTTTGGTACTCAAAGTCATTTGTATGAATAATAAAGAGTGTGTGGCTGGTTGTCAGTCATTAGCAATTATTTTATCTACGATTTTTTTCCCCCAGGATTGACTAAGATATCTGAACCTCAATGCTTCCATGCTGAAATAATGCCAGAAATGAACAATCATCAACAAACATACCTAGGCCTTGTTTATTTCCAGCAGGTGGTTTCTCCCGTGAAAGCCACAGATGCTTTTAAATCAGTTTTTTCCTAATAATTACAGACTTCTTTTAAGAATTTCTTCATCACAATGTTGACATATTTGTCCACATTTATCATTTTTTTTCCCTAGGAAAAGCTGCTGCTTCCTGATGTTCACCTTGTTTGACACTGATATTCCTGTCTCCATTTGCGGTCATTCTGTCCTTTTTGTCCAATGTCTCTGGCCTTTGAAGCTTACTTTCTAAACAATGCAGTGTCTTCACCATTTTCTTCATCTAAATTTACCTTCCTCTTCTTTGGTAATTCACAACTTATTATAAAATAATTATCCTCCTGCAAAAAAAATTAAAACAATAAATAAAACTTGACTGCTTTAGTAATTACAGATACTGGTGATAAAAACCAACCAAACCCACTGCCACTGAGCTGATTCTGACTCACAGAGACCCTCTAGGACAGAGTAGCACTGCCTCAGGATTCCCAAGGAGCGGCCAAAAGCTCTTAACCTCTGCAACCCCAGGGCAGTGATAGATTACTTCGAATACCTTGAGACTTAGTCTAGTTGTGCAAGATCCAAAATAATTCCTGCAAATCATGACATTTTCTTTGGAAAACTGAATGTTCTCATCACTATCCAAAATATTTTTGCAGTTCCAGCAACTAATTACTAAACCTTTAAAAATTAGCCTTAGCCTCCCAAAACAGAACAAGGTAAAAATATAAATCACTTACCACCAATTTGATATCACATTCATCACTATGTTCAAGATGAGTTGTATCCTCAGCCCTGTAACGTTAAAATGTACTCAGGTAATGACAAACTCTTATCACTTAATTGGCTGTATATTCTGATGTACTGCTGGATGCACAGACGTGCTATACTGTAACTGGCCACTGGCTCTCTCTCTGGCTGCTAATGTACATAATAGCTACTAATGACGTGAAATATTTGCTTTAGGAGGAGATGATCGCCTTCTGACAAAACCCAAAACTCTAGTGGGGTAAAGGAAGAGCAGCTATTCTCTGGAGTCAGTAAATCTAGAATAGAATAGCCTGAACGGGGGTAATAAATGATGGCTATTGCCTGGAGGGGGCTTTTCGTTTCTATGACCCTCCCTTTACCTGTTATTACCTTCCCCTACCTATTCTCTGTATATGCTATTCGGCACATAGACATGGCTGTCCAACTGGTATTTAATCCCGGGAGAGGAACTTATGCATTCTCCATCTAAGACATAAACTGGGGTGTGCTTGGATGTGGACTGGAGCCTAACTTCAGAGAACTTAAACTGATGATGATGTATCCTGGTCTACTCATCCCTGTCCTGTTTATTCTATAAGTAATAAACACACCATTACAAGTGTTGATCACACTATTACAAGTGTCTGTTCTGTGCTCTGCTCTAAATGATCTTTCACTGAGAACTTGACACAATCCAAGTACAAATGAAACAGCCGTACCAGTCAGAATATATTCTCTATAGTATTCTGTGTAACATTCCAAAGTGTCTTTTTTTGCCAAAGTCATAATAGCTTAACTGTAATAATCCAAAGAGCCTACTGTATCTGTATTCATATCACTATTAAATCAAAATACAAACAAATTAATAGCAAAGTAGGGAACAATTTTAACATTAAAATTGACAGATCTGATAAAACCATGGCCAGAATTATTTTACATGATTCAACTTACGTTGACTCTTCAACAGGAGATATGGATCCATCATCATCTAAGTATTTGTATCTTCGACTATCAAGATCTTCTTTTTCTAAATCTTCACCAACATTCATTTGTTTCAGAGATTCCTTGAGGTGGTATTCATACTTCAGTTTTTCAATGTAGTTGAAAAATCCTCTCGCAATAGATTGCTATAAATCAAAAACACCATATTCTAAGACATGGGCTTTCAAAATAAAGATATTTTATTTTGTAACTCAGCAGATGATTATATTCAAAAGGGGGCAAGGATCCCCTTACCAAGAACTCACGATTCATTCATTCAACTATAATTAACACTGCCCAGGTCACTGAGGAAATAAGCCTGAAGGTTCCTCACAGAAGCCTCAGTGAAGATTTTATCAAGTAGCTAAAGGATGGGTGGACTTTAGGTGGAAAGAAATTAGTTATCAGAACAGTATCAAAGCTACAGACTGGATGAATACATTAAAAGTTGAAGGGAAAATACACTCCAGGTATCCTCAGAGAATTCTAAAAGTGGCCAAAAATCTTTCAGACACAATTTTAGCTATGTGTGTACACCTATTTAATGCTGACTCACCTCAAAGGTTAAAATTTTTTTCCAAGGAAGTGGGTTTCTTCCATTCTCTGATTCTAAAAACGGGAAACCAGGTCCTTTAACTTGAAATTGTTTTTTATCTATTTGTGAGCTTTTAGTGTTTTTGCTTCCTTTTGGTCTTCCCCTTGGTCTTCCCGTTGGCTTACATTTTCTCTTTTTTTTACGTTTCCTTTCCTTAAATCTCTCAAAAACAGCTTTTAAAGTCAATGGCCTTGGTTCCACATAGGAATCACTTGATGAATCTCTTGCCTGAACACTTTTGGGTGAATGAACAAATGTCCTTAGAGGGTCTTCTTGCCTCCGCTTAGGTGAAGAAGGAACACGCTGAGTTTTAAATAAGCTGCTACCAGAAGATTCAGAGTTATCACTAGAAATAAAGACAAAAAAAATTGTATCCTCATATTACTGAATGCTCATTATTAATATCCTAGCCAAATACACACTTCTTCCAAAGACCAAAGCAGGGATACATCTTAGCATAATTTCATTAAAAGATGGAAGAGGGAGGGATGGGCTCAGGGTACCCAGCCATTGAGTTCTGACCACCCTACATAAAATGGCCCACACAACTGTTTTCATAGTGCTTACAAAACATTGTGTTTTATCTTCTGAAATGTAAACTCCCATGAAAGCTGTCTTGTTGCTACCAAAAATAAAAAACAACAAACCTACTGTCAAGTCAATTCCGACTCATAGTGACTCTATAGGACAGAGTAGAACTGTCCCCCTAGGGTTTCCAAGGAGTGGCTGGTGGATTCGAACTGCCGCCCTATTGGTTAGCAGACTGAGCTCTTGGCCACTACACCACCAGGGCCCTATTGCTACAGCTCCCTCTAAAACAAGATATATGACATACTAGACAAATATTTGATGAGAATACACTAGAAATGCTGATTCAATTTCAGGTTCCTCACAATTCATGAGGTACTAAACACATACTTCATATACTTATGTCAGCATCCTTTATTATGTGGAGTATCTTAATGAGTTGATTTTTAAGCAACATTCTCCAATGATGTCCGTTTACTTGATATAAAAAAAAATCAGGCAATCTACCCAGAAGTCAGCTACCAAGGAGGCCCAGAAAACATACTATTTCCCTGGGCTAATGGTCCCACTTATGAATCAAAGTATTTGTAATAACTCAGTAAATCACATGGAATTAGTCTTTGAAGGTCTGTGTAAACCACATTTTTCTTTCATCTTTCCTAATTTCTTAAAATTAACTCTTACCACTATTACAGTGATTTGTTTTCCCAGTAATTCAAATACAGTAAACATTAACTGAAGCTACTGCAGAGATTTTCCAGTAAAAAAAACTTGATCTAAAAATGCAGACTTACCTTTGATCCTCAATTTCCACAGTAGTAGCTAAATTAGATGTCACTGTGTTGTTGGGAGAATCCATTCCTGAGATAAATACTCCAAGTCGTCCTTCAAATCAGGTTGTTCTGTCCATCACCTCTTCCTTGCTCTAAAGGGTTAAGTTTCTGAAAATATAAAATTCAGTAAATGTGATATAGCTTCCCTGAATAAATGCTAACTTCAACATAGATTATCAAGCAACTTCAGAATGGAAAATTTAAAGCAGCAGTTTATACCATTAACTGTGAATTCAGGCACGATCACTTGATTGACCAGGACTTTAAGCTTCTCATCTGGAAACAATTTCAAAACTGTAAAAATGAGAAATTGCACTGACAGGTTCCATTCTGTCTTTCCAAATGTATTCAATGGTACAAGATTCCATCCAGAAAAATATTGTCATAGCCAACAAAAGCATTCAACATCATTCTAATTACCAGTAAAAATTTTAATTTCACCAGGAGCCATTAGTAATATGGAATTAATAGACAAAAGGTTATTTTCCAAGATCAAATAGGAATTCCTAAGAAAAACTTTAGATATGAAGCCAGAAGGTAGACTGCGGTTCACTAGGCCTCTGCATACCAGGAAAAAGTTATCACCACTTACACCTGGATCCAATGGAGCATGCTCAACACCTGCTCTGGAATTTCACTTATGGTCTCTTCACATTAAGTAACTATGAAACCTTTCTTGGTAAATGTTCATGATGTCTTCATGTGTAGAAACTGAAAGTTGTGAATTTTCATCCTTTTCAATGAAAGACTAAAACAGCCTACTAAAGAAGCCCTAGTGGCGAAGTGGTTAAAGTGATAACTGCTAACCAAAACGTTGGCAGTTTGAAACTACCAGTGGCTCCGCGGGATGAAGATGTGGCAGTCAGTTTCCTAGAAATTTACAGCCTTGGAAACCCTATGGGGTTACTATAGTCAGAACTGACTCCAAGGCAGTGGGTTTTCTAGTGTCTTTTGTCTTTTTTGGAGCCGTAGTGGAGCAGCGGTTAAGAGCTCACCTGTTAACCAAAAGGTCAACTGTTTGAATCCACCAGCCACTCCTTGGAAACCCTATGGGGCAGTTCTCTGTCCTATAGGGTTGCTATGAGTCAGAATCGACTCCATGGCAACGGGTTTGGTTTGGTTTTTGTCTTTTTTTTTTTTTACAATACTTCATATATAATACAACTGAAAAACTGAAAGATTATTTCATAAGTTCATTTTCCTTACAGAATGCCATCATTCTTCTATTTTTGTATTATTTTAGTACACAGGGAGTCCCTGGGTGACGCAAACTCTCAAGTGCTCTACTAGCTGAAAGGATGGTAGGTCAAACCCGACCCAAAGGAGTCTCAGAAGAAAGGCGTGGGGATCTGCTTCCACAAGTTCATAGCCTTGAAAACCATATGAAGCACAGTTCTACTCTGCACACATGGGGTCGCAGATAGCAACTAAGAACAAGTCTTTAGCGTACTTGGAAATTGACAAATTGCATAACGATACAATAAATTGTCATCATAAAACAGCAAAATGTTTCAAATACAGGAAAACAAGATCGCTACAATCTAAAAATTTATAAAACTGCCCAATGGACTCATGGGATAATCTCAAAAAAGAATTGTAAACATATTTTTAAAATGCAAAATTCTAAAACCGCTAATAAGCTATTATGTATCAACTACGCCAAACCAAAACTCAACTAATTTGGATTCAATGGACTCTGGTAGTATACCTGAGATTAATTAAAAAAAAAAACACCGAGGGCTACCAAAATAAAGCTAATTTAAGTCACTTTTTCAGAACCTGCTCAAAAAGCATTCGTACTTAGTTGTCTTCCCATTTAGGGATTCTGCGATTCTTAGGCGCCACATGGCAAGATAGAACACTTGGTCGGATCTAACAGTACACCCCTACGACCATTCACTACCCTATGACCTTTGACTACTATCTTTGGGAACAGCTAAACTCATGGAAAAAAAAAATGGCGTCGATAACGTGTCGGCGTTTAGAATACATCCTAACGTCTACGTATCAGACACAACGAAACAGGCCCACACATGATAATCGCGATTGTTTGGGCCGCTGTCCAGCCACTAGGCCCGGAGAAGCCCTCCACCCTCAGGGCCTGATTTTCAAGGATGGATTTTCCCAAAGAACGCGGTGGTCCCGAGGAAAACTAGATCGGCAACCTCTCCCCCGCCTACCAGACTGGTAGAAAGTATACGCCAGTTAGCGCCAGTTCAGTCCAGGCCTCGGGCCAGGATCCTCCGGCTGACCTGGTGCAAGCGTCCCTGAACGTCTGTACCCAGCACCCAACATCCTCCCGCTCCAACACCGCAGCGTGCATAAAACGGCCTACCTCTTTCCAACCGTGCCCAAAAAGAGAAAGAGGGTATCGCGCGACCCAACTAAGAATGAGGTCGAAATCTCGCGATACAAGTGGACACCGGACGACAGAGAGAATGGGAGGAGATGAGACAAGCGGCCGCCCTTTAGATCACCACCAGGCGAGGCGTAATTAAAAGTAGGCGGAGCCCGAACTCGCTTACGTAGAGGAGGTGGAGTTGTCAGAGGGAACGGTGAAGATTAAATAAAGGTTTCCTTGACAGGTAAGTGCAGTAGCCAAAAATATTTTGATAAATGACAAAAACCAATTGTGGATGCAAGGAGCGGAATGGATGTGAACTGCGAGGAAAAAAGCCTACAAACTTGATATGTTTCCGGTGGTATCGCGTTTGCCCCTCTGTCGTCTGACTTTCTGAATCCTGGTACCGGATGGTGTATTATGTCTTGCTTATATGCCAAACTGTAGAATTCTAGGTTGGCAGATGAGTTTGGGTTTCTGTTCAAGAAATGTGAAGCATCTCTTTTTGGCAGTTTTTGACATAATACTTTTGCCTGCAAATATCTGTTCTGTGTTGAAGTATTGGAACATGTTCATGGTTGGATCATTATTAAAATGTGTAACCTTTGTACTGGACTCCAGTATTACTCTGTAGCACACTCAGTTCCCCTGCAAACACCTTTGGACTTGTTTTGTTAGCCTTACCTTTCACTATAAACTAAGGGTCAACCTCCCGGGAGTTGGTTAACATATCACTAGTTACCCCCGGAAGATTTTTGTTTTTGAGCCTCCTCACCCTCCCGCAAAAAAGTTTCCTGACCGGTTGCGAAATGTTTAAGATAAAACGGTTAAATTAGTTTAGTTTTGATGATTTTTTCCCCCAAGTAGTTAAGAAAAGAATAAGCTGGTTTGATTTTTTCCGCTTTCTTGTATCATATAAGCAGTGGAGTTGTCTAGTCAGTGCCATCTCAGGATTAGAAAGAATTTTAAGGGTAATCTGGCCTCTTTATGCCATTTGGCTCCAAATATTGAACAAATCCAGGGATAGAAAGTCTGATTCTGTAGGCAGCCCACTGCATTTGATCCACGGAGTCTATGCATGTCTTATTCACTGCCATACTCAAGAGCATACCTGGGTATAGAATTTGTGAGGCTCAGTGCAAAATGAGAATGCAGGGTCCCTTGTTCAAAAAGCAGGGAAAAAGCTTTTTCCTTCTGTGGACTCTCGATTTGTCATGTTTTTTATTTTCTATTTAATGTCATTCTAAGTAAAGAAAAAGAAAAATTTAAATTATTGGCATGAGTTTTATATTCATCTTTACATTGTGCAATGCCAGTTTTAAATACAAATATAAGAACATTTAAATCTTATGCAGAATCACTGAAACTTCACAAAGTTTATATTTCATAGCTCATACAAACATGTATTCTGTTCTAGTAAGAAATACATTAGAACAGTAGAAACACTGCATAAAACTAACTCAGCTGTTTTTATGTCACTTCTTGATACTTGCACATTCTACCAACACTCTATGGAAGCCAGCGACTTTGAGGCTTACTGAATTCCCATGCATTCCAACTCATATCAATGCTATGTATCAGAGTAGAACTGCACCATAGGGTTTCCAAGACTGTAAATCTTTACAGAAGCAGACTGCCACATCTTTCTCCCATGAAGCAGCTGGTGGGTTTGAACTGCCGACCTTTTGATTAGCAGCCAAATATTTAACTAGCACTCCTCTCTGCTCATAAAAACCAAAACCAAACCCTTTGCCATCTAGTCAGTTCTGACTCATGGTAAACCTATAGGGCAGAGTAGAATGGCCCCATACAAACTGTTGACTTTTTGGTAAGCAGCCAAACTCTTAACCACCATACCATCAGGGCTCCTCTCTGCTCATAGGACATCACAAATGCTATATGCAAAAGTGGTGGCAGGGAACCATGGTGGACACGCATATCGCACCACTCTCCTCTGCTCCTGCGCGTGCTCTGTTGTCCCACTGGACTTTATTTGCAAAACCGAAGTTCAAAGACAAAATTATTTTTAAGAATTTCAAGATGGTGACAGTAGAACATTTAACCAAGTGCCCTTCTGAGCACATGGCCCTGTGTGACCGCACTAGTTGCACAGCAATGAAGCTGGCCCTGTTCCAGAGCCATATGAGTCTGGTACATTGTAAATGTAGTGCCTACTGTATGCTAAAAAAAAACCTGTTGCCATCGAATGGATTTCGACTCAACGACCCTATAGACAGAGTAGAACTGTCTCATAGGGTTTCCAAGGAGCAGCTGGTGGATTTGAACTGCCAACCTTTTGATTAGCAGCCAAACACTTAACCGCCAGGGCCCCCACTGTATACTAGGTACTTGGAATACAGGTATGAGAAACACAATCCTATCTTCAGATCACGAACTACAGAGAAGAGAGCAAGCAAACAGATGTACATAGATAATACTCTGAGTGCTATAGAATAACTCTATACAGATTCTTCCTTATTTTGAGCCGAAATGTGTCAGTCCTTCACCAGTTAACCAGAATGGAATACTAGTGTGATGAGTTCTGGCTTTATAGTGGGCTAGATCTGGAATTCTGATTCTGCCGTTTACCAACTTAGTGAACTTAAGTAAATAATACATCCTCTCTGGCCTATTTCCTCTTTTGTAAAATGAGAAAGATAATACGTACCTGTTATGGTTGTGAGAGGTTTTGAGAGAATGTCTGTAAAGCACCTGACATAATGTCTGGTATAAGGTGTGTACTCAATAAATGGTAGCTTGGTTGCATAGTTAGTCTACCCTTCTGGGGTGTTCTCTCTGCAGCCTGACTTATCCAACAGCCTCCTATTTCTGTTCCCTTCTCTAAACTCTTTCTGGGCCATGAACTCCCACCAGTTTGATTGGGAGGGTAAATATTGTTTGCCTACACCGACCCGAAGGCTTTCTTCTTGGAGCCTTTATGAGTTTATATTAGAATCTTTCTAATCCCTATCTCTCATCACTCAAACCCTAACAATCCCCCCACCACCATACACATATATACACACACTACCACACTGCCTTCCGTGCTAACCGTTGGCCTGTCTAAAGTTGTACATTTCTAAACGAATCATTCAGGCTGTAGCCTTGCAGGATTGGACTTTGTTTGGGTGGGGAAATAAAACAAAATAAAAAACTGAGCTTTTAGAGTTAGTAAAGGGTATAAAATTAGGATTCTATTTGTATTTTCATTTGAGTCATTTCTACTGCAAGCAGAAATATATTAAATACTTTTATTATCCTCATTATAAAAGAATATGCATTTATTTAAGATAGTTATCCAACCTTAATCGTTATGTAGATTGACAAGAGTTTATATTTTATTTGGGAGAATAGAGTATGCATATTAAGTAATTAAAAGGCAATAATAGCTGGTAAATGATAAAGTACTAACTCCTAAATATATGCAATACCATGTTTATAGAAAATATGTTGTCAAAACTGATCAAAACTAGAAACCCAGTTTCCAGGAAACCTGTGAATCTTTGGGGAATTGAAAAAAACAATTTTTTTTTTGGAAGAATTTTTCAGGTGATATTGGGGGACCTACCTTTCATTTGCTAAAAGTAAGCTTGTTAAAGTCAGAGGCTAATCCACTTAATGAAGTGTTTCATTAACAATTTTCAAGAGAACAACGGTGCTCTTAGAAACTCCCATTAGAGTTTTTTCCTTATTGCTTGTTGTGATTGGCCTAGTGTAGGATTACCCACCAACTTCATATTGCTTCTGTTGTTTGTGGAGTGTTTTTTTGCCTTCATTTTATTTATCTCCCTCTGCTGGTACACTTTGTCATCACCTGAACCCTTGAAGTAAGATACGAATCTCTGTATATGTATCTGTATTTATTGTTAAATATACTTAGCATATATTTTTAAAACATAAATATAATCGGTTAAAGATTATCAGAACAATTGAATACAAAGCTGCTTACTAGAAAAGTATCTTTATTTGTAAATGAAAGTAAAAATTTGAATTTCAAAATCTAATTATTCCTAGAAGTTTCCATTTCTTTTAGTAATTTAAATTTTCTTTTGTAAAAGTGATACTCTTAGAAACTTAATTTTTAGCCTAAATGTCAAATATAGAGTAGAACATACAAATTATCTATTACAGAAATATTTGCTAGTACATTTTTGTTCAGGACCTATATTCCTTAGACCAACTGTTAAATTACGTGTCAATCTTGGTGTATGACTAAAGAAAATGAATCACATGCGGCCTCTTGGTTTGGAGTTTCCCCTTCGCAGTCCATTTAAAGTGACTTAAAATATCAGTATTAAAAGCGAGTTGCTTGTGAGAATTAAGCTCTAAAAGATGTGGTTGCCTTTCTGTAAGAACAGAAACCTAAATGCCCTTTTGTCCTCTTTTAATAACTAAACTCTCAGTGTTCCTTTCCAGATCAGCAGTTGTTCATGCTTGGTGCACTTGAATGCTTGTGATATTAGCCTACAGTAGCTTTATTTGTACAACCGTGTGCCTAAGGAAGAAAGAAAATGGCTTGTGTTGAGTCTCATTTTCATGTGCCAAGTCTAGAGGAGCTGGCTGGAGGTAAATACAGTAGTGACTTCGGGGTTTTTTACAGAACTCTTTTTCCTTTTCAGTGTCTATTCTCTACTGTCACTATTGAAAAAGTCTAAAATCCCTCCCTCCCCCCCAAAAAACTAATATAGCAAAAATTCACCATTTACAGATTCTTGGTAAGATACCAGCTCTACAGGAAGAAAATAACTATAGTAATCTTAAGTTTTAAATGTGTGTGATGCCCAAAGAGTTGTACAATTTTGTGCTTTATTATCATTTTACCAGTTATAATATTTGAATATATAATCTATTATTGCATGTTAACCGTGTTCCCAATATAGTACTTTTTTCCCCTTCCCCTGATGTGACAGACTGACAATGAACTTCTTAGATATCTCTCTAAGGTATATTTTTATGCATTTCACCTTGTTCAAACAAGAATTTAAGGCAGCTTCTCAAGATAACAAATTGAAGGAGGAAAGATAGATGAGAAAAGAAAATATGAATATGGACGTAAAGGGAAGCCAGGAATAGTACTAATCCAGACTGCATAGCCTGTCACAGTGTCGACCCTTTTTTTTTTTTTTTTTTTTGACAGCCTTTAGGTTCTATTCTGATGGTAACTATAAAACCTACCCTTATTTCTCAAAGTGTGTCTGTTCTGATGAGGTTGAAGTCAAAAAGTGTACTCATCTTTTGCTTGGTTATGGCTTTTTCTTATAGCCTTCTTGATTTTTTTTTTCTTATAAATTTATTTGCAGCTAGTACACAATCTGTATTGTTATTACTTTTGGCCTGTATTTCTTTTCTGTTAGTGTGTCTTCCCGATAGGACAGGACAGCTGGATTCCAATATGAATCTTCTCTTTGAGTGCATTTCTGCCCCTTATTTCTCTTGTGTGTTTGTTTCTATTTTCCTTCTATCTGTACAGGATATATGCAGTTCAAAATAAAAATGTAATACACGTTTTTTGGCTCAAAATTTATTTTCAGCTTTCAGTTTTTCACAATATTTTATAGCAAGAGCTTGGTCCCTTTGTCATTGACAAAACAGATTTTGCTCTTCTACATCTTAATTTATATATTCATAAATTTACAGTCATTGTGTTGATAGGGGAATTTTTCAGTTTGGTTTCTTTTCTCATATAGATAAAAGATCTGGTCAAAAAAAAAAAAAAAACCCATTAACACTGAGTTGATTCCTACTTATAGCAACCCTATAGGACAGAGTACAACTGCCCCATAGAGTTTCCAAGGAGTGACTGGTGGATTCAAACTGCTGACCTTTTGGTTAGCAGCCAAGCTCTTAATCACTGCACCACCAGGGCTCCAGAAGATCTGGTATGGAATGTTTACATGGCTAGATTTAGGATGACTTTGTGTATTTAGAGTGTGTGATTCTAAAACAATAAACCATAATGTCCTTAAACCAAAAATATCCGCAAAAGTCATCCTAAAACTGAACAGTAGTATAGTTTAGCTAGTAAAAAAAAAGTCTACCTTGAGCATTACGCTCATTTAAGAACTATCTTTGTGGGATCAAATTGACAAGAGCAACTCTAAAGATTACATAGGAATCTTACGGGGCAGTGCATATATGTTAATGAGGGAGGAACAACTCAGAAAAAGAAGGTGAGAATAGTTGCACAACTTGAATGTAATCAATGTCACTAAATTGTACATGTAGTAACTGTTGAACTGGTGTATGTTTTGCTGTGTATATTCTCAACAACAACAAAATAAATAAAATTTAGTAAAAAAGAATAAACCATAATGGCTGATACTACTATCAGAAAAATTTTTATAAGAATGTTTGATCCTTAAATGTACATTATTCTTCGATTTATAACTTTGAGACAACTGTGCTTCTTTTTTTACATTTCTATTAAGGTATAACATCTACAGTAAAGTACACTAATATAAAGTGTACAGCTGGATGAATTTTAACATGTTTACACCCATGTAATCACCATCCAAATTAAGATACAGAATATTTCCGGCATCCCGGAGGGCACCTTTGTGTACCTTCCCAGTTAATATCCTTACCTCCAGAGGTAACCATTATCCTGACTTCTATTAGTTGCCTGTTTTTGAAATACATGTAAATGAAGTCATACGGTATGTACTCTTTTGTGTCTGGCTTCTTTTGCTCAACATTTTGTTGACTGTAAGCTTCACTGCAGTTGTTGCATATAATTTCTTTTAAAACAGTTTAAATATTTACATTTCAATAGGTCTTTGGAATCCTCTCCCCAAAAGGAGGATAGTCTCTGGCTATGAGTGCAGTCTGTTTATTTTCAATGATTTGTAATCACTATAAGCTAGAAGGAGCCCAGTGGTTAAGAACTACGGCTGCTAACCAAAAGGTTGGCAGTTTGAATCCTCCAGCTGCTCCTTGGAAACCCTATGGGGCAGTTCTACTCTGTTCTATAGGGTCACTATGAGTGGAAATCGACTCCACGGCAACAGGGTTTTTTGTTTTGTTTTTGTTTTGGTATAAGTTAGATATTAATGTGTCTTAGTCTACGTTATATCTTGTGATTAATTATGTAGCTAATGTCTAAGCATTATTTTCCCTTTTCTTAATATTTTTATTAAACGAGTTTAGATTGGGAGTGTGACACACAAAAAAGTTAGGGGAGATTCGATATGTGGTGGCCAAGTTTTTGCCTAATGTTAAACTACCCTTTTTCTTGTCTTTATTAGTTCTGCAGAAGGGGTTAAAAGATAACTTTGCTGATGTCCAGGTCTCTGTAGTTGATTGCCCTGATTTGACAAAGGAACCATTTACCTTTCCTGCAAAAGGTAAGCCATTTTTGCAATTAGTTTTTATTTTTCAGTCCTAATCTTTTTTGAAACCAGAATTATATTTAAAGATTATCTTGAATTATTTACAAAGAAAAGATATTTTTTCACCTTATAGGCTAAATTATGCTTAATTTCTGTGCTTATTTTTTTTCTTAGATTGGCCAAACTTAACTTTATACCCTGTGGAAAGAGATTGTTTTATACATTTTTATAATCGTCACAATTTCTATAAATAGATGTTCATTAGGCTAGAATCCTTGATATCACATGGTGGTGCTGTTTTTATTTGTTCAAGTGGCTGTTATAGGAACTTAATTTAATTATTATGTTTTTATTTATTTAAGATCAGAAGGGATCTTAAAAGCCTTGTATTCGAATCATCCACTAAATACTTATATCCCTTCAAGAAATTTGCCAAGTGATTATCCTGCCAATATCTTAAGTTAGAAGGAAGGGAAATTAATATTGGTTGAGTAAATATAATTTGTCAAATACAAATTATATAATTGTATAATTTGTGTGATAGACATGTATACTTGATCTGTTAATCAATTTTTATAATATACTACCAGGTGAGACAACTAAAGCTCAGAGGTTAAGTAAGTCCAACCTGACCTAGTTTGTAATGAAAATTCACATCTAGGTCTGTCTGCTTCCAAAGTCCAAGCTTCACCTATTGTACCCTATTGTGATAAGGAATTTGGAGATAAACTATATCACAGTGTTTTTTTATTATATAATTGACATCTTTGTGAAAAACTAATTTGCCATACCTAATAACATGTATGGAAGCCCTGATGGCATAGTGGTTAAGAGCTACAGCTGCTAACCGAAAGGTCGGCAGTTCAAATCCACCAGATGCTCCTTGGAAACTATATCAGGCAGTTTTACTCTGTCCTCTAGAGTTGCTATGAGTCGGAATCAACTCAGCGGCAATGGGTTTGGTTTTTTTGTTTCTTTTAATAACATGTTTAGGGCTTCTATTCTACCTCCTAGTTCATTGTATAGTGCCTGGGGTCTTCAAAGCTTGCAAGTGGGCATCCAGGGCACAATTGGTCTCTATTTGCCTGGAGCAACAGAGAAACAAGGAGAGTCAGGAATAGGAGGAGAAAACAGAATGTGTGGCTAATTGGCTCTAGGAACAACTTCCTTTGCCATGAAACCAGAAGAACTAGATGGCGCGTGGCTACCATTACTGAACATTTTGATCAAAGATTCTATAGAAAAATCCTGATCAAAAGGGGGAAATGCAGAACAAAATTTCAAATTCTCATGGAATTTAGGTTTCCTAGAGCCATGGAGGCTGGATGAACCCCTGAAACTATTGCCCCAAGATAATCTTTAAACCAAAATATCTCCTGAAGTCTTCTTAAAACCAAACAGTAGTTTAGCTCAACTAGTGAAGAATGTCTGCCTTGAGCATTATGCTGTTTTAAGTTCTATGTATACGGGATCAAATTGACAGCAGCACGTTGAAAGATTAGATACCACCTTAGGGGGCAGTGAGTTTGTGTTAATGGGAGAGGAACAACTCAGAAAAAGGCTGAGAATGGTTGCACAACTCAAAGAATGTAATCAATGTCACTGAACTGTACATGTAAACCCTTGAATTGGTGTATGTTTTTGCTGTGTATATTCTCAACAACATCAAATAAATTATTTAAAGAAAAACAAAAAACTAATTTGCCATAGAAGTCTTGTTCACTCTAGTTCTGTCTCTGCCACATACTGATTTCATTACCCTGGGTAAACCACTTTATATATGTGGGCCTCAGTGGAGGATAGGAGTAAATGTTCTTTTTGTGTCTTTCCAGTTAAACAGTCTTTGATTTTAAGTACATTTGTAAATTCTATAAGTTTTGTGTACCGCATGGCAATTTCAATTACTTTGAAAGCATTTAACATACCTTTTTTATAGCCATGTTTATTGTAATTATAAGAATAATGTATAACCCGTTGCCATCGAGTCAATTCTGACTCATAGTGACCCTATAGACAGACTAACTGCCTGTCTTAGGCTGGGTTCTCTAGAGAAGCAAAACCAGTAAAGCGTATAAATATATATATAGAGAGAGATTATATCAAGGAAACAGCTCACGTGATTGTAGAAGCTAGAACGTCCCAAGTCCGTGGATCACGGTAGAGGCCTCTCCCAAGTCACACAGCTGCAGAAGTTGGCAAGCCCAAGATCGGCAGGTCAGAGAGCAGGGCTCCCACTCACAGGCTGTGCAGATCGATGAATCCCAGGTTCGGCAAATAAGCTGACAGCTCAAGTCCCAAGAATGGGAGATGAGACAACAGGAAGCAGCCACAGGATTCAGAGGGAGCAAAAAAGCCAGAACGTCTGCTTATATACAGATGTGGGCCATGCCTCCAAGCAGACTCCCTTTCATCTGATTGGCTACTCACAGTATATTCAATCATGGGAGTGATTACATTAAAACACTGAGAATCATGGTCCAACCAAGTTGACACACAATCTTAACCATCACACTGCCCCATAGAGTTTCCAAGGAATGGATTAGAACTGGTGGATTCAGACTGCTAATCTTTTGGTTAGCAGCTGAACTCTTCAATCACTATGCCACCAGGGTTTCCAAGAATGATATATACTCCCTGCTAAATAAGTAAACAAACAAATCAAAATCAGAAAACATAGAAAAGTACAAGGAACAAGGAAAATGGTTACCCTAATTTTTTCATCCAAAGGGTGTTGCTTTGAAAAACAGTTTTCTATTCAATAATTTGTGAGTCTTTAAATTGTAATACTAAGGAAGCCAGCTATGTGTATGTATATGTATGATCTTTCATAAACACAGTTAGGTACCTTCTATATGAACTGGTCTTGCTGAGGTCATCAATATGATCTCTGCACATATTTGATACTGTTTGCCCATTGCTACCTTTTGACATTGTTCTCTTGGTTCTTTCTCCTGTCCCCTTGGTTCTTTTGCTTCTCCTTTCTTTATACCCTTCCTACCTCCTTGATGTTCTTCATCATTTTTCCTGGCTCCTTTCTCTGTCTGATTTTTAAATATTAATGTTCTCCAGAATTCTTTCCTCAGCCTCTTCTTATTCTGTACACTTTCTCTGAGATTTTCCATCTAGTCTTGTGGTTTTAATTACTACCTGGATACAACAACTTTGGAATCTGTACATCTCACCTAGATCTCTCGTTTTCTTATTTATAGATTAGTATTTCCATCTGCTTATAGGACATCTCCACCTGTGTATACTAATGATGACTTGAAGTCTGCATGTCTAAGAAATAACTTATTACTTCACCATAGTTTCCCATTTTCCTTTCTTTATTCTTTTTCTTTATTTCTGCTTCTCCATCTCTACAGTCATCATTATGAGCTTATTACTTGTGTTTTGCCTGGACTACTAAAATAGCCCCTTAATGGTTTCTCTAATTTTCCTTTCCACTTTACTATCACTTAGGAGTGCCTTATTCACGAGTCATTTCTGCTAATCGCAAGGAAAACATTTCCAAAATCCCCAATTACAAGTGAGGCCTGTAATAATTTTGTACATATACTCCCTGCATAGCTGAAGAAATAGAGCCTTCACTGACAGGGATCACAATAGAGGGTTCCAGACAGTGCTGGAGAAAAATGTAGAACAAAATTCTAACTCACAAAAAAAGACCAGATTTAAACTGGCCTGACAGAGACTGGAGAAACTCCAAGAGTATGGCCCCTGGACATCCTTTTAGCTCGGTAATAAAATCACTCCTGAGGTTCACCCCTCAGCCAAAGATTAGACAGGCCCATAAAACAAAACTAGATTAAAGGGGCACAGTAGCCCAGGGACAAGGACTAGAAGGCAGGAGGGGACAGGAAAGCTGGTAATAGGGAACCCAAGGTTGAGAAGGGAGAGTGTTGACATGTCGTAGGTACGGTAACCAATGTCACAAAACAGTATGTCTGCTAATTGTTTAATGAGAAGCTAGTTTGTTCTGTAAACCTTCATCTAAAGTACGATAAAAATAAATAGAAAAATCATAATTATTTTACTGTATGTCAGTGGAGCCCTGGTGGCGTAGTGGTTAAGAGCTCAGCTACTAACCAAAAGGTCGACAGTTCAAATCCACCAGCCGCTCCTTGGAAACCCTATGGGGTAGTTCTACTCTGTCCTGTAGGTTCGCTATGAGTTGGAATTGACTTGACGGCAATGGGTTAATGTGTTAGTCTGAAACTAACAGGACTACTCTTTCTAAAACAAAAGATAATTATTTTCCACTCTGCATTTAAAAAATAAAAGTTCCTTCTCTCAACTTGTAAATAAAATGTAAAGTGTAAATAAAGTTCCTCTCATCTGAAGTTATCTGTAATTAACATGTCGTTTTCATAAACAACCTTGAGAGTAAGCAGCTTTAGCAAGAGGATTTCCCAATGTGAATTTTTAAAAGACCTTATATTCTACCAGAGATAGATATTTTAAATGAAAAAACAATTTTAGCAAAAAAAAAAAAAAAACCGCCTAGATTTTAAAAGAAATGTGTCCTTACACAGTCTAAAAATCTCATCAAATCCCAGCTTTGCCCCAGGTCTAGCCCTTGCCCTATCATCAACTTTCTGTTGGCTTTATGCCACCAGTTGTATCAAGTCATGCTTGGTTATGAAGATATTGGAGACACAGGTAGGAGAGGTCCTAGCTACTTAACACCTTTCACGCCTGCCATTTGTAAAACTCTATGAGAATGGAGAAGTTGTGTACTCTTAATAAATTAGTGTCTTCTGGTATTTATACTTAAATTAGATGTTCTGCCTATTTTTAAGATGGCTTATTTTTTTTAGGCATCTGTGGGAAAACTAGAATTGCAGAAGTAGGAGGTGTGCCTCACTTACTTCCTCTTGTAAACCGAAAAAAAGTAAGTGTTGTACATTTTCTCTTCACATTCAAATGAAGATCACAGAAGTTGTGTTGATTCCTCTTATTGTTAGACGATCCATTGATCAGTGTGGCAAGGAAGTGTTATGGACTCATTAATAAAAAGAAAACCAGAGAATTACTGTAAGTTATGATTTATGAGTCCAGGTTCCCACTGTGATCTAATTTAAATAATATTTTTTGTCCTCTTGTGTAGGTTTATGATCTGAGTAAGATTGCAAAAGAAATCAAGCTGCCTGGAGCTTTCATTCTTGGAGCAGGGGCAGGCCCATTTCAGACTCTTGGGTTCAATTCTGAGGTCAGCATAGATATAATGTAATTACTTTATTGATCTGACATTTGGTTTGCCTTTTTCCTTTCACTGCCAGAAAGCCTGCTTGAGTTGTAAGTGGTCGATTTCATGTTACATCACTTGATAGCTGTTTTTATAGCACATACTCTACTTGGTCCAACTGTAATGGAGCACTAGCCAGTATCTTCAGATCCCCTGAGGGTATAGGTTCAGCCTCAGATGAATCCAAGATCCCACCGTGGTCTGCGAAGGACCCTGGATTGTGAAAGATTTTTATCCTTATATATCAGAGGATTCCTAGCTTCTCTATAATTCTTTGCATTTGGTAGAGGGCAGCTTTGGATCAGAAGATGAATAGAATATGTAATGATCTAGTCAACACTCCCTTTCCATTCAGAGAAGTATGTTGATTATTTGCCAAAGGTACTATCTATTACTAAGTATGTCAGTACATTTTCAACATAAAAATATTACATCAGTGTTTCTTGACATTTCATAGATGGAAGAGTGCAGTCAGTCTACTCATTCACTTACAGCCTCTTCATATGTGACCATTTGTCAGTGAGCACACAACTTCTTTTGCAGAAACGTCAATATCATTTGCCTTGTGTTCAAGATAGAAGAAAAGTTTAAAATTTAAAATTAGACATTTTTAAGGAAATTTACAAATGTTATAGAAACACTAAGAAATTCTACAAACATTTTATGTTTTCCAGTTTGTTGGTATTTGTCTTTCTATTTCTTTAACACTTTGTATCTAAAATTTAATAGTTCATGTTTTATGTTTTCTTATTAGGTCTTGAATTAAAATGTCTTAAAAGTCTGGGAAAAAATGTTTTGTCACATTTTTAAAGATATTCTTTTTAGAATATCTTAATAGGTATTCTCTTTTGAATAACTTGATAGCGATACTAGGATCTACTAATTGTGTTATTTACTTTTCTTTTCAGTTTATGCCAGTTGTTCAAACAGAAAGTGAACACAAACCTCCTGTGAATGGAAGTTACTTTGCCTGTGTTAACCGTGCAGATGGAGGGTGCCTGCTAGAGAAATACAGTGGGAAATATCATGATTTTGGGTGTGCATTAATGGCTAATCTTTTTGCCAGTGAGGGCCACCCTGGGAAGGTGATTGTCCATAATAACACTGTATTCTCTAAATATTCTCAAATAGCTAAAACTTTGAACTTTTTATTACCTCTAACATGGTTTTTGATATTAAAAAAAACAACTCAAAAGTTGCTTAAGGCAAAGTTCCTTAAATCACCCAGTATGAAAGATACAGAGTACTACAGTACGAGTGAAAGTCTTATTTAAAGCTAACGTTAAGGATAATACTCAGTAAGCAATTCCTTTTTCTGAGTAACTAAAAAGTAACAGGATACTAATTTGAGGAATGAGTTAGTCACTTAAACCAACAATGCAGCTAAAATAAATAGCTGATACCTACCTATAGGTAGCAAAATTGGTACTTTGCTTGTTCCTGTTTATACATTGATTATTGATTGAACTAGACAGGGATGATGGTAGCAGAACATTTTAGCAAGACAAAGGTAAGGTGAATTAGTGCCTTCCTTCATATTTACTTCATATCAGTATATAAAAAGATGACCAGTCTTAGCAGTTGAGAGGACTCTTGGACGTCTTAATAGAGATAGCCACTGCAGCCCCTTTGAGGATGAAATAGTGAAGTCTAAATAACCTAACAGAGATAACATAGGTTCAGGCAGAATATTGAGGGAAGTCAGAAAATGTAATCATTGTAATCATTCCCCCCGTTACCAGAGGTTAATCCCTTAAAACAGAAGATTTTTAATCTATTTTCATCTTGACACATGTAATGAGTCTCCAGAGTTAAATGCAGGATTTAGCTATAACTTTCTCCAGGAAAGCATGAGTTAATTATATATAACTGACATATATCTGAGTGATCAAGACTCACAGAGTATTTAGACACATCAGCTCAGATCTGGGTGCTGAACACAGACAAGTGAATATTTGCATGATGGCATTAAATTACATAACGTTTCGCTTTGAAACTTATTTACCTAAACTGTTGCAGCTTAGAACAGTGGTATGTATATTTATGTTCTCTGTAGGTCATCCAGGTGAAAGCCAAAAGAAGAATTGGAAAACTTAACTTTGTGACTTGTATGAGACAGACTCTTGAGAAACATTATGGAGATAAGCCTGTAGGGATGGGAGGTACTTTCCTCGTTCAGAAGGGAAAGGTGAAAACTCACATTATGGTAAGGTTGTGCATGTGTTGGGGCATGTGTGTGGGCGCGCACATGTGTGTGTGAGTGTGGCCACACTTAAGAATTTAGGATTTCTTAGTATACTTTGGGAATTCTATCTTTAAAAATACCCTGAGTAAAATCTTCTACTATATTATTTTAAAATTTAAATGACATACAATACTGTAAATCACACTGTGAGATAATATCTAGCTAGAGATCTTTTCTCATGTTAATATATTAGAACTTTCTTTTCAGCGTGTTTGTTTTTAAGATCAAGATAGATGCGAAGTATAAGCCTTACAGACTAAGTATTATTTCAGTGCCAGAATCCCAAACTCAGTACATGCTAGACTTTACTATTAAGGTGGTTGTGCTCTTGGGGAAAGAACTCATTATGAAAAGTTATAATCTTAGGGACTAAGGGACAGTTTATAAAGCATTAGGGATTGAATACTATACAAAGCCAGATCCAGAGCATTGAGGACTTTTTATTTATAACTTTTGGTACATGAATGAATGAGCCATAAAAATAATTTTAGTTTAATTTCTTTTTCATTTTATCAGTAAAGCCATAAGAAAATATAGTATTTTAATGCTTTTTATCTTAATAATTTTAAGTGGCAAGCCAATGATCCTGCATAGAAAGAGGTAGCATTTTTAAACCTACTTACTTTTCCAAATTATTAACAAGAGAATTATAGATAAATAGATTTGTAAATACCAGGATTATAGGATTGAATCATAATGTTACAGACTTCCAGATCAAGTTTGTATTTTATTTTGTTCTTAACCAAAAAAAGCAGCTGTCTTCAAAAATACACAATAAGCGCTCCTTTCTTCCTAATTCCTGCGTGTATATATTTCATTTAGATGAGATTTAAAGCTTAAATTTAATTCTTCAACAATTTATAATTTATAACTTAACATTTTAGTAGCTCTTATCAGGAGTGAGGAAGCCCTGGTGGCGTAGTGGGTAAGAGCTACAGCTGCTTACCAAAAGATCAGCAGTTGGAATCCACCAGGTGCTCCTTGGAAACCCATGGGGCAGTTCTACTCTGTCCTATAGGTTGCTAAGAGTTGGAATCAACTTGATGGCAACATGTTTGGTGGGTTGGTTATCAGGAGTGAACAGGAGAACATACCATGAATAATTGTGTGTGTGTGTGTACTTATTATTTGTTTGTAAACATATTTGAGTTCAAAGGAGCCCTGGTAGCTCAGTGGTTAAGTGCTTGACAGCTAATCAAAATATCTGCAGTTTTAACCCACCATCTGCTCTGTGGTAGAAAGATGTGGCAGTCTGCTTCTGTTAAGATTACAGCCTTGGAAACCCTATGGGGCAGTTCTACTCTGTCCTATAGGGTTGTTATGAGCCAGAATCGAATCTACAACAGCGGATTTTTTATTTGAACTCAAGAAACCATAAACACAGAGGAAGGATGAAGCAAAGTCTTCCTTCTGTCTACTTTTAACGCCTTGCTTTTTTCTTTCATCTACTGGTAGGAGTAATGAGATTCCAGATTAGGATGGTAACATATTCACAAGAAAACTGATATGCTATGAAAATAAAAATATATTAGACTCATTCCTTCATCAGTTTTAGTTTGTATACATTGATTGACTATTCTTTTGAAAACTAAAGTATGTAACTTCTTTTGATGCCAAAAATAGTCACTAGAATGTACAAGCCATAAATTTTTTAACTTATTGAAACTGCATATATTTTTAAGTTTTAATTCTCAGAATATTCAATATAGGAGCCCTGGTTGCACAGTGGTTAAGTACTCTGCTGCTAACTAAAAGTTGGTGGTTTGATTTTGGTGAAGATTACAGCCTTGGAAACCCTGTGGGACAATTCTACTCTGTCCTATAGGGTCTGTCTGAGTTGGAATTGACTCAATGGCAATGAATTAATATTCAGTATATTTAATGATTATTTTGTTTAATGATTTTTTTATTGTAGCCTGCAGAATTTTCTTCCTGCCCATTGAACTCTGAAGAAGAGGTGAATAAATGGTTGCAATTTTATGAGATGAAGGCTCCTTTGGTTTGTCTGCCAGTTTTTGTCTCCAGAGACCCAGTAAGTCTGTATCTCCCTTTTATATTGCAGTATACTACAATGGTAACACCTGAGTTTTAGTACTGATTTTTTAATCCTACATTTTGTGTTGTTGTTTAAGAACTAGGATAATATATAGTTATGAGTTAGGTAGAGAAAATTTTACCTTTGAGAAAATGAAGGCACAGGCATTTTAAATGACACCCAGAGTCATGTTAAGTAGCAGAATCAGGACTGGGATTCAAATCTCTTGTTATCTTATTTGGTGTTCATTATATTCTAACACAATACTACAAGCTTACCCTTAGAGAAAAATACTGCAATATAGACCAGTTCAAAGCAAATGTTTACCAGAATAATGACTGGTCATATCTTTTGATCCAGCAGTTACATCCTAGGAATATATCCTTAAATATTTGCATAGATATGTAAAATGACATAGTTAAGAGGTTATTTGTGACATCATTGTTGTATTAGCAGAAGAACTGGAAATTACCTGTCAACTGGGAAATGGTATATACATACAGTGAACACCATGTAGGTATAAAAGAATGGGAAAGCTCTTTTATGTTCTAATATGCAAAGACCTCAAAGCTATATTGTTAAGGGAAAAAAAGCAATATGCAGAAGATTGTGTAGAGTGCTACTGCCACTTCAACAAAAAAATTCATATTTCTGGGAGGATAGATAAGAAATTACTTGTATTGATTGCAAGGAAAGACAGTAAGTGGGGAGGGGAGGAGGTGGAACAAGACATTTTACTGATTTTATCCTTTTGCATCCTCAGAATTTTAAATCATGTGAATGTATTACCTTTTTAAAAAATCAAATAAAAAACTATTGTAACATAAATAAAAAAGGTCTCCCTTCCCCTTAAAAAAAATCCTACCCAAAACAGTATGAGTTCTAACAAATGGTTTGTCTGTTGTCCTAGGGGTTTGATTTGCGATTGGAGCACACTCATTTTTTCAGTCATCATGGAGAAGGTGGACACTACCATTATGATACTACCCCAGAGACAGTGGAGTATCTGGGATACTTCTTACCTGCAGAGTTTCTCTTTCGTATTGATCAACCAGAAGAAACCCATTCATTTGGGCGAAATTAAATCAGCTGACACTAATTTAGAAAAGGAAGTAATTAAGGTTTAAATTTAAAATCAAGCTCATTAATTGATACTAATATAAAATCCAATGGAAATGATCTCACCATTAAACCTCATTTTTTTGGCCTCTGAAATGAAACTGTATTCTATATTTTATAAATCTATTTTTGAGAAATCATTGTGAACAAAGATGCATAATCGAGATGTTCTTCATTGTTTTTATTGTATAATATCAGCAAAAACAGAGTCATGGTACATGTCTGTTACGGATCGAATTGTATCCCCCAAAATGGTGTGTTGTAAATCTTAACCTCTATGCTTGTGGTTATAATCCCATCTGGGAATGGGTTGTCTTTGTTGTGTTAACGAGGCAGGATTAGTGTAGGGTGTATCTTGAGTCAGTTTCTTTTGAGATATAAAAGAGATTAAACAAGCAAGCCAGAGAAGCAGAGATGGGGGAAGACACATGCCAAGCCACATGAAGACTGCCCAGGAGCAAAAGCTCAAAGAGACAAGGAACTTCCTTCAGAGCCCACAGAGAAAGACTCCCTCCAGAGTTGGCACCCGAATTCAGACTTCTAGTCTCTTAAACTGAGAAAATAAATTTGTTTGTTAAAGCCATCCACTTGTAGTATTTCTGTTATAGCAGCACTAGATAACTAAGACAGCACTTACATGAATAAAGCATAAAATATTAAAAACTGAGTTTTCCCCAGAAAATCCATTATATCCATTGGCTAAATCTATGGTTACTGTGCCTGGAACTCCTGCCCTTGGTCCATTTCTCTGATATATTGTTTTTCTGAAACATATTCACTACAGCAATAAGGACCAATTTCTCCTTTAAAATTTATACTAATGCTTGGGATTAGTTGTATTAGCAACCTAGTATTTGCCATTGTTGTAGATTCCTAAAAGCAGGCTTCTAATTGCTTTGGTTTCAAGACCCCAGCTTCCTTTTAGATTACCCGTGAAGGCTTCATCAAAGCACAGGTGGCCTATTCTTTCATTCAACAACAATTTACAGAGCATTATCAATGTGGCAGGCACTGTACCAGGCACTATGAATACAAAGATAAATAAGACATGATCCCTGCCTGAGAGGAGCTAAGCCTAGTGGGGACACTGACTTGTGAATAAATAATTAAACTATGATATGTCAAGCTGCGATATGCAGATGATACAACCTTCCTTGCTGAAAGTGAAGAGGACTTGAAGCACTTACCGATGAAGATCAGACTACAACCTTCAGTATGGATTACATCTTAATTTAACATAAAACAAAATCCTCACAAGTGGACCAATAAGCAACATCATGATAAACAGAGAAAATATGGAAGTTACCAAGGATTTCATTTTACTTGGATCTACAATCAATGCCCATGGAAGCAGCAGTCAAGAAATCAAGCGACATATTACATTGGGTAAATCTGCTGCAAAAGATCTCTTTGAAGTGTTAAAAAACAAAGGTGTCACCTTGAGGACTAAGGTGCTCCTTAGCCAAGCCATGGTATTTTCAATCGCATCACATGCATGAGAAAGCTGGACAATGAATAAGGAAGACGGAAGAAGAATTTATGCCTTTGAATTATGGTGCTGGTGAAGAGCTGGAATCTACCTGATGGCAACAGGTTTGGTTGGTGAAGAATACTTAATATACCATGGACTTCTAGAAGAACAGACAAATCTATCTTGGAAGAAGTACAGCCAGAATGCTCCTTAGAAGCGAAGATAATGAGACTTCTTATTTACTTTGGACATGTTATCAGGAGGGACCAGTCCCTGGAGAAGAACCTTATGTTTGGTAAGTAGAGGATCAGCAAAAAAGAGTAAGACCCTCAATGACATCGATTGACTCAGTGGCTGCAACAATGGGCTCAAACATAGCAACGATTGTGAGGATAGTTCAGGACCAGCCAGTGTTTTGTGCTGTTGTGCAGGGGTTGCTATGAGTTGGAACCGATTCCACAGCACCTAACAATAACAACAATAACATGATTAAGTCCTATCAGTATTGCCCCATAAGTACTGTACATTAGAGGAATCTGTGTATCAAAAACACACAAAAAAAGAAATTTACTAAAGAACACATGCTGGCCAAGATAGAATAAGCCTAGAACAAACGTTTATTGGATAAAGTACAGAAAGCAACTCTGAGCGCTCATAACATTAAACAAGCAGGCAGATGGCAGAGAGAAGGCAACACTTCAAGAATGAACAATATGGTAATGAGTTTTCTGGTTTTTCTTCCTTCTTTTATTCTCCTGGATTTGACCCAAGACAGCCCGAGTCAGAGAGCTGTTTAATGGGCATGGACAGCAAACACTCCTGAGAGAAAGCCCTTTTGTTCTGGCCAGAGAACCAGGGGACCCCTGAGAGCCACAGAATGCGGCAGTCCCCATTTTTTTCATTTTCTCTTTTTTTCCTCTCTCAATGCTGCCCAAAGTCTAGCCCTAGTGAAGCCAAAGCTGCACTGCTGCATTGGTGGCGTCAGCAGAGCGGTCTCCTAAAACCCCAAAAGAATCACCTAAGACTCACCTAAGACCCTAGAGGAACCAGGAAATAGTCTCCTGGTTGTCCCATTTTTCTTTCTCTATTCTCTTGCTGCTGCATCCATAGGGTGGCCCCAGTTGTGTGGAACAGCATAACAGTCTGGGAGGGAGGTACAGGGCAGGGGGCACTAAAACTCTGAAAGAAACTAGGCTTTCTAGCCAGAGAAAGCAGGAAAAGGAGTGTGATTCATAATGTATTCCCTTATTAGACTTTAATGTCTTTAAGGTCTGTCAAAAAACCAAAGCAAACCCGTTGCCATCAAGTTGATTCTGACTCTTAGTGACCCTAGAGGACAGAGTGGAACTGCCCCATAGGGTTTCTAAGTAGTACCTGGTAGATTCGAACTGCCAACTTTTCGGTTAGCAGCCGAACTCTTAACCACTACACCACTAGGGTTTCCTTAAGGTCTGTAGATGGTGCAAATGGTTAATGCCCTCAGTTGCTAACCAGAAAGGTTGGCAGTTCAAGTCTATCCAGAACCACCTTGGAAGAAAGGCCTGGCAATCTACTTCGGAAAAATCAGCCAGCTGTTGAAAACCCTATGGAGCACAGTTCTACTCTTGACACATGTTGGGTTGCCTTGACTTGAGGGCACCTGGTTAAGGTCTGTAGTGATATCCTTTCATTCCCGATATTAGTAATTTGTGTCTTCTCTTTTTTTTTTACCATGGTCAAAATACAGTATTATTAATTTTATTGATCTTTCCAAAGAATTCTGTACCAGAAAATATAACCCGTTGCCACTGAGTTCCACTCATAGCAACTCTATAGAACAGAGTAGAACTGTCCCATAGGGTTTCCAAGGAGCAGCTGGTGGATTCGAACTGCCAGCCTTTCAGTTAGCAGCCAAGCTCTTAACCACTGTGCCGCCAGGGCTCCCAGAAAATATAAAGAACTCTCTAAAATTGAACAGTAAGAAAACACTATTTTAAAATGGCCAAAACATTTTAAGACAGTTCGTCGGAGAATATATATGGATGGTAAATACAACAAGATGCTCAACATCATTAAATCATTAGAGAGATGTAAATTAAAATTATAATAAACTTAAAAAAAAAAAAAGACCGACAATACCCAGCGCTGGTGATGATGGCCACTCATGAATACTGTTTAGCAGTTTCTTAAAAAGTTAAATATACATTTACCATATGGCCCAGCAGTCTCGCTCCTAGGTATTTACCTTGCAGAAATGAAAATTTACATTCACACAAAAACTTGTACACGAATGTTCATGGCAACACTAGCAGAGAAGGGCACCAGCTACTCCATTAATATTTTGTTGTTGTTCAGGGATGTAAGCAACGCAAAGTTAAAAAACACTTATAAAAATCTTATAAACAAGAAAAACCCTGCAAGTAACCAGTCCAACCGATGATGAAACTGAAACGTCTCTCCTCGTCACACTAGGAAGTTTTTCCCGACCTCCAATAGGACTGTCCCGCAGCGCGCTCGGAGCAGCCGGCGCCTGCCCAGTTTCGTACGGTAAGACTTTGCGAGCCGAGTACTGCAATGCATGCTGGGAAAGGCCGTGGTCCGCCGCTTTGTTTCCGGCCCAACAGCTGCGTTTCTGCGCCCGGGCACGCAGGTTCCTGCTTCCTGGCTCCCGGTGGAGGCGTCCCTGTCCCCACCTCCGTTTTGGCCTCGAGCGGGAGTCAGTCCCCCGCACGCCGCCACCGCCAGCATGTCAGGGGTACGCGCTGTGCGGATCAGCATCGAGTCGGCCTGCGAAAAGCAGGTCCAGGAGGTGGGCCTGGATGGCACTGAGACCTATCTGCAGCCGCTGTCCATGTCGCAGAACCTGGCGCGTCTGGCTCAGCGAATCGACTTCAGCCAGGGTTCGGGCTCCGAGGAAGAGGAGGCGGCAGGGGCCGAGGGCGACGCGCAAGACTGGGCGGGCGCCGGATCCAGCGCAGACCAGGACGACGAGGAAGGTAAGACCCATGTCTTCGCCGAGCTGGGTCTGGGGCGGTCACAGTACCCACCCAGTAATGTCACTCTGCCTCTCCCCTACTGGGTGCGATGCTGTGAGTTGGGAGTACTTAGAAAGTAACACCCATGCGGAATAATAATCGTGCTCATTACCATCGTTTTTTTGTTTTTTTTTTTAACAGCTGGACAATTTAGGACACTGCTTGATTTTTAATACTCCTCATCCTTCTGCGGGTCTTCTTGAGTGGGAGCGTTTAAGACATTGCCACTGGTGGAGTGTTTACATAAATACAGTAAAACCTGCGAAAGCTGGAAACTGTGAGGTGGAAACCTCCATCAGAGAAGAAAAAGGCAAATATTTTCCACTAATAGTGATAGAAAAATGTTAAGACTGCACCCTGTCAAAGGCGGAAAACTTGCAAGACTCGGAAAACAAGGCAGTCCCTTTGAGTTCCGGGTTTCACAGGTTTCACTGTATTTTCTTATAAAACGGTTGCACTGTGGCACAAATTATAACTGAACACTGTAAGGTCATAGCACCGCTCTGGTGTGACTAGCTGTGTGACCTTTGTCCAGTTACTTTGCTTCCTTGTGCAGTGTGGATAATGATAGTAGCACCTACTGAAACTGAAGAGGTCGTTGACTGGAGTACCAGGTGAGGTATAATATAAGGGATAGGCAGGGACTAGATCATGCAAGCCTTGTAGGCCAGGATAAGCTTTTGGCTATTACAAGGACAACGGAAAGCTTTTGGAGGCTTTCAAGTAGAGACAAAGATAAATTTGTTTTAAAAAAGAAAATTCTGGATGCTATGTAGTAAATACGGGGAAAGCAAAACTGGAAGAGGAAGACTAGCTAAGGGGCTATTACAGATCTGTAGAAACAATATGAGGAGTGGTTTTGGGTTTCATTATTTTCAGAGAGAAAAAAAATCTAAATTCTTGATTTAGTTATGCAACAGACCCTGTATAAATGGAAATTTAAAGAGGTCAAGCCAATGGTGTTATGACAGTTGGGGTTCATTTGGGGAGAGAAAGGTAGATACTACCTCATATCTCATGAAAGTTAATTCCACAAGGAGTGAAGTGCCAAGTGAAGAAAATAAAAATCCTGGAAGAAATATTAAAAGAATAATCATATAATTTTGGGAGTAGGCGAGATGTTACGCAAGGTAGGAAACAAGTTATAAAGGAAAAAATACATTCATTACATGAAATTAAAAAAGAATAAAGGAAAAAACGTAAACAAAGTAAAAAGATAATCGACAGACTAGGAAAAGTATTTGCACCACATGTGATACACAACTGATTGTCGTTATTAGGTGCTGTTGAGTTGGCTCTGACTCATAGGGACTCCACGTACAACTGCCTGGTCCTTCGCCGTCCTCACGATCGTTGTTAGGCTTGAGCCCATTGTTGCAGCCATTGTGTCAGTCCATCTCGTTGAGGATCTGCCTCTTTCGTTGACCTGGTACTTTACCAGGCATAGTGTCCTTCTCTGGAGACAGTCCCTCCTGATAACGTGTCCAAAGTACCTGGGATGAAGTCTCACCATCCTTGCTTCTAAGGAGCATTCTGGCTGTACTTCTTCCAAGACAGATTTGTTCGTTCTTTCAGCAGTCTATGGTATATTTTTTCACTAACAGTACTTTTCACTAACACCATAATTCAAAGGCATCAATTCTGCAGTCTTCCTTATTCATCGTCCAGCTTTCAAATGCATATGAGGCCATTGAAAACACCATGGCTTGGGTCAGGCACACCTTAGTCTTCAAGATGACATCTTTGCTTTTTAACACTTTAAAGAGGTCTTTTCCAGCATATTTGCCCAGTGCAGTGGGTTGTTTGATTTCTTGACTGCTGCTTCCATGGGCGATGATTGTGAATCCAGTTGGAATGAAGTCCAACTTCAGTCTTTCTCCATTTATCATGATGTTGCTTATTGGTCCAGTCGTGAGGATTTTTGTTTTCTTTAGGTTGAGGTGTAATCCATACTGAAGGCTGTAGTCTTTGATATTCATCAGTAAGTGCTTCAAGTTGTCTTTACTTTCAGCAAACAAGGTTGTGTCATATGCATAACACAGGTTGTTAATGAATCTTCCTCCATTCCTGATGCTGTGTTCTTCATATAGTCTAGCTTTTTGGATTATTTGCTCAGCATACAAATTGAATAAGTATGGCGAAAGGATGCAACCCTGATGCACACTATTCTTAACTTTAAACCACACAGCATCCCCTTGTTTGGTTCAAACAACTGCCTCTTGATCTGTGTACAGGTTCCTCATGAGCACAATTAAGTGTTGTGGAATTCCCATTCTTTGCAGTGTTATTCATAATTTCTTATGATCCACACAGTTGAATGCCTTTGCAGTCAATAAAACACAGGTAAACATCTTTCTGGTATTCTTTGCTTTCAGCCAGGATCCATCTGACATCAGCATAACTGGTTAATATCCCTAATATTCAAAGAGTTCCTTCAAACTGGGAGGAAAATGATGAATCAATGAAACAGTAGGCCAAGGATATTAACAAGTTTAAGAGGAGAGGCTTCAGATGCCAATAAATGTAAGAAAATATGCTCAGTCTCACTGATGAGAATTAAAGCATCATTAAGATACTATTTTCATGTGTAAAATTAGCAGAAATTTAAAAGACTTAATATTCAGCATTGGGCATGTGAATTGGTAAATCTTTATGGAAGCCGACTGCCACATCTTTCTCCCATGGAGTAGCTAATGGATTTGAACCACGAACTGTTCGGTTAGCAGCCACGCACTTAACCACTGCGCCACCAGGGCTCCTTCAGAGCTTTTTTAGAAGACAGTTTAGCAGTTATGTACAGTATGTTTAAAATGTGCATATCCTTTGACCCACTAATATCACGACTAAGAAGTTAACTTACAAAAAACCATAAATGATCAGGATATTAACTGTAGCACTGATGGAAGCAATCTGCACGTCCATTAAGTGGAAATGGTTAAACTTATTGTACATTTATGCTCCAGAATATCATGTTGTTGTTAGGTGCTGTCGAGTTGTTTCTGGGGCACTCATGTTGGGCCTCCCAGTTGGGTCGCAATATCATACAGTGTTAAAAAAAAAAAAAAAAAAGTATGTCTGTATGTGCTTATGTGAAAGTGTCTTTACGACATAATATTAAGTGAGGGAAGGGGGGAACAAATGACAGAAAAATGGGAGCATATGTATATAAATGAAGACATTGGTGATTCAGTGGTAGAATTCTCACCTTCCATATGGGAGACCAAGGTTCATTTCCAGCCAGTGCACCTCATGCAAAGCCACTACCTGTCATTGGAGACTTGTGTGTTGCTATGATGCTGAACAGGTTTCAGCAGAGCTTCCAGACTAAAGCAGACTAGAAGGAAAGGCCTGGCCATCTACTTGTGAAAATCAGCCAGTGAAAACCTTATGAATCCCAATGGTCAGATCCCCAGCTAGTCGTGGGGATGACTCAGGACTGAGCAGCGTTTTATTCTGTTGTCCATGGGGTCTCCATGAGTTGGGGGACCCACCTGATGGCAGTCAACAACCACCACAACATGTATGTAAATGCAGAGAAAAACATTTGGAAAGGGTACACCCCTACTGTTAATAGAGGTTACTTCTCAAGAGAGGAGAGGGAGAGGACTCTCACTTTTTACTCCATAATTCTGAATTGTTTGAACTCTTCTTACAGTGAGCATGTTTTCATGTATTTCATTAAAAAATTAATTTGAAAAAGAAAAAGGATGAAAAGGTTGAAAGATAGCATTAATAGTGCTTAACATCTGAATGATGACATTACAGGTAATTTTTGTTTTTGTATTTTTATGTATTTTGGAAATTGTTTACAATTACTTATTCATGTTCTAAAAGCTGAGGGGGGGTCATTAAAAAAGCTTGCATAAATTTTAAAAGTTTTTGAGTGCCTGCTTATAATGTTGTAGTGATAGATTTAATCTGTGGAAATTGGATATCCCATTTGTTTCGCCATTGTAGGTATGCTAACTTAAATGTTAACAAAGATTCAAGAAACAATAAAGGGACTAGGATAAAAGAAGAGCGATCAATTTGAAATAAAATTCATTATTTCTCTGTTTAGTAATTTTAAACCGCTAAATGAGCTTTCCGTCTTCTCTTCAGTGTAATTAATATTGTATATTTCTTTTTTTAGGGTTGGTAAAATTTCAGCCTTCCCTTTGGCCTTGGGACTCAGTGAGGAACAATCTGAGAAGCGCCCTGACAGAGATGTGCGTTCTGTATGACGTTCTCAGCATTGTAAGGGATAAAAAATTTATGACGCTTGATC